>CM069865.1:22345222-23771889 GCA_036172795.1 Pelodytes ibericus
AGTAGCCAGAGCAACATTGCTGTCAATACTTGAGCTGCAGTCAATCTGGCATGAAGGAGCAGCACAGAAACTTCTAAAAAGAAGATTAGGCTTTAATGGGCGTAAAAGTCATTAAATGCATCGCAAATGAAATAGAAAGGAACCTACCAAAACAGGATTAGCTGGATGAAAAGCGCATCCTGTATTGTGCACTACATGTGTGACAGCCCAAGTGTCACACTACAAGAGTACTCCATGTCAAGTGGAAGATAGCGCTTTAGAATGGGGGCACAATGGGAGCAACACGTTGCTCTGTAGCACTGTGAATTTATTCCATTATTGCAAAATGATTGTTATGCCGTTTAAAGATTCACGGGTCTAATCAGTAAAGAGAGAACTGCGGGGAATGGAGACAGAAATGTCAAACTGAAGTTAGAAAAAGAAAACCTCCATTAGCTGCATTAGAGAGTTTTTCCAACTATTCTACATTGACCTAAAGTTTGAAATTCAATTCAATTGCCGGTAATTCTCTTTTACCGGGTAGACCCATCAGTTGTCACTCAACGTGCGAGCGCAGTCTGCTTTCACATCTTTAGACCCCAAAGCTTTTTGTCGACTTAATACACCATAGTTTATTGTTAAGGGAATAACTGAGAAGTACAGGGTTAAGAGCAGCAGTATTGAAGGGGACGTTATCAAAAATACATTTTTTCCTAATCAGTTCTCAATCAGTTAGCAATAGGTCAGTGCTTCTTAAACCCGTCCTCAAGGCAACCCCCCAGCCAACCCCCCAGGATTGAGAGATTACCCAATAATATGTATAACACCAGGGATGGTACCTTAATGGTTAAAAATAATAGTATATTTAACACACAGTGTGGTTCCCCAACCATTAAGGAATCATCCCTGGTGTTATACATATTATTAGGTAATCCCTAAATCTGAAATATACCAGGGTTTACAGTTTACGCAATTGAACCCTTGACAGCAGCATTAATCAGACGGAATGTTCCACAGTTATAATATAAATACCAGAATAAACCATTTATTTGGAAAAAAGAAAAAAATCCAGACATTTAGCATTAATCTATAACTGATGTACTGGAGCAGAAACCACAAGCAATACCATTGTAAGTCTCTGGGATAAAATATAGAGAGTGTTTACATCAATATCTTGTCATCCAACAAGCTAATTGTCCAGGCAATCTCCATAAATGTAGTATGAGATCATTAGGAGGGTAGAAGACATACAAATTGATGCATAAGGAGAATTTGGGGGTTTCTTCAGGTGGTAGAGCCATTTCTGAATGATGCATTGATGGGACAGACCAACATTATGCATGTTAAGCTTAAGGAGGTCTATACACTAGTTGCTAAAACTATATACTTATGAGAAGTGTAGCCAGTTGTGTACTCATACCAGTTTAATATGCATCATATCAAGTGGTCATCTCTAAGTAACCACTGATACAAGAAACAAATAATCTTCTCATACCCCCCCCCCCCCCTGCAGCCCATTTTCCTTAAATTTTAACCGCAAGCAGCTTGTCTTCATCCTACCCAGTAATCATGGTTCAGAGTCTCTAGCTTTGGTGCCCCCTTTGATGTTGGGCTTTAAGGTGGCACTGTATATGTATATAATGTGTGTAACAAGCCAAGCACACATGGTCTTTCACTCCATTGTAAAAATGCTGGGAATTTCGGGATACTGCATGAAAACACTGTCCGATTTTTATTTATGAGGCAACAAAGAAGCCACAAAAGGGACACAATAGGATAAAGTACAACAAGCAACTAAAATGGGAAAAAATAAATAAAAACTTCAATTTGAGTTCCCGCTTCAAAATCCACACACCTTCATTCAACATTGTACACTTGGCAGGTCTAAATTAAGGACAGCAAGTGGGGGTCTGGGGTCCTTTGTGAGAGGACAGGTGGATCTTGTAGCGAGCAGACTGCAGCTTTTCTAAATACATACAGAAATAATTAAAATCTAAGGGGTTTAGAAGGGTTAATCTGCTTTATATAATCTGAAGCATAAAGCCAGCACAAATCGCAGCTCAGGACCGGCTGTGCCATATCAGAGGCGGGAGAGCAATTGGGGGAGGGAGAGGAATGGTGTGCGGAGGATTAGCAAAAACCTGGAGAAAGGCAGGGAGCCTATTAGTGCATACATATCAGCAGCGAGTGGGGTTAAATGCACTTCAGAGTAAACAAAGGGGGGGGGGGGGGGGGGGGGGAGGTAAAGTTTACACCAAGTATCCCAAAAAAAAAAAAAAAATACTTGATTGGAGATGAAGATTAAATGATTACAGAGGGTAATAGGGGTTCTACAGTATGCAGCCAAGAAGCACCATTCTGCCCACCACCTCTGTCTGAGCCTGTACAGCCGGTTGAGGGGTAAAGCAACTTTCATCCTGTAGCAAATAAGAGCGCTCATCCTTTGCTGATGGAATCATGGAAATTGGATTGTACCCTTTTACCGTCCTAGAGTAAAGCACTGTATTTATCCAATTACAGGGACATTGTAAGAACGGATCCATTATGCTGCCTACTTTACTGTGGAGACAGAGTGCTCTGCTTCCCCCCCCCCCCCCCCCCTGCGACACCCCCAGCAAGTCAGTCACAGCTCCTGAATACCACAGGTTGCAGTGTGGGTGACCGCTTTCACATAAATACTTCCTATAAAAACTTATATTAGGAAACTTGGACCCAGATTAAAGAGTTATTTGAGATTGACACTAATTTAATTATTATGCCCTTTTGCATGATTTGAGACACGAAAAGCATGCTTTTTTTTTGTACGCACCAGCTCTTGGTCATCCATGCCAGTGGTCACAGCTGAGCTAAAAACTTATATTATATATATATATTCCATACACAATTCATAGTGTTAACTACATATCTGCAGGAAACAAATGAGGAATTAAAATGTCCCAAACCTGCACAGGGATTCCTGTATTAAATCAGATTTGGTAACTGTGGGTCATGGGGAAATGAAGGGCAGAAATCAGTTCCAGGACTGATGTGTAACTGAAGAGTCACTTGTGTCCGGTGTCCAGTGAAGGATCCCCATCTTCTATCAAACCATATGAAATAAATATAAAAAAAAAAAAAAAGGTAGAGCTAAGTGTTTAAGAGGCTCTCAGGGAGTGTCAGTGTGCATGTTTTACTATTGCCTACTAATCCTCTCTGAGGGCTTCCTAATCTGCCTGGTGAGATGTCAGAATTGAGCTGGTAGAGAGAAAAGCATAAGAAGCTGCAATGGTTATTGGAGTGAGGGTCTGTGCTAAAAGGATCAGGAGGTGATGGGAGGAGGAGAGGGGAGGGAGAGAGCAGGGATAAAGCTAGAGGTCTAATCAAATCAGCTGGGAAAGCTGCAGTCTCTCAGCAGTAACCTTGCCAATCAGGGAGGAAGCAGAAACATGCCTAAGCACACTAATCCCAGGGTGTCCTTCAACCCACCCAAATCACACAACAAACCCCTAGAAATCCCATACTTTCACGGTATCTCAAGAGATCAAAGGAATATGAATGCTCTGTATGTAGCACAATTTTGGGAAACATGGTAGTGAATATATAGAACCTCGTCCGCAGCTTCACCCGTGCTACATACTGACCAGTGCACATGAGATGGACAGGGCCCCCACCTGTAGGTCCAGACTGGAAAGGTAGAGATGGGAGGTGGAGTTGTGTCCCTCAGGAGACATATTTATGGTTATTGATCTGTGGTGAGAGCAGCGAGGGGGGGAGGGAGGGGTGGAATCTGCCCTCAATTAACTTATGAATCTGAATCCAATGCAGCCGGAGCTCTGACCTCGTGGCTTACTCTGCCTGCACTCATTACAGTTACCAAGAACCCCGCCTTGACATTACCCAAACACAACAGACTTCCATCCTGACTGATAGCAGGCCTGTGGCATCAGTCAAACACTGCCAATACCAATTTACCTGACCGTCAGGATCATCATTTTAAAAAAAAAAAAATGAAATATCAGATGCCAGTCTGCGGAGAGCAGCGGGCCATCCAGGCATCTCTCATGGAAGTGCATCGCCCACATATAAACAGGCAAGAATATTTCAATTTGACATTTTCCAGCATCCGATGAACTGATTTTAACAAAATGATACTAAAAAGCAAAACAACAATTACCCATGTAACTTTAGATTGATTAAATCAGCATACATAAAGGGGAATCAGAATAAAGTGGAAATCTAGGGAAATAGGGTAGTGCTGTTCTGTAGCAAAGACTGCTAGCTTGGAAGCTGGCGGCCTTAAATGCAGGTTGTCAGTAATGAGATGGATTTGGCAATGGATTGAGCGTTCAATAATAATGTTGTTTGTGAGAATCTCTCCCAACGGAGACGCTCACTCTGCTATTTATTATCTCTGGATCGTCTTCCTTAGAGTTTCACCCACCTCTACCCCCCCTCCTATTGTCATTCAGTCTTTTGGTTCCCCATCCCAAGTTTATACATCCCTCCTGGTTTTAATTTGGTGACCCCTCTTTAAGATTGGTAGGGGACAACAACACTTTAATGGCTTTTGGAGTAGATTATGATCCATCAAACATGCAATTGCAATCTTGCGCAGAAAACCCAGCTTCATTAACAAAACGGTATCTTAAAAGGAGACTCCAGGCATCAAACTAAATTTGGTTCATTGGTTAGGCTTGAACGTGTACACTGTACAGGGTTTTTATCACCTGTAAACAAACACACGCAAGCATTCCTCTTGCAAAGTGTCCTGTTCTAGCCCACCATCATTTGCAAAGAGAATAAGGGCACATGCACTGGGTCATCAGTTCAGGAGCATGTCCATATACCAACATAAGCTTGTAACGGCCCTTTATTTTGGTTTTCTTTTGTCTGCGGTGATTTAAGGGACAGAACATCCCCATGTAGCTCTAGAGGGGACAACAGATTGGCTCTTTAGAGATGCTAGCTGTAATTTTCCTCTCTTTTTACTACAGTATATCTACACAATTAATATATATATAAGAAGTGCTTTCTATAGATACCATTATTTGGATAATTTCATATAATTTACGATTTAAAAAAAAAAAAAGTCAAATTGAAAAACAGTCAAAAATAAAAACAAACACTTTCCAACTTACTTGAAAAATCTTTTACAGACCTACAAACGCTAATCACATTTTTTTTTAAACACACCTGGATGAAGCAGTGTGACGCGTTTGTGTGCCTTTGTATTCAATGCACTCTACACAGACTGCTTATGAAAAGGACCTAGACAGCACATAACACTATGTCCATGTAAAAAATTGTATATTTGTTATTTTAATACATTTTAACTGGATCTTTTTCCTGTCTCATTTATATGGAGGAGAGGAGGATCTATTGAACAGACATCCTAAGGTGTCTTTTCTGGAGCACAGAGATAGAGCGGTGATCTGCTTCACTAAGTGTGAGTTGGATGTAAAAGCACTATTATGTTTTTTTATGTCCCATGTGTGTTTTTTTTTTTTTTACATATGTAAATATACACTAAGGGTATTCATCCATACCTCACTGATTTTAGCATTACTTTTGCGTACAGTCTTAGTGCAATTTGTCCACTTTTCCCTATTTTTGACACACTACAGGGAGAGTTTGCTGCCTAGTTTAAAACAGTCAATGTATATTCACCTTTCTTTCTATTTTGGTTTAAGTATCAGCTTTAATATACATGTAATGGTCTACTCAATACCTAGACATTGGGGCCAAAAATGGTACCTCTGAATTCCGGACGGATTCGAGGCACACTGGGGACATATTGGGACCTGAATGGAGGCACATCCAAGCATTTTGGGTAGCTCGATAAATAGGTCTGCAATTCGGACATCAAAGGCAACTCCATTGTTATAAATGCCCAAAATGCACCGAACCAAAGTGGTAGCCTTTATATTCCCCAAATACTTTTTTTTAACGTTCTTCCTATGGATTTTTAAAACAGATCTGGAGAATTGAAATGCCCCAAACGCAGCTATCTTAGCCGAATTCGGAGTATGTTCTAGGGTGTACGGGGCATATCGGGTAGCAAAAACTCAATTATTTTCATGGAGAATATGTTCCAATCTGAACACCTCTGATGCTTCAGCTTCTGAACACCCCGAACTGCCGATTTGGACGCGAATTGGGGGATATTGAGTAGTCATATTTCGGGGATTTGTGTCTATACTAGAATTAAATTCGGGACAAATCGGGGTATAGCGAGTAGAGCGTTTATAAGTCAGGTTTCTTCCCAGACTAGAGAGCCTTTAACAAAAATCCACAGAAAGCGAATTCCTTTGCTCATACTGGCAATATTTTGTTCATGGGTATATAAGGTCACCAGGATCCTTTTATATACTTTTGCGTTTTTATCACTTCACCAGATTCATCAGATTCTTGTCTTACCTGCATGTTGATGTGAGCATTATGGAACAAAAGGACAGACACTAGCTCTGTACGACCTCTGTCACAAGCCCAGTGCAGGAGGCCCCGGCCCTATAAAGAGAGATACAGGTCACAGCATGTATATAGTATAGCCCTGTAGCATGTTCTGTTTCAACATGACCTAAGAGTTTTGGCTGGAACTCATCTGTCTGCAAATAGGCTTAATTCTTCTGAACAAAATAGAGCATTAATAAATACATATTGTTACGTGGGGAGAAAGAACCTCAGTTGGCTGTATAATAAAGAGAGCAGAACTCCGGTGCATGCATGAATTCCCAGAGTTTCAGCCTATGAATAGGTAATTACAATGCCGGGTGGAGAAATTTAGATTAACCATTAAAACGTTGTATGAATTCAATATGGGGCAGTGCTACCCACCTCCTCATCTACCACATTTACATCGATATCTCCAGATTTCAAAGCGTTAGTCACTTGTGCAACATCATTATCTCTGCAGTAGTCAAAGATGTCTTTATCCTCATCCCTGGGAAGAAATGACAATTAGCAGGAGACTGGCACAACCACACACATCCTGCAAAACCACCTGAAACGTCAGTATTCTGCAAGTGCCAAAAACAGAGTTAGTAGACGGACACAGAGGAAGAAACTAAGTGGAACATGTGAAGATTCTATAATAATCCACTTTACCCACTGAACATGAAATCTAAATTAATAAGGATCAGACAGAATTAACTCTACAGTGAATGGGCAGACAGTGGCAGCGCTACAATCTAAGCAGATTTACCGATGCCTAGAGCCCCCGGTCAAGTAATGGCCCAAATCGTACCACTGCCACTTACATTGCCACCGCTGCATTTCGCTCATGTCCAGTCTGGGGGTCACTTCTGTGATAACTGCAAAAGGTACAGGCGGTGCAGCAACAATTGGGTTCATCAAACCAAGGGTTATTGTGCAGTATTGGATCTACACAGAAATTAAATAAGATAAATACAAGGCGCGTTACAGTATAGTTTTATTGTTCTAATATTTGTGCTCACCCCCCCCCCCCCCCACCTACTTCCCCCCATCTTGAGCATGCGCCTATAATGAAATGATACAAGTAGGGATCAGTGTCTTTGGGATCTAAAAAGGTTCCCCCCTTCATTTTACACGCCTAGCAGGGCTGGTGTTGAATTCTGACATATTGGGAAATTAATTCTACAGATCTTTGTGTGTGATCAGGTTTGTTCAACCACCCGAACTGGTCTGGTGAAGCGGTGTGGTGAGTATCAATACTTGCATGACATGGTACAAGTTGAGCATTATCATGAGAGAAGCTGATCAGTCGATGTGTCAGGGGGCAGTCACAACCCACCCCCCCATCCCTATTTTCCAGCTGAGGACTCCCAAATTCTAGAGTACTCTTTTGGTCAGGCAAACCAAGGCTATATGGAGGCCCTCCCGCAACTTCATCCTCCCGAGAGCTAGTCACATCACCTGTAATTATTTTCTGTCTTTAATCAACCAAAGCACAGCGGCACTCAAGGGCCAAGAGCAGCAAAAGCTCATTAAGAGCAGCGTCCGCAGCCCTCCGTTGTGCACCAAGCTTTTAATTGCTTAGTGTTATTAGGCAGCGGTGCGAGAGGGATCATTTTCATAATAATGGGGGAGAATGGGCAGAAGGGGGGCTGCAGTCCCCGAGGTGTGCCGCACACACATACCCTGCGCTCATGCAATTATTCACACCAGCTGAGCTACTCTATGGCTGCATGAGCTCAGCACTGAACACATTGCGGGGGTGGGGGTGACGTCACCTTGGGGAATAATGAGGCACACGCTTAACCTGCACGTGCCAATGTTCGAAAGAAAGTATGCAGAGCGTCAGCACACTCTGCAAGCCTGCAAATGGAACAGTTGGTTACAGAATTTGCAGTTCCTTCTCAAGAGCTGGTATGGAGACCTGTTTGCTAATTGACAGGTGTGTTCATCACTTTATAAGAGAGGTCTATAAGTTTGTTACTGTATTGTAGATGACCCCAGTTGGACACATATAAATAAAGGTGTAAAGCTATGCGTGGAGTTGCGAGTTAAGCTACTAGTTACTAACTAGCTACTAACCATCCGAAATGTAGGCTAAAACGTGCCTGCATTTGCAGTAATCCATACATATCATTTACCAGCTGACTAAGTGGAGTTTGGTCTGGTAACACGATAAATGTAAATCTAGAGAGTAAAAACTAACGTTAGGGAGTCCCTTTAATTACAACATACATGCTGAGGAACCAGTCTGAGCTGGAAATCTAGTACAATGCTCCCAAGGGGCCATGTTCACGTGTCTACTGGCGCATTCATTTAGTGAAAGGTCCAATCCGTGCAGTCACGAATCTGACCGGTTACCACGTTGGGTAAAGCGCAAAATAAAATTCCCTAGCATGCAGTCCCATGTCACTAGGAGCCATACTCAAGCTGTAGCAGAGAGGAGCACAGCGTGAGGGGGTACTTGTTCCACCCCCTTGCATAAGTTGCTGGTAACCAAGTCAGATTGGTGTCAGTTTAAGTCCCAGTGCTCAAAATCAAAATGTCATGGGACTTTTTTTTGTCTTAAATAAACCCACAGACAAAACATTTTTGGGAACAAGGACAGCACAGACAAGCCGTGTGAGGACAAGGACTGGGCACTGTGGAAAAGAGTGTGTGCATATGACTCCACGCGCGCGCGCGTGTGTGTGTGTGTGTGTGTGTGTGTGTGTGTCATGGCAACTGCAGTTCAAACATTCTATTGTCAATTAAATTTCTCATGATGCCGAACCAGCAAAAGGCTTGAATGGTTCTGGCTGAGCATCATAGTACACAGCGGTAGTAATACCAGGAGCCCATACTATATTGACAAGGTAATGAGTTACCATTGTGTTTGGGTTACTTTATCCAGATGGGAACTATGTTTTAAAAATGTTCGGCTCACTAGATGAGGGTAATCATATTGTAAAATGTCTGTGTCTAGCTCACTACATGCTGACATTATTCACTTCTGGTTCACTACATATGTATGGGAAATATGCCGTTTTATTTTAACAAATATAAGGGTAATTTAGACATTTTAACATTGATTTAATTGTTTACTGGTTATAATGGGTATATATGCATGTACATAACATCTCAGTGGAAGGTAATTTACATAGTAGTACACTACAAAGTAGAATCCGAGGTTCCAGCAGAGATGGAGGGAATTCTTCGATCCTCATGAGAAATCCCACCGGTCCAGCTGATCAGAAACCTTAAACAATGGGCGTTGTATGTTCCCGTAGACCAGGGGTAGGCAACCTTTTGGCACTCCAGATGTTGTGGACTACACCTACCATAATGCTGACAAAGCATCAAGGGACATATGGTCATCAACATCGAGAGTGCTGGGGTTTGCCCAGCCCTGCCGTACACAGTCTCCTCCATAACTGGGTTCAAACACCACATTCTGGGAGGTAAAGAGGATTCTGGGATAACTAGGTCTAAGACACTAAGTCTCTCTGTAGTATTACCATATCTGGCTCTCTATACTGCCAGGAACTACGCATCACATGTCCATGTCTGGCTCAAAATACATACAGCTGGGAGTTTTGCTGCACCACATCTGCATCTGACCAACAGTGCACTTACTGATGGAAGCAATGCTCTACCACTTTGAGATACTGTACTACAACTGTTTGGCTGATGATACACCTGGTAAAAGCTGTAGGCACACTGTTCACATCTATAAACACCCACCTGGTGGCACCTTCACTCAAACTCCCTGGCAAAACTAGAGTGCTAATGACGGCCTCACTTGATGGCTAAAGGCTTAAGGAATCATTTTAGTAGTTGAGGTGCAAGCTGGGGAAGAACGTTAGACAAGTAGACATGTGCTCTCTTTTGAAAGTGGCCAATTTATAGGAAGAGACAAATATAAACTGGAATGGACATTTGGCAAAATTGCATGAGAGTTTAAGCAAAAATGCAATGCACAACTAGATTAGCACAGAAAATCAGACCATGTCCATGTATAAACAGGTTTGAACTGTGCATATAGAATACCCAACATGTGCTTAAGTATCTGGGTGGTATGGAATCTGTATGTCTGTGCACATCTCTTTAAAAGCAAGAGTCTGCCTGACCACACAGACTGACCTGTGATACTTCATGCCAAAACAGTCCATTTATCTGGCAGAGTAACTAATCAATTGCAGAACCCAATCAATCATCCTTGGTGGAACTAGTCAGGACTGAGCGGAGAGGACAGATGGCCGCCCGAGTGAGTCGGATTAATTCAATTCTGATAGATTACTGCAAAGCCTCACGGGACAGAGCAGAGTAAGAGGCACAGTGGAATGTGGGAGACCTGCGATGTGAAGAGAATTAAAAGGAACTACATATAAATAAAATGGAGTCATGTTCACATCAGCTGCTGGAAGTACAGGAAACAGTTCAGGATAGGGTTGGCAAGAGGAAAGTATATTAATTCAATGTATATTAAGGTGCATTCTTTTGAATAGTCTTCCTAAATTACCTTAGAGCCTCCTGAACGTGGTAGAGACAGCTGACCACCGGACCACCAAACGTTGTCCTTGGCTGATCTTCTAAGTTCTCGTCAGGTGGCTAATGTGGACAAAAACAAACAAAAAAAAACTCAACTTAAGGAACAATTTAAAACAGACCCCCTGTATACAGGAGGAAATAAAATTCTGAAAATGTAAGTTTACAGTTAGAAAAATCTGTGCAGATCCATAAAGGAACACAAACCATCAAACTAACTTTCATGAACCTGGTAGTAGTGTTTAACCTGTACACTGAACAGGTGTTTTTGCATTCCAAAGGAAAAAAAATCCTTGAGAATGTATTTCAAAATTTCCATGCTCCAAACTCTCCGGCTTTTGTTGACATTTCAACAAGATCACCTCCCTTCCACGGAGCACGTTCAATAACTTCATTCAGGAGCTGCTAACTGCCTCACAGTCTACTTCCTTTTTTTTTTTTTGGAAAGCAGAGACTGCAGGATGTTCAATAAGTATCCTCAAGCATGTCAACAAGACCTCTAATTAGATCCCAGGACATGGTTTAAAGTGTCAACTTTAACAGATTTGTCCAGGTTTAGGTTTTTTTAGACTGCAGTCTAAGTCAGAATAAGAGAGCAAGGGTGTATCTTATGACATCATGCAGGCTCTGCCCACAGTAAAATGAGACTAGCTGGAAGATTTTGGAGAATGTTGCATCATGGGTAAAATTCACAAAAATGGATGCAGGAGATATTTTTTCTTTTACAGTGGCATATATTTTAAATTCACAGGTAATCTAGCTACAGTTTATGTAAGTGTTATTGTCCCTTTAATTTGTAGCAAATTGGCTAATGCAGCCGCCAAATATTACATACTGTTCTCTAAAATGCAAGGGGAGCTTAAAAGCACTCCCACTGAGTGTATTCTCTATGGAGGCAGGTTCCACATTGAACACTTGTAGCCACCAATCCATGCCATCAGTCTGTTAGCAAGAAAAGACATGCTATTAAACAGCAGCAGTAGCAGATTAGCCGTTTAACTGAAACACCTATACAGAAATAAGAGAATTATTAGACACCCTTATTAAAAACATAAACCAAACACCATCCCCAAATGAAAGGACTAAGCAAAAAAAAAAAAAAAAAAAGTTTTATTATGTAAAATACACCCAAAGACCACGCATAAAAAGGTGACAAGTTGACTTAAGTAACATCCAGTTCCCTGCCTAGTAATCTGTCAGACACTAATTGAATGTGACTGGGATTGGTTTATGCAGAACAAACAAAACAAAAACAGAATCTGAGTCTTCAGTAAACGCAGTCCTGCCCATCTTGAAACAAAAAGGCAAAAACAGGTGGCGGGTAATGCTGTACTATCAGAAGATCAACTAGGGCACAAGCTTTATACAGTCATTTGGAGGCTTAATCTTTTCACAGATGGGTTACTTGCCACTTATAAGAACATTATGGATTGTCAAATAGAATTACCAAAGACCAAAATAATGGTCCAAAGATGTGGCAATTTAACTTGGTTGGTAGAGTCTTTAAAAGCAAGAACTTTCAGCTGTAGAAATTTGTTTTTACAGTTTTTATTTATCAGTACATATTGAGTTGACCCCATAGTGTATCATTTTCTATTCTCCCTTGAAATAGTGCCTCTGAATTGCAGAATGATTCAGGGCACATCAGTCCACAATTCGGAGGCACACCCAGGTAGCCCTGATGTGCTTCAGACTACATTCACATTTTGAAAATCCAAGCAAATTCCACGTTAAAAATCTTCAGACGGCAAAATCAACCAAAATGCACTGAACCAAAGTGGAAGACTTCTACGAGGACGACTCCAGGAGGATCTTGGCTATTCCAAATATAGTCCTCCCATAGTAGTCAATAACCAAAGTCCTGATACCTTGACGAAGCACCGGGTATGGAGCAAAACACGTAGCCCTTTTCTCTTGCCCACCGGGAGAAGGTCACACTGGTGCCGCTAATGCTGTGAAGCTTAACAAAAAAATTGTTTCCAGCAACACTGTGGTTTGGACTTAAACTGTGTCAGCATACATAAAAATCTGTATATATAAAAATAAATTTAAAACAAACAAAAAAAAACCCCCATTAACTACATAAATTGACAAAATAATTTTATAAAAATTTAAAACTGCTTAAAGTAAAGTAAAAACACCAATATAAAATTGTATATAAATATATTTGCATTTAAAAATAGGTTTACTATAATTATACAATTTTCCATTCAATTCACCAAATAATATCATGATCGACCGAAAATCTTTGCTTTTCATTGTGTAAATGTCCCGATCCGACTGCCTCTAATCTGTTTCCAAATTGCTGATTCTGACCCAAATTCAGCTAAAGGACCTGAATCCAATTCAGGATTAATCTGTGTATCTTGAGTTGATTTGATCCTTAAGTAAACCGGTCTAAAAACGGAAAACAAAAACAAAACCAGCACACCCTGGTGAAGAGAGATAGGCATTGGCAGCAAATGACATCCCAGCATGCTTAGTGTCATGAGTAAAAGGCACACTACCTAACAGTTTGTAATGATTGGGAGCAATACAGGTATCAATACAGGACTTTATATATTTTGGTTGTTGAATTCAATGGCCGTCACAATAAATCGTGAGACTTTGAAAGGGAGATTGAAGAATACATTTCCTTTGTAGTCTTTGTATAATTTTCGATGTATACAGTAGTAAAAACCACCCACAAACCTTAACCAACAGCATTATCCACCACAAACAAGCCTTGGATTTTATAGAATATAGAAAAGCTCTTTCTAACACAAGAACTTGACTAGTTAGATATTTAAATCTATACCATGAATTACCATGACAGCCAGTGCCATATTTCAAGTGTCCATCTTCTGCAGGACGACAGGGCAATAAATAAAAAGATGCAGCGCTGTAAATTCCCTGTAAGCAAGACATAAAAAGCACCATCGTCAGGTGAACAAGCAACAGTCGGGAACTTGACTGCAAAGAGTAAGGCCAGCAAACACCACATCATACCAGCATGCACGAGGTCACGCATTCAAGAATTCATACATGTAGGTTTCGCTGGCTGGCTCTAGATCCAAAAATGTACAGACATCAAGCTTTATCATCCAGCTCCGATTTAAAGCCAGGATTTATGGTTGTAAGACCAATTAACAATGGATCTATTAGTCAAGAGTCCACATCACAATCTACACCTACGAGTTACAAGTCACTGAGGGTTAGATTTGTACCTGAACTTCCTTGAACATGTGTTCCCTGGATGAGTTTAAACAAGGGGTGTTAAACCACAATTTTTTTTTTAAAAAGGGACTGTATCATCTATTGTTTTTTTTACTTTGAATGTTTGTTGACTGAAAATGATGTGTGCATATTGTTAGCAAAATTGCAAACAAATACCTAAATTAGGAGAAAAATGTGTTTTAAATGTGTCTGTTCAGCCTCCTGTTTATGACATCCCATAATAGCACAATATGCAAATTACACATTTCCCATTGAAAATCAGTTAATTTGCTTATCAAGCCACATGGGACATTATAAAACAAGACACATTTGTTTTGCCTAATTTAGGTATCTATTTGTAGTTTTGCCAACACATTGTATACATCATTTTCAAATCATTATTTATTCTTTCAAGGTGATACAGTCCCTTTAACTATCCATACACTCTTTGAATCCTATGGATATGTACTGGCGTTTGGTTATTTAGCAGGCATTCAAACACAGGCTAAACAACTATTCAAACCGTCTAGGGCTAACAGGATGAATGCCATTAAGTACACATATACATTGGTGATCACAAGGCCCACTTAGGAAACACTTTGTGTACACAGACTCCAATCTATGCCAAAAGCAGGGTTCCTCTTCTGGTGAAGTATAGGATGTGGCCTGAAAAAACCCTACGCAGCCAGGGAACGGAGATAAAACCCACAGCACAAAACAAAAGCTGTGCAGTCTCTGTAGAGATCCCTTGTGACAGATGTTACTAAATGGTGCTGTTATTTTATGCAAATGCACGTCTGCTCAAGTGGCTCATTTACATACCTGAATGCTACAAGCCAAAAGCTTGGCAATAAAACCAACACTCAGAATTATAGCCACAGGTTGGATGTTAAGAGCAGGGGGAGGGGCACGCGTGGAGTGTAACTCTTTAAGTGCCACAGGCATTCCACGTGTATCGTTAGTATTGTCATGATTCCTATAAACCCCACTCAGTGCCAGTAAATACTGCATTCTAATCTGTTAATGGACAGTACAGCGAGATGGTTATCGCAAGCAATATAAACATGTACACAGCCAGTGCAAGAAAGGGAATACCTTACACAGGAACAAGACATATCACACAGAGTAGACTACATTTTTCAATGTGTATAGTTTTCTCCTAAGCACTTAAATAGCACCTGACCTATGGGGTAAAAAAAAAAAAAAAAAGGAAAAAAAAAAAACCACCACACGTGTAGTCTTCTAATGAGGAAATTATAGTACAAGGTTCAAAAGTCAGATGATTGGAGGAGAAGTGGAAGGGAGGTTTGGGACAAGCAACTAAAACCTAGTTACATATTCGTTGTGCTAGTTTGTGAATTAGCTAGGAGAGGTCTGACAATTAGTGCTGTGGCCTAGTGTTTGCATATCAAAGTAGTGTGTATCCAATTTCCCGGTGCACTGCTTTACAATAAAGCTCAATACGTGTGTTATGGGGAACGGTCTCATGACAGCAGATGCCAAACTGCATTGGCAAAGTCAGCTCTTACCAACATGGGCAGATCACCACTTAATGGGAACGTTGCCAAATGCTTGAAATGTACATAATCAAAAATGTTCAATTTGATGTTCAATCAGCCCAGAAATAAGCAAATTCATATATTAGGGTTTGAAAAATTGCCTAAGAAGCCAGACAGGCCAATTCAGGAGTCAGCCTGGTTATGCTTATGCACCAAGGAAAGATGCCAGTATCATTAAAACAAAAGAAAACTTTTTTATACATTTTACTTCCACTGTACATGCACTGACCAAACCCTCAGTAACACCAAGTATTAATTCCACTGACCTGCCTAAATTGAGAAGAGTAGCCTTAAACCAAGTTATCAGGGGCTAACATCAACTGTTAAGATGGCTGCTAATGCACCATGTTTAAGTAACTTGTTTGCTCTTCATCAGTGTTAAAAAAAACATCCAAAGAATATGAGACCTTGTTATGGGTCTGGCCATTCTTTGAGCTGCCTTCAATGGCCTCTTCAAATCAGAAGATCTAATCACCACCGAACCTTTATGGGGACCTGGAGTACAGTAGATTTCCACCTCCTGTATCCCCCAGAACTGTAGGCTTTGCTTCTAAAAGGATGGTACACAAACTCCCACCACATCATTCAGGACATGTGTCAGCATTCCAAGAAAGCCAACAAGCACCTTATAAATGGGACCGCCGCGTATGAAAGATTATTACACATCCACATTATAAAGATGCAGACACACACACACTGATCAGAGTGCAATATATACATTTGGATTGTTTAGGACATTAATTAAACAATGCAGTGGACGTAGTGAGAGAGAAAAAACCAACATGCCAACACAGGCCGAAACTGCCGTGAACTCTATTTTAAATGTATCCACATTTAATGGCAGACAGCGTTCGACAAGTAGGAGTGCGCCTCATACCTGTAGAGGTAACTGGTGCAGACCCACCAATAGATTGCTCACTCACACGGCCATTGGCTAGCTGCATGACGACTCAGTCGCCCCTTTCTGCTTTGATTTGTATTCCTACCATGCTGACACCAAACCTATAATTCAATTAGTTGGAGAGCTACAGATCCCCCAGGAGAAGCGTTCTCCTGGCCCAAATCCCTACATTTCTCTGGCAGATGACAGAAGTAGGGGGGGCACAAACAGCCCAGGAAAAAAACATGCAGTGACAAGGAAGGGATGGGAGAGCACAACTTAGACAGCCCACTTCAGTTTTTGCTCATCCCACTGGGAAGGAGGGAAATGATGTGCACAGACCAGAGATTAGCAGTTAACAAAGCACACAGACAACTTACTCCCTCTGCAACCATAACACATTCATTTACAAACTGCTCCCTTGGGCAACAAGAGTTAAGAATCAAATGCTACATGAGAGGGAGGGAGAAGGGGGCGCCGAGGCAGAAGCAGATGGCTTCACGTCTTTCAGGATCATTTTCTGGATTACAGAGCAGTGTAATCAGAACCAGTCATACAGACAAGACCACAAGTGATGCTACGGCTTCCTGGTACCCGATGGCAGTGAAGGGACATATTTCTTGCATAACAAGGACATATCCATTGAATGCATTGCATGTGTGGTCACATTCTTTGCATAACAAGCGCAATCCCTTCCAAATCGTACCAAATATACAAAAATCTAAAATATTCATCACAAAGCTCTCGAGCTAAAATTAATTATTCAGTTAAAACTCTGATCACGGATTTTAAAATGAAAGAATATCAATTTTTTTTTTAAAAATGTGAGCATTTCATGCTATATCATCCATCTAACTCAGTAAGACTCCAACCCTAAAATGCATCACTAGTGTTCTGAAACCTGCCTAGGGTCAATACTATACTAGATTTATATAGCAAATAAAAATATTTAAACCCTGTTTTATGCTTGTAGGAGAGGGGGACAACATGGGGCAGGGGTGCAATAATTTCCAATTCAAAAGTCTGTTAGTAGAGGGCATTCCATGGCTGTACACCAAGGACGATACTCGATCCGTGGCTTTCTTGTTCCACGGGCAGATGAAGGCGAGCAGGTCTCTGGGGGTGAGAGGTGGAGGGTTACATCTCCTGCACATATCTTCATAGGCTGGTAACTCTTGATATTCAGAATAGATTGTAAGCTAATGGGCAGGGTCCACATTTCCTTTTGTATTAATAAGTCTAGGTCTTGAGTATTCATCTACCTATTGGGTAATCTGCCAGCACTAAATAAGAAACAGTAATTCTGTTTAAGAGGACAGCATTCCAGCAAAGAACGGTCTAAAAGGTGTGGGGAACCATGAGGCTGGGGAACAGATTTGGTGTTTGCATGATTAGTCTATCAAATCTAGTATTTGGTACATTTATAAGTTCTGGAAGGTGCAGTAAATCAATTACAAATGATGCAAACTGTCAGGGGTCAGTGCAGTAGTTACACCTGGGACAGCAGGCCACTGTTCTGATCCATATTGTCCATCTCTGCAACCTAGACGTTGGCGAATGATTCCATGGATGCGAATAAACAAAGAATGATTATGCAACATTATATAATTAAAAGAATACACATTGTGATACATCTATACCCGACACAGGAGTTAAGAAATAACGGTCAGCTTGGTAGGCGTGCACAAACCCAACATACACACCACATGTTGGACAGGACAAGAATTGCCAAGTGCCTCAAAAGCAAAGTATGCATTATCTGCCAGATAAGGGATAAAGCTACTATATTTTCTACAAAGTTTTGCATAATCACGTAGCTTTCACAATTATTTTTACAGTGTGCCCACAAATGGATACATAAATACATAAATTAATAAAGGTTTGTCGGCATAGTTTCCCTGGAGCACAAAATTAGTTATCAGCTGAAAGAGTTGCAAGGTTCCTTCTAGCTCCTGGCATGGTGACCAATACGCAATTAATAAGTTACCAACAAAGCACATGAGGCAAGTTCTTCACTCTACCACATTCATTACAATATTATTAGTATTCCTTGTTGAACACTTGGGGTTACAGAACACGAACAGATGGATAGAATAACTTTCCCTCCTCTAAGTTTGCATTACATTCACCATTTGAGTTTCACAGGTCAAAAAATGGCCAAATTGTGACACCATGGCTAGTAGGGCAGATGTGTATTCAAGATACAGGAAGAGCCTTGCTTTCGTGACCTAATGTCTCCACCATGACACATTCTACAGGAAGGGACTTGGTGAATACAGGCTGTATGGAATGTAACAGTTCTACATAGCATGTAACATGAGCCAAAGGAACATTCTTCAGATATCATACACCTCCTAGGTTTTTGGCTTGGCTCTGTGCAAATTATATTTGTACGATTGTTGTGACTATATTCCTTTGAACAAAATGAAGATATAGATATATAAATAAATACAAGCAAAACTAGAATGGACAAACCCAATTCCATTTCCTTGGTGGCTGGATCAATTCTCTAAGTAAGGTAAACTTTCTGAAATCACAAATATCAATTCTCTTGGTAAGTCAACATAATGTAGGAGTCCACAGTTAGGAACAAGTACCGTAAAACCAATGTCTGTACTTCTATCAAATCAATGTATGTTGGACTGAAATGTCAATATTTTTTTCCCCACTTGCAAATACATTTTTTGGAACATTTTAAAGAGATTCCATGAGTGCTTTTTTTAAAATCTTTTTTGGATGTAATCGTACACCTAACACTCCGATTAGAGCCTCCCACAATGTCGGAAAGAAATTATTAAAACAAATAGAAAGGAATAAGTTGTACAGCCCTCAACTGGCAAAGTAGAGAATTGCACCCCTATAACAAATCTCTTAAATGTAGCTCAATATAAATGGTGTTGGAGCAGCACCCAGTGGACACATGTGGTAATGAAAGGATAGGGATAGCAAGCTTACTGAACCATTAGGAATGTTTCAGGTTGAAGATGAATGGAATGGCTTCCAAAATCTCAGACAGATAACCATATTATAACACCCTCTCACCCCGCTGCACCCCAGAGAAAGTAGAACTTTTGGCAGCAGAAAAAAAAATCCATTATACATATAATCACATCTATTTTACCAAAGCATAGTACATATAAAAGTCTTCTGGATTTTGCCCAGGCTTGGTACTTATATGTCCCATCTAATATAAAAACATACAATACCCCAAAAAAGCAAGGAAAAACATGAAAATTATAAGCTCATAATTCAATGTGCAACATGTTTGCAAAGAGAGATGGAGAACAAGAGAGAGGAGGGACGGGGGGGGAGCATACCTTATTTTATTTCCATATTGAATTATTTTTCCATTCTACCCAGGGATCGGATATTCCTTTGCCCTTGTTTTGTAATCAATCCCTGCTAATATATTCCTCCCAACCTTGTTTAGTCAGGCTTGAGAGGTCTATTCCATTTGAAATTGGTAGGAGAGTTGTCTTTTTATTTGGTCCCATTTCTGAGTCTCAGAGGGTCTCCAAATCCTAGCTATTAACATTTTAGCTGCAATGAGTGAGTGGATAATCAGGTAGGATTCCATCTTCCTTAGTTTAGGCCAACTTATATATAGGAGGGCAATCTCTGGCTCACAGATCAAGGTTTTCCCTCATTAAATCTTTCATTATCTTAAAGAGAAGGTTCCAAAACATGGTCGATAAGATTGAGGCAGTTTATAGGTTTTTTTTTTTTTTTAACCATCGGGATGATTTGAAGCCAGTTTTGGTGTCTGATCTTTTTCCCACTTGTTGGTTATATATTTGTTATATCTTGTAAACTCTCCTCCTCCCTGTCCTCAAATATTTCCCTTTTAAGAAAGTGGCTTAATTTCTTATAGTGTTCAATCTTATATTCAAGTCTCTGATCTCTTCTGCTGCAACCCAAACATATCTGGAAAGGTAATTCTTGATCCTCAGAAATGTAAATATAATCACTCATCTCCAACTGGAATTCTTGGACTAGAATCCGGAAAGACGGTATCTTCCTTCCCTCTAACACAGTGCTTCTCAAACCTGTCCTCAGGACCCCCCAAAAAGGTCCAGGATTGAGGGATTAGCCAGTTGTATTTAATTAAGAATATGTACACCTGGTGTGGTTCCCTAACCATTAAGCAACCATACCAGGTGTTCTACATATTCTTATTTAAATACAACTGGGTAATCCCTAAATCCTGGACCGTTGGGGGGGTCCTGAAGACAGGTTTGAGAAACACTGCTCTAACAGGTCTGCTATTTTTAGTATTCCTTGTTGGGACCAAGTATCCACCTCTTATTCTTGAATATTGAGTTTTAACAAGCTCAAAATGGATTTCTTTCAACATTAAGTTTTCTCCAGAATTGTAGAATTTGATCCACCATTATACTTTCTAATCTTCTTTTCTTGTTATGTGGATCTTTAGGATTAATGCAGAATAGCCATAAGAGGTTATTCATTTTTAACATTTGGCTTTCTATGTGAGGCCAGCCATCTAAATTCTCATAATCGAACCACTTGTTTAATAAATGTAGCTCAAAAAAAAAAGGTGTTAGAGCAGCACCCAGTGGACACATGTGGTAATGAAAGAATAGTGATAGCACTCTTACGGAACCATTGGAAATTATGCAGGTTGAAGATTAATGGAATGGCTTTCAAAATCTCAGACAGATAACCATATTATAACACCCTCTCACCCCGCTGCACCCCCAAGAATGTAGAACATTTGGCAGCAGATAACATTCCTTCAATGAAGTCAGCAGAGACGTATTCATTGAACAATAAAGTTTTAACCCACAAGACTGAAATCTTTCTATGCTAGCGCTGGGAGTCAAAACACAGAAGGGTGTGTAAACGATTTAAATAAACATTAATAAAAGAATAGAACCCAAGCTATAGTTACAGTTTTATACTTCATAGTTACATTTCTCTTTGAAGAAAGATATTAAATGGGTAACAAGTTGTCTGGATTAAATGAAGAAAGGGTCTCAATGTTCTGTTAAGTGGCCTTTGATTTCTCAAACTCTAAAACCAGGGGTCTCCAAACTACGGGCCGCAGGCATTTTTTTTATCAGGCTCGTAGCAATTTGCTTGGTCTGCCACCCACTAAATGATCGCCGGGTGTAATGCGACATCCTGGCGCTCAGTGCAATGGTGTGGTGGCACATGGCGGATGGCAGCAGGAGGAAGATGCTGGAGCAAGCCCCGAGTGCAATTCATGATTCTGGAGGAAAGTCCAGAGTGCTGGGATTAACGCATGTTCAGAGCAATGAAATAAAAATAGGAAATGCATTTTCCTTCAATAACCTTTCTATTACATATGTCAAATTTTATCCCCCCCCCCCCCTGTAAAATGTACAGTGTGGCCCTTGTACTTAAGAATTTGGACATCCATGCTCTAATCTATATATTTGAGGCCAAACATTTGTCTTTTGAAGTTGCATCTATCATTGAATCACTTTATAAATTGTATGAATGACATGTAATTCTTTCATAGAGGAGAGTTTGTATCATGGATCAGCACAGAGAAGCTGCATAATGCACAACATTTTTATTCCAAATGTGTATCAGGAATTCTGTGATCTGAATGTTGGAGAATGAAGATAAACTGAATATAAAAGAGGACTTTTATAAAACCAGACAGAATCTGTGCATGTGCTGGTTATTTCGTTGACACAATGGGAGTTATTTGTCTGAAACAAACAAACAACAAACTCCACTTACCACACAATAAGGGGGGGAACCACTATTTTTTTTAAACCCCCCCCCCCCCAAAAAAAAAAGACCGCAAAAGAAATCGCTGTTCGTTATGTATAATAGGAATTGCCCCTATTTATTCAGCCAGACAGTTTACAGTGCGGAGAAGAACCACTGCCATCCACCGACAGTAATAAGGCACTTCATCTCCCGATTCTTCATACACGAGCTGCGCAAGCGTATAGAGCGCCAGTATAACCCGGAAGTGAGGAACTGACTGACGCTGCAGCCTCCTGACATTTGTCTCCTTTATACATATGCAGACACGCAAATTGCACCAGTATTTCGGGCCATCTGCATGTGTGCCACGGTTAGAAAAAAAAGCCTCAATGTATAAATTAGTGTTGTATAGTCTTGGTTTGCTTTTCTGAATGACATGACACTTTAAATTATGCACTCTACATTTCTGATAGTGAAATGGTTAAAAAGTAAAAAAAAAAGTCTTGCATACTGACAAAATAAAATTGCTACATAGCTTCATAACCCAATAACAAAAACAAGAGCTCACTATTGGACATCTCCTTAATAAAAGGGACGCAGAGTGTCCCTGCAGAGACTCAAATGGACATGTGGGGAAGAGATAAAAAGAAAGGCACATAGTGTAGACACGGACATTTAAGAGGTGCTGTATATGTTGGCAGACCTGGGTACCCAGATAAATAGATACAGTTCAATATAAAACAAATATCCACTTGCACTCTATCAATTAGGGTACCAAGGCCGGCCAACATATCAAAAACACCTCACAGACTTCCATGTCTACTTTGGAGACGCTAAGATCGAGTGCCAGAGAGTCTTCCCTGTGTCCAAGAGCTGCTGCTGGAAACCCTGATTGAGCATTTTAAGCATTGGAGCTGGTGCTCAGTGCATTTACACTTTGTGAGAGCATTTCTAAGATTTTGTATATTCTATATACAGTGTTGCACTATGTCCACTATGCTTGTCCCCCACTTGTCCACTTGAGACTCTGTGGAGATACTCTGCATCTATTTTATTAAGCAGATATCCTAATGGGGAACTCGTGTTTGTTGTTGGTGTCTGATACAAGGAATGGAGGAGTCCCTGGAAGAGTATTTGTTTCTGTTCTATTTTGTATATGAAAAGCTTCATACCTTTGGGCTCCAATCAGGATCCAGCTTTTTCACTGTGCCAATATATTCTTGCATTGCCTGCTGGCGGGTGCAGCTGCCCAAGGCTTTCCAGGCTTCCCTGTGGGACAGGGTGAGAAATTGTGAAACCAACCAGGCAAGATTTTCAGAGAATAAAAAAAAAAAAAAAAAACAATTTGCCAACATTAGCAGACGTGGAGTCATACCAGACTGAGTCTAGCAAATACAGCACTGTCAACTGGAGGCTTCACATACACTACAGATGAAGTATATTAAACAGAATTGTGGTTAGATGAACTTTACGGTATTTAGATGCATAGGTGGTCCATGGGTGGATAGAGCAAGAGATGGTTTAAATGCTGTCACAAAGAAAAGCTTTAGTCAGCAGTATAAGGTTTGCTCCTCTGACAAGCTCAGCATTTGTACTTTGATGAGTTTTGGGAATATAGTCAAATACAGGGAAGTCCTGAATTAAGATTTATAAAATGTAATTTTGAAGATAAACATGTCAAGAGAAAAAAAATAAAAATAAAAAACTAATCCCCCTGCGATTTTTTGTATAGTGAAGAATTCTGGCTGGTGAGACAACATATACAGATAAAGCACAAGATGAACACTAGCAAGTATGAATGTAGTGTTATACCACCACCGATGTTCCTTCTAGCCCATTAGCAAGTGTCATATACAAGTAAAATGGCATTATGATAAATGAATCGTACGAAGCCAAGTAGCAAAGAGGTTAATGGCAGAGTAATTGGCCTGTAGGCATAAGCAACTCCTGTACATTATATAGGCTACTATTATGCAGACAAACATGCTCAAACATGTGACACTTGCCATTTAGATGATAAAAATTTTAAATACACGCATTGTAGCCAAACTGGTATTACAGGTGACGACAAAAAAAGTATAAAGTCTTTGTATCTGTAACCAGGAAATAGTTCTAATCTACAATTTTTGGGAATGGACTGGGGGTAAATATGAGCACATGCACCAAGTGCATTCTGGGTGTATGTCCATCCCATTCACTGGATAAGGAGACTACTGCAAATAAAAATTGTATTTTTAGAGGGGCATCGATTTAAAAGTAATATCAGGAAGTATTACTTTACTGAGAAGGTAGTGGATGTATGGAATAGCCTTCCAGGATAGACACAAGGCTATCCTAGATATAAGATAAGGAACTGGGGACTAATAAACGTATTTAGAAAATTGGGCAGACTAGATGGGCCGAATGGTTCTTATCTGCCGACACATTCTATGTTTCTATTTACACATTTGCTGTCAATTGGTTAGTTCGTTAATTGCTCTTCGTGCACAACTTCCCTTAAGCCCCACGTTAAAGACATACTACTCTTTGAAAGAAAACCCATTTGCGATTTACATACCTTTGTACAAAAAGGCATAGCAGAAAAAAAGATACAAAGATGGACAGTAAAATGGATGAACACGAATCCATTCATCAATTGGTCACATCACAGCCAACAATGGGCAACATTCCAAATGCCTTATAGTTATTGTGGGTGGTTGACTCTCAAACGGCCTTGTTGGTGGAAGCAGAAGACAACTTAATTTAAGCATATATTTCATACCTCACTGAAGGTGAACTTGTTGTCCACACATTTTGCAGAGGACAGATTAAGTTTTAATAGATCAAACAAATCCACTTGGTATTTGTAACACTTTAGAAAGGTTCTAACCCTTTCATAGCCCTTCTTCAGACTGAAGACCGACTTCTAGGAATCACCATTCAAAAGAAATGACAATTTATTTTCGAAGTCTCACAAATATTTAAAGGCTGCCGTTCCATGTCAGTAACCTGGCAGTGCCGATTGGTGTTCACTGTCGATGATGTAGAACACGCCTCCAGCAGCGGAGGAGATTATTATCTCCTTGCGCTCCGTCTGCTGTCACAGCGCCATCAAACGGCAGCCCCCTAGTGGACCAAAACCAAAATGCAGTGGTGCACAGGATCTTGTGAAACCAATAGGTTTATTCACATAACTGGCAAGTGTTAGATCACACAAATTGTCTGAGGCACTGAAAGCCTTTTCCACCCCCAATGTGACAGAGGGGGAGCACATTCTTCAGAGCACCAGTACCAGTAGTACAGTTCCTGCAACTGTATATTTCATAAAGACTAGAGGTGAATAGTGTACAGAGTAGTTTAAGGGTTTCGTCCCCCCTTTAAAGTCTATGTAAGCCACAAAATGTTTTTAGCCTAGTCAATATGTTTAATGCTCTGTATATAACAAAGTAGCTGCTTTACACACCACATTCTCATGGTCTGAGATAAACAAAAAATGACGGTCTTACCATTTTTGCTTCCCTTCAAAATCAAAAAATCCAGGTTTGGAAGTGGTACACCTTCCTACTTTAACCTGCAAACATATAGGATCACATTATAAATCAAAACACCTAAAAACATATCCAAAGTTAGGGACAGACAGCAAGCAGAATAAAATCCCAATCATAACAAAAGCTAAATAATGTGAAATAGCACGCAGGCGCCATGGCTCCAAACTTTTTGGGGGTTATCTTACAGTCTAATGAAGAACCATTTTGTGAATATAACCAGTCACCCTGGAAATGCAGCCATGTACATATGCACATACACTGCCCTTGACAATTTACTATAGTGGTCATTCATCATATTGTTCCATGAACATGTATTTTATTAGTACACATTTTAGAATTTCATGCTCATGATTGAGACCAAAGAGCCATATAACAATCTAACTAAACTGCACCCCCTTTTACTTGACCTGCCTAAGTATCAGTATAAACTGCAATAAATCACCACACATGCCATTTACATGTGTAATCTGAAAGAAGAAAATGTGGTGGTTGGTCACATCACTGCATATAATGTGGCGGCCTCAGCCACAAAATCAATGAAATCAATCTCAGCAAGCTAGTACAGCGCACCTGTTCACCCTTGTTAGTGTTAGTATATTAAAAAAAAAAAATGAATATGATAAAAAATATATTGTTTATTGTAAAAAGCATCATCGGAGCTGTACAATCTCACGCTTTTCGCAGATATATTTTCATACCAATACTGGATTGTGGAATTACTTAAAGGGTGAAAGGATGCGCTGTACTGGCTTGCAGAGACGGATTTCATTTACGTGTGTAGGCCTTGGAAACCGCTAATGCATTGAGTGCGCATGGAGATGCCCACGGGCCCTGACGCTCAAAGGAAGTAAAAAAACAAACAAAAAACAAACACACAAACTTTCAGGACCCTTCCGATGCCTTACATTTTGAACACTGAAAAGTAAGAAATCTATACGCTGTGAAAATAGCGATATAATAAAGCATCTGATGATGCATGCATAGACACAGCAGAGATGTAAAAGACATACGTAGAATAGAGAAAAAGGTTTAAAAACAAGTCTAGGACGTCTCCCATTTATGACAGCACCTTGAGCCGCCATATTCAAGTGATCAAACACTGGAAAAGAATTTGCATATAATGGCGCAAGGAAATATTAAAAGGAAAAAGAGCAAGTGTAAATCCATGCAATAGCATGCAAATGGATACCAGGCATAAAAAAAGTGAGTGATTAATTCTTTAACGAGATAGTAAGCATACACTGTTCTTACTAACAGAAATGGAAGGGCAAATTTTGCAAACACTTATTCCTGAGAGCGATCCGTTAATTCAATTCACTTTTTGAAACTTAACCATTTCTTTCACACCAGGAAGTTTTAAATCTCAATCATCATTCCTTCCCCACCGCGTCTAGCTTGCATATGTCAACCATTACTGGTAGAAACAGCACTCCTTTAGGACAAGTGCCTAAGCCGGGGGTCCACCAGCTCCCAAATAGTAAACAAAAATGACATCAATGGCTTGACACATCAAATATGAGGCACGTTAATTCCAAAGAAAATGCCATTTTCTTTGTCTTTGGAATAAACTCATCTCGTATTTGATGTGCGGAGCCATTGATGTCATTTTTGCTCACTTGGAGATGTAACATTAGCCATGTTCAAGTACATATAGATTTAGTGCTCTGTGATACGCTGATACAAACTAAAATTTCTGAGCTGCCATAAAAGAGGGGCAATAGAGCAGGAAAGAGGGATTTGAGTGCAACATAGGGACTGTCCCTTCTAAATAGGAACACTTGGCAGGTATGAACATAGGGGCCTTCATATACCGTGAGACTCTGATTGGTCACTTGACACCTTCCTGTCTGAATGACTTTGGGTGTTAAGGCATTACCTGCTTATACCTGGCATACAGGTAAAGGAGCTGCTCTGTGGTAGCCACATGGGCCAATTTCTGTGCGTGTTGAGCCGCCTGCTCGAAATTCAAGCGCAACTCCTCTTCATCGTCTAAAAGAAAGTCATCTATGTCCCCACATCCTTCACTCTCCTTTCCACAACAGTCATCTGCAGAACTGAACTCCTCCACCACATCTGGGGAAGCCATAGATGCGACTCACGAAGAAAAGATCGTGTCCCGGACCTTATTATAATTCTATGTCAGGCTGTCATCTGTCATTACATTTCCCGTGAATCCAGTTTTGTTCCGTTACTGTCATGGAAGCTCTTCATTTATAACCCATCACAAGCAGGGTCCGCCGGTGAAAACCCACCGCTCGGCACAAAAGGCGTGAAAGAAACGTTCCGTTTTCGCAATAGAGTTCTGCACTATTGCTAACACTCTCTCCACCAGTGCTGGTTAGTTAATCAGTGTTACTCTTACAGTGTCTTAATAGGATCAGGCAGCCCTTTGGCTGATCATCATGGAGACTGGAGTGGCAAAAAAAAATGACTGTAAGTTTGAGCACAGAGCAATTTATTGTTTTTATATAATTAGTATTTGTTTTACAGATGACCATAAGGTTTAGGAGCGTAATATCGAAAAACGTATTACTTGATAATATGCCTACCATAAATGTCCAAATTAAGATTGTATAGCATCAAGAAAAAAAATCTTTTTTTGGACTTTACTGCCACTTTAAACTGCACTGATTTTATTAGAATTGAATTAAGAAGCAAATCCTTTGTTTTATTCTTTGACATATAAAGCCAACTCTTTATCAGTATGTTGAAATGTAATCACTAATGGTTTTGCGAAGAAGATGTAATTTCACCACAAGCGACTGACACATATTGGAAAATTGTGAAAGCCCTACAGTAGGTTGCCCTCTATGTATCTGTGTCTAATTGTTTCCTCCTTTCTGTCTGTTTGTCACTCTTTTCTCTCACTTTTTAAAAGAAAGCATCTTGTGAGTAGGGTTGCCACCTTTTCTACAAAAAAATACCCTCCATGCCACTGCCTTCATGGAATTAACATTGGCATCAAGCCAATTTTTTTACCGGCCAGGTGGCAACCTTACTTGAGAGAAAGCAAAAGCTCAATGACTTGGAATGGGACTGTCCTTTGCAGACACTTGATCGTGGCACTTACAGCTCCTGACAGTTCGGCGCTGTACGGTGCATCATCGAATCGTTGAGGCACAGGTTAGTTTTGGGGTTAGTGTTAGGGTTTAGTTTTCGGGTTAGGAGTTAGTTTTAGGGATAGTATTAGGGGTTACCAGTGTCAGTTTTGGAGTAAGTATTAGGTTTCAGGGTTATTTTTACATTTAAGGTTAGTTTTATGGTTGGGGGGGTCAATTTACTAGGGGGATAAGTTACAGCACTGAACTGTCACTGTCATCGCTGTGACTACCACAGGAAAACGGCTGTGGGGAACAGTCCTAGACCCCAATGAGTTTGTAGCTGTGTTTCAGAATCCCAAATAACAACTTGTAAGAGCTGAGAAAACTCTCTTTATCTCTGCTGCAACATAAACCGGATTACTGCCATAATATGAAAAGCTGTGCTTTCAAATAATAAAAACTAACACTGATCCTTTTTTTTAATGTACTCTTTGCATCCATCCAAAGCAGACTACAAATCCTGCCTATGTCTGCTCATGTTCTCTCTAGGGTTGCCAGCTTATCTTCAAAAAAATACCAGCCATGCTATTACCTTCATAGACTTGACATTGGCCTCAAGACAATTTTTTACTGACCTGCCGGTACAATAGCAGCTGGGTGGCTACCCCAGTTCTGTCTCTTTTGGTTATTCTCTTTCTACTTTCTTGAATTGGGAAAATTGCCAAGATTAGCCTGATTTTTGGTTAGTTTATCACCTTTCACCACTTACTGAATAGACCCCCAATACAGGCTTCCCTTACCAGAAGATCCAAAATGAACCCAAAGTCCAAATTGTTTTTTGGGGGATAAGGGTCAATTGTTCTTTCTAGAGCCCTGTTGTGAAGGTCTTTTGCTTCACCTTTCAAGGCACTGTACGTTTGTAGCAAGTGCTCATGGGAAATGTACTTCCTCCAGAGCTGAGACGGGAGGGTGAGACTGTTGTGCTCAGACTGGATCAATTCGGTAGCCACGTGGAGCAGGTGATTTCGACAGCTCCACTCCTATAAATGTTCTACCTTACCTTTATCCAGCAAGTTACTGCTGAAATGATCTGTTATCCGAAATGCTGCTGCTGGTCCCAAGCATCTTAAATAAGGGATACTCAACCTGTATTCCAAAGCCAAGCCTTTACAAGTTACAGTAAAAATAATATAGTAGTACAGTGGAAAAAGCTTGTTGCTTCATCTCTGTGTTCTATTATTAAATAGGAGGGGCAAGAACCAGTTTGCCAAGGGTGATAATGGCAACAGAGCTGCAACACATGAATGTCTGCCAACCTCAAAGAGGAAATTTACAGTGTTTACAGAAGGTGCTTCATACTTGAAAAAGTAGATTTAGTAGTTACTCTATTACTAGTCCATCTAGTCTGCCCATAACCTACCCACAACATAAATGTGTGATCATGTATCCTACCGGTGTCCATGTATGGTTAGAGAGTGCTTCAACAAAACCATTACAAGTCGAATCCCCAGCCTGAAGTAAGGCACTGGTCATGAGTGCTTGTGCCGAAAGGATGACGGGGCAGTGTGTCCTGCGGTCCGGTCGCGCACTCCTATTGGAGAGGGCAGGGGGGGAAGGGAGAGAGGAGGCACAACCCTGGTTCTAGTCCTGACGGGAAGTTACATGTGGAAGGGAGAGGAGATGCATCTAAAGCTGATTGTCCAAGTTTATGCTTCTTACAGTAGTAGACTTTGGAGTAACCACTCTGTTAATCTTTTATAGCTCTTTATTGTACAGATCAGACAGTGCTGCAATCTCAAGTATCCACTCCCTGACATCCTTTCACCTGCCATTTACTTACCATAGCAACTGAATGCCACCACCTGCCAGACCTTTGCCATGAGCTTGACATCATGGCATGACCCATACTCTTGAGAGTACAAAGATGGCTACAGAAATTACACTCACATGTTTAGAAGTTAAGGTACTGTTGTGTGTATTTGTGTGTCAGCACAAGGCTGAAATATAGGGTTGCCACCCAGTTGATATTATACTGTCAGGCTAGTAAAAACTTTTCTGTTAGCCATTGTTAACTCTATGGAGCCAATAGCATGGCCAGTCTCTTTTTGAATAAAATGTGTCTGCCCCAGGCGGCACCCTGGCAGAGGCGCCAGTTTGCTTCTCCATGCAGCGTCTGTTTCCTTTTTTTTTTTTCCTGTGGGAGCTTGGTCACATTATGTTTTAGGGAATTGCACAGCCTATTATCATAATAATGTTTTATCATTATTCTCTTTTCACCTGATGAGTGAGCTCTTTGAAAAAATTATTTTATTATGCATATAAGAAGAAATATTTTTTTCCAAGAGCTCACCCGCAAGTTAAAAAAAAGAAATGGTAAAACAAACATTATTATGAAAATAGGCTGCGCGATTCCCCAAAACATAACATGTGACCACTGACCTATAACATGACTCAAATATTGTACATTAAGTTTAAATGTTCAAACATTTAAGGTACACATTTTAATCATTGCCAGCCAATACTCGTTCCATATAATTGTGCATATAGAAAGTTGCTCTTGCATTAAATTATCAATTCCTGTTAAGTTTAATTTTATTTTGAATTATCATGACTGTGGGCTTTGTTTTTTTGGGGTGGGGGTGGGGGAGGGCAGCATTTAGTTTTTCGCCCCAGGAAGCACAAGGTCTTGGGCCGGCCCTGTGCTCATACCATTGTACAGAGCATTGGTTAAACCTCATTTGGAGTATTGTACACAGCACTGGAGACCGTATCTCCAGAAGGATATTGATATTTTGAAGAAAGTTCAGAACAGGGCTACTAAACTGGTGCATCGATTGCAGGATAAAACTTACCAGGAAAGGTTAGAGCATCTTAACATGTAGCTTGGAGGAAAGACAAGAAAGAGGGGAAAGGATAGAAATATTAAATACATAAAGGGAATCAACACAATAAAGTAGGAGAGTATATATAAAAGACATTAAAAAAAAGACATAGTCTTGAATTAGAGGGGCAAAGGTTTTAAAGTAATATCAGGAAGTATTACTTTACTGGGAGGGTAGTGGATGTATGGAATAGCCTTCCAGCAGAAGTGGTACAGGTTAGCACAGAGAAGGTTTTTAAGCATGCATTAGATAGGCATAAGGTGATCCTAGATATAAGATAAGGTCAGGGAAGGCATTCAGATAATTGGGCAGACTAGATGGGCTGAATGGTGCTTATCTGCCTACACATTCTATGTTGGTAATGTTGATGCATACAAATTTATAGTGAAGCAGATTCTCTCTGAGCTTCTTGGATAAGTGCAGTTTAAGACACAGGCCTAGAAATACAAATTAAATTGCAAGTCAGTGTAACATGGCAATGATATCATGGATGCAATTGTGCAGGATTCTAAATGATTTTGTAGCACTACAAAACTGGAATGCAGGATTCATGTTTGTGAATTGTTTGTATTTAAAAGAGAGGTGTGTTCTCTTCCATCTATAGGGTAATGTCTATTTTGTTTCATGTAAAATCTATATTGGCTGTAGATGAGTGGGGAAACACCCATTCTGCATGAAGTACTCATTTATCACCACTAGAGAGCACCATTGGACTCTGAGCAACCCTCTTTGTATTACTGACATCTTACCTTCCCTCTCACACACATTGCTTTTCAATCTCACAGGACTGTGCCTTTTGTTTGAGTCTCTACCTATTTTGTTGGGAGTAGATAATGTCCACATTATGAAAAAGCAGGAGGAGGTTAGGCAATGCCCCACTCAGAGCCACTTACAGTTGGAAATAAAAAGGCAGCCAGGGACGCAGAGATTGTAATTGTAATTAATAACTCCGGGTGTCCTCTATGGAACTCAATTAAGGGCTATATAAACTGCAGACTTCCCTTCTAGCGCAGTCAGTCAGAGAGAAGGAAATGGGGCTACAGACTGTGAGCAATGTTCATGCCTGATTAAAAGAGACTAATCGGTTTCCATTTATTATAAAACTACCTTCTCCAAATGCCCTTATCCTAAGGTCATGACGCCCCCCTTCCTTATCTGGGACACTTACCAACAATGTACATTACAGATAACAGAATTAAAGAAAGGACATTTCCACTTGATATGAGGGCTGGGGTTGCCACCAGGCCGGTATTTTACCGGCAGGCTGGTAAAAAAATTGGCTTGAGGCCAACGTTAAGTAGTAGTAGCATGGCCGGTATTTTTTTTATAGAAAAGGTGGCAACACTAGGAGTAGACCCCAACATTATCAATGGCCCTTCACAAGCCTTGCCACAAACACTGTTTGCTTGGCCTATCTCTGATGTACACCACAAAACAAGGGAAGGGGGAGATTATTGCTTTATGGGATTAAGGTACATTATGGAATTTTGAAAAAGAAATTCCCTGCCATTCCTTCTTTCTTTGAATAATTGGAGAATTACTGTCAACTCGGCTACTTCGGCCTTAAATCTCCAGTTCCCTTTTCAAATCTATGCACTTCTCTCTGTCGTGAATATGAGGCTGGCGAATGATGCAGGAGTAGAAAATGCTGACTTCAGTGAATCAGTCAAGTCCATCATTTTATCAAAATGAATCAGCAGTGTGGTCACCGTGGTCCACAGGTTCAGTGTGCAGATGCACTGATTCACACATCTCTGTTCTTTCCTCATCACCCCCGGCCCCTGTAATAATTCCTTCTCAGCTTCTCAGCTGTCATGTATTTTTTTCCCCTGTTCTGTTTCACACTCCTGCTGTATCTTCCCACAGGGCAATCTCTACAGGAGTGACAGACATGTCCTTAGCTTTTGGGAATTATGTGAAAATGTGAATATATTAATAACTTATTCAGATTCAAATTAGATCAAGATCTGTTTAGCTACATTTAAAGGAGCCCACAGATTGACATCTTTGATAATAATTACTTTCTGTTCACTCGTTTTGCATGTAGTATAGTGTTATAGAGTGGATGCAGGGGCGTAACGGTTGTGGTTACAGAGGTTACCATGGAAACCAGTCCTGCCACTGTAGGGGACCAAGCGAATCACGCAACCAATTGCCTGGCTGCCCCATTGAAGCCACTAGCTGCAGGGGACCCACAATTAGCTGCACAGATAGAGCTGTGATTATCTGACCAATTGCAATTTTTCACACCAGGGCCCTGGGTCTGTCCCAAAAACTCTTCCCAGTACCATCTCTGTCCCAAAACCTCTTCCAGTGTCATCCCAAAACTGTTACTGTAACGCATGGGGTCTGGGATGGTAAAGGGACCCTGAGCGCCCGAGATCAGGAGCTACAGTGCAGGTTGGAGACACAGGACCTGGTGCGTTACATATGGCTGTAGGCAGTGTACTGTAACCATGCACCCTTGTGCAGGCTCATCCAGGCTTTTCTGTATCCGTCTTGCTTTGCTTTCTTGTTTATTATTAATGCTTAGTCCTGCCCAGTATTCCTGTCCTTGCCCAGTATTCCTGTCCTTGACCTGTAATCCTGTTGTGGTTTTCCCTTCTGCCTGTCCTTACGTTTCATTCCCTCTGCCTTATCAATTTATTATTTAAACCACACACGTTTCTGTTCAGTCCTTTGCAAAGGTCTACAGGTATTTCCTCTGTATCTATTCCATGTATGTCTTTTATATAGATTTTATTTGTTTTTTCTTTGCTAATATTATCTTTTAGTTAGGGACTTGCCTAATGTGGGGTACCTTGATGTGGTTGGCAAGCTAACATCTAAATTGGCCAATTTGTTTGAACCAAACCCCCACCTTCACCATCTTTAGTGTTAGGCTAGTTCCTGTATTAATGTTCCTTTGTATGTGCCTTTTGGGTCCCTTAACCCTATGTCTTGTATTATTTATCCTTAGTTTGGTTTCTGCTTTCTTGCTTATGTTATCCCTCTGTCCTGTAGCCCTGCACTCTGTATTTATGTTCTGCTCTCCCTCAGTTCCTTTTCTGTTTTAGCTCTGCTTGGCTATCACTTAGTTAATTTCCTCTCTAGCCCTGGTACCTGGATATAGCAGCTGCTTCACAGGGCCTAGTTGTGGCTCAAAGACTTGGGGTCCCAAACCTCCAAGCGATTGCAGTTACCCAGCACCAGGTCCTGTGTCTCCACCCTGCACTGTAGCTCCTGATCTCGGGCGCTCAGGGTCCCTTTTCCATCCTGGACCCGTTACAGTTACCCTTTGTCATCTCTGTCCTAAACAGCTTCCTGTGTCATCTCTGTCCCAAAACAGCATCCCAGTGTCATCTATCCTAGCTGAATTACATTGAAGTGCAAGTTAAATTGCCAAAATGCTACCTGTGTGGATGTCGTTTTGGGGATGGGGTTTTTGTGGGTGGGGTTTTTGTGGGAAAAGAGGGGGGCATCATTTCATGCTTGGACTCAGGTAGCACAGTGGTTGGCTGATGAATGTAATAAATGACAGCTTTAATATGCCTTGATCAATGTATTTATCTATTTTTGAGGTTAGAGCTGCTCTTTAGCTGTGTTGGAAAGCACTGATGTATTCACAATAGCACATACTGTGGAAGCAGTGGGAGGGAATTTCTAAAGTGCTGTAGAAAGCTGAGGCCCTGTCATCTCGCTGTCAATCACATGTTATACACCTTGAATAATCAATCTGTTTGAGAGAATGCACAAACGTGACAAGTTATCTTAACAGCAAGAACACTGGCTGCGACTTCCTTCATTTGATACACAAATTAACTACTTTCTATGGGACTTGTCTAATTAGCATATCAAACCACAGACAGCTTTAAAGCACATTTTTCTCTAAATGTATGAATCTGCTTGCAAGTCTGCTAATGCAATAGGGGTTATTTATAAAAATGCCGCACTTCAAAGTATGGCAATGTATAACGCTAGTTAAATGGACTTATACTGTGAATGTAGAGAATAAAAATTATTGAAAATGATCTATACATTGAGTTAGCAGAATTGGAAATAAATGAATAAATTAGGAGAGAAATGTGTTTTAAATGTGCCTGTGGTGTCTGCTGCTTATGACCTCACCTGTGGCACGGTATGCAAATTACACATTCCCCATTGAAAAGCAGTCTGTTTGCCTCCACAGACCCATTTAGAAACACATTTTTCCCCTTCATTTGTGTGCCGTTACACTAACACAATATATAGATCATTTTTTTCAATAATTTTTTAATTATATAAATTCTATAGTCCTTTAAACACCTGGTCCGGCACTTCCAGGCAAGGTCTTTGAAGGTCCAGAGAACATCTTTAAATTGTGCATCACAAAGTCCACTGTGAACAATGCTGATGCCGACCCCTGTTTATGGAGAGAGGGCCAATAGCCCCATATGATTTTTCTCTTAGTTCTTACGAAAATTAGAAGCATCTGTGCTGGAAGGTGAATAAGTGATGGCAGGGCTGGCTCACTCAAACGGGAGAGTTAGTGGACATGTGACTGTTACTGCACTGTCTATTGAAAATAATTACTTCTTCCATTTTCGTTCCTCTCTTTGAAAGTCTATACTATGCTGCTTCTCCCTCCCACATCTTAAAGAATGGACTTTTTACCAGACTGGTTTATCTCATTATCAGAAGCAAGATACTGTGATATCTGCAAGACTAACCATTAAACCTTTCAGTAAGGCAGACTGGGTAACACATTAGCAATACATTACCCCTCCTCTGGCACTTAAAGTTTTATTAAAAGCTAGACATGCAGGATTGGAAAAAAAATAGATGAAAGACAAATGGAAAGCACACTACATAATGCACAACCTTTATTATTTTGCCTCTCTGGCATGAAACTTGGGTTAACTCAAACAGCCACTTGGACCATGGTTATCCTCTGGCTCCTTTGTAAAGCTCTTTGACACTAATGCATAATTTAACAGTGCTGTGTTAGAAGTTCATATCAAAGTATCAGCTCCATTACCCAGCTCACAGTTCCATTAAGCAGTTCCAAGTAGTACATATTAAATATGCCCCAGAAGAGATTTACACCCTAACCCTGCTGAGTATAGAAAAGACTGTCCATAGTCTGTCTCTTCACACACACCAGGGGTAATTATGGCTCACCACAGATTGCCTTTTGGTTTCTGTGCTCCCTTATTATTGGTTTCTGCACTGCCACAGACATTGCCACAAGCCAAGGAGGGTCATTTGTGGCTATCCACGTAAATAATACTATTTTGGTATTATTATGGCGTGTAAGGAGGCTCCCAGAATGTCTGTATGTGGCTGTGTCTAAGCTAAGCATAAATGCCACTGTTTGCTGTAAGCGTTTGATTTGTTTGAGGTTTGGTAGCTTTACTGAGGTTTGATTCTCTGAAGTGGTGGGTCTCGAACTTACCGAACCTCCCCTTTAAACAAGCATCCTCTAAATATTTCAGGTGAAGGGCCTATTGCCAGGCAACAACATCAGGTAAGGTGCCAGACAATGTTAAACTAACAAAGACAACAGAACATGAGGTGTTTTTCAGTGGGATGGGGTGTTTACATCCACCATAGGTTCAGAAATAACTGTTTGGGAGTACTTACAGTACTAAGAGTAAATACGGCCTGTCCTGGGCTGCTGTGAGCGAATACTGTGGCTGCTGTGAGCGAATACTGTGGCTGCTTCCTCTCTTACGGTGAGGTATGTACAGTTGAACAAAAAGGCCAAGCGCACTAGGAATATAACAGCAGCGAAAACACCTCACCTATGTTTGTTCACATAGAGAGTAAGTAGAGAGACAAGGGGTCAGCAGACTCCCATTCTCAATACATGCAAGCCCCCTCCCGGGGGGGGGGGGGGGGGGGGTTGATATCTGGTCAGTGAAGCCTTGGTTGAAAACTAAGCTTTAGATTATGTGACCCTCTTGTAAGGTAGTAAATCAAACAAACCCATGTTACCTGAACTGGCTGTCTGCACCATAACACGGAGTGGTAAAGCAACATGAAGGATTTATATTTAAGGGGTTCAAGGACAGGCAAATTGTCTGTACAAGCAGGGGCGTAATAATCATTGTTGCAGGGCTTGCAACTGCCACCAGACCCATCACTCTAGGGCCCTGGGGGTCCCCTATGAACACTTGTCCAACCCTTTAAAGGCACTAGCTGGAGGTAATATATTCACAGCTACCGGCATATAGAGTGTGACAATCATTCAATAGGATGATCTTTGACACTCGCTCCCTTCCACTGTCTCACTGAACCAGTGAACAGGAATTGGAGGCTACTTCCTGCACGCTGGATCAGTATGATACTGACAGACAAGATATTTGGGGGCACATACAAGCTGTTTGGGGACAAAGATGCCACAGGCAAGCTGACTGGGAGCTAGGATGGCATAGGCAAGCTGTTTGCCACCAGCGTCAAGGTACCTCACAACACCAAGTCCTTGCACTAAAATCTACCTACACAAAACTAAGACAAGACTAGAAGGGAACAAAGCACACAGAACATACCTGAGACTGAACAGACTGGGAAACAGAATTTTCTCACAATTACACTAGTGTCTGTGAAGGTTCATAAAATATCATAAAATTGCCTATCACAAAGCTTCGTAGTTTGTGTACTGGAACATCTGGGTGTGCTATTTTAAATGCCCGTAACACGATATTCATTGTTGATGTACTTTTGTGCTGACAGTACTGTTGGTTTATCTGTTTGCACATGCTCACATCATTTTGCATATACAGACTCTATTTTCCCATCTCATGTCCCAGAGAATTCGGACTTATCCGATATCGCTGCAGTTACATAACCCAATACCAAGCTGTTGTCGTGATATTTTCCTAGTTGGATGATTGTATATAATAACATATAAATGCCCTTTAATGTGCTGTACATCAGATAAGAGAATATTGTTAGACAGTATTATTTCACAGGCAGCCTGTAACAGCTCTATGATCGACATGTAGGAGGTTTGCTAAAATTAGAAGCCATTATATTTGCATTTTTCTTTCCTTCCACCCACATTTTTGTTCTCATTCCCCACCCCCTACCTTCACCCCTCCTGATAATATTGCCATCTTTCTTCCTCTTTTCCATCCCCAGTGGGCTTAACGTTTCTTGTTTCCTCTTCTTCTAAAGCAGGGGTCCTCAAACTTTTTAAACAGGGGGCCAGTTCACTGTCCCTCAGACCGTTGAAGGGCCGGACTATAGTAAAAATAAAAAACTATGAAGAAATTCCTATGCACACTGCATATATCTTATTTTGAACAAAACGAGAACAAATACAATATTTAAAGTAAAGTTAAATCAACAAACTTACCAGTATTTCAATGGGAATAGTGTGCAAGTCAGAGCCCAGGAATATTATGCCAGTCAGATGCCCAGGAATATTATGCCAGTCAGATGCCCAGGAATATGATGCCAGTCAGATGGCCAGGAATATTATGCCATTCAGATGCCCAGGAATATTATGCCAGTCAGATGCCCAGGAATATTATGCCAGTCAGATGCCCAGGAATATTATGCCATTCAGATGGCCAGGAATATGATGCCAGTCAGATGGCCAGGAATATGATGCCATTCAGATGCCCAGGAATATTATGCCAGTCAGATGCCCAGGAATAATATGCCAGTCAGATGCCCAGGAATATGATGCCAGTCAGATGCCCAGGAATATGATGCCATTCAGATGCCCAGGAATATTTTGCCATTCAGATGCCCAGGAATATTATGCCAGTCAGATGCCCAGGAATATTTTGCCAGTCAGATGCCCAGGAATGTTTTGCCATTCAGAGGCCCAGGAATATGATGCCATTCAGATGCCCAGGAATATGATGCCATTCAGATGCCCAGGATATATTATGCCATTCAGATGCCCAGGAATATGATGCCAGTCAGATGCCCAGGAATATGATGCCAGTCAGATGCCCAGGAATATGATGCCAGTCAGATGCCCAGGAATATTTTGCCAGTCAGATGCCCAGGAATATTTTGCCAGTCAGATGCCCAGGAATATTATGCCAGTCAGATGCCCAGGAATATTTTGCCAGTCAGATGCCCAGGAATATGATGCCAGTCAGATGCCCAGGAATATTTTGCCAGTCAGATGCCCAGGAATATTGTGCCAGTCAGATGCTCAGGAATATGATGCCAGTCAGATGCCCAGGAATATTTTGCCAGTCAGATGCCCAGGAATATGATGCCAGTCAGATGCCCAGGAATATGATGCCAGTCAGATGCCCAGGAATATGATGCCAGTCAGATGCCCAGGAATATTTTGCCAGTCAGATGCCCAGGAATATTATGCCAGTCAGATGCCCAGGAATATGATGCCAGTCAGATGGCCAGGAATATGATGCCATTCAGATGCCCAGGAATATGATGCCATTCAGATGCCCAGGAATATGATGCCATTCAGATGCCCAGGAATATGATGCCAGTCAGATGGCCAGGAATATTATGCCATTCAGATGCCCAGGAATATTATGCCATTCAGATGCCCAGGAATATGATGCCATTCAGATGCCCAGGAATATTATGCCATTCAGATGCCCAAGAATATTATGCCAGTCAGATGCCCAGGAATATTATGCCAGTCAGATGCCCAGGAATATTATGCCAGTCAGATGCCCAGGAATAATATGCCAGTCAGATGCCCAGGAATAGTGTGCCAGTCAGATGCCCAGGAATATTATGCCAGTCAGATTCCCAGGAATATTATGCCAGTCAGATGCCGAGGAATAATATGCCAGTCAGATGCCCAGGAATATTTTGCCATTCAGAAGCCCAGGAATATGATGCCATTCAGAAGCCCAGGAATATTTTGCCATTCAGATGCCCAGGAATATTATGCCAGTCAGAGGCCAGGAATAGTGCTCGTTATCCCTCCCTCCTCCCCCGCTTCCCCATCACTTACCTCCAGCTGCTGTGTCCCCGGACGTCTCGCGCGGTGTCCTCCTGTGGAGGAGGGAAACAGTTACCGGATCCGGATGTGACGTAACGTCACATCCGGTCGCGGTGATTTTTTTTTTTTTTTTTTTTTTCTTCCTGCAGCCGCATCCTTTGCGGCTGCCAGAAAGAAAAAAAAAAGTAAACGGGGTGGGTGCCGGCAGCACCCCCCGCGGGCCACATAAATGTCCTCGGCGGGCCGCATGTGGCCCGCGGGCCGTAGTTTGAGGACCCCTGTTCTAAATCATTCTGTATCCCCATCATTTAACCCCGATGCTGCCTTCTTTTCTTCCTTGTAATCGCCCCTTTGTTTCTTCTATCCATCCATAATATGTATGATTGTGTGTCCACAGGATTTTTTGTAGGGGGGGGGGGGGGGGGGAAATAATAACCATAATTCCCATTAAGCAATTTGTAGTGTAGTGTATGTAGTGTTGTGCTATAGTGTAGGTCCGCAATGCCCAGTCTAGATATAACCATAATTCCCATTAAGCAATTTGACTTGCTGTAGATCATGGGAGATATACTCTATACTAAAAAGTTGGAAGGTGTAGAGTAGTTCATGTAGTCTATATAGTTAGTGTGTTGTGTAGACTCCCCACTGGTTGCTAGTAGAAAATCAAAATTCCAGCTCCAATCCCTCTATTCATATAGTGCAAGGATGCTCCTTAACCCTCTGAGAGCTGTGATTAAGCACCCAGTGTGTGAATTGCGTCAAACGTAACACTATTACTTGTCTGTTTGTGTCACAAACATGGTGCAGATGACATAGGACCCTGAGCTCCCGAGTTCAGGAGTTCAGTGTGCAGATAGGAGACACAGGGCCTGGTGCAGGGTAACCGCACTTCCCTGGATGCTTGATGCCCCAGGTTGGTACAGCCACATTCTAGGGCCCTGTGGAAGCAGCTCTGTATCCAGTTATGAAAATGCAGGAACTGGTGATACACTGCAGACACCCTGGAGCAGGCATGGAACATAACACCACTGACAGGATAAACAGGATGCTGCAGGCCAGGCCAAGCAGAGCAAAATAAAAGACAGAAATAAAAGGGTGAGGGTTTAGTTGCACCAAATGACCATTAGATTGTAAGCTTGCAACCGGCTTCAAGGTACCTCACAATAGGCAAGTTCCTAAAACTAAAACCTGCCTTGAATGAAACAGGAAAACATACATTAACATAAAGAACATACCTGAGAGTTAAAGCAAACTGAACAAACTGTTGTGGGAAATTTACAAAGAAAAGCAGAAAGGATACAAAGAAAACCCAGAATGAAACAGAACAAAATAACAGGCAACAAGGAAAACCAGGAATGAATAAAAGCAAGAGATTAAAGAAAGAAGCTTGCATGGCACAGAGAAGCCCTTTGATGCACGGACAGAACAACCACCTAACGGGGCTCAGACAGGGCATTACAAGGCTTCAGTACAGGGCAGGTGCTAGACTATAGCTAGACTTGGGCAGGGAGCCGGTGTTCTGAAAAAAGTAGGCTAGATCGTAAAAATGGCCAGGAAGAGGAGGTGACTGAAATGCGCGAGGACAGAACTGCACGAGGACAGAACTGCGCATATGCGAAATCTTATCCCTGATGAGGGAAACAGGTAAATAAACAAAAGAACAGAGGATCAAAACAAAAGGGAACATACAAGACAATGACACAGACAAGATAGCCTAGGATTCTGAGGTTAGTGTGTGGAAGGAAACTCATCTACTGATCCATTGATCTTCCTATGTAGAAAGTTGTTTTAATTGGAAGAGAACATACCAGATATTTTGAAGCATGTATGCATTGAGAAAAACAAGCGTATGTCCAGAGTATCCCAAAGCAACATTGATTGGACAGTATGACAGGGATTTCATCCTTCCTCTTCCTCTGATGGCTACAAATGTGTCTGTCCTACGCATAAATTGAGTCCCACCTTACAGCAGAGCCTGTAGGAAGTGGCAGCATTAACAGCTAACTCTTGTACTATATATTGGTCTGACATATTCCCAACTATATAATTCAAAGAGAATACGATCAGCCACAAAGATGCACCATTAAAGGCATTATCTAAGCATCAAACTAACTTGTGTTCATCTTTTACTGTGTTTAACCTGTACAAGGCCTTTTAGCATACAAATACAGGCATTTTCCTAGGACTCTCTTGCCAAGATATCTACTTTAGCCTTCCTCTGTGTTTGCTTACCTTGAAAAGAGGATCAGTGCAGATGCACTGGGTCATAAGTTCATGAGCATGTGCAGTAACAACAGCCATCCTGTTTTTTTCACTACAAGGGTTGATTGGAAGGGCAGTACAATTAGATGAAGTCTCTGTACATGAGTTGTGAGCATCTCTATAGGAGACTACTGATTTTGTGCTGGGCTGGATCAATCCCCAGGAGAAAGCTTGCAAAAGGTTTATTCTTAAGTTTAAGTGCATAAAACAAAAACTATAACAAATAAATACAAATTTAATTTTAACTCGTCAACGTAAATATATCTATATTTGTCTGTTTTTTTTTTTTTTAAAGTGATCCTTTAATAATTTATTGCCACCTACATTGATATTTTTTAAATGAGAGGCAGGATATAAATTAGTATACTTCCTTTGCAGACTCTATCTAGGACCCACCTGTTATCATTTCAAACTTTCTTACCTTCAGTCATGTTTTAATGTCTCAGTCGAAAATCCTTGCCTGAGCCATGATTATAATTGAATTTGCATCGTTCAGATTCTGGTTTAGCGATGGCATGTTCCAGATCACTGTGTATCACTAACACACCGGGTAGGATCAGGGATATCTTTCCTACAGTGAACACTGTGAAATCAATCAGACTTGCCTGACCATTAATTGAACTATTTTCATTGAAGGAGGAAAATCCATAATGGCTGACATTTCACTGATGCTCGAGTTCATGGTCTGTTCCAGTTTACAGAGGAGTTTTCAGGGATTTGGGGGGAAACTGTGTGTATTTATTGCTAGCCTAAATGTGGTCCAACAAGGGGGGGGGGGGGGGGAGAATTTGTTTAGTCTTGGATATAAAATGTCCCCCAATAACAGAAATTAACAGACATGATGCTCAGCACTTGAGTGAGGTGAAGTTTTAATCCAACATGCATGACAACGTTTTGACCCCCTGGGTCTTTAAAGCTTCACCTCACTCAAGTGCTGAGCATCGTGTCTGTTCATTTCTGTTATTGGGGGTTGTGGAGCCCTGGCTCGTAAATTTTGGGAGTGTTGTTCCATTTATCTCTGGGTTTAAGCAGAACTGACACATAAAATGTATCTAGGAGGTTGTATTTTCACATGAATCCTTATCTACAGAAGCATGTTGCATCCTGGTATTACAGACTTCTGCAGTAATGGCTGACATTGGCGCTGCAGATGTCTGGGAACCAAAAGCTCTGCTTCCTAACAGGTTATTGTTTTTTGTGTTGTTGATTTTTTGTGTGTGTTTTTTTTTTCTAACTGCACAGGCTGCCTCCATTTTGAAAGTGACGCTGGGATCAAAGGTGACATAATGAGACACTTGGACATGACTAGATAGTCCTGGGGCTGGATGCTCTCGGGATGGAACAGGGGCCTCTAAAGGAGGCGGGGTTACACAGGGATGAGTGATGTCAGGATCTTTATAAATATCCCGCAGGATATAGCTTTAGCCTGGTGGATTTTTAAATAACCACATTGTGTCCAAGGCTTTCCATGAAGATACTTTTTTTTTTTAACTCAATCTTGATGGTTCAGAATTGCTGCTGTTTTTGGGAGAATTATTGATCTCCAACCTACCCAGTTCAGAAATATCGGAAGCTCGCATTTCAGCTGTGGGCCTCATTCATGAAAGAGAGAACTGCAGGTAAATGAGAAGGGAATTTCAAACTTAAACTCAAAGTAGCTGAGTTGGATGAGTTTGCCCATTCGGCTGAGATTGAAATTCTCTTTACTATTCCCTGCTGTTCACGAACAGAGCCCTTTGTGTGTCTGCTGTGGATATGCGGTATTAATGTCGTGACAAAGCCAAATGTTGACGGAACTGTCGCAGCAAGTTTGGGACTGTTGGCGACTTTGTGTGAGGCCTGTTCTTTGACAAGCATGGAGGCAAGGGCGTGGCAAAATGATTCGTATTTATAAGACTCTGCAAAATAGTAATAATAAAAATAGACTCTGAATAAAAGAAACATAGAATCAAACATTGATTGTTCTGGCAAGCTCACAAAACTAGATAGCACACCTCCCAAAATTTGAAATGGCTCGCCTGGAGCCATAGGGACAACGTATCTCACTAAAACATCTGCAGTAAAGCGGCAGTATAGTGAGATCTCACTTTCAACGTCCGATGTTAGTCCCAAGTCCCACGTTATAGCGTGGCTTGCCTGCATTTAGAAAGCCTCGCAAGGTATGTCTATTGCAAGCAATGACAGAATATTATCATCGCTGTATGTGCAAGGATACTGCAGTATGAATGGACTAAGCTGTCCATGGAAGAGAATAATGACATGGGCTCCAGGGCTGCCCCTCAAAACAGAGATAATTACAGCAATCAGGACTAAAACATAAGATCCTAATCTAGAAGTGATATAATTTGTCTGAAGAGCAGGCTTAACCCTTTTACTAGGGAATACCATGCATATATTCTATAGTCTTAGTGGTGCTGGGGGGATGTGTTATAATTTGAATGAGCATCCTTCCAAAGGCCAAAATAATGACATTTTTATATCTTATTCTATAAAGCATGGAGGAGAAAAGGATGGGAGTGAAGTGGATGTAATAGGGAATGGATAACATTTTTTAATTAAGTTCTGTCTTTCTGTTCTAATTGGATTCCTAGCTTTCAGGAGACAGACTTTTTTTTCTTACAATCTTGGTTATTGAGTACCCGTACTGTATCATTTTGGTTAAATTGTTTGATATATTACTCAGGAGCAGACAATAGATGGCTGAAGCCTCTTATAGGTGGTTGTTAAAAGCCTTTAAAAATCATTTGGTGGTGGCAACAGGTATAATTGAGGTACTAGGGGTTAATGATTTGGGACTGGTGTGGGGGCTACACCACTGACAGAGTGTTTATTATTAACCCTTCACACCTCCATCACGGACTGGCATATGGTCTGACTTGTGATAACTCCTGCCAATGGACTCCTGTATTCCATCCCTAGGCCCCTCCAGATTCTGACTGAATGTATGTAATTAACAGATGGCAGTTTGCAGAGTTGCTAATGTGTGTCATCCTTAACCCATCTCTCCTTGAATCACCTGCGGATCTCTGCTCCTAACACCAGTGGCGTAGCGTGGGGGGTGCAGGGGGGGCCGGCCGCACCGGGCGCAATATCTGGGGGGGCGCACTAGCCCTATGCGGCCGCGTGGCCGCCAGGGCCGTCTTTAACGCGGGGCAAACGGGGCAGCTGCCCTGGGCCCATTTACTCCTGGGGGGCCCCAAGGCAGCTGTCCCGTGGGCCCCCAGCCCCTGCTGCCGCGTTCACAGCGCATTGCGCTTGTGAACGCTTTTTTCCGGCAAGCCACATCCGATGGATGCGACGGCCGAAAAAAAAAAAACTGACGCCGGATGTGACGTCGCGTCACATCCGGTGTCTGCTTCCCTCCTCCGTGCAAGAGGGAAGACTGCACGGAGGAGACATCCGGCGGGGGACACGGAGCCGCTTCATGTAAGTACGGGGGGGGGGGGGGGGGCTGGCTGGCACAATATTCCTGGTATCTGACTGGCACTATATTACTGGGTATCTGATTGGCGCAATATTACTGGGCATCTGATTGGCACTATATTACTGGGTATCTGATTGACACTGTATTACTGGGTATCTGACTGGCACTATATTACTGGGCATCTGATTGGCACAATATTACTGGGTATCTGATTGGCACTATATTACTGGGTATCTGATTGGCACAATATTACTGGGTATCTGATTGGCACTATATTACTGGGTATCTGGCACAATATTACTGGGAATCTGATTGGCACTATATTACTGGGTATCTGATTGGCACAATATTACTGGGAATCTGATTGGCACTATATTACTTGGCATCTGATTGGCACTATATTACTGGGTATCTGATTTGCACTATATTACTGGGTATCTGACTGGCACAATATTACTGGGTATCTGATTGGCACTATATTACTGGGTATCTGATTGGCACAATATTACTGGGTATCTGATTGGCACTATATTACTGGGTATCTGAATGGCACTATATTACTGGGTATCTGATTGGCACAATATTACTGGGCATCTGATTGGCACAATATTACTGGGTATCTGACTGGCACTATATTACTGGGTATCTGATTGGCACAATATTACTGGGTATCTGATTGGCACTATATTACTGGGTATCTGATTGGCACTATATTACTTGGCATCTGACTGGCACTATATTACTGGGCATCTGGCTGGCACAATAATACTGGGCATCTGACTGGCACAATAATACTGGGCATCTGACTGGCACTATATTACTGGGCATCTGGCTGGCACAATAATACTGGGCATCTGACTGGCACAATAATACTGGGCATCTGACTGGCACTATATTACTGGGCATCTGGCTGGCACAATAATACTGGGCATCTGGCTGGCATAATATTACAGGCATCTGGCTGGCACTATATTACTGGGCTCTGACTGGCACAATATTACAGGCATCTGACTGGCATAATATTACAGGCATCTGACTGGCACAATATTACAGGCCTCTGACTGGCACAATATTCCTGGCCTCTGACTGGCACACTATTACAAGCATCTGACTGGCATAATATTACAGGCATCTGACTGGCATAATATTACAGGCATCTGACTGGCACAATATTCCTGGCCTCTGACTGCACACTATTACAGGCATCTGACTGGCATAATATTACAGGCATCTGACAGGCACCATATTCCTGGGCTCTGACAGGCACAATATTCCTGGGCTCTGACAGGCACAATATTCCTGGTATCTGACTGGCACAATATTATTGGTATCTGACTGGCACAATATTACTGGTATCTGACTGGCACATTATTACTGGGCTCTGACTGGCACAATATTGCAGGCATCTGACTGGCACAATATTGCAGGCATCTGACTGGCACAATATTACTAGGCTCTGACTGGCACAATATTACTGGGCTCTGACTGGCACAATATTACTGGCATCCGAAAGTTACAATATTACTGGCATCTGAATGGCACAACAATTATGGCATATGTGTGTGTGTGTGTGTGTGGGGGGGGGGGGGGGGGGGGTAACATTAGAGGTACAGGATTGAGGAAGTTGGCTCCATCTAGCCCAGTCTTGGATCATCTCCAGGGTATGGTTCCATTTTGATGTTTAGTTTTTGTTCTTGATATTGTTTGTCGTTTACGATGGTTGTGAGACGACATATAATAGCATGGCCCATGCTAGGTTACTACATGTGTATATTTGTATTCATAGACCTGCTGAAAATGTGGAGAATGTGTGTAATGCATGTTCGCACTCAATAAAGTGTTGGAAAATAAACTTGTATTTAGATGCATTTTACTTTAATTACATAAGTATTTTCATAACAAACAATACATGTGCTTGGGGGGTAAGGGTTTCTTTAACTAATCTAGTAGAAGAGACTCGAGTGCTAAAATCCACGGGTTAGGGGGCGCAAATTACTTGCCTTGCCCCGGGTGCTGACAACCCACGCTACGCCACTGCCTAACACCTTTCACCATGTCATGGTATCACTACAGAAGTATCCGAAGTAGCTTAAAGTTCCTGTTTGAGTTCTTATAGACCCAGAGCGTAGTGATGGTCACTCTTTAATCAAGAACTTTGTGAGGCTTCCGTCATGTTATCAATATTGTATCCAGTTTTACATGTGTGTCTGCTAGTCCTGTTTTGTGTAGTGTGTCTCTGCACTATAGTCTCTGATCCATTTCTTGCTTTTGTTATCATTTGCTCCTTGCCTATTTTATGTTGTCTGGCATTAGTTAAGCAACATGATCTTGTCTTCCCTGCTTTTAGTTTATTTTTTATTTAGTTTTGTTTTCCTTCAGCCAGGTGGGATAACATGATATATTGGTAAACTAAACATCTTATGGCCAAACACACATATAGCAGCCATACCAGGGTCTACTGCTAGCTCTATGCCTTTTTTTGTGTGTGTCCATGTTTACTCCTGTATCTCCTCTGTCCTGCTTGTGCGCTAGCCCATGGCCAAGCACTTAGATCCTGCAGGTGGATGCCTAATCATTGGCATGTGGCCACACAAATCTTGGTAGAGCAGCTCCTGAGAAACAGACTCGAAACCTAAAACTATAGTCCTTACTTTAAACAGCTGAATTCCTCAAATTATTCTGTAAATATGAGAAAACTTGAGTCTGATCAACAGCACCTCTTGATGGCACATTGTGTGTGTTAGACACTTCCAAACTCATTGACCTCTCCATTAAACCTCTGCTACTGAAATGGGACTAAGATATAGCTCATGAACACCCAACTTGTGGCCCTTTCAGCAGCAAGGTGCAGCCCATCGGACTTAACTGCCCATATCCTCATTATCCCTATAAGTCACACACTTTTCACTTTTGTGTGAATTAAGTTAATTTAATTTTTTTTAACTGCTTTTGTATTTCAGGTTGAGTATCCCTTATCTGAAAAAATAATTCGGATGTGGGTCAATTCGGATAAGGGATACTAAACTTCCTGCCGTCTGGCGGTGAAGCTACTTTGCTTCACCCTTCCAGGCTCCGTGAATGAGTGCTGCGATGGGAGAGCTTACGCGCGACGGACTGATCATCTCGCCAGCCCCGTGGAGCAGGTAAGTTCACCAGCTCCACTGCTGGAAATGGTCAATATTATCTAAATTGATTAAAGTAATGTAGATCATTATTAGGGCTGGTGCTGCCGAAATAATCTATCATCCATTATACGAAACGCTTCCGGTCTCGAGCATTTTGAATAAGGGATAATCAACCTGTACTGCTGTCTAGCAAGGTTGCAAGCAGAAAGTTACTTGGGCTTCCCTCAGTCCTGTAAAGACCTGCAGCACCATCCCCCTAATCCCAGAGGAGACACCTCTAAGACTAAATAAATGCTGTAAATTACAGTATTTGGTCCCAACACAGAGACAGTCTCCACCAGCACTGCCTGGAGCTCGTGTGCAGGCTGCACAGTGCAGGGAGACAAAAAAAAAACTAAAATCTCCTCCAGAGAGCTGCTTTTTCAATAGACGCTTTCACTGCTGGGAAGATTTGTAATGTTTTTCTCCATTAACCTCATCACCATTATAGGGTTTAACCGAGCATCGCTCCAGTGACTACAACATGAAGGCATGTGTCATTCGACCAATTAGGTACTAATAAAACTGCAGAGCATTACTCTACCAACAGGATTCATTTCCCTTTACCCAGCACATCCTTCCACCAGCAGCCAGCAGACTTGTTTTATAGGGATCTAAATCATCCTCTCTATGAAATGGTCTAAAATATGAGTAACAGAGAGTGGTTGCTTATCGTTTTTCTAACTTGAACAAATGTGTCCTTTAAAGATATTTTAATCACTGGGACGATTGAAGAAATACCTTTAAAATTATATTTTTACGAGCGTCTTTTTACTTTTGTTCTGCTATAAAAGGGGGCTTGATTGTATTATATATATATATATATATATATATATATATATATATATAATCAGTTGTGTGTTTTAAATCACTCGTTATTTTTCCCTCCAGGTTTTTGCCATTATTTGTAGTTATAAAATACTGGCCATGCTGTTGCCTCTATAGATTTAACATTAGCATGATGCCAAATTATTACCAGTCTGTTAGATAAATAGAGGCAGGGCAGCAAGTCTACGTGGGTGTCAGTCTTATACATGGTCACTGGGTATCATTGGTTTCATTGCTTCAGAGCTCTATAAAATCCTGCACACTCCATATTACGGCTCTTGTCTCCAAATACTCTGCATAATGCCCCCTCTTTATACTACCAGTAACTTTTGCCTCCTTTCTCCTGTCATCACTTCCTCATACCCCTTTTCATCAGACTTCTCCCATGCTGCACCTGTTCTCCGTTGCATTCCATACTTTGGTTCTGTCAAGCTCTCTGTCTCATATCTCATATCTGGTTAAAATACAAGTCTGCAGGAAGGAAGCTGAGCACCGCCATCTCTTCCTCTTTACACATGCATGAGAAACGGCACTGTCCCGGACCTGCTAGTATAATGTGCTGCTTTGGTGTCCCAGGAGGTAAACGAGAACATGCATAGTGTATATGCACAATTGTTAAACAGCGTAGGCATGCATGGTTGGTTGCCACACAGTGTGCCACTGAGCTGGCCATGCGCGCGCTGGTGAGCGCTCCAATTGTCAGTGACGCCGTGTATGAACAGCATCAGTGACACGCCTCCTCTGAAGCTCCTCCCTTGGTCCAGTTTGCTTTTGTAAGATGTTAGGAGGTATGCATTCCGATCATACTCTTAACCTGTCCCAAATATCAGGTATTCATAGCTCTCTTTGAAAAATTCTCCAGCATGGTGATCGTTCCAACTCGGCTATTAATGTCTGATTTTTCATTTGTTCTATGCCTGTAGGAAGTAGGATTGCCACCAGGCCGGTATTTTACCGGCAGGCTGGTAAAAAAAATTGGCATCAGGCCAATGTTAATTCTATGGAGACAGGAGCAAGGCCGGTATTTTTCTGAACAAAAGGTGGCAACCCTAGTAGAAAGAAAGTAAATCCATGTTCTGCCTGTGCGTGCCAGCACTGTACATGCCAAGCCAAGGAAAAATAACTAGTAGCTTTGCAAGTAACAGCAAAATGGAGCAGAAGCATAATGCATTCCTAGAGACATAATAATATACAATAGAACAATAGCACAGCATTGGCTGCGCACATTACTATGCAGATATTACAAGCTTCCCTGGCTCTGCCACACTTAGACACAAACAATTTGATTGGGGTTAGCTAAGGAGAAATGTGATCTTTAAAGTAGCAATTTATGATTAGAAGCCAATGCTTCTTAATGCAGTAATGCTAATTATAATCACACATCCATCTGTACAAAGTCTCTTATCATGAAAATATAAATTTTTAACAAACAACATGTTGCATAATATTTCCATTATCGCCAGGATTTAAACTATAGTCTATATGAATACCCACAATGTCAGAAGAACGTATGGATGTTTGGTAATACCAAGAGCGATCTTGTCTTCCAGGATTAAAGTAAGGAAAAGCCCATGGGATTTAAAAGGAAAGGGCCATGATTATGTACAGGGGGCCTGAGTTTGGGTTTGATTGGGTCTCCTTTGGTGAGACATGTATAGGTTGGGGATAAGGTCAGATATAACATAATAGGGTCAACTCTGGTCAGCATGATTTTCTATACCAACTTATCTCCATTATGTTCATGTTTGTTGCCCATGTTGAGTTTTTCGTTTCTATTATCTCAACCTTTTTTATATTTTGGTTCAAAACTCCAGGAGTTTTTTTTTTAATTACTCCTCACTTTATGACAAGCAGTGGTGACACTCACATGTAAGGGGAGCTGAGTTTGAAGGCCTATGTGGTGATCAAATGATAATAGAGGTTTAGGAGCAAGGTTCCAACATGACAGATAAATCAAAGTCAGAAACAATCTAAAGAGAGAGGCAGACAGATCAGAATCAGAGGACCAAAGTATGGGTAGCAGGCAGACTATAGTAATTCAATTAAAAGAAGTCAGGTCACAGCAGTTGACTATATGAATAAATCAGGGCTCGACAAACCCCGGGCGCCAGGTCGCCATGGCGACCAGGAAATCAGACCTGGCGCCCAGGTATCGTGAGCCCCGCGAGGTGTCCTCGGCAATGGGATCTGTTTTTTTTTTCTTTCTATTTCAGCAGCGGTGCGCGAGGGAGCAGAGTGAGTGCACCGGCTGCACAGACTTCCTGCTCCGCCCCCTCGCGCACCGCGTTCTAGCGCTTATCCAGTACTGGGGAGCATAGCCTGGAAGCTGCTCTGAGCCACCGGGCTGCAATGGAAACCGCGCCCCCCCCCCCCCCCCCCTCTCTGCATTGAGGTGTAATCGCAGGGAGGGGGGACACTGATAGGTGAACTTTTTTTTTTCTTTTAAAAAAAACGACAACCAAAAAAATAAACCCTGCTGTCTTGTGTATGTCTGCGTGGATGTGTTTGTGTGTATATATGTGTGTGACTGGATGTGTTTGTGTGTGTGTGTATATGTGTGTGACTGGATGTGTTTGTGTGTGTATATGTGTGTGACTGGATGTGTTTGTGTGTGTATATGTGTGTGACTGGATGTGTTTGTGTGTGTGTATATGTGTGTGACTGGATGTGTTTGTGTGTATATGTGTGTGACTGGATGTGTTTGTGTGTGTGTGTATATGTGTGTGACTGGATGTGTTTGTGTGTGTGTGTATATGTGTGTGACTGGATGTGTTTGTGTATATGTGTGTGTGTGACTGGATGTGTTTGTGTATATGTGTGTGTGTGACTGGATGTGTTTGTGTATATGTGTGTGTGTGTGACTGGATGTGTTTGTGTATATGTGTGTGTGTGACTGGATGTGTTTGTGTATATGTGTGTGTGTGTGACTGGATGTGTTTGTGTATATGTGTGTGTGTGTGACTGGATGTGTTTGTGTATATGTGTGTGTGTGTGACTGGATGTGTTTGTGTATATGTGTGTGTGTGTGACTGGATGTGTTTGTGTATATGTGTGTGTGTGTGACTGGATGTGTTTGTGTATGTGTGTGCCTGGATGTGTATATGTGTGTGCCTGGATTCGTTTTGTGTGTGTATATATGTGTGTGACTGGATGCGTTTTGTGTGTGTATATATGTGTGTGACTGGATGCGTTTTGTGTGTGTATATATGTGTGTGACTGGATGCGTTTTGTGTGTGTATATATGTGTCTGACTGGATGCGTTTTGTGTGTGTGTGTATATGTGTCTGACTGGATGCGTTTTGTGTGTGTGTGTATATATGTGTCTGACTGGATGTGTTTGTGTGTATGTATGTGTCTGACTGGATGTGTTTGTGTGTATGTATGTGTGACTGGATGTTTGGGTGGGGGGGTGTTTTGCGTTCAGAAGTGGAGGGTGCACTTTCACCCTAGTCCTCCAAATCAGAATAAAGGATCCTTTATTGTGTATGTATATGTGACAGACTATGTGACTGCGTGTGTTTGTGTTTATGTGCCGTTGTCTGGCTCCTAGATTTTTTAGCTGGCTCCTAAAACTCAGATAAATTTGTCAAGCCCTGGAATAAATCATAGGCATAAGGAAGGTTATGATCACATTCTAGTAGTGGCTACATATGTATGGGTAGACCATATTTTGATATGGCTTCTTCAGACCACCCATGTGGATGTTCTGAACAGATGGGTCTTGGAACACATGGACCATCTCTAAGTGCCAAAACAGTACTGCTCACAGGAAAAGAATTGTACTTTGTGCCCCCCAAATTCTGGGATCTACTCAATAAAGAGAGAATTGCAGGGAATTGAGATGGGAGTTTTAAACTTTAAACCAAAGTAGCAGAGTTGTAAACATTACCTAATACAGCTGAATGATGAACTAAACCCTAAAACTAGTTTTAATCAAGCAGAACGCTGCTCTTATTGAGTACTGTTCAAAAGACACTGATGTGGCAGCAGAGAGAGATGTGCACAGCATGATTCCAGCCTGAGGTGTGTTGTGCAACCCTCATGGAATGTCTCCATCTGGTTGGCATTCCTCAGACCCCTCTCCTGAAAGGGGCATGGTAAATATGATGATGACGCCTTGCCTGCACCTGGAGATACCGTGCCTGCTAGTTGTAGGAGGCGTGTCCAGAAGGACATGTCCATTTAGGTGACCACATGTCCCGGAAGTAACTTACCTCGTGGTTTCAATGATGGGAGCGCCATACGGTAGTCCGCATGGTCGGTTACCTGCTGGTCAAACTACCCAGGGTGGCATGAGGGTTTTGCATCATCCACTGTATGTGCCTCAGCAAACATCAGGCAGTGTAAACTAAAGGTCTGTTTAAGGAACCCCTTTTATTAAAAACTCTCCTCCCATCAAAGTATCCCTGGAGGTGGGGTTACTCTTGGATGGATATTCAAACCATAAGTTCACAGTACACCTTTGCCCGTGATAAGTGCTCTTGTCTTACTAGTGTTCCTGAATAATTCTATTGATTCTTGTAGCCGATTTTGCTTTCTCCTGACCATCCATTGATCTCTGTGTTCTTGACCTGGCTTTGTGGCCCCGACTATTCTTTTTGTTCCTGATTCCTGTTTCTTCGCTATCAGCCCTGGTGTCGTTTGCTGTATCCAGTATGGGTATTGGGTCCACCTTCCTTTGTTCTATACAGTGAGTGCTGCAGCAAAGTCCTTGGTGAGCAGTAAATCCCTTTCCAACTTTGCAACGCAGGTCCACCTTTCCTGTGCCACCGGCTACACCAAATTGCCCAGGACTTTATGTCCCGGGTCTGGCCAGCCTCAGTCTTGGACAATGCAAAGTCCCGTACTGAGAGCTCTAAGAGAAGGAGGTCTCAGCCTGTGTGTGTCTGTATATGTGTGGGTAAGAGAGAGAGAGTGTGTGTGTGTGTGTGTGTGTGTCTGTGTGTCTGTGTGAGTGAGAGATTGTGTGTGTGTGTAAGGTCTTACCGAGATTCATACATGGACCCCAAGGTCCATTAAATTCTCTCAAACTTCTCTGAAACTATTTATCATCTAGTAATAGAAGGGTTAAATTCTCTGAAACTATTTATCATCTAGTAATAGAAGGGTTAAATTCTCTGAAACTATTTATCATCTAGTAATAGAAGAGTTAAATTCTCTGAAACTATTTATCATCTAGTAATAGAAGGGTTAAATTCTCTGAAACTATTTATCATTTACTAATAGAAGGGTTAAATTCTCTGAAACTATTTATCATCTAGTAATAGAAGGGTTAAATTCTCTGAAACTATTTACCATCTAGTAATAGAGGGGTTATTTCTCTGAAAATATATAATATTATTTTGTCTGAAATCTACATGGTTCCCAAGGGTTTCTAATAATTTGGCAGAAATAAAATGTGGTCACCATAATGTCCATGCAGTGGAGTTGGGTGAAGTCGTCGGTGCAAAGCAAATTAGGTACACCGCTGCAGATCACTAAGTTGCATGGCAGACAGTACCATGCATCATAAGTTGTCTTCTATGGGTTAAGAAAACATGGTTCACACTAGGCTATATTTCTACATTTGTAATCTATACAAAATCATGTGGCCCACAAACGCACATGGAAATTTGCTTTACCCAGAAATGTGCACGCTACTGTTCTATAGTAACACCCTTTGTCAGATTACGACGCTACTGTTCTCTGTGTATCTGCAAATGGAGAAACTTTATATACATGGAACTATTGATCTTACAAACATGTAAGAAGGCTTTCCAGTGAGGAATATTGTAATTTACAGAGTGTCATTCCTGGAAGAAAATTAGATTTGGCAGGTGTGGAGAGGTGACTATGAGTCTGAGATCTGCAAATAATAAAGATATATTGAATTATTGCGGAATATTGTATATCCGTGGTTCAAACAAAGGAATACTGATATTATTGTATTGTATATAAAATGCAGTGTATATTATTAGATGCATGTAGACTGGAAATTCCTTCTATTTCCCCTATGAAAAATAGTAATTAAATTGTGATATATTAGCCCTTTGGAAATGTAATGATTCACACAGAATGCATTATTTTGTCCACTATGATCAATGTTGGTTCCTAGCCTTGTTCTTGCAGGACAGATACAATTTAACCTGCTTTTCATTACTTCTGAGTCAGTATTTTACAACTCAAGAGAAACTTGAACATTCTGTACAATAATAATATTACCTGTCAATTAATTATAATAAATAAATACGATTGTGCTAAAACAACAATTATAAGTTATCGTCATCACTTATGTTGTTTACTTTCACAATCTAATTAATTATTAGACTTGCATAATAACTAAACAAATATTATTATGGTGTAAAATCCAGTCCAAAGTACACTTCATTTTAATGGATTCATACTAAAAATACTCCATAATCTCAGGGGAGCATCTAACAATCTAATGGAAGAAAAGATTTTGAAGAAAACGGTAATAAAGTTGAATCAACTCGCCAATCCACTCAATCGCTGGTAAGCCACTAGCAAGGGGTTAAAAGAACAATTAAGACCCACTTAACAAAGGAAGAATTTCCACACAGGGCTGTAGAGATGTAGTGACGTTCTTTCGTTAGAGCACTAATCTCACATGGATAACTGGTTGCTGAACAGCATTCAGACCAGCCTCTTTGTGCAATCTTAGCCCCCAAACAGCTTATTTGTGCTATTGTGGGACAAAAACATCCTGTCTATGCCATTGTAGCCCAAAGAGAGCCTTTCTGTGCCACCTTAGCCCCCAAACAGCCTCTCTGTGCCATCTTAGCACCCCAAACAGTCTTTGTACCACCTTAGCCCTCAAACATCCTCTCTTTGCCATCTCAGCCCCAAAACAGCAGCTGCCATTAAAACAGTCTCCTCACCAAGGTCCCCTTCTGGGAAGTGGTTTCATCAACGAGAGTCCTTGAGGCAGGGGCTGGTTATTAATCATGGTGGCTGGAAGGGCTGCATGTTCCTTGGAGGTGTAGTGCAGGTCTGTGTGTTCTTGGCACAGAGCTGTCACTGAAAGTCTTGCACGGCCTCTCGTGCAGAGCTGGGTACATGGGATAGACCATGCCACTCTGAGACACGCGAGCAGAAGCGGACATAGACCTGCACTCCTCTACACTGCCCACTGACATGAATACATGGCACACGGACCCCTCACTAGTTGGGCCGACACAACACACACACAAAAAACAACCATAGCAGCCAAATTGGCCACAGCAATATCTTGGTATCCCAGTAGGCCAGTCAGGCACTGTATATCACTCAACTAGCAATGTGGGAAGGTGTGGGACATGGTTTGAAAGATTTAATTAACTCATGACTCTGGAAAGGGACAACGTAGAGATCTGAAAATAGTTGTGTTGACCTAGAAATTCCAGCATGAATAAGCTGTGCAAATTTCATAATTCTAGAGTTTTTGGTGCTTCAGACAAATAAACAAACAAACAGACATACTGCTTTTTGCCAGTAGACCGGAATTGCCTTTCCAGGGCATTCCTCCCTAATACCAGAATTTGGCACAGGTAGAATACCCTATTTTTTCATGGTACCGCCATACCAGGCATGGTCTTACCCACAAGAGGATTAGCCCTTATAATTTTTACATCATCCCTCCCCCTCCTTCTTTTCCCTCGCCACACAGTGGGGTCTACCAGTGTCGCATAACTTCATTGGTGTGGCTTTGCTGTTAATATGTATATGTATAATAATATATATATATATAAAATAAGATGAAAATGCCTGTGTAAAGACCCTAAGATGCTATGAAAGGTTACCATGGAAACATTGCACATTTTAAAAACATATTTAATTCTCTTGTTATTAAAGGATCCTACAATGCATTCCAAAGCAACATGTTGCTAACAAATCAGAAGGATAAAGGGTTGGATACTGGCGGTAATGACTTCTTTACATTTAACAGCAGCAATATTCAGGACAAGAAATCATACTCTTTCATTAGCACATTTTTTTGAAATCATGAATTTGACATAAAATGTTGTGCTTTGGGGGAGGGGAATAGGATTCTTTTTGATCTATCGCTTCCACATATTTCATATTTAATTATAAGGTTAATAAGGCCAGATGGTAATGAATGTATCATATCCCACAGCATAAATCAGATGGAAAGTACTTTGCGTCGACAGTCATCATGTTATATGGGTGAAGATGGGCTGAGCAGGCATTTTAACACTTGAAACTACTGCAGGAAGAACGGATAACACATTCAGGGCTAAGCTTAGAACCATTCACTGCTGGCAGAGGTGGCTGAAGACATCTCTCGTTCTGCCACCAAAAATGGGTGCAGCCTTATTATAAAGACTCTCCAAAAAATGGGTGGGGCCACCCCAACTTGTAGTTAAATTGGAGAATTTTTCCAACTTCGCTGATTTTTTCAGTTCACTTTCATTGAATTGACCACACTGTATTACAATGGGCTGGAGCTACACCCCTTTTCATTTCTAAATACCCCAGTTTATTAGATAGGCAACCATCTTCCTCTGCCTCGGATCACTAGGTTGGTATAAAAGGCCCCATGGTTATTTATGGTCAGTGTTTTGGCTTTTTGTGCAGGCCTGATAGTCCCACTGTTTCCACCTCCACAACTTGTCTCTCCTCTGCATTTCTGGATAGAAAGGGTGATAAAAGGCCAGCGGAAAGTGTGTAAAAATGTGTTCAGGCCCAACCACTGCTCTACTCGTCTGTCTTACTATCCAGCGCCGCTATGAGAGTAACCAGTCGGGGGCCCAGCTGTCCAGTGGGGCACTCAGTCACAGGTTGCTAAGCACAGACATCCTTAAGTATGAAAATATTTTTTTCCCTATAGTGTCACTTTATATTTAGGCCTTTTCTTTTTTCATAAAGTAAGTTTGTTTTTTTCCATTATGTGGTAGCAGTCAAGTAACTGGCACCAGGGCCACTTCAAGGGGCCTGGGGGGGCCGCGTAAAGACCTACAAGAGATGAAGGGCAAGTAGATGTGTTCATATACTTCTGCACAGGGCACCAGCCAGAAGCGAGGTCTTCATATTACAAAGGTCCTACAAATTAGCAGTATCCTAGACTACCACGAAGTCATGTTGGGAGTGAGGGTTATATTTATGATGGGGGCAGACCACATTTTGTAAGGCCCCCCAATTTCTTATGTTACTATCTATTTGTCTTTTCTATCAATTAATGTACCTTATCTATCAGTTTATATGTTTTGCTTATTTATTTGTATCTATCTCTGATGCAGAGGTGGGTTCATGAAGTTGCACCATGAGCCACTAAATTGTTCCCCACACCCCAAACCTCCTGGCTAAATGTTGCCAGCCCTCTGCAATAGTACAAAAACCATTAACACTGCATCTTGGTCTAAGAATAAGCTTTTTTGACAAATACGTAGGGTTTGTATTATTGAGGTGTATGGTTTTTATTCCACATTATATGTATTAATATTTATGTCCCAGATCCCTTTGGAATGTGTTATGTTCAAATCAACATCTTCTGTTTCACATTTGCCCTTTGGAATGGTTGCTCCTTGTCCTATAAAGTATACTCTATTTATTTCTAACTACAAGTAATAATAAAACATGGCTCTGTCTAAATGCCACATAAGGATTTCTATGAAGACCTCCCATTTATTATATTTATTTCTCCCAGGATTGTCCGATTGCTCTTATTATATACTGCTTCAATACTGTTCACATAATATACTGCACATAATGAAAATAATAATAAAAAAATAATAATAATAAACCAAAGCCGTTAATAGCACTATTTGTTCTATTTAATCTAGTATTCCTATTTTATTTTTTATCAACCCTGAACAGGAAATACTCTATTTATAATATGTTTTTCCTTTTCCTCTTTTATCCTGATGAGATCTGGCTGATGACATGCTGGAATGTCATACATTTTCACTGCGTGTTGATTAATGTTTGTGCATTTCTTTTTAATGTGTACTCTTTTTTTACATATATTTCTAGAATCAACAGCTATGAAATGTCCTACGTTATAAAGTAAAAAGAAAATCCCATGTTTTTAAAATCAGAAAATTTCATGGGGTCATAGGTACGGTACAGTTTAAACACAAAGGTCCATAATATAGCAGTGAAACTGCCCATATTATTTATTTATAAAGTATTTTTTACAAGAAGGATGCACTAAGATGTCCCGTGCTTTCAGGTATGTCCACTGTCTATGAACATTACATTGTTACAATAGGTTACAAAACAATATTAAAAGTACAAATATACAATACATAGAACACAAACAGGTAAAAGAAAATAGTTAAACAAATTCAACCGTGATTACAGGTGCATTGGGGTATAGTGACAAAGATATCTTAAGAGATTTTAAACTGGAGGAAGATGTGATGGTGTCCGGGAGGTAATCCACATTTGTGGCGCTCTATAGGAAAATTTCCTTTTTTTTTTTTTGTATTGTGGAATAGTTTCACGGGTAGGGTTGCAGCACACAAGCCTAACATCACAAGGACCAAAGCAAAACTGCGGCTGCAATGGTGGCATGAGTAGTTTCCGAGGTAGGCTCGCAAGTTTCGGCCAAGGCAAACATTGACACAATGACCTTTAACTTAATTATTATATATTTGTCCGCAACACCATATGTGCCTTCACATAGAATCATAGACAACATTTGGCCCCGTGGCATCTGGCAGGTGTTTGTCAGAACATCTCTCAGCAAAACTTAGGTTTCAACACTGTTGCTCCAAAATCCTTCCTGGAGTCGATTGCTCGATTTAGGATTACTGTTCAGATTGTTACTTTTACATAGTAACATAGTAACATAGTAATTTAGGTTGAAAAAAGACACAAGTCCATCAAGTTCAACCCTTCTACCTATCATTACAGCTTTTGATCCAAAAGAAGGCAAAAAACCCCTAAGGAAGCTATTTCGAATTTTGCCTCCTGGGGGAAAAAATTCCTTCTTGACTCCAAGAGGCAATCAGATTTCTCCTTGGATCAATAAGCTCTTTTATTAATGCTTATTCTATTATTAATAGCCCTGTATGTTCTGCTTTCCTAAAAAAACATCCAAACCATTTTTAAATGCATCTATTGTGGTTGCTAGCACTACCTCTCTTGGCAGTGAGTTCCATAACTTTATTGTCCTAACCGTAAAGAATCCCTTCCTTTGCTGTCTATGAAATCTTTGCTCTTCCAGTCTGAGGGGGTGACCTCTTGTTCTTTGTACCTTTCTGTTAATGAACAGGTCACTGGAGAGCTCTTTATATTGGCCCTGCAAATATTTATATAATGTTATCATATCCCCTCTGAGACGCCTTTTTTCTAACATATATAAATTCAATTTTTTAAGTCTCTCTTCATAACTAAGATCCTCCAAACCCCTTATTAATTTTGTAGCTCTCCTTTGCACTTTTTCTAGTTCCTTAATATCCTTTTTAAGGACTGGTGCCCAGAACTGTACTGCATATTCAAGGTGAGGTCTTACCATTGATTTGTAAAGAGGCAAGATGATATCCTCCTCCCGTGAATCTATACCTCGTTTTATACATGCCAATATCTTATTGGCCCTTGCAGCTGCTGACTGGCATTGGGCACTGTTGCCAAGTTTGTCGTCTATAATTATTCCTAAATCCTTTTCATTAGTAGTTTTTCCCAGGGAAAAACCATTTAACGTATATGTTGCTTTGTTATTATTTTTCCCATAATGCATAACTTTACATTTGTCTATATTGAACCTCATTTGCCACTTTACTGCCCAGTCCCCCACTCTGTCCAAATCTTCCTGTAAAGAAAAAACATCAAGATTAGTCTTTATTGCCTTACCTAATTTAGTGTCGTCCGCAAACACGGAGACATGGCTCTCAGCACAATGTGGCAGATCATTAATAAACAAATTAAAAAGAAGAGGGCCCAAAACAGACCCCTGAGGTACTCCGCTTAATACCCTTGTCCAATTTGAGAATTTTCCATTTACAACAACCCTTTGTGTTCTATCTTTTAGCCAATTTTCAATCCACATACACACATTTGCCCCCAAACCTATTTCTCTCAATTTGTAGAGTAACCTTTTGTGTGGAACTGTATCAAATGCTTTCGCAAAATCCAAATAGATCACATCAACTGCCACACCTAGATCTATATTTTTACTGACTTCTTCATAGAATGTTATTAAGTTTGTTTGACAAGACCTGTCTTTCACAAAACCATGTTGACTTTTACTAATTATATTCTGGTTCAAGATGTATTCTTGTATACTTTTCTATCATTAAAAGGAAGAATTGTACTTTGGTAGACTCAACAACCAAGTATGAGCAAATGTTTGATCTAAGGATGAACACCCCCAATTCAATAAGTTAAAAAAGCCCTTTATCTCCCCTCCATCCAACCCATCTTCTCCCTTACCCACCTTTGCTTCCTTCATACCCCGCTCACTGATTTTCTGTACCTTTAAATTAAAAGTGTTATTCATCATAGAGTAACAAGGAACCTATCTATAATTCCAGTTCCCTTTTCTTTACACCAGAGAGTGTTTTAATCCCTGATCTGCTAAACAGTTACATATTAAGTTTGAAAAACAAGACAACTTGTAGATTAACTGTAAATTATTGCATGAATTTTCAAACCCACAATATATGTTTTATGTTTATTTTAGTAAAAAAAAATATAACAGGAGTCCAGCACATTGTGCAAGCAGTCTTTATTCAGACCACAAAATGCAATGTTTCAACTCAATAGAGTTTTTCTCAAGGCTGCTTACACGGTGTGCTGGACTCTTGTTATATGTTTTTTTACTATTTGAAGGTGTGGGTGGAGCCTTGCCTGAGCACCCCTCAGTTTGAGAGCGTTTCCAGACATCGATTTTTGAATGTTTATTTTAGGACGTACGATGATTGTAACTCAACAGTATCGATGTAATTTCCTTGTTAAAACACAATAAAATACTGTTTTTTTTAACAAAGTAAGAATTCTATTCTCAGCCTTTCCAAATCTGTTTGTGGATTTAACTGCACACCATTTATTAAATAAGTATACAAAATAAGTATATGAAAATGTTTGACCTCCATTTTGAATTACACTTGAAAACGATATTGCACCAAGGTGTGCAATTAATAGTAATATGGTGAGACGTGCAAAAATGTGACAAAAAAATTATAAAACAAATGTTATGCCCAAGTCTCCAAAATACTTCTCTTAGTACGCAAACAGATACAAACACTCAAGTGGAGTAGCGCAGAAGAAATGTGAATAGGAAACATAAAAAACACAATAGTGTAACATATAATAAGTGATGCAATAGACTCACAATGATGTGCTAAATATATGCAAATTAGGAAGATCACTCACATCCTTGTACTTTGGAGAGTTGATACTGTAGGTATAATATTTGTTTCACACTATAGTATTTTTTCAGTTTCATTTTTACGTTTCTCTTGCACTACTCCACTGTGCTGTTAATAGTAATAAAGACAGCTGGATAATGTGCGTGCCTCATAAGTCCTCACATATCAATTCAGCATTAAATTTGATAAATATAAAGTATATTAAAGGTTGCCATAGCAATAAAACTTTTCTACAATCCATTGCTTCTTGTAATGTACTTATCATTGGCCAAGAGCCAGAATGGGAAACCTACTCTTGTCTACAACATATATCATATACTTTTGATTTCACATTGCACCTAAACCTACTAAACTTGGATTTTAAAACCATTGGCCCATGTGATATAAATTAGCAGTCAGAGTCTACTTGACGTCCAGCGTTCCAACTCTCGCTGCCATGCCTAACATTGTCTGATCATGAAGCCAAAACTTTGCTTCCTATAGTCACTGAGGCAAGATGGGAATAAATGGTTTTCGAAGAATGGTTTTCGAAGAATGCCCCCTGTACTGCTGCAATTTGAAGAACTTTTCAACAAGCATTTTTTCTCATTAATATGCAGTTCCCAATATGACCAGCAGAGGCACTGGGATTTTGTGTATTCACTCTTAAGTCTGCTTTTGATTATCATGTGGATATGCACAAGGAAGAAGAGGAGATACAGAACTGTCCAGAAGTGTGCTCTTTAATCATTTTAATTTCTTCTTTGACATATATAATGTAACTTCTGCATGGCAAGATTTGTGATGGTCCATAGGAGACCATTAAATTGTCTACCACCGACAGCACCAAATTTCTCATGGTGGACATTTAATGGATGTTCTATGGACCTGCACAGACCTTGCCATGGACACTGCATGGACTTTGCCTATCCTTTGCCTATCCTAGGTCCAGTAGAACCAATTAATTAATCAAGGAAGGGGCCTTATAGGAACAACAGTGATTCCTTTGATTAAATTGCCGGTTTGTTTGGACCATTTAAATTGAAGCATGCACAGGGATGCTCCCCAATTTCAGAAAAATATTCAGATCACAATATTTGCGGCAAATGGAAGGAAATCCCAAATATTATCTCAGCACATTATGTAGAAAAAGAGAAATAATGTTAGTTGCTCATAGGCTTTTAAGTGTTGGTCTATTATACCCTTTTATATAGTATTATAAAAATCAGCACTTACCTATACCTAAAAATTCCTTATTTCTCAAAATATGTATATTATTGTGGTTCATTTTCTCTAAACAGTCTCTGCAGTGCGGGTATCCTTCAATGAATAACCATCAGCTAAGTGAGCAGAGTATACTTTGCAGTTCCATTGTGATGTCTCTGGATTCTGATGACCTCATAGTGTTCTGTGATGTCATAGTTCATTTTTACCAGACAGCATTGTCTGTTTAAGGTATGTAAGATGAATCTTTCTCAAGTTTATAAATGTTTATGATATGATGTAATTTTTTTTTCATTAATTCTGCCACTTTGTGACTGTATGAAAATCATTTTGAAGATCACCGTCAAAGCATAAAAATTAAACTATTATACATATCCATGTAAGTAGCTAAAATCCAATACCTGTTTGAGCATTAAGAGTATTCTTAAAGAGGGAGTAAACACCCATTTTTTTGTTTTTTTGTTTATAAGAAAGTACCATTCAAAAGATATTACATAATTTTTGTCCCAAAACACTAAGGCTTGGGAGAAATTATTTTCTAAAGGTGGTCCAGTGCTCTTTACTTGCTCCTAGCGGTGTCTTTGTGTCTCAGTCACGTAAGATGGAAGGACAAAAGTATCAGTGAATGGGAATGTGATTACCAAGGATGAATGCATAATGTGAACAATTTGGTAACTAGGAGTGAATGTGAATGCGCAGATGAATGCTAATTTGAATAGTGAGGAAGAATAAGGAGGGAGAGGGCAGGCAGTGAGAAGAGAGGTGAGCCAGAGCCTACAAAAGTTACACAAGATGTTGGCGCTGGAGTAGAAGAGGGAGCATAGTACATTCTGAAGATTTGAAAGATACGTTTTTTGTTCCAGCACACTTACAGGACAAAAACTATTAGATGAATCCTTTAATATGGCAAATGCTTATTTTTATGGTTTAATCCCTCTTTTTTAAGCATATCTCCAGCACTTGTATTATTTAACTATGTTCACCCCTGTCCCTTTCACTGAAGGTTTTCAGTGGTTTCTACATAAAAAAGTAATTTTCCACCTTTTGCTTATTAGCCTTCTACCTTTCAGTAGTATTCTAATTTTAATAAATGCTTCTCTCATTGTCTCTATGTCTCAGGGGATACATATTAAGGTCATGAAGGCTTTACCTGATAGGTTGATATTTTTAGGCCATGCACCACTTAGTGGCCTTATTTTGAATTATCCATGTATTATTAATGTGATTCAGGAGATACGGAACTATCCAAAAGTAGACACAGTATATTAAAGGACAACTGTAGTGCTCACTTTAACTTTGTTCAGCTAGTGTTTAATAAGATTAGTGGTAATAGGCAGAAATAATATAGCAAATTGCACATTTTCCCCTATACACCTCTGTTTTTACATTCCTGCCCACTGTTATCTTCAGTCGGACCAAAGATGTCCATTCCCGGTTGCTTTCTGCCACATTGCGTATGCGCGGCTCCGCTTGCTCTCCACAGTATTGAGTGCACATCAGCAATATGGTGGCATCGTGTTATCAGTTCTGTGCCAGAACAACCAGGGACGGCCATCTTTGGTCAGACCTGACCGAACATGGCAGCGCCCAGGGATATAAGGAAGGGTTATGGGGTAAAAAAAAAAAAAAAATGCAATTTCCTCTATTATTCAATTAAAGCTTTTCTGTTTATTACCACTAATCCTATTAAATACTACTCTGCCTGCTCTTTATACTTCTCCCTAAGCAATCAAGTATTCAACTGGCTCTACCCATTATATGTGATATGTAGCTAATATATCTGTTATCACGTGATTATTACAGATTAATAACAACTCTGATTTCTAAAACTTGAAGGCAATATGCTGTTTTGTATGAGCTGCGGATCTGTCTGTGGGACTCGGTACTAGATAACTGTACTGTGGTGTATCCACAATGCTTGACAGTTGGTTGGTAGGGCCATTCCTGGAGACGGGACATTCCAAGTTGGCTACATACGGAAAACAGCTTTGTGGTTATAATGTTTACTGCACATGGAACTTTATCAGATACGTAATTGAAGTCAATATAAAACATAAGTGTTTGGAAATTGATTGTTTTGAAGTATTTTCAGTGAATGTTTACTTAAAACAAATTATCAGGGGAGTGGATGATTAGTATTCTAAAAATAATATAAAAATCAAAACATTAAAATGACAAGTCAAAATAGATATCAGTTTACACAACTTAACCAAGTCAATAATATTCACTCTGAACTGGCCTATTTAAACATGTCAGTACCTTTCAACATTTGTTATTGGCAAAGTGAAATGCTTGACCTCCTGTCATTGTCGGGAGGTGTTGGTGGCCACCCTAATCCCCTTACAGCGCGTATACTTTGATCATAGACAAATAGGCTACTATTGGTCATAAAGTGATGATCTTCCCGTCCTTTCCAAAAATTGCAGGAACAGTGAGGAAATTTAGGAGAACTAGTCTTGTGAGAAGTAAAGCGAGCAAGGTCGCAGCCTTCTCAGAATTTCGATACCGTACCCTACTCTGTGTTTGATAAAATGTCTCCATAACTTAAAAAATCAAACTAAAATGATTATTTCAGGCAGTGTTGGTGGAATTTCCTCTTTAAAGACTAGCTTTGTATTAAAAGCAGTGATAAAGCACATAATTTCCTCCCTGCCATTGGAGTATGAACCCAATAACCACATCCCCCATGTTATACAAGTAAATAGCAAGCTTAACATAGCAGTGAAGGTAAAACTTGAGGTAGGAAGAGGTGAAGGGCAAGTAGCATAGTTGATGTTGGTGCAGGCAGAAAAAAAGTGTAGTCAAGTACAAACCAGGGAAAATTCAGAAATACATTTTAACAGATTCGGGAACACCAAATAGGGAAGCATTCAAGCTAAAAACTTTGATGGGACAAAACATCAACACACGTTTTATGGCTGAGGGCAGCTCTAAGCTATTGGGTGTAGTTGTTGTTTTATCCAATTAGCAGATTTGGATTGAACAGTTATAGAGTTACATAGTAATTTAGGCTGGGGAAAAAAAAACTAGTGTCCATCAAGTTAACCCTTTACCTGATCCTTGTTTACTGCTGTTGATCCAAAAGAAGGAAAAAAACAAAACAAAACCTTATTTCAGCTTCTACTTTAATTTTTTCTTTGTTCATTAAAAAGTATCCAGGCCACTTTTAAAGGCATCTAATGTATTTAATAGCACGACCTCTTCAGGCAATGAATTCCATATTTATTGTTGTTACTATAAAGAATCCCATCAGCTGTCGTAGACTAAACCTCTGTATCTCAAGTGTTAGCGGGTGACCCCTTGTCCTTTCTACTGTTCTGCCCTCTTCTACCTAATTCTCACGTGCGATTTGCATATTTTGTCATGTCCAGTTTGCTGGAGAGTTATGGAGGGGGGGGGGGGGGGGGGGTGTCACCTGCTAAGGAGAACTGTGCCTTAAAGAGCACAGATCTTAAAACTTTCAGAATTAAGGAGTAATCAAAGCATATGATGGAAAGCTTGTTCTGCTGCCTGTATTGGCAGTACTTTAAGCCTGGTTAATACCAGTTATGGAAAAGCCAGCGATGATAGGAAATAGGGAGTGTACTTGTCCTAAGTTAGGGAACAAACTTCTACAAGTTATACTTCTCTTAAATGAACGGATCAGCATTGTAGGTTGTGACCATAAGCTAAAGGATGTTCATTCTGAGAGATTAAACAGGTCAGTGCTCCAATTAGAACAGGGCTTGACAAATTTAATTTTATTCTAGGAGCCAGCAAAATTTTTTAGGAGCCAGACAATCACGCAATTCATAAACACACACACACCAACCCACGTCACATATACACCCCACACACACCAACCCACGTCACATATACACCCCACACACCAACCCACTTCACATATACACATATATACCCCCCCTTCACATATACACCTCCCCCCACACCTCACATATATACCCCCTTCACATATACACCTCCCCCACACATATATACCCCCCCTTCACATATACACCTCCCCCCACACATATACATCTCCCACCCCACACTTCACATATACATCCCTCCCCCCCTTCACATACACGCCTCCCCACACACTTCACACATATATACCCCCCTTCACATATACATCCCTCCCCCCTTCACATATACACCTCCCCCCACACTTCACACATATATACCCCCCCTTCACATATACACCTCCCCCCACACTTCACACATATATACCGCCCCTTCACATATACACCTCCCCCCACACTTCACACATATATACCCCCCCTTCACATATACAGCCCCCCCACACTTCACACATATATACCCCCCCTTCACATATACAGCCCCCCCACACTTCACATATATACCCCCCTTCACATATACACCTCCCCCCCACACTTCACATATATACCCCCCCCTTCACATATACATCTCCCCCACACTTCACATATATACCCCCCCTTCACATATACACCTCCCCCCCACACTTCACATATATACCTCCCCTTCACATATACACCTCCCCCCCACACTTCACACATATATACCTCCCCTTCACATATACACCCCCCCCCTTCACATATATACCCCCCACTTCACATATACATCCCTCCCCCCCACACTTCACATATATACCCCCCCTTCACATATACATCTCCCCCACACTTCACATATATACCCCCCCTTCACATATACACCTCCCCCCCACACTTCACATATATACCCCCCCCTTCACATATACACCTCCCCCCCACACTTCACATATATACCCCCCCTTCACATATACATCCCTCCCCCCCACTTCACATATACATCCCTCCCCCCCACTTCACATATACACCTCCCCCCCACACTTCACATATATACCCCCCCCTTCACGTATACATCTCCCCCACACTTCACATATACAACTCAAACATATAAGTTTTTTTTCCCTTCATAACTTCTGAGTTCTGGGTGTCGTCTCTTGACAACCCAGCACTTAGCCGAAAGAGCCATGAAGATCGGCTGCGGCACGAATGTTTCCCCTCCCTGCTGCCTTACCTCATCGCTGGGGAGGGGGAACATTCGTGCCGCAGCCGATCCTCATGGCTCTTTCGGCTGAACACTAACACACGTGTTGCGCGAGGGGGCGGAGCTTGATGTCTGTCCCCTCGCGCTGCAAAAGACGGATGGCAGCGGCAAGGGGAACATTAGGGTAACGGCTCCCGGGCGCCAGGCTCCATTTCCAGGTCGCCATGGCGACCTGGCGCCCGGGGTTTGTCGAGCCCTGAATTAGAATATACATTTCCAGGGACAGTCACTAGTTTTGGCTCCCTGTCCATGTGCCCTGCTGTCTTGACATGTGTCACAAGTTTCATATTGGGAGTTTTACCTCATCACCTATTAGAATAACATTTTGGAGAGATGCATTAAAGAGTTAACAGAGTGTGCTTCAAATCAACCCTGTTTTATCCAATGACAGGATAATGTGGAGTAGCCACATGTTGCACAATTCAAAAGGCGCAAATGACATTTAAAATAACAGGCCGGCATTTAACGCTACCAAGAAATATTTTTAAAATCTTGGCAACTGTGCTTCAGTCAGCAACTGAAACCATAAGAGGGACAAGGTGCCAAGCTGAACGAAAGGTCAAGATACAAATTTACAAAATCCAGTAAATTATAAAGGACACAGGTCCTTTTAAAACTGACCAAGACTCACTTAAAGTGGTAGTAAGTCCCCCACATTTTCATTTACGGGTTCAACATAGCAGACCAGAGCTCTCATCTACAGTTAGGGTTGCCAACCAGTTGGTATTTTACTGGCAGGCTGGTAAACAAATTGCCTTGAGGTCAATGTTAAGACTATGTAGGCCAGCATTTAGAAGAAAAGGTGGCAACCCTAGCTCCCAGCGCCAGCCCTTCCATGGGGCAGACTGAGGACACTGCCCTAGGCAGCACCCTGGCAGGGATAGAAACATAGAATGTGTCGGCAGATAAGAACCATTCGGTCCATCTAGTCTGCCCAATTTTTTTTTGAGTTCTTGATTAGTCCCCCGTTCCTGGTCTTATAGCTAGGATAGCCTTGTGTCTATCCCACGCATGCTTAAAATCCTTGACTGTGTTTACCTCTACCACTTCTGCTGGCAGGCTATTCCATACATCCACTACCCTCTCAGTAAAGTAATACTTCCTGATATTACTTTTAAATCGTTGCTCTTCTAATTTAAGACTATGTCCTCTAGTTGTGGCAGTTTTTCTTCTTTTAAATATACTCTCTTCCTTTACTGTGTTGATTCCCTTTATGTATTTAAATGTTTCTATCATATCCCCCCTGTTACGTCTTTCCTCCAAGCTATACATGTTAAGATGCTTTAACCTTTCCTGGTAAGTTTTATCCTTCAACCCATGAACCAGTTTAGTAGCCCTTCTCTGAACTCTCTCCAAAGTATCAATATCCTTCTGGAGATACGGTCTCCAGTACTGCGTACAATACTCCAAGTGAGGTCTCACCAGTGCTCTGTACAATGGCATGAGCACTTCCCTCTTCCTACTGCTAATACCTCTCCCCAGGGCCGGCCTTAGGGATGTGCGACCTGTGCGAGCGCACAGGGCGCAACACCCCAGGGGGCGCCCGCTCGGCCGGTAGATAGAAAAAAAAAGTAAAAAAAAAAAAAAGCCGGTAGAGGCACTGGCTGGGGGAGATCAAAAGATCCCCCCTCACCAGCCCTCTGCTCGGCATTCTCTGCTTGGTCCGGGGAGGGGGCGGAGCTAACCGGCACAGCGGTGTAGCTCCGCCCCCACCCCGGGATGCAGAGCAGAGTCTGCTTCACGGGGAGCCCCGGGCAGCATGAGATAGTGCTGCTCGGCTCCCCATGCCTGCATTAAGCATGGGGAGCCCGAGCAGCACCTTCTCTTGCTGCCCATGGCTCCCCGTAATGCAGACTGTGCTCTGCTTCCCGGGGTGGGGGCCGAGCTACACCGCTGTGCCGGTTAGCTCCGCCCCCTCCCTGGATCCACATTTTCAGGCAAAGGTAAGGGAGGGGGGGAGAGAGACAGAACAGGGGCAGGGGAGAGAGACAGAACAGGGGCAGGGGAGAGAGACAGAACAGGTGGAGGGGGAGAGAGAGAGAACAGGGGGAGGGGGGAGAGAGAGAGAACAGGGGGAGGGGGGAGAGAGAGAGAACAGGGCTAGAGAGAGAGAACAGGGGGAGGGGGGAGAGACAGAACAGGGGAGGGGTGGGAGAGAGACAGACAGAAAAGGGGCAGGGGGTAGAGACAGAACTGGGGGAGAGAGAGAGACAGAACAGGGGACGGGGGAGAGACACAGAACAGGGGACGGGGGGGAGAGAGACAGAACAGGGTACGGGGGGAGAGAGACAGAACAGGGGACGGGTGGAGAGAGACAGAATAGGGGACGGGGGGAAAGAGACAGAACAGAGGGAGAGAGAGAGAGACAGACATGGCAAGGAAGAGGAAAGGGACAAACATGGGAAGGGAGAGAGACACAAACATAGGGGGGCGAAAGAGACGGGGGGGGACGCCACGGGGGAAGCCCGCACAGGGCGCCGGAACACTTAAGGCCGGCCCTGCCTCTCCCTATGCAACCAAGCATTCTGCTAGCATTTCCTGCTGCTCTATTGCATTGCCTACCTACCTTCAAGTCCTCTGAAATTATTACTCCTAAATCCCTTTCCTCAGATGTTGAGGTTAGGACTGTACCAAATAGTCTATATTCTGCTTTTGGGTTTTTACGCCCAAGGTGCATAATCTTGCACTTGTCCACATTAAATGTCAGTTGCCACTGCTCTGATCATTTTTCTAGTTTAGCTAAATAATTTGCCATTTGGCTTATCCCTCCATGAATATGGGGATGGAACTTTGCTGCTTCATGCAGCATTTTTTTTTTCTTTTCTTCCAGTGTCCGGGGAAACCTCAGTCCGGGACCTTGCAATGTCCTGGATTGAGAGCTCTGATAGAATTGGGTCTCAGCCAATCAGGTAGAACCTCTCAACTCTCCTGATTGGCTAAGAGTTCAGAAGCCTCTCTTGATTGGCTCAGTCCCTCATTCACACGGAGCTCAAAGCTAGAGATGCCTGCACTAGGTAAGTAAAAACTCTAGACCATGTGTATGTGTCCGTGTGAGTGAGATAGTGTGTGTCTCTGTGTATGTGTGAGTGACAGACTGTTTGTGGATGTGTGTGAGTTAGTGAGTGTGTAATGGATAAAGGGGTGAACTCCTCACACTGCCTATAAATGTCTAGCCATCCAGGGGTTAACCCCTTTGTCACTGCCTATATCTGTCTAGCAATTCAGGGGTTAACTCAATTAACACTGCCTATATCTGTCTTGGATTTCGTTATAGGTCACTGGTCACGTATTATGTTTTAGTGAATTACACAGCCTATTATCATAGTAATGTTTTACCATTACTTTCTTTTGACTTTATCGGTGAGCTCTTTGAAAACATGATTTTAATATTATATAATAAGTGGGCATATAAAAATAAAATATTTTTTTCTAATAGCTCACCCACGAGGTGAAAAGAAACTAATGGTAAAACAAACATTATTATTATTATTATTAAAATAGGCTGTGCAATTCCCCAAAACATAATATATGACCACTGACCTACAACATGACTTGTTCAAATATTGTTTTTTAATAATTGTAATTATGGCCAGCCTATACTCGGGCCAATACAGTATTTCATATAACTTTGCATATAGACAAGGTGCTGTTGCATTACCACTTCCTGATAAATTTGGCAGCACGGCAGCTGTCTGTCAGAGGATAAACTGGCGTGTACTATCAAAAGTAAACGCCAGTTTATCCTCATACTAGGGACAACTTAATTTTCACTTGTGCTTCTTTATTAGTTCGTCCATTAAAAATGCCAGTTTGTCCATTAAACGATGCCACAGTTTGCCCATTAATCTGCCACAGCCAGTTTGTCCATTGATATACCACTGTTAATTTGACCATTAATATGCCACAGCCAATTTGCCCATTGATGTGCCACAGCCAGTTTTACCATTTGTATACCAATGTTAGTTTGCCCATTAATAGGCCACAACCAATTTGCCCATTAATATGCCACTGTTATTTTGTCCATTAATATGCCATGTTTAGCTTACATATTAAAAGCATGATCTCCTCTCCCGCCTTCCCCAGTACTCAGCTGCCCTCCGTGTGAGACAGTGATGCGCACAGTGGGACCATGTTGCGCCCAGCTGGGGCCCGGTTAAAAAGTGGGCCCTGGGCAAGAGCACACAGTCACACACACACAGTTACACACTTAGTCACCCTTACATGCTTCCATATATTGACACACACTTCCATGTCAGTTGACATCTGGCAGAAGAAACTAGATGCCGGTGTTCTGCCTCTGCAGACACTATTGAGAACGTCCTCCTCCTTGCAGCCAGTCACAGAGCGCGATGGGGGCGGAGCTTGTACCCAAAGCGCTATGCCTAGTCTGACATGGAGGTGCGGTTAGGCTGACTCTGCCTCCCACTCTCCATAAGGACAGTGCTCAAGTAATGTATTGCCACATGAACACAGGAGTGCCAATTCACCTGTTCTGTTGGCAGGGTTCAATACTGAGACATAAATGAGGATAGAATTGGACCCTGGGATTAGGGTCGCCATCCAGCCAGTATTTTACCGGCAGGTCGGTAACAAAATGGCTTGCTGCCATTGTTAAGTCTATGGAAGCAATACAACAAAGCATTCAGTATTCAAAATATTACAAATATAGATTTATACACAAAAGCAAATTATTTTAACCCATTAATGCTTTTGATAATTGAACCAAATATGCATTTTTGTATTTAAATTCACCTGCGTAACTGCCTATGAATTTCAATTAAAAATAATTATGTATTTGATCAAGTTATTACATTTAACCCTTCTTGTGCTGGGGATAATGTTACCTATGATGAGGTGATGGGAGTCAGTAAAAAGTGGAGAAAAAAACAAGTCATTAAACCAAAACACAAAGCAATGCTGAAAACACAGGGGCGGGACAAGCGGTGACCACGCCCATTTTACTTGTTGCTGTTAAACGGTTGGGTTTTCGGGAGAGGGCGTGGCCACCCGTTGAATGCCACCGTTAGTTCACCACCCACATCCCAAAGGAAGCCCCGCCTGTTCTGCATGTCCTTGCTGAACCAGATGCTCTGGAGGTGGTTTCCATGACAATGACGCTTTGTGTGGGCGGAGTCAACGCAAGCGCAGTGGGAGCTTTGGCAAGATGGCGGCGGGGCCAGTGAGGAGGCAGAGCTGGGAGATGCTGTGAGGTTCCCAGAAAGATACACAGCGGCGAAAGAGACAGACCGACCCACGTCTGTTACCGCAGAATTTAGACCACAGCGGGACAGTGCAGGAATAAACAGCGAGGCCTCATTATAGCCAGCGTGACCCGGGGAGGCGGCCAGCCAGTGCGGGACACATGAGCCGGAGCAGTCCCCGGGATACATTGGTAGCGGCGGCAGGAGCCGGGGGCCCTTGAGGGCCAGGGCAGGGCCACTGAGGGCCCAGGCTCAGGATGAAGTTCGCAGAGCATCTGTCTGCGCATATCACCCCGGAGTGGAGAAAGCAGTACATCCAATATGAGGTGAGATATGGTATCTGATCATATACCTTTTAGGTCAGTAATAATGAACCTGACCGGATCGCTCTTATGGACTTAAACTCTAGTGATGATTTGGCTCGCTGAACATCATGGGAGATGTAGTCTGCAACCGCTGGAGTGGCAGAGGTTAACCTGTTGGCTTTATGAGCCGGGTTGAAAATTTCACAATAGCTAGATCGCCAATGCCCAGCCAATGTCTGTAATATATATATAGTATTAAATATTTGCCTACCTTTCAAAGCAGCTTTGTGACGGATACCAACCCCTGAAATGGGTAATGGTGCCAAGACTTATTTGCAACCCCACTGGCAGATCTTGAAATATTATTTTACCCACCTGCTTCACATACAGTTCATCATTAAACACCATGTTTTTTTAAATCATCCTAACCCCCCATAAAAAACTTAATGATGACCCTATTACTTGTTTATTAATAGTATGGTTATCTGATTTGGATGCCACTTGACTGCTGTACCCCTGTGTTTCCTGTATATTGGGCAACTCATGACCTTATCTGACATCTGCCAAAGGTCCACATTACATTTTTTTTATTACTGAACACAAATTAAATGGCCCTTTTGGGCAATATTTATCAAATCAAGTGGTGCAATTATCAATAAAATTGATACAATTGGAGCAGTGGGATCAATGGTATGTTTTCTATTACATTTTTTAATGAAACATTTTCAGGGCTTGACAAATATATGAAGCCTTTCGCTGTTACACACCTACCGGTAATAAGGAGCCATCCTAGCTATTTTAGTTGTTAGGAAAATGGTACTTCGATAGTTCTAAGTAAAGTAACAAAATGTTAGGAGCCAGCAATAAGGATTGTATGAGCCCTGGTTCCTGGGATTTGGCTAGATGTCCTCTGGTCTATGTTTACTCTTGGTTATATCATTCTCTTGGATCTGTGATGGGTACATGTCTTTATTCTGCTGCCATTCATCAAAAACACAGCTGATGGGTCCACATTATTCCCCATCCATGCTTCCCAGAACCTCATCACACTGTCTTCTCAAGCTGATTACCAACAGAACTTCATTCAGTGTTAAATAAAAACAACAATATAAACTTACCGTGCTTCTGAGTCAGGTATACATTGTAGAAAATATCTAACCGTAGAGCTGTAATGTAATTACACAAGCTGAGAAGGACATGTAGAGATTAGTATCAATCCGATTATCAAAGTACCTAATCGGCCAATATAGAAAAGGGTTGGGGAAAATGTGTAACAGCTCGACACTCACAGGGAACCTCCTGTTATGGACTCTTCCTTTATGTTTGTTTTGCTGAATCAGCATTCAGTTAAACCCTGTAATAATTAAGAACTCAAATGGAGTAGAGAGAAGAATGTGGACATGTGTGAGTCTATACAGCTCCTTATTAGACATGACCATAGTTTAGCTACATCAAAAGACAGAAAGGTGTGTATTTAGTTGTTTTATGTATGATAAATTACATTGTGCAATCTGTGTTTTGATAAACAGACAAGGCGTGCACTGTTATTGTCATGTAATAAAACATGCCCAGTATGAATTGTGTAGTTGAATAATCCAAATGTCAGTCAGTAAAACTCACTCCATATTGTATGCATCTGATATTAACACACATTTTGTATTTATTATTTAATATGTTCTTTGTGTATTGTAATAAAAAGTTTTTACATTTTTTAAGACTGAGTTATTATCTGTGAAGGCAAGCATTCTGGAACGTCTGTGTTCTAAGAATTGTACCTTTCTACCCTCTCCCTAGAAAGAGTGCAGAGTTTATTTGGTTTACCCTTATTGCATTAATATGTGTTTTTTAAATATACTTTCATTTACAGGCAATTTAATGTTTTTAATGAGCTTTATGTATTCAAAAGAAAAAAAGCACAAAAATGCTTTTCTGATTAACCAAGCTGTTTACGAACACTACCGCGCCCTAATAAGATCTACCTGGATTTGTTTATCTGTTTATGCAATAGGGAGTTTAGTGGACTCAACATTTTTCTATTATTTTTAAATTTATTTTAAAAAATTTTATACCGATGGGAAGATATAATCAACATTTCAGTTGTTGCCGCCATCCTTCATCTAGATTGATTCCACAATATAAATCTTTATCTATGTGAAAATTAGGTCATTCTATAGTGTCCTGTACATCCTTTTGCAAGAGGAATTGATTTTTTTTTTATATGTCTATATACTTATTGTTGTATTGCAGTACACTTGTTTTTTTTAAAAATCAATTAGAAAATGGAGATCACAGAGCTAAACCTTTTTTTGTGGGTAACACGTGTATTGCACAGATACCAGGGATTACAGTGTGAAGACTCGATCGTGTTCTCGCCCATGGATTATTCCCATCTGTCAAGCAATATATACTGGTATTTTTATTATTTGGTTGTGCTATTTCTATTTTACTATCTTTTGCTTCCCAGAATGAATTCCATGGCAGAATATGGAGCTGCCCTATAAATAAACGATAAGAATATCCTCAAACTTTGTTTGGCCAGCAGTAAATAAATTTCAAACCACAGGATGTACAAGTGGCTTCCTTAATTGTGTGATTTTGAGTCTTCACAAGCTGTACATATGCCTTTCCCAAATGTTGTTTGTGATAGCTGAGCAAAACATAACTGCTGGAAATGTAGAACAAGAGTTAAACAAACAGGAACAGAAACCAAATCTGACTGTGTCCAATATAAATTTAAATTCTCAGTGTCATCCATGGAACCCTTGTGTTGCTAGTTAGTCACCGGCCTGTACCTGCATGTGGAGATGGCCTATTTTGATGTATTGTGTACATTATTATAGGTACAGTTATGCATCCTTTATGGTTCTTGTTAATGTTGATTCCATCACTGCACAAAGATACATACACAATGGATACATTTTGTCCATTGCTGATCTGATATATATATAATGCACATGTTTTTTTTTTTTTAAAAGAGGTCAAAATGATCAGTTTAAATTCTTTACCATGTCAGTGTGTTAAATGGACCAAAGTCCTATATGCTCCGAATTATTTGTGTAATGGTACAATTGTATCTTAGCATTGTGTTTGCATGGCAACACTGGAACATAACATATATCCATAGAACAAGAGATCATATAGTGATATACGATAAGATCCTTCACAGTGCTGATTGTTTGTTATTATTGTGGCGTAAACCAGTTTTTCATTTTCCTTTTTATAGAAATCGTCAAGTCAAAATACTGCTTATTTTGCAAAAATTCAAATACGTTGATATTTGAAATTATTGCGATTAAATAATGCATCATTCATCGCCCTTCATTATGCCTCTCCCCCCAGCACAAGAAAGAAAAGAAAAATAATATGCATGAGTTCCACCCTGCAGGGTCTTTACCCAAATCACATGCCTTTCTCAGCTTTGTATTCTAGTAATACAGGGGACTAAGGAATTAACCCCTTTGTTACAGTAGGGAAGGCCAATGCATTATGCCCAGTTTTGCTGCCGTACATTAATACTGACTTATTCAACTTCCAAAGAATGATGACTTTAATCCTTTTTGAACTCTTCAGGTAGTCTGTCTACAGGGTTAAAATGACAACACAAAGATGTAAGCTTTGACTAATTATTAGTTAGATGGTCAGTCATAATCATGCGAAGTGACTCATACTTCTCCATAACTACGTAGAGCCTTGTATTGTGCCTGAGCTTGCACTGGATAACAGAGAGCCTGAAATATGAACTGGATTCCTTTCTTAAAAATATCAGATTTGCTTTAGAAGTAATAATGTTAAAATAAACTCTGTGAAGCAAGTGACAGGGCCAGGTATGGGTGGGTGATATAGAATGCTGGGCACAGTGTTCCAGATATTTATTTCTCCACTATATCGTCTGGCAAGCTGTTTTTTTTTTTTTTTTTATTTTTTTTTATTTCCATGAGCTTGCTCCCTGTGTAAAATGAAATAACCTGGCCTATTAATTGGATGATCCTCATAAATGGTATCTGTATTCCCTCCTTTTTGCTCGGATCAGGCTGGTTTTTCATCATCACTGTCATGCTTTGTTAATGAGATCTATGTCACAGGCAGTATGCAGCATAGAGTGTAGCGTGCATTCATCTTTGTGTTTTAATGCTGTGCCTTCATGATGTAGGAACCATTAATGTAATCAAATAGTCCATGAGGTCACAGATAATCATCAGGTGTCTCCTGACAATGTGATGTATTCATTTGGTTAATACCGAGGAGTAATATGACTCAAGTGAATGTGTCCGTGTATATCCAGGGCACCACCTGTTAACTATAAGCTGTCTTGGTATGTACTCAACCAGTAGAGGTCAGATTTTCCATGAAGTCATTACCAGGGTTGCATATTACTGTTGCCCTTCTAAATACCACATGCATAAAGAATTTCTGAATGGTGCATTACTCCTCCCTTCCTGTCTATCACAAGGGCATTAAATATATGTTCTTTCTCAGTGAAAGCTACAATGCTTTCAGCTGTTCAGAAAGGTGTGGTCTTTATTGGGCAAAGGCATCTGTTCCAAATTAAATGCTCTGCTTTTTTAATTGTAGGCCTGTGGTTTCTCTCTAGGCTTCTGTAGGTTAAGCGCTGTGGCATGTGTTTACCAATATTTAGTTATTTCCATTATTAATCAAATTTTCAGTGTTCCATAGTTTTGAAGACCATTCTGAAAAGGAACCTAAGTAATGTTTGCCCGGTTATTTACATATATGGATAATTCTTTATAAACTCGCTCTAGTGCAGGGCTCAAATATTTGTAGACTTCAAAAGCCAACTTAGTTTTTGTTAGGAGCCTGAAAAATGGTTTTCCTATAGAGTTCTATGTAAAATGTTCAAAAAAAGTTAAGAGCCAGTAGTAGGGATTTTAGGAGCCCTGGCTCCTGGGATTTATAAGTTCGTGTTGGGATATAAACTGAAATGTCTTATTTAATTAGTTCTGTCTGTTTGGTATGTGACCTAAAACTATTTCAAATAGTGTAATATAATGTATTTGAATGTAACTGATTTGCATTGAAAATGACCATTAAATACAAATAAACTATCATATTCATTATCTGTTCCTAAATGGCCTTTTCTAATTCATGTGCAGGGAGCCATTATATGACTCTAGAGTACATTATTTATGCAAATCACACAAACAAGATTGGAAACACGGCTTGATTTTATTTGATAGAGGCTACATCTGGATTGTGTATGTTTTATTCAGGTTGACATGTCTCTACTAATAAGGTTTAAAAAAAGTTAGTTTGTATACGGAGCAGGCCTTACAAAATTGTAGTGACTGCCTACAAGATCCAAAAAAAAAAAAGTTTCATTCTTTGAGTAGTGTATGTTCCTTTCTTTTTTTACACAAACATTTCAGACATAATAATTTATCTATGTAACAAATACAATAGTTACTAATTCTAGGACCAGGTAGAAATCAATGATGTAAGTCCAACACCAATGTAGTGCATTCCCTAGATACTACTGCCAAGAACTGTATTGTAGGCTTTTAGTCTTCTTGTAGCAATGTACAAATTCCTTTTATATCTCACAGTTTAATGCTGGTAATTAATGGGACACTACAATGAATATTTGGATGATCACATTCACCATTAGGCACAGTCTAAATTATAAGTTCACAAATTTGGAACTTGATTTTAATTTATTTTTTTTTTCATTTTACTTTTGTCTCTTGCACAACTGCTAAAAAAAAAGGACCATTTGTGTCTTCTCTAAAATGTATTTTATATATTGAATGACTAATTGATATCTGTTTTAAAACCTCTGCAGAATGAAAACCATAAAATGAAAGGTACAAACAAAACAAACTGCACTTCTCCCCCCAATAAAGTTTTCAACAAGTGAATAAAATGAATACTTTCACTGCTCTCTGGCCTTATTGTGTCTAGGAGAGCCTTATGCCTTTCCCGTCCATGCATAAACCCCTTCACTGTGATGGCTAATCTTGGCACTGCAGATATTTGCAAAGTGCATATCCCATGATGCTCAGTCAGCCTTGTGATTCACTGAGCATCAATGAATGTGTGCTATGTAAACATCTGTGTGTCAAGGTTAGCTGCCTGTGTCCTAACCTTACCTATCATCCACCAGGCCGAAACCTTTATTATATGTTGGGGGAGGTGTAATTACACTCCTCCGAATTACCAGCACAACATGTTTTCCTTTTGTTTATAGCAAGAGTGAAACACAATTTGAAAGTCCTTGAGCATTGTATTCTCATATGCGATGGGAACACTTATGTTGCTGAAAAAACAGTTTCCTATAATTAGAACTCTTAAGGTGTAGTGGATAAAAATAACAATGGTAGTGTATTTTTAGGGTTACCACCTTGGCTAATTTGGAGCTGCCTCGTGTAATATTTGCATGTAGAAGTCCTATGTGACCAAAAGGAAATTAATTGACCAATCAAGGATTTGATGCCACAGAACCATGTTCATTGATTTCTTCTGGTCACATATGACTTCTACACACCGTAAGGCAACAATCAAATGTATATGTGGCTGATTAAAAGGGACTAGTCTTTCCATTTCAGCCATTTTTTTATTTCATAGATGTCTAGTGCAGATCTTCATAGGTGCAGCTATTCATGTCTCCTAAAACTGCTGGACTTGCACCTAAATACGGTAGTATCTCCTCAATATTAAGCAAATGTTAACTGTAATGACATCTGACCTCTCCAAGAGCATGGTATAATAAAGCTGGATTGTTAAATTTGATTAATTTATATATACGGTATATGAACAGCTTTGCTTCATTTGAAAAATGATTTCCAGAAATCTCCATTTTGTTGTCTTAAGGTTTCTCTTGTGAAGTATTCTCTAGAGAACAAGGTTACTTTGGGTTTTACCGACCTTTAACCTTGGGAGGAGACCTCAGAATCTCATCATGTTATTCGTATTATACATAAATAAGCCTTTTTTTAGTCCCATATGAAGACTGTGTACACAATAGTGATATGCTCTTGATTTTATCTTTTAGTAACTATGATAAGTTGTCTCCTGCACTTATAGATCCTTAAAAAGGCAATTGTATAAATCAATTTCTCTCAAGTTGTTTTCCATGGTTTGTAATACAGCATTGTTTATCACAGAATAAGACAAAACAAATTTATAATGTTGCATTTTTAACTCTAACATGTTTATAAAATAGATTTTTTTCCCCACTATTACCATATTCTCATATGGCAGTTCTCTGAGTAAAATTATATAGAACCTAGTCATGTCATTATACTGATATAGGTACCCAGCCTGCTATATAGGACTTATGTGACATCAGTTTACCCACAATTCTAAACACAAATTATACACTGGTGAAAGTGTAGTGGCTGAATCCGTTTGTAGACAGTAACATTGTTAGGTTCTTGCCTGGGAGTCTTCGACAGGGCCCGAGCAACAATGAGATGTATAAAATAAGTGACCAAAGAAGCAAGAGATGAGATGCTGTAAATGGAGAAGGTCCCATGGGAGGTATTGATTAGTGGCCTTTTTCTTTTCAAGAGATTGTGTTTACTGATCGCGCTTCTTTCTGGCACACAGGCAATTGGTGTGCTGGCCGATAAGCCATATGATTACCTAGATATAAGATTGATTGATTTACAGCAGGCTCCGATTTGCCACTGAGATTACAAAGAGGTGGCTGTATTCATGTTTACGAGACGGACATTTGTAAATGTATATACACAAAATTAACACCAAATGCAAAAATATACACTTAAAATGAAGAATAATGTAAACGTCTTCAGTAAGAGGTGTGCAATGCATTGCTGGGTAAGGTTATACGGTGTATGTAGAGAATAAACAAAGTGATGAAATACACTGTGTTAGCATGATTTCAACGAATGTAGTTTTTGTGGTGTCTCCTGTTTATGACATCACTTCAGACCTTATATGGAAATTAACTAGTTTAAATGGAAAATGGGTAATTTGCATATCATGCCCAAATATGTCATAAGCAGGTGAGCACATCCACATAGACATTTTTCTCTTTATGCAGTATGCATTTGTTTGCGATTCTGATAAAAATGGTCTCTACATTCAGTGTTTTAGGTGAGACAGAACCTCCTAATCAACTGGTTTCCCCTTTACACACTTACATTGTATAGTCTGAAAGAGAGCATGTAAAAGATGTGTGACTGATTGATCTGCAACCCTAGCTGTAAATACCTGGTATACAAAAACTGCAGGTGTGTGTGTGTGTGTGTGTGTGTGTGTGTGTGTGTGTGTGTGTGCTTTGTACAGGGTACTCACAATTACATCTACACACACTATCATTTGACTTACTGCATTTTTTAAATGTCTTACAATTCTGCTAACACAATATAAATATCATTTTATTTAATACGCTACAGTCATATAAGCAATACTTTAGATGGCTTAGTTGCTTTTCTTATCTGTTACTACAGTCAAAATGGCTTATCTGAATTATATTTTGCATTTGGTGAAGCATTGACTTAACAAGACAACTGTTGGCAAACAAATAAGTTATGCTTATTTGAAAGATTGTATCAAGTGTACGAATTTTAAATAGAAATGCTTTAATGAAAGTATACAAATAAAGTACCTGTCCGAGGGCTCTCTGCTTGTACAGCTCTATCAGGGGGCTGGCATGTTTAGAATCCTAGATCAGATGCAGGAAGATCTACCCCAAGATGTCTGCCCCCCTGATAGAGCTATACAAAGAGACAGGGCTCAATAAAGTATTTTAATTGAAAGATTGCATCAAATATTTTCATTTTAATTAAAGAACCTTATTGAGTTCTGTCTGTTTGTTTGTTTGTATAACTCATCTTGGGGTAGATCTTCCTGCATGTGACCCAGGATTCTAAACCACATGTCAGCCCCCTTATAGTTCTATCATGAGAGAGGTACATATATTCAACCAGCGCTTCCCAAACTGGTAGCATGCCCTCATAGGTTCAGTGTCTCCAGTGGGGACATGACTAGTCCAGGCACAGTGTTAGCATAAATATTCAGTAAACATTTATTGTTCCAGTAACCAATTCTGAAATTGAATGGACTAAATAAGATGAAAGGAAAGAGCAGAAATGCTTAACATAGGGCATCTAACTTAAGTCACTGATGACTAAGAGCCAATGGGGGCTCATGATGTATAGGTTGGGGGTGTGGGACTATGATGACAGTTAGAAGGGCGTTGTTATCTCTAAATTATTCAGTGTAAAAGCTTGGGAACCCCTGTATTGGGTAATAAAGTTTTCCTATAAACTGGATGCTAGGCATATTTGTAACATTAAAAATATTATTTTTACTATATTATAATGCACTGAATTGGTTACATCTTATGCCATGGGCATGGAGCTATAGATGGCAGCTGATGCTAAGCATTGTAAGAACACCTAGTCCTGTATTTACTGGTGACTACAGGAAATAATCAGGGTAATAAACCACAAAACAGGAGATGCACGTGTTTGTGTAAGGATTTCTATTGTTTTATTAATGCACAAAAAATAAACTGATTAGCATATATCATGGCAGGGTCAACCAATACTGTGGGCCACAGGAACCAGACAATCGTATATAGGAAAATCATGTTTTTTCTTTTTCTTCAAGGAGCTGACGTCATGATTTTGCTATAACATATAGTTATTAGGCTCACAGGCCTATTAACCCTTATATGAAAGTAAATTTCTACATCAATGCAAGCAAACAGTGGCACTTCGTCTTTAATAAGGTTTCTAATGCTTGACTGATGTGTATTTTTCATTTGACAAATAACAGGTGCCTCACACTTGGTTATAAGCCAGGTTGATCCTCTGCTTGTGAATTTTTTTTTTTTTTTTTTTTTTTTTTTTTAGAAACTAACTATACCCTGCCCCTCTTACCCCATGCAACAAAACCCAGCTATTGTTATATGTGTTAGATATCCATCATGCAGAGTGGAATTTCTTTTCAAGTGATCACCACCTTCGGTGTACTGTTCATGTATATATGGTTCTTGCATTCTCGTTTGTTCTGCTTTTTTTTGCTCCAGCTCATCCAGGCAGTAGTGTCTAATTGATTTTGGCTGTCCCCAGATCTGCAGCATGCGTGGGATTTCTTATGAAAGCCACCTGTTTTACGACATGCTGGGATGTTGAAGCGTGGGAGTGTAAAATAGAAGAAGAAAAAAAAGTGACGGTTGTGACAAGTGGGTAACAGTGGGGCCAAAATTTGTGTATATTGGGAATAAACCCAAATGTATCTACTAAGAATACAAAACTGTGTAAACTGACAGATCTGTTTCCCTAAGTCTTTACATTTTACAGTCCGGCAACTGTATGTTACAGATTATTTATATGTTTTACATAAAATACAATCTTTTTCTTTATTTGCTTAGTTCACTTTGAGATTTTTTTCCCAGTCGAACAGAATTTTTTTTTTTTATATTGACTTGAAAAAAAAATTGAAAATCAAAACTAATTTGCTCCGCTTGTAAGAAGAAAAAAAAAAGGTTGAAACATCGCTTAAGGCTTTTTCAAAAGAAAAAATTGAATTCTGAAGCAATTTGTTTTATACATTAAATATAATATTTTTGCCAGTTGTTATTTGCTTGACGTCAATGAAGCATTTATTAATGGATATAAGTTTGTAAATATTCAGGTTCCATTTTTTTTTTTGACAATAGTGTTGTAGGGAACAAAAATGTATAATTTATTTTTGTATATTTACAGTAAATTTAAAATATAGAACTATAAGTGTCTGAATAGTTCTTTGGTCATTTAATTTATTTTAGTATTTTTTAAAATTACTTTTTAGTCAGAATTGTATTGTGAAGAGATTGATTCCTGTATTACAAAATTTGTTGGCACCATGTAAATGTTACACGATCGAGGCTCTGTACCGTGTAATGTACATTCTTTGTTTCTGTTCTTCTTAATCCATTCAGATATGACGGCAGATCCTGGGACGATGGCAGGAGGGAAATGACAGGTTAATTTGCTGTTCTACTCTAAGAGCAAGCAATGTGTTCTTCAAACCACATATATGTGTTCAGAGGAAGGGGGGGGGGGGGGGGGCGCGCAAGGAAAAACCTATTGATCCTGATTGGAAACGTGGAATTTCTTAGTGAGTGGCCAACATCTATGAAACTGTGCAGATATTCAATAAATATGGTAAAAATTGTAATGGCTTTAGCAAATGTGAAATTCAACAGTTGATTAAAAAAAAAAAAAGAAAGCCCTCTTGGCCCACAACCTGGGGTACATCCTTCTTAATACTTGATTTTCTGTTATTAATGTGAGAACTTTAATTTCCTGAGCTGGGTAAGCAGTGGTTCCATTAAATATAAGTGTGATTGTTATTGCTCCCAAACTGCTGGTATATTTACTAAAATGACTCAGATTTTGTTAATTTCTACTTGTGATATAAGTTAACTACATCGTCTTAGAAAGTGTTACCAAATCCATCATGGTTTCCAATATTGTCTGTAAAGTTTCAACTCTTGGTGATCACAATTCATTTGAAAAAGGCTTCTGTCCTATACTGAGTTTTATCAGTCTTCGCTGTTCTCCAAATATAATATAAAATTTGGTTTGGCCTCAACAGATAGAGCTCTCCTCTCTGTTCCTTGTGCTTTATGTTCTACAAATCTTTCTTTTCATGTACTCTTTTTCTTAACATACGCAGACAGTCGTATGCACACAGTCACATAAACACACAGTCAGTCACATAAAAACACCAGGCAGGCATCCAATCAGTCACATACACACACACAAGCTATCAGGTTTTTTTTTTATTTTTTATTTTTTAAAGAAAATAAATAGTACATTTCTTAATGTGTCCCCCATCCCTGCTGCTTTAACTCATTGCTGTGGAGGTGGGCATTTCTGCTGCAGATGGGTCTGTGCCTCTCACATAGGAACAGACCATCTTCATTTGTCTTCCTGCTGAGCGTTGGGATGTCACGTGACACCTGGTGCTCAGACCATAGTGCGCAAGAGGGCGGAGCTGGCAGTCTGATGGCAGCGTCTAGGGGCATTATGGACATTGGTAGGCTACAGCTCATGACCCCTGTCTAGTAGAAATAATTGTAATTGTGTGCGCAGAATGTTTATTTCAGACTGGTGGTTTATGAGTTGAAAATGTGATGTCAAGACAGATTCAGAGAAAAATGTATTTAACACCAAAAAAAGAAATGGTTTATAACAAGACACCGTCATAAAAGGTTTGCAGGTTCAACAGTGTTGTACAGTATAATGGGGTTACTAAGATGACAAACATTGTAATAACAGGTAATGCAGGCCTTGCTCTTTAGAACAAACTCATTTTCCTATGACTAAGTGTTGGGGAAGTTTAAGGGTGTAGATTATTCATAATGATCTGGATATGTTTTTTGTTGGCTCTAAATATTTGTGTTATTGTTCTGTGGGATTATAACAATTTCCTTTCCTATGTATTCTCTTCAAGGTGGTTATGACACTGTTTGAAAGCATTTAATAAACTGGTTCTGTTCTCTTGATTTAATCAGTTAAAAATCCCTTCTGTGTTTTGTTTAGAATATACGACAAGTGGACCAGTTGAGAAAGTTCGCACGTGCGGTTGGGCATGCTGCCTACAGATAAGCCCTCTAATGGTCTGTCAGAGGCAGGCCCATGTAATCCTGGTGGGCAGGATGTTATATGTCTGACAGATCAATATGGGAGCACCTCCACATAGACTATGCCCAGGAGGGGAGGCGGTAAAAGGTCCTAGTGCTTGTTTTCAATAAAACAATCAATAATATAAAATGGCAGCAAAGCAGGGATTTTAATCTTTACATTTTGGCATTTTTACCTCTTTCAGAACTTTCCAAGTCAGGACACTGCACTAAGAAAAGGAATGGCAGTATGATATTGTAATACTAGAACAATCTAGATTGACAAAAAGTACTAGGAAGTTAATGCCATCAATATGTCAGGTTTCAGATGGTTTAACATGTTTGTTTTAAATCTGTCTGTAGGATGATCTCTCTGAATTGCTTGTCTTTATACTACATTTCCTTTTGTTCTTTCTCAGGCGTTCAAAGAAATGCTTTATGCAGCCCAAGATCAGGCCCCATCTATAGAAGGTAAGGAACAAATACCTGCTATGTGGTTATCGGGTGCTTTAATCTAATTTTCCCTCTAATGATGTCTGGCACCAAATCAACCTGATGTATATGAACAATGTATAATACTGGATGTGTAATGGAAGTACATTGTTTAGTTCTGAACACAACAGATTTTTCACCACTGCTGTTTAAACAGTAACTCCTAGTTATGGTGTCTGTAATATGAAGTTGAACTTGATTACTCATAAATACATTATGTTTTAATCATTCACCTTGTAAAATCTAAAATCTTTCCACCCTGAAAAACAAATTTCTAATCTGTAGCACAACAATTCATGACTTCCAAAATGGATGTATTGACGATGCCCTTGTCTAAATATTTATATCCACCATTTGCAGTAATATACATCCATGCTTACTTTGTGTTGGTTAGTTTTTCATGTGTTTCTTGATGAAATAGTTTAATTGGAACTGCTGCATTTTATGTTCACATGTGATCTTATGTAAAATATATAGGGGTATATCCTAATCATATGTCAGAGTATATGATAATGTAATATGGATCTGTCACTGTACTGTGGATGCTAATGCACCTGAGCTGCTTTATGTTTGTGTATATGTGCTTTTTTTTTTATTTTTATTTAATTTGATGCACATTTCTCTTTCAGTGTCAAAAATGAATGTTATTATAAGTTGGGCAACTTTGACTCTCCTTCCCCACTTCTTTTCCTGCATGATATTTTCATTTACTGACAGTTAATACATACACTTAAACTTCAGTAACCCCTCACCCCCTCTCCTGTCCGATATACTGAGCACCAGTTTGGCTTGTTTTTTTCTCCTGGCAGTTAGTATTTGGTCTGGCAGAAGGTTGAACACGGCGAAGCTCTGGTAATGGCAGGTTTGCAGGCATGTGAGAAATCTCTCACCGGGGGCACAAGCTGTCCCCACTTTGACAACACACACTGACATTAGATGCCTGAGGAAGGAGACAGGAAACATGCAGAGTCTGTATCTAGCAATGCTCCTAGGTGGTACAGTCATTCTGGATTTGTTTTCTAGCAACGTTTACATTTTAAGAATGAAAACGCCAGATCTGTATAAGCTTTACTAATTCCTTTGTCTTATGTTTTGTTTTGTTTTTTTGTTTTTTTTAGACCATTTGTAGTATTGAAACTTTATTTTATTTTTGTTTTGCATTGTCTTGTTTTGGTATGTTTCACTCATAATGTGATTTATTAGCATTGCGGTTAGGCTGTGTTTTTTTTATTTCCTGTTTCTCTGTGAAATCTTTCAAGATAAGCTCTCTCCTTCATTTATATTTGTGACTGCAGAAGGTCCCTTTATCTAAAAGCCATCATTCACATCACGTGTTTATCTGTGCTCGATTTAAGGCAACGCTTTCCTTCCAGACCACTTTTAGCAGATTACTGGTGGTAAAACTAACATAATAAATGCACTGCTGGAATCGAATCAACGGCATCCGATGTATAAGGCACAATTGCGTTTCTTTTCACCAGATTTTTTTTCTCTTACTTTATGCATCTGTTGTTGATTATTTGGACCAGGGAATCTTGGATGTACGGCTCATACCCCCCCCTCCCCTCGAAGATGTTCTGCAGACAAGCGCAGAGTTCAGGAATTTGTATGAAGTATATTATATTAACATGGTATTTTTGTCACCTCACATAATGTTTTGTATCCCCAGGTAACCATTGTTCAGTTTATCCATGTTGCTCACTCTAAACATAGCAGGAAAAGTCACTAAGCTGTTGCTGCCTGTCTTTTGCTGCAAATTGCATTGGTACCACAATGGGGTCTTTTTCCATGCTCTCCCCTCCTCCTTGATTCTTCCGCTCATTTAGCAGATGTGCTGCCTTCTCCCCAGACTCCTTAGGATTCAGGGCGTCCAGGATGAAAGCGTGCCTGTAAATTATTCATTGTGATTATCTGCCTCACTGCCCGGGGTCCACTGGTCCTATCCTATGCTTTTTGTGTGTGTTGTTTTTACACTTCCCCCCTCTTCCCTATGGACCAGGGAGGGGCAAGGTGCGATGGTCATCATCGAAAATCCTTCCTTTTGCAAAAAAAATACTCCTAGCACCAATTAGTATAGGTCAGAAAATAATAATAAAAAAATGCGTGTGTGTGTGGGGATATATATATTTATATTTATATATATATATATATATATATATATATATATATATATATATATATATATATATATATATATATATATAATGTGTGTGTGGATATATAGATATATATACATACATACATACATTTTCTGAGGTGATCTCTAATTCTACATAAACTGTGTCTCCATTGAATCATCGAACACATTTTAGGGTAGTGTTCATTGTTCACTGTAGAGAAAATGCCAAAATATGACCAACGTATGTTTACACGTTGAATCATACATTTAGCTTTCTCTTTCTTGTCAAGTGTTCTTCACACACCACTAGCCTTAACCTACTTCAATAGGTATTTCAATTAAATATTTACACAAACTGGGTTTTTTCCCCCCCGCTCTTAAAATGTCAGCTTATTGGGATCCATTTTGTGGAGTATTTATAAATCACACTGTCCCAGTGACTATATATATATATATATATATATATATATATATATATATATTGGCTTGCTTTATGGAAGAGTTAAAATGGTTCTGGTGTTAATTTTAATATGCCCAGCAGCAAAGCAATTGACTTTCATAGTGTATTTTATGCTTCAATATACGAAGGTTGAAGAGCTTAGGTTAAGGCCTTTCAAAGACAAGCTGCAAGACACACAAAGCAGTACACGTTAAGCATTTTCTTAAAGGACAAGTGTAGCAAAAAAATAACTTCTGTTTAATTGAAAGATTGTATCATGTGCATATGATTTATAAAAAAAAATATTTAATGAAAGAATACAAATAAAGTATCTTATTGAGCCTTCTTTACTCCATATAGTTCTCGCAGGGAGCAGACATGTTTAAAATCTTGGGTCAGCTCTTTACTCACCTTGGTTCAGATGATCTAAGATCTGACTCATTTTGACCAAAGATTCTAAACAAAATGTCTGCCTCCTGGTAGACCTATATGGCATAATGATGGCTCAATAAGCTATTTTATTAATATTCTTTCATTAAATCATTTCTATATAAAATGCTTACACTTGATGCCATCTTTCAGTTAAACAGAACTCCATTTTTTGCTACCGTTGTCCTTGAAACACAGGACCACATCAGTGGTACCAGAGATTTGGGGATCTGTCTGTACTTTTCAGTCTAATTTTGTGGACTGAAATGAGGAAAAGCTTCAATGTCTGTCCTCCAAGTACCCCTAATTGTGCATGTTTTCTATATCATTACATCTACACCAGTGGTGTCCAAACTTTTTTCAAAGAGGGCCAGACTTGATGAAGTGAACATGCGTGAGGGCCGACCATTTTGCCTGACAGTTAAAATTAAGTACAAATGAACTATTTTATGCAAACTTTATTGCAAACGATTTGAATGACAATTCTAAACAGTAGTAAAATCACTCTGCCTTTCATATCTGAAGGCCAGATGAAAAAAAACAACAACACAAGATGCTGAAATATATGTCAGGAACACAACTAACCCTTCCCATATCTCTCTGTCTCTCCACTGCCATCCCATATCTGTCTGTCTCTCCTCTGCCATCCCATGTTTGTCTGTCTCTCCTCTGCCATCCCATATTTGTCTGTCTCTCCTCTGCGAACCCATGTCTGTCTGTCTCTCCTCTACCATTCCATTTATGTCTCTCTCTTCTCCCTTCCCATGCATGGTTCTCTCGGCCAATTTGCCCAATAATATGCCAGTGTTATATGCCATTTAATATGCCCCAGCCAATTTGCCCAATAATATTCCAGTGTTATTTGCCATTTAATATGCCCCTACCAATTTTCCCAGTAATATGCCAGTGTTATTTGCCATTTAATATGTCCCTGCCAATTTTCCCAATAATATGCCAATGTTATTTGCCATTTAATATGCCCCTGCCAATTTTCCCAGTAATATGCCAGTGTTTTTTGCCATTTAATTTGCCCCTGCCAATATTCCCAATAATATGCCAATGTTATTTGCCATTTAATATGCCCCTGCCAATTTTCCCAGTAATATGCCAGTGTTTTTTGCCATTTAATTTGCCCCTGCCAATATTCCCAATAATATGCCAATGTTATTTGCCATTTAATATGTCCCTGCCAATTTTCCCAGTAATATGCCAGTGTTATTTGCCATTTAATATGTCCCTGCCAATTTTCCCAATAATATGCCAATGTTATTTGCCATTTAATATGCCCCTGCCAATTTTCCCAGTAATATGCCAGTGTTTTTTGCCATTTAATTTGCCCCTGCCAATATTCCCAATAATATGCCAATGTTATTTGCCATTTAATATGCCCCTGCCAATTTTCCCAGTAATATGCCAGTGTTATTTGCTATTTAATATGCCCCTGCCAATTTGCCCAGTAATATGCCAGTGTTATTTGCCATTTTATATGCCCCAGCCAATTTGCCCAGTAATATGCCAGTTATTTGCCATTTAATATCCCCTGCCAATTTGCCCAGTAATATACCAGTTATTTGCCATTTAATATCCCCTGCCAATTTGCCCAGTAATATACCAGTTATTTGCCATTTAATATCCCCTGCCAATTTGCCCAGTAATATGCCAGTTATTTGCCATTTAATATCCCCTGCCAATTTGCCCAGTAGTATGCCAGTTATTTGCCATTTTATATGCCCCAGCTAATTTGCTCAGTAATATGCCAGTTATTTGCCATTTTATATGCCCCTGCCAATTTGCCCAGTAATATGCCAGTTATTTGCCATTTTATATGCCCCAGCCAATTTGCCCAGTAATATACCAGTGTTAGTTGCCATTAATATTCCCCAGCTAATTTGCCCAATAATATGTCAGTGTTACCTTATCATTAATAAGCCCCTGCCTCTTTCCCCAGTACTTTTCCCCAATCTCCCCAGTCCCCAGCACTTACCTTTCCCTGGTGGCTAGTGGCAGGCAGCATGGTCTTCTCCATGCTGCCTGTTCGTCTCACAGGTGGTTGTGCCGATAGGTCACGTGACCCGGCGCGCGTATGACGTCAGCGCGCCGGTCACGTGACCTGGCGCGCGTATGACGTCAGCGCGCCGGTCACGTGACCTGTCGGCACTTTCGTGTCGGCACACTGCACGGGGAGCCGAACAGGCAGCACGGAGGTTTCTCCGTGCTGCCTGTTCGGCTCCCCGTGCAGCCTGGCAGGCAGAGCGATGGTGGGGGGGGATCTTCCGATCCCTTCTCACCTTCGTCTCTGCCTGCAAGCTTTTTTTTTTTTCCAGAGAGAGACATTGATCAGCCGTGTCTCTGGGGCCGTATGGAAGTAAAGGACGGGCCGCCACTGGCCCGCGGGCCGGACTTTGGACATGACTGATCTACACAGTCTGATTTGAAAGGCCCACCTGTGCTTTTATTGGGATATCTTCAGAGTCTGCACTGATGGCACATATATGTTGGTTCTGAACTAGTGCAATCATAAGGATTTGGTTACCTGAGGCAGTGCAGCTTGACAACACATACAACTCCTATCATCCTAAATCAAATACAAAATTGTTGCGTATTATGGGAGTTGTCCAGCCGGAGGTCCTCAGGTTTCCTGTTGGAGATCTTGAACATGCTGTGTTTAGCATGCACTGATAAGTTTCTACTTGGATTTAGAATGCTAATACTCGTTTAATGGCCATATGCATTCTACACCTTTTTGATTCTCTGTTGATTTATTTCATTTTCGATATCTAAAAGTATTAAGCAACACATAGACTAAAGATGTTGCATTATGGTAGAACTGGTTAACATATTGTAAATAGATGAAAGATTTGAATATTCACTGCAGTCTGGTTTATTCAGAATAATACCTACAGCTAGGTGAGAGACTGAGAAAGTTTGGTTGTTAAAAACATAGGTAATTTACAGGCTGGCATCCCTATGCTGAAGCAGGTGTATGAAATCTATGTACATATGCTTGTTTTATTATACACCTCCCACTCTGTGCATACAAAGTCTTTGCCAGAGTATAAAAACACTGTCTATTCCATAACCATATATCTTATGCTCTGTGAAATAAATCTACTGCCATAGATATAGTAGACCTAATGAAATGATGCATTCAAGACTGTTAAATATGTTATAATAGATGTAATAAATGGACTGTAAATGTTACAGTGGAAATTCTCTCGATGGTACATATTGTTGCATGAATTTTATCAGCTGAGACAAAGGCTCCTAGAATAATACATGAAAACAAAGTCCATTGTCCAGAAATGTTTAGAAAAAAATATCTTAATTTGTGTAAGCCCACCCATCAAATGAGTAGTCACAGATCTCAATTTAAGCCCATTAAGACCATCTCTTTCTGGACAACAAATCTCATAATTCTCTGCCATCCCGAGAGGGTGGCTCGGGGAATGTGTGTATTCTAGTTAATCAGCAGCTGGACGTGTCTTTAATGAGTAAATGCAATCCTACTAACGAGAAGATGGAAATTTTGAGTAGACTGAACACTGACCGGGTAATACAGAGGCAATGTTAATCCATCCAGGAAATATCATGAATGATGGATCTAAGAGGGAAAGATCTGTTGATATTTCAGGAGAATCCTGTGCTATTTATGGCATTAATGGCTTTCTGGTATCCTGAGTTTTCTCACCAGTTCAATACAACCGTTCAATCCTCATGGAAGAGGATTACACCACAGGCTGTTTCTTTTCCTATTTTTTTTTTTTTTTTTAAACTCCCATGATGCTCAGCCACCCCGCATATTAACCAAATGTGAAAATCTGTAGGCTGAAGATGCTTGCTATAGACCTCTCATTGCAGAGAAAGGAACAGTGGTCGAGTGTCTGTAAGTGACGTGGTGTAAATTGAAGTACCCCTGCACTTTGATTTGCATTAAGATGTGATGGATGGATAACTCTTCAGATCTCATGGAACCTCTACAGCTGTTTCTTTAGTCAATAGGAGACATAACGACCAGCATGATTTGTGGCAGTAGTACCTAGTCCTTTTTGGATAACCCACTAAACAATTTAAAAAAAATAAAATAAACCTGAGGACCAATAACTCTCCCATAATCCTTGGTCACCATAAGAGGCTGAAAGGGAACATGGGAGATTCCATCAGCTGCTGGAGGGGCACAGTTTGGCAACCCCTATAGACTTTGTAGAGGGCCATAATTTGTGCTGGATGTATACAGTCACACTATAAAATGTAGAAAATATGAGCTACCACATGTTCCAAAGTTAACATTTTGATCTTCAAATTAAACATTGAAAGACTTTAGTTAAGGAACAAAGACCAAGGCTCCAGAATGTTTGTTTATTCCATGCCAATTCATGTTGAGAAGTTTTTTTTTTTAGATGGTCCAAAAAAAATCATCAATCAGATTTGTGTTAAGAAAAAAAATCTCCACAAAAAGCCTCATGTATACCTGTTCTAATAGCGTCACTATTAAATCTATCCCCTAAAATAACTTTTATCCCTGGAAATTGCATGTTGAAAGGATATGAAAAGGAATAAAGGTTTTGTTTTTTTCCCATTTTTAATTTTAATATAAATTCTGTGAATCCACTGGAGTTGCTTTTAATTTGGCACAACTACAAAGGAGAGCATGCTTAATAATAATAATCCAACTCTGAAGTTATTTTGCAAATGAAATGCTCAAGCAGAAGCCTATTAGATGATGTTACAAATGGCTTACTAATGTTTAGATGTGTTCGTTTCCCATTTGGCTTCTAACTGCCCTAACAGGACAGGCTTTGAATTTAATCCTGCCCTAATCACAGGTTTCTCTGCCATTGGTATTTCAAAGCAGTTTAGGAACACCTTCAAACAGGACATGACAAATTTCTGTAGAATTTAGGAGCCAGACAGAGCGATTCAGGAGCGAAATGGACTTTCATGAAGTTTAATGTAAAACAATCCAAAAAGTTAGGAGCCAGCAGGGAGTTGAGGAGCCCTGGCTCCTAGGATTTGTCAAGCCCCACCTTAAGAGCCAGAGCAGAAAGCAATTCATTGATTGCCCTTTAGCACACCACTATTTTAAATGAAATGTTGATGGGAATAAAATGTCACGTTCAGAAGTGTTTATTGCAACAGCATCAATATGGATCTTTATCTTTTAGCAGCAGTGTAATGCTTCCTAATAGGTGAAATATAGAGCTTGTTTTGATTTGACATTAGTAATCCCTTTAAGCACCAATAATGATAGAAAGGTATTTAGCCAGGACAGTACATTGTCATTTTCTTGGTTACAAATATGTTACTATTAAATGATTTAATGGTACTTATTTTATCTACCTCGAAAAGTATGCAGGGCTCAGTCTACCCTGCCAGGAAATGAACCTGCAACCCTGAGGATTTCACAAATTCTACCCTTGGTGTCTTAGCCCACTCAGCCATCCTGTAGAAACACTCCAAAACCAAGTGTTTGTTGTTTTAAACAGTTTCCATACTCCTCTTTTCCTTTGTGTGTTTGGCTAGGGAATATGGGAGTTGTAGTCCATCGGTAGCTGGAGATCCTTCATATGGTTTATTTATAAAGACCTATTCATGGTGTAGTATTGGTGAAGGCAAGTGTTTTTTTACCCCCCTTTTTATCTACATCCCCATGGCAACTTGAAGCATTCATGTCTGCTCTGACTCAGGGTGTTGATTGAAAGCTAGTGATCACATCCTATAGCAGATTGGCTCATTACATGGCATGCTAGTCATTTACAGTTATAGTGACTGGAGAAAGACTTGGTGAAATCTGCTTGAGCCTTCGCCGCCATCCCCACACTTTATAAGTCGAGAGAGTGATGCTTTTGAACGCCGTCCCGTTTCTGTCCCTGACGCACAGGAATAGATTTTTTCCGGGGTCAGACCAGAGACATATTCAAGATGCCAAAAGGAGTAATGTTTTCCCATCCTCAGACAACCCCCATCAGTGTAACAAAACCAGACACTCTGGACTAATCCAGTTACCCTGCATTTCCTGCTTGTGACTAGTAATAAATACAGGCTGTAGATGAAAGATCATGTGGACAGGAGATCTTCATGTGAGGACAGATATGATAGTGCTGTGGTAACAGTATGTACCTCTTGGTCAAGCTGTCTTCCACATTGGCAGTTTACCATTGTCTCTTTGTCCTCTGTCTGCAGGTAATTGCATTACGCTTGTGTATTGAAGCCGTCAGTGTACACGGTCTGTATTAATAGTTGTATTCATGCAGACCGTTGTGCTTGTGACAAATTGAAGTGTATGTATTGTGCTTTAAGGATTTGTAGATCTGTATTATGCTGTTAGCAAGCAGTGTGCTATTCATGCAAACATAATCCAGATTTATATAGTGTATGTAATACTGTAATCCTTCTGTATAGTCAGCTATGTTCAGCTATCCACATAATACAGCCAATTCTTTAACATTAAAATCCCTTATACAGACGGGCACACGGCATCACTCATTGCTACAGCAAGGAACGGCGTTTTTGTTTTTCCCATGATGATAAAGTTCCCTTGTGTCTGATTTGCGATAGTCTGGCCCAGTACCTCGCCCGCCTTGTATTAAATGGTGACACTTACTGCCGCCCGAGGATCCTCCTACCCTGGTTTCTGCCGCTGGCTGTGTGGAGGAGGCGGGGTATGAATGACATAATAACGCTGCTCGCTGTGTGCCACACAGCACGGCTGGCGCCCTGTGATGAGGCTGGGCTGCAAGACAGGACTCCACAGAGCCGGACAGCATGCACCCCAGGGACCTGTATATAATTGTGACTGTCTGTGTATGTCTCTGTGTGCATGTATGTATGTCTCTGTATGTATATATGGTTACCAGACTGTGTGTAATATCTACAGCCAGCAGAAGATCGACATAATTGTAGTTTATCTATATGTATTTTATTTAATAATGCTGGCTTGCAGAATTGATGTGCAATTTGTGGTTCCAAAAATGCTCATGGCACCTGGGTTGTTGTACAATCTGGAAAAATCATTAACTGAAGTGTGTACCCTGCACAGTGTATAATGTAATGGTATGCTACAAAAAGTTGAAAACGATTAGACAAAACAAGCAATCTGTTGATCAAAATCAACAGCGAAACCGTTCTTGTAAATGGCTTCTAGTAGCAAAATCCAGTTAATTTGCAGCAGTAGAACAGCATATGTATGTTGGGGACACACCACATGGCCTTTGTTATTTTGTTCATGTGTGTCTTTAATTAATGGTTCATTACCATTTTTACTCGTGCTTGAGCACAGAGGAATTGTAGCACAGCTATTTGGAGTTAGGAGTTCTGGATGATGAGAACCACATTGTTGCCATTTAAATTTTTTGTTTGTGCAGATTTTAAGTTATTAAAAAAAATAATTTTGGTTTGTTTTTGGTCACCTTTCCTTGGTGTTTTATGACTTAACAGGACACTCCCATGAAAAGGTTTAATTTTTCTTATTTTGCATTGTTGATTTCAGATATGTCTTTTGTTTTTGTTATATGACTTTATTTAATAAAATATTTTACTAAACAAGTGTGACTGGGTGCCACCATTATGTGAAATATAGTGTTTTTGGGTGCCACCCCACAGTGACTTTACAGAATAGTATCTCACTTTGTGACTGGGAACATATAATGCAGTCTATAAGTCAGAATTCTGACAATAGACTTTCATTGAATGGGAGGGCAGGTAAAAAAAAAAAAAAAAAAGTGTACACCGCCACCTAGTCCTGCCCACTAGTGATACACAGGAGCAGGGGAGTATCTTATGACATCATCATGCAGGCTCTGGCCACAGTTGTAAAGTGAGACTTGTTGGAAGATTTTGGAGACTGTTGCATCATGGGTAAAATTCTCAAAATGGATGCAGGACATAGAAACCTAATTTTATTTTTACTTTTTATATGCAATTCATTCAAACATAGGAAAAAAAAAAAACCAATGGCATATGTCATATATATATATATATTTGTTTTTAAATGCACAGGTTGTCTAGTTATATCTTATGTGGTAGCTTTAATATTTATTGCAGCACTTACATGTTTGGAGGCAGCGTTGTTGTATAGCAGTGAGCGTTACCTTCTGTTTAATTAAAAGCTGCCAAGCTCTAGCTGACAATGTGTCCTTTACGCTGCGGCCCCTGGAGGGTGCTGCAAATGTCATTCTTAGAAAGCCAAAGTCCTCAGAAATTATACCAAATCAATACCCCGCTGGCAAAAATGGGGGGGGGGGGGGGGGAGGAGGGAAAGCTTAATCTTTTAGAAACTGTGCTTTACCACCACCGTTTGCTTAAACCATCATGTATCTGTAACCTAATTTTGTAATCCTGCTTCATACCTTACTGACCCTTACTTTCCATATCATTGATTTCAAAGGTCCCTGCATATGACTATAGAATGAGGAGCACAATGTATGCATTATACATACTAATGAGAAACCTGTCTGTAAAATATGGCTGGTGAACTGATGTTTGCATTGCTGCAATAGTTATTAAACTCATTTGTGTAGATCTACAAAATATGGACACAGAATACCATCACCAGTATTATATAACATATAACTGCCACTACTGAAGTATGAAATCAACTGAAATTAAAATACTATCTTGTGTGGCCCACATACCAAAACAATATACAGTAACCAGGTTTCTGTGCTTTAGACTTAGTATCTCTTTGTCCTTCATGGTAATCTCATGTTTTGGAGAACAATAAAAGGTCACTTTACCCATGGAGCAAACCGTGCTCCATCCACTGTAAATCTGCACTACATCAATTCAAATAATATTGTACATTGTCAAGCTTGAGACCAGGCCGAATAAAAAGGATGGTGGCCTAAAGGAGCTTTATTCTAATATGGCTAGTAATAGCTCCAAAATATGCCATTTCATTTGAGATTAAAGGCATAATGACATGCACCCAAGCTTTTATCTGATGGATTTTCATGTGCATAGTAACAGTCCCACTTGAGGGGCGTGCAAGGATCAACAAAGCTGTAACTTTAATTCCATACCATTATACCCTATTCTAATTAATTGCTCACTGGTATTAAGAAATCCCATTGTGGACATCTCCTACTTATAGCTTGAAGGCATCCTCATTTTCTTCCATCAAGCTCCTTTCTACAGTGGATTCATTAAATTGACACTCCAGGTATCAAACTAACTACAATGCACCTGGTAGTGTTGCACATGTATATTGTATTGGTTGTTTGCAAACAATGCATGCTCTTGCATTACGGATGTGCAGTAACCACTTTATTTAGGAGATGGTAACTCCCTGTTTGTTTGTTTTTACAGCAGTATTTGAAGGGGCAGACCAGTTATGTTTTTTTTTTGCAGAGTACTTAGGATTTTGTAGTTTTATGTCCAACCCCTACTTACAAGAATTACGTTTTGCAAATGTTAAGTATTGCAAAGATGAAAAGAAAATAACTGGAACAAATTAAAGCAAATCAAAGTTGACACTTGTATAAAACTAATACAAAATGCATTTATTCTCACTGTGAGCGCGCTCTAAAAAAGCAGAAACTTCCAGAACTAAGATTCCAGAAACTCCTGTTCTCTCTGGCATGCACCTGGGACATGTTCCCTTTGAGCTGAACCTGGTCTGTATTAGAAGGGGATTCCAGAGTGGAGCTCTAGATTGAGAGACACAAAGGATAAGGATGGAATAGGATAAACATTATCGTTATGCTATAACACCTTTGCAAAACGCGTTGGGTGCAGTTAAGAAAAACCCTTTTCTCCAGAAGCAGAATTTAGAGAGTCCAAAAATAAATGGATATGTATTTTCATGCATATGTGTCCATATGCTGTTTGTGAACAGTTTCATTTTTATACAGTTCATTTACCTACAGGAATAATTTTCTATTTCTTAGTGCTCTTGCCATTTCTTCTGTACGTTTAATAAAACTAAAATGACATTATTTTTAATGATAGATTCCTGTTAATCAAACACTCACATTTGAATAGCCATAGGATAACAATATGTGAAGGTACACTTGTTTGTATGCCGGCCTAACATTTAGTGTTTTCCCAAATCCCATGTGTCTGGATCATGTCCAATGTTTTGGGTATATAACTCTATTTCTTTAACCCTGTGCAGTTTCTTGTAAAGGCAAGTCCAAGTATTAGTTAAAAGGTGTTTTCTTGGCAGCAGTTCACACCTCCAATGCTGGTGTTTCCTGCTCGCCTAGGCTTTGAGATACAGATATTCTACTGTGATTACACTGATGATTAAACTGGGATATGCTCTTTCACTGCATATTAAATCAGGGGGGTTCCCTCAATTAGATGTAAACCGTCTTCTGTTGTGGTGTGTAAGATTTAAAGATGGATTAAACCATAAACATTTAATTGTTTTGCATATAAAAGTGTTCCCTTAACAATTTATTTTTTATCCTGGTGTAAAGTGAGGGAACAAACTATTTACCTATACGTCTTCAATAGGTTTTGTGATCCTCTTAATACTACAGTGCCAACATCTTGTGTCTGTCCCACTGCCTGCCTACTCCATCGTACTGCTGTGGCATTCATGCTTTCTAACATTCGTTTACGTATTTGCGCTACTGTCTCCATCCTAACTGTTCACAATAGCATTCACATTCAGTCCTACTTCATGATCATCCTTCCTAACCATTAATCACATTGCCATTCGCAAATACTTTACTCCCTCCCATCTTTCGTGATTGACTCGCATACACACCAGTGGGAATGAGCGTCGTTCGTCGTACTGTCTACTCGAATCAGCAACTTTACGAAATGATTTCTTCCAAGTCCTTGTTTTTATTTTACTGTGGGATACCTTTATTTTTGTATGGTACTTTGCAGAAAATGGCTTTAATATGTAAAAAATGAATCAGACAGAATATGACTTAAAACATATTAAAACTTTTCTGGGAGTGTTTTATCAAACTAAAGCGATTTTGAACGCCCTTTTCTAGACCCTGCTTCATCCTTGACATACCAGAAAGGTTTTGTTCACGAGGATACATTAGTCCCAGCCTTAGTTTAATGGGCAGGAAAGTGCATAAGGTGAGGATAAAGATATTTTCTTTAGGCCTTTAATGTGCCCAGGAATTAATAGTATCTGACATCTGGAAGACATAGAAATTAGAATCTGTCATGGTCACCTTTTCTGTTTCTTTAATCAATTTGCACTTCAATCATTCTATGGGTAGCACATAATTGGTTTGGAAATATTTTGCATTGCAAATGAGTGTTGAATGATAATGTGCTTGAATGCCCGTTCTCTTTCAATTTCATAGATCGGTGTGTATATCGCCAGCTGATATTCTCTGCATGCGTGTCTTTAATAATCTGTGTGTATGTGCTCGTGGAATTGTTACGCGATAAAGGCAACTAAAACTATCTGATCAATTACATCCATTAAGATTCATGTCTAATACTCGGGAGCTAAATTGTTACAGTAACTGGGCTGCAGATAATCGCCTGTTTTCCGGATATGCAAATTAGCGGTTACCTTTTAATTGTACAAACAGAGTAAAACAAGTTTTGAAAGCACTGAGGATGGTTTTGTTTTATTTTTTTACCTAATTTTTGTAGCCAATTTTTTTTTTGTGTGTGTGCACACATTTTATACAATTTATTTTTTGAAGCCATTTTGTTTTCTAGGTATCATTTAGGATTGATAACATCAATACAGGCATTTTTTCCCCCCATGGACTCTTCTATGCTAAACCCCCCCAAAATGTACACTGGTTTGGAATAAATCCTGAGAATCATCATCAATTTGACTTTAATTTGGCAAAAAAAAAAATGTGTTTAGGGTAATCCATCATGGGTACATAAATAATTTATTGAAAACAGTAGGAATAGACCCATTTCAGTCAAACATTAGACAAATGCCCATGTCTCGAGTATTTTTTTTTTTTTTTATCCAAATCAAATTGCTGCCATGCCTCCCAACAGTTCAAATGGTCAAAGAGGGACACTTTTGTTATTTGGGGTGTGGCTTATAGGCAGGGTATTTTTAAAGGGGACTGTGGCCAATTGATTGAGAGCTATTTATGAATTATTTTGGAAAACCATTTAGAATAAGAATACCTTTTATGTACAATGACTTATTTATAAACACATTTACTGCACTCTAAACACTGATTTTTTTTTTTTTTTTTTTTGTATTGCTATAGATCTGTGATTCATGTCTAAAATTCAGAGTTCTTAGAAAGTAAGGCACACCAAAGGAGAAAATAGGGACAGGGATTTCGGTCCAAAATAGACTGTCCCTCTTAAATAGGAACACTTGGGAAGCATGCTTTAGGTTCTACTTTGGATACAGTATAGTACACTGATTTTGGATCTGGTACAGGTTGAGTATCCCATATCCATGCTTGGGACCAGAAGAATTTTGGATAGCGGATAATTTCACATAATGGATAATTTTCACCAATAAGATATATTAAATCCTCTCAGCACTCATAAATCACAGTTGTATCAATGCAAATAAATCACTTTTAATGGGATGTTGCTGTGATATGAGGCGTTGTTGGGAATCTGCCGTTGACGTATCAGGTCTGCATAGTATTACAATTTGTGGGTGTGGGGGAATCTGAGCATGCATGGAAAGGCTATACAACCACTTAAGGGGGCAGGACACTGAATAAACTGTTAGTGTAACAGATCATTTTGGTTAACGGAAACTCAACCTGTAGTTTTGCAAATAACTTGATGTAGTGAAATGGATTGGAGCATTGAGTATCTTGGCTGTGAGGAACCCTCCATCCACGACCTTGTACCTGTGGCTGACCTGACAAGTGTTGGCACTAGGTATATATTATTAAGGCCTTTGGTGTTCCCTCCCTTACTTTTTTATCAAGTTGTTTCTGGCTTAAACATAAGTTCAGACTTACCAATGCTTGTCAAGAATTGTGAGCCTATTGCAGAGTAAATGGCAATAAATTTCTTCCATAGTCTCATTAAGGTGATTAATAGATGAAATTACTTCTCAATTACCCTTTCTAGCAGGTGGGGGCGGCTGTTACAGGTTAAACACAGCAGCTTGTAAAGCTTTGTGACCTCCCGTTATTGAAACACTGTCAGGCCTGGGAGGGAGAGACGCGTGTGTACACATACAATGACCATGCATATTGCACAGGGCTCTTTGTGCTTGTCTGGCAGTGTTCATGAATTGACTGCAGCATGCCTCATAAATCACACTCTGTTCCCTTCCAGCAGGAATAGGGCACGATTTGAAACAGAAACTGATATCCCAAACAGAAGAATAAATTCACAACAAACATACACCAACCATCATGCTGCCTGCACTGTGTACAATATGCAGGATACTGCTCCACAGAGCTTCCAGTCACTGAGATGGAGCAATCTACAGTCTGTACGGCCTATAGGAATTCTCAGGTGCATACAGTAAATAACATTTCTTCTTTGCTTTCACTCTTTAATATCCGGGGGGTCTAATCAATGCATTTCCAGCCCTTACATAATTGGGGTAAGCAGAGAAATAAACGTCCTGTACCAGCTTTAATGTGAAAGGGAATCTCTCCATTATATGTTTCGCTGCTGAACAAATCCATTTATAATTGATGTATTCATTAAGGCCTTTCCATTTTCTACTGTCACTCTCTAATATTAGTTTGCCCTTCTGTCCAAACAAACGCAGAACCTAGGTGTTCAACCTACTGATTGAGTGTGACATCTGTGCTAGGCTTTTAACCCTCTCCATGCTTGTCAAGAGTTTCTGGGTCAAAAAGGGTTAATCGTGGTTTCTTGTGCCAGGCTTGCCTCTGTGAAAATACAGTAAACTCACCTCCTACACACAAGATTGTACATGTGTTGGGTGACATTTATCATAGACGGGGGTACAGGGAAAATGCATGTAGGAAGGGAAAGTACCAATATGTTTTAACTTCCCAAAATGTTCTTTACATGAGCTGCACTAGAATGAATTACTGTCCCTTGAATGAAAAAAAAATAATAATAATAATAAAAGTACAGGTTACAGGCCTGGTATTTGTCAGTAAGCGAAACCTATTTACAATACGGATATTCAGTTGTTAATGAACACATGTTTAATGCTGCATACTACTGCACCAAAATGAACAAAGAAAATAGTCTGCAGTGATCCATTATGTAACCTACTGCATGATAAAGAAACACAGATATCTCATTGATATATCACCACGGCAGCAGTTTGTTCTGATTTGCACACTCTCTGTTCTGTACACAAAAATAACCTAGTAATAATTACCTAATAATCTGTTTCTGGCATCCTGTATCTTTTGGATGTTTGGTTTTGACAAACCCTTTATATCTCTGAATTGTTTGTCGGGCGCATGTAACCTTAAAACATTGACTTTCTTAACCACGGCCAAGGAGTGCTTCATATACCCCCCCCCTCTTCTATTGTTATTGCATCCCATGCTTTGGAATTTTGGGGTTTTGTTTGGCAGACTTTGATCTCACTTTGCAGAAGTTGCTATGTTACTTTGTGAGTACATGATTATTGTACTTCCCCCCCCCCCCCCCCCCCGCGCTCCTGATTATCCATATCCCAAGAGCCGCCTTCTCCGTTATCTCCTGCCACAGCCAACTCCTTCTAAGCCTTCTACCCACTCTGATCTTCAAAAGTGTCTGCTCCTTTTTTTGGAGTTTTATCTCCTTGTGCCAGCTACAGGGAACTTATTCAGTAGGATCAAACTGTATTGGATTGGACAGAAGTAGGGGGCCATATTAATCTGTTACTTTATTCTTTTTTTTCTCAGGTCACAGTTGTGGTCACACGCATGGGAAAGTGACCCTTTTAGTTTTAAGGAAGGACGGTCTATGAGATATAGTTAGGCCCAAAACAGATACAGTTTGTCCTTTGCGTACAAATTTGAGAATTAATCGTACAGATTAGAGCGAATCGGAAGTCACATGGTAATTATACATTACCCTTTTATGCCTTCCCTTGGCAATAGTTATGTGACTGCAATGTAAACAGAATCAAACATCAGTCCCGGTTTATTTTTACACACACATTTTTGCTGTTGTTTGCGATCCTCTGGGATAGTTCTTTTCATTAATCCTTGGAATTAAGACAATCTGTTTTCACAGAAGAAAAAGGGAAAGTTTTGGAATCTGTAACACCATGCAGTTTTATGCAGTCAAGGTTAAAGATTAACATTAAAAGTTTATTAAATATAGGAGTCAGGCAGATGATTTGGAAACCTGGGATTTAGGTCTTGAAATTCCCTTAAAAGTTAGGGGAAGCAGCCATATAAGGCAGTTTAGGAGACACTTTGAATAGCCCCTCTTGGAGTCAAAAAGGAGTATTCACACTCTCCATGAGAGCTTGACAGCATATCGATTGGAACTTTGCTTGACAGGGCTTCTTTTAAGGTCTTTTTTTAGGTTCCCTCCCTGCGCCTTTCCCTGTATTTCCGAATCTCACAAGATAAGTGAGAAAGGGATATCGTAGCACAGCATTTGTGTGTCTGAATGAGAAGCTCTTGTTCATACTGATTCATGTTTTTTTTTTCCTGCAGGGTAGGACTGGATCTAACTCTAATTTTAGAAAGACAGCATTTCAGTGATACTAAATGACTTATTATTTGATTTCACGTTCTAAGTGTGATATGATCTAAGTACTAAACCCCGCGCCACACAACCTGGAATACTAGATGATTGAGCGAAGTAATAAGGTCCAAACCACTTACTGCATTGTAGACTTTCCTTATCTTAGTATATGTAATATTGCTGTCCAGAAGCAGGATTAGTCATGCACTGTTTGCAACCAGTGATAAGGAAAGGATTAGAACAATAGGCTGTATCATAACTTCATAAGGCAGTGTTGTCTTACTTGGGTTTATATTGATATGAGACTGTTAGAACTCCTATACTGTGGCAGAAGTTTGCTAAGGTTAGATGTCCTATACACTATTTTTTTTTATAAAACATGGGGGCGCAGTTTGAAATTAAAGAGAAATGTGATCAATTACTACTTTACAGAAAGAGTAGCAGATACGTGGAATAACTTTCCAGTGGAAGTAGTAATGGGACAAAAATGAATGTTTTGGGACAGTCAGATATTTTGGGGTCCTGTGCAGAAGCAGGATTGCACTAAAACTCTATATCTAATAGACGCACAGTCTAAAGTTGGAATAATTGAGTTCAAACTGTACTGTAGAGACTGGCGCACACACTCACCAGGTCATGAAACATTGTGTGATGTGATATGAGGCTAACCCCACTGCTTATGGCTCTCCCTCACTCATGTCCTGGGACCGCACCCGTGGCAGGATTGTGATGGTTTCATATCAGTCAAGCTTGTCTCTATAGGTTGTCACATTGTAAAATCTAAAACTGTGAAGGAATAGTAGAATCCCTGGCACGTGCATAAGGCTTTCCTGGAGAACAAATTATTATAAGCAGTCTGAGATTTCAATGTGGGCAGACTAGATGGCCAAATGTATCCACAGTCACAGTCTGTTTCTGTGAGGTAACCTGTGGAAGCAGACTAGGTGCGGTGGGCCTATGTATCCACTGTCACAGTCTGTTTCTGTGAGGTGACATGTGGAAGCAGACTAGATGGGCCTATGTATCCACTGTCAGTCTGTTTCTGTAAGGTGACATGTGGAAGCAGACTAGGTGGGCCTATGTATCCACGGTCAGTCTGTTTCGGTGAGGTATCATGTGGAAGCAGACTAGATGGGCCTATGTATCCACTGTCAGTCTGTTTCTGTAAGGTGACATGTGGAAGCAGACTAGATGGGCCTATGTATCCACGGTCACCGTCTGTTTCTGTGAGGTGACATGTGGAAGCAGACTAGATGGGCCTATGTATCCACTGTCAGTCTGTTTCTGTGAGGTGACATGTGGAAGCAGACTAGGTGGGCCTATGTATCCACGGTCACCGTCTGTTTCTGTAAGGTGACATGCTGAAGCAGAATGTGTGTATTAAGGTTTTCCCTGCTTGTGCAGTCTGAAAAGCATTATTGGGTGTAGATAAATGAACCAACTGACCCTTATGACAAGTCTTTCTGGTTTGTGTCCTCAGTCATGACTGTGGTAGTGTTTTTCATGGAAATGATCCACATGCAGGTTTGTAATCTGCCGACTCAGGATTTGATCTTGGTTATCTGCACATTGTGGACTTTGTAGTAGAGGAAGTCAAAGGTTGGCTTCATTTCCAGGACTGATTCTATAGCACTTAGTCTGGCTATACAGCTGGTTAGTTTTAACCCTGTGTTTTAATCCTAGTAAGAGTTAAACCTCTGTTATTTTAGTTCTTGCTTTCGGCACACAGACAGCTCAGCCATAAGAGCACAATTCTGGATTATAGCTCACTGTGTGGATCCAATGTTTAGCACTCTCATCACACACTAGTTGTCTGTTGCCTTTCAATCAAAATCCCTTCTACCTCCTGCAGGTCTGCAATGTACAGGAGATGCAATTTGCGGTGGTGGAAGGGTTTGTTTCCTAGTAAACGTTTGCCTTTCATTTCACCTTGTGACATTACACTCCATAGCTTGGCAACAATGATGCACTGTCTGCCATGCGACTCCCAGCATGCTCAGCCAGGAGCTGTCGTTACTATGCCCTGTATGTACAAGACGGAGCCCATTTAGCTTCATTATAGCCCACTTAGCTGCTTAAATGCTTGTCTTTCAGTTTACACAGCTCTAGTATACTAGCTGTGAAATTACTGTACCCTATTAATTTCAGAGTCAATCCCTAGGCACAGACATACTGCCAACACTAGCGTCTGGTTTAGGTTTGCAGTACCCTCTTAGTCTGATAATCTCTGTGGCATCCATTTTAGTATTAACACTGTATCCCTGAAAATCTAGTGCGCATGTATACTATTACAATCGATGTATTACACGTTAAGGCACAGATATGGGATAAATGGGATTTAAATCTGCTTCTGAAGGCAGTGGCCCTTTGTCATATTCCATAAGTAACCTTGTGCGAAAAGACAAAATCTCTTTTTGCTTTTAAGTCTTTCCCATTATGATGCAGTGACAGAGACTGTTTACCGCCAGACCAGTCAATCACTTATATGATTGTGCCTCATTTTAACCCATTGCAGGAAGGCAGGACTAAACCTCTGAAGAGGGGGATTAAATAGCAAGTTTAAATGGCCAAACATTGTCTCCTGCATCAGTTATTAACCTGAAATGTGCCCCATATAAGCACTGCAATTTTAATAGTGTGCATAATCAGCCATTTTATTTATTTTGGCTAAAGTCCATTTTGTTGTGCCGCTGGTGCCTTTATAAATATTCATAATACTTTGATTGTTCTCATTCAGGACCGGATTTATTTTATTTGGAATATACTTGGGTATCGTGCTTGGGTATTCCAAACATTGATCCTTTGTTTATTGTGCTTGGAAAATTCACCAACTCCATGGCTTGGTATGTCTAGGCCTTGTCTGCTGCAGATGGTATGTACCAAGCATATACAGAAGTGTATAATAACATGCTACAATGGGAAATATTGGACAGCATCACACACAAGCTGTATGCAGGGGTGCAACTGGGCCCAATAACATTAAGAAGTAAGTTACAATAGTAATATGTGGAGTACCAATCACTGTCTTGGATAGCAAGGGAAGGGAAATCAGACATATTCCAGCACCATTACATGAACATTTATTTATTTAGCGCTAGGTACAGCTCATAGCGGGGGACTGCATACTAAGTTAGATGAGCTAGAACAGACTGATACATGAGATAGAGAGCCCTGCTCGCAAGCTTACAATCTACTTGTTCCACCACTGACAATACGGTATTCAATACTGCGTGTTGAACTCGTACATGTTTTTTTTTCTCGGTGACCACGCATTTCGAGTTGTTTACTCTGATCAAACAGCACTGTCCAGCTGGTTTACCTTGTCTGAGTGGGAACATTCCCTGACTGTCTGCCAGCACTGGCAAGACTGCTGGTGTCACGCAGCTGGAGGAACATCCAATGCTTTCTCCTTTACAAACACAGCCTCTCCCCAGCATCTCAACCTGCTATTTCTGGGTCCCAGACCTGTATCTCCTTAGCATTGATTTGTGTTTTTACTGAGGCGCAGCTGTTCCTGGCCAAATACATTCTCAGGAAAAATCAATTTGAGTGGGATGGAAATTGAGCAACAAATTGTAAGGATTATTTCTCTGCAGTCTTGTGTATCTAAATCGGTGCCTTCCAGCTTGCTGCCTGCTAGACGAGCCCAGTGCTCCGACTCTAGGGATCCTGAAGTCCTTTTACTTTAACCATTTCACTGCAGCGGTCCTAATGTTTTTGATATGAAGCGTCTCTTCTCGGAGATCCATAAAGGACATGATTTTCTATTATTAGAGCCTTTAGCCTAAATCGAATTCCCTATGTGCCCGTAAAGAGAATTGATCCCCAGTTTCTTGTGTGTTTTGTTCAGGATTATTGATGAGCTTTTTGCAGGATAGCATTCTGTTTTGTATTGGTGCCTTTTAGCATTCATTTTGTATTAGCATGAATTTGTGGAATTAATATAAATATATATATATATATAATATAAATAGCCATCATGCTTTGTAGGCAGGTACATAGGATTAGCCATACTGATCCATGCCAAAAGTGCTAATGGCACAGAAACAGAGTATACTTTAATAATGCTTTTATAAAGATCCTTTACATTTCACAGTACTATACAGTAGATTCCAGCAAATAGGTGGTGGCAAATCAAATTTAATATATAGGAAGAGAAGGCGAGGAGGACCTTATGTCCACAGACGTGGTCTAAAAGGTGTAGTTAAAGTTCAAAAGGACAAAGTTAAATGGAATGACCCAACTTTGCTAATTTGTTTGCCACTAGAAGAAAATAAATGGAAAAAAAAACAAAACAAATTTAGTTAGTAAGCAGACATTCAAGTAAAATGATTAAAGCATGAAGGTTTTGTTTAATTTATGTACATATCTACTGAGCAGTGCTACTATTTCTCCTATACCTCCAGTGGGACTTGTGTCTCATCTGATAGGGAACATATATCTTACTTGCTCTGGTGCAGTTTGCCCTGAATGTTTGAACACAACTGAGGATCTTGCTGCAAGCTAGTGAATGCACAACTGTTTTGGTAATTTACAAAATTAAGTGTTTTTTTGTTGTTGTTTTTTTTTAAAGGTTGTATCTTAGTTATTTGAATTAATTTAAAATGATTGTATCCTACTGTTTTCCTATCCCTGCAATGCATGGGGAGAGATCAGACACTCCCTTTATCCCTTTGGACATCTGAAAGAGGTGGAGCCTGCCTGCCAATCCCTGTGCGTCTTTCATTAGTGCAGTGAATCAGCTGATCTTAATGTCTGCTTCCATGCTGTACTCTTCTTTGCACTGGACCTAAGCTGACTAAAGGCTTAGCGGAAATGATAGATCCCTCCAGTCAGTGTACATTTTTTTGGTAATATATGATTTATTTAATTTTAAACAATTGTTCTTTTTGTTTTTGTTTGCCCCCCCATTTTCTGTTTAATTCTAACTCCCAATCAGTTGTTGAAAGGCCACCAGGTTTATAAGTTTCCTCCCTGTTCTGTACATAACCTATATACACTAGTCCTGTACATTTTGCCTGTGCTCAGTTTCATTTAGTGCAGTTTAATCTGCAATTATGATCTTTTGACATTCATTTAGCAGTGCTTTTTCCAAGCTGATGACTAATAAACAGTCAGAAATGTGGTTATTTAGGGCATGTGCTCACTATGTGTAATCATTTTCCAGCCCTGGATCATGGACAAGGGGGGTTTCAAGGTGACCGATTTGCTAGATAATGTTAAAAAAATAAAAAATAAAAGTCCCCCCCCCCAAAATAATCCAGATGTTTATCTTGTCCAGAAAATTGCCTTTCCTCCTTTTGAGTTCCCTTTGTTGCTTGCTGTGAAATTCCTATTACTACACTTGTCACCAAATCGGGAACGATCTGTCCTGACTGAGATGAAGGCTTTTGGACATTTGTAGCATGGCCAAGAGGCAGTGTTATGTTCCCAAATTACTAGTCTCCTGCTTTCTCACGCATCTTCATTCGCTGCTCGAACTGTGACTGTGGTTACACAGATCATAGCAGAGATATCCGTTCTGTGAAACATCAGATAACCTGTTTTAATTTAAATCACCCCGGTCATTGTAAAGTAGTTGTAATGGAATGAAGTGAGTATATTACCTGCCTGAAAAAGGCTAATGCAGTTATACAATATAACAAATGTATGGAAAAGCAGACTATGGCCGTGCTCACAGCCAATGAGTGTGAGGGCTCGTCCTGTTCATCTGATAAATTGTATTTTGGGTTTGGTGTTGTCTTTCTGCTAGAGCAGAGAGGAACACTTGTTTTCACATGAGATCAACAGAGGGACTAAGTTAAGGTCCCTTCTGCGGATTCCATGTAAAAAATATCACAATGGATTATTTTTGAGAATTTTTTTTAAGTATTCACAATATGAGCAATGCTCTGCCTCCCCCCCCCCCCCCCCCCAAAACAGTCTGCCAATTGCCTTTTATTCACAGCACCTTAATAGAGCCCAGTGTAATAAAAGCAGGACACATTAAGTTGCCATCAGACAATCTTGATCAAACCATATGTTTAATAAGGTGGTCAATAGAAAGCAAACCTGTTTGGAAATTCAGCAGCACGCACTCACAAACTGCAGAAAACACGTCTGCATCGATCTTCCCAATTAAGCATTCTCTTGGGTGATGCAGGAGGAGGGGGCAGAGCAGCCAGTAATGTCATTCTTTGTCCAAGCAGTGTACAATCTCGATGGAAAGTGCAGGGTACCATGGTGAGGGAGGGGGAGTGGGGGGGGGGGGGGGGTGGAGATAAATGGTGGGTAAGGTTTGATGCTGTCAGATATGTTGACTGCAAGCTCAATCTTCACACTCCGCAGACCCAATATATTTGTTACAAAACAAGCAAAAAGCTTTCTCCATTATCCTCCCAATGCTTCGATTAAGCGTAGTTTGTTTGAAGACATTATTATAATTATTCATTATACTATTTAGAAGACATTTGAACTAATCTAGCATGCCTATACCAAGTATATGACTTGATGTAATTTGCGTAATGGTATAAGATCTATCATCAATATAAGCCTCTATAGCTTTGATATGCCAGAAATGCTATACCCTGATTACATGCATATTTATCTAGGTGTTTTCAACTCCTTGATGCACCTATGCTGAAATATGGGTATGCGTGACTTGTAGCCAGTTGGCAATGTTTTAGGTATTCATCTGCCTTCCCTTAACACAACAGGGTCCCAACTCTTTTTTGCAATTACCAGCCCACCTTCCAATTTTCATCAGTCTTGCACCCCCGCTGCGTTTTGAGCATTTATGGCTCGTGGTCATCAAATACCTTCATTCAAATGCAATAGACATTTGTGTTCTCTATTTTCCATGCCCCCTCTCTTGTGATACTGTTACCTGAAAAATAAAGTATATTGAATATAAATAGCAATATTCCTGGCTTTCTCCACTTGCTTCCAGAGATATCAAACGTCCCTAGTTTGGGAAGAGCAAACCCAAGCACATGAGGTATGGCCACTCTATAGCCCTCAGTGGTGAATCTGCTTCTCAGAATGCAACAGTTTTCTTGTGTAATACTTCCTGAACGGAGTTCACGCTCCATACCTAAAGCAAATGAATTAATGAAAATAACTCTTAAAGGGACACTCCCACCAAAAAATGGAAGGTTTTTTTTTAAATTTTGCATTGTAGATTTCAGATATGTCTTGATTTTATGTGAGTTTATTTAATACAATATTTTACTAAACAAGTGTGACTGGGTTCTGCCATTTTGTGAAATATAGTGTTTTTGGGTGCCACTCCTCAGTGACTTTACAGCACTAGTATCTCACTTTGGGGCTGGGGACACAGAATGCAGTCTATAAGTCAGAATTCTGATCATAGACTTGCATTGAATGGGAGGGTAACGTAACTATTACATCACAAGGGCGCGGAGTTATGATCCTGTTTGATCAGGTCATTCTCCTCTGTTTGTGTTGGAAGGCAGGTAAAATAGGTTGTACACAGTCACCTAGTCCTGCCCACTAGTGATACACAGGAGCCAGTAAGAGAGCAGGGGTGTATCCTATGACATCATCATGCAGGCTTTGGCCACAGTTGTAAAGTGAGACTTGCTGGAAAATTTTGGAGTATGTTGCATAATGGGTAACATTTTCAAAATGGCTGCTGGAGATACACTTAATTTTATTTTTACTTTTTTGCTCGAATATGCGATGACCCTGATTATAAGACAACGTTGGATATTCCTTTAGGGGAAAAAAAAAAAAGCCTGAATAAAAGACTACCCTATAGGAAAAAAATGTAACTTGTGTAAATTGCGGTTTCATACTTAATAAAAATTATATAAAAAATGCATTTTTTGTTTTTATTTCCTTTTATGTGCCAATGCTGCCCCTGCCCCATAGACTTGCCCAATGCTGCCTTTCACCCCTCCCTCCCCCTAGACTTGCCCAATACTGCCTCTCCACCACTCCTTCCCCCAAACTTGCCCAATGCTGGCTCTCCACCCTCCCTCCCCCAAACATACCCAATCTCCTTGGTGGATAGTGGGGGCAGCCGGGGGATGTCTGTCCGTCAATTCCGTCTATTATGACGGACATCTGGAACCTCCGAGTTCCCTCATAGATGACCTGGCGGAAGTGCCGGGCAACAGCGGAGGATGTCTGCAGGGGACCTGGAACAGAGTCTTATAGTCAGACCTCGATTTGTGGTCTGATTATAGGATGAACCTCGAATGTAAGATCATTTGCTCTGAAAAAAACCTTGTCTTATATTTGAGCAAATACTGTAATTCAAACATCGAAAAAAACCAGTGGCATATGTTTGATATGTGTTTGTTTTAAATGCTCAGGTAATCTAGTTACAGCTTATGTAAGTGGTAGTGTCCCTTTAATCCTTTACAATCCATTCCCAGCGAATTAGCATTCACCACACGCTCATTTCAAAAGAAAACAATGTTCATCAAAGAAAACCCCCTTTTTTTTATTCTTTTGATCTAGATATTAATCTTAAGTCTCCCTTTTTAAATGTCTGTTCTGAGGTTTATTTGCATTAATGCAGATTGAATGAGAACATACAATGGGAAATATTGGGGGCTTTTGAAATCTAGGCAGAAAGCACACTGTAAAATCTTTTCTTAACACAAGCTACAGATCATTACTTGACATATTACCATATGCTCACATGCTACAAATAATTAGTCACATTTTAAAGTAATTAACTCACTGATTTCAAGTTGTTATTTTTAAGTACAGAATGATGTTTGTGTATGTATACGGTAATCTATATATTTATAATAGTGTGTTGGTACAGCGTACATGAGGTAAATTAATCCTCTTCCTAAGGAGGGGAAAAAGAACTGGGCCCCTCTCTGATGCCATGATGTGCAAGTGTCCGACAGGATATGCGGCTGGTCCTCGATGATCCAGGTGAAGCAGGCAGCTGACCGTGCTGCAGGGATTCAATGTAAAAAGAGAGATAAAAAACACCGGCACTCCTAGATCCGTACGTAATGATAAATGTTTGTTTAAAAAAAATAAAAAATAAAGGGTACACACAGTGCAAAAGTGCTTAAAATGTAGCAGATACGTTTTGTGCTTATTCCTAGACATGAAACGCATAAAGTGTCTGCTACATTTTCTAAGCACTTTTGCACTAAGTGTACCTTCATTTTTTTGAATACATCATTGTGCACAAAATTAGGAGTGCTGGTGGGGTTTTTTTTCTTTATACCTTACTGCGTACATACCCTTCAATGTATTGTGCAGATCATGCCTAGAGTTGAAAAATTTCAGGAAAGCTTAATGTCCTGTTACCCTTTGATCTAGTTCTGGTACTGTAAGGGAAAATAAATGAAATGCTTTTAGTTTTTGTTTTAACTGATACTTGCCCTAAATCACTGTGCTATGTACCAGTCGTAGACTGCCCCCAGGCCTGCCCATGCACCCCGAGGTCAAGTGGGGCGCAGGTTGTCTGGGCTACTCTGTGACATCCTCTGATGCTTCCGCCGGGATCTCTCGCGACAAAGTTAAGAAGTTTCAGATTATTTACTCTGAAAAAATCCTAGTCTTTTATTAGAACAAATATGGTAATAACAAGGAGTTTAACAAGGGAAGGTACATTCAGATATTCTCTGGTTTTCAGTACATCCTGGGGGTTTTACTTTTGCCCAACATAGAGGGGATGCTACTATTACCCAATAGGTAATAGTCATTTTGTCTAGCTCAGAAGGATGAAGAGCTCAACCTGTGACCCCCAAGGGCTGAACAGATTCTACAGATGATGCATTAGCTCAAAGCCTATAGAAAGTTGTGATAACATATTTGGCCAATATAACAATCAGGAAGTTTATTTTTTATATAACATTGGTTGATAAGATGATGATAAACATGGCAATTGTTACATGTTCAGACTCTGTAACTTTGTAAACCCTTCTGGAACGCTTTTCACCTATGATTAAGCCCCTCTGTGGGACCGGTGAGACAGCCTGTGTGTTTCTGTACGTAACACATTTATTTTACAATAATACTTTTCCGCCAGTAAAATCCAGTATTTTTTCTGAACCATTGGTATGGTCCCTGACTGACTGCTGCTGCTGCTGGTGGTGAGTTTGATGCACTAGACTTAGAGAGCAGCAGCATTTATTTATTTATATCTAAAAATTAGCATGTACCATGGTAACTCATTATGTAACAGATATTTTTTTATACACAATTTGTGTTCGACATTAAGGTTTTTCAACCAGCTTACATGCTGAAAGTCTCTTTCCCTGCATGCTGCCCTCCCACTCTCCTGCTGTAGGACGACCAATGTTATTGCAGTACCTACCGTTATTATGCTAAATATACCTATTTCTTCTGGTTGGAGCGTGTTATTTTCTTAGATCCACAGGATCGATTAAATATAAGGAGGCAGGTGGGGTGGTGGGGCCATTATTTGAGGTCCGTGTACTCCCTTGGACCTGATTGTGGATGCTCCACCTGCTATTTGGTTCCAGCTCTCCAAAGATAGAGTTGTTGGTTAAATTTCGTTTTTGTAAATAGTTTGCCAAAACATAATTTGCGCAAGTGCACTATCCTCTCTCAATTCAGCACTTCTGTGCCTCTAGCTTGTAAGCTTGCGAACAGGGCTCTCTACCTCCTGTATCAGTCAGTCTCTGTTCATCTAATATAGTGTGTAGTCCCCCTCTATGCTCTGTACCAAGCTCTAAATAAATAAAATATAATAAAAATAAAATACATTTTATTGTAACGTTATGTTTTCTACTTTTTCTTTGTTTTGTTTGCCATTATGTAATACAGTGGAAAATGATGGTGCTTCATAAATATTTATAATACTTGACTGGAACATATGGGTTTATTTCTTTCAAGTAAAAAAAAACCCAACAACAATGCATTACTTACACAGAACTATAAGTCATCCAAATTCTTGCAATAATGGTATATATTACTTGTAGTCTTATATTGGTGTTTTAGTCTTATATTGGAGCTAGAAAATGACTATTGACTTTCATAGTTTGGTAGATTTGTTAGAAAATGTTACAACCAAATAAAAAAAAATCATTCCTGGGTCAAAATTCCAAATATTTTCTAACTGAACAATAAATAAAAATGTGTTAATAGTTGTTAAAAAAAAAAAAAAAAAAAAATACAAATACAAATCCTTTAAAGGAAAGTAATAATCAAGTGCTTCAGAAAAGCATTAAACTATATGAAATATTAATTTCATATTGCTAATCCTGAAGTCACACATGCTTGTTTGCAGAGTAATGGAATACTGCAGGCGGTACATGAGATGATTATACAGTGCGGTGGAACAAAGGTGCTAATTTTATAAAATGTGTACAGAATGTGTTTAAAACCGAAAAACTCTGTATTGTAGTCACTTGTAATATTAATAATAAAATTTCTTCTGTCACTCAGGTGTGTGGTCATCATATGTGTAGGTATCTATGGATCGTAAGAACTATATAGAGGTAGCGGAAGGTCTAGATTGATGATATATTAGTGTATGGGAATGTAGATTTATAAAGGATACGATATGCTATCTCTAGAAACAGATAATACTGGATATTGTATAAACACACACCTGTATTGTCTAATATATTCGGAGAGGTCACCCCTGAAAATAACACCCATTTTGGGATACATTTTCATTGTCTCTTCATATCTCCACGTGTTGGAACAGTATAATGGTTTCTATAAACGGAGAAAGATGTGATGGGCATGGCAGGTGCTGCTGTAGGATTAGCGATTTGTGCATTATCGTTTCCACTCACTCCAACGCACAGCCTCCCCCTTCCCTTGCTCCCCCCCAACCCCTCCTCTTTTTCTATGGAACAAAAAATACAATTTTCTCTAAAGCAGCTATTTGCTGCCATTTTAAACACGTTTGAAATGTGTCAGTGGGGTCACAGATTCCATCTCTCATTCTTTACCCCCCCCCCCCCCCCTCTATATTCCCTCGCATATAATGTGCATAGGAACTCTGATTGCTGCTTACTCTAGGGAGGGGGTAGGTCGCCTGCTCTTTGTCAATTTCTTCACTTGTTCATTAACCTCTTCTCAGCCGAATACCAGTATGCCATTTCTCCATCAACTCCTTGTTTCCCAAAGACCTGTCCGGATATCTTATATAAAATCTCCCAGACGCGAAGGGCTGCACCCATTCATCTATTGAGTATACTCCGAACATTTTCCATATTAACTACTAGATGGTCCCCTTTCAACCTCCGCCTCCACACAGAATGTTAACTCTTTCATAGCTATTTTTGGACATATCTGCATTGTTCAAAGCCTTTATAGATATGTGCATATCAGGTCTCCCAGGACTATGGGGACGAGCTTGTCTAAGCTCAATGGAATTGCACTACTGCAGTTATTTGGTCCTTATCTGCTCAAGTCCACCCTGGGACACTAGGTTCATGTTAATCTGAAATAGAAAAGAAGCCACCAGAAGAATTGGTCTCTTCCCAAATGTACAGTTTACACCCCAAGACATACCTCTTTATGGGATTGTTTTGTAATCACAGTACCTTTTTGTCCATTTTATTTGTAACCTTGTAGTACTGTCCCTTCCTGTCCCCCACTGGAAGATCTGCCGATTTATATTATACGATACATGGCTTTTAAGAACCCTGCCAAGCAGTGATCCATCAACACCTTCCTGGTTGGGTAGCTGCAAACATAGACTTACAAGCACCCACTGTTGGGATACAGCAGGTAGCGGTGAGCTTGCAGACCTGGGGGAGGAGGGTGTCGGTAATGCCAAGTGTTATGATTGGGGGGGCAGCAGATGGTGCCGGTGTGGGGGAGGTCAGTCTTTTGTGTGAAATCAAGAGGTTTCTGGGGTGACATGGTAACCGCAAGCACAATGTGCTCTGATTGGATGTCGGCACTGCGCAATGTACAATGCAGCTAATGGGGAGTCCTACTGACACTGTGACAACACTGCTCTCAATGCCTAGTAATTGCTTGCAGTAGGACATTACTTGAGCGCAACAAAAGTACAACTTATCAAACCCCCTTCTATTAAAATGTTACATGTTGACCTTCACCGTGTATTTTAATATCCTTTAACAGCAGCTATTCTTTTACATTTTACTATTATCTTATAGTTCTATGCACTATTCCACCTTCCAACTGATGGAGCTTCTGCTAAGACCTTACCACTAAGCATCCACCTTCCCGTACCAATCTAGAGTGCCCTGTGTCTTTGATTAGTTCTTGCCCTCTAAAATCTGCCATCACAATGCTTGCTCAGCAGTTCAGCAGCCAACACTGATATCTTCCGTTTCTTTACTAAATCAAGCACATTTTTCATTTCATTTTCAAATATTTATCAAGTCCTTTCTGCTCAACTGATAATTACCTTCGTGGCCGGAGGCAACTAGCTGCGGAGCCCAGTGTGCACAATAGCTCTTTACTGGAAAGTGGTAGCTGGAAGCAAGTCTGTCTAGAGAGGGAGAGCAAGTGCAGACTTTTATTACGTACGTATAATGAGCATTTAAACTGTATAAAGCCAATTTATCCTTGCTATGAAGGAATCACTTGCAGTATGATACTGTAGAAATCGGAAGAGCTAATTATTTTTGTTCTGTAAAAATGCCCACAGGCCCAGACTGGCTAAATTGTGTATTTAGTTAATTCACAGCACATTTGTTGCCAGTATTTTACATGTATACTATCCAGACTTGCATTCAACATTTTGTAGTGAAGATGAAGAATGATGCCAGTTCTTACAGAGAGAATCCAACATTTAAGTGATCCAGTCTGAGTTCCGGAGTTCGAATGTCAAATTTCGTTGGTGTTCACAGCAAGTAATACAACTTGAATGTTGTGTGAGTGGTCATGTTTTGGACTAGCCATTTATATGTGTAAGCATGTATAAGTCTCACATATCTGGAGCTCCACACTCCCAGACACCACCTCTCTACTTCTGTGGAGTGTCCACATCGTCTGGTGGTAGCACTTAGTACTTATTTCCTATCTAGAATATTATAACCCTATCTTTAATGGTCTCCATCTTACCTACCTCTTTTGCTTTATAGTTGATAGTGAGTGGTGACACCAGGGTTATTTACCTTATCCACTGGTCACCTAACACCTCTCCCATCTCTATCTTTACACTGGCTGGATGCTTTATGATTCAGTTTAAAATCCTGGTTGACATGTAGAAATCTGTTTACAGCACTTTCCTGTATTTTATCTTATTTCCAAATACTGTATTTGCTTGAATTTAATATGACCCTGATTATAAGACGACCCCCCAAACTTTGGATATTAATTTAGCAAAAAAAAGGAAGGGCCTAAATATAAAACTATCCTATAGGAAAAAGGGTTTTCTAGTAAATATTCATATGTAATAAAAATTGATTGAAAAAATGAATTTCTTGTTTGTATTTACTTTTATTTGACAATCTGCCCCTCCAACTTGACTATCAAGGCACCCACATACTTCCCTGGAGGAGGGAGTCAGCGAATGTCTGTGCGCACAGACATCCTCTGGTGCTGCCCGACACTTCCTCCAAGACTTCTGAGATTGAACGCCGGGAGGTCACATGACTCGTTCCGTCATAGAAGACCTGATGGAATTGTCTGGCAGCATCATGGACATCCACTGGCTGCCTGCCAGGAAGATCCAGGCCCCTTCCAGCTCTGCCTCCTGGGTCTTAGTCTTGTCAGACCTCTATTTGAGGTCTGATTATAAGACAAACCATGAATATAAGACTAGGGTGCTTTTTCACAGCATTCATTCTATATTCAAACAAATACAGTACATCTCAATTTCCTTCTGCCCTCCTGATGACCATGGCCTGCATTCGTCTTTTAGAATGCCTTCTTCTAAAAGAAGAAGGTTATACCTTCTGCAAACTTTATAAAAATTATTCCTAGAAATGAACTGTAGAAGTGTTAAGACAGCGTGGTTGCCTGGAGTCCTGATCCACCATTCCCCAGTGCTCTTGCCGGGGCTTCTGGCCATGCACAATCCTCTGGCTACTTGAGACGTTTGCCGCCTGTCCAGACCTTTTTGCCTGCCTGCCGATTCTGTACAGTGCCTGCCATCCTTTCTCAAGTCGTTCTCTTGCTCTGTGGTTGCCACTTCGGTACTGAAGTATTGGTTTGAGTCCAAGTCCTGGGAGGAGAAAGTCTTAGGCTCCACCAAGGGTTGAATCCTTTCAGGTGAAACACTCTCCTCTAATACTCTGGTCCGTAGCTGGTTAGCTGGTACCTTTCTGCCCAGCGGGTTCCGTTCCAGCATCCGAATGTGACAATTCAATGTATTCCTGGGCAGTGTGAGCTAGAGGCTTTGACCAAAGGTCACTTAAGGCATATTCACTTTTTTTTTTACTCTGTTTTTACAAAGACTAAGTCACATATTGCACCCAAATTAAAGTTAATTAAACTTATATAGTTTACAGCAATGTTGCAAACTACAAATAATAGTTATACTTGGACCCCTGTCCCTCCCAGTTTACCTGGCTGACCTTCAAACCTCTTGTTAGGTTTGTGGCTGTCGCCAACAGTACAGCTCCCATTTTGTGTCCGGAGAATAAGATGATTGTGCGGTCGCCATTGTATTTGTCGGCCACATGTCATTTAACATTGAGACGCAAAAGGAGGACAAAAGCAGCACTGTTCATTGCATGAGATGGCCATGCTGAGAGCTGCTAATGCACTGTTCTGACAAATGCGTGGTGAAGCAGGTCGGGGGCGCACAGGCCAAAGATGGTATTACAGTTTAATGAGGGAAAGAAACAAGTCACCCTCCCGATTGATTAGTTCCCAGGAACTACCTGTACTTTTATTATTATTAGATGACCACCAAGGTAAGGGATTTTCTGTGTTGCAAACGACATCTTTGTGTACTGTCGCATGCAGGTAAGCTGGCAGTGCCCATCTCTCTCTCTCTATTAGAAAATAAGTCAGACCAGCCTTAAATACCATCACTCGTGCCTGGCATAGGGATCAAGTCTCGGCTCTTCTGGATAATTTTATCTGAGTTTGCGTTCCTGTGTTGTAGATGTTCTATTATGAGAGGTTATACCACATTTCCCATGATTCTGATTTGCATTGCTCGGAGAAGTGCTCAAGGAAAGCAAAGATAAAAATGCGTGTGAGGAATCGGAGAATCATATACAAGACAAGAAAAAGAACCAAAATGGCAATAACATTTGCTATCCCTGCGGGGAAACAGGAGGGAAATGACACAAATAATAATAAAAATGCTCCGTCTAAATATTTTAACTAACGAGAATTAGTTTAAATATATGCATGTTAAAATAAATAAATTGCCCTTTAAAGGGACTGTCTAGTTCCTAAAATGAATCTTCCAATTGTTCATGCATATTAAAGAACATTCCAATTACTTTACAATGAATATTTTTGCATTGTTCATTGGTAAAAACATCTTACACTTAAATGAATTTGTGAAATTACAGTACTTTTCAAGAAACGACTGCCCACACTAGCTGAGTAAAAGTACATTTCCTTATTTATTTTTTTGCTGCAGGAATCCATGAGAATAATGTAATTTAAATGAATGGAAAAATCCTGTTTCTCTAGTGATGTGTACAAGAACAAGGTAACTTAGGTTCCACACACTGCATTATATTCCACCAGCAGAGCACCAGAGGAAAGTGACTAAATGAAACAAAATGAATACATGGTCAGTGCCTCCACACATTCAGTGCAGCAGTACCTGTAGGATAGGAGGCTTGAGTAGAATGTAAAACGTGATTTATGCAGAATGTCTGCATCAAATTACACTAGAAAAAAAGCCTTCCACTTGCACCAAAGTGAGTTTGGGGACTAGACCAGGGGTCCTCAAACTTTTTAAACAGGGGGCCAGTTCACTGTCCCTCAGACCGTTGAAGGGCCGGACTATAGTAAAAATAAAAACTATGAAGAAATTCCTATGCACACTGCATATATCTTATTTTGAACAAAAGGAGAACAAATACAATATTTAAAGTAAAGTTAAATCAACAAACTTACCAGTATTTCAATGGGAATAGTGTGCCAGTCAGATGCCCAGGAATATTATGCCAGTCAGATGCCCAGGAATATTATGCCAGTCAGATGCCCAGGAATATGATGCCAGTCAGATGGCCAGGAATATTATGCCATTCAGATGCCCAGGAATATTATGCCATTCAGATGCCCAGGAATATTATGCCAGTCAGATGCCCAGGAATATGATGCCATTCAGATGGCCAGGAATATGATGCCAGTCAGATGGCCAGGAATATGATGCCAGTCAGGTGGCCAGGAATATTATGCCATTCAGATGCCCAGGAATATTATGCCAGTCAGATACCCAGGAATAATATGCCAGTCAGATGCCCAGGAATAATATGCCAGTCAGATGCCCAGGAATAATATGCCAGTCAGATGCCCAGGAATATGATGCCAGTCAGATGCCTAGGAATATGATGCCAGTCAGGTGCCCGGGAATATTATGCCAGTCAGATGGCCGGGAATATTATGCCATTCAGATGCCCAGGAATATTATGCCATTCAGATGCCCAGGAATATGATGCCAGTCAGATGCCCAGGAATATGATGCCAGTCAGACGCCCAGGAATATGATGCCAGTCAGATGGCCAGGAATATTATGCCATTCAGATGGCCAGGAATATTATGCCAGTCAGATGGCCAGGAATATGATGCCATTCAGATGCCCAGGAATATGATGCCATTCAGATGCCCAGGAATATGCCATTCAGATGCCCAGGAATATGATGCCAGTCAGATGGCCAGGAATATGATGCCATTCAGATGCCCAGGAATATGATGCCATTCAGATGCCCAGGAATATTATGCCATTCTGATGCCCAGGAATAATATGCCAGTCAGATGCCCAGGAATAATATGCCAGTCAGATGCCCAGGAATATGATGCCAGTCAGATGCCCAGGAATATGATGCCAGTTAGATGCCCAGGAATATGATGCCAGTCAGATGCCCAGGAATATGATGCCAGTCAGATGCCCAGGAATATGATGCCAGTCAGATGCCCAGGAATATTTTGCCATTCAGATGCCCAGGAATATTATGCCAGTCAGAGGCCAGGAATAGTGCTCGTTATCCCTCCCTCCTCCCCCGCTTCCCCATCACTTACCTCCAGCTGCTGTGTCCCCGGACGTCTCGCGCGGTGTCCTCCTGGGGAGGAGGGAAACAGTTACCGGATCCGGATGTGACGTAACGTCACATCCGGTCGCGGTGAATTTTTTTTTTTTTTTCTTCCTGCAGCCGCATCCTTTGCGGCTGCCAGAAAGAAAAAAAAAAAGTAAACGGGGTGGGTGCCGGCAGCACCCCCCGCGGGCCACATAAATGTCCTCGGCGGGCCGTAGTTTGAGGACCCCTGGACTAGACTGTCCCTTTAATGTGTATTTTATTGGGATAAATTGTAAGCACACATTCCTTCTGCAAGTAGGGTTTGCAGAACTTTAGTGCCAGAATTGTACACAAATTGCTGGGTTCCTGATAACAAAGTTGTTAACGAATATTTTAGTCATGGCCTGATTAATTTGGGGAAGCTATTTCTCCGCTTAAAAGTCTGTGCTGACTAAATAAACAAGCAGAATGAACAGTCCTGGAATAAGAATCAAACTGTCCTGTTAGCTTGTTACCTCTGCAGTTTGCCATCAGTAATACTAATTAGAAGAACAAAATAAACTCACTGTTGGCAGTTAATAGTACATCCTTACACGCAGTATAAACAGCACCAGCGCAACTACGGAATAGTTTTGTTAGATAAGTAATAATAATTCCCTATGACCACATCGGCCCCTTATTCCTTCTGTGGTCCCAGATTTATGTCAAGACAGTTTGGTTTTTAAATGGAAATGGAGTTCACTGCTATTTATATTAAACTGATACAACTACTGTATTTGTTTGGTTTCTGTTTGTTTTTTTTAGAAGCATATCCTGTACCCTCTGTGGCAGTAGCATAATAAGACCTGCTACTGCCACAGAATATCATTTTAAAAGCTGTAACTTGCCAGTGTGAACACTATGTATACACTTGTATATAAGATGACCCTGATTACAAGACGCATTTTTGTTTTAATTTCCATCTATTTCCACTGCATCCCAAGACTTGCCAATGCAGCTCCCAGGATTGCTAAGGCACCCACAGACTTCCCTGGTGTCTAGTGGTGGCAGCCGGAGGATGATTGTGCAATGCTTGGTGCGCACAGACATCCTTGTTTCACATAACCTTGGTGTACCATCATAAAAGCCCTGATGGAAGTGCGTGGCAGCATTGGAGGAGGATGTCTGTGTGCAGCCCACAGACTACCACCAGTTTCCTGCCAGGAAGAACCAGGGACCTGGATCATAGTCTTATCAGTTCTCTGTCTGAGGCCTGATAATAAGACAACCTTTAATATAAGACTAGGGGATTGTTTCAGAGCATTTAATCTGGGGGGGAAAAAAACCTCTTGTTACATTCAATACTGTATCTATGTTTTATTATTTTGCATGCAATTTTGCTAACACAATGTATAGATCATTTTTCATCTCTTTTTATTCTCTACATTCACAATATAATAATACAGTATAATGTTTAGGTCCGTTTAATAGTTTGTTTTTCCAGTTATCTTCTGCAATGTGAGACACATACTCTTGTATGATAAAGTCTGGTGTTTGGGAGTTGTGGATCTGTTGTGCATGCTTGGACTTTATCAAATGTAGCAGCATTATATTGTTTTTGAGATGCTACCGAGTAAGTAAAGATTATGTGACTACCAAGGATAGAGTGCTCAACTACACTCGGAACGCCCCTTCCATTACCTGTCTGATCAGCCAATAGAATTCTGCATGACGTGCTCCTAGACCTAACTCAGTTAGCAGGGTGTAGAGTACAGGGAGGGTTATTCTGGCAGACTTGTTGGGTTTCCTGTGAGACCAAGTCCAGAGCCCTCTGACATGAGGCATGTAGCACGTCACCCCTGTATGTTGTTGCCAAGCATGGCTATTTTTGTTCTGCCAACCAGACTTTTACTCAGTGCGAGGCTTTTCCAGAATATTAACACAAGATAGAAGTCATCCTTGTCAATTAATAGTTTACAGAGATCAACCAGAAAATAAAAGAGATCAAGATTAGGGGAATTGTGAAGTTTGTTTGATGCAAATACTGGATTTCTGTGTAAAGTCAACAACCATCTTTATTATCTGTATCTGTTATCTATACAATGAGGATTGTGGGACTTGACGTCAATAAACTAGGGATCTACACTGAAATGTAGGTGTAAATTGTGTTAGTTAAAGCATTAACTCAAATAAAATTAATTTAAATGATAATTAATCAGTAGCTTAATTAACAATGGTTTCTTTCTCCTTCAAACCATCACAGTACTTTCCCACAGTAAAAGAGGAATGTATGAAACATTGCTCACGAAGAATAGTACAGCCATGTGTCTTTAAGAAAGGTTAGTCGCTGTATAGCAATGACCATGTCAGGGATAACCGTGTGATATATGGAGAAACAACACAATGTAAATCCTTTGTCAATGTGTGTGTGTCCTAGCTACATTGTGTTTCATAATCACATTGAAGGCTCTAGGCATTTATTTATTATTTATAATGTAGCCAATTCCTGATTCAAATCACGATTTATTATCTGTGTTGTTTCTCCTCATATATTGATATTAAACCCCACTGATTCTTACACACAATCTACACTTCTCATTGTAGGCGATTTGTAGATTAACTTACAATAAAATAACAAATGGCTTCACCTAAGAAACAGTGTCATTAAAAAGCTACTAAAAATGTTTTTGAGCTTTCTACAGAAGCTATCTGTATTTGTTCAATGCCATAATTGCAAGGAATATAAGTCACTTAATTCTTCCATAATATCTGTGTATCACCTATTACTAATCATCAACAGCTGATATGGGAGGGGGGCTTTCTCTCAGACCAGTGAAGGGGTGGAGCATTGTTGTGAGGTAAAATGATTTGTTATGATGGCATCCCCTCTTTTTATTGAGCCCAAACCTGATGGTCTCACTGCAGGAGCAGAGAGTGACCAGATCAATCTGAATGTTTGATTGCATATGGTTCATGTTGAAGTATACAGGTTCTGGGATAGGTAGAAACAAAAAACAATCATATGCTGTGCTATATCCATTCTAGTCTTATCCTACAAATAACTCTTCTATAAATGAAGTACATGTTATATTTAAAGTTTCTGTTGCCAAGATCAGTCCCTGCTTAATCCATTTATTATATCCTTTATCTTGCCCCTCTTTTAATTCCCCGATGGGACCCTACTCACCGCATCCACTTTTGTTGTTGGACCGACTTTACCCACAATCCATTACATTTTTGTACAATTGGCAACATGTAATGAGATTTATATGTAATTTTTTAAAATTAAAGATTATGCCCTATTCCACCATTTCAGGATGAATTATCACAAAGGTCAGGAATGTACGGTATTATATGTTCATTGCTGTAAGTGTACTAGGGTTGCATTTACGTGAGGTGTTACTGCAGATGGCGGGAAAGTGAGTTAGGAGGAAAAAATTAAATCACAGTCACATATATAAATACAACAGAAATATGAGGTGCACAAGTAAAGTAGGAAATCTAGCTGTATCCTCGCCAGGCTTGAGTTAATTGTGTCTTTAAAGGAGATGGGATTAGCATTCTTATGTAGCTGGAGGTGTATGTGGAGGAGTATTGTGGTTACTGAATTTAATACTGATGGAGAAATGTAGGATGCCATTGCAGTTTCAGATCAGCAAGTTTGACCTTGACGGATGATTTGTAGGTTATCTTTGTGGCTATGATTTAAAAAAAAAAAATTGTAAAGCAAATCTCATGATCTGAGCAAAGAGTCTCCCTTTCCAGCCATATTTCACTGTGATACTGTTTTGTGTCATGTTGTTTATTACAGCCATTTTATACATACATGGATGAAATAATTGCACGACAGATCACTGTGATCTTCCCACAGGGAGATTTAGAGGAGTATAGGAGCAGGTACAGAGCGATGGTCTAAAAAGAAAGAAAATCAGAAATAGAGAGAGTCCAGGTTGGGGTGGGGGGGAGCTTTATTATTACGAGCTGGTAATCCTCATCGTGGACAATAACACACAAGGTACAGCTGATATTACAGTGCATCAGGCCTTGACAAGTATTTCTAGACTTAAGTAGCCAAACAGACAAACTCAGGAGCCAGGAAATAGAATGTCAACTGAGTTCTATGAAAACGATTAAAAAGTCTAGGAGCCAGCAAATCGGGGTTTTGGGTTTGTATAACAAGATGGCACAGAGCAGTACAAATCTGCAGTCATGGGACTGTAAACGTTCCCTTCGGCTAGGCAGCTTTATTAATATCATTTTAGAGCCAGTGCATTTTTTGAGATTATGTAAAACGTATCTTAATACACCCATTTCTGGCTGCTGTTTTTGGCATGACTTACTTGTTTTTATTATAAATTCATTGGCAATTTTCATAATGTATTGTACAAGCTGAAGATATTCCATACACTCTGAGACTTGAAAGACATAATCTATGTGAACCTTATCCTGGAAGTGTCACTTCTCCTATCCTTACTCCTACAGAGCAAAAAAATCAACCCCCTGGACGAAATCTAATAGAGGTCAGGCAAAGTGAAGCAAGAGCTGTTACAGCCACCTAGGGAGAGCAGCGGCCAATTATACGATGGTCTTCCCATCAAGACACTTGTTATTCCAGAATATTAGCATGGGTAGCCACGGGCTCTTCCTAATATTAAAAAAAGCAATAAAAGCATGGCTGTGAGTTGACACATCACGCAGGGCTGGCACCATGTGGAGGGGCAATCACTGCTGCTTGGGCTGGTACACAATGTAAAAATATGTAGTTGCATATGTGTTCATTAATGTAGAACAATGAAACCAGGGTATGTTGTGGGTTTCTATTTCTAATGGGGTGCTGATGGCATTTTTTCCAAAATATCCATTTTAAAATGTACAGGTTGTATCCTACCTCCCAACTTGCCCCATTGGCAGTACAGCGTGCCAGCGGCTTGGCATGGGTAGAAGAGTGGCAGCATCACTTGGTGGCCTGAACAGCGGAGAATGAAAGTCAGGAGCGAAGAAAAGTTAACCCAAGCTGGGGCCGGGCTTAGAGCAGGACAGTTGGGTGGTATGTTAGAGGGTTTGCACATGGATCTGGCTAAAATAGGGCACTCCACTAAGTGTACTGGACACTATAAAAACATCATAGCAAAGAAATTGTCCAGATTTCCCTTCATGTATGGACAGATAACCCAAATATTGGACTGTTAATGGGAAAATGGACTTCTGGCAAACCTAAAAATGTGTCTTCGGGCAATAAAATGGCCAATAAATGTCTTTATTCAAAAAATGAATACATGGCAGTGGTTCCACATGATGCCTTTTTAGAATATGTTGAAACTGTATCGTATTGTCATACAAAGTTGCAATATGTGGTGCTTTTAATGCATGTACATTTTTGGCATGTTGATCTATGAAAAGATGTGTGTTTGTATCTGATAAGTGTGTTAGCACCAGAACCATATTAACACCAGTCAACTCTAAGAGACTTAATGTGTAATGACAGCCTTTCCACATCATTTAAGTGGAAAATATCAAATTGAAGCCGCTTGCTAAAAAAAAAAAAAAAAGGGCTTTGTATTATAGATAAAGGGTGCAAAGATGGTTTTAAAAGAGTGTTGGGAAAAAAAAGTACCTACAAGACATGTCTCCAAATATTTTGTGTATGTATATATATATTCCCCAATTTTATGATATTGCCAGGAATATCCTTTGGCTATAGTCACATGTTTTTAGCAGTAAGGATGGAGACTGAGTCACTTATTTGAATAGAAGGGTAATGATTGATAGATGACAGATTATGAGACCAGTTGAACAGTGGTTATGCCCATGTTTGTGGAGATAGGGTGAGTTAAGTCAACACTGATTTGAAAGAAAAAGTTGCAATGAATAACTTAACCATCCACCACAGTAACCTTTAATGAGTTAATGTACAGGTATCTAATGGTCTGTTAAGGCTTGAATGAATGTAGCCTCTGTATAACAGTAGTGGGAGTTGTGTGTGCGATGGAGGCAGCCAGTCCCTTGAATTTAAAAATAGCAACAAAGAAACCCCTCTCTAATTTATCTAAAACAATAGATAATTTGTTATTTGTGCACTTCAGTTATCTGGGACCTTATATTGCCTGTGTCTATTAAAGGACAACTGTAGGTCAACAACGTATGTTTAACTGAAAGTTTGCATCAGGTGTAGGTGTTTTAAATCTAAATGCTTTCATGTAAGAATACAAATAAAGTATCTTATGGAGTCCTCTTTCGATGAAGATCTGAGGATTCTGACCCAAGTTTCTAAACAACATGTCTGCTCCCTGTTAGAGCTATTTGGAGGGAAGAGGGCAAAATAAGGTACTTTATTTCTAGTCCTTCATTTAATAATTTCTATATAAACTATCTCAACTTAATACATTCTTTACATTAACAGTTAGGTCCTTAAAGGACGACTTTTTGCTACTGTTGTCCTTTAAGGATTTTAATGTGACATTTTCCTGGTTTTTCATTCAATAGTTGAAGGATGATACACATGGAGACCCACTGGAGGTCTCCATCAGTGTATAGAGAATTATCTAACACACATGTATAATAGAAGCCAGCCTATCAATTCTTAGGAGCTATGGTAACGGTACTTCCATGTTAAGTTATCAAAAGAACATTAGGAGCCAGAGCTCCCTGTCTCCCCTGAGGTTTGTCAAGCCCTGAACCAACAATTTGTTCTACTTTGTTCTGAAGGATTCCTAATCAGAAGCAAGACTTTCTTTTGCTCATCACACACACACTAACCACTTTACTGTTGTCATGGTGTATGTATATTCAAGGCCAGCCGTCTTTCCTGGCAAGGAGGGGCAGAGCAGCATCCTGGTGTTATTCACATTATGAGTGGCCTTGGGATGTTATGTAGCGATGCTGACTCTTTGTTCTGCTCTGGGAATGGCCATAGTGATTATGGAAAATGGTTAGGGCGCAGTTATTGAGGCTTAGACACAATAGGAGGAAAATACACTTGGAGCACATTTTTATTAATTCTAGCACACATACTACTGACAACATTCAGTTTTCTTGGCATATTTGTATTTTTTAACTTCTCTGCAGTTTGGATAGTGGGGGCAGTTGGAAAAGCAGTGAAAACCCATTCCTTCAGGATAAAACTGTTACATCCCTCCGTAAATGCCATCAGCTGCCCCGAGATAATGTGAGCACAGACACATTGCATGTGCAAATCTCACTTGCCTAATGTGTGACTCACCAGCTATATATCTTGTTTGTAATGTGCATTTGCTTTATGGCAACTCACAGCTTCAATATCTGCTTACCATGCATTAAAGTGATCCTTTAGGCACACTTCATGTTTGGATATTGTTTAGAGCTGAGGAATGTTTGGGTGTAATAAGTAACTATAACCCATGGTTAATATTGGTTATGAATGGAAATGAGGGTAACAGATACTTCAGATTGGCAAACTGTTTTGGCCAATAAGAGACGGAATGCCCGCTATGCTCATCTGTCATTGGCTACATGGTGTTCTAATATGGAACACAAACCTGCAGAGGCAGACTCTTCTCTTGACATAAATGTGTATATACATGTACACATAATAAGCATGTCCCTAACAACAAGATGCTTTTTCTCTTTCAGTAACCGATGAAGACACGGTAAAGAGATATTTTGCCAAGTTTGAAGAAAAATTCTTCCAGACCTGTGAGAAAGAACTTGCCAAAATCAACACCTTTTATTCAGGTAACTTGTGTAAACATGTTGTGCTTAATGTGTGTGGCAGAGATTGTGTAACTTTCTCTCTAACCTCCCTGACTCTGATTGCAGAGAAGTTGGCAGAAGCTCAGCGGCGCTCAGCCACCTTACAAAATGAGCTGCAATCCTCATTGGATGCACAAAGAGAGAACAGCAGAGCCCCGGCCCTCCGGCAACGCAGAAAGGCCGTATTCACCTTGTCGCATGAAGAAAGGGTCCAGCATAGGAACATTAGAGACCTGAAATTGGCATTTAGCGAGTTCTATCTAAGCCTCATTCTGCTGCAGAATTACCAGGTAACTATGCACTAAACATGTCAAACCTGTGCTTTATTATCTTATACATTGAGTTAACATAGCCTTTTACATTAGTCTTACCTGAAATGTATTGGTACATAGAAAAGGATACCCTCCCCTCAGACACCCCCCCCCCCCCCCCAGATTTGAATTGGCACCCTTCCCTCAGACCCCCCGCCCCCCCCCTCAGATTTGAATTGGCACCCTTCCCTCAGACACCCCCCCCCCCCAGATTTGAATTGGCACCCTTCCCTCAGACCCCCCGCCCCCCCCCTCAGATTTGAATTGGCACCCTCCCCTCAGACCCCCCCCCTCCCAGATTTGAATTGGCACCCTCCCCTCAGACACCGCCTCCCCCCCCCCCCCAGATTTGAATTGGCACCCTCCCCTCAGAGCAAGTGCCACTTTACAGTCATGGTAACTGTATATACTGCAAGTGTCAGCAAAGCATACAATCTACTATCCTTCTCTTTATCTTAAATAGTATGCCTACATGAAGTAATGTGTTTGACGTGCATTATTGGTAAAATATAAACCGGAAATATAAAGGATAATAAACTGGCATGAACTACTACTGTGATCACACCGGTAGCAACATACATTTGCCAAGTTGTTAACGATCTGAAAAAATATGTTAATTTTTCTAAATATTTTACAATTTACAACTCTGATTTTCAGCAATGCATTTCTCCGTTTGTATAACAAACTACTAAATAGAAGTGTAATTGCCACATAAAACTGAACTTATTATTATTTTTTTCTCTGTATAGGGAAGGGCTACAGCCCCTTTCTAAACCTTTACAAACCTGTGGTGATGCAGTAATTTACTATTATATGTAAGCACGTCATCTTAAATGACAAATGTAGGCAAAAACCGAACTGTTTTATCAAAAGATTGCATGCAAACAAACTGTTCACCAAAGTGCTGGATTTGTAATATATCAGATGGGGAGTATCTACCCATACAGTGGAACTGCCCAAGAATAAGACCCATGTGGAAGGTGCCTCTAAATCTTTCTAATGAGTGTGGTAAATGTAGGAAGATTACTGGAAATTGTTTTAACTTGATTGGTATGCACACCATTGTGGCTTTAATGTTGGTAATAGTCAGGAGGTAGAACAATATAGATACCCCAATGTGGAATGAGATAAAACACTTGACAATCTTTCAACTGAAGATGGAAAAAGGAATAGATCATATGACTTTAGATGATGTAGAATCAATAAAAAAAAAAGTGGATTGGATACAACAACTAGCAATGGGTTTAGCGACCTAGTACAAATAAATCCAACTGGAGAAAATAATAAAATAGAATGGACCCACCAAAATTGGAGTAATAAGTTTAATCATTTGTCTGTATTGCTTGATATGTGTTAAAGTTTTTATATGTTGGCAAAGGATTGTCAGAAGTAGTGCTAACTGAAAGTAAAAGTATTAATTGACGACTGAATTGTACGTTATTGTATACAACCTATTTATGTAGCGAGAGTAAGATCCTTTTCTATGTATGTTTAAATGACAAATAAAAGTATATAATAAATAAATAAAAAGATAGTATCAAGCATATATATTTAAAATAGAAATGCTTTCATGAAAGGATACAAACAAATCCTGTTTTGAGCCTCTTTGTTCCACATAGCTCTATCACAGGGCAGACATGTTGTCTTTTTTCTGACCCAAGATTATGTACAACTATTAACCTGTGATAGAACAAGGTGGACTCAATAAGTTAACTTGTTTGCATTCTTTGATTAAATCATTTCTATTTAAAACATCTACACATGATGCAATCGGTCATTTAAACCTGTATTAATTTTTGTCTGCAGTTTTCATTCAATAATAAAAGAAGTATCTCTGTGCAGAATGTTGGAAGGTTTCTGCTGGCACCTAGCTGTTTTATTGTATAGAAAACTATGCACCTTGGCCCACAATACAAATCTTTGTGTAAATTTGTACAAATATTTGCCAAGTCTTAATTTAAGCATTGCCTATAGTGTGGGTCACAATCCATCTTTTCCTTTTCAGAACCTGAATTTCACAGGCTTCCGCAAGATCCTAAAGAAACATGATAAGATCCTGGAGACGAGCCGTGGTGCAGACTGGCGTGTGGCTCACGTGGAAGTGGCACCATTCTACACGTGCAAGAAAATCAATCAGCTGATCTCGGAGACAGAGGTATCCCAGGAAGCACATTCACCAGTCCTTGACCAGTCTATTTGTACACTTAGAAATTATATGTGTAAGCTACATAGAAAGAACAAACTAATCCTAATGTGTGCACTTATGCTTGTGTATGCATGGATCAAACACAGACAATCACTTACTGTATGTTCCAGTAACAATAACTTGTGCCTCCCTGCCCTCATTGCTCCAGTCTCATCACCCCTCTCACCTTCCTCAGGCTGTAGTGACCAATGAACTGGAAGATGGGGACAGACAGAAAGCCATGAAACGCCTGCGTGTGCCACCTCTCGGAGCAGCTCAGGTAAACGGCATGTTCAACAATGAGCAGGTTACATTTTATTGGGGGGGAAAAGTTCCTGCAGTGCTTACAACTTGTCTCATGTTGACTCGAGCAAGTTGATGATTTGCATACTCCACCGCATACCAGTATTGCCCACTGACTGAGAAGGTCTTGTGAAAGATTATGGCTATCTCTTCTAATGAAGCCATTCACCAGTCCTGCCTTTGAATGCTATAACCTTTCTCAATATAAAGGCTGTTATACTACAAAATGGTTTATACTTAAGCTGGATTGGAGAATTTTTCCAAATACTTTGGCCTTAAGTTTAAATTCCTGTTTCAATTCCCTCTTTCATGAATAAAGAGGGTATAACTTTGCTTGTTATACATAATATACTGCACATAATGTTTTGAGGATGGTGTTTCCAGTTAATGTTGGATTCTGCCCTTTACATGTCAGTAATTGCATGCTCCTAATTTCTGTTAAGCACATTTTGTTTAGTTTATTTTCCATCTCTAAAGTCAAATCAAATATGTTAAACCGTGAATCTTCTGTACTGGCCTATTACACACGCCTAGCACGGAGCCGCGCTGTCTACATCCGGGAGACAGACGGCAGCTACAGAGTCACTCACTCAGTTCCCTATTCGACCAGCACGAGAAATATATACGAAAATTTGTATACTTTTAGTGCTGGTCGAATCGGCAACAGAGTGAGTGACTTTGTTGCCGAATTTGTAGCTGCCGTCGGCCCCTCAGATCTTGTGTATTTTCCGGGGGTTTGTGTGCTGGCTGTTAGCACTCGGGTACGATACACCCCTGAGTGTAGTACCAAATCGTACACCCCAGCATGGGATAGGAGAGATACCTGTAAGAACACACCCACCCCCACAACAATTTACTTATACAATGTCTAAATTAAATCTTCTAATTCTTTTTATATTGAATATATATAATGACACAGTGTCCCCATTAGGAATCCTATGTTATCTGCAATATTATCTGATGTCCACCCCATGCCGCCCCCCAAACCCCCTCCCCCATTGAAATTATACTTTTATTGTCTTTATTGTGGCTGTTGTTTGAGTGATACCTCTTCGTTTTTATGCAGCCTGCCCCAGCCTGGACTACTTTCAGAGTGGGACTTTTCTGTGGGATATTTATTGTTCTGAATCTGGCTGTTATTATTACAGGTGAGTATATTGGGAAATGCATTTCCCTTTCAATGAAATGATTGATTTTGTAGCATATGTGTCCAGCCATGTGGACCATTGAAATCTTCCAATATATAATTATATTGTGCTTCCTAAATTTGTTTAGTGTCATCACCCTGGGTTATTTAGTTCATTTATTCATTTATTTCAAGAGTTGGCTTCTGTGTTTTACTCAAAAAATGATAATAATATTTAGTTATACACTGTGATCTAACCAGGTATTCAGCTGCAGCATTATTACAAAACGAGGTATCCTAAAAATATACATGACGGCCCCCCTATGGCTATAATTAATTGTTTTCCTAATTTGTCCAAGATAATTGCAGCAGTAGGAATTTTTCAGAGATAATTAGATCCCAGTTGTTTTTTGGGCATAACATCCCTTGCATTCACAATGCCTGCACTAGCAATGTATAGTAAACATGGAGAAACAATTCACCAGCATTGTGAAAAAGAATAGTGGTAAATAATAAACCAACTTTTTTTTTTTTTTTATTCTTTCATTTTTGATTGTTCTACAGAATACTAATGTTGGGGTGTCCGGTCTGTTTTGTAGTGGATAATGTTATACTTTCACCAGATTTTTGTATATAAAATCAGTGGTTTCAAGCAGGAATACATCCAGTCTGTTTTAAATCTTGAAATTAATTGTTATCCTAATCACAGTTAAGTACTGTGATCTGACAACTTGGTACATTAACCATTCTTCTTTTAGCTGTATCTTTAAACATGAAATACAAATATTAGTTACACTCTTAGAGATTGTACAATATACAGTTTTTATTTAAAGGTGGTAGATGTGAATGCCATACTCTTTACTGCATATTGTACTTTACCTTTATGTCTGATTTCTGATATTCACAATGTAAATCCGCTGCTTACAATAAACATTGTTATTATTCCTCCCAATCTGGAATTTAAATTCATGGGCTTTTCTCCTTTTCAGGTGCCATCAACCTTCCGAGTACTAATGTGTGGCCATTAGTGAGGATTTACAGGGGTGGTTTTCTGCTGGTGGAATTCCTCTTTCTCTTGGGAATTAATACATATGGCTGGAGACAAGCTGGTGTCAACCATGTCCTCATCTTTGAACTCAACCCTCGGAATAACCTCTCCCATCAGCATCTCTTTGAGGTATGACCTCTCACTTCCATTCCTAGTCTTCACAAGGATGAGGGGACATGCATTCATTAAATCTTGTTATTACTTGTTAATATTCATGTCCTATTTCTCTGCTGAGGAACAAAATGCGACAATGTTGCTATGTAAAGACAGTGGATAAAGTTTCCATGCTAAGAGTTCGTATACTGATCTACCAGGTTTATGGAAGCAGCAATATTCAGCCCTACAATTCAATAGTTTCAAGAACCAATTTACAAGGCAAATTAGAAGTTGACCAGTCAGTGCAGATTAGCCCATCACTTATCCGCTCAACCACAGCAACAAACCAACTAGTGTAAGGCAAATTAAGACAAGGCAGCCAAAGCAATTGGTTATGTCTGGTGCATCAAACGGTGACCCTCCATCTAATAGAGGACCACATCCACCATAGTCTACTGCCTGCCTCTTTGCTGATAGATTGTATGGGAGAGGTCGGCCATCTGCCGCTGGAGGGCTGCAGTTTGACACCCTAGGCTTTGTCGATTGCTTTGGCTCCCTGGACTTAAAGGGACATTCCAACTTGTTTAACTATTGCTACCTTCAAGGAAGCAAGGGTTAAACAATACATGTCCCGGTCTTTGAAAGTAAACCCGATGTGTATCTTAATAGATACACGCTGGTTTAGTATCTGCTGTGTCTCACGTGCGAGACACAGCAGTTCCCGGTTGTCGTGCGCTGACAAACGTCAGCATGCGCACAGCCAATCAGAGCGGGGCTCGCCCTGCTCTGACAGCCGAATGCTAGCGCAAAGAGAGACCCTTGTTTTTGCATGGGATCAGCAGGGGGGACCATTAAGGAGAATAACATTATTTATTTGACTGCTGTGCTTGATTTGACCATTGATGGCAGGTTTATACTAAAAAAAAAAAAAAAACATGGTAAAGAAGAACCTTTAAATAAACAACATGGTAAACATCCGTAACCTGTTTCTAAGTCTTTGGGTGCCACAGGTTGAGCAATGCTTTGTAAAGCAATGCATGTCTTACCCACCAGCTCCCAAAGGGTTAGGTGAATAGCACATAACAAACAGCCTCTGCATATTCATGAGGCCTTTCAGTCTTCGCTCTCCCTTCCCATGCAATCAGTGCATTGTAGCATGCTCGAAAATCATCTCTTCTCGGCTGCTGGAAGATTGTCTTTCACATCATCCCCGACAGTGATAAATTATAAAACCTAGTGGGCGCTTCATATACCACAATCTTACATTTATTTTAACAGTTGTTTTCTTTGTTTTTATTATGCCCATTATACAGTATTGAATAGTAAATAGTGCACCTAATTGTAATCTAGTACAGTCATCATCTCACATTCTTTTTCACTCTCTGAAGCCAGGTTAATGTTATTTAATTAGAGACTAATAATAATTTAGTATTTTCTTTCCGTCATGTCATGTATTCCCACTGGCCTACCATACAATGCACCAACAACCAAGCTTCCACATTGCTGAACAAACTCTACTCATACACGTCATTCTGTACTTACCGTAACGAGGTCTGCAAATGAACTCACAGGAGTTTGATTTCTAAAGCTATTCTGCAAACAAAACAAGTAGAGACACACAAACGGGATGTGTGGGGGACTCTTACATCTTAAAAGGAAGTGGGGATAGAATTACACAAGAGTTACAATTGCTGCTGTTAGAATTAGTCTAGACACTCTATGGAGACCAGATGGAGTGTTCAGTAAGCCAGAGCTTTAGTCAAATGATCCTACAGTAGGAAGGAATGGTAGGGATTGACTAGACGTGGATATTTTGTTTATGGTGGTGCGTTTATCAGGAGGTTCTGTAAAGATGGTGGCTTGTGAAAACACCACTTAAGAATGCATTGGTCCCACCCAAGAACCTCCCTATCTTATGTATCGTTTGGTTTTGTTTGATGTGGTATGAAGAGCTGTGTAAATTGTAGGCAAGACATAAGTAATCATTAATGGAATATAATAAGGTATTATTTGTGAGTGAAATGAGTGCAGAGGACAGGGGAAGGATTTCAGCGGAGTAGAGGGACCAGATACGGGTACAAAGTAGAAAGGTAATGAAGAGCTTTTACAGGTTAGGAGCAAGGTTGTCGTGGCGTGTCCTGACCGTGGTTCAGACTGGACGCGTGTTAGAGGAGCTCCTAAGTGACCCACGGGGATTAAAGCTGAATTCAAACGAAAACTACCTGCTCCTGATGCAAAACTTCACCTGCACGATGTCGCAACAACGCTCATCACGGAAGCAAGAAAAACTGTTGAAATACATGACGCCTAAAGGTGGGAAAAAGTCGTTGAAACTTACAGACTCAGGCGGTCAAAATGGCGGACGAGCCGAACAGGAGGAGGAAGATGCCTTTGATGGCGACGACGCGGCTTCCTCAATCTCCAATCCGACGTTGATGCCTGTGGACGAAATAAAATCTATGTTTACGACATTAAGAGCTCAGATTAAAGGCGACATGTCAGATATCACCACTGAATTTGCCAGGGAGATGAGGGAGCTGGGAGAGCGTACGGCGAAAGTCGAGACAAAAGTGGATGACATGGTGGATCACCATAACACTCTGCTGGAGAGACATACAAAACTATCCAATGATTTTCATGCGCTTCAAGTGAAAGTTTGGGACCTAGAGGATAGATCCCGACGAAATAACATCAGACTGAGGGGAATCCCGGAGGAGGTCCCGCCAGAGCGATTAGAAGAATGGGCCCAAGGGCTATTTTCCGCGCTCATACCAACCTGCACCGGCTCTGATATGCTCATAGACAGGATCCACAGGCTACCAAAGCCGAAACACCTACCAAATGAAGTACCCAGGGATGTGATCCTCCGGCTACATTATTTTCAATTTAAGGAGGCACTAATACGAGCCAGCCGAAACAACATGGATCTACCTGATCCGTTTGGGGGAATAAAAATGTACGCAGACCTGTCTCCCTATACTTTACAGCAGCGCAGACTTTATCAACCGATCACTGCGGCACTGAGAGCCGCTGATTTGAAGTATAAATGGGGCTTTCCAACAAAGCTGATGGTAACCAGATTGGGAATCACTAAGATGTTCAGATCTCCGGAGGAAGGAGCTAAATATCTAACACAATGGAATCTCCCCGTGCCAGAAGTGAAGGATCGCGACCCGAACCGTAAAGGCCGCTTGCTGAGAGAATGGACCAGAGCACCTGAATCTCCCAAACCCAGGCGGATGCGGGTTACCCACTGAAGACGAAGCAATACCTGAGTCTTTCCCTGATGCCGTTTTTTATGGATCCTTAGAAGTTTCACCGAGTTGACAAAGTTCTTGTTTTGCTGTTCACCGCTCGACAGTTTGCAGCAGAGAGGCCTTTACCTGGGACCAGGTTTTCTGTTTATTACTTTCAATACCAACAAATACACCCGTACAATATCCAGCTGAACACATGGCTGAGACTCTATCGAGGTTTTAAAGGAAGATGAGGAGCAAGGTTGTCAATGTTCTCTTAATGGATATTGGCAGTGTTAAGATTGAGAGAGGGAACAGGGGTTTGTAGAGATGTTAAAACTGGCAGCAGCATTCATTAGACTGCAGGAGACGAGAAGGGCAGGAAGTGAGATGGTTTAGGAAACACATTCTTAATCTTCTTTCATATGATAAAGCCATCTGCATAATATTTATTCACCCGCCATTGAGTATTAAAAGAAAAAAAAATCCCCATTTTGCCATCTGAAATGTTGGGAGGCCTGGAAAGCACCCCTCCATTCCCTAACTGATCTAGTGTTCTGTAGGTGGGAAGTTTGCAATAAGTCTGTAATATCAGTCTTCCCCATCTATATAGTATGGAACTATGCACAGTTCTAACTACCAATGCTTCCTGTAACGGAGGTCGAGTTTCTACATTCTCCCACACTACTGCGTTTTCCATAGTCCATTTCCAAATTACTTACTATTTGAGTTAAACAATGATCACTGTATCACCTCTATGGAGCTCTGAGTTTAACTGAGTTTTACTAGGAGGCCACAGTTAAGCAGCACTTCTCATTAGGAAGTAACAAACCTTTCTCTTGGAGACCGAATGAAACCCTAAAAGTAAGAATCATGATCAAAGCTACTTGCACATTTCTTTCTGGTCTGCAAAACTGTGAAATACATGTACACTTTACTGATGTACACGTAACTGAACATCTAGAATTTTACCTCTCTGTACATGTCCTCATTGAGTGTTATTGTACTTATATTGTGACTGTCAGGTTATTGGGTACCTGTAAATGTTCTTTTTATCTCTGTACATACTCATTAAGTTGTCACTCTCTTGGATGATATACACAATACTGTGTGAACATATTCCATAGAAATCTATTGATCTACAGGGTATGACTTGATTAATATGTCTTCTCTGTCAGATTGCAGGCTTCCTTGGGATGCTGTGGTGTCTCAGTCTCCTTTCCTGTATCTTTGGGTCGTACATCAATGTGTATATGCAGGTGAACCCACTTATGCTATATGGTTTCATGCTGCTCTTCCTTGTCAATCCAACCAAGACCTTTTACTACAAGTCTCGATTTTGGCTTCTTAAACTCTTGGTAAGTGTCCTGGAGCCTGCATGTTGTCCTGGTTTCATTTTTGTATCCATTACTTTACTATGATCATTCCTCTCCACCCCAAAACTATTCCTAATCAATGAACCTTTCTTTTTTTATTTTCCTTTTGTAGTTTCGGGTATTCACTGCACCTTTCCACAAGGTGGGCTTTGCAGATTTTTGGTTGGCTGACCAGCTCAACAGCCTGGCTGTCATCCTCATGGACCTGGAGTTCATGATCTGCTTCTACAGTTTCGAGCTTGACTGGCATGCACAGGATGGACTCATCAAAGCAGGTAATTAACTCAATAGCTAGCACTTCATCCTAAAGAAACCAGTTTTGCTTGCTGGCAATGCTTGTCTTTTTAATGTTTGATTAGTAAACAAACCTAATTATTGATATTGTCTATCAGTCTGAGTAAATGCATTTTAGATGGATTGTGGAAATAAATACGATTAGTTGTCTTGCTCAACACACCACTTCTAGTAGGCTTGATCAGGACTAGAGATCAGGAGATAGGAAACAGCCAGTTGGTGACAAGAAATAAACAGGGGGGGGGGGGGGGGCACTAAACACTATATTGGCATAAATATTGTCCAGATGGGAAAAATAGGACACACCATAGCAAAACTCTAATATCTCCAAGACATTGACAATTACAGACCTGCTGGAGCTATCTCATGTACATCAATCACACCATTTATTTAAAGCTATCACCATATTGACAGCTGGCCCGTATATCCTAAACTGTTACATGAGGTTTATGCATCTTTGACCAGAAAAAAAATGGTCCTTTAATATGTGCAGTTCAATGATGGTAAGTGTGTGTGTCAGAAGATCAGTGGGGGAGTTGATTTGGACAGATGGCTGCTACTATGGATCAGTTAAATGATTTGGGCTTCATACATCTTCTTCTTGTCTCTCCAAGATACTGGCGTGTGTAACACATATTCCTATGGAGTGCGTGCCGTGGTTCAGTGTATTCCGGCCTGGCTTCGGTTTATCCAGTGCCTGCGACGATACCGGGACACCAAAAGAGCATTCCCTCACCTGGTCAATGCAGGCAAATACTCCACTACTTTCTTCATGGTCACCTTCGCTGCTCTGTACCGCACTCACAAAGGTAATTGTCAGGCCTACTGGGCACAAATCACTGTTACACGCTTATAATGGTATACGAAAGCGGAGGCGGTATATAATTGGCCACAAGTGTTGAATTCCCAGGACAGCACACAGTATCCTTTCATCACTAGAACTGTTCTTTGTTACACTAAGCAGGGAATAAAATCTCCTGTTTAAGGCAATATACTCTTATTCCGCTCTATGAACTGACCAATTTAATCATCTCTTGCGTCTCGTCACATCACTATGCACTGCACGCTTCTCAAGAAGAAAAATATTTCGATTTTCGACATCCGCCCTGTAATATATTTTCCACAGCGATTCCAGTATTTCATAACCTTGTTTCTGCTAGAAATTCTCATATACTTTATTAAATTCTGAAAAAACATCAGAGTGAAGCTGAAATTCTTCAATGTTTCCATGAAACAGGTGACAGACGGAGTAGATATCAAATTAATATGGCTTTATAGTGATCCTAGAAATTAAAATGTGTGTATGTTAAAAAATACATTTAAATGGATTAAATGACAACATATTTTTGGAAACTGCTCATATACACAATGCCGAAAGCAATACACATCAACTACTAATTTTCAAAACCAGTATGTGATCATTCAAAATAAATCCATGTTTAGTGAAAAGTACAGCTGCTCTACTATGAGGATAAACTGTACTTTGTAAGATAACTGCCATTTTATTATCTGAAAGTAAACAATTGTATACCGTTCATGTATACATAAGTAGTAGGTACCAAGTGGTCTTGTACTAGAACATTAATGTTGGGCTCTTTAGCTCTTGTGGATGTAATTCCCTTAGATGCTCACCAGTCATTCTGTTTTATGCTATAGGAACACTGCAGTTTGACAGATCTGATCACAGTTTTGTAAAGTTATTCATTTTCTAAACGTCCTCATATTTTAGCACTTTTCTTTCCTACATATGGAGGGAGAGTATAACATTGGGGTGGCTGACCTGTGTGTAGAGGTGCAGGGCTGATGGAGAAAAATATTTTATGTTTACCAAGACATTTTCATACAAGCATTTAGAAAGTCCTATTTATTTCCATTCTTGTTGTTTGGCTAATTAGACGCTACTCTCCTACTCTGACCTTTTACTCCCTCTTTATTGGCTTGGAATAAGCAAAGTATATTGAGAGATGTCTTTTGTAAGAATAAATTGATGCACAGCATGTGGCTTGTAAAGATCTATGAAGGGTGATAGCTCCCAATTGCTTACTGCCTGTTAAATGGATATTACGCAAAACATTGGAAAAACTATTGAAATATATATACATACATGCTGTTACCTCTGTTACAATGCAGTCTAGTGATGGATATATTGATGGTTCACTACAGAAGCATCAATTGGTGATGTTCCACCTTCCCCCTCTCCCACACCCCATCCCATGGGATCAGGTTTAGGAAATCCATTTCGCTCAGGAAGGATTGTAAATCAGTTCTATGCATATTATTTCTCAAGAGATGCACAGAGATCATAGTGCATATGTAATCCAAAAATCGTGAAAAATCCACAAGGATGTTTTTGTGTGGAGGCCAGCACTTTACATTTCTGGGACTGCTATTAAATATTTCAATTTTAAATGAAAATAAAATGTATTCTATGTAGGATCTTAAGACAAGGGACCTCTCTCTTGCAATATAGTATATTCAGTTTGCATGTTGATTTACTTTTCTGTTAGTTGCATTTGGGGCTTGTCATTTACTGCCCTCTAGTGTTGTTTAGGTAGAATGTGTTCAAATAATAGAAGATCTTTTAAGTTACAGGGTGCTTGCCCAGCATGCCTGGTAGACAGAAATAGCACTGTGGCTGCAAACCACAAATAGTGGTACTTTCTATTAAGAGGCTGCATAAATACAAGCTGTGTATTCAGCATTTTATATGAAGACTAAATATGGAACTAACTAGTGCTAGTTAATAATCTTCTAGATGTAATCAGGTCAGACTAGATGTTCAAATGTCAATGTTTAGGGAGTGTGACCAAAGCAACTCCCTAAACAGGCATTTCAGTAAATATATGTGTCACAAAGCTCCGAATATTTATAATTACAACAGAGGTACATTTTGGTTTTAGGCTTACTCACACTAACCACATTGATTATTGATCATTTTATTGATGTGAAGCTCTGTGATACAATTATATACACCAAACCTCCTGCACTGAGCAGAAATGAAATGAATAGATAGTGTGTGTTTGTGGAAGGCTCCAATTGTGATCTATCTTGTCAAGAAAATCAGAGGCTAGAATAAAATACTGTTTTTTAATATGTATGACACAGATTGGACTTATAAACACAAATACACTCTGGGACTGTTATACAATTTCACTCGCAGAGCTTTGTGTGTAAGTAGCATTACTATAAATCCTAAATATTTACCTCACCATTACACAGCTTCCTCCAACCTGTTATCCCCATAAGCTGACTTCATATGTGATCTCTTCTACCTCTCTTCTCAGTATCTAATCTGTCAAAATTGTAACTGCCTCTGACTGCTGCTTTGTGACATCATTACATTCTGATGACCTCACAATGTTCAATGTGCCATTGTTAAACTTGCTTTCATTTTTTATATACTAGAAATCTTCTCTACAAGTTAACACATTTAGGAGGTGTTTGTAAATGAGGGGTAAATATGAGAAATGAAAATCAGCCCTTAAATGGGAAGAGGATTTAGGAAAATGGTATAAATCTGAAGAATGTTTAAACTTTTTTGAATGAACGAATCCATTGTATCAATATACAAGAATTACTTTAAACTCTTACATAGATGGTACTAGTCAGGGCCGATTCTGGGCGGGTGCACGGGGTGCACCGCGCCCAGGCGCTGTATAGCTGTGAAAGATGGGGGCGCCTAGACTGCTGCTGGCCGGCACACAGAGCAGGCGCTGCTATCACAATGATTGATAGCAGCACGCCTTTGCTCATGCCGGGCGCCCTGTATGTCTGTAGTGATCCTTATTGAGGTTACAGCACACGTAACTGCACCTCCGTGGGCGGAGCTCAGCGCGAGGGGTGCATGCTCCCCCCCTCACGCTGTGATAGGTCAGAGCATCCGGATTCACAGAAGAAGCTGTACAGCAGCAATAACCACACGGTCTGAGCCATTCCCCTCCCTGCAACTAAAAGGTAAGTGAGCAGGGAGGAGGACAAACATCAAAAACTATTTTTAACGTTAAAAAAAGAAAATACATCTTTGTGTAAGGGTGTCTGTGTGTATTAGGAGTGACTGTGTATATGTGAGTGTGTATATGTGAGTGAGTGTGTGACTGATTGTGTATATGTGAGTGTGTGACTGTGTAAATGTGAGTGTGTGACTGTGTATATGTGAGTGTGTGACTGTGTATATGTGAGTGTGTGTATGTGAGCGTGTGACTGTGTATATGTGAGTGTTTTTGGGATTCATTGTGTATATGTGAGTGTGTTTGGGATTCATTGTGTATATGTGAGTGACTGTGTATGAGTGTGCATCTGAGAGTAACTGCGTACATGCAAGTGTGTGTCTGAGTGACTATGTACACGCAAGTGTGTGTCTGTGAGTGACTATGTACACGCGAGTGTGTGTCTGTGAGTGACTGCGTACATGTGAGTGTGTGTCTGTGAGTGACTGCGTACATGTGAGTGTGTGTCTGTGAGTGACTGCGTACATGTGAGTGTGTGTCTGTGAATGACTGCGCACATGTAAGTGTGTCTGTGAGTGATTGTGTATATGTGAGTGTGTGTCTGTGTATATGTGATTGTGTGTCTGTAAGTGACGGTGTATATGTGAGTGTGTGTGTCTGTGATGGTGTATATGTGAGTCTGTGAGTGACTGTGTATGTGTGTTTGTGAGTGACTGTGAGAGTGTGTCTGTATGTATACACTCACATAACATGCATTAATACACACTCACTAATACACACACACACATAACGCTCACCAGAACACCTACATAACATACACAATCACACTAATACACACTCACATAACACTTGTGAATACTCACATAACATGCATTAACACATAATCACACTAATACAAGCTCACTAATACATACATACAAACACACACTCACATAAAGTTCACTAAAATACTAATTTTCTCCATTAGTAATCACACTGGGTTTCTACTTTTCTTTTTAAATAATTTATAATAAAGTTTTGGTACTTTAATTTAGATTTCTTGAATACATTTGTGAAGGGGGAGGAGTTAGTATTATAGCCGCGCCCAAAAAAATCCTGCACCCAGGCGCACGTGACCATAGGATCGGCCCTGGTACTAGTTGTAATAAACATCACACCCTAACCTCTCCAATCTGAAACATATTTGGTAAGATTTTGTTAAATTGGCCAGTATAAAAATATGCGATAAATGATACTCTCAAACTGAATCTCCCTCCACAAACATTTTTGTTCCATCTGAATAGGCCTAATGTAAATTAGACAATAAAATATCTTTGTCCATTAATTAAATATAGGTAATACTCAAATACTCGCACCATTTTATTGTTGGCCTATGGCCGGACAAGATTGTTATCCTAAATTCTTACACTCTAGGCCGTAAGAGCTTTCTAATGCCAAGAGCAGCAGTAATTCCTGCAGGTGATATATATACAGAAACATTTGACACTGTATAAGAAAATAATCTTTTAACGCATCAGTGGTTGTATATTGATGAAATTCCAAACATATGTTTTCTTATCTGTTCCCTTTTGTCCTTTTGTATATAATATATATGTGTGACAATTAATCTGTCTATTTGTATACATCTCCTTGTCATCCATGACTGCTTTAGCTCCTTTCTAATCAGCTGTCTGGAACACGTTCTCTAACTCACGCCTTCTTCCTCTTTCCCCACAGAGAGGAATCACAGTGATGTCCAGGTGTTTTTCTACCTGTGGATCTTCTCGTATTTTGTCAGTTCTTGTTACACCCTCATCTGGGATTTGAAGATGGATTGGGGGCTGTTTGACCGTAATGCAGGAGAAAACACTTTTCTTCGGGAAGAAATTGTATACCCACAAAAGGTGAGACTGTGACGTACGTTGTATCTAATAGATCGGAAGCACGCAGAGGGCTCTGTTGTGTAATAGCGTAGTGAGTGTGCGCCACTCTTTGTGTTGCGTGTTTCTAATCTTTCTTTCTCCCTTTTCCTCTAGGCTTATTATTACTGCGCAATCATACAAGACGTCCTTCTCCGTTTCGCCTGGACCATTCAGATCTCTCTTTCCACTTTAGGTCTCTTCCGAGATGCTGGGGATATCATCTCCACTATACTTGCTCCGCTTGAAGTCTTCCGGTGAGCTATGACGCTTTAGAAAGCTTTCCCAACATATGATCATATCAAAACTACAAATTTCGTAATTTGGAGCTACCCGAATAAAGCTTTTCATTTTGGCCCCAAATTTGTTGAGTAATAATAATTGTAAAGGGCCATTTGGATCACAGATATGATCTGATATGGAGCGAAATTCTGAGCTCCTATTTTCTTATAGAAAATGAAGTCTTTTTTCTTTTTACTTGTTGTCTTTGACTTTTATAGGTATGTATTTGTCTATTTGTGAAAATAATGCTTAAATTGATGTAAGACTGCTGAATAAAACTACAGAAGAGGCTAAAAGGTTTTTGCTTGAAGTGGACTTGCCACAATGCACCCCACTTTTGTTGAGGGTGCGAAGAAGGAAAAGTAGGAGCCAAACACTAAACGCATGCAATAATGGAAAATTAATCTGAATCTGACTTTATTTAATTTTCCATCAACAAGTTAATCACTAAGTTAGGCAAATACAAAATAATATAAGCACAAATGTTTAAATGGATGGTAAGACAATCTATAATCAATATAGTATTTGGAAGGTGCTGCACATATGCAGGGCATAAAAAAAGGGGACAGTCTAGTCCAAAACTCACTTTGGTGCAAGATGAAGATTACTGCTTGCATAGTGCACAGGTTTTTTTCAGTGTGATTTTGATGCAGGCATTCTGCATAAATCACACTTTAATATTTGACTGAATCCCTCCCCCAGTGATGACTCTGCATGTATACTACAGGTACAGCAACATTGATTATATCGACACTGAACATATAAAGTTTTGTTTCATATAGTCACTTTATGTGCTTCTGGAATCAAATACATTGTGTGTAATCTAAGTGACCTTGCTCTTGTACACTCTGAATCTCTTTAATCCCTTAGTGACCGAGTGCTATGTTGCATTTGACGTGCCTTGAAGACCAGAATTCCATTATTTTTGTCATACATTTACTGAACTGTGAATTTCTTTCTTTGTGTTCAGTCCACCCACACAAATTATATATCATTTTTTAAAAGACGGATAGGGCTTTCATTTGATACTATTATTTTCATCATATGATATCATTTACTATTAAAAAAATATAAAATATGATGAAAATATGCCATAAAAAAACCTTTTTCCAACTTTGACCTGATTTTTTTTTTTACACAATTACAAATGGTAAAAAAAGACCCCGTCTATATATTTCTACTATTTGTCCTGAGTTTAGTAATATCAATGTTTCCTTGTTTGTCTATGTTTTATTTCACGTAATAGGGCAATAAACAATATTAGTGTTTTTTTTGTTTTCTAACCATTTTCTTCTACAGTGAGTTTTTTTAACCCCAACTCTAAATTTAATCTAACCCTAAATTGACCCCCACCCCTTAATCTAACCCTTGTAATCATCCGAACCCCCGTTTAACCCTAATTATGACCCTATTTGTGACCCTAACCCTAGATCTATGTTTAGTAGATCAAGGGTTAGCTTATTCCATTTATTTATTTTATTTATTTAATTTTCTATTTTTTACCTGTAATACCGTCTAACTGCCTGTAGGGGCAGTCAAGTAGCGGTTTCAGAGCGACGGAAGAGATTTTTTTTTCTGTCTTCCGTCGCTCTCCTCTGGGCACGCTGTATCGGAGGAGCATGCTCCTCCGAAACAGCACACACCGATCGCGGTGCCCAGGGGGGCACAGAATGTGTTGCATGATGCCTCGATAGAGGCCTCATTGCAACACTTTAACACACATAGGCAGTGATCAGCTTTCACTGCCTATGTGTGTTAACGCGCATACGATCACATTCACGGTGATCGTATGCGCTCGGGGGGGGTCGAGGGGGGCCGAAGCAGCCTCTGAGAGTAGCTACAGACATGTAGTGTTGCGCTAAGGAGCGCGAACACAACATGAAAACGGAGGACGTATATATACGTCCTTAAGGACCATGCTTTTCAGGACGTATATATACGTCCATATGCATTAAGGGGTTAACAGTACTAAACCCTTGTCTGATGACATCACTAGAGAAAGACAGGAAATTCCATTAATTTGAATTAAATTATTCTCAAAACATGCGTTTTAAAGTACTTTGAGAACACACTAATATGCATTAATATTTGGAAGATCTTCATTTTCATTATAGGCAATTACTCTGCCCAAAAATTCAGAAACCGAGAACTGTTCGGTATTAATATAATATGGAGAATTATGTTCTCTGTAAGAGTTTCTCCTACATTCCTTATATTAATACCGAATGGTAACTCTGATATACTGCACCATTATTGCTCTCGTTCTCTTTTTCCAGGGAGTAATTCTCTGTGATGAAAATGAAGGTCTGATGCTGATATATATCTTGTTTTCACTATCTAGGTGTGCACCTCCTTTATACCCATTTTATGGTAGATTAGTGTTTATCTGGCTGATCATTTTCCCTGATTGAACAGGTATTGTATTTCCTTATGAACAAAGACTAAAATGTAAATATTTCCAGGCCTGCAGCGATGAGAGTTCACATGTACTGGGTTTCTTGTTATGAGGAACCAATTGAAGCCCTGATATCTGTTCTCTCGCTTTCCAGCCGCTTTGTGTGGAATTTCTTCCGTCTGGAGAATGAGCACTTGAATAACTGTGGTGAGTTCCGTGCCGTGCGTGACATTTCTGTGGCGCCAATGAACGCTGACGACCAAACCCTGCTGGAGCAGATGATGGATCAAGATGATGGCGTGAAGAACCGATCCAAAAGCAAGACATGGAAACGCAGCCAGAGTATATCCCTTCGCAGACCACGTCTGTCATCACTGTAAGTTTCCTCAAGCTCAGGACTTTGTTGCTTTTTGCCGTGCCATTAAAACATATTTTACTGCCAAATAATAATGAAGAAACATATAAAGGTCTATTCACTGAATAGTGAGTTGTGGTGAATGGACAACCAGATTGCCTATTTTGTCTGTCTGTATTATCAATTACATTACTGTCTCTTATGTTATTGTAACTCCGATATATTAATGTTATACTTAACAAGACACAGGCCAGTAGAGATGTAAATAAAAAATGTCTTTCGATAGGGCGGGTTGTGTCTTCCCAATGGATAGCACTGTATGTTATATAAATATAGTAATAGCAATGCACACTAGTAGATCCAAGCCATTGATCAACAACTGACTCTCAAGGGTTCCATGTGTTATGTCTTTGAATTTATGAAATTGTACCAGTGATTTTGTCTAAAATCCATCACTAGCGGAAGAGCTAATCATTCATGTGCTATAGCAATTACTGGTTGATATCGCATTTTACATGTAAATTCTCAGAGAACTGTAGGAATGAACCCTTGCTAACACACCATCTCTTCTGTGTTTCTGTCCTTCAGGGGTAAGGGACGAGATGCTAAGATACTGATTGATGACACGGACGATGAAGCGAACACATGAATCCGTTGATGCACTAAAAAGTCCTGCATCATACTACGTCTATCAGGCCGCCAACCCCACCTTTCTGGCTTCTCTTTGTCGTCTCTCTCCACGACCCATTATCTCTGGGTTGGCTACTTGCACGCCTGCCTTTCCCAGCTTAAACAATTTATTTTCCAATCCATGGACAGAGGTAACAAGAGAAGCTGTGGACAGACCTTTCCTCGTCTGAAGTCACCAAGATGGAAAGGACAGTCAGGGAGCTCGGGGGTTCTTATGCAAACACCCAAGTTCCCACCACCAATGTAATCTCTTGCCTGATTCCAAACAGACTTCCGTTAATGATTTATTATTTAGCGCTGTGGTGCCCCATACACCAGCATTTGCTGGTAATGTTCTCTCTTTTCACAGCTGCAATTTTTTCTCTTATATCCCTTCTCCCCTCACTCCCTTCCTTCACATACCAACTCATCTGTTTGTTTGCAAAGCATCATGGATATTTTGAGTTCCCACCCCCCAGCAGTGCTGGAAGGGGTCCCAAATGATAAGGGGCTGGGGGAGTGACTGAGACACATAATGAGGGGTGCATTCCCTTCATTTACAGCTTCAACAATCCTTTATTTTAAACCAAAGTTTCTATATTGTTCCTCTTACTCTTTCTAAGCCTCTCCCTATCTTCTTCTGGACCATCTTCCTGGATGTGTTCAGATCCTTAATGCTTGTCTTAATGGCTTGCAATCATTTCAGCATCTGAGAGAAGCCAGTCCTGCCAAGGGCCTGTATTCTGCTCTTTGTAAGAGCCGAGCACTCCCTCTCATAGCCTCAACAATCTGCACTTGGGGATTTGGGGTGCTTAATCATTTTGCTGCTGAAATTTTAGCCATGGGGGCATTTGTTTGTAGACCCCCTCTACAGCAGAGTGGTTAAATGTGACCCTATCCCCCCTTACTGCCAGATAAGTGACATGTGAACATTGCATATTCAGGTGCAAGACATGTCTAAAGTATTTTGTGTGACTTCTCTGAGTGCTGGCTCATACTGCTATTCACTCTCATATTGCTGCCTTTTGGGTTATACCCACATTTGCCAGCAGATCTTCCCACAAGGGCTGACAATAGGGAACCAGTCTTAAACCCCACCCCCCGCCCCCTCTTCACCCAGCACTGCAGCAGATGCACAATGCAGTAATTGGGTAGGGGGCAGCAGAGTACAAGGAATAACCAGTTATTAACGTTAGATGCCATGCTTACTTTAGATTTGTTTTCTGAAGACTAAATCCATGCCTGCTCCATGAGACAGGCCCAGAAATATGACAGCGCTGCCCCCTCCCTCTCACCTGTTTGCTTTCTCCAGTTAGTGCAAGGACAATCTTCTAAAACTAGACCTCCTTTATGGTGACAATTTTACCTCTACAAGATCCTGCCTCTCTCAGCTCGTCTCCCTGCATTGCTTTTGCAAATGGGATGCTCGGGGGAGTGACGCTCAGAGTGCTGCTTCTGCTGAGGTTTGTGACCACCGCTTTCTTGTCTTGCGGTAGCTGTGTACGTGCTTTGCTGTTCAGCTTGGCTTCTCTTGTTCGTGCGCATGCTGTGTTCCTACTCTGTCTAGAGGGGAATTATTTGTGTTTCTGAAAAGGGTCTCGCCTGCTGAGTTTAGGGAGAGGGTGCCAGTCGCTCTTTCAGTTCCACCCGTATGATTTCAACCTCCATCTGACAAACCACCGCCTCACGGTAGACGTGTATATGTGTTATGAACATTGCCCTATTCACAGCCACCGGTAGAAATACTTGATCATTATATACACAATAATGGTATGAATAGGCACTCTTGTCTGGTTTTGTCTGTAGATGATGTGAAGCAGCCATTCATTTCTACTCTGCCTTCCACTTATATATAACTTCCACCTGACTAGAGTGGTAGACATCCGGTAGTTTGTAAAGGCTAGGGGTCTTAATCTCCATTATTTTCTTTGGGTTTTCAGAGCACAGCCAGGTTTACACGATTGTTTGTGTGACCAGCCCTGGTTTTTCAGCTCATATTCCCTATTTAAAGACAGTTTTGGTTTTTTGTTGTCACAAGAAATGGGGACCTGAACCCAAGAATGACTAATCACATGGTGCGGAAAGGCCTACTTGCCACTTCCTGAAGTTACAAATGGCACCTTCCAGGCATACTGCTGTATGCAATCCATGTCGGACTATCCCATTTTACTGTAAAGTGGGTTTTTGGTATTTTTAGTTGGTTTTTTTTATCTTCAAGATCCGACAAACAGGAGTACTCTCCCTGCCTCAGACAGACGTCCTACTCAATCTTGGTAGCTGTAATGTGACAAACATGTTCTTGTGTAAGGTGTGGTGTAAGTTTGTGCAACAAGGGAATCGTGTCTGGAAGAGGGGTGTAGAAAGCCAGGGAATAAAGGGGAATTTAATCACACTCCGTCCCTCCCTGCTTCCCTCTCCAGCTCTCTACCCACTGTGAACTTTTCTTCCTGCTAGGTGTCTTCAGTATAAGCACTGTGACTTGTTCTCTTTCAGGTGCATTCCTACCTTTTCATCCCATTCCCCCAAATCTCTCATCTCGTTTTCCCCATTTTTTTTATTTTTTTAACCTTTCCATGTTCCTTAACATGCCTGCTTCCTCCTCCTTTTTTCTTTCTGCGGTCCTAGAGTCCGCATCCTGCCTGCTCTCCTCTCTGTGACTGTGCTTATAGCTCTCCGTTCCCCCGTTGATGGATATAAAGATTTTTTTTTTTTTTTAAATACTGTGGAGTACTTTCTGGTCAGTAGGAACATTTGGCACAAAGTGCTTCTGGTTTGTAGATTGTATAAAAACAAATTTATGTGGCTTTATGTGTTTTTTTGGTAAAAGAAAAACAAAATTATTATGGTGTCTGTCTTTGATTTTTCTGAGAATTTCTCCTCCTGGTAAGGGCCTCACAAAACTAAAGATCGATCATGTAGATTACGTTAGAAATCATAGATGAGTAGATTTCTTTTAATTGTTCTATTGCTAAGTGGGTATGGACCACAGTAACCCATGCTTCCAGTCGCCATCAGACATTGGGCACAGGCTTGCCCAAAGTTGTGTTGTCAATAGGGGAGCTCTGGGTAACCTATTTGGAGCTCTCTGGAACAGATTGTAGAATTTAAAGAGATTGCAAGGTCCTTGATTCTAATTGACTGTCAATTTCCTATTAAATCCCGTCTGTGCGTGGGCTGCTGGATATACATATGCCCCTGTATAAATCCCGTCTGTGCGTGGGCTGCTGGATATACATATGCCCCTGTATAAAGCCCCGTGTAAATACATAACACGTGCATTACAAATCCCTGAATAACATGTAGAGCTATATTATGTCCCTATAGACCAGGAGCTGGTCCCTGTCGGTAATGCTGGGTGAGGTGGTGTCCAGTGTGTAATCTCGCCTTTAATGACTAGACCAATGGTTTGGCTTTTGGGGGCCTGTCACCTGGAGTCAAAGCTATAATGAATAACCAGGCTTCACCCTAAGATGTGAGTCCCAGACAGGGAGAAGTTTGTATTGTTATAGGTTTTAGCTCTCTGGTATTTGGCCCTGAGAGATCAAGGCAGCTGGTGCGACAATTGGGTGGCCAGGAACACTGCGTGCGTGTGTATGTAACTGCTTTCCACATACTGAACATGAGATCCCAGGGACAGAGGTGGTAGAAGAGAGGGAAGGGAAGGAACAGTATTTGGGCCATAAAATGAAGCATACCAGCAGGTTGAAAGTTGAAAACACCACTCAAATGAACAAATCTTGTTGAGGCTGGACCAGTTATTATTTGTAACTGATATCTTTGAATGAAGCTTTTAAAATGCACAAAACATCAGTGGTAGAACTTGCACGTTAATGGTAAAGTAGCCAGACTTAAACCTAACGCGTTTCACCCATGATCATAATCCTAGGCACATCCCCCATTTAAGGTCTTCCGATTTAGAGCAAAGAAAGGAGAGCGTGTACAAACAAAACATGTGAAAAGCAAGACTTAAAAGCATAATGTATGCAATGCCAAGCGGCAGAAAGGATATAGGCAGCTAGAGATGGTATGCATGGGATCCCTTTTCAACCTAAACTTGCCATATAACTGTCACAGCTGTACCCCTAGTGACAGGCCTGCATTCATCTCTCAGAAGATCCAACGGAAATTCCTTTAATAGTTGAAAAAGTTGCAGGAAAATGTTTTCTGTATCTCTAAAGTTATTGTACAAAACAAATGGGTTTACAAAATTAGTAGACAGTCTGTCTCTTCTGGAGTGTATTTTGTATATATTTCTTTCAACCCTGCAAGTTGTTGGGTATTTCACGCCCTGCAATGTGTAAGCTTTTAATAGACATGAGATCCACTAGGTGTTTAAGCTTTTAATAGGCATGAGATCCACTAGGTGTTTAAGCTTTTAATAGACATGAGATCCACTAGGTGTTTAAGCTTTTAATAGACATGAGATCCACTAGGTGTTTAAGCTTTTAATAGGCATGAGATCCACTAGGTGTTTAAGCTTTTAACAGACATGAGATCCACTAGGTGTTTAAGCTTTTAATAGACATGAGATCCACTAGGTGTTTTGGAAACACATAGCTTCCTCTGCTGTAGAGTCACAGATTGCCCACCACTTACCAATCTAACTTTAAAAGCAATCTGTTAAGTATTATAGTAAACCCAGTAAGTAATACATTGGCAGCGAATGAGTTATACGGGCATAAGTAAATGATGTTTCGTGTTCACAGATTACTATGGCTCTCGGACAGTGAAATAAACAGTCCTCTCCTTTGTACATAGAAATGCAACATCACATGGAGATTATCTGGTGAAATAGATCTGTTGGTAAATGCCCTGACCACAGAGCATGATCAGACCTCAAGGTCACCGGTTCCAGGAGTGTCAACTCAGACTTTCATCCTTCTGAGGTCAATAAATGAGTACTGTCGTTTGGGTTATAAAAACATCTACTATTCTGCTGCCGCTTCACTTAATTCCAAAGGCGTGCGCTAAGAAGCACCTGAAGTGCCACTGGGAAAAAGGTTCTATATAAAGATATATAGTTATTATAATAGTATTATATTTGAAAGAAACAAGTCTACTTAATATTATTATTATTATTATTATTATTATTAAAGCTGCTGTATGTCAGCAGTCCCATTCGGAAAGAAAACTTTACAGAGTTTGTAAAAAAATTTTTTATCTTCGTGGGAAATAATCCTATGACGATTGGTCACAGATAAGAAAGATACACATTTTTCCTTTCAGTCTAATTCTATCTTCATAGGCGAGGGATTTATTCTTCATCCTACCCTTTTTCATTTTATGTAATTTTTGTTTCCAAAAGCTCAAACTTTAGATACAATTTCAGTTGCCTTCTGTATGTTTTGTGAAGCTGACAGATTTGTGGATTTTCACATGCTTTATACTTTCACCATGATTAACACGTATAATTACCGGTTAGCCTCTTCGTTTGGGGAAAATCTATACATAGTAAAAAAAAAACAATAGATTATAAAGCTACTTGGGATTAATTGGTGGGTGCCTAACGACTAAAATTACTATTTAATTAACCTGCAGCCACAAATATTACAAAAAAAAGTTGGCAAAATCTACCGCACAATACACAATCGCACAATGGATTGCCTGTACATTACCAAAAGCCTCACACACTAGGGTAACCCAATGCTATCCTCCATTAGGCTTTTTTTATTATTATTATTATTATTATTAATGTGGGCAGACATTATAATCTGTTCCTGCCAATTCCATCATAATGTAACACCCTCAATTAAATAGTCAGTATGTGCAAATTAACCACAAATGGCAAAGTTGTTGAACTATACAAGTTGAAGTGCTTTCTGTTTCCATGAAGTTGAATTGCGTTGTTTACTAGAATATAAAACTCTACTCACCCTGCTAAATAAACCCTCTCCTACTTCATCATGCAAAGCTATAGACTGAATCCCCTCAACTGAAACTGGCAAAAAGTGTAGTGAATCTCAAGTGCTCTCCAGCAAAATAACATCACATTAACATGTGTTTGTGTAGCACCAATACAGTGCATCAATGGGAACTACATACTATGTTAGACAAACATGGACAGACTGACACATGAGGTAGGTTACTTAATGGGTGTTCTTACAGCATGAGATTTGAGTGATTAATAAAGTATTGCGCAAAATTGGTACATAAAGATATTGGTATGGTTATCAAATGAAAGTGATGAATTTCTCAAATTATACATACATAAAAGCAAACGGAAAAACATCCATGTGTAATTTAATAACACAATATGAATCCCTAAACTAACATTTACCAGGGAAATCACAGATTCTGATGTGAAGTGCAATATATGGGCTACGGTCTCCACCATCCAGGCAGATAGGTTGATAAAGGTTCAGCTAAATCAATGGTGGTGAAGCAGAGATAAAAGTAGAGAGAGAGAAGCAAAATATAGCGTAGTATGCCAATATCCAAAATGTATTGGGCCCTGTTTGGTAAGGCTTACTTTTAAATGGTGCATTCCGATTTACACAAAGAAGACTTGCGATCAGGATCAGTGGAGACACTCGCCAACCTCGGCTCCTCCACGCGATATTGACGGTGCAGCAGTGAAAGTGCTTCTCTGTTGATCACCGGTAGTGAAGACCTGCCCACCTCAGCATAAAACAATCCCGTTTCAGCTCACCACCACCTTCCTGATGCTGGCGTAGAGTGTTGTGTGTCTTGAATATATAATATCTAACTCTACTCTCTAATAGCCCAAATCGGAGACATTAGTCCAAAATAGTAATGCAATTGGGAGTTCATTATTAAACAAGTCCAATGTCAATAGCGCAATTTTCGAATTTAAAAGGGAAGACCATATTTCCTTTAAAAAAAAAGGCTTAAATAAGCATATATTACTGTACAAAATATCAACTATAAATGAAAATACATCTTAAAAGGAAATAAGTCTGTAAAACACAAAGAAATGGATAATAAATAATAAAATATACAAAATTAAATTTAAAGTATCCTGAACTGTACTACTGTAAGTAGTACAAAAGCAGTTCTAAAAAATAGAACAAGAACTAGGAGAAATGCAATTAAAAATAAAGAAGCAAAGACAAGTTAAAGACAACCCCAAGGCATCAGGCCTGCTCAGCGGGTACCATCGTGGCATTGAGCACAGGTAGGGTTGCCACCCAGCAGGCCGGTAAAAAAAATACCAATGTATTGCTGCCAATGTTATGTCTATGGGGGCAATAACAAGGCCAGTATTTTTTTGTGGAAAAGGTGGCAACTGGCAACCCTCAGTACAGGTATGATTTGGACAGCCTTAAAGATTGACTGTACAAATCCAGAAGACAGAGGCAATTATTTTCTTTATATCTTTTATCATATACTGTAAGACGGGGGTCCAAGCTTTTTCTCTGCATAAACAGAAATTCATGTGCGTGTTGGGCCTCCGTGATCATTTTCATCTATTGTTTTAGCAGTAATAAAAAAAAGCAGTTCAAACTAGTTTAAATTAACTTTATTCAAAAAATTATACATTTATATGGATAATGATAATATTGACAGTTAAGTCAGGTGGGCAGCATCTTGCTCACAGGCCTCTCCTGGTCTAAGAAAATCAATATCTACCTACATTGCTACTAACAACATGAATCTATTTTCTTTGATGATACATTATGTATATGTCTTCTCCAGACTTGTTGGGCGACTTAAAACCTTTGCTGTATGAAATCCACAAAATGACATAAAGCCGTATTTTGTGTCGGAGGAATGCACACACATCAGAAAGCTGGTAGAAAAATACAAAAGAGAAATCTTATAAAGACAAACCAATTAGTTTTGTAACATAAACAACACTCTAGTAGTCCACGAATTGATACACAAAACCTTTCATGTTTGTCTTCCTTTTCATTCTCAGACATATATTGCCCTAGGCCTTTTTCTGCACAATCTTTTCCATGGTTTCTGGAATCGGCTAATATGATCGCCTTTCACACAGATTGATGTGGCTTACACATATCTTGTTTTCAAGTTTATTCAATAAATGCAGACTGTTAGATAGGATAATATAATAAAGCTGTATTGGGACGGCTGAAATCGCCTTTATGTAAAGATCGCAGCTATTGGATCAATGCCCAACAGTGAATGAGTAAATCTATATTAAGATTTCTTGCGTATATATATATATTAATAATATTTAGAAAAGATTTCCACAGACCACCCACTAATAGATTGTATCACAATGTATATGTGTCTGCTAGTGCTTTCCTCACAGTTACCAGATTATAACTAAAATTACACATAAGCGTCATATGTAGATTATGCACATAATATTTTTCTACCCACTGCTTTCATGGTTCCTTTGAATTCTTTGTGGGGCAATGCATGTTTTTTTTATAATCCAGCCGTTCTTTTTTTTTTTTTTTTTTTATTGGGATTATGAAATCAATCAGTAATATTAAATGCTGCATTAAGCCAGGAGAGAAAGAGCAGATGCCAAGAGCAGACTCTGTATAGGAATGAGATGGGTACAGGATATCTTGTCTCCAATGTTCTCTATCGCTGCTGCTAAATGGAGGTGAGGTAAGGAATTCAATGCATATTTGGTGTTGTGGAGGAGACTGTGGGCCTAGTCCATGTAACATTAGATGTTTGACTGTCTCATCCTAGACTGGTCGAAAACGCCTACCCCAATAATCCATTGATTACAATAACATGATTATATGGCGACTGGTAGTATCTGGAGCTTTGAGTGCATTTGTATTAAAAATCTACAGGTATTTAGTTTCTAAACCAGTATTATTTCAGTCTGCATTCCTGCTAGCACAATCCAGTCTGTTTATAACCTGAATTGCTTAAAGGGAAATCATGGGAGCTGTAACTGTGTTTTAAAAATGTGTAGTAGTCTCTGTGCAGTCCTTTTCATGCAGGTAAACTTCAACATGTCAGCAACCTTGGGTGCTCGGGCAAGTCCTGTCTTTGCAGACTGGGTGCTGGGGCAAGTTCTGTCTTTGCAGACTAGGTGCTGGGACAAATCATGTGTGTGCATTCTGGGTGCTGGGCAAATCCTGTGTATTCTCTCCTTACTTGCAAATGTACAATAACATCATTTAGCATACTCCCCAATGTTAGTTGGACAATGGCCCCAGCTGTCTCCAGCTTCCTCTTCCACACAGACACGGTTCCAGGGCTGTCTTTAATATTGATTGGACCCTGGGCAAGAATTTTCTTGGGCCCCCTGGACCTTGATCCCGTCCCCGGCATGCAATCACGCTCTCCATCGCAATATTCCCCCACCCAAAAAAAAACACACAAAAATAAGCACACACACAACTGGATTTTTATTGCAGCGTATCAAATGTGTATAATAAGTGTATAATTGTGTATATATGGATCAACATGTGTATATATGGCTGCAATATGTATGCCTTCTTACTATGCATCCCTGCAATAAAACTACTCATTGTCTAAGTTACAAAAGTATACACGGATATTAGAGAGCACTTACATATGTTCATATATATTTATAAATATCTATACACATCTCTCTCTCTCTCTCTCTCTCTCTCTCTCTCTCTCTCTCTCTCTCTCTCTCTCTCTCTCTCTCTCTCTCTCTCTCACTAGTTGCATTTATAATTATATGAACTTCTTAATATTATATTCAATCAACAACCTGATCAACTCTATGCGAAGGAGATGTGTTGCACTGTGTGAGGCACATGATGGTCACACCAGATACTGACTGGTTTTCGTTCCCCCCAGGACCACCCCAATACAGTAAGCATTTTAACACCTTGGTGAGCGGACTATTTTTGCTGTGTCATACCCGTGGTGGCCAAGGCTGTTTTAACATTTCTGCAGAGTTTGTGTTTAGCTGTAATTTCCAGCTTTCTCAGTATTAATTATTTTGCATAATATAATTTACTTCAAAACAAATCCTAAAATATGATGAAAACTTTTTCTAATGTTTACATGGATTTTTTTTACACATTTAGAAATGCTAATAAAAAAAAAACATACTTAATAGAAATATTTTTTCTGTTGTTTATTGCAAGTTATAAGGTAATAACTGAGTGGCATTTTTTTAAAACCATTTTCTCCTACAGTGACCTTTTGACCCCAGCCCTAATTATCACTAGATCTAAGGCTAACTTAGCCTGGTTTTTTTTATGTTGCCAAGCAACACAAACTCTTATTCATTGCAGTGTAACCCTTGTCCGTCTGGAACTCTGTGGGTTAAACTAAAGCTATAAGTTAGAGATATGTGAACCTATGTCACCTTTATTAAGGGACGATAAATTGAGCCCTAGAGTATACATTGAGGGGATAAATCGTCACTTCTGTTGCTCTGATGCTGTTGCTAGACTGGCCCTAGAGGCAGTCAGCAACATTGCAATAAAAAAAAAACAACCTAAATTAGCTTTACATCTAGGATTAGGGTTAGCATAAGGGTTAGGGTTACAACTAAATTTTAGCATTTGTAATTGTGCAAATGCTTTTTCAGGTCAAAGTTTAAAAAAAAAAGTGTTTTTTTTTTTATTTTTCCCCATCATATTTTATGATTTTTTTTGTAGTAAATTATAAGATATGATGAAAATAATGGTATCTAAAGAAAGCCCTCCTGATGGTGATAAAAACAATATATAATTTGTGTGGGTAGTGTAAATGAGAAAGAAGAAAAACAAAGATAAACACAACCACTCCAGAAAAGAAAAAAATAATAATGCCAAAATGCACCTAAAAATTATTGCCAACCTTGACCAAATCCTGCACAGCTCACGCAAAGGGTCAGTATGTATTAGAAAAAGACTAAATCTCATATACATAAGAGACCCCAGGTATTTAGTTTATTTATCCTCCCCTGATACTTTACACATAACACCACACTCCTAACATGCCATAAAACACAAGGCACCCAGCACCATCTAAAACATAACAGAACTATAAAATCACATCATTTTACAGCCAGCAACACAGATGTTGCATCCTTTGTTTCCAGGACAGAGAGCTCAAATACTGGATACCTGGTAGTGCTAATTACAACACATAGAGCCTGGACATTATGGTCCACTGCATACCTGCCATTTAAAGGGTTAAGAAACAGAACTAAAATAACATTCAGAATAACGCATTCATTCTTAATTTATTTTTGTTTTAAATCTAAACAGCCTAATGTCTCTCTATTCTCATCTTCCTTCCCTGATCTTAAACAGACTCTATCACCTAACCATTGTTTCTACAGTGAATGCAAAGAATAAAAAAAATGATTGGAAATTATCTATATTTTGTGTATATTTGTATGCAAATAAACGGGATTGTAATTTGCATATGAAGCCACAGTGATGTCATAAACAGAAGACTTCACAGATGTATGGAAAACACATTTTTCTCCTAATTTAGGCATTTGCTTGCAGTTTTGCTAACACAATGTATACATCATTTTCAATGTTTTTTTATTCTCTGCATTTACAGTATATTTAAAATTTAGGCGATCCAGTCTCTTTAATATTTACATTCATAACAGTCTGGGAATCCTGTTTTTTTGTGCAGAATTACTCCCATGTAAAGTTTCCACCACCCCCCCCCCCCCCTTGCTATGTCCTTCTCTCCCCTCTGTCTTGTGTATTTAGTCACTTTATAATTACAGCTCCTTTCTGTGAATTTTAACTTCTTAGCTCCTCCCCCCCTGCCGCTATGTCCCCCACCCTGCCGCTGTGTACCCCCTCCCCTCCATGGATAACAGAAAAGACACTGTAATGCCAGCTTGACCCCCCCCCCACCCTCTCACTCTACCTCCCACCCTGGCTGAGAAGTCAGACACAGCTATGGCTCTCTCACACCTTTTATAGGCAGCTGCCATGAGGGGAGAGTCAGCCCTGCACAGAGGGACTGGTTAGATATTTACTGAGAAAGCTGAGGAGGGGGAAGAGTTTCAGAGGAAGGAGGAGGGAGGGAGCTCGAGTTTGTGGGGTGAAAGGAAAGAGAAAGGGTTGGTGTCTGTGCCATGGAATGAAAAGGAAGATGATGAAGAAGACAGTGAGGTCTGAGAGAAGACTGTATAAGACGGAGAGAAATAACAGCGCTTCTTAAACGCGGGACTTCCTGAAACATCTGGCAGTGAGTGCACATTCCTGGAGAAGGGGATGGGAAGCAGCAGCTGAGGCTGCCAGGCGCACACACTGCTCCCCTTTCACATCCTAAGATGTGTCTCAGAGGCAGAACGTTCATGGGTCAGGGTTCGAACCTGGTCTGTAATTGGACCTCTGGGTTCTAATCACATCCTGTTCACATGAACCCGACACATGGAGACAAAGGGGAGCTCAAGGGATACTCCACTGCTTGGTATGCTGTACTTGGTAAGCACACTTTTGGTGTCTTTTGTTAATACGTTTTGGTTTATTTTAGCAACCCTTTTATCATGGACGATGAGCTGCAGTAACCCAGGAACTGATGGGCAACAGCTTCCATTATATCAGGCAGTGTGCTGGGAATTGCACTCCAACAGACACTTTAAAGTGGCCTAATGTGCCTAATAAATATTAAATATACCTGGGAATAGTGAGTGGGGAGATTGTCAGAGGATGCTTCAGATATGGTGATACCTGAGCATCCTTATTGGTACTTTATTCACAATAGTTGTATTTAGTACTGGTGACACAATCACTATTCCTGACAACATCAGATTTGCATTGATTACTGCATTTTATCATTTTCTTGAGAATGTTGTGGGAGGTTTTAGAAGGGTAATAAATATTTTGGGGGGTCCTGTAGAGGACTCATTTTGACTCTTCTGGGTATGAAAGAGTTAATCTCTTCTCATAAATTTTGTAGGGGTATCATCAAAGGCCCGGGACCCCCCAGTGCTGCACTTTTTGTCTCTCGTTCATGGAGAGGCCTTGAGGGGACTTGTACGGCCTGTAAATTTATGGGGATTAACAGCAATTCTCAAAGCTGGTTGTGCTACACAATATATTAAAGCATTCTGGGATAAACCTGTGGAAAATACACATCTTTCTATGGTATAGATTGAAACACAAGTTCCATCCCTGGAAGATTGACATGCTAATTTAAAGGATTTTACCACACTTTTGTTTAAACTCTGCCTACTCCATCCCTTAGCAGTACACATGACACGCATACGGCTCCTTAGCCTTTCCAAACATTAACACTGATATACACGAGCGCCCAAAGCTAGTGTTTATTAACCATCTGCAAAAATGATAGAAGCCCATTTGTTAACTACAAAGGTCACAGTCAGGAACGCTAGAGAACCTTCTGAAAGATGATATTGCTCTTCTTAAAGACACAGCACTGAGTTTTCAGAAAGGTTGAGCAGTAATCCGTTGTCCAGTTAATATTTGGACCATGGACGTAAGATTGACTTGAATATTCGCAAAAATCACATGCAGGTAAGGGATTTAATTCATGTATATTCGGCCAGGGATATTCTAAAGTCAGAGTGTCTACCCAATAGAGAGAACAGCAGGGAATTGAGATGGGAATTCCAAACTTTAGGCCAATGTAGCAGAGCTGGAAACATTCTCCAATGCAGCTGAATAGGAGAATATTTTTTCAACTCAGCTACTTTGGCCTTAACTTTGAAATTCCCATCTCAATTCCCTGCAATTCTCTCTTTATTGAGTAGAACCTCTGGTCTCTGTCACCTCTGAACAATGACCTATTACCTACTCATTTTAAATCAGTATGGCGAATAGTTTGATGTTCTTTAACCCTGCTACAGTAAATTCAGCTGTAATTACCGACTGAAGGTATGTCCGCTTTCATTGTGGAGGTGGCCATTTTCGGATTACATCACAATTGTAAACCGTCCTCTGAGACTGTAACCGTTTAAAAGTGCTCTTGACAGTAGCAATTTCGATTCTTGGACTTAGAAACATAGAATGTGTCTGTAGATAAGAACCATTCGGTCCATCTAGTCTGCCCAATTTTCTAAATACTTTTATTAGTCCCCCGTTCCCGGTCTTATAGCTAGGATAGCCTTGTGTCTATCCCACGCATGCTTAAAATCCTTGAATGTGTTTACCTCTACCACTTCCGCTGGAAGGCGATTCCATACATCCACTACCTTCTCAGTAAAGTAATACTTCCTGATATTACTTTTAAATCGTTGCCCCTCTAATTTTAGACTATGTCCTCTAGTTGTGGTAATTTTTCTTCTTTTAAATATACTCTCTTCCGTTACTGTGATGGAAAGAAAACTTCCTCAGCTGAACTGAAAGGCTTGCACCGGTCTACTCTGCAAAAGGGGGGAAATGATGCTAAATGCCCCATCTGTCCAAGGAAATATAATAGGCAATACAATTTTTGTTGGAAATCTTTTTACTTAATTTATACAGTATAATATATGAGTTGAACAGGTCCTTTTTTTTTTTTAAAGTACTGTATGATGGTGCAAACCAATTTCACTTTACTATTTTGTGTGCTAAAGAGATTGTCACCCAGTTAAAGGGACAGTCTAGTTCCCAAACTCACTATGGTGCAAGATCACCGCTGGTATAATGCACAGGCTTTTATCCCTATGTGATTTGATGCAGGCATTCTGTATAAATCACATTTTTAATATATGACTCAAGCCCTCCGCCAGTGATTACTCCGCATGTTTACTGCAGGTGCGGCAACACTGATTATATAGACACTGAGGATATAAAGTTTTGTTTCATGTAGTCACTTCCTGTCCTCCTCAAATTGAGTCTACTGAGTGGCCTACGAGTTAACTTGCTCTTGTACACAGTAGGATCTATTAACAGTGCAACAAATTGTCTGATGACATCACTAGAGAGGCAGGATATTCCATACATTTGAACAGCATTATTCTCATTGGTTCCTACAGCAAAAAAAAAGGAAATTACTTTTACTCATCTAGGGTGGGCAGTCCTTGTTTCTTGCAAACTGCTGTAATTTCACAATTTCTTCTAGCTGTAAGTATTTTATATTTTAAGCAATGCAAAATGTAAGACACATTAATATGCATTAATATTTGGAAGATGCATTTTGGGCACTAGACAGTCCCTTTAAGTAATTCAGTGGATTGTTCAATATAAAAGTGACAAGCATACCTGTTCCTAAACATACAACCTTCTCACCGTCCCAAGAATTAACCACTGGAGAGGAATTCTTTGATGTATGACGTAAGACCATAGCTGAGCACTGCAATGTGAATTGTGAATTAGTATACATTTTTATCATTTAAAAGAAACCAGTCTGGCCAGGAAATAACATTTTAGCAGATTTTGCACATTCACAGAAAAAAGTGTAGCAAAGGTGCCATTCCAAGCAGCCTATATATTCAGTTCTGTGTGAAAGGAATTTGAGCTATCACCATGGAAACAAATGGAATGTTCCTGCTGAGTGCACCATTTTTAGGAATCTTATCTTACACCTAAACCACAAGTTTCCCTATTCCTTCGATGAGAGAGGCAACTTTTAGCAGTACAGCCATCCCCAGACCTTGATTTCATGTGCAGGGGGGGTCAGAAGTCTCTACAACCAATAATAAAATAAGAGTTTATCATGGACTGCCGAGGTGTACAAGAACTCTTGGTTTCGAGTTTAGAGTATAGAAGAATCCTGCTTCTTTTTGGGGTGCTGGAGGCAGTGGAATTAAATGCATTCTTTATGGAGTGAAAAATGTGCGGGGAAAAAATATATAGAAATGTTCTTTTCATTTTCACACCATGTTATCCTGCTTATAACATACATAAACCCTGGATAATTTTAGAAGAGATGGTCCAACAGAGTTCCTTCCACTTCCACATCTTTTTGTATTTATCGTTCTGTACTTAATAATTGTTATGCTGCCATCTTTGCTCATTTATGCAGTTCACCTCCAGATACCTTTTTTTAAAATGTTTTTTTTTTTTGTGTGTGTGCAATTTTAGATACACTTGGATTTTAGCAAACATGGCAGCTGAAGTAAACACGAGGGAATCCGTCCCTCATAAAGATAATGAAAAAAGACGAACATCAAGGGGCAGCAAGGCCCCAAGGAAAAGTAAAACTGTATCTGGTAAGTGTGAAGGTGCTGAGCATGTAAGAACGTTAGTTGAACCTGTGACTCACACAAAGACTTCAGCCTTTCAGGGGAAGGTTAAAGCTCTAAAGGAAAAACAAAGGGAGTTGAGACCCTCTGCGTGTTCTAGGGAGGAAGGAAGCCTAATTGAAGATGCCTTGGTGAATCCTCAGCTGCGTACATACCTGACTGAAGAAGCGCTTGAAAGTAGTAGTCCAGGAAGATACCCTGATAACTCACAGCAGACCCCGGTACCTGAGGATTTTTCAGAAGTCTACACAAGAGATAACACGACTGGGCATAATTATAGTGAACATTTGGCCAACAACCTGTCTGCTTTCAGTCCACACATGAATGCGATTGGCTCAAGGTTATGGCCTCAGGATCAGGTGGATGATTCTTCCCAGGACCAGTTAGGCTCATCCCAATTTGCAAGAAACTTGAGCCTGGCTGAGAGAGTGGAGAGGAACAGGCAGGAGCTGAAGTCTAAATTCAACAGTATCACATGGTACCATGATGACCATTTACATGGGGATGCAGAAGAGCAGATACACGCATCCAAAGATGGCAGCTGTGAGTAGGGGGTCTTGTTTGAGTGGCTGGAGTTTTGCTGTTTGTCTGTGTCAAACTGTATATTTTTGTTCTGATGGCATATGCTTCTTTGGACTGCAGGGATATATCTTGGGGACATGGATGATGACTCTGGGGTGTCACTGCCAGTCTCCGAGAGCTGCAGGTAAGAAATGTAATCTTCTCAACTGTACTATACTCGTTTTTCTTGGAGTACACCTGTTCAGGAATAGGTTAAGCTCACTTTGGTGCAAAATGAAGATTACTGCTTCTATAGGATTTTTTGCACTGTGATTTGATGCAGGCATTTTGCATAAATCACATTTTTAATGTTTGACTCAAGCACTCTCCCAGTGACTTCTCTGCATGTAAACTACAGGTGCTGCAGCACTGATTATATAGACACTGAGCAGATAATGTTTTGTTTCATTTAGTCACTTCCTGTGCTGCTGGAATACAATGCATTTTGTGGAATGTAAGTAACCATGCTCTTGTACACATATGATCTCTTAACAGTGCAACACATTGTCTGTTGACATCATTAGAGAGACTGGATATTACATTAATTTGAATTAAATTATTATAATTGGTGCCTGCAGCAAAAAAAAAAGGAAATTGACTTTTACTATTGTAAAGCAATGTAAATAATGCATTTTAAAGTACTTTGACAGATGCATTTTGGATACTAGACAGTCCCTTTAAGTCTGTGTGATGGAGGAGGCTACCAATATCTCCTAAGCTGCTCATTCACAGCTAATCTCATACAGACCAGACTTGTAAAAACCATTACTTTGCAGTATATTTTATGATTTAAGGCATCTTAAATACAGTTTTAATCCGGTCACTTCTGACCATGGTTTCCACCTTTTCTGCCCTGCTGTGTGTGAAAAGTAGTCGGTGGGAAACCTACTTCTGCCTGATTAAACATACCTTTTAAAATGGTGCTCCTAATGTGGACTGTTCAAAACATTTTTGCAATGAATTAAACAAGATTGGGGGTTATGGAGCAGTTTCCATGGATAATCAGTGGAATTATATTGCTGATTTTGGAACCAGACTTTCAAAAACCTGCTCATTATACATAACATGTTCCCAGAGTTCTCTTTATAAAGGCAGACTGCAAACTGATGATTCAGTGGATGAAGCAGTTGTCATAGCAACAGATCTACACACAACAAATTCTTCTCAGCGTGTGGTACACACTTGTTTAATTTGAGTAGCAAATTGTGTTAGGTAGGAGATGGATGGATTTGGAATGTTTACTGGTAAAGTTGATATAATTATGAGTTGTAAAATTATTTGCTAGTTGCAACGAACAGAGAATTTGTAAAATATATTTCTTTAATGAGAATTATGTGGATTGCTCTCTTTCATCACTTCCTATATTAGTTATAGTCATTTTATTAAACTAGTGCCAGCTATTCTGCAAATGGACACCAGAAAAATTGAGATTGTATTCTTCAGAGCTTACAATCTATTTCTGCAAATAAGTATTGCATCAGAGCAATTGATTCCCTCCGTGGAATAAAATACATATTAGTGTAGTACTAGATGCTTCCTACATATCTGTTACTATGACAACTGATTATTACTATTCATTCTGCTCCATCAGTGTTGCCTGTGTTAATACTCACAGTCAAGCTACCAATTTATAAAGCAGAGGATTATTGTATAGCACTGTCCATTCGAGTGACAAGTAGAGTAACAAACCATGAATGCTACTCAAAATAAAAAGTAAAATGCTGTTGGTGCTTAGTTTATTATGTTATATTTGGAACTGGTCAAGGTGAATAGTTTATTTTACTATAAAATGTAACCCCCCCCCCCCCCCCCCCCCAGTGTTTTAATACAGACAGAAGTGCTCATTGCTTGTAATCTTTAAGCCTAAACCATATGTCATAAATCACAGCCTCTTCCTATTTGTCCTTGTCTAATCATCTCTAAAATGGGTTATGTCCTAGTTTTCCCTCTTGGAATATTTCTTTTTTTTTTAACGATCCATTAGGGGGCACTGTCGGCGTCGGCCACCCATCCCACCTCTCATTTTTACACAGCCTGACACTGGTTGTTACTCTCAGGGAAGTGGCGTCACTATAAAATCCATTCTTAATCCTCTCCCAGGGATCTGAGCGTCCGTCATGAACAGGCCAAGCAGCTGTTGCACAGAGCACGAATGAAAGCTAAGGGTGCCAGTCCACTGAGAGCCTCTCACTGCGTCATCCCTCATCCGCACTCACAGCCTCCACTCAGACGGTAAGCAGGGGAAGGGGGAGGGAGACAGACAAGGCATAAATAGTGACATTTAAGGGATTAGGGCAATGTTAAAAAATGAGGAGGAAAGAGTCAAGAAACAAAAAGATCAAATAAAAAAAATTAACATTATTTCCATATTATTGGATTTTTACCCATAATTTGATTTCACAGTGTAAGAAATGTGAGGGGGGTTAGCTATTGATGTGTTTGGATACATTCACAATGGTAGTCATTTGGAAAGACATTTGCTTTGGGGAGTGGACTGGACTCTCTGATCTTGTCTTGTGGCAATCTAAAGCAAGGAACATGATTACAACACAGTCAGTCCCATCATAGCATTAACCAAAAGTCCAGGTAATTTGGCATGCAATAAGATCACTGCATTTAATTCTAATCTATTAACGAGGCTGCATTTGTCTCAGACTGTAGCTGGATGCATGGAACACAGACATGCCAAATTGATTTTTTACTTGACCCAGATAATAACCTATCAATAGCCTTGGTGATTCTACTGTGTCTATAGCCCTAGCTGGAACACACACTAAGCAACTCTGCAAGGACAGATGAAAAAGAATGACTGAAATAAAAGGCGTCTTTCTCCAGATCACTTTGGAAACAAAGTAGGAATGATTTCATGTGGCTGCATGTATGAGCTGTGATTTAAGTTGTACCCCTGCCAGCCGGGCCTGAAGGAGTCTATGTACTGATATCTCTAATTAGATATGATAATGGCCTCCGATATAAATAGATATGAGTCCTCTGTGTAAAAGGCATCTTTAAGATGGTAAATTGGAAGCATAGTGTAAGCTAAATGGAAATATTCAGTTTCTTATGATGTAGAGTCAGAATAGTGGTGACTGAGCTTTATGGGATTTATAATTGGCGATAAAATTTCTATTACTATTTGTGTTTAGAAAAGTATTTCATATAGTTTACATAATTAAAACCTTTTTCCACATTTGACCCTTGCAGTTATTTTTCTTTCTTGCAGGAGCCCTTGTGTCTCTGGTGGTCTTACTGATGGGGGATCTCTAAGTGACAGTTCCAGCAGTGACTACTGTTCTCATCATCGAGGCTCCCGTGGCGGCTCACCCTCTCACGTGCGCTTTCAAGATGAGTCTGAGCGAGAGGCAGAGGACCGTTACCGTGAGCGACAGCAACAAGGTCCACAAACTCAATGTATGAACACCACGCTGCCGGGTAAGCGACACTCCAATGTTTCCTGGGCACAGTGCCATCTAATGCCATCTAGAAATGACCACTGTGGGGCCTGTGACTCATACATCAATGGATCAGGAGGTGCTTCCCAAGGCACCAGTCCACGGAATGCTCAGTTGGGTTCTAGAATCTCACAGGAGGGTCCTCTAAGCTTCCCCGTTGGTGCCAGACCTTCTCCTCACTGGATTCTTCCATCCCAGCCATGGCGTATACATTCAGAGCTAATCCGCGAGACACACATTGGAGGGGATTCTACTGCAGACGACTCTGGGGAAGAGGAGGGCAGCCATAGCCAAAGTAAAAATACCCCTAGCTGTAGTGTTAGGAGAAACTCTGGAAACAAACCAACAGACTCCTTTCCTAGACATGAAAAGTTTACATACCCTTCAGACCACGGAACTGAAACCAGTGGGAATGTGTCTGGATTAAAATTTGTCAATGAAACCCAGATTAGCCAGCGGAAACCAGCATTAGAACCTAGCGAAAAACCTAACTCACCACTTGTGAAGCCACTGCCAAGGACGGACATATCGCAATCAAATCTAGGAACACAGGCTGTCACCAGAGCTGCAATAAAACCTAAGACACAAAAATCAGGAATGACATCTTTGGAATCCAAAAAAGAACTCCAAGTATTAAGTACAGATATTGAAATTGGAACCAATTTATTAAACACAGAGGCACGAAAAGGTACAAACAAGCTAACGTCGGCAGATAGAAGAACCCAGACAGCGCACATAATCCATAATCAAATGTCTCCAGTAGAGGCTGACAACCTCTCAATTTCTGGCCATGTACCTGTGCCACCAGCAGGCAGAGCCCCCACTTCCGGGCCTTCAAGATCAAACAGGTTCACAATTCGGTCAGAAGGGACAATTGCACAGCTGTCTATACAGAGTCCTCCAGAGGGATGTATGGTTCAAATAAATGATAAGAAGAATGTCCAATGTAATCCACTGCCAAAATCCAAACAGAATAATCAAGAGGCTCTAGAGGATAACCAGCAAGTCTCCCAGCCTGGTATTAAAGCCAAGGAACATAGGACTAGAGAAAGGTCTCACAGGTCCAGAAAGCCATCGGACAATGTAAAAGGTCACAAGATCCAAGACCGGCTCCAGGTGCCAGGTGAGCAGAGAGAAAGAGAACGATTTCACATTACTAAGAGAGAAAGTGACCGTGAACGACCTGACTTCACCGGAGAACAAGGCAATGCCAGTGATCAGGTGAACAGAACAATGTCTAATTCCTCCAGGGACCAGATTATTAGTAAAAAACATCATGCAACCAGAGAAGAAAGAAACACTGAGACGAGTAGAACAGACAGGCAACAGTATTGTGTCAATAATGCAGAGAAAGGTAAGACATACCAGTAGAGATCTATTTAAAGTGTATCTGACACCATTATTTAATAAATCTGTAATATTAGGCATAGCTCGATGCTTCAAAGTTTTTTTTTATTTTTATTTTTTTAAGTTTTAGCTGATTGCTCCTCCTTCTTGTCAGGCTGACAGAACCAATCAGCCTTCAGCAGAGAGAAGTCATTTTTTATGGAGAAATTATTCTGCAAATCCTTTGATAATTGGCTAAGATGATTATTATTATGCCATTATTTATAACCTTTATAGTTTATTAACTGCAAGCGTACTTTACTCAGTGAGCAAGAGACACTTTTTCGGTTGCTTTTTGTTAGAAACTCCAAAGGTGGGTGATCTTCACTCCATCTCACATCTAGCACATCTCTGATTGTTTTAATGGAAACTTCAACTCCCATGTTCCTCAGCCAGCGTGTCCCCAGCCAAATTCCATCGGAGTTTTGTGAGAGTTAAAACGAATTGACCACTGGAGATCTACTGTGGCTGTAATAAAATCCATTCAATAAGACCTCTTTCCTTTGGTTAATCATATTTTCTCGTTATTTATCCTACATTGTGAAGTGCAAATACACATTGTTCATTAAGCAAACTCTTGCCATGCAGCTTGAATGGATCTTTCGCAAGGAATTTGCTATAACTATTTCCATGTTTATTAGTGAGCTTAGAGCAAGCACACCCCTGCTAGATGAGCTTGTATAATCTGCATGCTCATTTTCATGAAGTTGATAATAAGTGGACACAAATGTGACTGGGGAGATCCACTTTGGCAAGTGAAGGTTTTAATTGTTTTTCTTTTCTTTTTCCCAGCAGACAACCTCTGCCAACCCACCAAGCAAGACTATGCCAACCAGGACAAGCACGTGGCACAGGAACCTGTGGATGAGAGGTGAGTTGATGAATTATTCTCTATATATTTTGTACTGAAAAGTGGAAAATATGCTCTGACCAGTGATAAGATAATGCACATGTATGTAGCATGGCCACATCAATATTGGTGTGTTTAATGACAATGCTTTCTAATAATAATCTAATAGCTTTACTGGGCAAAATAATTATAATTCCATACTGTCTTGAATTCAGAGAATGTATAACTTTATTCATTTAGCACAGGTTTTCATACCAGATGCCTCTTTATTATCTCTGCTCATTTGGAGTAAGTGACCCAAACACGTCTGCTCTGACAGATCCACGTTTTGACATGGTCACTTCTCCTGTGTTCACGTGGAAAAACCTGATCTGGGGATCTCCGCTTTGCATAGCTATTGGTATTGAATTTGGTCGTCAGAATATGTGTGGAGATCATTTGAATGTGTGATAGGGCTGCCAAAGTAAGAAAGTGTTGTTATATATATATCTCTTAAAGTGATCACAACTAATTAAAAAAAAATAATGTTGTCAAAGTGTATTTTCGTGTGCTGGTGGTTTACCGCCATACACTGCCGTGCTTGATCACACACACTGCGCTCATCTTACAAGGCAGGGGAAGCGGGAGGTGAAGGACATTGTATATGTAGTCTTCTGGGGTGTATAAAATAATAATGAATCTGTTTATTGCTGCTGGAGTCAAAAGCCAAATGCTATAACATCCTGTAAATCTTTAATTGGTGAATTTATTAATTCTTTAAATATTAGCTGGGACAGATCATAAAACAGTGAAGAGTTTAGAGGACAAGGAAATGTAGATCATTTGGGTCTTTCATGAAAGGATTAGCTTTTCCTAATGAGTTTGCTGTTCATGGAAAAGCTATTTAAATTTCGTATAATCCCACATTAAACTAAATAATAACAAAACCCAGGGTGATCACAGGTTCAATAAAGAAACCAATATGTGCAAAACAATAAGTATGTTTAATTAAAAATAATGTAGACATTTTAAATATAATGCTTTAATCACGAATATAAATAAAGTACCTTATCTAGTGTTTTTTTGTTTTCTTAGTATAGCCTCTGGAGGAAATGTTGTTTAGAATCTTGGTTCAGATCGTTCATCAATTGACCCAAGATTCTAAACAACATGTCTGCCCCCAGGTAAAGCTATACCAAGCAGAGGTACTTTTTGCTTGTAAGTTTTAATTAAAACATTTATATTTATATTTCCTACACTTGATGCAATATTTAAAATAAACATGAGTTTTTTGCCTACTGTTGCCTTTAAAGGAACACTCCCACCAAAAAATAAAAAGGTTTTATTTATTTTTTTACTTTGTATTGTCGATTTCACATATGTCTTTTGTTTTTGTTATGTGAATATATTTTACAAAATAATTTACTAAACAAGTGTGACTGGGCGCAGCCATTGTGTGAAATATAGAGACTTTACCGCACTAGTATTTCACTTTGGGGCTGGGGACACAGAATACAGTCTATAAGTCAGAATTCTGTTCATAGACTTGCATTGAATGGGAGGGTAATGCAACTATTACATCACAAGGGCGAGGAGTTATGATCCTGTTTGATCAGGTCAATCCCCTCTCTTTGTGTTGGAAGACAGGTAAGAAAAAGTTGTACACATCCACCTAGTCCTGCCCACTATAATACACAGAGAGCAGGGGAGTATTTATGACCTCATCATGCAGGCTTTGGCCACAGTTGTAAAGTGAGACTTGCTGGAAGATTTTGGAGCATGTTGCATCATGGGTACAATTTTCAAAATGGCTGCTGGAGATACACTTAATTTTAGATTTACTTTTATATACAATTCAAACATAGAAAAAAGAAAAAAACACTGGCATATGTCTTATATATGTGTTTGTTTGAAATGCACAGGTAATCTAGTTCAATCTTATGTAAGTGGTAGTGTCCCTTTAACATGTCAATGACACATGACGTAATATAAAAACCGCCATTGTCACCAAGGGGTTAAGGTATAGGAAAAGGTCATCGTGTTGGCACCTCCTTTATTGGTGAAATAAAGCATTATATATTGTATATATATATATATGTATATTATGTGATGTAGGATTAAGCAGCACCCGGTGTGAACATTCATTCATATCTGAGTCTGTAAAAGAATCCACCAACAGCAACAAATGCAGATCTCTTCCACCTCTGGTGTATAAAGCAAAGCCCAGCCGAGTGCTAAACATCCAAACACCCTGCATTATGAGGTGCAATAAATGCTGGCGCAACCAAGTCCATATACAATTGTTATTTTAGTGCCGTGTCTTATCAGCACTGGGAGTGCATGATGTTTCTGTGTATTATAAACTTATTTCTGCTCTGTGTTTACATAACAGAGAGAATATGTCAGAAGGTTTATACTGGCAGCAATAGGAGTGGATTGAAGTCCAGCAATAGGGAGAGGAGTAGATAGCTGAAAGGGGGAAAGTTGGACAGTTTGTAGATCAGACCTGGAGCATACCCCATACAAGACCCTTATCCTGGGTTTCCAGGACAACAAAGGCGGCTTCTTACCTTACGCATTTCGCACTGACACACAGCACACATGAGATAATTGGGTGCCTTTGTTATTTCGCTACAGAGTCTTGAAATGTACAGCGTGGAGGAGAGATGAACTAGATAAGACAGAAATATTTACCCACATAAAGGATACATGCTTTAATAAAGGCGAAAACAAGAGATCAAAGTATAAAAGCCTTCCAGCAGAAACGTTATAGGTTAATACCATGAAGGAATTCAGGCAGGCATGGGATAGGCATAAAGCAATCCAGGACATAATTCCAAGAAAAAAAATTGTTTGATGTATGAAATGGGCTGGAAGAAAAATGACCTCCTAAAACTCGATTCTCTGTAAAAAATGTAATTCCTAGTTATTCTTTGTTTCGGGAAATCACCAAAACCACACACTTAGTACTGTGATGATGCTGGCATGTCTCTGCAGTTGGTTGTGTGTAATGTGAGTCATATGTAATGATTATGTGCTCATGTAGCAAACATGGAATAGCCTGTGTCCAGGACCAACGGTGTGAAATTGTAATTGGATGAGTTTAAGCATCTATTACATCAGGGCTTGACAAATCTAATTTGATTTTAGGAGCCAGCAAAAGAATTTAGGAGCCAGACAATCACGCATGCATACACGCAATTCATAAACACACACGCCTACTTCACATATATACACACACACTTACTTTACATATACACATATATACAAACACCTCACACACACCTACTTTACATATACACATATATACAAACACCTCAGACACACCTGCTTTACATATACACATATATACAAACACCTCACACACACCTACTTTACATATACACATATATACAAACACCTCACACACACCTGCTTTACATATACACATATATACAAACACCTCACACACACCTACTTTACATATACACATATATACAAACACCTCACACACACCTACTTTACATATACACATATATACAAACTCCTCACACACACCTACTTTACATATACCCATATATACAAACACCTCACACACACCTACTTTACATATACCCATATATACAAACACCTCACACACACACCTACTTTACATATACACATATACACAAACACCTCACACACACCTACTTTACATATACACATATATACAAACACATCACACACACCTACTTTACATATACACATATACACAAACACCTCACACACACCTACTTTACATATACACATATATACAAACACATCACACACACCTACTTTACATATACACATATATACAAACACCTCACACACACCTACTTTACATATACACATATATACAAACACCTCACACACACCTGCTTTACATATACACATATATCCAATCGCCTCACACACACACCTACTTTACATATGCACATATATCCAATCGCCTCACACACACCTACTTTACATATACCCATATATACAAACACCTCACACACACCTACTTTACATATGCACATATATCCAATCGCCTCACACACACCTACTTTACATATACCCATATATACAAACACCTCACACACACCTACTTTACATATACACATATATACAAACACCTCACACACACACCTACTTTACATATACCCATATATCCAAACACCTCACACACACCTACTTTACATATACACATATATACAAACACCTCACACACACCTACTTTACATATACACATATATACAAACACCTCACACACCCCTACTTTACATACTTAGATATATACAAACACCTCACACACACCTACTTTACATATGCACATATATCCAATCGCCTCACACACACCTACTTTACATATACCCATATATACAAACACCTCACACACACACCTACTTTACATATACACATATATACAAACACCTCACACACCCCTACTTTACATACTTAGATATATACAAACACCTCACACACACCTACTTTACATACTTACATATATACAAACACCTCACACACACCTACTTTACATACTTACATATACACAAACACCTCACACACACCTACTTTACATACTTACATATACACAAACACACACCCACCTCACACAGTCTTTCCTTGGTTTCTTCTTAACGCTGCAGCATGTCTTCATTCATTGGCCTGCTGAGTGCCAGGATGTCACGTGACGACACCCGGCACTCAGACACGCGTTGCGCGAGGGGGCGGAGCTTGCAGTCTGTGCAATCAGCACAGACTTTACCCCTCGCGCTGCGAAATAATAAAAAAAAAAAAATCGGATGGCAGCGGCAAGGTGACAGGGAGGGTAATTTCACCTAGGCGCCAGGTCTCATTTCCTGGTCGACCTGGCGCCTGGGGTTTGTCGAGCCCTGTATTACATTATTGGATGTAGTGGGTAATCATTACATTCTGAAATAATTCTAAATCAACAAGTGAAATGGATTGAAGTCAAGAAAGTGAAAATAAAATATGGCTGAAACTGAAATCTATTTTTGTATGTGGTGACTCCTGTTTTGCTAAATAGACTTGGAAATGAAGGTAAGACTGGCAGTGGGGATGGCTGGGAAGTGCATGTCTCTCAATACTCACTGCATCATACAGCTGCCTGAGCATCATGAGATCGTCAGTTCGTCATCCATCACTAATATATGCTGACATATCATGCTGATCCGTGTAGATCTAACCCAATATGGGAAGTCCTGCGTGCCTATAGATCCTATGATTCCCCAAACACAGCACATGATCAAGTGGGGCGTTTATTTTCACCATTGGCTTGACAAAGACCCAATAGGGTTGAAACATTGCCACTTTGGTGAAAATAAAAACACCACTTGATTGCGTGTTGTGTAACCTATTGTTTTTTTGGCGTTATTGTATGGGATCCAGTGGAGTCCTACACGTGGCACCATTTGAAGATTGAGTGCTGATCAACCTTATCTGTTTTTATAGATGCTATGATGACATGTAATGTTAAAAGTCCTTTAGGATTAACCCCATCACGGCGTCTAAGTGCTCCTGGCCCTGATCACTTCGGTAGCCAGGAACATACAAGCAGAGACCCTATCAGGGTATCTACCGCTGCAAATCCCTGCCGCTGGATCCACAGCACAGCTCATCACGGGGAGCCGTGATCAGCTGTTACAGTCAGGATGGTCTAATGCGATGCTGCAGGTTTTTTAGCAAAATGTAGCCGATGCTCACCTTGAGAGTCCGCTACATTTTTCGTGTCAAGAAGCAAGGTGGCTTTATCTGACAGTGGGGACCGTGATAAGCTGCTAAATACAGGACATTCTATTCCGTCCCATAAGCCTTTAGGCAGTAAAAATAGGACAGCATACAATGTCCTACAAGCGAGAAAGGGTTAAACATGTGCCCTGCTTGCTTATTATCAGCAGCGCAAGGTGTAATGTATTTTGTTCTGTTTATATTTCTAGAAATGTTACTGCCACGCCCCACTGCCCACTGCAGCCTTCAGGAAAGAAGGGCGACATACGAAGCGGAATGAGGAAAATCTTCTCCACGTTTGGCCTGAGCTCGCGCCCCAGGCTGGATCGATTCCAGTCTTCCAGTTTAGAGCAGATCTCTCACGCGGCTGCTAATGACCGAGACGCAAGTAGAGACGGGGATAGCGAGTTGTATTCCAGAGCAGTGAAGCCAAGCGCAATCAAGAAGAGCCCTTCACTGCAGTCCCTGAAACTGGTGAGTGGAGCAACAAGGGAGCACTTAAGCAAGCTGTACAAATAAATTCACACTGCCCGTCCCAGCCGCACGCAGGCCGATGGCTGATAACGCCAATCATCAGAGGCTGTCAAGCCCTTATCTGACTCCAGCACCTGTCTTATCTGTGCGTGTATTGTACACATAGCCAGGACACTTGTTCAGTGCCATTAGCAATGAGCTGATGGCAAGATCACACCAGCTAATGCTCTAGTGAAATGGCTCACGGCTGGAAGACGTGGAAATTACTGGTATGGCATGTCTGCCAGACAAACCTGCATATACACTGCACACTGACTTAAAGTAGCTATGATGAAACATGGCTGGTAAACCCCTCCCCACATTACACTATAGCCATTAATATGTCTGGATGAAACGCGTCGGGCAGGATTCCAGCGCTTTGTGGCCAGGTTCTTAAACCAACAAGTTCATCTTGGGACTAATAGTAGCATTGTCAGCATGTGACACGTATTCCAGCTTGTCTCATAGATCCCTTAAGAATCGGTGAGAATGTGAATTCAACAAATCAATAATGATCTATAGGGTGCAATAAACGTACAAAAACATTTTTTCTTTTTTTTTTAAAGTGGTTATGTTAAAAACGGCGTTTGTCATAGACTATGCATAACAAGTTGTACTAATTGCTGCTAATTGATTGTAATAGTTGGGTATCTATTTTAAATTAAATTTGATATCGGTAATGGGAATCTTTTGTGCTGCAATGTAACAGTCGTTGGATACTTATCGTAGTACTTGTCACTTTCCACCAGATGTCACCGTTTCACTTGCCACGAAAATCATCCTCTGTACAAAACTTGTTTGGAAAATCCGACCGATCCGTAGTCTATGTAACTGGAGATGGCAGTACAGCACCAAGGTGAATACTGTGTAAATGCTGTACTTTGTTTGTTATACACACAGCATTGTATACTCTCACTGGTTATGTACACAGCATTGTATACTCTCACTGGTTATGTACACAGCATTGGATACTCTCACTGGTTATGTACACTGCATTGTATACTCCCCAGGTTACACACACAGCCACACAGCATTGTATACTCCCTCCGGTTACACACACAACATTGTAAACACCTCAAACCCCAGCCCCCCCCCCCCCCCCCCCCCCCCCCCGTTACACATACAACATTGTATATTCCACCGGTTACACACACAGCATTGTGTACTCATCCCGGATTACACACACAGCATTGTTTACTCCACCTGGTTTCACACACAGCATTGTATACTCCTCCTTGTTACACGCACAGCATTGTATACTCCTCCTGGTTACACAAACAGCATTGTATACACCCTCCTGGTTACACACACAGCATTGTATACTCCTCCTGGTTACACAAACAGCATTGTATAGTATACACCCTCCTGGTTACACACACAGCATTGTATACTCCTCCTGGTTACACACACAGCATTGTATACACCCTCCTGGTTACACACACAGCATTGTATACTCCCCCTGGTTACACACACAGCATTGTATACACCCCGTAGTTACACACACACAGCATTTTGTACTCCCCCTGGTTACACACACAGCATTATTTACTCCCCCTGGTTACACACACAGCATTGTATACACCCCCCTGGTTACACACACAGCATTGTATACTCCCCCTGGTTACACACACACTACATTATTTATTCCCCCTGGTTACACACACAGCATTGTACACTCCTCCTGGTTACACAAACAGCATTGTATACACCCTCCTGGGTACACACACAGCATTGTATACACCCCCCTGGTTACACACACAGCGTTGTATACACCCCCTGGTTACACACACAGCATTGTATACTCCTCCTCCATTGCGTACTCCCCCTGGTTACACGCACACAACATTGTGTACTCCCCCTGGTTACACACACACAGCATTGTGTACTCCCCCTGGTTACACACACAGCAATATTTACTCCCCCTGGTTACACACACACAGCATTGTATACTCCCCCTAGTTACACACACAGAATTATTTACTCCCCCTGGTTACACACACAGTATTGTATACACCCCCTGGTTACACACACAGCATTGTATACTCCCCCTGGTTACACACACAGCATTATTTACTCCCCCCTGGTTACACACACACAGCATTTTATACTCCCCCTGGTTACACACACAGCATTGTATACACCCCCTGGTATTACACATGCACACATACATACAGCGTTGTATACTGCCCACCCTCGTTATCTATATTGAAATTATTTATTACTTAAAATGTCTTCATATGTATTGAAGCTGGAAAAAGGAAGTGTTAAATCAGATATGACATGTAGAACTATTGGAATGAAAGGTGAGGAAGGCTCTTCTCAAATAAGATCCTAAGTTCCATAATACATTGAAGTGTCTTCCTAGTCACCAATATACCAGTGAGGAGGCAGTATTTGTATTGTGTCAATCAGATAAAGTGTGTTATGAATTGCACACCTGACATTCATGCTCCATTGTGCTCTCTGTGATCAGGTTACAAAATAGAGAATGAATCTGCAAGAGAAGCTAAAAGCAAACATAGTTTGTGTTGGATATCAAGATGCTCAGATTAACTCCTGGCTCCAATCTCACCCTTTGTCACAGATTGTTTGTTTGTACAGTGATATTCTGTCCCAGTGTAGCACATCCTTTAGTATCCTTGTGTACACATGAATTCACTCAAACCTTTCTCTCACACAGGAGGGCCCTCAGTGTGGAAGATATTGGATCCCCTGATAAAGCACGGGCAGTGGGGAGAGTGGCAGAGATCTACCCTGATGGTACACGTCTCTTAGAACTGCAGCGCCCCCCACAGGGCAGCTTTGGGTTCACCATCTCATCTGGTAATGGAAGGCCAGATTCAGGTCAGTTGAAAAAAGCAGAAAAATATGCAGATGGGTTTGATATGTATATGGAACGGATGTCTAAATGAAGAATAGACGTGTTGGCTGTGGTTATATAATCTTTGTGTACTCTTATGGCGTGTTACACACTACAAAAGCTACAGTGTCGTTTTTTAGAAAGTGTGTTTTATTTCTAATTCTTTGGGGCTACTCGCTAACCTATGGCTGACTAGTAAACTGCAGGTTGTAGATTTTTTTTCCCCCAACACTACTAGTAATGCCTGATTTTTGCAGTTCAGTTTTTGTGAACAGCTCCAGTTTTTTTCCCTCTCATTGGAAGGAACGGTTTGCAAACCACAGTGTGCTGAATACATGGCAGGGTTAGTTAAGTTCCTTCATGAGCAACATGGCTTCCCACGAATTATGGAGAATTCATGTGTGGCTGACAATGTACAACATAAGCCGATTATCACTGGGTTGAGCTATTATTTCCCAAACACTTCTCATTATCCAGGTGTATATGTCCAGGAAATGATTGATGACAACGCAGCAAAGCTGTACTCCGGTCTCCTGCGGGTGGGAGATGAGATCTTGGAACTGAACGGAACCAAGGTATCCACTCTGAGACACGCCCAACTTAATGAGATGATGACCCGTGAGCCCACCTTGTCTCTTCGTGTCTTGCACCAGAGACGGACTAAGTGCTGAAAGATATTGTGCAAAGAGCAGCCAAAACCTTGTTTGGTTTCTGAATGGCCCTATGGGTCCCCAGTGAGGCTCAACATGTCCCGTGGACAAAGAGTCTCCAAGAACTTTTATTTCCAATCTAATTCAGACTCGAGCTTCGTGTCCTTGTTGTGTTTTAAAAACTTGTTTACCAAACATTCTTCTTCTGCCATCTGATTTTATTAAACCAATAAGACAGGTTTGACAGTGGAAGAAAGCCAAGCATCCAGGTTCCATTGTCTCTCTACACGTGGTAATACACTTCCACGTAATCAGGGGGATCTTTACGTCTCAGTATTACATATTTGTGTGTCATAAAGGAGGTGGACTCGGGGGTGGGGGGGGGGGGATTATGGGGAACTAAACCCGTAGCACAAATCACACTCCTGTCTGTCCTTGTGTATTTATGAGTCAGTCCCTGGCTCCTGACTGCCGATATATGATTTTAATATATTAAATATTTCTCTTAATAACTGCTAGTCAATGTGTGTCCTTTGTTGTTTGCATATTACTTACAGGTGCACAGAATGGACATCCAAACCTTAGTTCCATGCTATTATTCATGATATTAGGAGATATGAGTGATTTTGCAGTTGATTATCCATTTCCCAGTACTTACACATAATGATAAAATAAGTAAAACACCAAGAATGCAGATAGCCTTGTGTTTATACTAAGCAGTGGCATCTATCTGTTAAAATGGCTAAACCAACCTGTGTGTCGTTATCCGTATCATGACATGGTTTGTTTTAATGCCCAGAACAGTGTGGTTTGTGTGAAAAGCTTGCTTGTTTCTTTGTTTTATTTATTTTGTAGAAACCTTACACATTACAGCCACACAGAATACAATCCAGTGCAAGTGTCTGTTAACAGGATGCCAGGTATGTTAAACAGCAGTTTGCTTAAACCTGCAGGTGATCAAACAACACCATGAGAGTACAGCTTAACATGTCATGTGACCAAAGCAGGTCACTCTAGTTTTGGGATGAAAAGCTAGTAACCTCTTCAGGCCGCATAGAAATGATTAGACTTTTAGGTGACTTGCTGACAGCTGTGGGGGGATGGCGCTGTTTGTCATACGTTGGAGACAGAGTATTTTCTTTTGCACAAACAGATTCCTAAATATAGTCACTGCATTTTGCACAACAAATGTCATTGTAAGTTGTACAGCTGGGGAGCTCTGTGAAGCTCTGTGCTTCTTGATAACAGGGACTCGTGTAGTACAATATAGTGTAACTGTATATGATGTCATAACTGGGTAATGGATACGGTTAAAGGACTATACCAACGCAGTAGGGAGCATGTAACAAATAGAAAATAACAGATTTCTTTTCTTTCTTTAAAAAGCTTAAAATATACAATAAAATTATTTATACAAAAAATCTTATTAATTAAATATCAACAAGACAGTGACAGCACTCCAAACACTATATGATCGGAATATGAATTATTATACTGTTTGGGCTTTAACCTAACGTCGCACCCCATATCTGAAATTACCCAAAATCCAAAAACAATTTCGATAAGGGTCAGTTCCTATAAGGAATACTTAATACTGGAGCGCATTGTGAAGCTAGTTTGCTCCTCCCTACTGGGCACCATACTGTGGAAGTTAGCGCTCAAGAGAAATGTAGTTCTCACAGCACTGCGAAGGGAGTGACTACCACACTCGGACCGGAACATATAGTTTATTTGCACAAACCAATTCCTAAATATAGTTACTGCATTTTGCACAAATGTCATTGTCAGTTGTACTGCTGGGGAGCTCTGTGAAGCACAATGAGCTTCAAGAAAACAGGAACTTGGGTGGTGCAATACAGTGTAACTATATATGATGTCATAACTGTGTAATACGGTTAAAGGATTTCAGCCACAGTCTGGACTTAATTATAGGTCTTAGTGGCCAATAAACTATAAATCATCAGATATGGTTTGTTGTACAGCAGCATCGTTCTGTTAGGTTTTGATATATGAAATCTGTTAATTTGCAGTTAGAAACAATCTATCAATCCTTCCAATTATCACATTCCCATCATATACAATCAACTGCACGACCCAATACACCTTGACCAGATTATTTTATGGCAAGTCATACTCTGAGCTTGCGGAGCCAGGGCTAGTAAAATCTCTGTTGCCGACTACTGACAGGCTTTAAGACTATTTTAATATAGAACTCTATAGAAGTAGCATTTCCCTGGCTCCCCAAGTCTACAAATAGGTCATGTTTCAATCATTCATGAAGATGTATTCCATTCCTTAAATTAAATAGTATTATGGATGTCACTGGTTGCAGACTGAATATCATGGGGGCAAGAACATACTGGAAAACATGTGGTTTGTATTCTCTTTATGGAGCCACCACAGCCCAGTGGCAACTGAAAGGAATTAATGGGGTCAAATAGCAAGAGACTGAGCATCATGGGAGATGTGGTCCACAGTAACTGCAGTGCAATTACCTGGGCTACATAGTAGCAAGCATAAATGGGAACACCACTCCCAGTAGCCATGGATTTGTTCCTATGCAGGGCACCATCAATCCATACACTTTAATTAGATGGTGCGTAAGCTACAGTGCAATAACCTGGAACTGTGCAATGCAGCTGATCCAGTTTTACCAGACACTATAATAGACATAAAATAAATCTCTCCAAGAAAAAAAAAAAGGATTGTTTGTAATGAAAGACCTCACTTCAGTTTTGTATGTCACTAAATCATTACTGAGATTCTCATATGGAGGGCAGCAAATGGTTACACGTTTGGTCCCATATTTTTGGCAAGAGACTTGCAAACGTTGGGGGGTTTTACTGTCTTTATCACAAAGCCCCTCTTCTCCTCCTCTAGTGCAGCCTTCTGCCCAGTGTCCCTGCAGGGAGTTTGTGCTGCTAATGAGCCCAGGTGGTCACTGCCAATTTCTCCAGGGACGGCACACATTATGTCACTCTGTAGGAGGGGAAGAGACAGACTGAGCTCAGCTGTGAATACAGACAGGAGGAGGAGGGCAGTTTGTCTGGTTTAGCCCCCATAAGTCCCAATGTCACCTACCTCCCCAGGCATATTCCACATCATCTTATTGCATCCTTGGCTTCAAAACAAGTGCTGTGTCTCTCATAGGCATCACAATGCATATTTCCAGGCTGAAGCCAGACAGCACGGATAGAATTAGAGAGCTATAACCCCCGACAGTCTGTCAGCTGTAAAATTGATCTACAGCAAAGACAAGGGCTGCATACGGATTCTGTGCTAGTTTCTTGCTTGAATTTAATAAGGACTGCAGGTACAATCCCAGGAAGGCCAGCAGGGGGAGTGATTACGTGTTCGCCCCCTATGACACTCAGTGGCTCCATCCAGTAGTCCGGCATTTCAATTGGGTGAATTGTAAAACATCTGTATCCTAAAATAATATGGTATTAAAATGTTTTACATCATCATGGCCAACCCAAGGTAACGGACATCCTGTGAAAAACAGACTGGTGCCAAACCCACAAAAAAAAAGTAGTGCCTATCTCATTTCGCTCGACTCTCCCTCGCCCTTTCAATACCCCCTTATCTGCGACACTTACTTCCCTAATATTCTGCTCCGCCTACTCTTTACTAAACAGGGCCGGTGCCACGTGAGAGCTGTATTCTACAGCAGTAAGTGTGCCAAAGTCACCAATAACTTTTGTGCGGATGAAGTGAGAGCGATGGAGAGATTATTCCAGAAGCCAGATTAAATCAACAGTGATTTTTAATGAGCAAATCTATTTGTGGTAGACATAACATCCACCAGTGAGACGTTTACACGTTTCGTGCCTTTAGACACTTATCCATAGGTTACTACACGTTTCGTGCCTTTAGACACTTACCCATAGGTTACTACGTGTTTCGTGCCTTTAGACACTTATCCATAGGTTACTACGCGTTTCGTGCCTTTAGACACTTATCCATAGGTTACTACACGTTTCGTGCCTTTAGACACTTACCCATAGGTTACTACGCGTTTCGTGCCTTTAGACACTTATCCATAAGTTACTACGCGTTTCGTGCCTTTAGACACTTATTCATAGGTTACTACGAGTTTCGTGCCTTTAGACACTTACCCATAGGTTACTACGTGTTTTGTGCCTTTAGACACTTATCCATAGGCTACTACGCGTTTCGTGCCTTTAGACACTTATCCATAGGTTACTACACGTTTTGTGCCTTTAGACACTTACCCATAGGTTACTACGCGTTTCGTGCCTTTAGACACTTATCCATAAGTTACTACGTGTTTCGTGCCTTTAGACACTTATCCATAGGTTACTACACGTTTCGTGCCTTTAGACAATTACCCATAGGTTACTACGCGTTTCGTGCCTTTAGACACTTATCCATAGGTTACTACGCGTTTCGTGCCTTTAGACACTTATCCATAGGTTACTACGCGTTTCGTGCCTTTAGACACTTATCCATAGGTTACTACGAGTTTCATGCCTTTAGACACTTATCCATAGGTTACTACGCGTTTCGTGCCTTTAGACACTTACCCATAGGTTACTACGCGTTTCGTGCCTTTAGACACTTATCCATAGGTTACTACGCCTTTCGTGCCTTTAGACACTTATCCATAGGTTACTACGCCTTTCGTGCCTTTAGACACTTACCCATAGGTTACTACGCGTTTCGTGCCTTTAGACACTTATCCATAGGTTACTACGCGTTTCGTGCCTTTAGACACTTATCCATAGGTTACTACACGTTTCGTGCCTTTAGACACTTATTCATAGGTTACCACGAGTTTCGTGCCTTTAGACACTTATCCATAGGTTACTACGAGTTTCGTGCCTTTAGACACTTATCCATAGGTTACTACGCGTTTCGTGCCTTTAGACACTTACCCATAGGTTACTACACGTTTCGTGCCTTTAGACACTTACCCATAAGTTACTACGCGTTTCGTGCCTTTAGACACTTATCCATAAGTTACTTCACGTTTCGTGCCTTTAGACACTTATCCATAGGTTACTACACGTTTCGTGCCTTTAGACACTTATCCATAGGTTACTACGCGTTTCGTGCCTTTAGACACTTACCCATAAGTTACTACGCATTTCGTGCCTTTAGACACTTATCCATAAGTTACTACGCGTTTCGTGCCTTTAGACACTTATCCATAAGTTACTACGCGTTTCGTGCCTTTAGACACTTATTCATAGGTTACTACGAGTTTCGTGCCTTTAGACACCTATCCATAGGTTACTCCGCGTTTCGTGCATTTAGGTACCTATTCATAGCCTATGATTATGTGCCGAAAGCCATGAAACCCATAAGGCGTCTGGCTGGTGGATGATATCTGGCATATTAAAAAGCACAGTTGACTTAATCCGGCTTCTGGACTGGTCTCTCCATCGTTACTCTTTGGACTTTTGTCTTATTTTTTTGGGCTTGGAATCGATACTTATAAAAAGAGCAGTTTTACGAAGGTCCATGATACATTTTTTGGGCATGTATCTGGCGATGAAGTCCTGACCGTTTATACAGTGTGAAGGGGACAAGGAAGGCCCATTCCTCAAATGGACCTTCTTTCATCATCAGATTATTCTCTGCCTTGATCCTCCCCAACAGAGCAAGATTCTTAAATCCATTGTATAATGCTGTGTATAGTTGTGGTTTTATTAGGTTCTGTAAATTAAGTTCTAAAAGTGGTTTGGTTACGATAGAAACCATGCGACTGGTTAGATCACTTTTTGAACTATGAACTAAACATTTCCTCTATACATAACCCCCTTGTCTATACCCCTTTGTCTCATGTCCATTATATATGTGTTTATAGTTCTGAAGTGCTTCCAGGGCCAACAAAAGGGTCATTTTGATTCCCACCTGACCCACATACCTTCTGGTCAGTGATAGTGGGTAAATCTATTTGCAGAGTATTTTGGCAGCACAGGAGTTAAACACAGAGACATACAGAGCAGAGATGAACTCTGCATGCTGATTTCAGCTGTGAATTAAGTTGCCAGACTCCTGACAGGGAAGGTGTTTTGTGTATCAAGGCTGTGCAGGATTGTGCTGATAATGGATTCAGGAATGCTCTGAAGGTCTGCAGTGAACTGATGGGTTTAGCAAAAGTCTGAAGGTCTATGGCAATGATTGCTAAAAGCAGTGCTCCAGCGAGCTACAGATGTGAACAATGAATATCTGCTGTGTCTGAGCATATTGCTGTGGCAGTAAGATTATCCGTGTCTGTGTTAGAATGGATGGGTGAGAAAAGCCAAGAATTTAATGCAGATCAGGTTCCAAAGTTGATCGTTTGTAAGCTTCAAGACATATTTAAAAAAAAATGAAACAATTTTCAATGTATCCTTCTTTTACATCATTTTCTAAACACAATACACATTCTTATTAGAAGCCTAAGGATGCCATAATTACTGCAACTTATACTATTTAGAGTCCATGTAGCCGTCTTAGTTTCTCACTTTATACTCCCTTTCTGTTTACATTATTTTGGGGTATTTGCACATGAATGGGGGGAGGCCTTCCTTGATATGTTAGCCCCACCAATGCTCTGGAGACTTCAGATTCCCAGACCAGGAATGTCTGGTGACTTGAGAAGAAATAAAAAAACCAGCCCTAGAAATAATTTTCTGCCAGCCCCAATGCACCGCACCATTACTTGATTGTTCAGAATGGGGAAACCCATACATTTTTAAAGCATATCTGAATGTAAAGAGCAAATTCTGCAAACAAACTTCATATGTAAGGTGCAAAGTGAGAAAAATCCACAGTACCGGTATTCAGCAAGTCCCAGTGCAGGCCACCTGACTGCATATCTACAAACATGCCGGGATGCCAGGTCGACCCTTTCGAGAAGCCTTTTTTTTTTTTTTTGCACAGTCTTGAATATGGAAATGTTGTGGCATCAGTTAAAGCTTCTTTCAACTACCAAGGATGATAGGAGTTGCAGCTTTTCTCAGCTTACAGGCCTTCCAGGATATTTGTCTTGATAATGAATTAGGTTGAATCTGTAGATGAGTTGTGCAGGATGTCAGTGCTGGAGAAGAAGAGGAAGCACAGGCCATGCAGATGATTCATAGTTGTTTGATCCACCCCATTTGACCAGGACAAAAGGCAAGTACAAAATGAACACTGAGTTTAAACATCAAAATTTATGATATTAAAGTTTATTTATAATTTAGACCTTCTTTCAATCATAGTTAGCGGTGTCCCAACTAGCTGATAAATACACCATTCTTTACGATTCAGTAATTTCAATGACAGAATCAGTGTCAACACTATCCATTGCCTTTCAGTCTTGTAAACTGGTGTTTTGGTTCTGTTTATTTACTTTCGTGGTTGCTAGCTCCTGAAGGACATCTGCTTTCATTCCAACACACAGTTTGGACACAGGTTATAACAGAGAAGTCATATTGTATTAGGAATAAAGGAGAATCTAAGATGATTCATGATCTAACCTCCAAACAGGCCCAACTCAATTAACCGCTCAGACATTAGCAAGAATTCTGCTAACGACCTTCTAGGTTCAAAGCCAATGCCAGTCCTATCCATAACATGCTACTTAAAAGGATCCCCCCTGCGTGATAGAAAAGCAAATTATTTATTTTATAAACAAATATGCATTGCAAAGTTTATTATTACCACTTTATTTTTTGCAATACTTACCTTTTAAAAATATATATATTTTTGCATGGTTTCTCCTGGAGATTGATCCTCTCATTTGCTTCTCACTATTTGTAGCTACCATGATGTATGACCAAGTTTAGAACCCCTGCCCATTACACATGCTCTAGAGCTGGTATCTAAAGCAGACAGGTGTGTGTTTACATAGCTCAGAAGGCTCTGCTTACTGGTCTAACTGTGCAAGCATTGAAAGTATTTTGATGCTTATGGCATTGTAGCTGAGGCCTTGACTGCATTAAACACCTTTCACCCAGCAGACATGCACTGAACGTGTTATGCACAGTAAAAACCTACAGGGCTGTATCTCCCTTTGATCAGATCTTTATTGATCTGACTGAAGCGTGACTGTAATAGCGGCTTTCTGTCAATGCAGACAGCAATGCCATGGAGGGAAAAAAGGGGGTAAAGTTATTTACTGTGTAAAACAGAAGCACAGGTTCCCTTTAAGAAGAATGTGTAACCTGTTGTGTGAGTGCACTGATCCACAGTGGCATATATATAATATTTGGTCATTTTGGTAGCACCCCTTATTATATATACACCTATACACATGTTTAGGTGACTGCTTCCTGTCTGTACTAAGTACTATGACCAGGGCTCCTAATAGAAAATATACAGAGCATGTCTGCGGTAAATTCCCACCCTGCAAAATACATATCCCTAGTTACACAATATCCGTTTGAAAATCCCACACACCAAAAAGAAAAACAACCTCATCCTCTCCCCAGGAAAAAGCCATCCACCAAACAGGCTGCTTCTCCTCAAACACGTAGCATCCCCTCCCCAGGAAAAAGCCATCCACCAGAGCCCACCAAACAGGCTGCTTCTCCTCAAACACGTAGCATCCCCCCTCCCACTGTCTAAAGGTTTATACAATCGTAGAAGCCCACACACAGACCATGAACAGTTCTCAAGCCACAGGCATATCACATTATAAAAGCGGAGCTCTCTTGGATCTGGGTGAGCTGCTACTCTCCCCCTCCCCAGCAAAACAGAGCCCACACTAATCACCTCTCCTGCCCCTCCCCATCGATATAAAGCTTCTGCATTCCCACAGGGACAAAGCACAGAGTAACACACACATTCTGGCCCCTTCTCCCCCACCTGCAATGGATCAACACTTCAGTTCATATACACACCCATTCCCCCAGGCCACAGCTCAGGTTTGCAGCCAAGACTCTCTCTCTCCCCCCCTCCTCCTCATAGTCACATCTCCCACATTCCTAATGTGTACAACTATCAAGTTCTCTTAAGGTGAACTGCACTTCAAACCCTTTCACTGCCAGAGGGCTGAGCCTTGCACTTCACACCCTTTCACTGCCATAGTGCTGAGCCTTGCACTTCACACCCTTTCACTGCCAGAGGGCTGAGCCTTGCACTTCACACCCTTTCACTGCCATAGTGCTGAGCCTTGCACTTCACACCCTTTCACTGCCAGAGGGCTGAGCCTTGCACTTCACACCCTTTCACTGCCATAGTGCTGAGCCTTGCACTTCACACCCTTTCACTGCCAGAGGGCTGAGCCTTGCACTTCACACCCCCTGGGTGGATAATGAATCCAACGTCCTGGAGTCAACTGTTTAGATTTCTCTTTCAGACAAGGTCATTAGCCTCTTTAATCCAGCAATATAACAGATTATTAGCATATTCTAACACACTATCTGTATAATCAATTCCTGGTTATATCCATTGAAGTGGAAGGAGGGAGACTTGGCTTCTCAGGCAGGGGTCCAAAGTGTTGTTGCTTGTAATTAATGAATGAAGGAAGGTAACTGTAACTGAATGCTAATAATGCCTTCATTGACTTATCCACTGCTCTCCTGCTAGTGACTAGTAAATCCTTACTAGAAATGAATGATAGGGCTTTAGAGATGGGACTGAAAGACTTTGCACGTTGGCTCTGCCAATCCTTGGAACATGCCACATATACAGTATCCAAAATACATTTTTAGAGCAGTGTTGAACATGTAAAGAAAAAGATCTGTCTTTTTACTTCAACCCTTACTGCCGCCTAAAAAAAAAGAAAAAAAAAAGGCAGATACAGGGGGTATAAAACTCCCTGCACTGTAGAGCGTCTGGACATGGATTGTGTCTTTTTCTAACTCCTGCCACTTTGCAGTGCGGGAGAACAACCTCTGCCAAACAGTGTTAAGCGCCTGGTTCTTTTTTTTTTTTATACATTGGTTCCGCTGGCACAACCTAAAAATACGTTTCTGGTGAAAGCGGAGCAGACTCCCAAGTCTGCTTTATATAGGGGTGCACACGCAGCACCACTATTTGTGTTTATATACAACCATCAATGAGTCATAGCGGTGAGCAAAGCTGTTACTGTAGGAGCAGGCATATCACTCCAAGTCCTCCTTAGTAAATGTCACTGTAGTTAGAGGCCGCTGTGAAATTATTTTCAATGTCAAAGCTGGAACTGCCCCATCCACAATGCAGATTATGTAACGGTCTTTGTTGAATTCCTTATATACAAAACAAATCCCAACATTAAATTCTTCCTTCAGGTGTATTAGTGCAAAACGCTCGTCATTGAGGGTGGAGACATTATGTGAATTATACAACTTGCAATTAGTATAGGAAAAGCCTTTCAAAACTAATCTGTTGTGAATCATTTTCCAGATGAAGCCTATTTAGCAGCTCTTATATGCTAGACAGGGAAAACATCTTGTAATACCTGAAAACTAAACATTATATTACAACCAACACTGACATGAAGTATGGCAGAGTATGTGTGTATCCGATCAGAAGAGCAATGTGACAGCCTTTAGTTGTGTCATTTTATGAGCTGTCCAACTATTTTTAGTATATGTACCATGTTAAAAATAAAAAATAAAAATTCAGCAGGGCACAGGCTGTCCTCACAAGGTACAATGTGTGCAACCTTGACTTATTTACCCGAGTTACATGTATAATGTATAGGCTGTCTACTCATGATCATTGCTAGGATTTAGAGTAAGCCTTAGGGGTTAAAGGAAGTATTTTTTTCTGAATGGATGCATAAATCAAAATAAAAACTTAATTCATATGATGGAATCATCTAGTGTACGGAGTATTATAGAGAAAGCTCCATGTAGTCCCCTGCCTTTCTGGTTTTGTAACAGCCCAAGATTGTCTTTCAGCATAAGAGAAAGGAGCACACTAATGCATACCCCTGTTGCAGGTGCACACACAGGTGTGATGGCTTGCACAAGGCCTCAGTTGCTGCTGTGTTCTATGATTCAATTCTTTGATAAGTTAAAGTGATGTCAGTCTGCCTTGGCTGGTGGCTAAACCAAGAAGTTATGATTTTGTTGTTGAGAACATGGCGCATGTGGCGGTTTTATTGTACCGCAGTTACTAGTGGCAGAGCTAGCCAGCTTTCTTCCACAGAAACATCCACCATTAAAGAGGGGTGAAGAAATATCAAATCAGGCAAAAGGTCATGTATCTCCTCACATGTAGAAAGCGTGTTATACGGACACACAAATTGCTGCCGTCATGTCACTTAAGCTTCCCTCCATGCCACCGCACCTGGAAGTCTTAGTTACACATCTGAACAAACAACCTCTGGAACCATGTACACTAGAACCACTATTCATAAAGTGTTTTACAGACTTGATCTCCCACCTTATGCTTTTTCTTTTTTGCTTCTTTTACAAATGCAGAACTGATTCACATACAATTGTGATATAATCAAACATCAGTGTTTTATCAGTCTACTAAATGTGTGGCATTCCTTGACTCATTGACAATATGCAGGATGTAGTGATAAGGTGATCGGACCACTATTATTTTAGATCATTAATTGCATATATTGGGTTAACATTTTTTCTTTTAAAACCCTGGAAGCAATTCCTAAAGGCATTTTTAATCATGCAAGGTTTAATATGTCCCAGCATGCACCTGTCCAGAAATACCTGTGGAATTAATTGTTACACCGCAGCCATGCTAAAACAAACACATTACAATGGTAACACAATATATGCAGAGTTATTGTACTTCAATAATGAAAGCTTTAAGATTTTTGGCCCCCAAAAAAGAAGTTCCAGTTGTCTTAAAAACCAAAAAACATTCACAATGGAATATAGCTGAACGTTGATGGGTAAATGGTTTAGTTATAGGACTGCTGTTAACCAGACTGACTATACAGAGAAATGTTGTCCTACATCAAATGATAGCATAGAAGACGAAAGTATCTACTCAATAAAGAGACAATTGCATGGAATTAAAAGGAGGATTTCAAACTTTAAGCCAAAGTAGCAGAGTTGGAAAAATTCTCCAATTCAGTTGACTAGGAGAATCATTTTCCCAATTCTGCTACATTGACCTTGAGTTTGAAATTCCCTGCAATTCCCTTTTTATTTCGTAGACCTGTAAGCTTTAAGGAAAATACAAAGTTGAAGTGAAAAAAACAAAACAACGTATGAAGTATAATTTACTCTAGATGCTTGATTGCCAGTCAATCTACAACCACAGCACATGTTCAGTCAATAGAGAATGGATCAGATTCACTTAATTCACACCAGCAAGACTTTTTTTTCAGCAGTATTTGTTTCTTTAAATAAAATGTGCTACATTACAACATAAACAGCCAGACAAATTCCAGAAACAATAAAACAGATTTGAGACACTCTATGGAATGCAGAGCTGAGGAGAGGGACTTACTGCCGAGACAGAACAACATACAACACACAGTTATAACACAATCAGATTCCGATCTGATATAAAAACACATAAAACAGATTCAGTAGTGTCCACACATGTGCAATGCAATCACAAGAAATGAGTCCTATTCACAAATCTCACCGCATCTAGAATAAACTCAGTTCAATGCAGTTTCCACTCTTCTGTATCCCCTTGGGATACTTTGAAAGAGAAATGACTGGAAAAATGAAGACGTAGAGATCTTCCAGTAATCTCTCATTCTGAGACGAATCCAACAGACTTTAAACCACAGAGAGTCTCCAATACGTCTGGAGCAACACCCTAATTATCTCCAGATCAGTCACATATCTTCGAGAGGCAGGATGAAGGGTAATTCTCAAAACCATTCACACCCATAGTATAAGTTTTTCCACTTTTTCTTTAAAACCACAAATCCAAAAAAATAAATAAAAATTCAGTTGCAGGAACCTTGGTTCTTAGTGTCAGCTGGCCCAGAACTCGGCCATGCAGAAAAGTCAGGTAGTGTAAATCTACTGTGTGTGTGGATCTGTTAGGGACATTCATGCCGTAGGAGATTCCTTTTGCTAGCTGGATGGGCTGCTTTTACATCCAGATGGTGTCCAGGAATGAGAACCATCTTCTATGGTATGTCTTGCACAAACACGCCACACTCTATTTAAAGTGCTATAATGGGTTGCACAAGGTATATCCTTGGACACAAAGTATCAGAGTGTCACTTCCTTCTAGCATACAGGACTAGACTAAAAGTGACAAAAAACACTTGCAATAGTAATCCAGTGCACTGCACAATGTGAGAGAGTGTTAACAGACTGAGCTGTCTGTATGTAGAGAATGTCTCCAGTGGCTGGGGCTAATGCTTTGTGCCACAGCAAAGACATCAACGATGGTCCTTGTCACGGCAATGTAAAAAACAGAATGAGCACCACCACCAGCAGTGCAAACAGCACAATGATGGCGCACCACTGCCGCCGATCTGCAAATGGACACAAGGACATTGGTTGAAATTTCCCAGAACGTCACAACAAAAACTACATCTTAACATCAAATATTAAAAAATAAATAAAATCATGATACAGATTATTTTTTGCTAAAAAAAAAAATTGAACCTAGCCCCTAGTTTTATTGCGTGACAGCATTGTGTCATGCCCCCCTTCGGTGTGAGAGAATGCTGGGATCTTGAAGGTTAACTCATTCAATCCTTGGCTCTGACTGGCTGCTGGCACTGTGCAGACAGATTCCAAGGTTCCATCATACTGTCAGTGATTATAGCTGAACCTACTATAGCTTTGTTAGATTAAAATATGGCTTTAAAATGACCAATGCAAAGACAGTGTGACAGAACTAATTTAGTCGAACAGTTCAAAGTGCTGGAACTTGTTACTTTACAATCCCTCACCTCCACAAGACCTTTAAGTGGGTCCTGATTTGGACCAGAGAGTAACCTCATTACAAACCATTCACTACATTTTACGAATAGACAAATAACCCTCTGGGAGTTTCCAGTCTCACACAGTTTCAGGAGTTCTGTAATTGAAACCCAGTTCCGTTCAATTAACTTTAAAATCTAAATCACCATTAGCTAAACACCTTAATTAAACAAATCCTACAGACACAGAAAAAAAATGGAGCAGAGTTATTATTTGGTTAGTATTCTAATAAGTAAGAAGCTGACCCTTTCCATGTTTTTCTCCTGAATTACTAAGCTTTTTGTACAGCCGTTGAACACAGATTTTTACCATACACAAAACTTTTCACCAGGAAGAGAGGGAATGAACAATATCTTTTTTTTTTTTTTTTACTAACTTTTCCATACTTTATAACTATAAATTATCCAAGGACAAATTGCTCCCTGTAGCATATGCAGTGTTAAATATCCTATGAAGCTATATAAAGTATTATTATGTCATACAGATACTACACTTTCTGGTATATTTAATTTATTGAAGTTATTTAAAAACCATGACACTATTTTGAAATCACTTTGCATTTCAGACATTGCCCAGCATGTCAACAGATGCATACTGGTTGTATTTGTTGTGTGCGCTAACAGATTAACAAAAGTAGTTCTTCAGAAACATTAAACCAAAAAGCTGACGGCTTTATAAGGGAACTAGAAGGAATGTGGAAATCCCCTGTAATACCTGTATGGCAATTCATTCAGTAGGTCATCTAAAAGTTACCTCCAACAACTAGTCTTTACTCTGCTCTGGGAGGAATGTGAGATACACCATGCTTTGCTCTGCCGAGGGTTTTATTGCATTCCACAAAGGATTGATTAGGCCAGACAATGACCCAGGTACTGAATTCAGACAAGTTGGACAACTCCGCAGTTGCCCACCTAGCTAACCTAGTTCTAAGTTTACAGTAAATTGCTTTGTGGTATATCTGTCATTTAAGGAGAAGTCTGCTTTCTATAGAAAAAAAAACAAACATTTGAAGCAGTCACACATACATTAATGTAATACTTATTATATATTATACTGAAATCTGTGCTATATACATTTGTACTCTCCATAGTCCAAATTATCTGCTGCCCAACTTTCAAATATTGTTGCCTGATTGTTGCAGTTCCCTTGCCAGTTCAGTTTTAGTAAATAGCTCCCAATGTCTATGGAAGATACATAGTACCACCGATTCCACCCATGCTATACTCACCACTTGTCATGTGAGAAACCTTGGCTAATTTCTTGAGGACATTATCCATGCGGGACTGTGCTGTATCTAATTCATGAGAGAAGTCATCTAACATCCTAGGGGAAGAGAAGCAGGGTAGAGTTGCAAAAAAAAGCTAATAGTAATAATAACAATATAAGAATTCGCCGAATAAAGTCTCTATGTGCAAGTAAATTAAAGGAAAGCATTATTATTACCATCGTATAACTTTCCTGCAACCAGTTTTTATTTTGTGTGTGTGTGTGCAGCTTTCATTTTCAATTGCACATCAATGAAATCAATGTGAGGAGGTTACTGGGAGAGGGGATGGGACACTTCATCGCGGCTGCTTCCGCGCAGCCGTTTCACCGCCGACTCTGCACCACAAGACATTTTGTTGCGGGAGATTTCATCGCTAAAGGTAAGTTTATTTCAGTATTTTAGCTATTTTAGTAAGGGTGGTTAGAATTAGGGTTTAGGGTTCGGCGTTAATTTTAGTATTAGGGTTCGGTGGTTAGTATTAGGGGCCGGGGGTTAGTATTAGGGTTTAGGGGGTTAATTTTAGTATTACGATTCGGGGGTTAGTATTAGGGTTTAGGGGGTTAGTATAAGGGTTTAGGGGGGTTAGTATTAGGGTCTCGGGGGTTAGTATTAGGGTCTCGGGGGTTAGTATTAGGGTCTCGGGGGTTAGTATTAGGGTCTCGGGGGTTAGTATTAGGGTTTTATGGGTTAATCTTAGTATTGGGGTTTGGGGGGCACTAGGTGGCACTAATAACTTTATTGGGGGGTATTTGCCTTTTACTTTTACATTTGTAAGAGCTGACAGTTCAGCGCTGAACTGTCAGCTCTTACATAGCCGCGTCCGCGATCAAACGGCCGCGTTATTCTTCATTGCTGACAGTCCAGCGTTCTAACTGCCGCACTGAACTGTCAGCGATGAAGATGCGGCGAAGAAGTGTCCTAGACCCACTGGGAGAAGCAGTATTTAATTTCCTTGTAGGTTACAACTGAACTTAATGTGACTCCTGTGATCCTCACCCCCATACGACACAGCCATTTTAGTCCAGCCTTCAGTGGAACTTATAGTTATTTAAATGTGAGTGGGAAAGATTATGCAGATATAGACATTCTCTAGACTACATTGCCTACAAGATATTGATGTTTTCATCCCTGAGGCCGTTTTTCCAGCTCTGGTAATAGTATAAGTAGTACTAAGAAAGTAGGTAGTTGTGACAGTGAGCAGATCTGGAGTAATGCTCTCCAAACACAAACAAGAAATGGAGTTTGTTACTACTAGACGGTGGATTGAGAATTCTGGACTTTGCTGTAATTAGTTCACAGTCCACTCACGCCTACTGCCAAAAAATGTGAAACCTAGATAGCGGATCAGGACTATATAGAGTGATCTCCAGTGAATTATAGCATTGTGAAGACACACAGTATCTTCTGAAACTCCTACTTCATTGGTACTCATAACTATTGGAAAAGACACTAACACGGCCTGTTCATCCAGCTCATTCCCAATCCGCTGGGACATATTCTTTAAGACTCCAATGCTTCCGGACACGAGTTCTAAATCCTCATCCTGCTGCTCCATGATTAGCTATGAGAGGAAAAATAAAGCCACAAACTCAGTAACAATAAGAACATATTAAAGGGACTGTGTATCTTATGCTGGGAATGTAGAGAACAGAAAATACATATTGAAAATGATCTATACATTGTATTAGCAAAACTGTAGGCAAACATCTAAATTAGGAGACAAATGTGTTTTAAATGTGTCTGTGGAGTCTCCTGTTTATGACATCATCTGTGGCTTTATATGCAAATTACACATTTACCATTGAAAACCAGCTAATGTTCATGTCAAGTCGTGTCTGTTTATGACTTCACTTGACACATATTTAAAACACATTTGTCTCCCAATTTAACTTTTTTCCCTGCAGTTCTGCTACCACCATGTATAGATCATTTCAATCATATTTTAGTCTCTCTATGCCACGTTGATGGCCACACCTGCACCAGTACTTTAAAATGTCCGTCTGTTTCATAACGTGAAGGATCAAGCAATTGACAAACCGGATGGTTAAAAGGGATTATAAAAATATGACACAAATAAAGGGAATGTATAGGCTGCAGCTCTGTGAATGTTTGACATGCATTACACCAACAGGGGCAAAATGTGAGAGATCTTTTTTTTTTTTTTTTTTTTTTTTTAATGGCAACTCAATTCTTTGTTCACAAGGATGCTGCAGACCATTGTTTTGTGTGCGGACAGATTTACAAGTTACATTTTCCATGGTTTGCGCACATTTTACCTGCTGCTGCCCAGCCTGGCCTTCCAGAAACTGTGAATTTGCCGTCTGAAGGTCATTGTCCAAACCCTTGTATTTCTCCACTTCAGGGTTCCAGCCCTGTTTTGTTCCTTCGCCCAGAAGTGCCTGGAAACAGGAGGGAAAAATAACAATCCAAACACACATTACTATATTGCTAGTAACCATGACAATTCACTGAAAAAACATCCTTGACATTGAAGTGTGCCAGTAAGCCTATTATTCTATTACTTTTATAACTTACTATAACAGCATTATCAGGTTATTTTTAAAACATCAATATGTTGCACATTGTGTTCGCCGGGCCTGTCTGTTTAGGTGGGGTTCACTAATGTTTTTATTGACTCAATATTGGCAGAGACTCGGCATCTCTAGGCTCCTTTCTGATTGTATTGCCCGTCTGTAGCAAACTAGCAGTAGATCATATGTATGTGTAAGTAATCTGGTGAATTTACAATTCCTACTATTAAGCACAGTACACACATAAAAAGGACAAATGTTTCCAAAATATAGCATAATTTGTTTTTGCTTAGTCACTATGATTCAGATACAGAGGGCAATCACTCACAGTGCAAAATAAACCTCTACTTGCTATGGCATTCAAAGTACTACATTAAGGCTTGAAAAGTTTTGGCACACAGGCAGAGTATCATGAAAAATAGAATGTGTCGGCAGATAAGAACCAGTCAGTCCATCTAGTCTGCCCCATTTTCTAAATACTTTTATTAGTCCCCAGATCCCTATCTTATAGCTAGGATGGCCTTGTGTCTATCCCACGCATGCTTAAATTCCTTGACTGGGTTTACCTCTACCACTTCCGCTGGAAGGCTATTCCATACATCCACTACCCTCTCAGTAAAGTAAGACTTCCTGATATTACTTTTAAACCTTTGCCCCTCTAATTTAAGACTATGTCCTCTAGTTGTGGTAGTTTTTCTTCTTTTAAACATACTCTGCGTTGATTCCCCTTATGTATTTAAATGTTTCTATCACATCTCCCCGTTACATCTTAACCTCTCCTGGTAAGTTTTATCCTTCAACCCATGAACCAGTTTAGTAGCCCTTTTCTGAGCTTTCCCCAAAGTATCAATATCCTTTTGGAGATACGGTCTCCAGTACTGTGTACAATACTCCACGTGAAGCTAGAAGTTCTGAGACATCACTTTAACATGCCTTGTTAAATACATTTAGATGTTCCCTCGTTTTAAAGGATGTTTTAGGGATGTTACTACTGTCCAGCCACCAGAGCCTACTAATATTACCCAATTTAATGGTACTTGGTTTAGCTACCTCACAACCCTGAATCTGTTGAGAACTGAACAGACTTTACAGATGGTGCATTAACTAACCGAGCCACCTCATCAGCTCACAAATCATGGGAGCCATAGTTCACAACTGCTGGAATGCTGTATCTTGCTCACTATTGTAACCAAGAACCTTAATTGGTTCAAGAGGAATTGGAGAGTTTTTCTTCTATATCACTGATCAAGTTAAATCTTGTTGATCTTGTAAGAGAAACATGTAATTATGTAGAACACACTGGGGGTGGTGCTTTACTATAGAGCTGCTTATTTACCATGAAAGAATTGACAAGCTATCTGTAGCTTACACTCACACACAGAGGGGGGTGCGGGTGTAATTACTCTGTGTGAAGCAAACCTTCTTTACAAGGGAAATCCCTCCATTGTCTTATTGTTATTGATACCACTGTGAAAACACCCCAAACAGTTACAGGACTACCACCATGGATTGCTTTTTACTACCCCATTCAGTTGAGAGTTTTTGTTGATAAATATAGATGTAAAGTATCAAAATAAACCTTCATTGAAGCGATTTTAAATACAAATTATTTATTTAGATGCATGTATTTTTTGCACTGACTACCAAGAAATGCTTTAATCAGAATCTAATCATCAAGACCTCTCACTATGCACGGTGTGAATTACCCCTTTCCCCTCGTTTCCTTAAGCAGAGTGATCTGAAGGATGAGAGCTAAAGGCAAGAAGCCCACGAATGAGGTTGAGATTTTATCAAATCTGACATCCAGATTGCTGCAGAAATAATTTTAACATTTAGATTTTGCTTATAGCTAAATCCTCCATGTTATCTTGTATTCACAAAGGAAAGCACACACACACACACACACACACCCACACCCACACACCATGCCACAGCCAAACTAGATCCAGAAGCAGGTACACAAATGTTATCAGAGCAACCAAGAAGTATTCACAAAGGAAAGCACACACACACACACACACACCCACACACCATGCCACAGTCAAACTAGATCCAGAAGCAGGTACACAAATGTTATCAGAGCAACCAAGAAGTACAGAAGAAAAATAAATGACCATCTAATCAAACCTGCAATCTCATGGGATCACAATAGCCATATGTTAATCAGTAATGGCTGGATTTCAAATCATGATCAGTTACCCAAGAAAGGAAATCTTATAACGTTTAAGATGTAAAAAGGGCCAGTTTGCTAGGGATGGGGGGCGTTTCTAGGACGAGCAGGGGGGATTGCACCCTGCTGGCAGCATTCGGCACAGAGCCTTACTGGGAACCTGTCCACCCTCCCCATTGTGGTATATTAAGTTTGGGGCACTAATGGGATACAAAGAGGTGGAAACCTTGGGGTATATTGTTCCTTTAACTAGGGGCTTTATCTATGAAAGAGGGAATTGCAAAATTAAGTTTGACGTATAGCTGAAATGGGAGAATTTTACCAACTCTGCTACTTTGGCTTTAAGTTTCCCTTGTCACTTGCTTCATTAATACATTTCTAGATCCTCTACAATGATGTTTAGTAAAACCACTCAAGTATCTCTTAGTAAGATTGCAGCTTTGTTTCAGATAAAGATACACAGGACTGCTGTGTACAAGGCTCCTCCAGCTAATCAGCTGTGAGTCATGCAGAGGGGAAGGTGGGATTGTCTTAAAAAGTACCTTATTTTCAAAGTGTTTAAAAAAAAAAAAAAAACTTTTTTTGTATGACAGAGGAAACTGTTTCATAAACTGTGTTGAGTCTTTAAGCACAGTTACAATATGTAGCTGCACAGTATTACTTCACAGGCCTGGTATGTAGAGTGAGAGACAATGGTAACTTGAGATCAGAGCAAGTGAGCACACAGCCTCACAGTACTGTGACCCTTGGAAAATCTCCTGGGAGACCAAAACATCACAAAGACAAATGTTCAGAAGAAATATACTGCTGTCCCTCACCTGCCTGTTTTTTTTCTCAGCCAAGGCCTGTACAGATGGACTTGCCATTTGATCCTTCATTTCCTGTAAGAACAAAAATACAACATAAACCAACAGTTTTATGGTTAAGCTAATAGCAATGCAGATCTCAACATCACGACATTTAGGAACTAGACAATCGAGACAATTAGAGGCACTAGGAATATGCATGGTCAGCAATTCTTTGCGAATGCATATACATTTTTACATAGATTCCCTAACTCGTAACATGGAAGCAGACTGTGTATAATCATTGTGATTTCTCCTTTGTGATTACAGGGTTATTAGTCTTGTATGACCTATAAACCTCTGGCCTATAGAATCATAGAGCTCTGGTTTCCAATTTCCTCTTCACAGTTTGCCTAAGATTTAATTCAGAGACTTAGATCTGAGAACCATTTTACTGTCAGAGGTTTGTTTACGCCATAAAAATTCCAATTGTGGTCCTCCAGCTGGTGATAAACTGACTTTAGAGACTGTTTGGGGATTATGAAAGAACTATGGAAGTTGTAGTCCAGAAAGAGTTGGAAGACCACAATTGGACATCCAGGCTATAGAGTTGGATGTTTGCTCAGGCGTTCTAGGAAAGAGGGCTTTTTTAAAGCATTTCCAGCCTGAGATCCCTGCTTGTGTGAATAAATTAAACAGTGACGCACTACACCAACTAGGTCTGTTTGATAACTAAAATTATAGTGGCGAGTCAATCGGTCATGAGTAACAATTTCATCTATAGTAATTCAAAAAGTCTTCATTGATTGTCCTGAGTTTTGCAGGTCCTGGATAGAACTAGTAATATGTAATGGCCAAGTGATTCTTAGTAACCCTAAAAAATAAATCCCAGAGATTTATGAGTCACATGAAAGATGGTCAGTTCTTTATTGGAGAATAAAAATAGCCACGGCCAAGCAATCTAGGGAACTGACTGCTCCCAGAAATAGAAATAATCATAATAATAAAAAAATTGTTTTATGGCAGTCTTCAGGAAGATGGAGTCTTTCCCTCCCCCCCAGGGAAACAACAAATCTTCGTCTTTTCTTTGTGGGAAGGCTTGTCCCAACGTAAGGCCAATCAGAACTAATCCTTTGTCCTGAACTCAGCAGCAACTAAAAGTAACCCATTATTGATTACATTTCGTTTACAAGTATATCCTGGGTAAAAAAAAAGCACTACAAAACAGGAATTAAAAAAAAGACAACTGTTCCCTGTAATGAAAATATTTTATATTAACTAAAATTGGGCTTGTCAAATGTAATTTAGTTTTAGGAACCAGCAAAAAAAAATATAGTAGTCAGACATCAACAAATACACAAATTCACACAAACATGCACAGACAGTTACAGGAAACAAGTAGCGTTAAAAGGATACTTTTTATTGGCTAACAGAGTTTGATTGCAAGCTTTCAAGACCAAGTCCCTTCCTCAGGCATTAATGAGGCTAAAACAGGCAGAAATGGTCACATTGACTGGTAGAGCTGGTCAGATACATACAAGCCAGCAGTTTGTGTGTTTCCCCCCTTCCTGTTGCTTTACCTCATTGCAGGTGAAGGGAGGGGGTCACCTCTGCTCCAGCCTTATCTGTCACACAGATCATCTTAAAGTGTCATCCTACTGAACGCCAGGATGTCATGTGACACCAGGGGCTCAAACGCTAAAGTGCAGTGCAAGAGGTGGCGAAGCAGGAGCATGTGCAGCTCCAATGAAGGGGGAAAAAAAACAGTCTGAGCGGCACCATTTGGATGGTAATACCCTGAAAACCTGGGATTAAGCCCTGAATTAAAACATAACTTATGTATTATACTTAACTGTCTAAATATAACCGTTAGTACTTTTCATCACCAACAGTATGAGGGGAGGGTGCTGTCCCCCAATTCCATCAGTGAGTGAAGGTCTGAGCTGAAAAAGCAAGGCACGTGATGGCTCACTATATAATCCACAGCAGCAATGCCATTCTCTGCATAAAACGGCTTTATCATGTGACCAGTGACAGGCTCACCCTTCAAATCAGAGCAGACATAATCTGCCATTGGATAATGACCGCTATAACATCTCCAAAGGCACAGTGTGATAGCTTTACATTACTGCTGTTTTAAAGGGTAACTAAACCCAGACACATTAACCAGTGACTCTCCTGCACTTGGCAGTGTTCGGTGTCAGAGTCGCTGGACACCAAACAGTTTCTGTGACAGAGTACCAGCTCCACAACATGGCAGCCTGAAAACTTCAAGGAATCTTCCAAAAGAACTGTGGATCACTTCTGAATGGTGCACAATAGGAACATTGTCCAAATCTTTCTAATCAGATACTGGTTTTCAGCAGAAAGTAAGTAATAACTGCATGAAATCTATTGTGATTTTGATATACTTATTGCGGGGCCTGCCAGCTGCTGATTAACTACATCTCCATTAATGCTCTTTCGGCTAAAGGGCTGGCAGAGGAGTATGGGAAATGTAGTCCAGCAACCTCTGGAGGGTTGCAGACCCCTGACTTGTTGTGTTCTTCATATTGGCCCATTACTTTCTAAAGAAGAATCTAATGCATTTCCTGCAAACAGACTCACCTTCACAGACTGACGCGTTTCGCTTATAAAGGTTTTTCTCTGCTTCATCTCTGCTGGATCCAAACTGAACTTGCGAGGATTGGATTCCACGATACGTGAGGACATATTAAGGAAACAGCTTGGCCACACCGACACATAGCATCCAATATAATAATAATGATTTTAAAGCTACCCATGGAGAGTCAGAAACTAAGGATGCCATCCAGGAATTGAACCATGTCAGCACACATCCTATTGTGGTATGAAGGTCTACCATGCCAATGGATGGGATTGAGTGTGTTTATGGCATTCCCATGAATATTTTATGGGGGGGTTAAATGGCCCTTTAATAAATTGTATGAAAAGATGATGATTATATAATCCAAAAGGAGACCTCTGGTTATAAAAGTATCCCATCTTGTACAGTAATGACCGCATAACTATCAACAGAGCCCTCAATTTTGAAAGATATTAATAGTCTCATCCAGGTCCTCGAGATCCCATTCGATGCTTCGCAGATTGTTGCGCAGCTCGTTGGTGGTCCAGTCCAACTCTTCTCGAGTGGCTGTGGAAGGGTCTTGAAGGAGGTCTGTCCATCTTTGAAACAATCCTTGTGCAGTGTTTACTGCTTTCTGTACTTCCCTGCAAATAAGAGATAAATGATTTGACTCCCAAAAACAAGTGTATCACCAACCCATCCACTACCTTTTATGTTGCTAGGACAACCATTGTATTGTAGAAGACATGCATAGGTCCATAATCTCTATACTGGAAGTACACATAACTATTCTAACATTTAACACACCGTTTACAGTGTGTGTGTGTGTGTGTGTATATATATATATATATATATATATATACACACACACACACACACACACACAAAATGCCAGCATATTCTGCTTGTTCTGGGAAGTTAAAGCACGGACAGATTTATAGAGAAATTACACGATGCCTGACTCGATTAAGTTTTGAACAATGAATGATAATCAGATGACAATGATAACCTAATCGAATATGTTAACTGTAAAAGGATATGGGACACTCAATGGAGAAAGACACATCCCAGAACTGAATGCTAGTTTGGGCATAGAGCATACTATCGCCGCCGCCCCCCCTATAAAGTAGTTGTGTTACAAATTACAAAATGTAAGCTACTAGCCCAAAAAAAGGTTCCAGGATAAAAAGGTTGAAAAGTTGGGGATGTGGACACAAGAATATTTAAAAGTTTCACATTAGCTCCATAGAGAACTGTAACAGAACATGGTTTGATTAAATAAAAATGTGAATGCACAAGACTAAACTAATGGAAGCATAATATCTTAGCAAGAACTATAGGCCTGGTAAATAACTAACCAATAACAATGTTTATATCATACAAAGTCCCAACCACTTACTGGGATGCTTCCCCAGTCGGGAAACCTTTAAGTACCAGAACAAAAGGCTTCCCCAGCCTGTAGCTACAAGGCCCCCCTCTCATCCCACGCCCATACTGAGTAGGACACTCGTCCATCCCTCACCAATGCTAGGTAGCAGTGATGTGTAACCCAGGTTGGGTGGGCTACGCTTCCAGCGTCCCTAAGCGGCCTTTGTTTGCTGCCTGAGGATCATAAGAGAGGTAGTCCAAAAGGTTATTCATCACTACTCGCTTAGACAGCGCCTCCAATCTTATCTTTAAGCTAAGGATCTCTATAACTCAAACCGAGCCTCTCCCCTTATAATCCTCTGCTCTCACCCTTTTACCACAAAGAAAGGATCTTCCATCGACATCTTCACGCTCCCAGTGCCCAGTCCTCCCCTCCCCGGTACACACTCTCTGGTTCTCAATGAATCCTCCCCTCACGGCCTCAGGCCACACACACAGAACAATACTCCCCTGGAATCGCGTCACTTCCGGCGTAGAGCCTCCAGAGTCACGTGATGAGGAAGTGGCGCGTTACTCCCTTTAACCTCAACCAAAGAAACCTAAACATAGAAACGTAGCCATGTGTTATTGTGAGTATAGGGAAAGTTATAGGGACAGTGGTAAGTAAGTGCGAGGGTTAGTGGTATGGTGAAGGGATAGGTGTGTAGGATCTTTTTAGGGAAAGATAGTGTTTTGTTTTTTGAACAATGATATGACTTTGAATATCATTATTCGTATTGTTTATTGCTTGAAAATGTCTGATTCCATTATATTATATTTTATCATTAGCGTGAGGATCTTACATGAAGGACCCACCTTGAATGTTATCTGGAGGTTGGAGCTCTGTGGCTGAGTGGTATTTAAAATAAAAAAAATGTGTTATTGTGAGTGTGCACTCATGCTTCATGAAGCTAGTTCTGTATTGTCTCTGCAGGTTGGAGTTTCTCTTTTGACATTGTTTATGGTGTGTCATGAAATAGTTTTAAGAACATAAATATGAACTTAAGCGTTGCTGATATCTACACTTTCATTCGTTTTGGTTTTTTTTTGTGCTTTTTAGAAGTTTGCCCCAGAACGGACTTTTATAAATAACCTTGCCATAATTAGCAAGGCAAAAATGCAACAGTTAAAGTGGTGTGCTTGGAACAATCTCCATGTGGAATGTTACTGCTGATTGTTACAAAAGTCGCACTTTCTTTCTGTTGATGAATAGGGAATATGTGGCAATATCAGTATAGATATTTATACAAAATGCAGAATATATATGTGTAATGATATATTGTAGATGTGAAAAATGGCTATTACACAGTTGCAGTCACCTTATCAGCAGCACCAAGTTTTATTTTCCACACATATATATATATATATAGATAGATCCAGCACTTAGAATAACTTAACCACTTAAAGGACAACTGTTGCCAAAAAGATAATTATGTATAACTAAAATATTGCATAAAGTGTAGACATTTTAAGTAGAAATGTTGTAATAAAAGAATACAAATGAAGTACCTTACTGAGCACTCCATTTAGATCTCTCTAAAGATAATATGTTTGATAGAATATTGGATCACATCTTCTTTCATCTGACCCCATATTCTATCTATTAATATATGTTTATAGCTGATTAAAGAACCAGAACATCCTGCAAAAGGAAATTGTTATTTACAGATTGCAGGATAAAACTTACCAGGAAAGATTAAAAGATCTTACCACGAGACAGAGGGGATATGATAGAAATGCTTAAATTCATAAAGGGAATCAACACAGCAAAGGAGGAGAGTATATTTAAAAGAAGAAAACTACCAAAACAAGAGGACATAGTCTTAAATTAAAGGTTTAAAAGTAATATCAGGAAGTATTACTTCACTGAGAGGGTAGTGGATTCATGGAATAGCCCTCCAGCAGAAATGGTAGAGGTTGACACAGTGAAGAATGCATGGGATATGCATAATGCTAGACAACTGGATGAGCAGTATTGTTGTAAGGTGTCTTGTGGTGGGGTTACTGGAGCTGTAGCAACCTTCCTTGGGCATCAATTTTATGATATGATCAAAATAATGTTATCTAAAGAAAGCCCTTCTTATAACCAAAAAACAATGTGTGAGTACAGTAAATGAAAAATTACAGCTAAACACTAACACTACAAAAGTGTTTAAACAGTCATTGTCATGAAAGGTACAACATGGACAAAATTGTCTGTTCACAAAGGGGTTAAATGTTTCTGCAGTGTCACTTGCTTACATCACCTTGTGGCTTGATATGCAAATTACACATTTCCACATTGAAGAGTTGTTAATTTGCATATCAAGCCACAAGTGCTGTCATAAATAGAAGACACATGTTTATATTATGTTATGCCTTTGCATTTTTAGCAGTATGTTTAGGTTGATCCAGTCCCATTAAAGGGCCATTCCAAGATGAATATGATACATCCCTTTTAATGTATACAAAAGTTAAATAATTATAATATATGCAGTCATTAAAACGCAAATATCAGTATTCTAAGTATGTTTAGATAACTATCAAATTTTAAGTTAGCAGCTTCTGTGGATATTCCCACCTAGCTCTCCAGCATTAATTCAAATTCTTTCAAGAAATAAATAACCAAAGAGCTTATTTATATGTCAACACTTTTTGAGTCTGAAATTGTTTTTATGGTGCCTTATAGAAAAGCATAGGGCCTACTCATGCCTACATTGTCCATTGTAATAAAATATATGAACAAAATACAAGGCGGGAAATACACACCTAAACAAACAGCTTCCAAATGACGAGGGTCTACTCAATAAAGAGGGAATTAAGGTGGGAATTGTACCGTGCAGCTGTATGGGAGAATTTTTCCAACTCAGCTACTCTGGCCTTAAGTTTGAAATTCCCACCTTAATTCCCTCTTTATTGAGTAGACCCTCGTCATTTGGAAGCTGTTTGTTTAGGTGTGTATTTCCCGCCTTGTATTTTGTTCATATATTTTATTACAACGGACAATCTAGGCATGGGCTTGAGTAAACAGTTTATTTACACAGCTTCCCAGTAACTGTTTTACATAGAGTGAGGCCTGTTAGCCATTTTTGTTTTTCACCTTTCTGGCAAACAGAAGATTAAGAGATTATTTGCCTGCTCCAGGGTTTATAGACACATCACATAATGTGGTAGTGTTTACATTGCAAACCATGCTATTGTTTTATTACACAATGGCACAAGCCCCACTGTGTGTGCACTGCCCCTCTGTTTATCCCAAAATAGAACAGCTATGTGTAAAGGTTAACAGTTGTTTGACAGACACACATGTTGTAGCAGAGCATTTGTTTACTCGGAAATTACACATTGCTCATACCTCTGAATGAGTTCCATACCAATCATACCAAAAACAAATATAACCACTGTTATTTCAAAGATCCTTTGAAGTCTTACTAAAGTCTTTTAGAGTATTTTTTTTTTAAATAATTATTTAATTTATGAGAACACTTTGTAAACTGCATTACATTTTTTCCCTGCCTAGGACCTGATCGCTTCAGTCTGGAACATGAACGAAAAGATGAGCACTCATCTTGACCAGTGAAACAGTGAATAATTTATTTAGAGTGGATCCGATTAAAAAAAAGAAGAAGTGAGAACACCACAACATGTGGAAGAAAAGCTGACTTGCCTTACGCGTTTCGCGTGATACCACACTTAATCCTAGGCCTGGCAAAGCACACTCAGTCCAGTGCATCTAAGCCACGAAAAGTACTTACTGCCACAAGTGGAGCCAGCTTACCTCCTAAGGGAGATTTTTCTGTAAGCTTCAGTCTGGTACCTGGTTGGTGACAATCACTTACTATTTCTGAAGAGAGAGACACTCATTCTCATATGAAGTCAGTAGACTGGAATCTTATCTCCGAGAGTTTATAAAATAGGGGGTCAGCTTGGGAGTAGAGTATAAAAGAGTGCACAAAGTGATTGAACATAATAGTGGCATTGTTGCTGAGTGCACCAATGTATAACCCTAACTCCATACCTTCCAAGTGTCTCTATTTAGAAGGGACAGTCCATATTTTGCCCCCCGTATTGTCCCTCTTTTATCCCTCGTGTATCACAGAACTCCAGAGTAATAAAACTCCCAATAAAGTGAGTTTAAATGGCAGTAAATGTATTTTTATATTAATCTGGGGTAAATAAAATACTTAATTGTTCTAAATTACATCAAATGACGTAAGTAGTTACCAATTGGCCATAAAGTCGATGAAAAATTTCTGTTAAAGCCCCACTTATAGCTCCACCTTCAGCTCCATGTCTAATACAAATAAGTGATGCCCCACGGTATTAAAATGCACTCGCACAATACTGGATTTTCAGTACCTTGAGTGCATGCAGGGGTTCAGATAGGAACTCTGAAATATTTTAGTCCTCTCGTGAATTTCAGTATATGAAAGAAGAAGTGACATACAGAAGCATAATGGTGCAGTATATCTTTAAACCTCGGTGGCTACCCAAGGGATATTAGAGGCACTCAAAAGTCAGATGGTATATCAGCGAGCATGTGTCTTGAATGTGGGTGTAGTCTTGCATGTACTGCTAGCAGATCATAAAGTACCTCCAAAATGATAAGCAACTTGTGAGCAAAGAGGTTTAATGTAATATATATATTACATTATGTGTCTGGAAAATAATGGCCGAGGTGGCAACCCTAGTTTATATACATCTCATCTCCTGTTCCTCTATTATGGTGGGCATGTTGTAAAAATAACTACGGCTTCTATTAGAGGACGAGAGATTGTTGTTTATGGTTAGTTCACTTTAAACAAAATGTGCAGTTTGAATGCATGAAAAGTATAAATATGCTGTATAGGCAGAAATGGCCTCAAATGTATAGTGAAGAAAAAATGTATTTATATTGTAGAACATAAAACATACATATGTGCCAGACACATACAGTTAAGAGAAGAATGTGTGTAAATGTCTGCCTAGTCTCCTGCTTATCTAGTCTAGATCTAGATTATTACAATTATTTTCTGCTCTAGTAGTTAATTTGCATATAAAGATGCATGGTGATGTCATAAATAGACATAGTCATAGATAGCACTCATTATTTAAAAACACATTTGCAGCCCTGCTGGTATAATGTACTTGTTATTTTTAATGCTGATAGGGTCTTACTAGCAATAATAACATAAATGGGGCCTACAAACATTGCATTAACGTGTACAGCGTAATACTGACTATAAAAAGAGCTGGAGAGAGGTGAAACAGATACTCCATTGTATGGATCAGTGAGAAATGCCTTCTCAGTGGCCACTGGTCACGTCTCAATGTGACCTCTGCTCCTGCACGTCCCCTCTGTGCATTCAATAAATCCTGGGGTCTGAGACCCTCCAGGTGTCATGGCCATCCCCCAGGGACTCCTTTGTTTACACATTCCTTTCATTGTCTTGGGAGAATTTCCACCCCCAGTTGTAACTCTCCCCCCTGCTGCTTTGTTAAAAAAAAAAGGAGGTGGGTTAAATAGAGCCAGAAACTGAAAGACTTCAGGAGTCAAATACTGAGATTGCTCCTTCTCTATTTAGCTAATAGATTAGCATGTGAAAAAGTAAACCAACACTTTCCCTCTGAGTCGTGGCTGGTCCATAAGAAGGAAATAAGGAGAAACATCCACTAAATTGCCTTTAATACCTTTTTACATGTTATTCTTTGGATGTTAATAGAGCTGTAGTGATTAATAAAATTATGTCAAATGTTTGATTATTTCATGCAAATAGGGACAAATATTCAATTGCAGCCCTAGATAACACTTCTTCCACAAACCCCATGTCCTGGGGTCCCAGACTTTAAGAAACTAGACCAGGGGTGTCCAAGTTTATTCTGCAAAGGGCCACTTCGATAGAAATGAATGTGTGCGTGGGCGGCATTCATGTTTCATTCATTCAGATATACATATTATATATAATTCACACTAATGTGCAGTGGTCATATTAACTACACACACACATGCATACACAGTCACACTTACTACACACCCACATACGCATTTATACATACACACACTTACTATACACTCACATACATACACTTACCCCCCCCCCCCCAGACACACACACCTACACCCCTCCACACACACACCATACATTCACTCCCCCCCACACATTTATACACACACACTCACATACATCCACTTACCCCACATACACATTTATACACACACTCACATACATCCACTTACCCCACACACACATTTATACACAGACACTCACATACATACACTTAAGCCACACACACTCACATACATACACTTACCCCACATACACATTTATACACACACTCACATATATACACTTACCCCACGCACTCACATCCATACATTTACCACACACACACACATACCCATTTATACACACACTCACATACATACACTTACCACACACACTCGCATACATACATTTACCCCACACACACATACCCATTCATACACTCACATACATACACTTACCAAACAGTTTCTTTAGGTTTTTTTTAAAAACGGTACTGTTGGCTCCTTGGTCCCTGAGGCTGTGGGCTCTCCATTACCTTCATGCTGCCGGTGCGCTTCTTCCCTTCCTCTGACCCTTGCGCATGACCTCATGGTCAGGGTAGAGGACGGGAAAGCAGCACCGCTCTGTGTAGGGAACACAGCTTCCCGTGCGGTGAGCAGTTGGAGGCTCGGCCACCTGAGCAGAGATCAGGCGGGCTGCACCTCGATGCCCAGCGGGCCGCACGGTGGTCGCCTCTGCACTAGACTTTAAAGGCTACACTGATGCCTGTCTGAAATATTCACCCAGTATTTGTCTCCTGTATCAGTTGACTGACTGACAGGACAGCATGTGCTCTTACGGGACAATTCACTAAAAGGTGAGTTTAACATTTCCCTATTTCAGCTATACATTGTGCAAACTAAAACAGGATTGTCCCTGCACAATATATAGCTAAACTGGTGAGGTCACATTTTCACCTCACCTGCATGTCACCTATAAGTAAATAGACCCCTTAATGCTATTACCATCACTAATGCATTTTCTAACATGAACCATATGAGCCTAACAGGTTATCAAGAGACAGTGATCAGCCAATAAGCAAAGTGTTTACTATAAATTATTCTACATGGCATAAGTCGCAATTAAGGATTTGCATATTTAAACCTGTCTTAATTAATAGAAAAGTATAACTTACTGTGACTTTTTACATACATGACCATTGATTGAGTTTATTATCAATACTATTGGACCAATACTACACGCCATCTCTACACTGTTGCCATAAAGATAGCAATACTTGCTGTGTGCATTATAAAAATATTATTTGATATTAACTGTATCGAATGTTGAAGGAAACATCACTTAATGCTGTGTTTTGAATTAAATGTGGATATGTAACACAGTATAATGCGTGGCACAGTTGTACTTTTGAGCATACACAGGCAATAGCCGAAAAATATGTAAAAAGTAGTGTGAAGTCTGTAAAGGCAAATACAACTTAACTGTGTGTAATTACAAGTGACTTTATGTCATGTGATATACAGGCACCACTCCATATATTAATGATGTAACATTGTTGTATATATTATTTTGTTAAATAGCATATACATTCAATGTCACCACAAATACTGAGAAATCAGAAGGGCCTGTATGAATTTTGTACAAAATCAAACAAGAATTCAAAATTAAACATCTCTTTCTTTGTGAAGGACTGTAGGCAGCTGAAGGCAATTTAAAGATGTCCCAATCCCAGCTCTTCCAAGTGAATATATAGACTGTTTGATATCCTTGTTCTGGCCTGAGCTGCAGGAATGTGCGGTGTTGTGTGCTATTTCCCAAAGAGCCACTTACCGATCTCCACTAGGTTTCTAGGACCTGATCTGCAGTAGGGATTACAAACAAATCCTGATCTGAGAAGAGTAAAATACCTGGACTATTTAAATATCCTGAGCTTAGCAAGTCGTAATGCTTTGGGTTTTAAATGCTTAAATAAAACAAGCTTAGTTTGTGATTGCTGAGGAGACCCAAGAGTGATTGATGAAGAATACAATATTGATAACGGGAGTGACAAGCTGATATAGAGAATGAGAAACAGAAAGTATGTATCAGAGGCGAAATAGCTGCGGGGAATGATTTATTTGTAGAAAAACATGGGCATATGTTTTATACTTCTGTTTATATAATACTTTTGTTAATGATCTTTGTTAAATCTTTTTTATTATTTTTTGGCTTATTATCCCTTAAAAATCATTGACACATCCTATTCTTCAATATTCCCAACACAAACCTTCCAGTACCTGAAAAAAAAAAAGGTTTAGACAATCTTTGCAGTCAGAAATGACTTCTAAAAATGGTGTTATGCAATGTACAGCACTCTCCTGTGACATGCAAGGGGTTAATTTCTAAATATATCTCTAGCAGTAATGCACTGGCCAAGACAGGGGAGAAGGGGCTGTGTGGGAAGACCATTAATCTCCCTGGCTGGCTGCTGCAGCTTTCATTGTTATGCTGTGAGGGGGGGGGGGGGATGGGGGGGAGAGCATGATTGTAATTTCCCTGCTTTGCCCTGAGGTTGGAGTGTGCAGTGTCTGCTAGAGAGGGCTCCAGGGACACACCGGTCAATGCTTCTTTCAGGAAAGAACCAAGACTTATCAACAAGAAAAATGTGCTAATGAGGAGCTGCTCCTGCCACATGCTGCTTACTGATCTGCCTTCACCTTTCTCTCCCCTTGCCAGAATAGCAGACTTGGAGTGAAAATGTTCTGGGGGAGGGGGGCGTCTATTAAACTCTCCCCCTTCTTGTATGCACCCAGCCGAGCAACAGCATACATCTCTGCTCATTGCACCTGCGCCCATGTAGTACAGGTAGAGTCAAAATTAGGATTTTACATACTGTAAGGGGGGTGCTTATCATTGTGCCATTAATACTACCAGCACAAACCTAAAGAAATTCTGGAATAGGTCTGAATCTCTTTTATACATTAGACCCAAGCGATGACCTCTTATGGCCCCTCCTGCCAGTTTCCTGCGCATCCCCATTACACATAACCTCCTTAATTAGACAATCTTCCCAATCTTACTAATGTAAATGTTATTCATCTGTATTATTATACATAATGAACAATAATGCTGATAGGCATTCAAAGTGTATTTTATTAAGGTGATACTGTACAATGGTTAAAACTTACAAATAACAAGTGAGATTTCACAGGGGAGTCGAATGTACAGCCTGAGCGACAAATGCAGCCCGTTTGACAGCAAGGTGCGTCCCACCTGACTTAACTGCCCATATTCTCATTATCCCAATAAATGTATACTTTTGTTTGAATAAAGTTAATTTAAGCTTGTTTTGAACTGCTTTTTAGTACTGCTAAATCAGCAAACATTTTATTATGGGTAACAAGCTATTCTTCACCTGTAAATAAGATAGAATAATGTGCCCAACATACACATGTATTTCTGATTATGTGGCCCGGTTCAGAAGAAATATGGACACCCTTGTCATAGAGCAGTGAATTTGTGTCTGTATGTGTTTATGTAAAGTGCCATTTGTACCAATTATGCAGGCAGTCTTTCACAAATAGAACACCAAGCAACCAATGGGAAGTCAGCATGGCCGAGGTTCCACCTTTCAGCCAACGGTCCTAGAGCGGTATTCATCTTTAACAGGGTTACGCGCAAAGGACCAACCAAGCTGGTCAATAGAAGCTCCGGGGTGAAAACTGTTGCACATTTTAATCAAGGTGTTTCCATTGAAAGTGGTGGGGCATTTGTAAAGGTCACTTGTGGGGTGATGTTCTAAAAGTGGAGCAATAACCATGGACACCATAATTGACCTTTATAAATAGCCCCCCCGGTGTATCTCGGCCAATTTAAAGAGAAAATGTGTTGGGATTCTTCACACGTAGAACAAGGCATGTTCAAAGTAAATAGAGTAGAAAGATCACAGCTCAAAAGTACTTTCCCTTTTTTTTTTTTTTAAACCACTAAAACACCAACAACTTCAAGCACACTGGGTTTCACATATTTAAAGACACACATACACAAATACATCACTGTGTTGGTGACACCTAATTAAACATAAACCCACTTTAAAATGTTTTCTTTCCCCTCCCTTTCTAAAACACCTAGCACCCTCCCACCCTGCAGGGATGATAATGCTGCTCTGTGTTCCTTTGTCTCTCTCACCCCCTCTCTATAGCAGTTATTTTAGGAAAGAGCAGCTGAGGCTTTGGAGAGACCAAGCTGCCCAGACTGGTTTGATCACACTCTGTCCTCCCCCCTCCTCCTGCACACACATACACACTGTAATCATGCACACTGGACACGTAACCCACTCCAGATTACTGCAACACACACCAAAACAAATGGGTCATGACTACTCTGTGAGACTAAGCAAGGCATTCTTCTACACCATTGTGCATATTAAATTGGCTACATTTTAATACATTGTTATAGAAGCATCAGATCTTCATTTTATTCATAATTTTGCTTTCTTTGTTGGCAGCATGTACTTATCAGCGCCTTGTTTACTTAGTATATGACAATATTTTAAAGTCCAAACACTTGCAGTCGTGGATAGGCAACGTCTGTAGAACATCACTTGATTTCCATCAAAAACAATGGTGGAGGCTAGCATTCTTGGAATCCATTTTAGAGAGAGACCCAAAGCAGAACATTTATGGTGTTTGAGATCCCTATTGGGACCTTGGGGCCAACCGAGAAGGAGGTAAGGAAATGCCATCCCAGCCTCTTGAAGTCTTTGCCCATTACACTAGACCTCTGCATTGAACATTTTAAAAAGTCTCAAGATAGTACACATCCAACCATCAGGGCTTCTCAGACTGACACGTGTAATGTTACACACTACATTATTTAGCCATTCTGTACCTTATATAAAGGGCTTTGAGGCCTAAAAATAGAAAGTTCTGTGTGTCTGCTGGTCTGGTTTGAAGTAGTACATGTCTTGTATCAGTAGGGATTCATTGGTTTCCATAACTAGAAGGGTTCCTAATATATTCTATCCCTATAAACTTTGTTGTTGGTTACCATACCGTAGTCTACTTCACAGCTTCTACATGTTGTCTGCCAGGGAGAGTGCAAGAGTTGCCCTGGGGTGTAATGAGTGTATTTCCATCACAAGTGGTAAGGTCAAGTTTTATTGTATCTACCCAGAGAAAGGTTTGTACATGTGGGAACTCCCTTCCACACACCAGCCCTGGGGCTGATAAGATTAGGTCTGGTTTTATTCCTGGTCAGGTGAGGCTATTTGTTACAAAACAATAAAACCATTACTAAAGTCCCTGCTTCAGTGAGTCCTTGTTAGATGAGATCTCCTCCTGCATGTAATAGAAGAGCCAATTTCCCTTGAACTCTGTCTCATCCTAACCCAACACTGTTCTTCATTGAAAGTGTGGTAGACAATGGAGGGATATATAAAGACTCCCGCACACGAAAGTGGGAAGTACCGTAAATGAAACTCTTGCATTCTGACACTTGTGCTGATATTGCACCTCTCTGCTTAGTGGAGGTTCCCTGACATATTCACCAGAATATCACCTGAATCTTTAAACCTTTAGGATGAGTTACCTTGGGAATTTTTGTTGTGTGTTTAACTGTAATTTCTCTTTCTACCTTAGGGCTTTCTCCAATGCATCTATACTTCAAGCTTTGCTGTTTTGGCTTTAATTTTTGCAATTCCCCTGTCAGTTCCCTGTAGGTTCCTCTATATCCTGCTATTTTAAGGAGAAAAACCAGCACAACCTGAAAGTGTGGGACTGATGCAAATGGTGCAAGCTCCAGTGATGTATTTACCGCGAGGCATCCTAGGCGGATGCCTATGGCGGCAAATTTTGGGGGGCGGCAGCGCCCCCCAGCACTGAAAAAATAAAAAATCCGGCCCTTTAAAAAAAAAAAAACCCACCGCGCTTGCAGGCAGAGACGGAGGTGAGAGGGGATCGGAAGATCCCCCCTCACCATCGCTCTGCCTGCCAGGCTGCACGGGGAGCCGAACAGGCAGCACAGAGAAACCTCCGTGCTGCCTGTTCGGCTCCCCGTGCAGTGTGCCTACACGGAAGTGCCGACAGTCACGTGACGGGCGCGCTGACGTCATACGTGCGCCCGGTCACGTGACCTGTCGGCACAATCGCCGGGAAGCCGAACAGGCAGCATGGAGGGACCATGCTGCCTGCCTGCCAGGGAAAGGTAAGTGCTGATGGGAGACTGTGTGTGTGTGTGAGTGACTGAGTGTGATGGGAGTCAGAGTGTGTGTGATGGGAGACAGTGTGTGTGTGATGGGAGATAGTGTGTGTGTGTGACTGAGTGTGATGGGAGTCAGAGTGTGTGTGATGGGAGACAGTGTGTGACTGAGTGTGATGGGAGTCAGAGTGTGTGTGATGGGAGACTGTGTGTGACTGAGTGTGATGGGAGTCAGTGTGTGTGATGGGAGACTGTGTGTGACTGAGTGTGATGGGAGTCAGAGTGTGTGTGATGGGAGACTGTGTGTGACTGAGTGTGATGGAAGTCAGAGTGTGTGTGATAGGAGACAGTGTGTGTGACTGAGTGTGATGGGAGTCAGAGTGTGTGTGATGGGAGACAGTGTGTGTGACTGAGTGTGATGGGAGTTAGAGTGTGCGTGATGGTAGTAGGAGTGTGTGACTGAGTGTGATGGGAGTAGGAGTGTGTGACTGAGTGTGATGGGAGTGTGAGCTTGATGTGAGTCTGAATGATGGGGCATGTCTTAGGTGTGTAACGTGGGTGTGCAGCTTGGGTAGGGGGGTGCCCGGATTTTGTCTGCCTAGGGCAGCACAAAATCAAGATACACCACTGGCAAGCTCCCCACATGCATTGATAGCACCAGTATCAGGGGAAATCACCTTGCGTGCCACTTTTATACATAAGCCGATTGGCAATTTTGTTGGGTCCTTTAAACTCCTGCTTTTAAAAATAAGTTATTTTAAGACTTCTGGATACAACAATGGGCCTGATTCAATATCACTTTTTTCGTTTTTTATTCGCATTTTTCTATTGCAGTCTATGGGATTCAATAACATGAGATAAATTAAGTCAGGTTATTGAATAGACCCCAATATGTCAGTAAAGTCCCAAGTGCCTTTGGTAAAATTAAAGGACAACCATTTAGAGGACAAACAAATGAATTATGTTTAATTTAAAAATTGCATCAAGTGTAGGCATTATAAATAGAAATATCTTAATGGAAGTACCTTCCTGCTTGTATATCACTATCTGGGTGGACATTTTGGGGAAGATCTTATTTTATCTGACCCAAGAGTCTAAACAATATGTCACCTCCTACATAGGCAAAGAAGGCTCATGTACTTTATTTATAGACTTCTATTAAGTCATTTCTATTTGAAATGCCTACATTTGATGCAATATTTCAATTAAACATACCGTACTTTCATTTTTGCCAATAGTTAATTAAGTTTAATTCTCTTTTTTGTTTTGTTGTTGTGCCTTTTTTTTGGAGTTGGGGGTGGTGAATTCCTGAAATGTTTTTCACCTGAGAATTGTCAGCTCTAGGGTCAACTCAATGTGAATAAGACTATTTATTTATTACACAGAAGCCCAGCTTTCCTTTTTTTTTGACCACACACCTCGCAATAAATTGATTAAAGGGGGAGATACTTATAAACCACTGCTATATTCTAACACAGACCCTCAAGTTTGTACCTGAAACCACTTATTTATTAATAAGGTGTTTACCGGGAAACATGCATTTAGATTCTCTCTCGTTTGCATTAGTCAATCAGTGCAACAATCAGTTTCATATCCCTGAGGCCTGATATCATCTTTTTATGTGTTTTGTGTTTGTTACACTGCAGTAGATTTCCAGCAAGCCTTTTATTGCCTTGCTTCAATTTTCAGCAATTCACACAGTCTGCAGATCATAGCCGGCCTGCCTGTCAGACCCCTACAGTGCATCATACTGTCTTATGCAGGGTTTAAATTAGTTCTCACTCCTATCTGGAAGTATAGTCTTGTTAATTAACTGCTTACAATATGTATACTATATATCATGCACTGTAATATTTTGGCAATATTGGCCAATTAAATGGTAAAGTAATGAGCTAAATTTACTCATAATTTCATCTTGTACATTGCATGATCAAATTGATAACAATCTACATGATATTATGGTTTTATCTTTTGTGTGGGGCTTATATATCGCACTCATTGCACTATTAATTATGCCACAATGCATTTCTAAAGTTAAAAGTACAATAGTGTATGTAAATTTGCTTAAAATGTAATACATACATGAAATGTAATTCCCTGTTACAAGTGGACTTTGTCCTCCAATGAACTGTGGAACCAGGCGGATCGTAAAGCAAAAATAGTTTTATGTTATTTTTTCTATATAGGGTACATGTCGCAAGGTGTAGCTGCCCCTTTTTCTTTACACAATCTACCATTCAGTAACAGGAGTTACCCAGCTACTAGCTGAGAGAAAGGGCACCCACAATGACCACATGGACTCTTGTGGTCCATCACATGACCCTCTATGGCATTGTGCAACTGTACTATTACCTATTAGTTTTTAGCTGAGATGCTTGCATTACTGTCAGCGCTTACACTGCCATGATGAATCACCCGCGTTGCCTTTCACCGCTGTCAGTTCAGCACTCAAACTGCCGCGCTGAACTGTCAGTGGTGAAACAGCCACGATAAACTGTCCTAGACGCCATGGTGCTGGGCTCGTTTGGTAGATCTTTTTGCTCAAGATTTAAACTATATGCCTAAGGAGGCTATGTGGCACCATTTTTATTTGTCTGCTGAACTATATACGGGTGAAACCGTATATACCACGATGCGCAGGGTTTAAAGAAACACATTGAAATGGGATTCATTGGACCTGAAGCATTGCTATTCAGTGAATGTAGAAGGTAGTTTTTACCATCATCAGTCCATCGCATTGTATGCAGAAACGCATTTTAACTGTTGTACGTATGGATGTCTGGCAAACTATATAATTGCAAAATGTAACTGTGTTATATATTGCATATATTCAATGTACATTGCAATAAAGCATAGCAACAAGATTTTCCATTTACAGGCTGTGCCTATACAGGTATGTATATAAATGGCACCCTACACACCCTAAGCAATGAGTAAGCATCAACGGCAACTTAATCACATATAAAGAATATGCTAATGTACAATTTGAACACAAAAACATACATATTAAGCACATTACAGGCAATGCATGACACTGTTCTTTCCACTAGTGCACCTGTAAGAAATTTGATAGAAGTACATCTATACATAAATATATATTATATTAAAAACAGAATAAGCAATATAAAGCTTACCATTCTGGAATCCAAATATATCCTGAAATTATTTTGTGTCTAAGCTTTTACATTTTTGATATATATATATATATATATATGTATATATATATAATTGGAGTTCATTAAAGACACAGCTCAAGCAGTATAAATACACAACTGTGTGTGCATATCCATGCACGGATAGCTGCAGATTTGTGAATCAGAAAGGTTGTATACGCAGCAGAGACACAAAGCAGCCGTCCTCTGACTTCACACACATCACATGACTGTGTCTGAAACTTACAAAAGCATTACATCAGCCTGGGAACCAACACAGGACCAAAACAGACCTGCTTTTAAAGCGGCAACATCATGTGCTCTGCAAGCTAACAGACGGGCTTTGTGTAAATAAAGCAGATAGAGGATTCTATTCACAGAAGTTCAAATGTTGAATAATATACTTATTGATAAAAAATATCATGAGAAACATTACATTTTCTGGTTTAATGATCAATTCACCGCACACAACTGTAAATAGGAAGGCATTAGATGTTTTGGGGTTGATGAGAGGGTTGAGATGTAGCATTGCTTAGATGGAGAGAGAGCAGAGTTGTAGGAGCACAACATGAATTTATAATGAAGAAATCCCTCCTTGGAGCACAATTTCCTAAAACACCGCTCAGCTGTACTGGTAAATTTTTGGAGGTAGTGTGTTTGCATTGTGTGCCATGGTTGATTGGGTTTGCAGGCTTGTCTGGCAGCAACAGGAGCAATATTGTCTAGGGCTGAGATCATTTTGCTGTTGTAAGATGTTGCTGCTTCCTTTGGACATGAGATGGATGGAAAGTAGGGGATAGTGGTCTCTAGTGTATTGTAAGTAGTGGGGGTAGAGTTTGATAGCAGTCTTCACAATTGAGTTGGGGGATGACATGTAGTAGTGGGCTAAGCTGGGAAGTTAGAAGGTGGTGGTCAGCGCATGAGAGAAGTTAGAGATGGAGAAACTTTGTCAAAAAATTGGGATGTGGACCCTGGGGGCTGGAAAACAACAGCAACATGGGGATAGAGGCGGAAAAAAACATAGCGTGGGCCTGAATGACTGGATGGAGCAGGGCATCAGTAGTCGGCAATCCTGCGGTCCTGTTCACCTTCTCCAGTGTCCCAGACACCAGAGAATGCTTACTGAATATGCACAGCAGTAGTGATCGTGGCTTTAGATGCCAAAGTGATCTAAAGTGGGTGACACATGAGGGGTAGCAGTGACACCCCCCCCCCCTCCCCAGACTTGGTGTCCTGATTTGCTGGGGGGCGGCGGGCAAAGTTGGGAGGTATGGGTTATCACTATTGCATTTGGCGGTGGAGGTATGGGGTAGGCGAGATCTGGAGAAAAAGGCCAGGATTAGGTGTGATGTCGCCATATATTAGAAGTAGGATGTGTGAAGCCAATATTGATGTAGGACCACTGCACAGACCTCTTGCCTGGCAGTTTCTTTCTCTTTCATGGAGATTTCATCTCTGACAGAGGAAGGGCACTGTGCAAGCATTCATGTACAGCAGTGCTTCTCAAACCTGTCCTCAGGACCGCCCATCGGTCTGGGATTTAGGGATTACACAGTTGTATTTAAATAAGAATATGTACACCTGGTGTGGTTCCCTAATAGGGTTGCCACCTGACCGGTATTTTACCGGCAGGCCGGTAAAAAATTGGCATCAGGCCAATGTTAAGTCTATGGAGACAGTACCAAGGCTGGTATTTTTCTGAAGAAAAGGTGGCAACTCTATTCCCTAACCATTAAGCAACTAAATCCTGGACCATTGGGTGGTCCTGAGGACAGGTTTGAGAAACACTGATGTACATGCACTACTTTATAGTAGCAGAGGTTTTCCTTCATATGTGCCTTTATTTATAAATCCCCCGTTTATATTGTCTGTATTTGAACTATGGTTGCCAGGTGAGCCATTTCTTTAGCCAGGCACACATAACATTCACATGCTACTCAACTGCATCATGTAGAACCCATATATTACACAATGCAAATAAAATAATTAATCACAGCGGTTCCCATAGGATCACCTTCTTACATACTTTATACTTTTGCATAAAGGGGTGCACACTGATATTGCACCACTTTTAGGCGCAAGGTCTGTGTCTCATTTAATAATCCCCCCCCCCCCCCTAATTTATTTATATGAAGTGCACCATACAGAATGAAACATTAACTGCACTAATCAGACTTTAATAGCTGAGTGGGAAAGCTGAAAGATAAAAAGATTGACTGAACGGATTGCCGCTTTAAGGATTGTCTGCGCGCGTTTACGTTCAAATAGAGGTGGTTCTGTTTGCTTCCTTCCATTCGTTTCAGTTATCACGTGACGGAGAGACCGTTTGGTGGCATGGAAGCGGGAGGTAGGTCTATGGGGGAGGGAGGAAGTGTTAGCCAATACTTAGTGACGCGCCGGGTATATAAACAAGTAGCTCGTGCGCGCCCGCGCATAGTTGGCGCTGAGATTCAGTGAGGAGAGTATATTGTTGGTGGCGCCGCCTTTCTCATGTACAGCCCGAGTTCAACGTCCATCGCAAACAAGACGTCACCAAACGCCGCAACACTGGGCAACGAAGCAGCACCAAGCCCTGAATCTCACCCTTCCCGTGTCCTGACCATGCTACGAGACGCAGCAACAGAGCCAAGCCGCCAGCCAGAAAGCCGTGAACCACCCCCCGGACTCGGCTTTCGTCTAGAGGCTCACCGCATAGTCAGCATATCGCTGGGAAAGATCTACCATTCGCGGGTGCAACGTGGAGGGATCAAGCTGCACAAGAACCTGATGGTGTCCCTGGTGCTGCGCAGCGCTCAGCAAGTCTACCTCAGCCAGGGGCCCCCAGAAGAACTGTATCCTGTGCCGCCTCAAGCTTGCCGGGGAGGCGAGGAGTGCTCCTGCTCCGGGGTACAGGAGACTCCAGAGCTCAGGGAGGAAAGGACATGTTCGTGCCTCACAGATGAGGCTGCTAATCTCAGAGGGGTGCCTTGCTGCACTTGCCAGGAACTCGCCAACTGCTCGCTGACTGAACCCTGCCGACTCTGCCCGTCACCCCACACCCGCAGCGACTACTGCCAAAGCCCCGAGTCTGCAGACAGTCAACAGGAACCCACCACCCCGTGCTGTCGAAAGAGAAGCGGCGACAGCACGCAGGATGAGCCAGCCATGAAAAGAGCCAGGCGGGATCAGAGAGAACAGGAGGTGCCTGAGCCCGGGGAGGAGGCTGAAGAGGAGATGGAGACCGAGAATGTAGCCAATCTCATCAGTATATTCGGATCCAGCTTTTCTGGACTGCTCAGCAAGGAGGCTGGGGCCGAGGCGCCCGAGGAGCCCAGGAAAGAGGTACAAGAGCGGGAGTCAACCGCGTCCAGCGGGCCGGGTTGCAGCGAGAGGACAATTAGCCCGAGCATTACACCCTGGAGCACGGCTATCGAGGCTTTCTGAACTCCCCTGCCTAAATAACACCCAACAAACTGTACTGAATCCCAAGAGATTGGGAGAGTCCGAGCAATGTTAATGGATGATCTATAGTAAGAGGATCGTGATGCAGGGTTGAGCTGTCCTGGAGCCAGACTGTTGTTGTTGTTGTGGTTTTTTTTCTATGTCCATATGTGGGTGGAAAAGTGTCTTATTTCCTTTTTGTTTGTGTCTTGTTGGATCGGTGGGTTAAAAGCAATTTGGGATCATGTTAAAAGCACTTACGAGGGCGGGAGCAAAAAAAATTTGACCGTTAACCCATTTCTTGCTCTATTGCTAACAACAAGGTTAAAAAAAAAAAAAGCCATTTTCAATGGGACTTGGACACTCGCGGGGACATTAACGGTCATAGTTGTGATTTATTAGTAACCGGTTATTTTTCACCATCGGGGAAAAAAATAAGGGGTGTTGCAGGTCCTCCTGGCACTGGTGGTGCAGTAACATTCAAATTCAAAAATTCTCCTGTATTACAAACCATCTGACGGCCTTCTTGATCTTTAACCAAATAGTGGTTTAATTGTATTACAATTGGTGCAATATGTATCCCCGCAGGACATTACAGTTGTCCTCTAAATCCTCCCCCCTTATCAAAATGTCTACCCATCCCCCAGTCTCTATCCTTTGGTCACCACGTGCAAGAGGAGTTCCCCCATTTAGGGGGGGGGGGGAGGAAGTTCCCATCTGTTCACCCTATACTCTCCAACCCATTGTGTGCTGGGAGCCCTGCGAGTTGGTTTGTAGAGCCACTCCTTCCTATTTCATGTCCTGACTTGAAGCACATACCAAATAACTGACAGGGACATAGCGCTTTGTCAGGAGATAATCTACACCGCTCTGGCAAGGTGATTTCCCCCCCCCCCCCCCCCCCCCTGTCCCTCTTTTGCCCAAGCCAGTGATGTGGCACTGTAGCTGTTGTGGACTACATTTCCCATGATGTTTAGCCAGTCATTTGTCTTTTCTGAGTACCATTGGAAACATGGTCCACAATACCTGGAATGCCAGGTTGTGCACTGACCTATCTGATTGCCAGAGGTAATGTCTTTACATTAGACTTGCATATTTAATCCACGTTAAAGGTTTTGTTTTTTTAATTAACTCTTTGGTTGAGGTTTGAGCAAGGTATTCTTGAAATGCTTTGCTCACTTTCTCATCACAGGAAGGATTCTGTTTTGTTACCATGTGGATATTTAGCTGATTCATGTGGCAGCAAAATGTAAAATACCTCAATTTGATGGATTTCCCCAAAAAATTTGATTTTTTTTTTTCCTTTAAGCCCCTTTTTGGTGCACAGGCAATTCCTGGTACTGCCTCATCTGCAAAACCGCTCATTGTGCATCATGGTTAAATTTACATAGCATGGAAGTGACTGTTAAGTGTTTGTGTAAACTGGGAGGTATACACCCCCTCGATGCGTATATTGTATATGTATTTCTTGAAAGCTCTGGTCAGACTTGGTGCTTGTGTTGATACATCCAGCTCTGTTCATACCGCCAGATTCCCTAATGTCTTTGTTTTAAAAGACCGATTTTCTGGCTTGAAGTAATTGAAACAGCAGTTTACAGTATTTTTATGCGCAATGCTGTATCTTGAATTTCTGTATAAAATGACGTTTCTACGTGTTTGACACGTATTAAATATTTTGAAGTTTCAGTCCTTTCTCTTCTTTACTGGCTGGGAGGGGAATTCATTTTCTGTCCAGAAAAGATTTTATGCTCCAAGAGTTTTAGTTGTATATTGCAACCAAGAACAAAGACAGCTTGTTTCTAATAGGGTTCAAATACCTTTTCTATCTTCTTTGGTACTGATATGTCCAGTTTAATTGTCCACACATGTTAAAACACATATAAACAGTATTTAAATATAAACTGCTTTTTACTTAAATGCACCCATGGTAGAGGGCACAGCACCATCTCCACGGCTATCCGGCCTTATTTTTATAAATAGAACTGATCTCATAGGGGAGTAAATTATTCAGACATGCTTCATCTCTTGCAAGGCTATCCACAGACTGTTGGTATACATTAGTGGCATTAACAGAATTTCCAATACTTGTAATTTTGGGGTTGGTGCAAAGCTTTAAAATTAGCTTTATTATAACTTTGAATTTTATTCGGTTCATAGTCTGGTTCAGCGCACAGTTAAATCATTTGTCTAACAGGCAGATTCATGTCCTATGTTATCGCCAGATTGTGTTTATTGTCATTTTCCCCCTGTTTTACATAAACAAAACCTTGCTTCTGTTTTTATGGCTTTATACTGGACAAAGTCTTATTTGAGCCTGTGAAAATGAACTTCCTGATGGGTTCAACCTGCCCATGGTATCAGCAGTATATTGAGCTCTCTAGATTGGACAGAAGTGGGCGAGACAGCTGTTGTGTAACGGGCTAATGAGTTACTTATAAACCTTTAACCTCTTACCAGGGACGCCAAATGCTGTCAATAAAGGGATAGAACCAGCACTAAGCCCTGTTTAGATTTCTAGCACCAATCAGTTTCATCATGCTCCTGGCTAAAAGGGGTTTTAAAATATTGTGTATTCTTTTTAGCATGCCACTGGGCAATGATTTAAAAAAAATGTTTTAGTAGCATTTTTACCTGGTAAAGGATAAGGTCACTAAGGTACATCGGTAGTCTGCGTTTTGTGTAAGAAAAACAAATACAAGGAAATATTTTAAGAGCCTTCGGTTTCAGTGATGGTGTAATTAACACTGAGCAGAGAATGTGGAAATTCCCTGCTGCTGACCTTTGTAAGCCCTCCTCTATCAGTGTGCGTGACTGCCACTCTGAGAGTTCCTGTTATGCATGATCTCTGCTAGTAGAGCTGCTAGTGCTTCATTGTTTAGATCTACTTTCTAACTGGTTCTTTTAAGGTCTGGGCTGGACAAGTGCCAGTTAACTGTCTTTAAAATATTACTGAGATATTTAGCTATATGCCTACCTGGCTTACAACAAAATCAAGCTGCCCCTTTTCTAGATTGGAAAGAAGTGGGTGAGACAGCTGTTGTGTAAAGGGCTAATGAGTTACTTATAAACCTTTTAACCTCCTTTACCAGTGATGCCAAATGCTGTCAATAAAGGGATAGAACTAGCACTAAACCCTGCCCCACTTTTTAGATCCAATCTATTCTATCTTGCTGCTGAATGTTTTAAAATGACATCTTACATACTGCATAGGTTTGAGCAACTGTCATTAAAGAGACTGTATCAGCTACACATAATTTATACTGTGAATGTAGAGAATAAATAATAGATCTATACATCGTGCTAGCAAAGTCGCAAGCAAATGCCTAAATTATTTTAAATGTGGCGTCTCCTGTTTGACATCACCTGTGGCTTGATATGCAAAATGAATTGGTTTTCATGTGTTTGTATATACGTTTTCAGTTATTTTATTCTCTACATTCACAGTATAAGCAATGTTTAGGTGATCTTGCCTTTAACACCACCTTGGTCACTTGCATGTAAATCCTGTAATTCTCTTTGAAATGGGTTAGCAGAGTGAATAATTCTAAAGTTTCACATTTTTGTTTTTAAAGAAGGATATTTTAATAGCGTGCCTGTATTTTGTATTACTAGGCCATATTGTTGCACATGATAGGCATGCTGAAAAGTTAGTGGCACAAAACTTTTTTTCACTTGTGCTTCTAACATCGAAACAAAGTGATAATCAGTGGTACAACTATGAGGATAAACTGGCATGTGCTTTTAATCTACATGCCAATTTATACTCTTGATGGGCAGCTTATGCTAGTGGAATTCAAAATTAAAGCACTCTCTACACTTGCACAGATGGTCTGTGAGCCCGTATAGAACCTAATCAGAACACAGGTAATCATCCAGTTGAGCTCTGCCTCAGTTGAGAGGCGGAGCTCAGTAAATCCATGTGTATCTATAAAGAGACATGAGAAAGGACACTATTTTTAATCCTTAAGTAAATTCCTATTTAAATTTCTCATGTGACACTAGTGATAGGCAATGTATACTTTTTAAATAGAAATGCTTTAATAAAAGAATACATAAAGTACTTTATTTTACCCTCTGTATAACTATATCAGGGGGGCTGACATTTTGTTCAAAATCTTGGGTCAGATAATCTGTCCCAAGATGTCCCTGACAGTTATACAAGCAGGGTTCAGTAAGGTGCATTATTTATATATATTTTTTTTCATTAAAGGCTTTCTATTTAAAATTCCTACCCTTGATGCAATCTTTCAGTTAAACTTATTTTTTGCCAACAGTTTAATATGATATGGTGTTGCCTCATCTGGATTAAACAGTGAGCTGTCTCTCTAGTGTGGGCTGTAGCAGATGGGATAATGAGGCATATTTAGTCTTTTGGAAATCCCCATAAGGGCACATGGTTTTTGAAGGAAGGTTTTAGCTTGTTGCAAGTGACCCAGCCAGAGGGACATGCACTTTATAGCAGAATGTACAGTGACAGAGGTAATAACCTAAAATGGAAATGACATCTCGGTAGCTGCAGTCACCACTGACGCCTAGACTTTGTTAGTCTTGCATTTAAGGTTATACAGGCCTCCTGCCTGGAGATATGTAAAACATATTTGTAATCTGCACTAACAAAATTCATTTTGTCAGAGAATTAATAGTTCTGTTCAACATTTTCAACCCAAAGGGTGTTGTTGGAGTTACTTTACCATTGCAGCTGTCAATCGCTGTTAGTTGTATCCCTTACAATCTTGAAATGTGGGATTCCTTGATTGGCTATTTTGGTGTCTAGTAGTCAGGAATCTGCTAGTGTTTTTTGTTTCCCTCATGTCACAGACACAATTATATTGTAAAAGAGATTTAATGCTTTGAGTGCCAGTGGTGATCAATGCATTGTTTAATATGATTTGGCATATTCATCCTATAAGCAGTTGAGTGTTTCCCACTTAAATGAACTGCCACATCAATAGTTTTTATAGTGGGAATGCAGAATGTAAAATGATGTACACATTGCTAGTAGAAATGCATTGATTCCTGATTTAAATGTCTGCAGTTTCCAGACTGACATGACCTTGTGGCACCAATTTACTTAAAACAGATTGCTCAGCCTATGTATTGTATAGCATCATATAATTTACTGGCATGTGATAAATTAGTATCTGCAAATGATTGCAACATACCATATACACTGCATACTTGCTGCAAATACAGTTTAGACCACAGAGTCCCAAGAGATTCAGTTTGTATTACTGTATTTAGAATATTTTACCTGGAAGGATGGATTGAGATTTCTCCTTTTTATAAATAATTATTTATATATGTAAATCTTGAACCAAACACTCACATTGTCTAAGCATGCACATGATGTTTCTATACATCCAAATTGGATGTTTTAAAATCTTTTCATGCTATATTCCCTTTAACTTGTTAGATGACAGTGAAGTTGGGAATTCGTTTTCAAGAATTTGTATAAATACAATCCATAGAGGGGAGAATGTGCCGGGATGCCTTTACTGTAGAAGGCCTAATGTGCACATGAAGTGAGTGATGACAAGTTAGGAAGTGGGTGCCAACAAACCACTGCTGGTGGAGACATTGGGTGGGTTCCTCAGACAGGTTCTGTTCTTTCTCAGATCCCTTCCACACAATCACATGACAGGAATACCGGCCTGGCCTCCCCCCCTCTTTCTTGTCTGCCTCACAGCTCTGGAATCCAGTGAGTTAGTAGAGCTGGCTGCATTCCTGACCCAACCGTTCTCCCCAGGGAAAGTGGGAGGAGGCAGCCTCCCATCCTGCCCTCTTTAGGAAGATGTGGAAGGAAAAGGGGGTGGAGGAGTGCATTGTCCTGTGTGGAGCATTGTTAACCCTTTGTGGACAATATGTTACAGCAGAGCTGGAGATGGATATACAGACTGTGCATGTTACTTTGCTGGGCTTGTAAGTAAATCTGAACAGTCCTAATATGACAAGGCGTGGATTTAGAAGCAGAGATGGAGAGCCCAGACACTGACATCCACAAACTTTGGGAAGCTTGCATGCTCACTGCATTAGCTCCTAATTGAAATACATATTATGTTGGACATTCAGACATCTTAAATGGTCTCTTTGAAAACACATGTGCAATGATTACTTCTGTTTATTAGTAATGAATTTTATGGAGAAAAGGTTGTCACATGAGGGAAATACTTTTTAAGGATTTGAAAAAATACCCTTCACAAGTGATGGAGTTTTTGGTCCTGAATTCTTAATCTTCTGACGAAATGCGAGTAATGCCTTCAAACTGGCAATAATGCATGCGTGCGCACTTTTCATATTATGCTTGTATGGACGGACGTGCATTGTACACAGCATTTGTCCCAGTACTCAGATTGCGTACACAAGATTTGCCCTGACGCATACTTACATTTCCCCTGCAGCCTGATGGCATACACAGGATTTGTCCAGCACCTACCTTATATTCACAGGACTAGCCCAGAACCCAGATTGCATCCACACGGTTTAACCTTTCCCTAGAGTTTTCTGGTGTCTAGTGATATGCAGTTGGATGTCTGTGTGGTGCACTTATATTGCCTCTCACGCTCCTGTGTCTTGCTGTAGAGTGGGTGCCAGGAGGTCATGTGATGCATTGCTCTTACATGCTATATGTGCTTCAACATTACACCAAGATCAACATATCCAACTGTAAAACACCATTAAATAAAACTCACGAAAGGCACATTCCTGTGGCTTATGGTATGTCAAATCTGCAAGAGATTTCCTTTTCCAAGTTGTTGCAGGATTCTGCTACCTTTGGGAGCAAATATTCAAGCAGCATATACTGTATTTACTCAAATCTAATGTGCACCTTTTTTTTTTTTTTTGCAAAATGTCTCCAAAATATGAGTGTGCATTAGAACTGATGGCGCATTATGTTTTATGTTGCAAGTTAATCCACCACCCCCCCCCCCCAAATGCTGCTATTAACAGAAAGAAAAGCACAATGCAATAAAGACATACTGCGCATGCGGCCTTCCCTCTATAGAAATGGCCTAATATTGTTGTATAGCAGTGTCATTTATAACAAAACTATCGTAAGTTGGTAGCATAAACTGATTGTTATAAAAAAAATGCTTCTTGTACAAATGTGCATTACGTTCACCAGAGAAAACGTTTTTTTTGCCTTCAAGGTGTCAAAAAATTGTGTATTACATTCGATGGCGCATTACATTCGCGTAAATACGGTATTACAGTCTGTAAATCGTACTGGTTGCAAGTGGATTCATTTAACATTTGTCTTACTATTGAGCAGGTATGTCGAACCTGTATGGTTGTATTCCTACTTCTGTTTTTGTCACCTATTCAATTTATGTAATCATACCTGGGTAATGAGACCAATGGCTGGTTCTACTCCCATGCTGCCAGAGGTGTCCTAAGTACCTCTGGGTTTACAGATACTATCAATGCGCTCAATACCCAGAGGCATACTGAAATAATATCCTTCCATTAGCTCATCATTCTGTGTAGCAGCTTGCCAACTGTTGCACTAACTGCACTTAAATCCTGCTCCTTGTGGACTAACCTTTTTTTTTTTTTTTTTTTTTTAATTCCACTTGTGCTTTAAATGTAGAAGCACAAATGAAAAGCCTGGTAGCCCTAGTATGTGAATAAAATGGCATGCACTTTATATCCTCAGACCAGGAGGCCCCAAGCAAAACTGTGAGAGCCTCTCGATTTTACATGCAATCAATAGAGGGGACCCCAAATTACCGGCTGACACTATCCGCGTGCGACTCAGACATATCAGCTATGCCTCATCCAAGTGTAAACCCGTGTGTAGTTCTTGGTCTACTTTGTTGCCAAAGCATTGTGTTTAATGTGAATGAAGATAATAAAAAAATGATCTGTACGTTGTGTTAGCAAAATTGTAATCAAATGTATAAATTAGGAGAAAAATGTGGGCATGTAGTGCTGCCAGCTTCAGGGACACTACTACCATGTATGCGTGGTAGCGCTGACACTGACCTTTAAAGCTAAGTGACGGCTCATCCACATGACACTTGACCTCCCAAGCTCCGCCCCCGGAAAGTTGGGAGGTATGAAGATGATCGACATGAAAGAGATAATCTAGGAAAGATGTCTCAGGATGGTATTTTTATTGTATCCTTTCATTCAAGTATTGCTATTTAAAATACCTATCCTTGATGCAATCTTTTAATTAAACAGAACTATATATATATATATATATATTTTTTTTTTTTTTTAAGGAAAGCAGTTTAGGTGACCTGGTGCGGTTTATAGAGTCCTGTATACATCTGTACAGTAGGTTATGGTCTCTATGGTGCCATTTTTTCATGAATGATTGAAATTATAGGCATCTGTGTGAACCTGATATTGGAGAGAATGGATCATAATATGAATGTTCCCAGGTATGCATGCCACTAACATTATGCCTGCTGTATTTGTAGCCCTTAAAGGGGCTTTATCACCTAAACATTGCATAGACTGTAAATGCTGAGAATAAAAAAAAAGATTGAAAATGACCTATACATTGTGTTAGCAGAATTGCAAGCAAATGCTTAAATTAGGACAAATGTGTTTTAAATATGTCTGTGGAGTCTTCTGTTTATGACATCACTTGTGACTTGATATGCAACTTACACATTTGTCATCGAAAACCATTTGCATATCAAGCCAGCCACAGGTGATGTCAGAAGCAGGAGACTCCTAATTTAGGTATCTGCTTGCAGTTTTGCTGACACAATGTATAGATCATTTTCAATCATTCTTGTATTCTTGACATGCACAGTAAAAACAATGTTTAGGTGATACAGTCCCTTTAAGCAGTGGTTACCCTCTCTGTCTTGCTATCGATGGGAGAAATCAAAATACAGATCCTTTATCTGCTAGCTGACAGGTTTCCAGTGAAGATGTCTGACTTTTGTTATTACTCTGGGAAAGGCCCCAATTCACAGAATTATTATTTTTTTTTTTTAAACTTCCCTTCCCCCTTTAACAAGAATTAGTTTTACTTTGGCCAATGGGGCTGGGGAACAGGTTCAGACATGTTCCATTAACTCCATTATGGAAAGGTATGAGACTAGAGAGAGAATGCCCAAAGAAACAAGAGATTAAATATACTACACGCAATACCACAATTTGACTAAAATAAGGGCATGATTGCAGAGAGCAAGAAGAATTGCAGAAGTTATGTTTTATAGAAAGGATACGTGGAATAGCCTTCCAGCAGAAGTGGTATGAACTAAAGACTGGCAAGGAATAAATAAAATATCATTAATGTCACGATCATTAAAAAAAAAAAACATCTTTATTATACACTCTCATGTGAATGAACAAATCGAAAAAACAAACAAAACATCTTTAGACAGAAGAAGGTTATATAATTTAGTAAATCCAATAATCTGGTAGAAAATACAATGAAATGAAAAGTAACAGTAGATTGTAAAATGTGTAGGGTAAAATAAAATACATTTTGAATATCTGTAAGTCATTACATTAGGGTTTGAAACAATGAACACAGCTCCTTGTGTGTACAAAGGGTGCTATGCAACCTATTTAGACAGACTAAGGTTAGAGCCAGCACACACAGAGTTAAGGAAAGTGGTTGGGTGGGGAGGAGGGAAGGATTAACAAGAGTGTCAGAAATATACAGAGAGGGTGAGTCACTGCAGAGTGAGAGAGCCAAGACAGATAACAGCAGTCTACCCACACATCAATGAAAGGGGAAGGCACACAATGGAAAGGAAAGTGGAAACAGACCCACATTAACACCTTCACGTCTGGATTGTCTCTGCCAATTGGCATGGGGAATGGAAAATGTGTTTCAAAATGGACGATTTACATTACTTAACCACATCAAGGATTAAGACAGCAATTTAAACCATTATTTTTTTTTTACCCATCTCCTCTACAATGTATTTGTTACTGTAATTTTCTTGTCAATACTTTTGTATCCACTGAATAGATGTATTTTAATAGTATAATTGGAGAAAATGGAACTACATAGAATGTATACAAGTCAAAGGTATCCATTAATCTCTACATGTTTTAAAGAAATCATAGACTTTATAATACTGCATACAACCAGTGTCCACTACCAAAGACAAACAGACAAGACTATCTCCAATACACAAACAGACTCACAGCTGTCTTAGAGCAACAACTGGCCAGTCCATACAGACCAATTACACCTGCTAAAGGGGGCAGAGCAGAAGGGGATACATTTTGATCAAGTTTTCCCAAATAAAAGATAATTAATAGGGATAGAATTAGAGTAGGAACACACTAATAAAAGCACTGCATATGGGTTTTCGTATTGTCCATTTTCTTTCCTTCTAGCCCCTTGAAATACAAAGAGGCTTCCAAATGTGTCAGTGGACATGCATGACCTCTTCATGTATTGCTAGTGCATGGTAATGTTGGAAAAATAGTATTAAAAAAAAAAAGTATTTATTTCCCATCTAACAATACAGTGGTCTAATGAATAAAGCCACACAACTTGTATACTAGTACTAGTATATATATATTCTATTTTACACGTCTGATTTAACTACTGATCAGGTGTATACTATGGATCAGGTTTGACAACGTGTTGTACTTCCGCATATGTGGACTACAATTCCCATTATGGTCACCAGGGTGATTGGAAGAAATTAAGGGGTAACTGATATAGACCCCAAATTTACATTACGGTTGTTTAGGACTTGGGTTTCATGATGTTCAGTTAGAGGTTAAGGGCTAAAGGTTAGCTATTAGTTGTACACAATGGATCATGGATGACAATGTTTCAGCTGTGGACTACAATTCCCATCATGGTCACCAGGGAGAAGACTATTCCACCAGGAACAACATACATTTTTAGGATAGAGTAAAGATGGGAATACTACTGTTCCTTATCATTAAACCCACACAATTGCTCACAAATATCTGAGCAACCATAACATATTAAGGATCTAACCTTAATTGTGCATGAGATCCAAGAAATAAGCATATCTATGGCATTCTATATGAAATGCTTTGTGATCCACTCCAGTCACAAGAGGGGGGGGGGGGGTTAATGATGAAGAGACTCTGGCAATCCAGCTGCTGTTAACAATGACTCATATGATGCTCAGCTAGGCAGAGAATTATAGGCCACTGTATCTGCGGTGCCATGGTTGGCTGAGCTATGAAATACCGTACCTGCTGGATACTATGGCTTAAATGTGACATGCCTTTCATGCTAGCAGTTGTCCTCATTATGATACACTGGCTGTTGCTACCTTGCAGCCTATTAAAAAAAATGAGCACTCGGGCTATTCATGCCTAAAATAACTGTTTTTTTTAATAGTTTATAGCTATTTTTGGTTAAAAGGTTTTACAGATTAATAGGAATTTAAAGTGGTTACAGACAGGGATGAACATATACAGACAATTCATTTACTTTCTCTTATTCCATACTCACCATCAAAATAATATAGCTACAAACGTTCCTAAAAATGAACTTTTAAATGCTCAGAGACTGCTGCTTGCTTAGATAGGCTGATCCCATAATAGCAGAATCTTCTCTGCTACACTCCTCCGTTACGGCACTGTACAAAAAATGTAAACAAATGAAGACTGTCGCTTTAAATAACCAACCAATCAAAGGCTGCAATTAGTTAAAAGGCCACATGCTCCTCCTTTTCAATATCATACAGACATTGCTCTAGGAGCTGGGAGACCGGAGTAATTACAACCTCACTGTGTTATTTTTATTACTACCCGTTTATATCGCCTTATTCCCTGGACATATCAACCCGATGATGAAGTGATAGAAAATGTATAAATGCATAAAGCAGTGCCCTATGTAATCTAAAATCAGGACTAGGCTGAAGATCATGGGAGTTGTATCTTAAAGACACAGGTAGCAAATTAAGCTAAAGTGATACCTTAATTTGAGTGCAAACTTTCAAGACCAATTTAGGTTAGTTCTTCAGATTATACATTTTTTTGCCAAATACTTATGTTAACCAAGAAAGGTATCAGTACAACTCTACTTGCTTACTGTAGTTCAATGGCTACAATTTCTACAGTGTGGAAATAAGGCCTGTTGTTGTACATCATCCAGTCATAAGAATACAGGCAGTCATCTGGTCGGCGACTGTCTCTCTTTGCTAGCGCAGAGAGTGCATTTTTTTGCATGGGATGTGCAGGGGGGGACCTTAACTAGAGACCCTCCCATTTGGGGTGAGCCAGCGTCGGCCAAACGTCAGCACGCGACAACCAGGAACTGCTGTTTCATGCATGTGAGTCACAGCAGACATAAACCTGCGTGTACCTATTAAGATACATGTAGGGTTTGCTTTCAAAGTGCAGGACATGTTTTGTTTAACCCTTGCTTCCTTCAAGGGTTAAACAAAGGGTTCGTTACACAAGTTGGAATGTCCCTTTAAAGAGCTTTTATGAAGCCACTTGTCTGAGATAACCTTTATGGAGGTCACCTTTGCTCATGCAGAGGTTTTTTTCTGTGTCTTCCAAGCTTGCTAAACACCATCTGGTAGGCTTTAATCATGTTATACACCGATCAGCCATAACATTATGACCACTGACAGGTAGCAAGCCAGCGGAGGCAGTGCAACGCTTTGAGCAGTGTTTCTTTGGGAAACCTTGGTTCCTGCAATTCATTTCGCCGTTACTTTGACACGTCCCACCTACTTAAGAATTGTTGCAGACCATGTCCACCCTTTCATGGAAACGGTATTCCCTGATGGCACTGGCCTCTTTAAGCAGGATAGTGCTCCCTGCCACAAAGCAAACATGGTTCACGAATGGTTTAAGGAAAACAACAACGAGTTCAAGGTGTTGACTTGGCCTCCAAATTCCTCAGATCTGAAATCCAATCGAGCATCTGTGGGATGTGCTGGACAAACAAGTCTGATCCATGGAGGCCCAACCTCACAACTTACAGGACTTAGAGGATCTGCTGCTAACGTCTTTTTTGCCATATACCACAGCACAGTGGAGTCCATGCCTTGACGTGTCAGGGCTCTTTTGGTGGCTAAAGGGGACATACACAATATTAGGCAGGTGGTCACAATGTTATGGCTGATCGGTGTATTACTTTAGAACCAGAAACTTTCCAGTACCCGTACTGTTTATGGATCATTTTTGGAATTAGTTGGACTACTTTCCCCCTATGTGCTTTTGCAATATTTAAAATAAAACAAGATAAGTAAACATTTTATGGCATAATATAGCGAATTCAAGGTCTTCAATTAGAATTGAGAATCTGTTATTCTGTGCATCATTCTGAGGATCATCTAGAAATGACCTGGGGCACACTGGTAATCTGCAGAATACAGGTTATAAATAACATTACTCTGTGATACAGGCTTTGGCTCCTATAGTAAAATGAGACTTGTAAGTGGTGCAGTATCTGGTTGAAGGAGCTTTGGCTACAGTCTGTGCAAAAGAATAAAAATTTGTACACAGCCAGTTTAATAATGAACCAGGAAAGGTACATTCTCTGGTTTTCATGTACATCCTGGGGATGTTACTTTTGCCCATCATTCAGGGGATTTTCACATCTGCTTTCACCTCTCTTATATTTACTATAATCTTTTGAGGTGATTTTGCATCTTTTCATATTGGTAAATAGAACCTTTACTGATGTTAAACCACACATTGGTTTTTATCGCCAGATTTGTGTCATGGCAGAGGTCATGGATTGACTGTTTTAATATCAAGTATCATTGATTGCCTTTCTCTGTCAGGCAGAAGGAAGAATACTTATGCCATACCTACCATTGAAGCTAATTCAGAAGCTTACTTTGGTCATTATTGTGGGTGCAATCTATTCCTATGGGCATGGCAAACTTTGTCCCGTAGCACTGGGGGCATAAAATACCCAGCATTCACCCACAATGCATTTTCTCGAGTTATAGACACTCTGCAGTGTGAATGAAAGGGCTATTGTCCTTTATCAATGAACCTCATAAAGCCCCGTTGTGTGATCTCCATCTCGTCTGCTTCCCGGCCACAATTCAAGTCATACATTTTTTGCAGACGAAAGCTGATTCCAAGTATCAGTACAGTGGATGGGTTGCTCCCCACCTTGCTCAGCCAAGACCCCCATTTCACTTTGGAATATTACTATCCACATAACAGCCTGATATGTACAGATGTAATGTTTCTATCCAGAGGACCACGCCAAAAGATATTTCCAGTTATTTAAACCCTCTATTTTAGGAATGTGACATATTGGGACCACCATATTATTGCCTCCATCAGTCAACTTGGAATGCAGAACCATTAATTGATCAGCCCCCTCGTATAGCATTGTTTTTTTTAAAACCATTTGTCTATATATGTATATTTTATACACATCTTGCTGTGTCAAGTATTTGAGACTAGGAATGGTATCTGAACCTTCTCCCTCCCAACACATTTTACAGCAGTGGAGTTCTTTCCGTTTCACATAGACTTGGCCCAGTCGCCTGGTGGGATTTCAATAGCTGCATACACTGTGGAAGTGTGAAGCCTGATATCTGGGTCAGTCACATTCATCTCCACAAAAAAAAAGCTGCCAGCCTGCTCTTGCCAGCATACCATTGTAAGCTTCTCAGAGCCATAATTGTTAAGCTTTTGTTCTATATAAAAGGAAATGAACAGCTTTAGGTTCAAGTTAAATGCCACTCTGCCCTAATGTCATGTATTGAAAGCAGCTCACCATCAGCCATTCACTGAATGCTCCAGCTTTGTGAATATGCCCCTAAGGCATCTGTTATCTTCCGAGGTGAAATGCTATCTCACACCATTACATTCCGAGATCCCTAAGCAGATTTACAGTATACCATTGTACAAATGTGACACAGGGGAGTAGTGATAGGGAAGAGAACTATCAACGTGTGACCCATCTGCACTCATTAATCAGAGAGGATGAGGGGATTTCTGTCACGAGCCATATTACATGGTTTTGTTTTGTTTTTTGCGATGGCTATGGACCTGGAACATATTTCCATCACCTTTGAGAATTACTAAATCTTTTCAGTTAAAAAAAAAAATATTTTATACATGATGAAATTTGCATGGTGATTGGAAGAAATTAACGGGTAACTGATACAAAATTGACATTTTGGTTGTTTTGGATTTGTGTTTCATGATGTTTACTAGAGGTTAGTTATCAGGTGTATACAATGGAGTGGGTTTGACAATGTGTTGTCAATCAGCAGCGGTGGACTACAATTCCCATCATGGTCACCAGGGAGAAGATTGCTCCACCAGGAATGTGAGCTGTATATTAACACGTGCCCCCCTATCTCAGGAAGTGGATTAATGAGTGTCAAGGACCCAAGGGTATGTGCTTGCACATGCACATATGTGGGTTTCTAGCATAACCAAGCTTTTTTCATCTCTGGCACAATAAAAATGACATAAAGCCAAGTCTTGACAAATCCCAGGAGCCAGGGAGATATGGTCCTAAAATTCCCTACTGTTGGCTCCTAAGATTTTTTATTATTGTATATAGATCTCTGTTGCGTTATTTCTTCCCTGGCTCTTAATAATAATTCAACTGATTCCTAAATAAGGTCTGTTTGACAAACTGTGCATTTAGTGGCAGAAAGCATATGTGGTCACATTAGATGGGTTAACAAAAAAATCCTCTGGGCTAATATTCATCCCTCATTTGTATTAATCCAACTTAAAACAGTATTGCATTCATAAGGATTCCTGTATTAATTATAGGGATGTGCAGGCAGCTAGATAGTGGGTATCTGGTGGAGGAGGTCCCATATCTTGAGAAATAAAAACGATTGTCGAACTGGCCACAACAGAGGTCATCACTTGTACTATGTACCTTAGAAGTGGCAGCATAAATTGGTCAGTCCATCAACATGACATGGAATGTGTCTTTATCATTGATTGAAACCCATCACCAATATCCTCTTCAACCACCCCAGTAAGAACGTTAATGAATCCATCGAACTGCCCAAAGCATGGCAGGATATCTGGTATGAAAAGGGTGGAGGAATTATCAGCTCCCTGAATGACAAGCTGGCAGCTGCAGCATCCTCATATTTGTCAGAGCCTCTGGTTCAGACCTTACTCTGCTTGGTTTTATTTAGTCTGATATTAACACTCTTCCTGTCTTATTGTTTAACATCTGCTAGCAATCGCTCTCTTGGTTAATTAACACAGGATTCATATTCTGTATTGCGCACATTTGGCATGGGCACACAGATGTGATATTAAACGACAGCCAGAGACAAAAACTGGCATAATGGGTCAATAAAAGATACGTGACCCATTTTGTTATTGCAAAATTATAGGATCCAACTAAAAAAAGATACTCAGCAGCTTCCTATAAACAGTGTGAATTTGAGTGACATACTGTATAAGGCTATGGCAGGCTAGCTAACAGAATCTCTCTGGCTGCTTACAAAAAAACAGCTTCCAAGATGCTCAGCCAGCCATGACCAAGCCCCTGTGTCTTAGCTATGGAATAAGCTTGTATAAGTGGTCTTTTTTTTTTTTTATCACTGCCTGCACCAAGATATATTTTAATTTAGCTGCCCACAAGCACCAAAGGTATACCCCAAGCCTTGCATCCGGACTGACAATTTATACAGTACAGACAGCTTTACAATCTGGGAGCAGGGAGGTACTGGACCTTTAATGTACTCCATGTTCATACATACAGCGATCAGCCATAACACTATGACCACTGACCAGTGCCAAGCCGGCGGAGGCAGTGTGATGCTCTGGCCAATGTTCTGCTCAGAAACCTTGGATCGTGCCATTCATGTCGATGTTACTCTAGCATGTACCACCTATCAAAGCAATGTTACAGAGCATGTACACCCTTTCATGGAAATGGTATTCCCTAATGGCATTGGCCTCTTTAAGCAGGATAATGCTCCCTGCCCCAAAGCTAAAATGGTTCAGGGATGGTTTGAGGAACCCATTTCCGAGTTCAAGGTGTTGACTTGGTCTCTAAATTCTGAAGATCTCAATCCAATTGAGCATCTGTGGGATGTGCTGGACTAACAAGTCCGATCCATGGAGGCCCACCTCACAACTTACAGGACTTAAAGTATCTAATGCTAACGTCTTGGTGCCAGATACCACAGCACACCTTCAGAGGTCTAGTAGAGCAGGGCTCGACAAACCCCAGGTGCCAGGTCGCCATGGCGACCAGGAAATGAGACCTGGCGCCTGGGTGAAGTTACCCTCCCTGTCCCCTTGCCGCTGCCATCCGATTTGTTTTTATTTTTTTGGAGCGCCAGGGGGTAAAGTCTGTGCGGATGGCACAGACTGCAAGCTCGACCCCTCGCGCAACGCGTGTCTGAGTGCCGGGTGATGTCACGTGACATCCTGGCACTCAGCAGGCCGATGAATAAAGACATGCTGCAGCACGAATGTCCCCCTCCCCTGCAGTAAGGTAAAGCAGCAGGGAGGGGGGACACACCAAGAAAAGACTGTGTGAGGTGGGTGTGTGTTTGTATATATGTGTATATGTAAAGTAGGTGTGTGTGAGGTGTTCGTATATATGTGTATATGTAAAGTAGGTGTGTGTGTGTATATATGTGAAGTAGGTCTGTGTGAGGTGTTTGTATATATGTGTATATGTAAAGTAGGTGTGTGTGAGGTGTTTGTATATATGTGTATATGTAAAGTAGGTGTGTGTGTGTGTGTGTGTGTATATATATATATATGTGAAGTAGGCGTGTGTGTTTATGAATTGCGTGTATGCTTGCGTGATTGTCTGGCTCCTAAATTTTTTTGCTGGCTCCTAAAATCAAATTAGATTTGTCAAGCCCTGTAGTAGAGTCCATACCTCGATGGGTCAGGACTGTTTTAGCCTGAAAAGTGGACCTACACAATATTAAGCAGGCGGTCCTATTGTTATGGCTGATCAGTGTATACATTTGCAACCTGTGATCAGAATCATCAGTGTACATCAATTACTGTCTATATATAATGTAATTCCAGTTCTGTACAATACACAACAGTTAGTGGCAGCGGTGTACTGAGAACAGTAGAAAGTGACAAAAACCCCCAAAACAATTGTAACATCTGGTAACCAGACGCCCTTTTCCAAGTAAAAAATCTTGCCATGTCCTTAAAGGGAAATTTAAAAAAAAAAAGAAAAGAAAAACATAAGCACCTAACTAAAATATGTAGTGTTTCCATACTGCATCCTTTTTTTTTTTTTTTATAGATGTTCTTCTGAATACATAAATACAATTAGCATAACTCAGAGTATCCATCTTGTTTTACTAGCAGGCTACAGCTGTGATAACATCATGATTAATAGTAGTTTGTTTTTGTAGCCGTTGAAGAATTAGGCAGAGATCCAGGTAATGTAGACTGGTAGCTTTAAGGGAGACAACTCTCTAATATCCACACTTTTTGTAGTTCCTGATGTAATGTTACCATATCAGCTGTTTTTTGTTTTGTTTTTTTTTTAATATCAAACCTCACATACAGAGTAATGGTAGCTATAAGACACAAACAACACTTATTGGTGCTATAAAACAAATTAACATCCATGCATTTACATGACATGTGTTGCATATCAGATTGCATGATGGATGATGAGAGGAGAGACATATTTGTATTTAAGCATGACTTTGCAGTGTCAAAATGACATTAATCTATCTATACAACACATAGGCATGCTATATTATAATGAACTCAGTTTTTATGAAAACCCCCCACTGCAATAGTTTTATTGTATATTTAACAAAACAAACAAATGTAACGCATCAGCAAATTGGTAGCGTGAACTGGTTAACTGAATGTATTGCTTATAAAGTCCTGACATAGTTATAACATACCATAGCCACAATACTACCCTCCATGGTCCCGATCCATGTAGAGTCCTGCATTTAGCTACTTCGCTAGTGCCACTCAAGTTAGCTGTACCTCAGATCAAACTCCTGCACACACCTCAAAGACCCAGGCCACGGCCATGCAGCTAACTTGAAACAGAAAAAGGGGGAGGAAACTATTTATTGTAGTAAATTATCCAGAGAGGGCTAGCACTTCCCTTTATAGCCCAGCATGACCTCACTTACAAACTACTGCCTCGCAAGTGCCATTCTGGACTTTAGCCCAAATTGAAAGAACCCAAAACTGTATATTAATGCCTTTTTCATTCTCAGTAAAGCAGTCTTTTTTTTTTTTTTTTTTATCATTGCTTACTGCCAGGGCTGTTATTTAATATGCAAGTTCCCCTCCCCATGATACTAAGAATTCTTACCTAGTATTAAATAACATCTACCCTGTGCTCTGCATACCAATACTGCTTCATACTATATAAAGCTGACATTTTATGTTTGCTTAGTACCAGGGGTTTTCTAGAATGGGCAATATGTGATTACCTACCACTCATATCACCAAGGACTCTTACCTAGTCTTGAAAATATAATCCCTGCACTATGTATAGTTTAATGCCTTTCACATGCTCAGTCATGTAGCCCTTTCATCCTCCGGCACTCTGGGGTTAAAGTAGTTATCACAATATCTATATATCTGATCTGCTTCCCTTGTTGCTTGGCAACCTGATTATGATGTCACAGTGTATGAGGTAGCATGCTGTAGAGATGTGTGGAGGTTTATCATGAGCCATTAACTTACTCTGAACAAGACACATCAAACATCACATTAAGGAAGTGCAGGTCAAAGATCTTCTTAAAGTAAAAAAAAAGACTGTGGGGTCAATTCAATTAATGTGACAAAGTGGGGTAAGTTAAGTTCAGTTTTCTTTAGACTGGGGACTGCAGTGAATAAGGGCTGCAGTCACGTTGTCCTACATTGGCCAAATTACAGTCATGTCCATTTGTTTATTTGTACACAGTGCAGCACATGTAATAATCTTTCTGCACAGTGCATGTGATAGTCTGTCTAAATCAAGGGTCCTCAAACTTTTTAAACAGGGGGCCAGTTCACTGTCCCTCAGACCGTTGGAGGGCCGGACTATAGTAAAAACAAAAACTATGAACAAATTCCTATGCACACTGCATATAAGTAAAGTTAAATCAACAAACTTACCAGTATTTCAATGGGAATAGTGTGCCAGTCAGATGCCCAGGAATATTATGTCAGTCAGATGCCCAGGAATAGTGTGCCAGTCAGATGCCCAGGAATATTGTGCCATTCAGATGCCCAGGAATAGTGTGCCAGTCAGATGCCCAGGAATATTACAGTGCTCTTTATACCTCCCTCCTCCCCCCCCCCCCCCCCTTCCCCATCACTTACCTCCAGCTGCTGTGTCCCCGGACGGACATCTCGCGCAGTGTTCCCTCCTCCCTGCACGGAGGAAAGAAACAGTTACCGGATCCGGATGTGACGAAACTCCGGTCGCGGTGAGTTTTTTTTTTTTCGTTTTCCTGCAGCCACATCTTCTGCGGCTGCAAGAAAGAAAAAAAAAAGGTAAACAGCAGGGAGCGGGGGGTGCCAGCAGCACCCCCCGTGGGCTGGATAAATGTGCTCGGCGGGCCGCATGTGGCCCGCGGGCCGTAGTTTGAGTACCCCTGGTCTAAATTATTTGATTATCAATGAACACAGCGAGTCAGTCCACTATCATTCAGAATGCCATCTATGGAGAGTGCTCTGAGGGGGTCAGCAAGGTCAGCGGCAGAGGAATATTTAGACTGTAGAGAAAGGTGGGTATCTATTCTTTGTTACGGACAATGAATATAGGGGGCCCCATTTATACTTAACATCTATTGATGTGAAGTACGTTGTTCAGGGGTCATGGACCTTCTCCACACCATAACGACAGGTCCTCAATGATAGCTCATATAAAATGTGTCTCTGGCCCCTCACTGTTACAGTAGTCAAGGTGAGAGATCACAAGCGAGCGCACTAGAATTTTGGCGGCTTCTACACTGAGGAATGCGCAAATGCGTGTGATGTTCCTTAGGTGCAGACTGGATTTGGCTAAAGACTGAATATGAGGAACGAAGGAGAGAGCAAGAGTCAAAAGTGACCCCAAGACATCGGACACAGGCAAAGGTACGATTGTAGCCTTTTCAACGGTGACTGTGAACCCAGGTGTATGGACAGAGTTTGAGGGAGGGAAGATTAACAGCTCTGTTTTGGAAAGATTAAGTTTCAGGTAGCGATCAGGCATCCTAGTGGAGATGGCCGACAGACACTCAACTACACATGACACAACAGAGGGAGTGAGGTCAGGGGAGGAGAGGTAGAGCTGATCGTCCGCATACAGGTGGTATTGGAAACCAAAAGAGCAGATGAGTTATCCCAGAGAGGTGGTGTAGAGGTTATTTAGAGCTAATTTCAACAAATCAGATAAGAGAAAGTTACTAGAGCATTTGGGGATATCTATAAATTTAACAATATTAACTAAGGTTAAAATGGTTATTAGCTAATTCAACTTAGACATCACTTTTCAGAACAGAAAACTCCACTGGATGAGTTTATCTTCTTTTTTTTTACATTTAACAGTATTTATTTCAACATATGGGAGTGCATCCTACTGACTGATGCAGGATAGGGCTGCTATAAAAAACAGACTGCTTTTCATTTCCAGTCTGGCCCTGCTCTTCATCCCAGAAATCCACACTGATAATGTATCCTTGGTCCGATTGTCTACTATCCACTATTTGCCCAGAAATTTTAGGTGTCACTATGGGATGACACTAGGTGCCTGGATGCCATAAGCTCAGCTCAAGTAACTTAACTTACTATAGATCTATTTTGGGTGCAGGGTAGAGCTTAGGATGCAAATTTGGTAGCAATAATGTTATAAATCTCTCCTGTTTCTCAGTATTAATGCATACCTGCAAGCATCCCAGGACCTGGACTCAGAATACGACAGAGGAGGAGGTAAGAAGTGTGATACAAGGGACATGACCACAAAAAAACGGGCCTGTCCCGGCAAATCCAGGATTGTTGGCAACTTATGTTGGAATCCAGCCCATATCTCACCAGCGCTGTTCAACTTTGTGACATTTCCAGGGTTGTATATAAACAATATATGAATAAATTCTGAAAGATCATGAGTCAGACAGAAAGTAGTGTTTGCTTGTTCCATCAGATCTTTTTTCACTGTGATGTCACTTGTGACTGTAACAAGTACTGTTTCGCCACACAAGGAAGATGGTTCTACAGAAACCTGCTATGTCACTGCTGTGTCCTTCTTTCATTTCCAGTTTCTTTAAAAGTGGAATAAACATGTTGGATTTACTTTGTTCTTGGTTAATTGTACCCGCCAATGATTACCTGTGACGATCTCAAAGTGTGATGCACAATTTTACTGAAATTCCCTTTCCCATAATTGAACTGTCGGTAGTAGCTCTGATTTTGTCAGTGCCAAGTTCAAAGGTTTCTAGGGTGTTTGAGCTTGGTATTCCACACTATTTAAACCCATAATTTTAGGAAATGTATTATTAATTTATGTCCCATTTAAAGGGTCTCAAGTTGCTTTATGTAATTCTCAATTGAAAACCAGAGAATTCTGACACTGGGTTTACACAGAGGGGGATTTATCTCTAAATTAGACAAACTCACGGACGGTAGCCTGCCTCAATTAGTAACAAGTTTAATGAAAACTACTGTGAACAGCAAAATTAGGGGGATATAAATTCATCACAATCTTGGTGAGACCTTCCCAAGATCATTTACAAAGTGGCATTGAGTTCCCCAACTTAGTCATACCAATGTACTTGAGAGCTTAAAGGTATCTAATCCCCAATTTTAATGAGATAGGAGCACCAATCAGGGATGCCAGGACACTTCCAAATCAAAGGGGAATCGCTTCTGAATGGTGCTCCAACACAAGTGATCTTCTCTCTGCTTAAAAGATCATCCTGGTAATGTGGGGTTTACTGGTCCCTTAAAAGCATTGCTCCTGTGCAATGCAGAATTCACCTTCTTCTTAAACAATACCATACACCAACCTTATAGAATCTCCACTGAATTCAGGCCACTTCAGGCAATAGTAATGAGATCTATAAGCCAGCTTTAAAACTAGATGCAATAGTCTATCCTTGCAGCCTCCTTTAACTCTTTAGGTCCTAGAGGTGTCACAGCAGTATAATTCCCATTGGCAAATATGCACTGAATCCCACGTTATTGCATTACTATGAAGCTACCTCTTTGTGTCAAGGATTGCAGAGAATGTAAATGACTGTTGGGAACAAAAGCACAAAGTCCCTCTGTTCTGACCATTTAAGGCTATAGGGTAAGTACTAAATGTTGAGACCTCCATAGCAATAGCCCACAGGACATGCTAGCTCATTTAAGAGGCATCCAACCGATTAATACTTTTTTTTTTATGCTGTTATCAGCAGATAGGGGAATCTGAAATCCCTGTTGTGAATGAACATTTGGAATTTGATAGATGAGTTTTCCTGGCTTCATAGAACCAGCAATAAGGTCTTGCAGTTGAGTTTCATGATACTATGACAAGTCATCATTCAGAGGGCCATGATGCTGACATTGAGTGATAATATCTGCAGCTGGCTTGTGCAGATTCACCAGATGCCAGTTCACTCTGGCGTTAACAATTGCCACCATAATGACTTCGCAGACCCCAAAAAAGGGAAGGGCACCTGTGCAAAATAAAAGACAGAAAAATAAATAATTAACATTTCACTACTTCAATATTGATATCTAAATCATACACCATGATTCTCAGCCATCTCAACATATTCTATAGTCACAAATGTATTAAGGGCCCAATTTTATGCTTACTCTTATGTAGACATCCATTGATAATTGCTGTACTTCATGTGAAAACACAGATACCTGTTTTGAAACTCTCCATGATGGAAGCTAGCGCCAGAGCACTGGGAATACACACGTGACATTGAATGCATATGCCTTCCACCACTCTCTGGAGTGATGCTTAACCCTGCTTCCTCTCTTTATGCACCAGGAGTGATTCTTACTCGTGTCACCATCCTCTGTACATTGGTAGTGTTACTTAACCCTGCTTCCACTCTATGGGCATCGGTGGTGGTGATAATCCTGCCATCACTTTCTGTGCAGTGGTTATGGTGCTTAACCGTGCTTCCACTCTATGGGCATCGGTGGTGGTGGTAATCCTGCCCTCACTCTCTGTGCAGTGGTTATGGTGCTTAACACTGCTTCCACACTATGGGCATCGGTGGTGGTGGTAATCCTGCCGTCACTCTCTGTGCAGTGGTTATGGTGCTTAACACTGCTTCCACTCTATGGGCATCGGTGGTGGTGGTAATCCTGTCGTCACTCTGCTTCCACTCTATGGGCATCGGTGCTTAACCCTACCAGCACAGAGACGTAACCACTAAATCCTTGTGTATTTCCATTCATGGAGATAGCATTGAAGACTGTTGATCAATGTCATCTCTGTCATCAAATGGACTTGGGACAAGAGCTATGTGAATTTGTTTTCAGAAATATATAGGTGGAACATCCTTTATCCAGAAATCAGTTATCCAAAATTATCCTCTATCCAAAATATTGAGGAGATTTTGCTATACGTTCCACAGAATGCAAACTCACAACATTTTAAGCAGTGTTCAGCCCCATTAAGCTGTGATATATCCTTTCCATGCATGTTCAGACACCCCCATGTCCACAAAGGTTAATACCATGGCACTGTGCAGGCCTGACGTGCCAATGGCAGGTTCCCAACCAAGGCTCACATCACAGCTACATCACAGTAAAAGTGATTTATTTGCTCATACCGTATTTGCATTGATACCACTTAATTTAATTGCTGAGAGTCTTTAATATATCTTATTGTGGAAAATGATCAATTATAAAAAAAATAATCCATTCACCAAAATACTTCTGCTCTCAAGCATTTTGGAAAGGGGATACTCAACCTGTAGCAGGATGCCATCAATATCTCATGTTAATTCATGTAGCCGTTAAAGCAGTTTTCTTTAATACAAATTTAGAAATGGATTGTGTTTATGATGTTCATATAAAGTACTGATATACGTTTTCCTTAAATTATTTTGGGGGAGAAATTTCTGACACTTGATAGTGGCGCATAGTACATTTATCCCCTTCTTGATCTGTGCAGTGGAACACTAAGCTTTTTTTTTATTGCACTACAGTCCAATGTATTTATCATAGATTTTTTTTAGCATTTTTTTATTATTATCATTTATAAAGAAGTGGAACATTCTGCAACAGGACTGCCTCACGGGGAACAAAAAAATATGTAAACAAACTTAAGTAGCCATGAAAATAGTTTTGAGGTCTAGAGCTTGGATGTCCCATTTGAAGTCATGAGAATGTGGCTCGCAAACATTTCTGTGAAAATCCCATGGGCTGTAAAGTCTAGTTCTCCAGATTATGCATCTGAAATAAGCACTGCTGTACCAGCTAAGACCCCAAAGTCTTCAAGAGTATAATAGTTGCCATTGTACAACTCTGGGCAATCAGGGTGTCAATCTGGACAGCAAATAGAAAACACAGGAGACTCGGCACACCGTTTAAGGGAGTTTTATCCACCAAAAAATGACGACATTTCAGCCCAGCACTGAGCTTTTTTCAAGTCTGGTGAGATGTCCAGACTTGAAAAAAGCTCAGTGCTAGGCTGAAACGTCGTTATTTTTTGGTGGATTAAACTCCCTTAAACAGTGTGCTGAGTCTCCTGTGTTTTCTATTTGCTTTATGGGCGTGAATGACGCTACTCGTCGCACCCGATACTTGTAAGTGTGCAGACCCATTCATACTTTTCACAATCTGGACAGCAAGACACAAGTCCTGCTGTTGAGACTGTTCCAACTAAACAAATGTTCCTGTGGGTGCAATGGCACATCCTGTGGGTGTAATGGCAAGTCCTGTGGATGTAAAAGCAAGCCCTGTGGGTGCAATGGCAAGTCTTGGAGATGCAATGGCAAGTTGTTTTCTTATTCCCCTTCCCTCCCTCACCCCTTCCTCACTCACAATTCTCCATGCCCCCATTTAAAATGTTATTGCCCCCACCTCCCTCACCCACAATGCCCTTGCCCCCTCACACACAATGCCCCTTACCCTGTCCTTCAAAATTTGCGTTGACCCTACTCCCTCACCCACAATTCCCCTTATCCCTTTAAAATGGGACTTGCCTCCCAAATTATACAAATGCCCAAAGGTGCCAAAGGTGATACACACAGTATACCAGCTAAGCCTGTCTGAGTTGTCATGAATGCCCATGCAGACTTTGTCTGCTAGCGAGGAAGGCTATTTTGCAGGAAAACACTGCTGAGTAGACACGGCTCCGGCTCTGCATAGTGGAAGAAAAAAAAAAGATTTGTCCACTAAACTGCTGCTTTATTAACACCACCTCTCTACTCAGTAGGTACTCTGGCTGTTTGCTCCATTGTCGTTACGTGGGCTGCGAATTTGCAGTAGCAAGTATCCAGGGAATGCCCAGCTTGTGTTGACAGTCATCTCGTTGCTATGAGGCCAGCTGTCATGGTTACCTGTGTACAACAGATGAGTCTGCCTGGAGGTGGTGAGGTTTGAGCGAAGGGAGGGGGAGAGCATTACTGCTGGGCTGTCAAAGGAAGGACCCAGGGCTTGGTAAGGGGAGGGATAGGTTTCTCCAATCCACTCTTTAAAGGAAATAGCTGATTTGTCTCCCTAGTAACACAGCTTCTATTTTCAACCAAAGATATTTCTAACCAAATACAGTCCTCCTCTCTTCCTCCCATTCCGTTTTTTTAATTTTTCCAGACACTGTACATCATATACTCATTACCTGTTTTGGTAAACACACCAGGAATACCACCCTCCTCGGTTATCATGACAAATACACCAGGAATACCACCCTCCTTGGTTATAATGACAAACACACCAGGAATACCACCCTCCTCGGTTATCATGACAAATACATCAGGAATACCACCCTCCTTGGTTATACTGACAAACACACCAGGAATACCACCCTCCTTGGTTATAATGACAAATTCACCAGGATTACCACCCTCCATGGTTATACTGACAAATACACCTGGATTACCACCCTCCTTGGTTATACTGACAAACACACCAGGAATACCACCCTCCTTGGTTATAATGACAAATACACCTGGATTACCACCCTCCTTGGTTATACTGACAAACACACCAGGAATACAACCCTCCTTGGTTATAATGACAAATCCACCAGGATTACCACCCTCCATGGTTATACTGACAAATACACCAGGAATATCACCCTCCTTGGTTATACTGACAAATACACCAGGAATACCACCCTCCTTGGTTATACTGACTAATACACCAGGAATACCACCCTCCTTGGTTATACCGACTAAGACACCAGGAATATAACCCTCCTTGGTTATACTGACTAAGACATGAGCAATACCACCCTCCTTGGTTATACTGACTAAGACACCAGGAATATCACCCTCCTTTGTTAAACTGACAAATACACCAGGAATATCACCCTCCTTGGTTATACTGACTACGACACGAGCAATACCACCCTCCTTGGTTATACTGAGACATGAGCAATGCTACACTCCTTGGTTATACTGAGACATGAGCAATGCTACACTCCTTGGTTATACTGAGACATGAGCAATGCTACACTCCTTGGTTATACTGAGACATGAGCAATGCTACACTCCTTGTTTATACTGAGACATGAGCAATGCTACACTCCTTGGTTATACTGAGACATGAGCAATGCTACACTCCTTTGCTTAGATAGAAACATACCAGGATTATTTGCTGTTGTCAGTGAGCTTTGGAAGTGAAGAGATTGGCTTTCTGAGGTGCCAAATGATTGAGCAGTTATTGTAGCCAGCTAGGATCTTATTTATATCTCAGACATTGCTGTATAGAGATACTACAGGCACCCTCTCCCCAGATATTGTTGTTACTTCCATGGTGTCTCAATGCCACAATGCTGTAGGTAAATTGCTAGTCATCCTATTTGGAATCTGATTCTGGTTGTAGGAGTCTCATAGCTTATAAATCACAAGTGACTTTAATGACTATTTTATTGAGGCTTACTGCTGCCTATCTTACAGAAAGAGCTATGCATCTCCCCCACAACCCCTCAAAATGTGCCTTGGGAAGTCTGTGCTATGCTTTTCTATTCACTGCATTCAATCATTGTGGTTTTTAATCTGCTAAATGTAAATGTTTGTCATTTCTAAAGTTGGTCTGGCATTTTTTGCTATTTTAATAAAAATGTATACTTTGTGACATAATACTTGACCTGTTCCTAAATATTTCCATATTGTGGGGTTTTAAGATCGATATGTAAGACAGTAAAACATTTTACTGATGGCATCCACAACATATGGTACAAAATAGAAACCTATATTAACCTAGTTACAAACTACTAAGTAAGATTTGACATGTATACAGCTCTAGGCCTTGAAGTGACTTCCTACTTTTTTGTGTTATGTTTGCCACTAAATTAATACTAAGACAACTGAAATATCAATATTATTCACTGTTCTTCTCAACTATCAAGGTTTGGAAGCTAGTGAGGATCCACATGGGAGCCCAGTGGTTCTGGAGCTGTCCACAATTTGAGTTTATTGTGTATATTAAGTTACTATCCCACCTTTTTGTGGGTTTTGGGAAGCTACTATTCTAGTACGGCCTATGAAAACAATACTGCACACTTCCAAAACTCAACATGGCAAAAACCTCACATCAGGTGACTGTGACTTTATTTCTCTAGGCAAGAGATGAGCGGGAGACGGGGAATGTTTATTATTTATGTAAATGATATTCTATACAAAATGATAAACAAAACTACCTTATACATTAAAGTTATTTAGATGCCTTTAATCATAGAAACATAGAATGTATCGGCAGATAAGTACCATTTGACCATCTCGTCTGCCCAATATACTGAATACTTGTATTAGCCCCTGGCCTTATCTTATATCTAGGATAGTCTAGGCACAAGACTGCTTAAACATGAAACTTAAAATAATTTGTTAAAAATAGAACATATTAAACCATATTAGCCGTCTGGGGAAGCCCAAATGGTCCAAAGAGGACACAAGAATTAATTTTTTATATTAATATGATAACAGTGTTATTTCAGTGATAGAATTAACAGCTATGCAGAGCAAAGACTTTGATATCTTGCCATACCTCTACATGGAAATCAGCTGCTGGCTCTACATGGGTTTCAGTCGCTATCTCTACATGGGTTTCAGTCGCTATCTCTACATGGGTTTCAGTCGCTATCTCTACATGGGTTTCAGTCGCTATCTCTACATGGGTTTCAGCCGCTATCTCTATATGGATCTCAGTCGCCATCTCTACATGGGTTTCAGTCGCTATCTCTATATGGGTCTCAGTCGCTATCTCTATATGGGTTTCAGTTGCGATCTCTACATGGGTCTCATTCGCTATCGCTACATGGGTCTCATTCGCTATCTCTACATGGGTTTAATTTGCTATCTCTACATGGATCTTAGTCGCTATCTCTACATGGGTCTCAGTCGCTATCTCTACATCACCAATCTTAATCTCATTCACTATCTCAACATGGGTCTCATTCGCTATCTCTACATGGTTCTCAGTCGCTATCTCTACATGGTTCTCAGTCGCTATCTCTACATGGTTCTCAGTCGCTATCTCTACATGGTTCTCAGTCGCTATCTCTACATGGTTCTCAGTCGCTATCTCTACATGTTTCTCAGTCGCTATCTCTACATGGTTCTCAGTCGCTATCTCTACATGGTTCTCAGTCGCTATCTCTACATGGTTCTCATTCGCAATCTCTACATGGTTCTCAGTCGCTATCTCTACATGGTTCTCAATCGCTATCTCTACATGGTTCTCAGTCGCTATCTCTACATGGTTCTCAGTCGCTATCTCTATATGGTTCTCAGTCGCTATCTCTATATGGTTCTCAGTCGCTATCTCTACATGGTTCTCAGTCGCTATCTCTACATGGTTCTCAGTCGCTATCTCTATATGGTTCTCAGTCGCTATCTCTATATGGTTCTCAGTCGCTATCTCTATATGGTTCTCAGTCGCTATTTCTACATGGTTCTCAGTCGCTATCTCTTCACGGGTTTCAGTCGCTATCTCTATATGGTTCTCAGTCGCTATCTCTACATGGTTCTCAGTCGCTATCTCTACATGGTTCTCAGTCGCTATCTCTACATGGTACTCAGTCGCTATCTCTACATGGTTCTCAGTCGCTATCTCTACATGGTTCTCAGTCGCTATCTCTATATGGTTCTCAGTCGCTATCTCTACATGGGTCTCATTAGCTATCTCTTCATGGGTTTCAGTCGCTATCTCTACATGGTTCTCAGTCGCTATCTCTATATGGTTCTCAGTCGCTATCTCTACATGGTTCTCAGTCGCTATCTCTACATGGTTCTCAGTCGCTATCTCTACATGGTTCTCTGTCGCTATCTCTACATGGTTCTCAGTCGCTATCTCTACATGGTTCTCTGTCGCTATCTCTACATGGTTCTCTGTCGCTATCTCTACATGGTTCTCTGTCGCTATCTCTACATGGTTCTCAGTCGCTATCTCTACATGGTTCTCAGTCGCTATCTCTACATGGTTCTCATTCGCTATCTCTTCATGGGTTTCAGTCGCTATCTCTACATGGTTCTCAGTCGCTATCTCTACCTGGTTCTCAGTCGCTATCTCTACATGGGTCTCATTCGCTATCTCTTCATGGGTTTCAGTCGCTAACCATATGTAGGATTTTACACTGTTTCCACTCTGAGTTTCAACAGCAATCCTTACTTTGAATTTGAATCTAGGCTAAACATACCTGGAAATAATCAAATCTTCCTATCTGGGGTTTCAACACTAATACCTTTTTTTTTTTTTGCAATGAGTTCTGCTTTCTCTAATTGGAGTTACTTGCAGCTATTCCAATCAGGAGTTTCAGCATCTATAAAAGGATAACTGGCAAGCCCCCCACAAGTTGTTTTAACTAAATCTAACTCTGCTACATATGAGCTCCTATTATCAACAAAGCAGTGCAGTACTGCGTGTGCAGGCGCTGCCATCTTCTCCCTTAGCTTGGGTCGAATCACTGACACTGCGGCCCAAGTTACATGAAGTGGAGTGCGATGACGCAACTTGTATACTTGTAACAGGGCTGCAGGGAGAAATTTCTCCCTCACAGCCTTAATCAACAAGTCTGCGTGGGAGATATTTCTCCCTGCAGCTCGATTACAAGTATACAAGCTGTGTGATGTGTGACATTGTGCGAGGGGGGGTTGGCACTTCAATTAGCTTGGGTCAGGTGTCAGTGATCTAACTCAAGCTAATGGAGAAGATGGCAGCACCTGCAAGCGATGCCAAAAGGGAAAATAATTAAACATTTCATATTGCATTGCTTTCCTCCCCCCAAAAAAAGCATATGCAGCAAAGTTTACAGATCTGTTGTGGGGGGCTTGAGGGTTGTTCTTTAATACCTAGCATTTCTGCAGCCATACCTTCCCACCTGCTATCCATATCTAGCATTGCTGCAGCTATTCCTCCATAGCTTGAATTCCAACAGTGATTCCATCAGAGCTTTCAGTATCTACCTGCTTGGGGATTCAGCAGCTATTTATAACCGTTGTATTAACGCAGCCTCAGAATTTAACATCTTTTCACACCTGGGAATTAAACATTTGACATATGTGCACATATGGGGCAGATACAAACTTGGATCACAACAAACCGAACAAACTAATTATGCCTGCAGCCCATGACAAGAAATACACTGTATGTCTGTCATTGCTTCTGTAGCTACATATAAGGCTCTGGTAAATGTGGTTTATTTTTATTTGTAGAATAAACTTTATATTGTTTCTATTAGCTCATAAGGTCTTGGTTTAGGTTTAAATAGACACGAGACAGCTTTATGTGTTTTTTTTGTTTTGTTATTTTAATTGTATATCCTGCAACAATAAGGTTAGTAGTGCCCTCATAAAATGCAATCATTACATTGTTGTTTAGTTTGATGATTATATTTTTTGTCTCAAAGATTACAATGTAACAAACCAGGAGACAAATGGTAACAAGCTAAAAAAAATTACTGTTTTCTAAAAAAAAAAAAAGAAAAACACTGCAAAAATGTACAACGTTAAACTACAGGGAAACCCCCTTATCCACAGGTGATAGGTTCAAAGCGCTCCCACAAATTACCAAAACCTTGGATATTAGCGAACACTATATATATATATATATATATATATATATATATATATATATAAAAATATAAAATAAGAGTTCAAATAACCCTTGAGATTATATTTGTTAAAAACGTGCGTATTCAGCATGAATACGCTGAACAAAGGGATAATTTTCGCAAATTACTTTCCGGATCACGTTCAACTGCTGTTGAGTGAAACTACGGGTGAGGAAGCTGCCAATAAGGGGGTATTGGCAATACAAATACATTTCCTACATGTTATAGTAACAAGGAAAACATATATTATAGAATGAGTCTTGCATAGATCAAAGAAGTAGGTCTTATCTTTTCTAAGTCTCCCCAAGCATTGTGCACAGCAGCTAATAATTTGGAATAAACGTTATGTAATTATTTGTTGTATGGTTTTTGACCAGACTACTTTCAACCCTTTTCTGCTGGACACTGGACATAAATTCATCTTTGGACCCTAGTGTTATTATCCTTTTTTAAAAGCATTACAGACATTAAAACCATAGACCATAGAGGTGACTGATAATATTATACAGATACCTTTGTGCTTTTTGAATTAGCAGCAGTGCCGAAGGGCTTTGTAAAGCATTTCATATTTAATGTGTACAGTGCTAGTGAGATATGTGTCCTAATGGAATAGCACATCTGTTTTCGGTCTGGCTAGGTGGTCGATAATCTTACCTCTTGGCTGGAATCCCAATACCTCCTACATTCCAGCCAGCACAATATTAGGCCAGACACTATAGGGTCCAAAGCAACGTTCCAACCTAAAACCCTCATTCCATTCTCCTACACATCGCACCATTCTTAATCTTTCCTGTTCCACCAAATTCTTCATCTATATCACACCTAATTGTACTCCTGTGTTGACAAAGTGCACGCAGAATGAACTGTCTATTCTGGCATTTCACATGCTATGTATTTTTCAAGCTCAGAGAAGGGTCAACCTGTCTGCTCACTCAACTGCTGAGCTACAAATACACCAATCAGCCATAAGATTATGACCACTGACAGGTGGCATGCTGGTGGAGGCAGTGTGATACTTCGGGCAATGTTCTGCCTGGAAACCTTGGGTCCTGCCACTTATGTCACATTACTTTGACATGTACCATCTACCTAAGCATTGTTGCAGACCATGTACACCCTTCCATGGAAACGGTATTCTCTGATGGCATTGGCCTCTTCAGCAGGATAATGTGCCGTGCCACAAAGCAACAATGGTTCTGGAATGGTTTGAGGAGCACAACGAGTTCAAGGTGTTGACTTGGCTTAAAAAAAAAACAGATCTCTATCGAATTGAGCATCTGTGGGATGTGCTGGACAAACAAGTCTGATCCATGGAGGCCCAACCTCGCAACTTACAGGACTTAAATAATCTACTGCTAAAGTCTTGGTGCCAGATGGTACAGCACACCTTCAGAGGTCCATGCCTCAACGGGTCTGGGATGTTTTGGCATCAAAAAGGGACCTACACAATATTGGGCAGGTGGTCATAATGTGATGACTGATAGGTTTATGTTCATTAAGAAATAGTTCATAAAACTTTTGGGTTCCAAGACTTACTGGATTTGAATAAGGATAACTATGGCCTTCCCCTACCACTAAACTTGGAGGGCTCACTAACAGTAGATGATACACGGGTTAAAGAGACAGGAAACATACAGATATGCCTTGAGAACATATACAAATGAAGCTTCCACATGATTTAATAACTATGTAAACTACATTTTAATGTATGTCCTAAATGTATCTATTTTCATTAAATGCTAAATCAACAAAGCATCATAATTTAAAAGAGGAACCAGAAAAGACAATAGATACATTCATTCATCTGATCCAATGACTCATACAGATCCAACACAAACCGGAAAAAGTATCAAGCTATAATGATGTCCTAGGCAGGATATTTAGACTTGGGTACACTGCTAATAAAGAGTGTCTTTTCAACCTAATAGATATTGGGTTCTCCTACTCGTGGCTCTTAATTTTGCTCTTTTGGGTCAATTTTTATCTCTTTTTTCGTTGATTATATGCTTTTTCTACAGCACTGGTTACGCTGCAACAGGCTATTCACAAAGCCCAGATTATTATGTGGTATTCAAATTTCAGGTATACTTTTCATTAATAGGGCTCTACAATAGCATTCTACCACTGCCACCGTGGACATCAATCACTGTGCTTTAACTTGAAGTTGTGAATTATTATATTGTATATGAAACCAGATTACGCTACAACCCAATGAGTTTGAGTCATTTATTTTTCGTAGGACATGCACAGTTTACTGGCCTTGAGGTGGGGTGTCTGAGATCAAAATAGGCAGTTTCGCGTTTCGGATGAATAAGCGTTAGCAGAACGTGAAACGTGTCAAGTGTTTCAAAGTTTGTCTGTTTTTTTCATAATAAATTCATCACTTTGAAAATTGGAGTGCCGCAAAGAAATGTATTTTTGGATGACTACCTAGAACCGAGGGACAAGGAGTGTCTACAGGTTGGAGGGTCCAGGCAAAGTCTTGATGTAAATATTTTGTGAACTTTTTTGTTTAAGCAACAGACTCCCAAATAGAGGATAAATGGTTGGGAAAGGAAAGTACAAAGAAGTCTAACATAGTTGATACTAATAGAAGACTATTTAATGCCGAAGACAAAGTCACTAATATCAGTAGACACCAATTGAAGTAGTCAAGCAAAGAGCCGGTGCACGAGTAGGGCTCCACCAATGCCACTCAGTGAATAAATAATAGACATTGCTCAGCACTCCGTTCTAGTGAGGATAATATTTATTTCACAAACGCCACTGTCAAGGTTTAGACCTGTTGGTCTTTCTCAAGCCTTAAGTAAAATGGATAATGGCTTGAGAAAGACCAAGAGGTCGAAACGTTGCCAGTGGCGTTTGTGGATTAAATATTATCCTCTCTGAAAGGGAGTGCCGAGCATTTTAAATTATTTATTAACTAATATCAGTAGGGCTAGAAATGTGGATAGAGGCGTGATGCCTAAAAGGTTGGGTTCTTCTATATCTTGAGTTTTAATGGCTAACAAACTCCACGGCTTACCTGCTGGGTTTGTCACTATCAGTCAAATTAAGATATCCTTGTTAATATCCTTCTGGCTTTTAGCTCGGTGTCTATGATTCTTGCCAAATAAATAAATAATAGCGACAGCAACAAATAACCTCAATAAAAAGGATATATTGGCTTGTTCATACGCCACGTTCCGGGAAACGTGCCTGGAAAGCCTACTATTAAAGGCAGTTTAATCCACTAAACACATAAGAGAAGGCCAGACTGGAAGTACCACCAGTTATCAGGTTAACATAGGAATAGCTGTGCTGTTTATCTTGGAGAAAATCTAGTTGGGAATTCCTTTCCAGGTCAATAAAATACGCAACATCTTCGTAGATGAAGAAGAAAAACAAACTACATTTTTGTAAATCTCAGTACATCTGTGAATAGTGATTAAGCTGATCCACCAACAAGTACCACCCACTTGCGTGACTTGATCCAAAAAAAGGCCTTGTTTGGAAAAAAAACCTGCAGCAGGGAGGCCTCTCTGGGAATGAAAGGGTAATATAAACCTTTCTTTCTTCTCTTTCCTGGCTTCACTGTAAGTCCAAAGAACAGGGCAGGAATTCATGACCCTAGAAAACCTTACAGGGTGGGGAGTGCTGTAGCGGAGAGACATGCATAAGGTTTGCCAGGCAGGAAACAGGTAATGAAGGAAGGAAGGGAGGACACAGCCAATAAAGGAGGAGCTGGGATCATTTTCTTTTTCTGCAGTGTTAAAATTGAAACCAAATAAATTGCAGCCAGTCTGCAGACACAAAGGATATGGCTGTGAATGTGTCTAACAGAGGACTGATTGTGTTCAGCTGTGCCTTAACCTAAAAGGGGGGCGGGCGAGAGGGGGATCGAGAGTGCTCCGATTCAAATCACAGGTTCCGTACCTGATTTTGCAGGGTGGGTTTTGCAAAATCAAATTAAACACCTTCTTAGAAAGTGTAAAGAAAAAAAAAGAAAGACGTTTGAAAAACTGTGAAAAGTGTGTGAAGCCAGATGCTGGAGTTAGGTGGGGTGCGCATATTCGAACTAACCCTGAATGATCAGACTCTCAGAGGAATATGGGCCAGAGGCGACTCCTTCATTTTCTACACCGGTTTATTATGTTTGAGTTTCCCTTGAGTGAGGTTCTTACCAGTGTGTGTATCTGGATTTCCTGCTTGGATATAGGTGACTCAGTTTAAAGGACTCTGTCACCTAAATATTGTTTCTCATGTTTACGCGGAGTATAAAAAAAATGAAAAATGATCTTACACTGATCTTCACAAGCAAACAGAAAATGTCAAATGTGTCGGTTGTGTCTCATGTTAATGACATCACCTAGTGGCGTGACATGCAAATTACACATTTCCTATTGAGCGTATTTGAATATCAAGCCACAAGGTAATGCCTTGTACAGGAGATACCACATGTTTAAATTGACTCTGTCATCCTAAACATTGCTTACACTGTGAATGTAGAGAATGGCAAAAAATATTCAAAATTATCTATACTGTGTTAGCAAAATAGCAAGCAAATGCATAAAAAAAAAGAAAGATATATTTGTAAATATGTCTGTGTGTCCTGATTATGAGATGACCTTTGGCTTCAAATGCAAATTACACATTTTCCTTTGAAAATTAGTTGATTGGCAAACCCCAGATGATGTCATGATCAGAAGACACCACAGACATATTTAACACACATTTTCTATTATTGTTTGCCTTTGCTTGCAATTCTGCTAACAACATGTAGAGAGTACCTTTAAAACACATTTTTCTCTTTATATATGCATTCACATTTTTCCCCCCGAAATATTGTATAGGAAAACACATTTTTTTATTGTCTACATTTAAAGTGCTGTTTTTTGGGGTGCTGTTCCCTCAAATTTGGGCTGTCTTGGCATTATTGCCACCCATGCTTCACACTATGCGCATTGCTTTTAAACTAAGTATATCTGTGATTAATAAATATCCTTAATACTAAGAAGCGAGCTCAGGCACGGAGCCGGGCAGGCTGGAGGTTAATCTTGCCAAGTCATGCAACATTGCTGGAGAGCTCAGTTGGTGGGTCAGTAGAGTTTGCATAATACAAAGTAATATCCATGCACAACCAAAGATGGCTAATTTTTCTTAAAGCTATTTTAAAGGCTCCTTATATCAAATCTTACCATATTATGCTTAGCCCACCACTGTATCAAAGTACTCCAATACTGGTGTTTCTAACTTTTACTTACGTGGAACTTAGTGTTTCAAAATATTTGTCTTGGACACACAAATAGAGTGAGGGTTGTCAGATTGGCCAGGTTTTTTGCAGAAATATATGAGTTTCACATGTTCCCTATAGAATGCAGAATACAAGTGTGTCCAGACTCAAGGAGGGCATACCATAAAACTAATAAAATAGGATATTATATAGGATTAATAAAATCCCTGATGTTGGATATTAGGTAATAGTAACATCTCCAGGATGTGATTAGAAACAAATGTACTATTCCTTGGTAACTACTTAATCAATTAAATAATTCCCCTCTGAACACATATAAATAATACATTCTGTATGTCCCTCAGTAAATAACCAATGCGCCCATTTATGTACAGCTGTACGCTTGGAATCCTTCAGATTCAGACAGTAGGTGGATCCATTTAAGTTCATTGCAAGGAAATGGTAACAATTCAGAAAAGCATGACTGAGAGGTATTTGGGTAAAAGTAACAAAACAGTGGGATATTCTAGCTTGGAGTGTTTTTTTTTTTAAAAAGTTTAAATTAAGTCACTGGTGGCTTTTTTTTCTCCACATGGCGACACTACAGATCTCACCTCCTCTTTTTATTCTCCATTTATGAGACAAGTGGGAAATTCAGCCAACCGAGAGATGGATATTCACAGCAAGTGGCAAGGTGAGGTGTTTGGGGATTAAAAGCTGGAAAGAATCCAGTAGTCCTTTATACACCTTAGGAAGTATTTCTGTAAACACCACTATCTCACCTGTTTCCAGGCATAAACTGAAGTTAGTATTTCCATGGTAACGTGTCACTTCGGATGCAGCTATCTCCATCCTCCCCTTCTCCCTCTCCCCATCTCCAGATAATCTCTTTATAGCTATGCTTCTTTCAGAGTCTTATATCTGGAAGGGAAGGGGGTCATTTATCCAATTCTCCTGCCAGGCACACACAACCCAGCAGGAGATTTATTACATGACATATTCCCACTGATTTCAGTGATGAAAGGGTTTCTCCTTTACAATAGATTTGGAGCGGAGACTGTGACATTAACCCTTAAAATTCATGGGTACCACTTCTTGTGTAAACAGCTAGAATGCTGCATTATTAGAGTCATTTTCCCACAAACCAACAGGGCATCGGTCTTCATCCCTATTATCTAATATTTCTAGATACTGAAAGCGCTTTGGATGAGGTTTGTTGTGCTCTATAATCAGGACAAATATAATTTGGTGTATTTATAAAGTGCAAGCATATTGCACAGTGGTGGGCAACAGACAGACAAGTAAACATTGCCAATGTAATTTGGGCAATTACACCAGGGGTGATATTCCTGGAGGGGCAAGCCAAATGACATGGACAATCTGGAAACATGGTCAGACTTATGGCAACTGACATTTAAGGTGGGTATATGAAAGATAATGCACCCAGGTGTAAAAACCAAAGGCAGAGCCCTAATCTCAACATCTGAGGAAAGGGATTTAGGGGTAATTATTTCATTTCAAGGACTTAAAGGGAGGTAGAGTAATAGAGCAGCAGGCAGGGGCGTTGCTAGGTCTTCGGATGATCTGGGGCTAGAGCCCAGATGAGCTCGGTCACACACAGGGGCGTACCTAGAGCATTTGGCACCCGGGGCGGACCCTCAGTGTTGCACCCCCCCCACCCCATAATAAAAGTGTAAGAAAACACCCACAAATTTTTCAGTGTTTGAAAATTGTACAATTATAGATACCAGGAATATTGTGCCACTCAGAACCCAGTAATATTGTGCCAGTCAGATACCAGTAATATTGTGCCTTTCAGATACCAGTAATATTGTGCCAGTCAGATACCAGGAATAGTGTGCCATTCAGAGCCCAGTAATATTGTGCCAGTAAGATACCAGTAATATTGTGCCACTCAGAGCCCAGTAATATTGTGCCAGTCAGATACCAGGAATATTGTGTCATTCAGAGCCCAGTAATAGTGTGCCAGTCAGATGCCTGTAATATTTTGCCAGTCAGAGCCCAGTAATAGTGTGCCAGTCAGAACCCAGTAATATTGTGCCACTCCGAACCCAGTAATATTGTGCCACTCAGAGCCCAGGAATATTGTGCCACTCAGAGCCCAGGAATATTGTGCCACTCAGAGCCCAGTAATATTGTGCCAATCTGATGCCCAGTAATATTGTGCCAATCATAGCCCAGTAATATTGTGCCACTCAGAACCCAGTAATATTGTGCCACTCAGAGCCCAGGAATATTGTGCCACTCAGAACCCAGGAATATTGTGCCAATCATAGCCCAGTAATATTGTGCCACTCAGAACCCAGTAATATTGTGCCACTCAGAGCCCAAGAATATTGTGCCACTCAGAACCCAGTAATATTGTGCCAATCATAGCCCAAGAATATTGTGCCACTCAGAACCCAGTAATACCCACACACACCTAGACACCCTGACACACACACACACACCTAGACACCCATACACAGTCACACTTTTTTTTTACTTACCTTACACTTGGTCCGTCATCCAGGACCTTCTGCCGGATGTCCGTCCACCTGACATCCGGCAAGCAGCTGACACAGCATCACGGGGGCGGAGCTTGCACCCGTCGCACTGTGATCTCTATGGCCAGGAGGAGAGGCTAGGGAGCGAGCTCCCTATAGCAGCCTCTCCTCCCGATCGGCCCTCACCCCCGCGTGAGGTTAATCCTCCGATTCTGGGACTATGTCCCAGACGGAGGAAAGCTCACCGGGGGATTTTTTTTTTTTTTTTAATATATTTATAGCCCTGGAGTCTCGGGGCTAAAGAATACTTTAGCCCCAGAGTCTCCATTCGGGGCTATGAAGGGGGGACTCGGGGCTATAGCCCCAGTAGCCCACCCCTAGCGACGCCTCTGGCAGCAGGACATGCTAGTAGTATGCTTGGTTGTATAAGAGGAGGTATTAGCAGTAGAAAGAAGGAAGTGCTCATGTCATTGTACAGACCACTGGTGAGACCTTACTTGGAGTATGGTACTGGAGACTGTATCTCCAGAAGGATATTGATACTTTGGAGAGGGTTCAGAGAAGGGCTACTAAACTGGACAAACCCTACCATAAGAGGTCAACATGTACAACTTGGAAGAAGAAGAGGGGATATGATAGAAACATTTAAATACATATAGGGAATCAACACGGCATAGGAGGAGAGTATATCTAAAAGAAGAAAGACTACCATAACAAGAGGACACAGTTTTAAATCAGAGGGGAAAAGATTCAAGAGTAACATCAGGAAGTATTACTTTACTGAGAGAGAAGTGGATTCATGGAATAGCCTTCCAGTGATGTTGGTTAATACAGTGTAGGAATGTAAACAAGCATACAATAGGTATAGAGCTATCCTAGATATCAGATGAGAACAATGATCAAATAATTTGGAATAATTTTTTTGGAGGCAGACTGTATCGGCTGAAGGATTCTTATCTGCTAACACATTGTTATGTTCGAATGTTTGGTCTTGTGTCAAATAAATTCATTAATCAGCGTGGAGCTCTCATAAAACCTACCATGATTAATTAATCGAATTCTGGTTGTGCATGCATGCATCCTACATACCGCTGGGCTTCACTTTGCATGCTCTTTCTGCAGCATGTGGAACAAATATATATAAATCCCTGGAAATGTAGCTGATGATGGCAACTAGGAAATAATTGTAGCAAGTTCTAACATGCTGGAAGATGTATAGACAGCTCTTACTGGGAAAGTGAAAACATTTCATTATTTCTAAGCTCTGAACATGTAGAATCAATGAATTTTAACATGTACATTCTGTGAGCCATAAAAAAAAAATCACATTTGAACTTTCACATTTATTTTGGTTGGTAGCAATGAAAATAACATTGCTTTTAAGCAGTTTTTACATTTCTTACTAGATGAGGATCAGCAACAATGCTCTTCTTGTTCCGGATCTGCCTCTGTGGTTTCCTCTTTATCTTCAGCAGCATCATATAGCCCACAGAACAGATAGGCTTCATTTAAACACGCTATACTTAAGTGCACGTGTGATAGGGAAGGGAACCCCACGAGAATAAAATTGTGGTTCTCAAATGCCACCATGAATGAGCCTGTGCAACCATTGTCACTCTCTTGCTCTCTTGCCACCATGACCAGCCCTGGAAAAATCTGAGGCCACCAGCAGATGGTTGTGGCTTCACTGATGGTGACCACTGAATAACAAAGATCTGAGAACCAATGGACTAGAACTCCAGTCTTTATGTGTATGTCCTGTAGAGGCAGATAATTCTCTTAAGCAGGGTCACTGTATGGATAAGGACAAGACTAAAGACAATGCATGGCACTGTATCAATGTTCCTCATCTGCTCACATGAAAGAGAATCGTCTCACAAGAGAAGGAAACATCGAAGTTGAGGACCACACTTTTGACTATAATTTTGCAAAATGGAGGGAGGTCAATAACACAATGCAACACACATAACATTCCAAAGCAATACAAAAATCTCCAACACTAACATGTGTGAAGCAGAGGGCTTTGTAACAAAAAGTAAAATTAACCTGTGTTTTAGTTAAAGTGGGTTAAAACACATCTGTCACAAATAAATAAATATACAAAATGACAGGGTTACTCTTTGAAGATGACATCATCATTTCTCATTTCTACATTGTGCATGTCATTTTGCTAACGGACGCATAGGTTAAATCATTTTTTCTTTAAATGTGCTCATTCATAAAGCACCATAAAATTGTGCAGTGCTGCACATGAACTAACAAAGCATCTTGGTGACATCACAAGTTTAGACATACTGTACAAGCAAGACTGCAGTCTAAATGGAAGACACAGCAGATAGAAGAAAAGCACGTTGAAGTGATCCAGGGAAGGGAGCAAAATCTTTATACCCCTCCCAATTACGTACCATTGTGGATCATGATGGGGATTAGTGGTGGTCCAGCATAGGGGAGGGGGTGCAAGTGGCCCTTGTTGCCTCCTCTTTGGACATTCATGGGAACATAGATTTACAATCTATATGTGTGCATGTTACATAGAAACATAGAATTTATTGACAGATAAGAACCGGTTTAGAAAAAAAAAACAAACAAGCCGGCTCCACTGAAATGCTGATAAATTTCTTTCATTCAGCGAGTATAAACCACCGGGTGCTCCGTCCGTGCTGTAGCCACAGCACTAAGTAATCCAATGAAAATGAGCAACAAAAGGACACGCACTCCGGAGTACGCTGAATGATAAAGGATTGTATTAAATCAAGGAAACATAACGAACATCAGGGATAACAAACAGATAAAACAGATGCCTTACGCGTTTCACGTGTCTCCACGCTTATTCATAGGCTTAACTCAGAAGAACCGGTTTGCACATTTAGTCTGCCCAATATAAAGTAACTAAATAAAAACAATCTCTGAATATTTTTATTAGTCTCTGGTCTTATCTTATATCTAGGATAGCCTTATGACTTTCCCATGCATGCTTAAACTGTATTAATCACTTCTGCTGGAAGGCTATTCCATGAATCCACTACCCTATCAGTCAAGTCAAGTAATACTTCCTCATATTACTTTTAAATCTTTTCCCCTCCAATTTAACACTATGCCCTCTTGTTGTGGTGGTTTTTCTACTTTTAAATATTCTCTCCACCTTTACTGTATTGATTCCCTTTATGTATTTAAATATTTCGATCATATTCCCTCTTTCTCATCTTGCTTCCAAGCTATACATGTTGAGATCCTTTAACCTTATCTGGAAAGTTTTCTCCAATTGAGTGGCCCTTCTCTCTGAACTTTCTGCAAAAATAACAATATCCTTCTGGAGATACGGTCTCCAGTACTGCGTACAATACTCCAAGTGAGGTCTCACCAGTGCTCTGTACAATGGCATGAGCACTTCCCTCTTTCTACTGCTAATACCTCTCCCTATGCAACCAAGCATTCTGCTAATACCTCTCGTTATACAATCAATCATTTTGCTAGCATTTTAGAATATATTGGGCCCGATTCACTGGTGTAAAACACTACTTATCACTGTTTTTAACTAACTTTTTTTCTATTGCAGTCTATGGTATTTAGTGATGTGAGATACATTTACTCAGGTTACTATAATCTACTACTATTCTGGGGAGTAAAATACATGCAGTGCAACGTACATACTCCAAGTTAGCTTGAACTCATTGTAAGACATGCACAACCCACTCACTGGGGGGGGGAGGGGGGGAAGAAAACTTCACTTAAAGGGACTCAACCTAAATATTGCTCATAATGTGAATGTAAAGAATAAAAAAATATGCAAAATTATCTGTGCATTGTGTCAGCAGAATAGCATTTTTTTTTAAAATGTGTTTCTGTTCTGTCCTGCTTATGACATCACCTGTGGCTTGATAAGCAAATGAGCTTATGTGTAATTTGCATATCAAGCCACATGGTGATGTCATAAACAGAAGATGCCACAGAGAGTTTTAAAACATATATTTATCTAATTTTATGCATTTGTTTGCAATTTTGACAACACAATGTATAGATCATTTTTCTTTATTCTCTGCATTCACACTATAAACAATGTTTAGGTGTCACGGCTCCTTTATAATGCTAGAATCCATACATTTGCTAGCTATTCAGCTACAAGAATAAAGAGATTAAATGATATTTCTTGAGTGGAGAGGACAATGTCAGGCATGGATTTGTGCATGACTAATCCACTTTAAGGTTTTGAAGAGTTGACATTGTCCATTCTGAATACCTGGTATATACTCATTCATTCCCCCGAGCTGTTACACACTGGCTTGCTCTAGCAACTCTTTGTCGTCTATCCGCCCAGTGTAATGAATGGCATGGTACACATCACTGTGAGTCTGACAGAAGCTTGGTGTCAGGTTAATACAAGTAGCAGCCAGAAAGAGAGGCATGGGGCCAAAAGTCAAAGGTTTACTTGAAACCAGTGAACACCCCACAGGATATCTGGCCAAGTGTGGCCGTCGGAGGAAGGATGATACGTACATGGGAAAGGAAGTGGCAGGCAAGAAAAACACTGCTCATGGAAAGATCAATATGATCCAGTTAGCACTGAATGTTACTGGCATGCTGGACCACTTGTGGAAATGGCAATATATACCGTATTTACTCGATTATAAGACGACCCTGATTATAAGACGACCCCCCAAACTTTGGATATTCCTTTAGGAAAAAAACTAAAAGCCTGAATATAAGACTACCCTATAGGAAAAAAGTTAAACTTGTATATATTCACATGTAAATTCCTCTTTTAATAAAAAAATTATATCAAAAAATGCATTTCTTGTTTTTATTTCCTTTTTATGTGCCAATGCTGCCTCTCTCTTTACTTTGCCCCCAGCTTTGTCTCTCTCCCCCTCCCTTTGACTCCCCCCCTTGTTTCTCTCTGCCCCCCCTTGTTTCTCTCTGCCCCCTCCCCTTGTTGCTCTGTCCCCCCCTCCCTCTGTCTCCCCCCCCTTGTTGCTCTGTCTCTTCCCCCCTCCACTTGTTGCTCTGTCTCTTCCCCCCTCTCTCCTCTTGTTGTTCTGCCCCCCATCCCTCCACCTGTCTCCCTGCCCCCTCCCTCCCCCTAACATGTAAATAGATCCTTGGTGGCTAGTGGGGGCAGCCGGGGGATGTCTGTACGATACGTGCAGACATCCTCCATGCTGCCCGACACCTCCGTCTATTATGACGGAGGTGTCGGGCAGCATGGAGGATGTCTGCACGTATCGTGCAGACATCCCACAGCTGCCCGATTCTCCCTGGTGCCTAGTGGGGCAGCAGAGGATGTCTGCGCGACGAGCGCAGACTCCCCTGCTGCCGCCCGGCACACTCGCTGGGACTTCTGTGACGAAAGCGTAAGTTCCCGGCTTCTTCATAGAAGCCCCGGCGGTCGTGCCGGGCGGAAGCAGGGGAGTCTGCGCTCATCGCGCAGACATCCTCTGCTGCCCCACTAGGCACCAGGGAGAATCGGGCAGCTGTGGGATGTCTGCACGATACGTGCAGACATCCTCCATGCTGCCCGACACCTCCATGCTGCTAGAGAGGGGGATCCAGGTCCCCTGCAGCTCTGCTGGGGACCTGGATCCATGTCTTATAATCTGACCTCAATTTGAGGTCAGATTATAAGAAGACCTCGATTATAAGACAAGGGGCAATTTTCAGAAAAAAATTTCAGAAAAAAACCTTGTCTTATAATCGAGCAAATACGGTATAACTTATAAAGGCACAATGTGATCTAAGAGCAGCTGATCGAATAGTCACGTTCTTCAAGAAAGCTTCATGCATTTCCCTAGCAGATGCAGACATCCACATTCTAGCAAAAATAAATAAAAGGCTTTGGAGAAAAAAAAAACAATCGAAAAAAATACATAAGTAGGTGGAGTTAGGGTAAAAATGGGTGTGGGTTGATCACTGTGTGAGGGGTTATCACAAAGCCCTTCCCATTTTTTTTCTCATAGTTGGCCTAAAAATGGTCTCTCCAGCCAAATGTCTTATGTGTCTATCCGGCACTGTATACAATTGGTAACGATTTCCAGGGAACATGGGGGTGGTGGAGTATTCACGAAAAGTGATCTGCAGGTGAACTACAAATAGCTGAGCAGGAAAGACTAATGTTTGACTTTTACAGTTCACTTTGAATGAATAGCCCTTGTCGTCTCAGGATTGTTAAGACAGCCATAAAGTGTAATGAGAATGTGTGGGTCGTTTGTCTTTTCCACGTTTAACAAAACAAAGTGGAAACAGGGTTAAAATGTTACAACACGTAACATTCTTTTCAGTGTTCTCTTTTGGTTATGGATATATTCTCCAATGCAGCTTAATGGGAGAATTATTGCAACTCAGATACTGTGGCCTGAAGTTTGAAATTCTTGTCTCAGTTCCCTACAATTCTCTCTGTATTGAGTAGACCCTTAAATTAGCATTTTTTTTTAAAATCTGCAGTTCAGCATTTTACTGGACAATAAACAACTTAATTTTAATATTATATTAACTTAAATAGCTTTACCCAGTCAAAAACTGTACCTCTCGATTAGTGTTTTGGAATTTTAGATACTTACTATAGATATTTGGCTATGTTTAACTTAATTAAAGAACTAAACAGACTTGAAAATTACCTACCTTTCAACCTAGAGTTCAATAATGGGGATGGGACACTTCATCGCTGCTTCACCGCCGTCACTTCACCACACGACAGCTCGTCGCTGGAGATTTCATTGCGGGACATTTCACCGCTAAAAGTAAGTTTTAATGTGTTAGAGTTAGAAGATGGAGTTTTAGAATTAGAATTTTAGTATTGGGGTTAAGGGTGGTTAGAATTAGGGTTTAGGGGGTTAGAATTAGTTTTTAGGGTTCTGGGTTAATTTTAGTATTAGGGTTCGGGGATTAGTATTAGGGTTTAGGGGGTTAGTATTAGGGTTCGGGGGTTAGTATTAGGGTTTAGGGGGTTAGCATTAGGGTTCGATGGTTAGTATTAGGGCTCGGGGGTTCATTTTAGTATTGGGGCTTGGGGGGGCACTTTGGGGGGGAATCATTGATTAGGGGGTCTATTTTCTTTTTACTTGTACATTTGTAAGAGCTGACAGTTCAGCGCTGAACTGTCAGCTCTTACATAGCCGCGTCCGCAATGAAAAGGCCGCGTTATTCTTCATTGCTGACAGTTCAGCGTTCTAACTGCCGCGCTGAACTGTCAGCGATGAAGCCGCGGCGATGAAGTGTCCTAGACCCTTCAATAATTATATTGATTAGAATTTCCTTATCTGGATTCTCAATACGTGTAATTTACTCACAAATATCAGGTGTGCAACTTATAGTGATCCTCCCAGCTCCTCAGTTTCATCCACCAGATGCTGAGAGAGGGTGGCGATGAAGTAAGACCTATATAGGTGAATAGCAAGGAAACAGCTGTGATTCAGAAAGGGAGCTTGGGAAATCTTTTATTAAATCCATTCTACCAGACATAAAAATGAGATACAGTGATTGTGTAATATCTGCTGTACATACAGGTGATACTCGAAAAATTATAATATTGTGCAAAAGTTCATTTATTTCCGTAATGCAACATAAAAGGGGAAACTAATATATGAGATAGACGCATTACATGCAAAGCAAGATAGTTCAAGCCATGACTTGTCATAAGTGCGATGATTATGGCTTACAGCTCATGAAAACCCCAAATCCACAATCTCAGTAAATTAGAATATTGTGAAAAGGTGCAATATTCTAGGCTCACAGTGTCCCCCTCTAATCAGCTAAGTAAGCCATAACACCTACAAAGGGTTTCTGAGCCTTTAAATGGTCTCTCAGTCTGGTTCAGTAGGAATCACAATCATGGGGAAGACTGCTGACCTGACAGTTGTGCAGAAAACCATCATTAACACCCTCCATAAGGCGGGAAAGCCTCAAAAGGTAATTGCGAAGGAAGTTGGATGTTCCCAAAGTGCTGTATCAAAGCACATTAATAGAAAGTTATGTGGAAGGGAAAAGTGTGGAAGAAAAAGGTGCACAAGCAGCAGGGATGACCGCAGCCTGGAGAGGATTGTCAGGAAAAGGCCATTCTAATGTGTTGGGGACTTTCACAAGGAGTGGACTGAGGCTGGAGTCAGTGCATCAAGAGCTACCACACACAGACGGATCCTGGACATGGGCTTCAGAAGTTGTATTCCTTTTGTCAAGCTGCTCCTGAACAACAAACAACGTCAGAAGCGTCTTACCTGGGCTAAAGAAAAACAGACCTGGTCTGCAACTTTTGCATCTCATTTGGAAACCAAAGACCCAGAGTCTGGAGGAAGAATGGAGATGCACACACTGCAAGATGCTTGAAGTCCAGTGTGAAGTTTCCACAGTCTGTGTTGATTTGGGGAGCCATGTCATCTGCTGGTGTTGGTCCACTGTGCTTCGTTAAGTCCAGGGTCAACGCAGCCGTCTACCAGGAGATTTTGGAGCACTTCATGCTTCCTTCCGCAGACAAGCTTTATGGGGATGCTGACTTCATTTTCCAGCAGGACTTGGCATCTGCCCACACTGCCAAAAGCACCAAAGCCTGGTTCAATGACCGTGGAATTACTGTGCTTGATTGGCCAGCAAACTCACCTGACCTTGGCATTGCCAACAGAAAGATGAGAGACATGAGACCGAACAATGCAGAAGAGCTTCCATAACACCTCAGCAGTGCCACAGGCTGATAGCTTCCATGCCACGCCACATTGAGGCAGTAATTGCTACAAAATGGTCCCAAACCAAGTACTTAGTCCATATGCATGCTTATACTTTTCAAAGGTCCGATATTGTTCTATGTACACTCCTTGTTTTATTGATTGCATGTAATATTCTTATTTACTGAGATTGTGGATTTGGGGTTTTCATGAGCTGTAAGCCATAATTATCGTACTTATGACAAATCACGACTTGAACTATCTTGCTTTGCATGTAACGCGTCTATCTCATATATTAGTTTCCCCTTTTACGTTGCATTACTGAAATAAATGAACTTTTGCACGATATTCTAATTTTTCGAGTATCACCTGTATACTGGTATATGCAGACACACAGCAGACTCTATAAACATTTCCAACCTAACAATGTGCAAAACATCTGACCTTGGTCCGCAGTGACCTTAGTAAACGCCATAAGAGGGACAGGCTTGGGTTAATCTATCAGTGTTGCTGCCTCATTAGCAGGCAATGTGTTTATCAACAGCTTAATAAAGAGGTCCCCTAGTGTTGTGACACAGACAATTTGATTCGACAGAAACAGCCTGGAGCATACCTCCTTAACATTGATGCCTAATAATTGTTTCGATTCACCAGGGGAAAGAGACCGATGTCCTGCTGGCCATCTGGCCCAATTACAGTCTCTTTAAATTCACAAATGGAAAGTAGACTAGTGACTGCACAGACATTTGTAAAGGTGCAGAGTTTTTTTTAAGGCATTCTACTGGTGGGATAACATGACGTGGGTTGCATCACCTTATGGGACTATGTACAGACACTTCGGTTGGTGACCAGACCAGGCAGAAGATAAACCTGCAAAATAGTCACTAAATATGATGATACTGCAGCTTCTTATATGTTGATTTCTGATTCTAACACTGTTGCTAGTTAATAAAATAAAAATAAACATTTATTGGATAATATTAACTATAAAACAGAAAATCTCTGTTTGAAGTTATAAAAATGCTAGAATGCTGAATTCTAGAATCATCAAATTTGCATAGCTTATTAATGCTGGAATTTATAGGTGAATATGACTATTTTCAGCTCTCTATGTTGTTCCTTTCCCGAATAATGAGTTCATTATGTTTTGAGGTGAACCATATGGACATTGGGGAAGGCAACAGGAGATTATGACATCACTGGTGATGTAGAACAATGCAACTTAACAGCACTTGCAGGATATCTAAGCGTTCGGGGGAATCGGAAAGATTCAGGGGACATCAGGGTCATTTTGAACTACACAATATGTGACCCTGAATATGCTTGAAATTCAACAATCATGTCCCAACACATGGCGAATGCTTTCAAAACCATTGTATGCATTGCGTGTCGCTATCACAAACCAACCAATAGGAAGAGGAAAGATCACAAGCACATGAAGCAGACAAAACTCAACAAGCTGTTCGACGAAGCAACAAAACTGTTGAGAAACAGAGGTGCAAAATTCTACAAGACTTCAAACTTTCATGCAAGCATCCATTTCTTTGAGAGTTTTAATATAAGGGAAAATGTATTTTATGTATACAAGAATCTAAATCCCGGGTGATGCTGGGTAGTAAAGCTAGTATAGTATGAAAATACATTTTAATGACATTTATCTTGCATAGCATTTCTTTAGATGAGCTGATTTAAAGATGGCATTCCACAAGATACTATCCTGGAAAATGGGATTGTTACAACACACTCAGTGGTGCTCTGTGTCATTATTAAGTTACACAATCTTCCTTGATCATCTTACATTAACCGTTTTATGTGTGGTTACCCACAACAGCAATGCACCATGGGACTTTTCATTAGATCATAGACACCCACATCTTGACATTAACTTACCTGCAAGCTTACATACAGCAAAATCTGCAGCTTGAGCAGCTTACAGTGGCACTAAAGGCTTTTTTAAAACTTTTGCTTCATCAATAGAAGCAAAAAAAAAAAAAAGGTCAAAATCTAGTGTCACTACACTGGCGTAAACCCAACATGTATCTTTTGCAGATGTGTGAGATACAAACATAGAAACATAGTGTGTGGGTTTACTCTAAACTCTGTCTCTTCTGCTGCTGGTGCACGCCAATACTGTCAACGTACTCTCGGCCAATCACAGTGGTGGCTCACCCCGCATGTCTGATTGGGGTCTGTCGTCTCTCTCTGCTAGTGAGAATGCCACCAACTAGTTCTCATCCCGTCTCTTGGTGGCATATAAAAACGGAGCAGCGAGAGACTGTCGTCGACAGCTGCAGCCATCCTTAGGAAGCTTCATAGCTGCCAGGCAGAAGATAAGCCTGTGTGTACATTAAAAAGTTCATGCTGGTTTTCCTAATACCAGGGCCACTCATTTTGTCGCTTGATCGTCTACATTAGAAGCACAAGTAAAGAAAACAAGTTTAACACTTGTTAATTTGCAACCATGATCAGTGGTTCTTAACCACCAGTAATTTACCTTGTAGGTCTTAAACTAAATGATAACAGATCATAATAGGGAGCTCAGGGGTAAAGTTCCATAGCTGTCCAATCCTGTTTTTTTTTGGGAATGTCCTTGGCTTGCTTGCCAATGCATTGATCACAAGCAGCATTGTGTTTAAACTATGTGTCCAAATAGACATCATCTAAATGCTGAAGACTTGAGCTCCAGACATTCAGTAACTGTGTCTGGGAGGCTGGAGTTCGATCCCGTGGGGGTCAGCATCACATTGAGGAATGACACAGTCTCCATGGAAACCAACGGAATGTGTCTGCTGTTGACACCACTTTTATGACTTTGAGTCAGAACTGACTGTTATAAATAACCCCCTGTATTTTGCCTATATTCCTGATCTATTTGCAGCTCGGGTTTTAACAGCAGGTTCCATATATAATCACTAAGTGCTGGGGTTGTTATTTGCAAGCTTCGTCATGCTCACTCGCTAGCATTAGGTGTAATCCAGGTAGGATTAGGTTTTCATGCATAGTTTATGGACAAGACCGAACTGATCACAGACACGATCACAATACAATGAGCCTTGGACAGAGCTGGAATTCTATCCGTCTGTCTCTACAATGCATTCCAAAATATTAACCCATTCAAAGCCTCCCCCTCTTTAAACAAGTCTATGTGCCTTTAAATTTAAAGGGAACACAGTATGCCAGGTCTAACGAGGCAGTGTCAATCTGATAAGGTGCCACATGTCCTGACCTATGGGGCCATGACATTGCAATGCTGCCATGTCACAAGGGTACAGTCACCTGACAAGGTCGTACCAAGAACCTGTTATTAATTCCATTCTGAATCCTGCCATCACAGGATGGGGGAGCCGTGCTCCAATGTGTACAGAATATACAGAGGGACAGCAGACACAAAAATACGCTATTCATTCAAACTGAATTGACAAGAGAACTGCAGGTACCAGTTCAACTTGCCTATCTTTTCCGACTGCCTGATGCTTGCAGTTCACTTGGCAGTTCAGCGTTAATGAATAGCCCTCCAAAGAGTTTGAAAGGCAGAAAAGAAGCCAGTGGCAGAAAGAAAGAATACATAGGGGGATTAGTGAAGGCTTCTGGGGCATTAAAGGGACTCTGTCAAGATAAACACTTATACTGTGAATGTAGAGAATGAAAAATAATTGAAAAATCTGTACGCTGTGTTAGCAAAATAGTAAGCAAATGCATAAAATAAGAGAAACATATGTTTTAAATGTGTATGTGGAGTCTGCTGCTTATGACATCACCTGTGGCTTGATATGCAAATTAACTCATTTTCAATCGGAAATATGTAGTTTGCATATCAAGCCACAAGGTGATGTCATAAGCAGCAGACACTGCAGACACATTTAAGCCATATATTCCTCAGAGGTTCAGAAGCAGGAGACGTCCTGGAGGTGTGAGTGGGAAGTGGCTAACAGGGAGGAAAGCTTTAGGACATGTAGCGGTCACTCAGAGGAGTATTTATTGACAGGGGAGGCAATGTGCGCCCTTGTCAATGTCATATATTCCTGAGAATGCTGAAAATGCGATTTTTAAAAAAGTTTATTAGTCAATAACTTTTTTTGTAGTCATACCCACATGTGCTCCTATCACTGTATAATATTCCACAGCAATCTATTAAATCCATCATTCCATACCTCCCAACTAGGGTTGCCACCTTGCTAGTACCTCCATAGACTTGACATTGGCACCAAAACGGATTTCTACTGGCCAAGTGGCAACCCTACTCCCAACTGTCCTGCTTTTTCATGTATCGTTGTGCCATAGTCTTGATTTGGCTACTCTGGTGTCCAAGTTCTCTGGGTCTCAGAATATAATACATTTTGTACATGCGCCACCGATTCTGACACATCGCCCCCTGCTTCCCAGGGACTTACATATTGAGAGGTACAGTATGCCCGTCAAAAAAGATGAAAGAGATAAGATAATGGCGGTGACCTTCAGCTCCTATCATGCTCCGCAAGCTGATTGTTGGTTGAACATGACTGCAGTTGTATCTCACACCAGCTGAATCGCCACAGGTTTTGTACAGTTGGTTATGGGTCATTAGTTTCTAACATTCACACTCCAAGACATGAGTGTCCAATGGCCAAGTGTTTTCAATGTGACAGAAAGGTGCAGCCCCGCCGACTTAACAACCCATATACTCATTAGCCCTATACATGTGTCATTTTGTTGGAATAGATGCATGCATTGGATAGGCACAAGGCTATCCTAGATATAAGATAGGGATCCGGGGACTTATAAAAGTATTTAGAAAATTGGGACTAGCTGGACCGAATGGTTCTCATCTGCCGACAAATTCTATGTTTCTACTGCTCAATAACCAAACACTTTCGATGGCTAGCAAGCTAGTTTTCACCACTACTGTAACTAGAAAAAGATGAATGCAGCTCAACACAAATATACATTTCTGATTAAGTGGCCCACATCAGAAGGACACTTTTGGTCTTAGTTGTAGAACAAGATAATTGATATTCTTACTGATAATGTTTAAGACATTAGACTAGTCACTTAGGCGTGACTTGTTATTTTTTAACCTCCTTTTATGGGAAGCAGAGGACTAATATCACTTTCCCATCTCTAATCCATATCCCTGTCTCATCAGGACAGAGAGAAGTGGAAGCATTAAATTACTTCAGCTCCATTTCCAAAGTGCTGTACTTGCAAAATGTGGCTGTTTTATGTCAAGCCATTTTAAACCGCCCATAAATAACACAATGTGGGTTATTAAAAAAAGGCCAGTTGTGCGTCAAAGCTGTACAGACAGAGCAATCAGGATAAATTGACCACTAATTGCCTGTGTGCCATTGGCCTAGTTACTGTAAACTATGGTTTGTACATACAGGTAGATGCTTATGTTTGTTTTTTTTGCAGGCTGGCATGCCTGTCTATCCACCAATGACCGAAGAAGCCCTAGTCATCATTGGTTGTGATGTCAAAATGGCCAGGGGGATGTCACAAATCACCTGGCAATACACAGAGATGCTGTAAAACCGCTAGAGACCACTATTCCAAATCAACAACAATTTGTTTGGAAGTCTAAAATAGACTTTCAGGCTGCAACAGAGCTTCTCCTCCAAAATCCCATCCTGTTGTGAGAAGGTGCTAACCTCCTCCCAAGCTATTGGTTCCATGCAGTGGGATTGACTCTGCCTCACGGAGTGGAGGCTGCTTTGCAAGGGTTTTTTGGTATGTATTATCCAGTTTCTGTTGTTTCATTAAAAGACAACTGTAGGAAAAAAGAATGTTTAATTGAAAGATTACATCAAGTGTAGATGGTGTGTATAGAGATTCTTTAATGAAAGAATACAAATAAAGCACATTATTGAGCACTCATTGTTTCGTATAGCTCTAGTAGGGGGCAGACATGTTGTATGGAATCTTGGGTTAGAACTGCATTAACCTTCATGCAGATAAATGGAGATCTGCCCCAAGATTCCAAACAATATGTCTCAAATTTTGCCTGACTCCTGTGCCAGTCTTTTTCGCTGAAAGGACCATTATGGGAGATGAAGTTAATCAGCAGCTGTAGGGCCGCAGGTGGCCTAACCCTGACGTTGTGTATGTTGTTCAGGTGAGAGTATCTGCATGTGAACCACTTCAGTATGGGCATCTATGTGATGATGAGAATAAATGTCAGTTCTTACCAGTGCAGATTACCCAGCTGATGTGACTCATTGGGCGGTAACTGTGCTTTGTACACAACAGGTCTTGTTCCAATTTGTAGTTGAAAATATACAATGCTGCTTAGTAATATACAATGTTACTCTTTAAAGAAGTCACTTTAAGGGAAATACAAACAATTTATATTAGTTTTATATAGATTTTATTTTTCTGTAAGCAGATTTTCCATTTACATTCACATCCACATACTTTATGTACTTTTAAAAGTAATCAGAATACAAAAAAAAGTAACCAATTACCTGATTTAGAAGGTAATTGGTGTAATCCCAGCACCAGCCAAGTTCCCTTCAATGTTATGTTGCTATCATATTAATGGAGCTTTTCTCCAGGGGTATAGGAAGAAAGAATCATAGTCCACTCATGAAGGACTACTCACGGGGCCCTCATTGCACTTTGGGTCTGAGAGTGCTCAGATGTGACTGGTGAATTCACGAATACTCTTCTTGTGGACCACACATGGCTTTGAGAAGTCATTATGAGAATTAGCCTAAGGCAGTTCAAAAGGGAAGCAAAGAAGTGCATATAATGGGTGTAATATAACTAGTGAACACAGGGATTGCTGACTAAGCTCACACATCCCAAGTGCAGCACACCGGAGGTTTTATGCAGAAGACACGGCTGCTGGTATAATACAGCAAAGGGCTAGGCCACAGTGCATGAGTCTGAAAAATGCATTGCCCTCCTCATTAAAAAAAGTTATGTGCAGAGAGTTTACATGGTTAAAATGCTAAAAACGGTGCAAGACCTCGTTCCTCCCTAATGCATCTGATTAATACAGGTACATGAACCTTATTTGCAAAGGTCAACCATCACGCCCACTTCAACCATTGCCATCCATTGTAAGCAGGATGGGCACAGCAACTGTATCTAAAGAATCACATGTTCTTGGTCCCTTTCCCACAGCTCAGTCAGTCTCCCCTCCTCTCTGAGCATATAGTTGGCTGAGGGTCAGGGGAAACACAGCCCACACCAGCTTGATGGGCACAGCAACTGTATCTAAAGAATGACATATTCTGGGCCTTTTCCCCACAGCTCAATTAGTCTCCTTTGCTCTCTGAGCATAAGGTTGGCTGACTGTATAGTCCACAGCAGTAAGAGTGGATTACACTCCCATTGTGCTCAGCCATAATTATTTTACTGAGCATCATGGGAAAGCTAAACCACTACAGGCCCCAGCTGGGATGCCTAGTCCCTCTATTAAACAACATTCATCACTTTGTTGCAGTTCTGCTCCTGGCATTAAGTCATTTCCATTTGTCACCAGCCTCATTACTGCACAGTAACAGATCATGTGATTCATTACTTATCACAAGGGGGTACAGCAAGTAAGAGATGATAGGCCAGGGTCCCCTAGCTATTGGACCCACTGTTTGAGTACCATCTGTACCTCCCTGGTGGAAGTCTGCCTCCACTTGTGATGATGTAGTGGAAACTAGACAGAGAGCGGAAGGACTTCCTCCGACAGGATAGTTTTGGTTTCCTCTTCCATTGGTGTGGCTCTGCAAATGAAATGGGAAAGAAGATTGGAGGAAAGCTGGTACTCCACCCATATATCCTTCTACACTGTGCTGGGCTGCCCATCCTGTTAACATTTTGTGTCTGACTGCAGCCGTCCCACCTTATTCTTCGCCTACTGACTGTTCAACTTATTACACATTAATTGGTCTCTATTCCTAAAGGGTCTACTCAATAAAGAGAGAACTGCATGGAATTAAGATGGGAATTTTAAACTTAAGGCCAAAGTAGTTGGAAAAAGTCTCCAGTGCAGATAAATGGCATCATTTTTCCAGCTCAGCTACTTTGGCCTTAAATTTGGAATTGAGTAGACCGTTTAATGTTGTATCTATTAATTTGTCTTACATAATAACTAGAAACAGTTTCATTTCTTTAACAGCAAGACATATTAAAGTGTGGCACAACCCTCTGGCATGCAGTCAGTTAACCAAGTTGTATTCTTCTGTGCCTTGGTTTTCCCAGTGGGCTCCCCAGCTGTTTCTGAACTACATATACCATCATTCTCTGCAGTCACTAAAGATTACTGGGGGATTATGGGAATTGTAGTTAATCTACAGTTATATGGCTTCAGTTTGACATGTATGCTAGAGCATAGGTTTATTTTAAATTGTGCTTTCATGGGGCATTGACATACATAAAACCATCATAATCTATGCAGTCAAAAAGGTTACTACAGGTTGTCCCAGGGGCTGGCTGCAAGGTTGAAAGGCACCATTGGGCGCCAAGGCCACCGCCTGTTCAGACAACCTCCTATTTCTCTTTCTGAATCACTGCTGGCTCAGGGGGGCTTTTCTTGTTTCCTGGGAAACGGTCTCTGGTTTGACAACTGGACTTCAAGGCTTCACATGTTGTGAAATCCATTGACTGACTGTTGCTAAGGGTTATTTTGTAGCCTAACAACACATTTGGGCATAACCCATTCCATGCCAGAGAGGGCAAGCTACTCATGACTTCTTTGGCACATTACAGGCCCCAGTCCTTTATAATATAAATCTTTTGATAGGGTGTTTGAATAGAACTGTGTTATAATAATTTAGTGTAACTTTTTCAGTATATACTGCATAACCTTAAACCCTTTCCAGAGATGTACAGAGTCAGGGGGCTCACAGGGTGGGCCTTGTAGCTTCTGCTTACTTAATCTGCAGAAAGTTTAGCTGGGAAATGTATTAGGCTAATCAGAGTCCACTTGAGTTTAGTTTCACATTGCCTGACCAAGCTCAGTCTCTATCAATCAATGTATGGACGGTATCATTTTTGCCACAGGAGCACAGTATCTAGTCATTATATATACATCACTGTTCAAAAGTTTGAGGTCACTTCGAAATTGCCTAGTTTTCCATGAAAACTAACATGAAATGAGTTGCAAGATGAATAGGAAAGACATCCAAGATATTGACAAGGTTACAAATAATTATTTTTAATTTAAATAATAATAGTCTCCTTCAAATTTTTCTTTCCATATGCAGAAATTGTAGGCTTGTATTAGTAAACCCCCAGTAAACTAAAGCGATTGTAACCCCATGTTTCCTGAGGAACCTCCCACAAGTTGGGTTGGCTTGATGGGCACATTGGACGTACCATACAGTGAAGCTGCTCCCACAACAGCTCAGTCGGGTTGAGATCTGGTGACTGTCTGGCCACTGTATTATAGACAGAATACCAGCTGACTGCTTCTTCCCTGAATAGTTTGTTCATAGCTTGGAGCTGTGCTTTGGATCATTGTCCTGTTGTAGGAGGAAATTGGCTCCAATCAAGCAGTGTCTACAGGGTATGGCATGGCACAATGGAGTGATAGCCTTCCTTCTTCAAAATCACTTTTTACCCTGTTCGAATATCCCACTTTACCACCACCAAAGCACCCCCAGACAATTTGGTCTGCGTCTCACAAATGGTTTTCTTTGTGATCCGAACACTTATATTCGTCTTTCATAACCCTCTTTCCTCTTTTTTCTTTCAAAAACAAGGAACTTTCTAAGTGATCCCAATCTTTTGAACTGTAGTATACAAATATGGGTTAGTTGTGCACAATTTATTAAATACCAAAACACTATGTTATCTAAATTGCTTATGAACGTGTACTCAAAGAGAAAAAAGTGGACAAACATGGACAGAAGGTGCCTGCAGCATGTGTTAAAAAAATTATAAGTTTAGAGTCATGTCTATAAACGCTCGCGGGCTTCAGGGTACGATAGAGGGATTCATTCTCTGAAACGTCTCCTGAGGTCCAATAAAGGAGTTACTTATCCGAAACTGTCTCTGTATGATAATAGAGGGATTAATTATTTGATACTGCCTCTGCCTGCTAATAGAGGGGTTCATTCTCTGAAAATTCTCCTGAGTGCAAATATAGGAGTTACTTATCTAAAACTTTCTCTGTATGATAATAGAGGGGTTAATTCTCTGAAACGTCCTCTGTCTGCTAATAGAGGGGCTAATTTTCTCCTGTCTGTTAAAAGAGGTGTTAATTCTCTGAAACAGCCCCTGTTTGCTATCGAGTGGTTAATTATCTGAATCTGCTGTGTATGCTAATAGAGGGGTTAATTCTCTTGAAACTGCTCCTGTCTGGTAATAGATGGGCTCATTCTCTGTAACTGCTTCTCTGTGGTAATGACAGTATGTATATTATAAATATATATATATTATTAAATCTTAAATCTACATGGTATTAACATGGATAGCTTGGAAGAAAGATGAGACAGACCAGATATGCTAGAAACATTTAAATACACAAAGGGATTCAATACACTAAAGGAGGAGAGTTTATTCAAAAGAATAAAAACTACCACAACAAGTCTTAAATTAGAGGGGCAAAGTTTTAAAAGTAATATTCGTGAGTATTACTAAGAGGGTAGTTATTTGCATGAAATAGCAGTAAAGTAGTTTAAGTATGCATTGGTCTGGGAAAAACATAAGGCTATCCTACATGTAAGAAAAGGCCAGAGATTGGACAGACTAGATGGGCCAAATGGTTCTTACATGCTGAACATTCCATGTTTCTGTTTGAAAAAGGGCAACGTGTCCTCTCCGAGTTGTCATGGGCCGCATCTTCTATGCAAATGAATTACCAAACTGATTCCAATTTTTTTGCATGATCAAATTAAAAAGTTACCAAGTTTAAACTGTGTTTTCTTTTTGGATAATCAATTTGTTATGAGTCTTGCAGGGAGTAAAGCATTTTCTTATTTTCTTAAAACCTGTCCCAGAAACCATTTAGGTGATAGGTGCACATTCATCAAAACTTGAAAGAAGGCTTGTCTTCTCACAGTCTCATGTAGCAAGCCACTCATTATGGAACTGGTCTTTTCAGTTCCTCAGATGCAGTTGACCTGTTTCGGTATCAGCCTTAGGCCATTTTACTAAGTCAGAATTAGGGCAGGGAAAGGGATATAAACATGACTTGACTTTCTAAAGGACACATGTAATTTGCATTACTTTCTTAAATGGTTTAGTAGGTGGGAACATGATCCTCAGAAGACACCGTTGGCATACCTGGATACATATGCAACACCACTGTGTTTACATCTTGACAAATGAGGGAATATGTCAAAGTGAGGTTTGTAGGCTGCTCTAATTGGTTGACTATCAGGGATGCTCCCACCAAAAAATGAAAAAGTTTTTATTTATTTTATTTTGCATTGTTAATTGCAGAAATGTTTTGTTTTCGTTATGAGAGTTTATTTAATACAATATTTTACTAAACAAGTGTGTCTGGGTGCCGCCATTTTGTGAAATATAGTGTTTTTGGGGTGCCACCCCACAGTGACATTACAGCACTAGTATCTCACTATGGTGCTGGGAAACAGAATGCAGTCTATAAGTCTGAATTCTGATCATAGACTTGCATTGAATGGGAGGGTAATGTAACTATTACATCACAAGGGCGCGGAGTTATGATCCTGTTTGATCAGGTCAATCTACTCTCTTATGTTGGAAGGCAGGGAAAAAAAAGTTGTACACAGCTACCTAGTCCTGCCCACTATGATACACATGAGCCAGTAAGAGAGGGTGTACCTTATAACATCATCATGCAGGCTCTGCCCACAATTGTACAGTGAGACCTATTGAAGAATGTTGCATTATGGGAAAAATTCACAAAATGGATCCTGGAGATAGACACCTAATTTATATTTACTTTTATATGCAGTTAATTCAAACATAGAAAAACAGTGGCATATATCATATATATATGTGTTTGTTTTAAATACACAGGTAATCTAGTTACATCTTATGTATGTGGTACTGTCTCTTTAATTTAATTATAGCCAGTGATTCTAAGGTGTTACATAACACCCTGTCTTTCTTGTCATCTGGGGTGCACCTGCTATTGTTCTGGGATAGAGTCATGGTTTAGTCAGAGAGCTATTCACTACAAGAAGAGTTGAAGGTGAATTGAGATGAGAAGAACATTTCATTTTCCTAAGTCAGTTCAGCACAGTTCGTGTTTAATGAAACAATACAAATAAAGTACCTTACTTAACTGTCTTTGCTCGGTATAGCTCTGTTAGGGGGCAGACATGTTGTTTAGAATGTTGGGTCAGTTGGACTGGATGAAAAAAGAACTGACCCAACAGTTCAAAGCAATCTGCCTCTGGATATATTTCACCTTTTCCATCAAACCATTTTTTTGCAGATATTTTAAAAGTTCAAAATGCTTAGATTGAGATAACAATGTAAACGTTTTTATCGATAACAGTTCCAAAGTTTCCGATGTTTACTTCATAAGCCGAAAAAAAAAACCCCTCAAGCTTTCAAACTATCCCATCTAGATGCTAGAGTTATTTACCTATTATCACTATAGTATCATTTATCAAACCTTCAAGCCATGAGAAACTTTGTCATGATGTAAAATAAATTCTCACAAAGAAGTTAGGAAACGAGAAAAACCAGATTCCCAGCATCGTAAGCAATAATTATCAACACAACAAGGTCAACCCATAACCTAATGATAGGCGCCTGTGCCAAATAAGACTAAATGCAGTCTCTGTAGCTATGGAAGGGCATAATTACACTAATTGTTGTTGTGTCTAAAGCACAGTAATAATTGTTTTAGGAAGACATAATGTCCTTGATATATATCACTACAGGTGCAGATTTACCTTGCCATGCCAGGTAAGGCTTCATTTAGGAGATGGGTGGCAGGCGGCTGTCGAGGCAAGTGACAGTGTTCTAACTGAGAAACATTCAGAGCTTGCACCCGACTCTATAATACTTTTGTACAGTAAAAGAACTGGCAAACATTCATTCTGCGATTTCTATCATTCTTGTTATTACAATAAACATTTATAGCCAATTAGTAAGAGCCCGAGATATTGACCCATTCTGTCCTGGTGACATATGGGCATAATGCTTTGTGTATCAGTCTGAGCATCAGATTCTATATAGATTCCAGGTTATGTGTTCAAAAGGATGTATGGGACAGGAACACCAGGAAGGGTGTGTGTGCCAAGCTCTAGGGGGAAAATCAATACAGAATCCCATCTGTCTGCTTTGTTCAACAGCTGTCTTCACCCATCACTGTTTCTCTGCACCAAATAGAAAAAAAACCTGTAGGTGGATTATAACAATCACACTCCTTGCTGAGGGTGGTGGGAGTGGCAAACCAACAAGGAAGGTTGGCAAACTTACTCAACGTGATTTAGTTAACGGGTACTAACTTAGTTTATCTTGTGTTATGTTTACACTGAGGTCAGCACCAGAAAGCAATCTGGTACCCCCTCAAAATAGTCTCACCAATGGGCTTCGTTTTTGAGCTCTATTCCCAGTAGCCACTTATTTCAAAGAGTGTAAAAGAAACCATTATGCCTGATGTGTGCACATCCCTAATCAGTGGTAGGCCACCGTTGGCATTCCACCTGTTGTAAATTATTTTTACCATGATGCTAAGCCATGATCCCGTCCATACTCCATAGTAGCTGGCGTGGAAAAGGTTAGCTAACACTTATCTAGATTGATGAGATGCTCAGAGAAGAATGTTCTTATCTGTGCTGATAAAGATTTTGAAGCCAGCCAGTGTCTGAGATTGGTCAGGATGACAGAAGGAAGCTTGTCTGACTGGTGCCTGGCACTGCAGACAGATCCTGCCATGTATAATATATTTTATATATTGCCCACAGAGCCAGTTTTGTTTCTGCAGCAATGTTGTAACAGGCCGGGGTACTCCTAGGCTTGGTAAAAATAGCTAAGCATGAGGTTAATGAAGGTTCATAGAATTCTCAGGGAAGTTATCTGGCTCTTCAGTTGAAGTTTTGTTTTGTACCAGGCAAGATGTAGGGGATCATGTTTGTGACAGTCAGGTTAAGTTTACCAGCAGCCTTTATTAATGCTATATAACTTAAGAAGCTTAAGCAACAAAGATGCCAACATGGAATATGGACTGTAAAAAGAACAATTTGGGGGGCAAAGTGATACAAAAGAGTAGCAATTATAATTAACTTTCCAATAGTTTCCATGGCGATTGTTCAACTTTTAGATGGAAAAATCAGTATACGCGGTCTCAGAAACGTGGGACAGATCTTCCTTCATCTGATCCAACATAAATAAAGATGTTTTTTTTATTTGTATTCTTTCATTACAGCATTTCTTTTTAAAAAACCCCACACTTGATGCAATTTTCAATTAAACATAAATCTAACTAAAATATAAACAATTCTAATGCACTGGGGTAGACTCATTGTACAAGGAGGCAGACAGGTGCACTCAGTGTGCATTGCATGAAATACAAAGAGATATAGAAATATTCTGGGGTCTATGTGACCAAGTGTGACCTCCCACTTGCTGAGGAACTAATCCCATATTGCTCCCACAGCTTTTAAGAATGGCAGCTAATTGTGGTAGTTGTAGTCTAGAAACAGATGGAGGGTCACAGTTGGACACTTAGCCTCTTGCGGCCTGTCTATAGCAAATAAGTGTACATTTTTCTCTGCAGTGTTAGCTATTAAATAAATGCACTTTATTCCCGAAACATTATTTTTATTTTGACTGTAGATATTAAAAAATGAGTGAAAATGTTCTGTACATTGTGTTAGCAAAATTGCAAACACATGCCTACATTTAGGAGAAAAATGTGTTTTAAATGTGTCTGTGGAGGAAATGAACTGCCTTTTAGAGGAAAATGTATAATTTGCATATTGAGCCATAGGTGATGTCATAAGCAGGAGACGCATTTAAAAAACAAATTTTTCTCCTAATTTAGGCATTTGCTTGCAGATTTTTTCACACGATGTATAGATCACTTTCAATCATTCTCTACATTCACAGTAAAAACAATGTTTAAGCTGTACAGTCCCTTTAAGAAATAGACTACATGTCTATCTCTGAGCCCCAAAGCTACTGACTGTTTCAAAAAAATGGGAGCCACTGGGAACGTGGGTAATGTGACCATCGTTTGAGAAGGAAAGGGATGAGTCAGGAGTCTCTCCATGCCTACCTCCCTTGGCAACTGTGATGTTGATATTAGCTACTGATTAATCAGATTACTGTGGCAGTCGAGGAAGCAGCAATGTTAAACAGATCTCAGTCCTATTACAGGGTTATAGTGCACATCTCATAACCTCAATAAAATACTAGGTTAATATTATCGTTATTCCAAGTCATGTCATTATTCTGAGTGGGGTTTCTGGCACTGCGCCTCTATTCTAGGCTATGCCGGAAAGAAAGACTGTCATGAACAGCATGAATAAACTTCAAGGGTTCCGTGTATAAAGTGACTAATAAGGGAATAGGCACTCATTATAGAGCTTACTTGCATATCTTTACCCAGAATCCCTTGCAGCACTTTGAATACTGTGGACATCTGTGAGACAAACAGATCTGCAGGCTTGTCTTGGATATGTTCAATGATGCTCTACTGACTGTACTTTGTTTTACACTAGAGGGATTTCCTGCTGCCTTTTCCTCACCATAATTGATGTTGTGTGTGATTAAATAATTTATGACCAACACATTTACTGTGGGGAACAATTTTTTTTAAGTGGCAAAAATTTACAAAAAACACTTACTTCCACTACAACATAAAAAAAAATGAAAAATAAATGATCACCTTAAAAAAATATTACTCATTGATAAAGTTAGTATCTAAAATTCCCTTGTTTTAATGGATGGCTAACCAAAGAAGCAGCTAAATAATATTCCTAATAATGGCTGACAATAAACACTCATCCTGTTGAGAGAGACTGCATAAATCATCTATATAGTATCCATTAAACATTGATACCAGCAGGGATTGCTCCTGTTCTAAGACCCAGTTTGAAAACCTTGAATTCCCGTGCTTGTGAATCCACTGCACAATTGGAATAGATTCCCGCTGGGGTAGATTTTAGCTCTATTCCTTTGAATTAAGCAGAGCTGTGTAGTAATAGGCAAGGATCTAGCTCACTGTCTGTATATCAAGTGTATGATATTATCTGATGCTGTAGCGGCACCTCCTGGACATTGAGCATACCATCTCAAGCCATTGTTCAAAGTGCCACTATGGAGGGAATCCAAATAAAATTAAATAAGGAAATCATTGCTAAATATCTCTATATGTGATGACCAATCAAAATAGCACCGATAAAACAGTAGCGCTAACCTGTGAAGTGCTAGAAGTATAGGCAGCTAGGGAAACACTAGATGAAGATTATGGTGTCACATGTGGGTTCTTTTCAGATCATAAATGAAATCTTTCAGTAAGTGTTTGTCATACAATAGGTTGCAAAATTAAAATATGTTTAATTTAACCGATAACGTGAAGCTAATGTGCTGTCCTATAATCACACTATAAGATCTCCCATAATCTAACTATTTATTAAATAGTTTAGTATTAATTACAGAATGGACCATTATGTGATGCCAAACATTATGATTAATTAAAAGTAGGTGTAGAGTGTAACAGCATGAAAAGGGTGTCTATGGCTTGTGGAACGCACAGTCCCCTGCCACCCAGCAGACCATCAGGGCTTAGACCCTACTCCCAATTCCAAGGGCAGGGTAAGAGGCAGGGATATTATAGGAGGCAATTTTTGTTACCCTCCACACCTCATGGAAAAGGATCACCAGACAATCATACTGCAGTGTCAATATTCCTGCATACAAGTGGTTGAGTGACATCACAATAAGCCCCACCCCTGGATAAACCCAAACTACTTTGCATAATATCTGGAGATGATACACTGTAAACTTGCATTATCTTTTGAGCATTCAGCTCATTTACACTTTGCTGGAAAAAAACAATTTGTAACCTAATCATATCAAAGTTTTTTTCTTTATGGTTTCTAATCTCCTATTACCTATCTATATGTAACTCTGAAAAGAGCCTTGGGTCTCACTAAAATATAAAAATCACTCCCCACAGTGATTGCTGGAGGCTTCCGATGCATGTCCCCGCTTGCTGCTGGCGATTTGTGCATACAGTTGGATAGTGGCTGCGGCCATCACAAAATGGCCGCTGCACATGCACAAACCACTATAAACAAGGATGTGGCTTCCGACCAATATACTGTGCACTATGGATATGATCAGCATCCTCTATGGGCAGAGTGATAAAAATAGTGAAACGTATGAATGGGTCTGCACACTTACAAGTATCGGGTGCCACGAGGGAGCATCATTCACGCCCAAAAAGCAAAATGAAAACATAGGAGACTCAGCACACCGTTTAAGGGAGTTTAATCCACCCAAAAATAACAACGTTTCAGCCCAGCACTGAGCTTTTTTCAAGTCTCATTTGAAAAAAGCTCAGTGCTGGGCTGAAACGTTGTTATTTTTTGGTGGATTAAACCCCCTTGAACGGTGTGCTGAGTCTCCTATCTTTTCTTTTTGCAGAGTGATAAAAAGTTATTTACTATATGCCTCCATTAAGCATTATCTGCACTTATTAACAACAAAGCTAAAGAAACATTTTTTTCTCTCATCTACAGTTGTCCTTTAAGCGCTGTGGTTTAGAATGTCTACCCATAATGCTGTTGTGTTTTTGTTCCAGAGCAATCACTCGGCATTGCTTTATCAGAAAGTGACTAATTTAATGGAGAAAAAATACAAACCTAATAAAAAATATAAAATAAATCAGAATCAAATGAATATTCCTCAAACTCATGTGATATACAAGAAAAGCTGTAGTTTTAGGATAACTGTATCAATTAGCTATATTCAGCTGGTTCTTCTATGCATTGCTAAACCACAGCTGTTCAGTCTATCTGGAAGGTCACATAATTGCAAAGCATTTGCAGGAAGCATGAGATCGACTACTTTGTAATTGCTATTTAGTAATATAAATTATTGCTCTGAGTAAATGGGCTTGAATGTTTAAAGAGAAACTACACCCCACCACAGACCACACATACACACTACACACACACACAAACTGATTTACCCCTGCATAAATGTGAGGCCAAAGGATAGAAATGGCTGAATGTCAAGAACACCTGTTAATTGGCTATTCATTGACCCACATTCACTTATTTCAGCTTAAAGGCACTCTGTCACCTAAACAATGATTTAATTGTGAATATAGAGAAAAATATGGTAGGACTAGGATTAGAATGCTTTTGATTTGCTAACACAGTCAGCCAATCAGATGCTCATGCTGCCTATCACTAAGTATGGGGCGCGCGAGCAGCACTCTCTCATGCTGCCCGCAGCTCTCCGTGAAGCAGACGCCGCTCTGCTTCACAGGGTGGGGACGGAGCTACACCTCTCAGCCGATGAGCTCCGCCCCCTCCCTGGATCCAGCAGAGCTGCTGAGCAGAGGGCTGGTGAGGAGGGATCTTTTGATCTCCTCATCCAGTCCCTCTACCAGTGTTCTGACAAAAAACTGGAGTGAATTCTCCTACACAGGCGCAGTGGAATTCACTCATTGCGCACCACAGCGCATGCGCACAAAGTTACAGTCATTCAGCCGTAACTTTGTTAGAAGAGCACCTGCGCGAGGGACACACACCACCTCACGCCCCCTTCGGATCAGCTGCGATGACAGGTAAAGTATAAGCGTCTTACTTATTATTCTCACTTACTAGCGTAGCAAGCAATCAGTGACATGCTACGCTAGTAAGTGGAAGTCACACATGGGGGACAGAGGGGACACACACGGGGGGGGGGCTGCCTCATCTTGATGGGAGTTGTGATCACCACCTTAGGCTCCTGTGTGTCCCCCTCTGTCCCCTGTGTGTGACTTCCACTGATAGAAGTTTTACCAATTGCTTGCTACGCTAGTAAGTGAGAATAATAAGTAATACGCTTATACTTTACCTGTCACCGCAGCTGATCCGAAGGGGGCGTGAGGTGGTGTGTGTCCCTCGCGCAGGTGCTCTTCTGCCAAAGTTACGGCTGAATGACAGCTGTAACTTTGTGCGCAGTACTCCGGTCGCATTTTTTTTTTTAACACACTTTATTGAAGCCGCGAGGCTGGAGGGGAGAGCACAACGCTTCCCTCACAGCCACGGACCGGCTTAATACTGGGCCCGGGACGCCAGTATCGACCGTCACCCCCTGATGGTGGGCCTGCTCTCCTCTACCTTTCCATATCTGTCTTGCTCCTCTCCCTTCCCATGTCTGTCTTTCTTCTCTCCCTTCCCATGTCTCTCTCTCTCATTTTCTTTCCCACGTCGGTCTCTCTCCTTTCCCCTGTCTCTCGTCTCTCTCTTCCCATGTCTGTCGCTCTCATCTCCCCTCCCATGCATATCTGTCTCCTCTACCACTATGACTCTCTCTTTGTCCCGCTAACCTTGTATAACTGTTCCTTCCCCACTATTTTAATAAATATGTTATTGAAAAATTGCATTTATTGTTTTTATTCCCTTCTTCTTCACCCACATTACACCTAAAGGACTTAACACAGCACCATACAGAACCTACAGCACTTGCCATGCACCTATATTGCACACTTAGCTTGCACTCATAGTGCACCTCCATGATGTGGCATACCACAGTGTAAATTTGCCCCACAGAACATACCACAGTGTCACAATATCCCACAGAACTGGCCCTGCAGAACATGCCACAGTGTGACTTTGACCCATAGAACATGCCACAGTATCACTTTGTCAATTAAATTGAGCCACAGTTGGGTACCAATTAATATGCCCCAGCCAATTTGACCATTAATATGCCTTTGTTAGTTTGCCTATTATTATGTCACTATTAGTCTGCCCATTGATATGCCACTGCCAATTTGCCCATTCATATGCCACTGTTATTATGCCCATGAAAATGCCACAGACAATTTGCCTATTAATATGCACAGCCAATATGTCCATTAGTATGCCCATTAATATTCCACAGCTAATTTGCCCATTAGTTTGCAACTGTTACCCTGCCCATTAATATTCCAGTGCTATTATGCCCATTAATATGCCACAATTAGCCTGCCTATTAAAATGCCAGTGTTAGTATGCCCATTAATATGCCACAACCATTATTCCCATTAATATGCCATAGCCAGTATGCCCATTAATATGCCACAGCCAAATTGCCTATTCATATGCCACAATTAGCTGTCCCATTAATATGCCAGTGTTATTTTGCCTATTAATATGCCACGATTAGCCTGACTATTAATAAGCCACTTTTAGTCTGCCCATTAATATTAATAAAAAACGATTATCATTGTATGGTTGAATCCCTCTTTAAGGCCTATAATTTAAATGATTATTATTATTTATTTATTTTTTTACAACAGAGCATGATTAGGAACATTCTGCCATACAGTGATTACAAGAATTATTTCATACATGGGTATAAGTATACATACTGAAATACATTAGGTGTTGAGCTCCTTGTTACCATTGCTGTAACTCTCATGCTGTGCTCACATCCCTGTGGTCTCAAGCTCCATCCACTCAGTGCATTCACCATTCTGCACTGTGACATCATAATCAGGTCTCTAAGCAACCAGTGATGCTGCCATGCAGTCACCAAGAGAAAAGCAGACTGCCATCCAGCTTTCTCTGCTAGAAGGAAGATTTTCCAGGAAAACAAGCCTAGTAGAGTTGAGTACTCAAATGATCACATTTACATGCTATGCTCAGGAGAAGGGTTTCTTGGTGGTAATGTTAGTTACCCATTAATAGGAATAATTATATGACTGTGGTAGTAGTAGCAAACAGATCAGCCTGTACCTGTGCAGCATGGGAGCTGTAGAGTACAATAGCTGGGTTGGTAAAGATTAGCCACAACTACCCCAGTCTACAATTCCTATGGCGTTCAGCCAGTAATGGCTGACTATAGCTATAATTTGAGCTGCAGTCAACAACAAAAATGGTAGTGTGTGGTGTAGTATAGGCGTCCACAACCCCTGTGCATAATTAATTACAATTACCATGAAGTTCAGCTGACAATATGTCTGGCTTAATATTATTGTAGATGCAGTCTGTGGATTTAGGGTTCTGACAACCCTTCCCCTAAAAAATATCAGGAATTTAGCCTGATTTTTGTAACTGTTAAAATTACCATAATTTAGCATTATTTATTGAATAGAGTCCAGTGTATTTTTGGAAAACATTGATGTCAATATCAAGATGAGACAGCAGATGGCGCTTTAATCCATTAAATAATAACTGTCTCACAATCTGTGGATAAATCAAGTATTATCCTGCAGGAGCCTCAGGCCCTACAGCAACTCTAGACTACAACTCCCATGATGTTCAGAAAGCCAGTAATGACTGAAGAAAATCTTACATTCTGCATCTTCTGCAAGAGAATCATTAAATGCCTGCACCACATATAACAAGGGGCAGACTAGCTATTGAAATTACCGTATTTGCTCGATTATAAGACAAGGTTTTTTTCAGAGCAAATGCTCTGAAAAATCCCCCTCGTCTTATAATCGAGGTCTCTTATAATCTGACCTCAAATTGAGGTCAGATTATAAAACATGGATCCAGGTCCCCAGCAGAGCTGCAGGGGACCTGGATCCCCCTCTCTAGCAGCAGGGGATGTCACAGAAGTCCCGGCGAGCGTGCCGGGCGGCAGCAGGGGAGGTCTGCGCTCATCGCGCAGACTTCCTCTGCTGCCCCACTAGCCACCAGGGTAAATCGGGCAGCTGGGGGTTGTCTGCACGATACGTGCAGACATCCTCCATGCTGCCCGACACGGCAGACTATTATGACGGACAGCTGTCCGTCATAATAGACTGCCGTGTCGGGCAGCATGGAGGATGTCTGCAAGTATCGTGCAGACATCCCCCGGCTGCCCCCACTAGCCACCAGGGATTGAGGTACAGGTAAGGGGGGGGGGGGGACAGAGAGACAGGTGGAGGGAGGGGGGCAGAGAGACAGGGGGAGGGAGGGGGGCAGAGAGACAGGGGGAGGGAGGGAGGGGGGGGGGCAGAGAGACAGGGGGAGGGAGTGAGGGAGGGGGGCAGAGAGACAGGGGGAGGGAGGGGGGCAGAGAGACAGGGGGGACAGAGCAGGAAGGGGGGAGAGACAGAGGAAGGGGGGCAGAGAGAAACATGTGGGGGGAAGAGACAGGTGAGGGGGGAGTGGGGAGTGGGGAGTGGGGAGTGAGACAAAGCTGGGGGCAAGGGAAAGAGAGAGGCAGCATTGGCACATAAAAAGAAATAAACACAAGAAATGCATTTTTTTTATATAATATTTTATTAAAAAAGCAATTTACATGTGAATATATACAAGTTTAACTTTTTTCCTATAGGGTAGACTTATATTCAGGCTTTTAGTTTTTTTCCTAAAGGAATATCCAAAGTTTGGGGGGTCGTTTTATAATCAGGGTCGTCTTATAATCGAGCAAATACGGTAGCTCTAAATTCCCATTTACATCATGCAGACTTTCAATCATTTTTTGAGGTTTCTTCAAAGGTCTTGAAAATGTCCTACCCTTTTCCATGTATATTAAAGTTAAAATATTCTAAACCAAGGCACGACCAGTAAAATGTGAATTTCTGTTTTCTATATAGGTTTCATTTGCTCACACATTTCAAATGGTAGCTTCTATCCCATGAGACCTACCTTGATCAGTCAGTTGTACGTCCACTGTCGTTCGAATGTTTGGGGTCAATTAGAAATGTCCTTGTTTTCAATGCAAACCTACATCAGAAGATTTGCAAAACAAAAAGGAAATAAAGCAAAGATAGTGACAAGGTTAGAAATAATGATCTTTAAAATTTATATAATAATTGCATCTTTGGTTTTGGTAAAGAATCCTCCATTTGCAGACGTTGCAGCCTTGCAAACCTTCAGCATTCTATTCGTCCATTTGTTGAGGTAATCTGAAGAGATTTCACCCCATGTTTCCAGAAGCACCTCCCACCACCAAAGCACCTCCAGACCATCACATTGCCTCCACCATGCTGGACAGATGACATTAAGCATTCCTCCAGCATCTTTCAGGGCTGGACTGGGAATCTAAATATTGGTATACCAGCCCCGTAGCATTGCGTCATTATTTTCTTTTTCAGAAAAGGGAAAAAACATCAGCATTTGTTTTTCACCCCAGGCAGCACAATGTCTTGGGTTGGCCCTGGATCCAGGGCGTTGTGGATCATCTAGTTAACCTAGATACAAGTATATCTATTCCCTACAGGCACCCTTTTCATGGCACTAAAAGAGTGTTTTTGTCTTTTTACAGATTTTTGTGGAAATGTTTGATCGTTGGTAGGGATTATAATTAATTAATTAATTTATTGTGCCAGGGGCATTTAATCTGCCCCTGGCACAAGGGGGGAAGAAAGAATGTTAAATGTATTTAAATCGGGGTTTTGGGCATATTGCCTGCCCAAAGCCCCAGTGGGGCCTATAATTTTATTTCAACCAGTGCTTGGGTCATATCGCCGGACCCAATCCCCGGGGGGGTCTATAACGTTATTTTAATCGGGACTTAGCTCCAAGCCCCTAGGGCCAGGGCATCCAACATGCGGCCGGAGGGACAGGTGCGGCCCGCTTTAGATTGGCAGCGGTAGCCGCACCTGAGCCAAGCACTTCTGCATAGAGATCCGCCCCCTCGCACTCTGACCTTGTTGGATCACCGGGATGTCACACAGCTCTAATTGTATGACGAGGGCACAGATCGCTGACCCCTCTCACAACCCACTTACAAACACAAGATGTACGGTGCAGCTGGGGGCTTGGCTCATTTTCTAACAGTCATTCACGATGGAAGGCAGATACAGAAGACATGGCTGAGGCTCCAACTTTGTTACAATCTCTATGTCTGCCTCCTCTACCTGAAGATGCGAGGATTCCTCCTGTACCACTGGACATTCTGCAAACCACCACAACATAGAACCATTATTTCACGTTAAATGATGAGTCAGCAGGTCACAACACCCTGTGCAACATACGTTTACTATTGATCTTTCTTAGTTCCTAGACCACCGATCAGCGGATATTTTTTGGTTGGCTTGCTCTTACTGTAAGTTTGGAAATCCGGTTGTGGATTTGGCCAGTCAAGTTCACAAGTTCACACTCACTATGTACTGTTTATTTTACATTGCCCACTAGAGAGCACTATCCACCCATCTGTACTGGCTACACCTATAAGTCTATCTTAATGACACCACCTTTCAGGCTGGTTGTTTAGACCTAATACTGTTTTTAGTATCGGAAATCAAAATGACTATACAACGAAAAGTTTGTATTTCTGTTTTGCAATCATCTATTGTGTATTCTATTTTATGTATGAACAATTAATGAGAACTGTCAGTGATTCTCTATGACTCAATAAAATATAATATAAAAAAAGCAAATTATTAACCCACCATCCATTTTTGTCAGCTAATCAGATGCCTTTTTTGTATGCTATGGGTCAGCTCCCAAACCCATTATATATAGGGTGCCCTGAACCCCATATGTATAATGGAGGTCTTGGAACCATCTTGCTGGTTCCAACCCCAATTATTGGGGGGGGGGGGGGGGGGGGGGGGAGGCAAGTGCTACTAGTTCTGGTACCCCTAATTTTAATTGGGGCGGGTATTAATTTGGAGCTTGTTCAGATGAGTTCAGGGCATATTGGGTAGCCTAAAACGTATACTTTCTGTCCCGATCCAAACGCCTCCGAAACTTTGATTTCCGAATGGCCAAACTGCTGATTTATACCCTAATTGAGGGATACTGAGTAGCCACATTTCAGGGATTGACCCAAATCAGATTCTGGACAAATGGGGTATATTCTACTAAGTATTCAGGACACAGTAGCAAAAATCAACAAATAAATACATTTCTCAGTGAAGCCGCATAAGAAATTTAAAGTAGTGGTGAATCCTGACTGCAGAGAAAATCCCAACTTTTCCAAAGCGTTATATTGAGATAATTGACATTCTCCTGACCTATGCTGATTAATTAGTGTACTTGAAAACATTTCTCAGTCGATTCCTGTTTTTGACATTTCTCTGGTTTCTGGTTAATTGGTTTATCACTTTTCCTTTAACGCCCATCTCTGTGTTCTGTATCTCCAACTGTGAAACACAGAGATGAATTTTAATGCAAACACAGAGCATGCATGCTCACAAGAGCTTGCATGAGGCAGAACAAAAGAGCAAATCAGAATGTCTAGAACAGTGATGGCTCAGCTTTGCATTACTGATGTTTGGATGACACTCCATGTCAGGATGACACTCCATTTCTCCTGCACTCTTTTGTTACTGCCCAACCCCTGCCATAACACCACCTCGTAGCACCCACAGCACTTGAAACAGCACCCAGCTTGCACCCACATGTTTTGCCAGAGCACCCACGTGTCTTGCAAGAGCTCCAGGATTGCATTTACCAGTCTTGTCACAGCACCTAGATTGCACCCATAGGTCTTGCCAGGGCATCCACTGGTCTAGCCAGAGCAGCAAGATATATAGGTCTTGCCAGGGCTCCAAGATTGCACATCCAGAACATATCAGCACATCGAGATTGCACACCCAAGCTCAGTACCGAGAATATGCCCCAGCCAGCACCCATATTGCACTTCAGGGACATGCCCCAGGACCCAGATTGCATGCCCACAACACACCCCAGCTCCTAGATTGTACACCCAAGACACACCCCAGCACACACATTGCACATCCAAGACATGCCCCAGCACCCACATTGGACACCCAAGCCATGCACCAACACCCAAATTACCGCCACGGGGTACTTGCCTTGGCCCCCAATGTATGTAACAGAGGGCAGGAGGCATTTGCCCAGCTCCCAGCACCATTTTTTAATAGGGGGTCAGGGCTACTTCCCCTGGCCCCTCATGATTAGAATTGGGCCAGGGACATTTATTTTAATTTATAGGGCTAGTGCCAATATCGAATATGGAGAATCCATAGGAGTCCCAGGTTCAAAATCCCCCGACCAATTATAGCCAAAAATCATTCAAAACTGGCAGAAACTGCATATTTTGGGTCAAAGTCGGCTATATTGAGTAGCCAAATTTTGTTTAAGTACGACACTTTGCAACTTTGACCGATTTCGGTCTATATTGGGTAGACCATCTAGTTGAGTTAGTTTATTGATTGTCCCTTATTTATGTCAATACCATGCTGTACCATGAAAAAACTTTAGATCAGGCAGAAGGTCATACTCCTAGCATGTATCCAAACACAGATACTTGGAGGGCATCAACTGTTGCAGTTGTGGCTTCAGAGAAATGGTCTGCTGACCAGAATTCTCCCCTAGTGGTGTGTAGGCATGTCCCACATCTAATGATGTTCCGACACACCTTCTAGCTGGGAAAACTATTAGTGTGTTACCCTACAATGGCTCCATGAGTTCTTTTTTTTTTTATTTCCAGCCACAACTGAGTCTTTCTTAAAATACTGAAGAATACTGCTTGTGTCGCTCAGAGATTCTAGCCCGAAACCAAGGGATAGGCATAATGTCCATACAATGACCATAGACACCATTTGGGTGCCTATACCTGCAAAATACTCTTCAAATCCAATGTAAAAAGCTAGCCATACCACCTTGCAGTATACATTGTTTCATAATCCACAATTCTTAACATATTTAACTGCAGTTTAATGATGCACTCGTTACATGAATCATGCTCTCAAAGTGTTAAAGTGGCTACAGCCTCTTTGACAGTCACGTGCATATTAGCAGAAGGAAAGGAACCTTTAAAGTATTTCAATTATCCTGCAGCTCTCTCAGCCATAACCTACACTGACATGGTATTTATGGTATCAGGAAGCCTTTAAAATGTCTTCAGCGAGGCAGCATGGGCTGTGCCTCAGCCTTTTTAATTCTGCCATGGCATCTATTAATCACTTGCACTCTATTTATCAGCTGTTCATCTGTCAGTCTTCCCCATTCTCTCGTCATCACTACAAGACTCCTTCACTCATCCACTGTGATTATTCTGTCAGTGAAAGCTTTCTTTGACTCATTCCACAAATCTGTTTACACCCTTCCAGTTTTCATGCATTTTCACTACGCATATTGAGGTCTGTGCTTTTGTTACTTATCGTTTAAGTCATAGATCTATTTGTGAATTTAAACGTGCCTTCCTGACCTATATTGCCAATAGCTTGGCTGATATGTCTCTGGAAGAAAAGGCGGCAAGGCCGCTGTAATCAATATGACACAACCTCATAGAAGCATTTAAAGGGTTAAGGAAATATACATTATCCCATCTGTCAAATATAAAAATGCAGCCAATCTGCACACACAGAGGCATTTGGTCTTACTGTTCCTGTGTAAACATTGGGGATATGTATGGAGAGTAATGCTGATGCCAAGTTCTACAAGGGGAGCAATAACCAAGGAAACCAATTGAATGTTCCCGCGGATTGGTCCACTCTTATAATTGCTGTTTTATATACACATAGCGCTCTTTGTACATTTGCTATGTGATATGTGCTATCTGCAGGTGGTTATCATACATTAGCATGAATTATTGTAATTAAAATTGAACAATAACAATGAACATGAATTTAGATAGCGCCACGAATTTACATAGCGCCACGAATTTACATAGCGCTTGGTACAGGTCATTTCACAACTAGAGGACATAGTTTTAAATTAAAGAGGCAAATGATTTAAAAGTAATATCAGGAAGTATTACTTTATTGAGAGGGTAGTGGATGTATGGAATAGCCTTCCAGCGGAAGAGGTAGAGGTAAACACAGTTACGGCGTTTAAGCATGCACAGGATAGGCACAAGGCTATCCTTGATATAAGATAGGGAACCGGGGACTATACTAATTTAATACTAATTAAAGTATTTAGAAAATGGGGCAGACTAGATATCCAAATGATTCTTTTCTGCCGACACATTCGATGTTTCTATGTTTACATTAGATGATTAGAGACTGATGCATGAGATAGAGAGCCCTGCTCACAAGCTTACGATCTATCACGTGCACCTCTTGCACTGAGACGGTTAATGATGCCACTCTGCTATTCTAATTATACAACACTGATTGTTGTTTTTCAAAAAAACGATATTATTATATGTACCAGTCAATATCATAGATTCAGTGCAGGGCTTGCCAAAGAAGGGAGGAGGGGGGAACTCTGACATGAGAGCGATGCTTCCACATACAGCTGGGGTGGGATGGGACACGAAGAGACCCCCCAGCAATCTGGCCGACCTAATCCACTCAACTTTGGATAATTACAGCTGGCCAGAAAGTTACCCCCCATGGATTTGTGGGATGTTGGCTCCACAGGATATAGGGAGGCTGAGCGAATGCCAGTGGTTTATCAGCCAGAGCCTCATGACCTGAGAAATGACTTACTTAATACTTGGTAAGAAGGAAATAATTTATCAGCAACATTTTTATTATCTACCTATTTGAAACTTACTGTTTAACCTGCATATCGCTTTGAAAATCGATTTAATTTAAATACTTCTCTAATGACTATTTTCTTATGTTTATGACAAAGGTCCCTGTTCATTAGTATAAGATGTAGGTTAACAGAGAATGTACAATTCATGACCTTTTACTTAACAGGCCTTTTAGCATTGCTAAGCATATGACCTAGATATATCACAGTGCTTGGTTTAGGTCTCCTTCGCTCTCATTGGGAGTATAGTAGTCACTGCTCTTTAATTAAGTAGCCCCAGTATCAAGTACCCCTCCAAAATCCAGAGAGTGCCGAAGGTCCCAGCTGCATACCATCTTGGTTATTTCTTGGGAAGCACACATCAAATATTTGCTCTTTAATCTACTGCAGTGACTGCTGTGTAGGTATTTATTCCCACAAAGTGGCTTAAAAGTAGACATGTGCATTCGTTTTCGGACGAATGCATTTTCGTCCGAAAATAGCATTTTCGTCCATTCGTCCGAAAAACGAATAACGAAAATGCTAAGCTAACGAAAGCTGAATGAACGAATGGTTAATAAACGAAAATCATTCGTTCATTCGTCCATTCGTAGTACTATTGCATTCTATAAGCCGAAATAGAGTCGGTTTATAGAATACAATAGCATAGTACACTTACATTCCATAAACCGAACGACTTTCGGCTTATAGAAAACATGTAGTACTATTGCCTTTCTATGAACCGAACGAGAGCCCCATTCATAAGAATTTCTTATGAATGGGGCTCTCGTTCGGTTTATAGAAAGCCAATAGTATTACACGTATTCTATAAAACGAACGAATACAACTAAACGAAACGAAAATAATGAACGAATTTCATCCGAAACGAATGCAGTAATGAACGAAATTCGTTTTACATGAAATATATTTTTCGTCCGAATGGACGAAAACGAAACGAAAATTTTAGTTTTGCACATGTCTACTTAAAAGTTGTCTATCTGCTCAGCTACTACTTTACACCTACATCTTGTGGCTTACATGTGATAACAGCAAGCCTTCAGGTTCTATGTACTAAAAAGTACAAATATTAGATGCTTGAGACACATCGAATGCCAGCGGTATATTAAAAGTAGTGTTTAATTAAGTGAACACAGTAGTAGGAGCTGCTGTTGTTTTTTCCAGACAGAGAAAACCCTGACAACCATCCCAGGTTATAAAACAATCAACTTTGTTATGAAAATGTGATGTTTACGTGGGTGATGGTATTTGTCAAATTGGGCTAGCTTTATACCCATCCCCTTTGCTTAGCGTGGCAAACACTTATGTCCATTCAGCTAAAGATTTGTTTTCCATCTGCTGCTTCTCTACAGTTACACTGTATCTCCTACTGCTTAGAAAGAAGGATGAAATAAATTGGAAGACCAGTGAAGATATATCAGCTGGCGTGTTCTACCATCGATCTATAAAACATGTTAATGGGAGCTTTAGTTGGGCATATTGATTGGATGGTCAAATAATGGTCCCTGAGCATCATATGACAACCATTTTGTGCTCAGTCAACACAGTGTACACATGGATTATCTTTTCGGTGCAGTTTTTTTTGACTTTGCAGTAAATTTTTTTAAGTGTTGGGATAGTTTAAGGTTTTGTATTTTATTTATGTATTTATTTTTAAATGTGTGACTAGCCAAAGATGAGAAGACAAGTTACATTTATTTTTCTTTTTACATTTTTTTTTATGTTGAGGTCTGGGACGATCCCCCTCTTCCTAAATTTGTTTAGGGCTAAAGAGGTTAGAAAGACGTTTATGAGGGAGATTTTTTTTTACTTAATTATTATTATTAATACTGTTGACCAGGGGACAAGAGTAGTAGGTGCTTTTAATAAGTAGCAAAGGCTCACACTGTACATGAATGGAGTGATGCATGGGATATGTACTAGGCTATTGTGAGTTCTATTATGGGCAGAGTAGAAGCGCTAATTAGTTCTTAACTGCTGTCACAGTTAATACATTTCTGTCCCAAATACAGCAATTATTGTTGCTTTTATTTGTCATTTATTCCTCAATGCATTTACTAATACGGGAAAGGTTCAGTAGGTTTACTTTTAACACTTTGCCCCCCAATTGCTCTTTGTACCTAACCCCAATGTGCTTCACACCCTTAGAGTCACATGTAGTTTAAGAATAACCAATTATTTCAATTATTTGTTTATTTATAGAGCATTTCCCCAAGATGACTTCATTGAGATATCTCTCAGTCTGACTTTTTGTATCCTACCCAGGGATAGGCCAGTGTCGATGGCAAGGTCAGTGAAGGTCCATAGAACATCATGAAATTATCTGTTTCAAAGTCCAGTAAATGTGCACCATGGACTATATTGGTGCCTACCCTTGACCATACCCAAAGCATTGTATTACGCATATGTATGTCTACATTATATACATATTACATACATATTTCATACTAATAATAATTGCTGTCGTATGGTATTAAATGGCCAGAAATACATTTCCGATTATTTGATCTCCATTACGCCACCTTTTGTCACTTATAATTTGAATTATCCCTGAATTTGACTTTTTCCTCTAGTTCTTCTATATCACAACTAAGATAACCAGGAGTGCCTATTTCATAAAAAAAAAGACGTGTAATATGGTATATATTAATATGTTAAATATTCATTCTCAGCTAAAAATCATGCAGAATTTTAAATAACCCAAATCTTTTTTTTTTTTTGTTACCACTTGCAAATGTGAACCTGACATCCCTTTGTTTCTTGGTGGAAAACTAAACTGACACCCTCTGACACGTCTTTCAAACGCAGACAGGAGGTGGGACCGAGGCAGGAATAGAATATAGATGAATGGGGAATATTACTGTAGGCATTAGCCGGAAAGCGAGGCCTGTAAGATATAAATACACATTCATAATTTCTGAATTAGCATCTGGGAATAAGCTGCACACATTTCATTCTCGGCAGAGTCATGCACATACGTAGCTTTAATACTCCAAATGAGAATTATAATGGACAAGGAGTGCGTATACATATGTATAAAAAGGTTACTATATGTTTGTAGCACAGTATAGAAGAAGTATCTATCTATCTATCTATCTATCTATCTGTCTGTCTGTCTGTCTGTCTGTCTGTCTGTCTGTCTGTCTATCTATCTATCTATCTATCTACCCACCTATCTATCTATGTATCCTTTCCTCCCTCTTTACCATTTCAAAGTATCTATATATCTATCTATCAATCTATCTATATGTATCGTTAAAGGGACTGTATCACCTAAACATTTTTGTTACGGTACATGTAGAGAACGAAAAATATAATCAAAACGTATACATACATACACCGCACTCAGTGACCCCGCTCTGTGACTTTACGTGGTCTTCCATTTCGTGGCTGAGTTACTGTTGCTGTTCCTAAACGCTCCCACTTTCTGATAATACCATTTACAGTTGGCCTTGTAATGTCACAAACTGACTTATTACAAAGGTGGCATCCTTTCACAGTAAAACGCTTTCCCCCCACAAATATTTGCAAATGAAGACTGCATAACTAGGTGTTTGATTTTGTGGCCATGGGGCTGATAGAAACACCAGGAAGGAACATAGAGGTCTGACTCACACAGGGTTTTGTATGTTAGGGAAGTTTAAAATGTATTCTTGAAGTGATGGGAAGTCATTGGAGGGCTTTACAAATGGGAGCAATAGAGAGGATATAATGTATTTACGCGGATCTAATGCACCATTGAATCTAATTTTGGCACCTTGAAGCCAAAAAAACATTTTGCCAGCAAACGTAAAGTGCATTTGTGCACAAAGTATTCTTTTTTATAACAATTGGTTTATGCTACCAACTTACGATAGTTTTATTATAAATGACACTGCTATACAACAATATGATGGAATGTTTTGTAAGTAGTACGCATGTGCAGTTTGTCTTTATTGCATTGTGCTTTCCTTTTTGTTCTAAATTTGGTGTTTTTTGGTTGCAACATAAAACATATTCTAACGCACACTCAAATTTGGGAGACAAAAGTTTGTGATTAAATCTGCGCATTAGATTCGAGTAAATATGGGATGTTGTAATAAGCCCTTTTGCTGGTGAGGTTGTGCAGCAATATTGTCAGGTATTGGATTCTGCCGACCTCTTGGGTGATATGCCCAAGTAATGCACTTAAGGCTTTATTCATACAAGAGGGTATTGTAGGGAATTGACAAGGGAATTTCACACTGAAGGCCAAAGTAGCCAAGCTGGAAAAAAATCTCCAGTTCAATTGAATGAATCGTGAATAAAGCCCTTAATGTTGGAAATAAACATTTTATTACAGCTAATTATTTACGGCATGGTGTAAGGATGTATTTAGCTCACTGATTGCTTTGTTTTTGCTTTTCTGCATTTTTAATATTTCCCTGTTTATCCTGGAATATTTCTTGAATTTACCAGCCCAGTGATAAAATAACAGCTGTTCCGAGGAGATAAAAATAAAAACATCAATGGATTGAGATGCTTTTGACTTTATACAGCATGCAAATGGCAGTGTTTAAAGGGACACACTGGTTCTGAGGATCTACATTAATCTACAGCCGTTTAATCCACATAAATAACCCAAAAACTACCAATTTTATGATTTCCTGCAAATTTATCTATGCTACTTATAAGCATTCAAGGTAGTAGATGTCCCATGTGTTGTCATTTGTTTTTTTTACCATGAGATAGCTATCACAATTATTGAAATGAGACATGAAAGATTGGGGGACATGGATAACATTCAAGCAGTCGCCGTTTGATATGTATAACGGCGATTGCACTTTTTTTAATATAACTTCCGACATTTTGCAATGAGAGAGAAAGGGACCTCCATCAAACTGTGCAAACTGTGCAATGAGCCCCAACACAACCTCAATCTACGCATTCAGCGTAGATAACGCAGTCCCCCGCGAGTCAGCTTTATACATTGGACCAAGCGCCGATTGCGCCAGCATTTAACGTAATCTGTATGTGCGCCGTGTTTATACATGCCCACCCCATTATATTTCATTGGAATTGCACGCTTTTTTCAAAGACGATAGGTCACCTCTTTGTGTTTGCAAACGGCTTGTGACACAGCAGAGGGCTTAAATAATTTTCTAGAGAACCATTTTATTTTTATTTTTTTGGAGTAAGGCTGCAAATTATTATGAGTGCACAAAACATGCATTGAGGATTCCAGTCTGAACTGAGCCGGACCAAGTACTCCTGTGTTAACAGACACACACTTTGCCTGAGTTTCTATGGTAATAAAGCCACGAGTTAACATGGTAACTAAGGTTTCTCCTCCACCAGCTTTATAAAGAACTATACGTTCTACAACAAGACAAACTGTTTCATTAAAAGTTGAAATCCCTGCGTTATACCAAGCAACGAGTGACATTATTATTAACTCTCGCCTCCCATCATAGGTCAAGGTCCATTTTTCCTTGATCCTTATCATGGTAAATTGAAGAGAAATGAACATCACACAAGAGCTGGTTGGTTTAAGTAACATTTCCTGGAAAAAATAAGTTCTATTTCGCCATGCGATGATGCGTTTCGTGGTAGAGCCACAGACATTAATTCAGGGCTTGCAGAGTATCTTGTGGAATTATTCACTAATCCACACACTGGCCCAAAAAATCAGGTCATTACAGATCATAACCTGAGAATTATCACCTTGTGACACAAATCAATCATCAATTAAATAAAATAAAATTTGGATCTGGTGTCCACCACTTGGGTCCTGTTAGAGGACAATTGTCAAAAATGAAGTTACGTTGAACTGGTAGATGTAAAAAAAAAGCGTAGGCATTTTAAATAGAAATGCATTAATAAAAAATACAAATAAAGTACCCTTTTGAACCCTCTCTGCTTGTCTATAACACTATTAGAGTTCTTGCTTCATCTGACCCATATGTACCGAGATTCTAAACAACATGTCTGCCACCTGATAATTAGGGATTATTCTAGTGTTAATGACCGAATAATCTAAATTTGATTACAAACAGGAGGCAAATATTTGCTTTACTTTCTTTACTCAAACCTCCCAGCAGCAAAGAAATGGTTAACAGCATGAAATAGAAATTCAACCAATCACATAAGAGATATCAACAGTAACGGGTAATGAAGCTCCTCCCACTTCATCTCTCTGATGACGCAGCCGTACCAATCGAAGTCAATGAAGTAGAATATAAACAGTATCCTCAACCACGTAAACCTGGGCGCAGGAGTAAGTGGATTCGAAACGAGGCCCAGAGGGAACTGCAGAATTTTCACACTAGATGGAAGGAGAAAAATTGTGAAAGTGTGGTATCTAAGACCAGTGGACATCACAAAAACAAACAATATTCAAGATCAATATACAAGAATCATCAACGTCTGTAACAATCCACGAGAGCACAAACTGAAAGAAATAAACGTAACAGTTTAAAGTCTACCAGAAATAGAAGCAGAGTCAACACCCAGTAGAAGGGAGGGAAAAGGGTGAAAAAATATTCACCTCCTGTCTTTAATAAAATGTAGAATATTTGGTCAATAACACTAGAATAATCCCTAATTTTATGACAAGACAGGAGTCTTCATATTTGCTTCATATTACCTGAAAATAAAAGGTACGGAAGGTAGATTCTCTAGACCAATCAGCAGAGGACAAAATATCCAAAAGGGTGCCTCCTGCTAGAAAAGCAGTTGAAAAGCGATGGCCTGTCTGAAAAATATGGGTAAAATACGGATGATGAGAACGTCTTAGTTTGAGGGGAAATGGAAAAACTAACACCCTCGGGCGTGAAAACGAGAGCATGGAAGTCAAAAGCCTTGACACCAGAGACTCTCCGGAAGGAAACTAAACAGAGCAGTATGACTAGTTTAGCAGAGAGTTGTTGTAGACTGAGGTCCGAGTTGGAGGGCCAAGCTTCCAAAAAAGAGAAAACCTGAGACACGTCCCAGAATTGAGGCCTGACCAATCTAACACCACATAGAAGTCTACAGACAGAGGGGTGTCTGCCCACGGAGGAGTCACTGACAGGAGTATGAGCCACGTAGATAGCAGAGCGAGAGAGGTTTATGGTACGGTAGGACTTGCCCTGGTCAAAGAGTGATTATAAGGAATTCATGATGTCAAAAATAGATGATGAAAAGGGATCAGTATCCCTTTCTACACACCAGCTAGTCCATGTATGCCAGGCGGAGAGGTAGGAACACAAAGGAATATAAGTGATATATTATGATATAAAGTCTAGGGCCATTTTTTGGGGGGGAGAAAATGTGTCAATCCCAGACAAGAGTTGTACTTTAATTCTATCTGTCCAGCTTCCCTTTCTGCTGTGATATGATGCCATAACTGAACGGTGATTGGACTAACAGCTCTGTTATTCATAACCCCTTACTGTATGTCGTCCAGTCACTGACAAAAATGTCTTCAGTAATAGAATAAGGCAGAACCTTTATTTAAGATAAAAGCAAGGTTTGCCGGCTGTCAAAAGAGTACACCTGTGCATATATTGCAGGGAGATGCACAGATATATTAGGCATTTCCTGACAGCATGCTTTCTCAGAAACCTTTACTTGGTTGCCAAAGTAACATTACGAACACGTATTACACGTATAACAACCTTTTGCAGTAATATACAAAAATACTTACATAAGACACAGGTGAGCTACATTATTTACGTCACACGATTGTGTAATAATATTCAAATAAAAACATATATAACAAAAGTGATACTGTACTTATTTATTAATGGCAATACAAGCCTCACCACACCCAGATTGCACACACAGGACATGCCCCACCACCCAGATTGCACACACAGCACATACCCCACCACCCAGATTGCACACACAGGATAAGCCCCACCACACCCAGATTGCACACACAGGACATGCCTCACCACCAAGATTGCACACACAGGACATGCCCCACCACCCAGATTGCACACACAGGACATGCCCCACCACCCAGATTGCACACACAGGACAAGCCCCACCACACCCAGATTGCACACACAGGACATGCCTCACCACCAAGATTACACACACAGGACAAGCCCCACCATACCCAGATTGCACACACAGGACATGCCTCACCACCCAGATTGCACACACAGGACATGCCTCACCACACCCAGATTGCACACACAGGACATGCCCCACCACCCAGATTGCACACACAGGACATGCCCCACCACCCAGATTGCACACACAGGACATGCCCCACCACCCAGATTGCACACACAGGACATACTCCACCACCCAGATTGCACACACAGGACATGCCCCACCACCCAGATTGCACACACAGGACATGCCCCACCACACCCAGATTGCATACACAGGACATGCCCCACCACCCAGATTGCACACACACGACATGCCCCACCATCCAGATTGCATACACAGGTCATGCCCCACCACCCAGATTGCATACACAGGACATGCCCACCACCCAGATTACATACACAGAACATGCCCACCACCCAGATTGCATACACAGTACATGCCCCACCACACCCAGATTGCAGACTGCCTCTTGCACTCCTAGCATGTCTTGGAGTCTAAACCACAGCAGATCCCATGACTCTTGACTTCCTCAGACTAGCGCATGTCACATGGGTCTGACTTCAGCATACAAGTGAGGAACATGAGAGGCAGCCTGAGACGATATATGTGCAGCTGGGCAGCGCACAGACATCAATAAGCCTCCGCATCACTGAGTGGGCTGGTGAGATCTTTTATCTCCCCAGCCAGTAGCTCCTGGAACCCTCTGGGTATTGCGCCCTGTGCAGTCATCCTGTTAGTTAACAAGAAAGTGCATGCACTATGTTGCCCTATTTGTTTATGGTATACTAGGTTTTCTTTGAATACAATTAAGGGAGTCATGTCTTGTATGTGACCTGCACTATATGAAGGACATGTACAAATCAGATAAAAGCCTTAGCAAAGTTAAAAAAAGTAATTGTGATCATATGTTTTCATCTTATATATGTCCTCACACTTTTTGTATATTTTTAGACACATTTAGAGACATCCTGGGAATTTAGGACTGGTTGGAGGTTAGCATTATATAATATCTCATGCACTATAAAACGCTATTTCTACAACTTCTAGAAATATGTGAAATATTTTTGTACTTCGCACTATCTTCTGCTACAGAGCAATACAATATGCTTCCCATCTATAATGATTTCGACTTAAGATGATATGCCTCAGGTCCCTCCTTAATATTACAGCTCTCCTGTAAGTGATAATTATTTTATCATGCTACGAGGATAGTTTTTATCCTAAATGTATTGTTTGATATCCTGTGGTGTTAAATTTATTACTTATACACTTGTTTTTTTTTTAATCACTATTAAATAAATGTATCCTCTTGGATTATAATTAATGAAACATTTGCAAGCTTCCTGTCCCCCCCCCCCCCCAATAAAACAATATCTTCTTTTAAAGAATCCCGTGGGATTTTGGAACCAAGTAGTCTTCCCGGGTGCCTATGTTCTCTGTTAATATAATTTCCTATGGAATGGTTGCATGGTGATGGTGTAAGCATACCACTTATGTCTACCCTAAACCAAATTATTTGTGTTTTTCAAATCTTTTATTCGGAATAAGACACCCAACATTTGTCAGCAAAGCAGGGGATAAAACGTCATGTTTGTACTGCAATTTTACAGCCATCATCCCTCAACATACAAGTAATTTTCCCTGCACACCAGGGTACCAGGAAACAAATCCTTAATGTAGCAAGGGAACGAGGCAGACGCAGGCAATCAGAAAGCAAACCATAGTTATGAAAAGGCATGTACACAATTTAATTTCCATTGAATTAGGGACCAGCTCACAAGGGGCATTACATCAACTGTTTGCGTTTGTTTAATTGTTTAGCTGTTTACTTTGGTAGCAAATTATCCTAATTTAGATAATGATATTACAAGAGGGTGCCTTAAAAAAGAACGGCAGGTGCCTTGGGAGTTTAAGAGAGTCACAACGGAACAAACTAATTGCAGCCTTGGAAATTATGGAGAGGAAGGCAGTGTCAGAGCTAGTGAGACACACTATTGAATATTAGTACAGGACATAGGAATGAAGAACCCAAACATTTGTTTAAAGGGACTCTGTCAACCTATACATTGCTTACAATGTAAAGAATAAAAAGTTATAAAACAGGATCATTGTGTTATGACATCACTGCGTATGACATCACCTTGTAGCTTGATTTGCAAATTACACATTTTCAATAAAACAATTGTCACAGGTGATGTCATAAGCAGGAGGCACACTTCTTTTATTTTATCCATTTGCTCACAATTTTACTAACATAATGTATAGATCAGTCACACTTGTTTAGTTACATATTTTATTAAATACAGTCACATAAGAAAAACAAAAGACATATCTGAAATCAACCTATATAAGTAATATTTAGCTCGACAGAGTCCTTTAAGTGTAACAAATTTCAAATTCTAGTTTTCCACGCACATAACAAAGCAGGCCCAAAAAATACCTGCTGCCCACCAAAGTGTAGACCTGTGTGCTCACAAATACACATGACCCAGTACTTCCCCCCATTCAAAATGTCGCTCAGAGGTAAAAGGTAATAATCTGTCCATAGAAATGCATGTGGACTCCAAACATGCATGCAAGTTATCCCTGAATAGAATAGCTATGTGGTCACCCTAGCAGGTGCACTGGAGCCTGGCAGTAGAGAGGGGTCCATAGAAAAGTGTTACTTCAGAGATATTGAGGAACTGAAGGTTTCTCTCAAATACCAGGAAGGAGGCACAGATATCAACACCCTTGGGCTGATCTGGAAAAGAAGAGGTTTCTTAGGAGAAACTCAGCAATAAGTACAATTTAAATTTAACTTTTGAATAAATGGTATACAATAAATACATATTAATGACCAGCAGGAATTAACTAATCAAGGACCAGATGCAGAGTTATCGCTTGGTCTCCAAAAGATCTAGTGCTGGATACCATGGCAGATATAAGTGGCGTAAAGAAGCTCACATGCAAATCAGCAGGCAAATCTTAAATGTGGCCGGTAAGAAATAGCCAAGGTGGCAACTAATTACAACCACTGTACAAATAGATTTGAATCTAGGTAAAGCAAATTAATTAGTTTCAATGACATTTCTTGTATGATTAATTGATGCATCACAATGTAATTACACATTCTTTAATACTTTTTCCATTTCTCATAGATGATTTTGACCATATAGTGCCTGTAAAGAGATAAAGGAACACGTGAGAGAGAAATAAGAAACAACCAATTTCTCTCTTTGACAAACTGGTCATGGTTCTTTCCCATCATTATATTATGAATATCCATGCAGCTACTTCCAGTGTATCCCCATTCATTAAACTAATCCCATTTATTCCCTGGCCTGCCAGTCATTGTGAAGGTAAATACATTAAATTCTCCCTTCATTTGACTAAGCACAATCTGCAGCCTCTTAATTTAGAGATGATGAGTTTATTTATCAGTGCTTGGCAGCTGCACAATCAATACAATTCAGGTTCAATGCTAATCCCGCTATTGCAGGATAATTGTGCCGCTTGTGTGAGCTAAGGGTTAATTCTGGAGATTCCGCTGGTGCAGCTACGATGGTGACACTATTTCGTTTTACAGCGCTCTCCGCACATTCATTTTACACCTCTCTTCTGCCTCACGTGCATTTTTAAACTGATCAGGTCTGGGAAGTCTTTTCCCATATAATCAGTTATTCTGCCGTTAATGCCTGTTTTTTGCAGTTCACTTGTCAGTTCCCCACTTGTATTGATTAGACCCCAAAGTTTAGGTTCTTGCATGTAATCTGTGTGGCGTTGCTATAGCAACAGTCCTTCCTGTCTCTACAAACCCTCCTTATTGGCTTTTCCTGAATTTAGAGCCCCCCCCCCCCCCCCGAAAATGTATATTCAAAGTAAAACTAAAGAACAATTGTAAATTGTTGTAAATTATATTTCACATATATTTAATACCTGTACTGTTATTATTGTTATCTAAATTCAGAGCTTTTCATTGGCTTGGTTATTTTAAACTTGTTTTTACATTTTGATAAAAAAAATATCAAATCACACGATTCTTCAAATTATCTTTTGTAGATTAAGCTGCAGCGCACAATGGAGATACTCAGAAAATCTGTCACCCAAATATTGTTTATAGTGAGAATTTGGAGAATGTAAGCACATCCGTAGAGTATGAGAAAACAAGTTTTAAATGTGTATCTGGTGTCTCCTGTACATGACATCACCTGTAAATTATTACCATTTTCTAAACGTTTTAATAGCGTCCCACCTTTCTAGTGTTCTTTTTAAATTAAAAAATAAATGAATAGTATCTATAAGGGTCAAACCCAAGGTATTTGGCACCTGTGGTGGATTCCATCTTTGATATCCCTTTTACACCAAAAGATTGCTTCCATTATACCCACAAATCCCATATTTTTAAAATCCTGGTAATTGGGAGCTGCTATATCTTTAATTAATTTCTCAAATGTAATTACAATATCCATTACAGTCATATGTGAAAAAACAAACCTATACCTTTTTAAAATTGTTTTTAATTGTCTGTCTCTCCCTTTTCCCTCGCACAGCAGTCCTCCCTTGTTCTTACTTCTCTGTCTCTCTCCCCTTCCTCCTCCCCTAGTTGTATTTCACCCCCTTTTACCTCCCCTAGCTGTCTCTCTGTTTAGGTACCAAATACTATTTGGCAAATCTATGCTTGTGGAAGTAAAGACCCTAATCTCCATTACTTTGATATTTTAAGGTTATCTTCCATTAGTACCAACAGTTTGTTGCTAAGCAATAGAAGTAAACACAAAATACAGTACTTGAGCCTTTAATATCCATTATAAAACAGCTTACACATAGATTTGGGCAACAAGTGAGCATAGTCATACAGCCTAATAGGTTGTGTACCTGACTCCATTTCAGAAGGAATGTTTAATTCGATTTTTCATATTAAACAAAAAAATTATGTATAAAACGCGTTTTTTATTTTCCTTTTATTTACCAATACACCCCCAGACTTTGCCAAAATATATCCCCAGACTTGCCAATCTGCCCCCAGAATTTGCCAAAATGTATCCCCAGACTTGCTAATATGCCCCCAGACCTACCAACATGCCCCTCCATCTTAGAAACATAGAAACATAGAATGTGTCGGCAGATAAGAACCATTCGGTCCATCTAGTCTGCCCAATTTTATCTTTCAAATGCTCCTCCAGACATACCTATATGGCCCCAGACTTGCCACTTTCTTTTACATTCTGGGGCCATTTCGGGAGGGCCTCAGCTATTTTCATGATAGCTGAAGTCCTCCCATTGACTTCTATGGGAGGACTTCTGCTATTTCATCCAGAAAATGACCCAAAATGAGCCAAAGTCCACCCATAGAAATTGACCCGAAATAAGCCAAAGTCCACCCATAGACCTCTATGGGGAGGACTGGGCTACCCTTTGGGCAGCCAAACTCCAAAACACTTCTGAAATGTAGGTACAAAAATCAAAAGTCAAAAAGAATACAGGAAATCAGAGCCCCGATAGAGATTTTTTTTTTTAAATGGTAGATAAAAGCACCATAGAATAAAGAGTAACACCATGTATCCCTACTGAATTAACCAGTTAAGATCATACAGATGTCTGCTGGCTATTGATAAAATTAGATCTTCTTAAATCTTAAAGCAGATAAGAGCCATTCGGTCCATCTAGTCTGCCCAATTTTCTAAATACTTTTATTAGTCCCCAGTTCCCTATCTTATATCTAGGATAGCCTTGTGGCTATCCCACGAATGCTTAAAATCGTATCTCTTCCAGTTTTCAGAGAAAAGTAATTCAAATTTTGTCTGACTACATTGCAAATGAAAATCTGGGTTTAATTGACAAAATATGTATAGATTAGCATGCATCCCTGACGGACTCATTGGCTTCTGTGTCAAAGACCCTCTCAAAAAAAGCCTTATAATAATACCAAGCTGAAATGTATAGAAAAGGTAAGCAGGAGAAGCTCATGTGCTTAGTTAACAGACAAGTAGAAAAACGAAGCAAACCAAATTTGTTACACTAGCTACATAACAACCACACATTTTATTTATTTTTTTGCTTTCTATCAATTTCCATGAAAAGTTGGGAATCCATACAACCGTGCTAAAGCTACCATACTTAATATGTCAGCCTTGTCTATTAGCAAACAGGCATATGACACCGCATGGTTCGTATTGAGCTGGTAAATCCCAAAATCCATTGATGCGGAACAAATCTATTGGATTGGACTTCCCTTGCTGGAAATTGCCTAGGTAGAGTAAAGTGTCCCTGTAATTGAAAATCCCCATCACTTGACATTTAGTAACTTGTTTTAGTTTCTGTAATGAAACTGGTTCCAAAGTTTATTTCTCATTTTTAGTTATTAAAGGACAAATTCCCATTGCTTTGAAGGTCATAAATTACCACTGGTCTTTTCCTTCTACCGATTAAGTTCCTGGTAGAAAACAAAAATAGATTAACCATTGACTCTGATGTAAGGCTCCATGATATTGCAGTTAAAACGTGTTGTAGTCCTAATGGGGATTGAATTCACAAACTAATCAGTTGGATATTCAATCTTTTTTTTCATATCCGCTGTTTGGAATTGAAATAATGGTGTGATTATCTTAATGAATTCTCCCTTGCTGTTCAGTTACACTAGGTTCTGTATCACATAGAGCTTAGGGGTATCTTAAATCAAAGGCAGCACCCATGCTGGCACTGTCAGCTTAAGCACAGACTATATATGAAATGTGTATCTTGGCAGCTGGGGTTTGATATAGCCTCTGCACTATAACATGTATGTCAAACCTAAAAGGAATAAGGATTTGTTTTGAATGTGGTACGCTAGTGTTAAAAGACCTAGAAGACAGACAAAACGCGTAAGACTTTTTCTGCCATTTTTGGCTTCCTATGGTTATATTTATTTTTCTATCGAATAAAAGTCAATTTTTATACTACTCCATTTGTAGTCCTGCGTAGTATCTACAATTTTAGACAGACTACATATTGGGCTTTTATGTTTCATATATTGATGTTGCTAGAATTGTGAGACACTGTCCTTTGGTTATAAACTCATTTGGAGGAAATCTTTATTAGGATGGAACGCTGTGGCTCCGCCCCACAGACTATGGACCATGTCCAGGGAAGGAGTTCCAAACTCCCCAAAAAGGGGAGTTCTTCTCTGGGCGGACACTTCTCTGCAGCGTTCCCAGAGCAGGTGCCACTCAGGTGAGTCGCCCTGGAAGTACATGCGGAAGGAAGCCCAAATATTGTCATGGTTGTGTGCTGGATTTGTGGTTTATTGTGTTAAATTAAATGTTATAGGCATTGTATGCCAGATCTATCTGACAAGAGAACCTACTGGGGAACTGCAGTTTAGTTCCCTGGTCATTGTGTATTGTAATCTAATTATCTGTGGCTGATCAGATTATGTACGGATGTAAGCCTGTGTGTTTCTCTTATAATGTTGTTCCTGTTTGACCCTTACGCTGGTTCTGTCAGGTGATTTGGGTTCTATCGCGATACATAGCTCTTTTCAGAGGTACATGAGCCAACGAAACAGAGCTTGACAGAGGTACCCAGTTGGGGTACCAGAGGGGTCCGCCACGATTATATTATAAAGGGACAGATCCATCTACACTGTCCCAAAAATATATTTTCTGTTGCATCATGTAAATAAAAATAAACAGATCTGTCTTATCAACTATTCCTTCGCCCTAAAAACAGCATTTAAAGTTTAATAGAGTGATTACTGTTGGCATAGAAACAGTTCTGCCTATCTGCCCCCCAATCAACCCTTCTTGTGGCTGACTCCGTGCTACTCTGCATTCCATGCACTTGAAACATCTTAGTTCAACAGAAAGAGCTTGATTCCACAGTAATAACAGCAATTTCTCCGAGCGGGGCATAAATGCTGCTGCATAGGATAACAGCCTGCCTCCAGTGTACTTCCTCTCAATTATGTGACTGAATTTAGAGGCCCCTCTGAAATTATTTTCACTGTACAACTACAAGAAAACTGTCATTTGTTTTATAGTAAAAATAAGTGCATTTCATATATCTTTATATATACAACACATACAACATACAACAAGATAAGCTAGGAGGTATTGTCCCTTAACACAAACAAACCTCACAATAGCAACAGTGGATATGAGCCAAAAATAACTTTACTGTATTTATTAAAGGCACTTTATCGGAAAAATACCTTATTATTCTATTTAACTTTAAACACAGTTTCTATTTCTTTTATCAGGAATACAGATTTTGTTTGATAAAATGATATCTTCTTGCATCTTGTTTTGCTTTTGGTTAGATATATTTATCCCTTCCAAATCATGTCTGATTATATTGCAACAGAAAATCTTCGTTCAACTGGCAAAACGTAAAGATTTATGTTTGCTTACCTCCCCTCCTGTGCTCTAGGTGTCAAAGACCCTCTCAACCGAAGCCTAAAAATAAGATGTAGTTGTTATTTCTAGAAAGAGTAAGCTTGTAAAACCCATGTAATTAGTTATCAGATAAGTAGAAAAGAGGAAAACAAAACAAACAAAAATTTGTTACGCTAGACTACATGATGCTACACAATAGCTACACATTATTATTATTATTTTTTATCTAGTGCCCCTTGATTTCCATTGAAGGCTGGGCATTCATATAAAAATGTTAAACCTAATTTTAACTTTGGTTGTTACCGAATAGGCATAGGATACTGCATCTTTCTCGCTCGTCGGTCCGATTCGGCAGCTCCTCTCTGCAACACCCTCCACTAGTTCCCTGTCTGCTCTAGGATAAAATTAAAAATTCTGTCTCTAACCTACAAAGCCCTCCACTCCTCAGCCCCTATATATATTGCCTATCTTTAACCTATACTTCCCTTCACCACCTCTGGCTCCTCAAATCGAGTAAAACTCTCCTCCAACCTCATCACATCTTCCCACTCGCACCTTCTATGATTTTGCCTGAACTGCCCAGCTCTCTCTGGAACTCCCTTCCACATCCAGCTCTCTCCTTCCTTCTCAAACTATAAAAAGTCCCTCAAACTCATCTGTTTAGAGAAGATTACTACCCATCCTGCTAGAATACCTGTTAATTGACCTCTAACCAATCCCACCTAGCTCTCGCTGTCCTCAATCACTGTTAGAATCAGGTAGCGTATAACTCATCCAGCTAGAACACACACACAATGAATCTTTGACCAAACCCACCTAACGCCAACCATCCACATTACTGTTACTACAACTATCTTCCCTCTGACCTCTTTACTCCCTTGTGTGTCGCATGTACCCAACTCCCTCTAGATTGTAAGCTTGCGAGCAGGGCTCTCTACCTCATGTATCAGTCTCATCTAGCTTAGTATGTAGTTCCTTTCTATGTTCTGTACCTAGCACTTCAGTTGTTGATGCTATATAAATAAATGATAATGTAATGTACTGCATGCTCACTATCAGCATGGTAAATCACAGAGATCCACTGATGTGCATTGGATTCAATTGTGATAGAACATGTGATAAATAAGAAGCTTGTATTTCTGATGCAGTAGCAACCGGTTTGAAAATGTATCCGTATATTCAAGGCTGATTTTCAATTACTTTGCACGTGTAAAAAAACAGTGACGTGTGTCTTTGGCTCCAAGGCTTAATTTACAGTGCTGCTACCTATTTAGGGGTGTACCCTCCAAATACACCGCCTCAGTAGGAATTTGTGCAAAATAGAGAAATAAAGGTGCGCATACCAGTGAAATAAACTGATACTTAGCTTTCTAGATTATCTTGCACAGATTTCGTATACATGTAACAAAACACAAAAGAGAACCACGTAGTGTAGATAGTCAGGATTGAATTAGGCACTTCTATCCAATCTCTTACATATGGCACTCACGTGGTAGGGAGCCACTCATCCAGGCTCTAGGCATAGGGGCAAGTGGGCAGTGTAAGTGAGGGTCTCGCCGGATGGATTTAGCGAAATCAGGTCGGCAGGAGAAACGAAGAGGAAGGAGGATCCAGATATTAGAAAAATGTTACAATTATAAATTGTAGTTAAATAGTGTAAAAGTCTATATGAAACAAAATCAGGATAGACAAAGGCTTGTTTGAACACTATGTGATGTAGGGTTGGGATAACAACGATATGCCATATTAATGTGACTAAGGATAGGTTTTATGAAATTTTGGTTTCCAGATTAATTCCACCAGAGGACCCATTTACACAAGATAGGCAGAGAGGATTGTCATTATTAACATTCATATAATTTCTTAGTTAAGAAATATTACAAATTATATATTAAACCTAAAAAGATAAAACTAAACTTCCAAAAACAGAATTATATCAAGTATGATTCTTTTTTCTTTCTTAGCATAGATGCAGAATTTCTCTTTTTCTCACAGTAGATAAACCTTTTACACTTTTAGTTTTATTTTATTTTTCTCTCCAGATTATTCACAACAGATATGCAGTGTTTTGGCACATCTGTTTACCTGTGCCTTTGTGTACTCAGATCAGTTTTGCCACATTTGTGTATGCTCTGTTTACTTAAAATAATGTCTCAAGAAAGATGCAAGGGAGAAAGAGATGAAGTAGAAGAATAACATGTTTTAATGGTACCAACACTGAATATTAAAGGTACGTCAGAGGATTTTAATTGCCTATATACAGGAAAGGGAGAGTTAAGTAAAGTAGAGTATTTATTACAAAGAAGTAAAAACAAAACAAAATATCCTACTTTTTCCAGGTATAAGAGCCTAATGTACAAATACAATGATTGTCCTTAAACTTTAAAAGGACGGAACACGGATTCCATTGCCTTTCTTATTAAAGTCCCTGTAGCAATGGGATGTCAGGATGCTGGTTGGCATGGCAACTAAACAGAATTATTGCCATGTGAATTATTGAAGCAGGCCTTTTTTTTTTCTCTTTCCCTTTTTCAATACTACGGCTACTATGAAGAAGTGACTTATGCAATTTCCACTCCCAGAAGCCTAGGCTTCTTACATGCCTTGGGGCTTTTTGATTCTTTCAATAAATGAGGCATTAGAAGTTAGAAAGGGTTGGAAGGAAAGCTATAGAAGGAGTATGTACTGTTCTTAGGAGTTTTCCCCCCGCTGCGTGTGGAATCAGACTAGACAGCAGTCACCATTATCAGTGGAGAGATGCCAGAATTAGCTTCCTCTTGTTGGCATTCATTGTGGAACAGATTTAGGAGCAAATGCCGTTACCATTGAAACACATTCTATGCCATTCTTGGCATATGCTTCATAATTGGCATATATCATGGGCATTGGGCAATAGCCCTCCCATTTAATACAGGACTTTGGGAAATGTATAGTATTGGGTTGGAATATTTTCATTACAGCCATTCATAGTTTTATTCCTCATTTCTTTTTATTGAGCATAGCTAAATGAAAGAATGTATCTCAGGCATATCTCTCTCTATATATATACATGCATATATAAAACATACACACAGACAATAATAAATATCAATTTTTAACTTAGACTGTGGTGTCAATTCATTAAAAGGTGAGTTGCAGGTCAGTCGAGGTATAGATAAACATTTTGACTCAGCAACTTACCTAGAAACTAAAGGTCTAAACTTGGATAAGAGCTCAGCTGGCCATAGACAATGCATAGTTAAATCATTAAAAACTCACTTTTTTTTATTTTAAACAATGGAGGGTCATCATTTGTTCTTCTTGCAAAACAAACTCACCAGGTTTTGACCCTACACAAAGTATAGTTATGTTTGTGAGATGAAATGTTCCACAGAATAAAGTGGTCTGGTCAACGGACATGAAAGAAGATACAAAAACAGAGGAGAAAAGGTCAGAGGATACAGAAAAAGGGCGAAGGAGGAGAAATGTAGCTTGCTAAGTTGTTGGTGGGAGAACTGGGTATGTATAAACATCTCATCTTGGTTATAACTGATGATATATCTAGATGTAACCTCACAGGGCTGGTCCTCCTGTCTGTTGTGGGCAGAGTATAGCCAACTCCCAGCTAGTGCTCACCTGTAGGAGGTGTTTTGGGAAAAATGGCAGGAGAATTCTACAAAAGAAATGGGGAAAGAATTAAAAATAGCTTGAATTTGGGAAACCTCTGGTATAGCTTAATATAAATGGGAGGCTGTTAGCAAAAGTGGACTACTACGGCAAACTCCCACCCCTAGCTTTCTAGGCAAATATGCCTATAGGGGACTGCATATAAAATAAATCAGTGGTACCTAATTTACAATATCTGCCCCCAGCAAAAATGGGGGTACATTAAAAACCATTGTATAGATAACTGAAAAATGTGTTATCCCTTCCTGTGTTGCAGTAACACAGTCGTACTTGGAAATGCGTCACCGGTGTGATTGTCTTTGCAGAGAAAGCCATATTACAGCTGCGCTTTGACCCATCCGCTTATGCACACATAGATCGTGTCATGCACAGGATACGGATTACTCGCTGAGCTACTCTTTAATGCTATACATTCTGGATTTTCATTATCCATTTCATGAATGAGTTATGATTAGTGGTGGCTTGTCCATTAGGCCAATTATCTATTACCCAGCAACAGCAGCATAAATACAGTATGCTGCAATTACAATGGGATGCAATCGCTCTACAAGGTGTTTTGTATCTGCCATTCCTTGTTTCTGTTACATCTATTGTTTTGTCAAAACAACATTTCTGGGTCTCTTCTGCTAGACAAAAACTTTGCATAGAGCCCTGTTGTTGTGATTAGCTAGAAAAGTATAAGCAGTTTTTCTCACTAAAAGCTTAGAAAATAAAGCAATTGTGAATGGAAGGACAAATACTACCAAAAACTTTAGGATTAGTCATACACTCAAAACAACCTTAATAAACCCTAACCCTTAGTAAACCCTAATGCAAATAATGATAACGTCATCCTCTTTTTCCTCTTTACAACACAGAAAAATAAAATACTGTAGTGTAATACAGATGTTTAATATGGGGTGAAAAAATAATATTGCAAACACAGTGTATATCAGAACATACACTTGGAGACAGCTGCTGATATAGGTATTTTTCAATTAATGCTTTGTGAGTATAAGCAGTTCACATCTTATTCTTATCAGTAGGGTGTACAGATTCCAATCAATGTATTCACTTTTGCTGGCACTAGCGCTGTACTCTGGTGTTCTGCATGACTCAGTGCAGTCATGTGACCTTTGCTGCCTTAATTCTCTATGTATTTCATTAATTACTTTGGGCATCATTGGGACCATAGTATCCCTGATGTGTGGCACCCCATATACATACATGAAAGGCATGGCTTATACTTAATTTATTCATTTATAATATATGAATGTTATCTGCATGGACATATCATTTAACTGACTGAGTAGATTGGAATAATGACTCTCCATTTATAGAGTGTAAGTTAGCAGGCAGTGCAATTCCTTATGGAACGATATACTACTAAGGCAATATAGTGAAAACATGTGTCTTTATTTGTTGACCAATAAAAACAAGGGTCTCTCTCTGCACTGCATTCAGACTCCAATCAGACGAGCGAAAATTGGGCAGACTAGATAGGCTGAATGGTTCTACTGTTTTTATAAATGGAATAACGAAGTCCCACTTCAAATAGGTCTGCACTGAATACAGACAGGATGTTTTTATGTTTATATATATATATATATATATATATATATATATATATATATATATATATAAATATACATATATATATGTATTTTTTTCATAGTCGCCACATTATTTCAGTGGCCATATAATATTTCATAAAGCACCATTTATTTGGCGAGTGCGGGTAATCATGTATTATAGTTCATTTAAGGATGTCACACTCCCATTTTTGGGGGTATACGTGTCCTTTTAGTCATGGACTTTTTATCATTCAATCCTTCCCACATCATTACTATATATTAATTGGATTTCTTTTAATGGCACCAAGTATTTCTCTGAGGACATAAAAGCTATTCTCAAGTGGTACTCCAGAATTAATATACAAAGATAAACAAACAAACAGACTTTTCACTAAACCCATATTTCAAATGCATTTTTTGCTCATTCGGGTTTTTAACATATTATTATACTATCAAAAATCTCAATCAAATGAAAAATAAAAATGTCCCTTTATATTTTTATAACGACCCAAAAAGGGTTGTTTACAAAAACCACTTTGGGGCACAAAGTTCAAAAAGGTTGAGCAGTCACCATGGAAGCCAGAATGATCCTACTGAATATCCAGTTGATATATATATATATCCAGACCTGAAGTCTTTGGAGAGATCATTTTCTAAAATATAAATATAAAGAAAGTATTTCATATCAGCTGTTACCTCTATGTTAAGCCTTTAACCACTTGGTGACCAGACTATTTTAGCCGTGTCTTACCCTTCCTGGCAGCGGCCATTTTAACACTTCTGCAGTGTTTGTGTTTAGCTGCTAAACAGGTATTAGTGAGTTATAGAAGTGGGCTGGCCAACTTCAGCCAGGGTTTCAGTAAAGATATCTTATAATATACACATGTATAAAAAGAAATCACATTAATTAAGTTCTAGTTTTATAAAACATAACATATTTTGCTCCATAAACAATGTCACCATAATTTAGATCTCTTTGGAGATACAATGAGTGACTATGTAGATCTGACCACTGCCTCCTGGACTCATTGGCATGAGTTAAAAGATAAATAGTTCTAAACAATGGGTGAGTGTCCATGATGTTTTCTTTATAGCTGAGTGAAAACTAGATTCTTTATTGCTGAAAAAAATATTTCACAATAATTTACATTGTGCTTAATGCTGATTATTAGATCCCTTTATTCATGGTAGTGTCCCTTTAAAGCATCCTTGCTAGGAATGGACGAGCAGGGAAAAAAAATCATCCACCTGTCACCAAACCCTGTTTGCCCTTTTTAAAGGATAATCAAAAAGACAAATTAATCTTCCAGTGAATACATTTAGATAAAGACTATTAGACAAAGGTCAGATAAATGAATATTTTTCATGAATCCCTTCGGGTTTTCTGGTAGAGAATGCAATGGTCCTTTTCATTCAAGTAATAGGAAGTGATTTAAATGCTTCATGAAAAACCATAGAAGGTTATGTAAATTACTTGTGGTTATAATGATGTTTAATAATTCAAAATGTCACACACTCATGCCAAACTTTAATGTCAACAATTCAGTCCTCTACAAGCAAACGAGCAGATTAAGAATCCAAGACAAGAGTCTGCTAATCTTTTGATATTGTCTTGTTATGGGTACCTCAGTCATCTGTCTTCTGTGTTTAACCCATTAGTTGTCAGAGAGGTGATCAGGGCACGTCCTTTGAAAGTTCTGATGCTCAGGTTATTTAAAAACAACTGTAGGAAATATAATTACTTAAGTGTAATTGACAGATTGCATCAAATGTAGACATTTTAAATAGAAATGCTTTAATGAAAGTGTGGTGAATCACAAAGGTTTGTCTACATTAAAAGGTATTTATTGGACGGCAACAGCACAACACTACACATACATCACAAACACACAGCCCAAACTCACAGTGCAACAACCCCGTTATTCTATCTTTCTCTCTCTCTCTATCCATCATAGAGTAATTACTCTATGATAACTTGTGTATTCGGTTTTAGACGGGTGCCGATTTGGACGAAAATCTGTAAATTTGTGCATTCGGCCATTCATTTAAAAAGCAAACGCAAAGATCTACAAAAAAATTCCAAATGGATGAATGCAGAATAAATGCAAATCATTTGTCTCTTCGTTTCATTAGCTGGTCTGCTCTGGAAGCTCTGATTTTCCTTGAGTTTCGGAGCCAACCAGATCACTATGGTGATCTGATTAGCCCTTAAATTTGGGCAACTCAGAGACCAGCCAAGTGTTATCTAATCTGGACAAAAATTGTCTACGTGACATATTTTTTTTTTGTATACAGACACAGCCATGAAATAAGCTGAAGACAGACATTTCGACAGACATCTCAGCCGCTAAAATGGCCCTGAAATTAGCAGAAGTCCTCTTCCCCAGAAGAGTTCCAAAAACAAAACTAATGGATGAACTTCAGCTGAAATGAATGCATGAATAGACAAATTGAGTTTTGGACGAAACGAAAAAAAAAATGGTGGCGCCCACATCTCATAGCAAACATCTTCCCCACATTTTTGATCAGGCCCATGGTTAGGCCTCCACATCTAGCAATGGCTCACAGATGCAAGTTGACTCTTACCGCAGCTACCAAGGGAAAAAAAAGACATTTGGGGTCAGATGGATCAGATCTCACCCGAAATTAAGGAATACCTGATCCAGGATTCTAAACATGTCTGGCCCATGATAGGACTATTTGCAGCAAAGAAGGTTCAATACATTACTTTATTTGTATTCTTTCATTAAAATATATGTATTGACATCCTGTACATCAGAGCATTGGTCTAGTTACATGTTGAAATTTGTCTTTTATTAACCTGGAGTCTGAGCTATTTCTAAACATTCACCTCTCATATTATGCTATGTTTCCACATGTGTTAATGCAATTTTTCATGAGACACTATTTTGATTAACATTTTGTTCTACAACTAATAAAACATATAACAATAAATCTAAATACAAATGACGTGCATGCTTGTGAATTATCTTGTTATTACTTTTTTTTTTTTTTTAGGATAGTGGGTTAAATTTTTAAGGGTATATACCATGGATCTAATTTTTTACACAGATTATACTTGGGCCTCATGACAGTGAAACCCTGACTAACTCATCATAATGATAACTTATGCTTAAACACTGGCAATTGAATTATGGAAATCTTTAAATCCTGTCAAGTTAGAATTCCATACGGACAGATAATGGGATCAGTAAATTCTTTATGGAATATTCATAATAGGCTAATAAAGGATTGACATTTTAACACCCTGAGTATAAGATCATTTAGAGAAGTTTTGAGACAGGTTTAAGGAATATAAAGCTAACTATTAAATTGTGTTTAGTAACTGAAAGCAAATCTAGCAACCAAGAAGAAAAATTTATAGTTATAATAAAAATGGTTCGTATTATAGTTTTACTGTCACAAATTCTGCTGCAGACACAAACATTATTTTGATGCAGAAGCCTAGCATAAATGTAAAAGCATAGGCAGCAGTGCATGACCGTCTGACATTTGACAGCTGTAAACAGGATTGTATGAGATATATCCTGGCCTTACAGAAATTCTGTGCTTGATTGTAGGAGGATTTGGGCACAGGGGCATTCAGTGTTCCGCACATTAAGGGAGAAGGTCTGTTTATGGGAGATCGATGCTCAGATATCCAGTATTCCAGGAGCCTGTTCCTAATTCATCCATCAGTGAACCCTACCTGATGCAAACAGCAGGCTTTCAATAACTGATTACTGCCATCTCTTATTGGGAATAAAATTTAAGACAAGTGCATGATAGATTGCTGAGGATACTGTTGCGTTAATATCTGTAACATAATCATGTTGCAAGACCACCCACAATGTAACTGGCACAATGTGCAATGACTGAAATTGGTACTGTGTGCATAAAAATACAGAGCATTGACAGAACCTCAGGCAATCCTCTGCTGGTGGGCTCCCACCTGTTCCTAAATTCTTTAGTAAAGACATTATAATTCCCTTTCCTCCTTCTAAACAACTTATCTCCCAGTCTTTCCATAATCTCTACCTCCCACTATTCTGGCATCCTTCTCCATCCCCCAGACCCACTCTTCCTTACTCCCCTACTTTTCTTTCTCCCCCCCCTCTTTTTTCTTTCTTTTTCTTTCCTTCATATTTATTCTTTTTTTTTTCTTTTTTCTTCGCCCTCCCCCAAAATTTCTGTCTTTCCCATTCCTTCCTTGCTTCTTTCTTTCTTTCTTTCTTTCTTTCTTTCTTTCTTTCTTTCTTTCTTTCTTTCTTCTCTCCTTCTAATCCCTCCCTTACAGTCTTTACTATTTCAGCTGAAAGGTTATTCCAGGTATTTAGGGTTTTAACCCACTCACTGATCGATTTTTATAGAGCTAAGTGTCTTTCTTGGATTTCTCAGCCAGACCTAACCAGAATGTCATTAGTTAAAACAACTGAATATTGACCATTATCTGTCTCGCTGAGAGTGATTTGGGTTTCAATCTGACTCCTGCCCGATGGAGCTATTCACTAAAAGGTGTGATAAGGTAACTTGAGGAATTGATCCAATATACTAACGTTTCAAAAGTGGACATTGAAAATGATAAATCTGAGATTGGAACCTGGAACTCCCTTGGGGCTATCTACTAAAAAGGGGATTTGCAGGTTAGACGAGGTGAGTTGAACACTTCATCTCACCAATTTATCCATAGATTGTGCAGCGACAAACATGGTGAGTCTCCCCAGCTAAGCAAACTAAACCAGGTTTGTCCCTGCACAATGTATATCTAAATTGGTGAGATGAAATTTAGATATACACATAATCTTACCTCAGCTCACCTTGTCTAACCTGCAAATCCCCTTTTTAGTAGAAAGCCCCAAAGGAGTTCCAGGTTCCAATCTCAGATTTATCATTTTCAATGTCGACTTTTGAAACGTAAGTATATTGGATCAATTCCCTTTATGTACTTCATAAAAGTGCAATCAATATAAATTATATCAGGAACATTATTATAGCAGAGTAGTCACCAGAAAAAAAGGATTTGCATCAGCTGGGCATAAGCATTGTGTCTATTTTAACTGGTTAGATGTTTTTTTTAATTGGATGTTTTTAAAGGGACAGTCTAGTCCCCAAACTCACTTTGTGCAAGATGAAGATTACTGCTTGTATAGTGTGTGAATTAATACAGGCATTCTGCATAAATAACATTTGTAATATTTGACTCAAGCCCTCCTCCGCGTGATTACTCTGCATGTTTACTGCATGTGCGGCAGCACTGGTTATATACACACTGAGGATATAAAGTTTTGTTTAATTTAGTCACTTCCTCTTCTCCTCAAAGTGAATACATTGTGTGGACTCTGGGTGACCTTGCGTGTGTACACAGTAGGATTTCATAACAGTGCAACTGATCACTAACATCACTAGAGAGCCATTAAATTTCATCTAGCTGTATGTATTTTATATTTTAAGCAGTGCAAAATGTAAAACATGCATTTTAAAGTACTTTGAATGCACATTAATATGCATTCACATTTGGAACATGCATTTTGGGCAGTAGACAGCCAAACTTGTTGGGGTAAAACACAATACACTGTGTGTATTTTAATGTTTGACTTTGAATGGATTACAATGTGATCATCATTAGTTGTGGAATGTTCCATTTTTAAATAGAACTCTTTTAAGCTGTAGGGGTGAGTACTGGTCTAATAATTGAACTGTAACTTTTATTAAATACCAATGACAAAAAAAGAGATTATTATTCCGTAAACAGCGGCACAGCATTTTACAAACAAAAAAAACCTGACAAATTTAGACAGTTTTGGCACTAGGCTACATATTGTTTCCAGAGGCACACAGAATATGAATGTTCTAGAATAAATTGGAAAGAAAGGTTTTCTATGACCTTAGAAGGGATAAATAGCTTATTAAGAGTGGCTCTCAATGTGTCACTCTTTATCTAATCTGACTCATTTCACATGTTATTCATCACTCGTTTAACTATTACCTTGTTTGAGTAATGTAATGTAAAACAGTTATATCTTAATCACTTTCCTAGTTATAAACTGCTAAAAAAATGAACTAATTTTATTTTTCCCCCAGTTACACTGAAAAGGTATGGCTTTCAAAGTGCATCCAAAAAAAATAAACCGAGTACATAATATAAGCATTCAAGAACCCGAACAATAATAGTACAACTTTGTTTCTGTCTAATAATATTGATGTTTGACTAACTATATCCTTATAGAAGGTATAGTGTACCATGAAACGTTATCTACATGTCTTTTCATTTGTTAATACATTATGTTAATTGCCTTTTGACAAAATTATTTTCTTGATTTTGAAGGTTGAATATGCATACCTCCAAAGGGACACTCCCACCAAATACTTAAAAGGTTTTACTTTTTTATTTTGTAGTGTTGATTTCAGATATGTCTTTTGTTTTTCTTATGTGACTGCTTTTAATCAAATATTTTACTAAACAAGTGTGACTGGGCGCCGCCATTTTGTGAAATATAATGTTTTTGGGTGTCACCCCCAAGTGACTTTACAGCACTAGTATCTCACTTTGGGGGGGCTGGGGACACAGATTGCAGTCTATAAGTCAGAATTCTGATCATAGACTTGCATTGAATGGGAGGGTAATGCAACTATTACGTCACAAGGGGGCGGAGTTATGATCCTGTTTGCTCAGGTCAATACTCTCTCTTTGTGTTGGAAGGCAGGTAAAAAAAAGTTGTACACAGTCACCTAGTCCTGCCCACTAGTGATACACAGGAGCCAGTAATAGAGCAGGGGTGTATCTTATGACATCATCATGCAGGCTTTGGCAACAGTTGTAAATAGAGACTGGAGATTTTGGATGATGTTGCATCATTGGAAATATTGTCAAAATGGAGGAGATAAACACCTAATTTTTTTATATGCAAATAATTCAATGATATAAAAAAAAACCCCAGTGACATGTGATTTATATATGTGTTTGTTTTAAATGACCAGGTTATCTAGTTACATCTTAGTAAGGGGTAGTGTCACTTTAAAAGGTGCAGTCCTTATTTTGCACCCATACCCTCTGTCCATCTTTCCTTCTCTCTTGTCCTTTTTCTGGGAGCTCAAAATTTCTGCATGGTACAAGTGTATCAAAAATCTGGTAATGCCCCGCCCACAGTCTCACCTCAAGCCACACCCACACAAATGAAAGTGTCCCTTGTTAGCCATTTGGGAGGTATGGATATGTGCCAACTATTCCCAAAGAGTTACTTCAATGCCAAAATTAAAAATGTTATTAAGATAAACTATAAAAAAAAGCATATCATTTTGAAATACTACCTATAGACTTGATTATACTCTACTGATTACTATATAGTCCATTTTATAGCCAAACAAGTATGTCAGCATATCATTGCCTCATTATAACCCTGACAGAGATTGTTTGAAAAACAAATATCTGCACCACTACCACCAGAATAGAAGCTTTATATTGGACATAACCAATGGAAGTTCATGAAAAGTAGGCCCAGGAGTGCTTCCTGTTAATTATTACTAAATCACAATGCCCCATGTATACACTTCTGATGGGTATAAACGAGATGGAACCTGCACAGAGCCAAATGAATAGTGCTTTTCTCAGCTCTGCTTCTAAACAAATTTAGTGTTAGTGCAGAAACCTTTCAAACAAGCTCGTTGATTATTTTTAATATAAATGAAGATCATTAGCTAGAATAAGATTTGCTCCATTCAAACTCCTGAAAGGGTGACACGTTCATTTCCAGCAACATTATCACTTTGCTAGACGTTTTATTAAATACAAGGAAATGTAGAATGAGGTCTCTAGCAAAGAAAGGGGACTCCTTTCTTCTGCAGACGTCTCCAATATGGGATGTATGAGCCCATCTTTGCACCCCGGGTGGCAAATACAGAGAAGCAATCATTATAACTCAATGCCAATTCACTGCCAGTTCAAGGAAGCTCAACCCTGAAGCTCACAGTAGCAAACTATAGTTCAGACAAATAGAATAAATGCTACGGTATCTACAGTAACCAACTGATTTATACAGACAAGCTTCTCACGCAAGGGTGTGCTTTGAACTTTTGGGCTGAATTTTGTAAAGCAAGGCAGAAACAAATAGAAAGCATATGAATTCAAAAAGGAAAAACATGGCAGGCAATATGTTCGATTACACCATAACCAATTTAGAAACAACAGAGGCATAATTATGTTTTTGTAATCTGTGTCCCCAACTAACACTGCTCAAACTATTCAGTGTTTTCACTTGGTCTGTATGGGATTTCTGTGAACCTTTCTTTGTTATGGGTGGATTTATTGAGCCTGGCAAAGTGTAACTACTTTCTACAACAGGTCATGATGCCTCTAGGCTTGTGTGGCTGAAACAGCATCCAGTATATGAAAGGAAATGGCTTGGCAATCCTCTGCAGGATCTTGTGAATCAGGCACGATGAGGTGAGTTTAACATTTCTTCAGAGATGCAACAATGCATTATGCAGACCAACAGAGCTCCTCCAGCAGGGCTAATTCTCCGGTGTGTCCCTGCACAGTGTATAGTCAAGTCTGTAACCTCTGCTCACCCAGCATTACTCATAACTTTGTCAGATTAATAAGAACTTTACTCTCAGGAGCTTATATCTCCATGCAGTCAGACAGAGTGACTCCCAACACTAAAAAAGCTATTGCATGTATCCCTTTGCAATCTATTAAACCCTGTCTCTGCCAGGCCCTGTGCAGCAGTCCCCATTTCCACACACCAGCTTAAGGTTAACTTTATTACTCTGATCCAGTTAATGTAATTTGCAGGGCAGTAAAAACGAAGTGTATATCTGACCCCCATTAGCAGACTCACAGCTGTTTATTACTCTAATTAAAACACACTTCTACTGAACCCTCCCATATTGCCACCACCTGCCCATTCCTATAGATTGTATGTGTGTTTAAGTTGGTAGGATTTATTGTATGTTTTTATTTAGCTCTGTTACAGTGTTCTCCTGTGTTTATTCCCCTGTCTGCCCCCTCTGGTGTGTATATGTGTGCGCTCCCTTACTGATTGCCAGTGATTCCTTGTTCACTGTGTGGGCAAGACTGATTTTAACTGTCTTTCCTCTCTTTACATTCTATTCTTTTTCTTCTTCTATTTTTCCCTTTTTTTTCCTCCTCCTGCTCTCTTTCTCCTCCTTCTTTTACCATCTCCCCTCCTGTTTTTTTTTTATATCTGGAATTATTTTCGTTTTGTATAGCACACACCCTCAACCAAGCTAACTGCAGAAGCCATGCATTAAATCAAGGTAAGAGATGAACCTCTCTTTGGTATTATTTGCCAAACCTTCTATGTCGTCTCTTTAATTTGCTCTTCAACAGTAGATAGAGATCTAGGATTGCTGGCTGCTACTCTTTATTCTACAATTCAGAATCAAGCCTCTTCTGATGGAGCTCTTCTACTTACTACCTGTTGTGGAATCAGACTCCTGAAAATGTCTTAACAAATCTGGCCGATAAAACCCCCTTTGCCCCCTTGCATTCCCCTGTGTACCCCTCTCCCCAAATTCCTCATTGTTTACTAAAATATACCTTCTAACCTTATTCTGCTTGCCAAATCTTTTCCAGTTGGAATTAACAGTGAAGGTGATCTTTGCAGTACAGCTGTTGCAAACACAAGTCTCATAATGCTGTCTGAGCATTCTGTGAGTTGTAGTTTGAGCAGCTGGGTGACACAGATTTTTTTTTTTTTTTTTTAATCTTTGGATTCTGGCAATTGATAGATGGTAATTGGTCTTCAGAAATCAGTTTCTTGTTTTAAATATTGCTAAAATGCTCTTGATCCCCCCATACTCTGATACTGTACGATGGAGGAATAATTCATATTGTGCTCGTAATAACATATAGCTGTATATCTCAAGTGGAGACATGAGGGTTCTTAACATAAGGAGTTTTAATGAAATGCAGTTTAGCAGACAGAGCAGGATTTTTTTTTTATTAAAGTTGATACATGTATTTGCTGCCAGTTGTTAGGTACGCGCAGTGCATTCTCTTTTTGTCCTGAGTTTTTTCTTTGCAATTAAAACAATGAAGCTTCTTTTAGCAACTTTGCCGACTTGTGGGGAAACGTTCAATGTTGACTGTTACATGCTATTTTTAATCTTGCTGTGTGATTTGCATTCATTTAATGAGTGCATGAGAAACGGTGTAACTAAGTAGCAGAATCCCGGCACCTAGGGATGGAGGACCTGTAAGCCGCAGCTGCTCTAAGCACTGCTTTGCTGGAAGTAGTGGGATTTGTAGTGAAACAAAGCATAGACGTTCAAACAGTCCTGCACTTAAATTGGATTATCTAGGGCAGAGAGAAGCTACGTTTGGGTTCTACAGCTGCTGTGGAACGTGACTCCCATGATGCTCAGGCAACCAAGTGGGAAGCTGGGCATCAAAAGAGTTGTAGAGTTTGGATCTCTGATTCAGAGTCTTTCTTTTATTCCATATCCCTATGTGTTTATGACCTTTCTAAACTGTTTACCAGAGCTTATCATTTTTATTCTGATGTAGTGGTTTGTAGTACTCATTGCTATGACAACCATATCTTTATGGGTACCACTGAAAGCAGACAAATTGCCATTTCCTAATTCTAAAATGTGTGGTCCACAGCAGTGACCTTGTAACTCATTTAAGGGTTAAGTGGTTTAACATTTTAACCAGCCCCATTGCAACAGTTTGCTTAACTAGCTGATAATCATGTGTCCTCATTGATGAGAAATACATAAAGATCTCACTATATTGTTACTGTAAGGCTTGCCTGGCAAGGCTCCAAATACATTCTGTACCCAGCTGAGAGGAGTAACACAACAGGTTGCAGAATGAGCAACTCTAGACTGCTCTGGCAAACAAGGTGTTAAAGTATGATTGATCGGAACTGGCTTCCAGAATTCGAGAAGCTGCATATTACTAACCAAATTAACTTGTAGCTGCAGCACATCTATAATATCCGTGACAGCATTATCCGATACACCACTTTTGCATACTAATTCCTTAATTTGACAAGCATACCACTATTGGACAATCCAGTAACCATCCCTGATACACTTGGAGGCAAAGGGGGCGGACTGGCAGCTGCTAAAAGTGCTTGGCAAAGGTACCTTCACATACTCTTCCGCTACCACTGTTTGAGTGTGTGTGTGTGTGTGGACACTGGACGATTTATAATGGGTTTATAAGAGAGACGCAATAAAAACAACAAAAAAGTGCAATTCCTATAATCAGATTTAGAACAGCCATAGAAACATAGAATGTGTCGGCAGATAAGAACCATTTGGCCCATCTGGTCTGCACGATTTATAGCACATGATTTATACATCCGGACACTTTTTGCATCTGAAATTGAGACTGTGTCCGCCGTGGGATGGCGGAGATTTTGAGCACAATTCTTTACGCACTTCTGCGCCTTTGTTTAATAAATAGGTTGGACTGGTGCAGACAGCGCCAGAGCACCCTGAAAGTTGGGGATCAGCAAAGCTTTTGCTGGGCGTTAGGGTTGCCACCTTTTCTTCAAAAAAATACCGTCTTTGGTTCTGTCGCCATAGACTTAAAATTGGCCTGATGCCAATTTTTTACCGGCCTGCTGGTAAAATACCGGCCAGGTGGCAACCCTACTGGGAGTTAGTGTTATAGATTGATGCACACTGGGATTGCGCTAATACTAGGCACGGTTTCGGTTTTCGCCACCTTTCTGAATCTTCTCCACTGTGCCTCGCTTTGTACAGTTGATAAATATAGCCACCTATAGGTACCTATAGTCAATGTTCACAAGACGGGCAGCTATTACTTTATATTTAGAAATGTATCACAATGTAAAAACCTTATGGAATCATAAATTATAAATCCTCAGCTGCCAGAGAAACTCTTTGTAACCTTCACTGTCAGTCATCTTGTTGCCGAGCTAGTTAGTCACTTCAAGACACAGCACAATGATTGACAGCTCCTCTTTATCATGTTCAGTTCACTATAGTCTGAAATTTTAATTAAAATCCAACAGTCCCTACTGCCACCTTGACTGCCACTGTCTGTGCTTATTCACACCACCAGCTAGTGGGCAATAACTGTGAAGTGGGCTTATTTGCCCCTGGAGGACTCTAAGTTCCATCTACTGATGGTAGTTTGTTCCAGCTGTAGTAATTCAGCATCCTAAGCCTATATCAATCTTGCTGTGTATCACATATTTCCTAGAACAGACTGAAAAAGAAATCAAGCATCAGGAAGCTCAGTGCAATATGTATTCTACCAGTATATGGGGCAGACATAATAACTGCCTGTGCATGCTCTAAACAAGTGTGCATGGCAACTGTGGATTACAGAGGAAAACGAACATACAATCAATACCTCTTATTCATGTGGAAACACAAGGATGACTTTTGGTGACATCAAGAATTACCTTTAACTATTGTGCTGACAACCTGTCCCAGAAAGCTTTGCTTTTTATTGGCCAAGTGACGGAAGTGACTGTAACCCTTTAAGCTCATTATATTAGCAAGCAACCATGGGGCATAATAGATTTAAGGCAGTAGTGCTGCTTTTGTCCCCTGCATACATATACTCAGTGTATGGTATTGGATGGGTTAAATAAGCAGGGTTTTTTTTTTTTTACACCCTGCTTGTAGTGGTGCTTAGAAGGGCCCTGGATACTGCCACAAATCTTTGGCAGTTTCCAATGTTGCCTTTTGTTAACCCTCTGTTGGTCACTTTAACTGCTTTGCACCAAAATTCCTGTAATGCTTATTAGGATTACTATGGGAATTGTTGTGCAAGGCTGCTGTGCCAAGAGCTGACCATCCCTTCTCTACTGTCAAGGACTGAAAATCCTGGGAGTTTCAGTCCAAAGCAGATGCTATACTAAAAGCTGCTTATTCATGTAACTATCTGACCAGCAAATTAAATAAAATGATACAACCGTATGGATCACCATCCTGTTAATATCATGTGTTTCAATTGTTTACCAAATACTGATGAAACCAGGAGAACATTATTTTTGTTGTGGCTTATGTTAACCTGTTTTAAATTTGAGCTGTAGAAGGAGTTTTAATGCAAAACTGAAAATATTAGTTGATTGCATATAGCAGTCTTGTCCAACTCTTTGCAGTTGAGGGCCATTAACTTGGTTAAATTGAGGGACCTCACATCCTTAATTTACTTTAGTGGACATACTCCTCTGCCTTCACTACCTCTATCAGGGGACACCCTAAAGAATGACACTGTAAATGTTTGGGACTGATACTCAGTAGTATGCACAAAAAGGGCTGTAGCAAAAACTAGGCTTTAATAGATCAGTTGGATCAAAATCAGTCATTGGCTGGGCTGGGACCAGAGTCAGCCAATCAGATGCCTCCCGAGGGCAACTGAAATTCTAGCCCTAATGGAGGATTTAAGAGGCATTGTGGGTTTAAAAAAAAAAAAAAAAAAAAAAAATCAACACTTTTTTTTGTTAAGTAGATTCATTTTAATTTTGGATGTCCCTTTCCCTGGGGCCGAACATGAGGACTCGAGAGGAATATATTAAGGTCATTCTTGTTCAGTGACTGCCCACCCTCATAGCACTCAAAGGGAGTTTATTTTTTATTTTTTACAGGTGACATTACATCTTCCCCTACCTGGTGTTGCAGGGGGCACATGCCCGGCTCCGGCTCCATCATTTTGACAGCCCATGGCTTGTTTTTAAAAAGGGAGGTAATACACTGAACTGTGTAGTAATTACGGAAGCACCTGGCCCTGGCATTTAAAGGGGGGAATATAATTAACTATGTGGAAATTAATGCACAGTTCATTGTTCTTTAATGAATGCAGTAATTTTACCACACCCGTTAATTTACCACATAGTGCGTTTTTTGTATTAAACGTTTGCGGTAATAATTTTACTGGACCCATTTAATAATGGGGGGGCATTCTTTTCAATTGCAAAAAACAGTTAAGGTTTTTGAGACTAAGTCTAACCAACCTTAATAAATGTCCCTCGAGTCCTTATCTTCAGCCCAGAGAAAGCGGCCGTCCAAAAATAAAATTATTCCACCTAACAAAAAATAAAAATAAAAACCCACAAATGTATCTAAATTCCATCCATCCTCCGTTAGGCCTGGGGTTTCAATTGCCTTCAGGGGGCATCTTATTGGCTGGACCCAGCCATTGTAGATTTTGATCCAACTCATCTATCAATGCCTGTTCTTTGCTATTCATTTGTGAGTTTACAGCACTTTTTGTGAATATACTTTCATATCTTTGTGTCAAGTGAGCTTAGCCTATGGCCTTGACATGTGAAGTATATTCTGTACTATGAGTCAGTGCTCACTTTTCCTACAAAGAAATATGTCACATTCTAATATTTAACTCCTGCTTGGCCATAGTTAACTGAATCACAGGTAAAGCAGAATTACAACCATTGTAATATACTAATCTGAGTTGTAATGGAAATGAACACTTTGCTTCAGTTGGAGAATAAAACAGCAATTGGAAACACATAGAGAACCATGGAGCCATCATATCACCTAAACAGTGCTTATAGTGGGAATCTTATCCGAAGATCCATTATCCGAAATGACCCAAAATCCGTCAACTTTTTTTGGGATAAGAATTCAGATAAGGGATACTCAACTTCTTTGAGCCACATTGTGAAACTCTGTTGTTAAGTAGTTGAAATAAAGTTGCCACAGCGCTGTAACATAGAAACATAGAAACATAGAATGTGTCGGCAGATAAGAACCATTCGGTCCATCTAGTCTGCCCAATTTTTTTTTGAGTACTTTTATTAGTCCCTCGTTCCCGGTCTGTAAGGGGAGGGATGGAGTGTTGGGCATGGAGCAGGCCATTTTGGCAGCTCCCGTCCTATAAATGTTCTACATTACCCATCTCCAATGTGAGCAAGTTGTAGATATAGAACATTTACATGGCTGGTGCTGTCGAAATAATCCGTTAACCCAAGCATTCCGGATAAGGGGTACTCAACCTTGACTTCAGGAACACTATACCATGATGACAAGAAACAGCTGGCCTTGACAGCCTTAAATAAACCAGGCAGTGCTATAGTTTTATTGTATGGATCTCAAAATGTAATAGACTGACCTGTATATACAGCTCTGCAAAGCATGTAAACAGGCATCTCTGAGAGGCCTACTCAACTCTTATATTGCGACAAAATGAATTCATCTTCTTAGCAACTGTAGATCGATAAAACGTGTAAAAAGAATAAGCCTGGCACTTACTGGATATCCGCTGTAACAAAAAACAAAACAAAAACCCAAATCCCCCACCATGATACTACATGCATTCACGGTTAGAAATCACATACACAATTTTTTCAGAATAGATTTCAACTATGACGCATTTATTGATAGTTTCCCTTTCACTATCAAGCATGTTGAAGGGATATTTAATGTCAACAGAGCATAGTTTAAAAAAAAAAAATTGAAGTCATTACACCATTATAAAAGTAGCGCATAAATTAAAAAAAAAATGGTGGAGCATAGTCCTGGAGCCATGAGTCTAAGCATTAACCAGAGCATTGTGTCTTCTTGAAATGTGGTGCGCCTTTCAAGGGTTTGAGTGGAAGTACAGTCTTTGGGGGAGATATGTTAACATTAAATAAATAGTTAAATGGGCAATATAAAGAACTCCCCAATGATCTGTTAATTAACAAAAATGTAAAAGAACAAGAGGTCATCATCTGAGATTGGAAGAGCAAAGATTTCATAGACAACAAAGGAAGGGATTCTTTACGGTAAGGACCATAAAAATATGGAACTCACTGCCATGAGAGGTGGTGCTATCAAATACAATGATGTATCTTAGAAAAACAAGACATACAGGGCTATCAATAATAGAAGAAACATTAATAATTTAAAACTTCTTGATTCAAGGACAAATCGGATAGCCTTTTTTCCTTTCGCCCCTAAGCAGTAAAATTTGAAATTCCTTTTTTAGTCTTCTTTTCAATCAAATGCAGGAATGAGAGGTAGAAGGGTTGAACTTGATAGCCTTGGGTCTTTTTTCAACCTAAATTACTATGTTTCGATCTTACAGCCCTACAAGGGTAACAGGATATGACATCATATTCTGGCTTCTCGTAGCAAAGAAGTCCAGTCCTATCAGTCAATGTTGGTAACAGAATATGACATCATACACTGGCTTCTGCATTCAAGGAAGTCCAGCCCTATCTATCAGCCTGTTTATCTTAATGTACTTGCTTCTGATAAAGACCCTATTGACCAGGGGTCAAAACGTTTGACTTGAATACCATATTCCATTAAAACCTCAATTCACCTATCCAGAGCCTGTATCTGCGTTCACCTCTACAGCATTGCCACTGAAAAGGTAGTATTGGTATAGAGGTCTCCATTTTCTACACCACCTGAACATGTCACTATAGGATGTAGATAGATTCCAATCCCCTTAGAACTAAGGCCAAGACCTGCGGTCTACTGTTTAATTCTTTACCTCTAGATTTCTTCAAGGCTCTGAACAATAAGTCTGCTATTTGCACCAGATTATTGGCCCAAATTTTGGTCCAGTTTTACTTGACACATTTGTGCCACTGTTCTTTTAGTAGACTCTGGTGTTGTATTTTCACCTCAAGCAACTGTATTTTTCCGTGCACTTTAAATGAGTTAATGGGACAAACATAAAAATGTAGTATCATCTTGATTCTGCACAGTGCAAAATGGCGGATTTTGGCTCCATGTATGAATGGTAAAATCTCACTAAAATGTATTCAATGTTTCATTTCAACATATTGGTGTTGGGAACTTTTGTGTCCTGTCAATCAATGCAATCCATAGGCACACACGAGGATTAACATATCAGCTCTGATAATGGCACCAACACAGATGGGCCGATTCAATAAAATGAGCAAATAACTCGAGGAGGTCGACTATCATTCTGAGAGTAAGTCAAATTCAGCAGTAAGTTTGACTTACAAAACAATCCCCAAGTTCCAGTCTTCTCCACTGAAAGTTTTGTGAGGTGAAATGATCAAAGCTATTTTAAAGAAATGATCAGAGCTATTTTTACTTAGTCTCAAAATGAAAGTCGGAGTTTTGGAATTGTACATTCCACCCATGAATGCTTATAGGGTAAGTAATACCACTAACTATGATCCCGGGGAATGGCATAAACAGCCTCTCAACCAGTGAAAAAGATTAGTTGTTCCTCTAAATTACAGGTCATTCTGTTTGCTTTTAGGGGTTTAAGAAAATATTAAGTAACAGGTATTATGAAATGCCATTTTTAGGATTAGTCTGCTATGCTATGTGGAGCTGGTGTCTTGTTTTTTTTTTAAATCGCTCTCATGGAAGCCTTTAAATAATTATTTGAAGTGCCTGGTGGTCCTTTGCATCAGATAGGCTCGGCAGGGGGAGCAGGATGCATTGGCAGAGGTGACATCTGGACCCCTGTGAAAATCCCTGCTCCCTGCAGCTAATTGCATACTGTTTGTACTGTATTTACTGCAAGAAAGGATCTCTCTGATCCCAGCTGCTAATTATGGAAAGCTATAAGTAAGACCCCAATCCTCATATTGTATACGCACTGTACATGGGTATAATAGTATTTGTCTGTCAGTCTTGTTCCTCTGGGACAAACCAATGTGGTAGGTAACTGAATGTATCTTCAAACAACCTTTGAGACGATATCAGTAATGGGCTTTAAATTCAGGCTAAAACACATGTGTTTTGTTTCTCTTCTACTTTATTTTTAATTAATTTAAAAAAATGTGTCACATAATGCCATAATTGCTCCATGTTATCTCATAAATGTATTTGAGTGTTACCCAAAGACCAGTCGTGTATTTAGGGTTTGTGCTGCACAAGGCCTAACTAAACTCATCTACACCTAATCCTCATTGGTCCCACCCCATCCTCTCCATGTTACACCCCTTCCTCCCGTACTCCAAACAGCTACTAATGTAGTGGTAAATGTCTGGGAGTTGATATATTGTATCCAAGGAACCAGGGTTTCCTCGTCAGTGTAATGTAAGAGCGAAGCACGGTATTACTTGATAGCAACTGTAACAATTCAATAGTAAATCAAGGCAGCATATTTCACAGATTCAGCCCACTCTTCTTATTGTAGAATAAAAGGTTTTTATATAACTTTTCAGTCACAAAGCCATGTAAACACAATGTAGAATAACACCTCATATCTCAGTACAGGTTCCTCCCATAACCTTTCCATTACACCAGATTACCCCCTTTCAACAGCAGTAGATTGTCTCCACAGCACCAGATTACTCTCACACCCCTTTCCATTTGACCATATTGACCTACACCTCTTTCCACTGCACCATATTACCTCTACATTCCTTAGCACAACACCAGTTTACCCCTGTTGATCTAATGGGGCAGCCTGGATGTCTGTGGAGACAGCACAAGGAAGCGTGGGAGTATATGCCACCAACAAAGGTAGTGCTGGGTCTACAGTTGCTCCAGTCTGCTGCCCTAGGCTGAGTTGGCCTTGGCTGAAACACAAGGGTTTCCCTAACATTCTCTTCATCCCTATCACTTTCACTGTTTCTCTCTCTTTCCTCCTCCTCTTGCTACCTAAATATTATATAAATACAAATATTGGTAAAAAAAAAGCATATGTTTTGTAGAGTAAGTATATACAAACATACTCTAAAGCAGAGGTCTCAAATCCTCCAGATGTTAATAGACTACATTTGCCATAAAACTCTGTTATCACATCTTGAGGGATGCCGTTTGACACTCTTGCAATAGAACAGGTACAAGTAAATATAACCTTTCAAATGTTGTGTACATTTTTTAAATACATTTTTAATAACATCACATACAATTGTCTGTGCATCAGTGTTGATGGGCTTAGATGATTGATTCACTATGTTTTCCACCTTTTTTATATATGAATACAACAAGCCCAAACACCACAGATAGCATCAGTACACAGCTGCCTCTGGCACATCTACCACTATCAAAGAGAATGTTATGTAAACTGTGTTAGAGATCAGGAATCCTGTTTTCCTTACACATGCATAGAAATTTGATAATGTCAGGGACTATAGCAGTGACAAGGCATGTAGTGTCCTGTCCCTTGTCCAATCATTGCTGTGTAAAACAAAAGAAAAGAGATTCATAAAGAAACACTTCATCATTTGTCTGTTTTCCAAAACTTTGAAGTTTGATGCCTGGAGTGCCCCTTATTTATTTATTTTTAATCTACCTGAGCTGAATTACAGTGTTTATTGTTTATTGGGATATTTATCATCTCTGAGTAGAGTTGAGCAGACACCTGGATGTTCGGGTCCGTGCTCGAACTTGACCCTGAACCCGAACCCCATTGAAGTCAATGGGGACACGAACTTTTGGCCACTAAAATGCCTCTAAAAAAGTCCCGGAAAGGGCTAGAGGGCTGCAAAATGAAGTAAAATGTGGGTAAGAGTGTCCCCATTCATATGAATAGGTCAATTGACCTATTCGTATGAATGGGGACTCTTTTTCGGTTTATAGAAAGCCAATAGCATTACATGTATTCCATAAACCGAAAGTCTATAAACCGAAAGACATTCGGTTTATAGACTTTCGGTTAATGTAATACATGTAATGCTATTGGCTTTCTATAAACCGAATCTCTTTCGGTTTATAGACTTTCGGTTTATGTAATACATGTAATGCTATTGCTATTCTATAAACCGAAATAGAGTCCCCATTCATACGAATAGGTCAATTGACCTATTCGTATGAATGGGGACTCTATTTCGGTTTATAGAAAGCCAATAGCATTACATACAATGTATATGTATGTAATGCTATGGGCTTTCTGATGGGCTGCCCTGCAGCCTTTCAAAACTCACCATTAAATCGCCGAACCCCGAACTCCAACCCGAACATACAGTGAAATGTCCGTGTTCGGGTCCGGGGTCCAAAAACCGTAATGTTCGGTACGAACCCGAACAGTGCGGTTCGGGTTCGCTTAACACTATCTCTGAGTAATATTTATAGTGCTAATATTAAGCGCTAATTAGTTTGGAAATAGAATTCTGTTTGACGTACATAATTCTTTGTAACGCAGCTTCTCAATAAATAGATTATTATTTTTAAATATCTCTCTAGACTCCAGAGTCCAGCTAGCCAGGGTCTAAATTCCCTGAATCTTTCAAGAAAGATTAGAACTGTTCTAAATAGAAAGAAAGGCCTTATGAAGCCCTTGATATGCATTGCTAGGCGTTTCTTATATTTTCCATCCCCTGTTTGCACAAACACACATATACAAAATAACTGTGATTATGTTGCTTGGCCTATATTAACGGAAAAAGGTATTCTTGTCAATTCACATAGGAACCAAATGAAGAACTCTCGTATCAAGATGAGATTAGGAAAATTTGTGTTCAATGACTTCCTACGTCAAACCAGTTGAGTACCTTTATAAAGTATTATATAACACCACAGCCTATTGATGTATTATCGTAAACCAACTACTTAGTGTTCTGCTTGGGGACTATAAGATTAAATACTTTAATCTTCCATTCATATTTACAGCTTCAACTAACAAATCAGACTAATTAACCCCCTGAGAGCAAGAGGGATAGCACGATAGCTAGATTCATAACACTAGAATGACAATCATATTACTCTTCCACCAACTACAATGACACTGATTCTCAATGTATAGCATATTGCTCATTTTATATTGATTGATGTGTAGACTATAGAATTCGGCTAAAATGGCTTCCTTTTCACTTCCTATGGCTATCCGAACCTGACTTCTAATAAAGTGACACAATTACCTGTCCTCATAGGGAGTCCAATTCAACATTGCAATATGATGTTGATCTAGAAGGGTTAAGTGATCATAGATGCCTAAAGCATATGAGTATACTCCTCTGAGTATCAGAAAACTGATCCATTGGTTGTAATGTTCAAGTTCAATAGAAAAAAAAATATCCTAAAAATGTCCTGACAGTGTACTAGGGGTGTTTGTTCATGAAAGGCAGAATTTCAGTTTATTGGGAAGGGAATTTGAAACTTAAAGGAACACCTAACGGATTTTAAGCAAGGGTAAACCCGACGTGTATCGTAATAGATACATGCGGGTTTACTCTCTGCTGTGTCTCACCTGCAGACCCAGCACTACCATTGTTGGTGGCATATCCTCTTTCACTTCCTTGCTCTGCCTGCACAGACATCCAGGCTGCCCCATTCGATCAGCAGGGGGTAAAGTGGTGTTGTGGTAAGTACCCCCTGCTGATCCCATGCAAAAAAGAGATTCTCTCTCTCTGAGCTAGCAGAGAGAGCCAGTCGCCGACCAGACAGCTGTCTGTTTCCTATGGAAGTATGGCAGCTGTTGGTCAAAGGTACATGTCAGTTTATCCTCACACTAGGAACAACTATCATTTCATGTGTGCTTATATATATATAAGAAGCTCAAGTGAAAATATAATGTTTAGTGCTCCTATAAGGGCAAAATAGCCAAGCTGGAAAAGTTCTGCATGCTCTTCCACCAAGAATTAGTACTGCTATAGACTATAGGCTATAGATATATATGTATGGATGTAGGTATGTATGTATGTATGTATGTATGTATGTGTGTATGTATGTAGGTATGTATGTAGCCAAGTTGGAAAAAGTGTCCAATGCAGCTGAATGGGAGAATTTTTCTTTGGCCTTAAATGGACTGTCTGATGCCCAAAATGCATCTTACAAATATTAATGCATATTAATGTACGTTAAGATGCATGTTTTACATTTTACATTTAAAATTCTTACAGCTAGGTGAAATGGTGAAATTACAAGAAACCAGGACTTCCCACACTAGCTGAGTTTTTGCTGTAGGAACCAATGAGGATAATGTAATTAAAATTAGTGGAATTTCCTGTCTTTCTAGTGATGTCATCAGGTAATGTGTTGCACTACTGTGTCAAAGAGCAAGTATCCAGGGGAAAGAGGCTTCAAACGCTCACCATAAAAGGGTTCAGTAAAATCCAATGCTCCGACACCTGCAGAGGATATTTAGAGACGTGGTACTTTATCGTAAGACGTTTTCTGTTTGTAGTGTGGACTTGACCGTTGTATTTTTGTGTCAAAGAGCAAGCATATCACAGTCCACACAATGTATTCAATTTGAAGAGCACAGGAAGTATCTATATAATCAGTGCTGCCGCACCTGCAGTAAACATGCAGAGTAATCACTGGGGAGGGCTTGAGTCAAAAATTAAAAATGTGATTCATGGAGAATGCCTGCATCAAATCACACTGGGGAAAAAAAAGCCTGTGCATTATACAAGCAGTGATCTTCATCTTGCAACAAAGTGAGTTTGGGAACTAGACTGTCCCTTTAAGTGTGAAACTCCAGTCTCAAATCCCTGCATTTCTCTCTCTATTGAGGAGACCCTAGAAGGTATATATATATATCACTTGCTGCACAGACTACTTTCTAACAACATTTTACTACCCATGAGGCCATTCTTACTGATCATAATCGACCTCACTGACACATGATCACCATTAACTCTTGTATGGAAAGATGGAGGAATACATATGAAATATAAAGTAAATGACATTACTGCTTTATTTCATGCATGAAAAGATAAAATACACATAATATGTGAAGTTGAAAGGAGTGTTATTACAGTCTAATCATGTTCTTGGTGTCAAGAATACAATGTGCTATACATATATTGTAGTTTCTTTTCATTCGTTATTGATGATGGCCATTTCTTTCATCATCTGGCATTATGCAATGTAAAGACTATATTATAATAATATTAATAAATGTAATTAATATGTACTGTTGGGGCCCAAAGTACTTTACAAGAGAGGAAAAAAACCCAACGGAATAATAAGTTAATAAAGATTGCTCCAGGAGAGTTATTTGAGCACTGAGCTGGGTCAGGTTTACTGAGCAGAAACAAAATATGTTTACGTATGTAAACAGAAGTATTGAAGATTATAGGGAGAGTAAATGCCCAAAACTTATTTTGTATATAAAAAGGCAAATTCTCCTTGTGGTCTATCATTTCTGAATGGTACTGCAGGAAAGATGTCAACAATCCAAAGACTTGAGAGAGGTCATTTCATGAAGTTGTTGCTTTACTGAGACAGTCTGGCGACCGTAGGTTTCTCCTAGTGGTGTGTCTGTGTGTCAATCATGTAAGATGGAAGGGAGGAGAAAGTATACGTGAATGGCAAGGAAAATGAAAATGTTTAGGACAATGCTAATATGAACATATAGGAAGAATTAACGTGGATGCGATCTGTGAATGTTATTGCAAACAGTTAGGAATGAGACAGTAGTGTGAATCCGGATAAGAATGTATTTATGAATGGATTGTGTATGCAAATAAACAACTAGAAAGTATGACACTGTTATAAGAAGGAGCAGGCACGCAATGAGACAGACACAAGATGCTGGCACTGTAATATTAAAAGGAGCACATAACATACTGCAGATGCACACTAGACCAGGATAAAAAAAAAAAGCACTAGAGAAATCCTTTTGTAAAGCAATTTTTTTTTTTTCAGATTTAATCCCTCTTGGGATATTACATGGTAAGAAGCTGTTAATATTACACTGGAATTTGCTTGCATGGCAATTTGGATTTACTGTCACTTTAATTTATGCATAAATGTCTATGTGTAGACAGTTATGGCCGGTCATGCCAAATATATATTTGGAAACATTGATAAACATTTTTTAAAGGATCTCTGTTACGAAGGTTGGCGAAAAAACTGTACTGTAAGACATAGGTGCACAGAGGACAGTAATACTCTAACTTGTAATTAAATAATTAATACTATCTATCACTACCGAGGCGGAAATCTTATGTTTAGAATCCTGTGTGTCTGAGGAACTATGTGACTTGCGGCAATGCAAGAAGGAAAATCTGAAAAGAAAACCAGAGGAAAAAGAAATGGTAATGTGACATAAAATCATATTTAATAACATGCTTGTCTACATTGTAGCATGCACTTTAATATCACACTTAATTACATCAATTTAAGCAATTTGCTTTCACGTGGTCAATATTAGAGGATTGTTTTTATTCCCATGATAAATAAAGATTCCCTGGGGAGAAACACAGCCTGCAACTGGGAAACAGAGCCTTTGAGAATGTAGATGTTAACCCTGAAGCAACTATTAGGCTGATTTGCCTTAACAACTATTTAGTGTGTGTGTTTATAGCCAAATCCTAAATATATATTCTGCCTTCTGTATACTTTTAAGGTTTCTGCACAGCTCATTAGTTTTATGCTTTTATATGAGATGCAACCACTGGGAATATCTTGTTCTGGCAGGAGGCCACAGTACCTGGAGAAGTGATGTTTATGCTGAGCAAGTTAGACAGGTCAATTGCATTTTGAATTATAACCTTCATAGCTGAAGCGGGAACATCTCAATACAAAATGAAGAAGTTTGGACCTCACAGGCATCCTGAAAGTTTTATTTAATCGAAACAAAAGTTATTTTTACAATATGTTGAGAATACTGGGACATAGGTACTTGATAAGAATCACCTATGCCCAGCTATAGTGAGGTGCTTGAGATCACGTGATATAAGTGGGATCGAAAGCTGATTCTCACACATCGGTGCTTTACTTGCCCTTTTAGTCAGAAGGCGGACTGGGTGCCCGATGGGAGCAATTGTGGAACTGCATTATAACACATAGACTTATGATGGGGTTTACCTGTACTTGCAAATATATTCTCTGTACTTCTCCAGGTTGGTCAGATGCAGGTATTGATGCATACGGATCCTGAGTGCAATCTCAGAGATGTCCGAGTGACAAGCGTGACATTATGACTCACACAACATTCTAATAGAATACTGGTTCACCATCACTGGTTTAGAATGTGCTAAGTGGGCTGAAGATATTAAAAGAGCCTTTGCATCTTGTGGTTGGTATATATTAACTGTAGTTACAAGAGATCTAAAAATCTAATTGTGCAGCATGCTCTATTGTCTTTGTATCTATTCTGTCTTGCTGAATAAAAGCAATGATAAGTGAAAAGAAGTTGTCTGTTTTCTGATGTTTTTCATGAAATTTCATTTAAGACTCTACTTAATATGCCCAATCTGCCCCGAGTGCTTGAACTCAGGCCAGTTTGGGGCATACAGACAAGTTCGGCTACCCAATAGGACTGATTTTATCAATTTCAGGCTGTATTTTCAGACACTTTCGGTTTGGGGGGGTTGGGTTTTTTAAAATAAAATTCTACAGTTTTTAAAAATTTTATTTCTGGCCATTACGGGAGAACTTCGTCTATTTTGGATATAGCTGAAATTCTCCCATTGACTTCTTTGGCCAAGATCTCCTTGAAATGGCCCTGAAATAAGCCAAAGTCCTCCCCATAGAAGTCTATGGGAGGACAGAGGATACCATTTCGGCAGCCAAACCTCCGAGGAGTACAGCTTCCAAAATGTCAGCACGAAACTAACTGTACCTTTTAAGCTATTCAAACTAGCAAAAACATATGTCAATAACTAATCAATAGTTTTGTATAATGTTTATATACGTACTTCTCTTCAGGTGCTCTACTCTAATGTTCACATCTTTCCACTGAATTGCTGTCTGAGGCACTGGATTATGGCTCCAGGTTCTCGAGTGGCATGGGTTCAAATGCTGCCATATTTTGCTCTCTGACTTTGATTTCTGTCATATATGCATCATATTCAGTGTTAGCACTGTGTAGCACTTGTATCCTTTACTTTCTAGGCTGCATGCTGGCTTATGACATCTAGAAATAGCTTAACTGTGACATCACCACCAATGTTTGTGATGTATTTATGTGTTATCTACAGCTGCATGACATGTCCCAGGTTTTGCTCATCTCAGTGTAACAAACTCCTCTAATGCAGTAAAGTCTGCTCCTTCATCTCGATGGATGAATATGGTGAGTTTCACTCGCAAAAATATATGTAGGGCTATGGCAGACAACAAAGTAGGGGATGCTGTGATTGCACACCCTACATGTGCCAGAGCTTTCTCAGAGGTTTTTGACTGTAGTGTTATTTCAATACTAGGGATTAATTATACACTTTCATCTGGCACCACCATTTATATGCACATCAGGACTATTGGGGGAGCAAAAAAGATAGACCTCCCTAGTTTGAAGGTATTTTAGAGATTCAGGGAGTATTACAAATATTGAATAGTGGGTAAGGACTAACAGCCCTTGAGAACCCTTGGCATAGACTAACAGCCCTTGAGAACCATTGGCACAGACTAACAGCCCTTGAGAACCTTTGGCATAGACTAACAGCCCATGAGAAACCTTGGCATAGACTAACAGCCCTTGCAAACCCTTGGCATAGACTAACAGCCCTTGAAAACCCTTGGCATAGACGAACAGCCCTTGAGAACCCCTGGCATAGACTAACGGCCCACGAGAACCCCTGGCATAAACTAACAGCCCATGAGAACCCCTGGCATAGACTAACAGCCCATGAGAACAACTGGCATAGACTAACAGCCTTAAGAATACAAGTTGTACATTGCACAGCACTTAACATGTTGTCCATAGTATTGTTTAGCAGTGTAGTTTTATGGCACAAGGGGCAGGTGACACCAAAGATTCAATGGCTATGGCTACACAAACAATATAACTGACAAAATTATATATATTGTATTACCAAAATTGCAAGCATACCTAAATTAGGAGAAAAATGTGTTTTAAATGTGTCTGCTCCTGCTTATGACATCACCTATGGCACAGTATGCAAATTACACATTTCCCATTGTAAAGCAGTCCATTTGCACACCGTGCCACAGGGGAGGTCATGCCGACGTTTTGGCAGTCTAAATCCTGAGGAAATGGAAGCCTCAGTTTTTCTTTGTGGACTTCTAGGGGAGGGCTTATTTTGGGGCCATTTCAGGAGAGCCTTGGCTATTATGAAGAAAAAAATAACATCATACATTAATTAAATACATACAAATAAATACAATTAACATAAAATATTAACATATATATTTTAACTGTATATGAATATTGTTGTGTTTTTATGATATGTTAACTTTAATTCTTGAATACTTTTATGTTCAATTTTCTAAATAAAATCCAGAGAATTTAAATGCCCGGAATTTAGTTACTTCAGTCCTTATTGACACCATTTCCTTGAACCAAACTTGGCTGAAGATTGGCCTGAGATCGGCAGAAATTTCCCTATTCAGTAGCCGAATTATGGTAAAAAGTATAGAAGCTACAAACAGGCCCTATTTCAGGCCAGATTGGTCTATACTGGGAAGATCCCATATTGTTTTTGCACTGTGCACAGGCATGTACATCTGACACAGTCTAAACACAAGAAAATGAGATCCAGTGTCTGTATGGGGTAGCTTGGAGCATAACCCCAAATATTTTTTTTATTATCTTGATTATCTGTTTTTAACTTGAAGAAAAGAAAAACGGGGTTGCTCTCGTCTAGACCACTGATGGCTAACCTTGACACTGCAGATGTTTGGGAACTACAAATCACATGATGCTCAGTCTGCCATGAGCCTGAATAAGTTTCATGGAATAAGTAGATCCCAAACATTTAGTTTCAATGTTACCCATCACTACTCTAGACTTTTGAGCATTACTCACTCTGGCAGTGACTTTTGCAAAACTTTGGGTAAAGTAAATTCTCAGATACTTCGACCCAGGTTTGCAACTTGCTTGTTAACTCACCATCACTTACTATTTAGCTATTAACCCTCTGAACGTCTGTTGTCGGAACACTAATCTGAATGGGGCATTTAGAACAACATTGCCAATTCTGGCACATTCAAAATCCAAGAGAAGAACATGTATGGGTGACCTACCGTATTCTATGCTTGATAGACTGTGCTTTTAAAAAATAATGTTGTAATTTTAATGCTTCCACCCCTATTAATATCTGTTCCCAAGTGTTTCCGCAATTTAATTTTTAATAAACCAGTTGAACATATTGGATGGCGGTGTGTTTTTGTAGAAACATGAAGGCAACATCAGGTCTGTGTAGGATGTAGGTAATTTTAGTCCAAACATTAAATTAATTCCTTAAAGGTTTTCATCTCTAGGAAGCACTTAACAGTGGGATCCGTGATAATATCTTAAATGAACATTGTGACATTTAGCAGTCAACATTAAAGGGCAACTAATCTAAATCCAATCATTTAAATGCTTTTCACAATTCTATAGGAAGCAGCATTCCATAGGGTCGACTCTGGTAGCACCGATTTTCATTGAGAAAATTAGAGCTCCGAGTTTTGGACCACTTATGATCATTATAGTGATAACTACACTGGCAAATGCTCCCAGTCCCACATTATACACATTGGTGACCAGGGGTAGTATCCCTGATCCCCACATATAATAAATGGGTCTGGGAGCTGTGAAAATGGTGCTCCCATCCCCCTTTATAATACATGGGGGCAAGGGTTACTTGCTCTCGCCCCCATATCAGAAGCCTTATTTCCATTTTTGAAAGCACAGACTGCTTGGACAGTCTGACGAGAATGGATGTATAAAGGAAGGGCTCCATCATGTTTTAGCTGTATTTTTTTTTTTTTTACAATAGGTGGATTTTTTTTGGTGGGGATGGCCCTTTTCCCTTGTCTGAAGCTGAGGATCAAGGGAATTGGTTAGAGGCTGGGACATTAACAAAGGTATACACTTTGGGTGCCAGGCGATAAGCAGTGATTTTATGTCTCATTGTTTTTTTTACCCTTTTTCTGGACCTAATATGGGTGGGTAGAAGGATTAACCTTGATGGACTATATGTCATTTTTTCCAATCTAATTAACTATGTAAAAACTAGATTTTCCAAAACCCAGTCAAACACACAGATACATACACACAGAAAGACATAGACAAAGTCACACACACAGTCATAATCGCACAAAAGCCAGCAGTCATTTTTTTTTATTAAATGGGCTGTGTCAGCATTGGAGCCTTTCAAAATCAACTATCTGTTTTAATAGGAATACCCATATCCTGGCTACTATCTCTCAAAAAATATATAATTAAATGAATAACCTGTTAGTCCTGGGTGTTAAAACATGAAGGTGGAACTGGTCCAAAAAATCCACAAGCTTAATGCAGGAAAAACAGATGTGCCAGTTGACACCAGGCAGGGAGTCCAATAGTAGAAAAATATAAAAATGTATTCAATCCTTGGACAAGTAAAACAGGAAACACGGACACTGAACAAACCGTTTAACGTGTTTCGCACACTCATATGCTTAGTCATAAGCAGCCACTTTTTTTAAATCTGTTTTAATATATGTTAATATAGAAAAGCATGGGTAGTAAAGTGCAAGAAGTAAAAAAAGGAGTCATGCATACATTATTCAGAAATCAGCATGTGAGCAGCCATATTTCTGTGAGGGTACATCCAGGGAGTAGTTAGGATGTTGGTTTTCCATTCCTGTCTGCTGGCAGTCAATCCTGCCAGTTCAAAAACCGTGATTTTCTCAAGTGCATCCTGCAGAAACCCCACAAGCAACATTTGTTTTGTTTGGGGGTGGGTAATGGAATCAAGACAGTATAGCCCATGGAATGCACTAAAGTGGACATAAGGTGTAGGTCTGGTCAGCATCACCGGTGTACCCTGCAGTATGAGTAAATTCATAGCTTGTCAAACCTAGTAATATTTCAAAGTGACAGCACAAAGTACACAAGCCACTTTGCACACAACAAGCACATTCAGTTTCTCATTAAAAATAACAAAAAATGATAATAATGTGGTAATTCATAAATTGTGGGTGGGTCACTTCCAGTTCATGACAAATTGAGGAGCAGGGGATTTCCTATTCAGGAATGCTCTGCTTAGTCCACATGGCTCTCTCCCAGAACAATAGAACTGACAAAGCAGGTTATGCACCATGGTCTAATAAATAATAGCTCGTCATATAACACAAAGGAACACAGCACCACCTCCTACTGAGACCCAAAAACTCACTTATCCTAGCCAAATAAATAGTGAAGGAAAATCTTCAGTAGATAACCTCCAATATCTTCACCATGTCAAAAATAAGATATGAAATCTGTCCCTTTCCCACTAGCTGTATCTATACTGACCTGTTTGGTTGCCAGGAGTGACATAACTTACTCTGCTAGGAGGAAGTGCTTGAAGCCATTTACCAGTTTGTGGGCAAACCTCTGCAACACATTGGAAGGGGTTGTGTTCAGAATTAGCATAACATGCAAATTTATGACATCATCCTATTAATATCTTTGCCTAATAGCTTACTTACATTATTTGTAGCAGTGTTAAAAGCACAGATACCTTTAATTCAGTATTTTCTTTATCACCTTGGAATAGACTAGGTTAATTTGCATTCCCGTGCCTCCTTCTCTGTGAGCGCTAGGATGTCACATGACACCCGGCGTTCTGAATAAGAAACGAGGAGCACTATGGGGTGGAGCAGGCAGTCACACCAACACACAGACTTTGTCCTTTTGTGCACTGCACTTCCCAGATTTCTAGGGGGAAAAACAGTGTGGAAAGTGTCAAGGTTCCATAGAATCCACCCAGACTCACTATTAAGCCGACAAGTTTCCATAGAATCCACCGGACTCACTATCAAGCTGGCAAGTTTCTATAGAATCCACTCAGACTCACTATCCAGCCGACTGATATTCTGGACGGCTGTTGCATTACTGCTAAAAAAGTATAAACATTTTTTTATGGAAAACAAGCTATTCTTCACCATTGATGAAAATGAAAAATATTTAATGCAAAATTTCTGCTCATGTGGCCCACTTCAGAAAAAAATTGGTGGCCTAGTACAGATGCAAAGATTTGTAGCACATTGTAGATCAGTCTTGCATACATGGGGTTAAACCAGGCCATTTACAGCTTATTTTTTCTTTTGGTTTTGAAAGCTTTGGAGGTAAATACAATCTTTCATTCAAGTGCTTTTGATGACTTTACTATCTGTTCAAAGTTCTCCTTATTAAGACCCTGAGTCAGTCCTCCTACTAAAAGCACACACTGACTCACTGCCTTTTCAAATGATGTTATAAGTATGTACTATTTATAGGGAAAAGAAAAATGTTGGTGCACTGAGCAAGTGTTGTCTTAAATAATGTACAATAATGTGTAAAATGATGCCTACAAAACAGGTGTGAGCATGCTGCAAATATAGTGTAAATGGCTGTACAGTGTTTTCCCTACTTGTACATAGTTGAGGTTGTTCGCTCCTCTTTGTCTTGTTGCAAGCTCGCTGTTTGTGTGCCCACTATATAGGAAATGAGGTTAGGTTCTCACCCTATTGTGCACCCGAGTGTGCACTGACGTAGCTGTTACAGGGCCAGCCTTTGGTGTGTTTAACCTCTGCAATCGCACAGGGCGCAACACTATGAGGGCATCATGACAAGAGTGGTGGGTAGTGCAGAACAAAGGTGTCAACTGACACTATGCACTCCGACTTTCATAAAAAAGGTGCCAAGAACAAGGGGGTAGATACGTCACGCCTTGTGCTGTGTTCCCCACCAAAGATGCCACAGATAAGCTGTTTGGGGGCAAATATGGCACAGACAAGCTGTTTGGGGAAAAATATGTCAGAGACCGGCTGTTTGGGGATACATATGGTAAAGACAAGCTGTTTGGGGACATATATGCCAGAGACAAGCTGTTTGGGGACAAAGATGGCACAGACAAGATGTTTGGGGACAAAGAGAGCACACATAAGCCATTTGTGAACAGATATGGAAGAGACAAGCTGTTTGGGGACAAATATGTCTCTAGTAAGTTGTTGAGGACAAATATGGCACAGGTGAGCTGTTTGGGGACAAAGATGGCAATAACAAGCTGTTTGGAGGCAAAGATGGCACAGACAACTTGTATATGAATAAAGATAGCACAGACAAGATGTTTGCTTAAGGGATGGCACTAACAAGCTATTTTGGGACAGGGATGGTACCAACAAGCTATTAGAGGACAGAGGTAGCACAGGCAAGCTGCTTGGAGACAAAGAGGGTTTAATCATACTTTAAGAGGGATTACATTTCCTGCTTTTCAATTAGAAAAGTATCATTTTTATATCAAGCTACAGGAGATGTTACAAACAGGGGACCCCACAGACATATTTAAACACATTTTTCTCAGAATTTAGGCATTTGCTTGCAAAACTGTTAACAATGTATAGACCATTTTGGATCATTTTTATATTTTCTATGTTCACAGTAAAACAATATTTAGGTGATCAAGTCCCTTTAATTGTGTGCCTTTCTCTGTGATTCCCAGTGGATTATATATAGTGTCTCAGGCAGCTTCTTGCAGGGTGAGATATAGGGATTCCTGTTCTGTGAATGTATTCTTTATTTTGGAACTATTTGCCTCCACTTCACTAATGTCTGTGCATTCCCTGGCCATTTAATACAAAGTATTTTGCTAACAATACTTGGTTTTAAAGGTGCTAGACCTTGGTGTCATTTTCACTGAGGTGCTTCCAAAACTATCTTGCTCTTGTTTATGTCTCGGAATAATGTCTGTTTTCATTATACTGCATACTGTTGAGATTATTCAGTGCGCAAATGCACCATCTACAGAATGTGCTAATTCCTTACTTGATGCCACCCTGAACCAAAACTGCAATGCTAAGGAATTCGCAGGTTCAGTTCAGGGTGGCATCAAGTCAGTCCTTCATCCTTCCACTGTGGATCAAATGATTTCTATTAAATTGGGTAATAGTAACATTCCCTGGATGTTGGGCATAAAGTAACATCTCCAGGACGTATTAAAGAGCAGAGAATATCTGAAGGTAGCCTCTCTGGTTAAACACTAAGTTATTATTATTATTACTGAACACACAATAAAACTGCAGTGATCTGAACCAAAGTCAGAGTGACTGTTCTGTACTAATATTTATTGCTCCTTGAATGAGCTGCTTGTCATTTGTTGACATGACTACAGGCATCGGCATGGTGGGTGGTCTAAACGAAAACCTTTCCTATTTCTTCTTTGACTTAAGATGTTTTTCGTCTTTCCTCTCTGACTGCTCTCACAGGTTTCACTTATGTTTATACTAAGCAACGGGCAGCGTGAGTGCAATAAGCAAATTATTAAACCAAGTGTTTACAGAATGTTTTTTTTTTTTTTGTTACAATTTTTTGTTAATTTCTGTTTTTTCGAACTGAAGCTTGGATAAATGTGTGGCCTGCTGATCTGCCCGCGATGTTTCATGGAGATGCGTTAAACAGTGACAACTGCTTAAACTGAGCTGTGAGCTACATACAGTTTTATTTTTAGCCAGCGATTGTTCCTTTTTATAGCTTAGTTTCCTATGGAAGGAGGATTTAAAATCAGGGTATACCGTCTCATCTTCATACCTCTATTTAACTCAGTGCTCACTGTTTTGACACTTGTACAGTAAAAATTCCCTTATAATGATTTTACTGTTATATAGGTATAAATTCATTACAGATGGGAATATGCATGGGCTTCCAGAAAGGAGGGGGCAAAAAAGGGGCCCCTGCCTCCCCCTTCCTGAAAAGGCACAGCTATTGATATATATTTTTGTATATATTACCAGGCTGATTGGGCAGATCTGCCCTGAACAAAGCAGAACTCCTAAAAGTGCAATGGGGCACAGTCTATTTAACTATACAAAAGATAATATTTGCAAAGAAGCACTCCCAAAATTGGGTGCCCAGCAGAACTCCACTCAAGGTCGGTCCAACCATGGCACAGACTCTTCCTGCTCTGCTCCTTTTCATTTCCAGAGAGTTGGACGTGACCTCCAGACGTTCTGTCTCATTGAGGAAACCAGTAACTAGACTGCTAGGTAGCCACCTCCTGAGAACCAGAAAGTAGGCAGTCGAGATGATCGACCAATATTGCAAAATTCTTTCCTTGCTGCCCCCAACTAAAATCTGAACATGAGGCTCCAACAGGACACCACACCCGGGGGTAAATAAAAAATATAAATGTTTTATTTCCACATTTAAAAACAACACATCAGAAACATCAAAACATCAAAACAAACAGGAAAAAAGTCTGCCCATGCTTGACCGTATCGTGAGAAGCACATAATCATAAGCCTAAGGGTGGTGTGCATATATATACTAAAAAGGACCTCCCACAAACAGTTGCTGCCCCAACCCCACCAATGTGGATCATGGGTATATGCTAATCTTTGTGGAAAAATGAAATTCACTTGACGCAAGTCAAAAGATTGCATACTTTTATCCATCTTCTAAAAATAAGTAAGGCTCATAGTTTAGTAAAATGGTAGTTTGTGGGGGATTCCCAAAAAAAAATTAAAAAAGAGGAGTAAAGTCTAGAAAACACTTAAGGAACATTTGGTTTGCACACAGTTTCTAGTCTTCTACCGCCTCCTCTACATTCTACATTACAGTTCATTTACTGATTTGTATTTTATTTTTTTACAGCTTGGTTGGTAAATGCGCCTTATTTGGTTAAGTCCAAGAGTGTGTGTTAAAGCTCTTTGAGTATATTGTTATAATAATTATTGTTAATGTGTATTTTTATGTAAACATATAGATTGACCCTAAATGCAGCCATTTATCTGGTAACAGACTACAAGTGTCCATGAGTATAGGGAACACGTGGCAGTAGAATGCCAGCAATGGTGATTTTTTTTTTTTTAAAGAAACTATTCCATAAGCCAGAATGTACACCACTCTGTTTTCCCATCTCCCTTACATGGCACTGTTCTAAAAGAAGCAAGCCATGATTGATGTTGTATTGAGAATAGTACTAACATCACAGAGCCAGGGTTAAGTCGATGGGGGCATAGGAAGCACCTGGTATAACTCAAATGAGACTTTTAAAAGATCAGCTCAATTCAAGATGGAATGAAATAATACAAATAAAGCACCTTACTGAGCCCCTTTTGTTCTATATTGCTCTTTAAGATCTTCCTTCATGTTAGATGATGCCAAACAACATGTCTGCCTCCCTGATTTGTATTCTTTTATTAAAGATTTAAAACCCCTACACTTTAATTAAACATAAGTTATTTTTTTTACCTTCAGTGTGACAAAGATAAAACAAATGAACACTAAGCACAAACTTTGGAATCAATGTGTTCTTCTATTTATTTAATTCCTTTTAAAGGTTTAAAAAGAGAGATATTTATGAAGCATAAGCAAGAAAAGGCATTTTTGCTGAGTAAAATGACCTTATAATTAGAGAGATAATTATTTATTTATTTAATTTATTTAATGTTTATTTATTTATTTTTCTCTTCTTTTGTTTTTCTTTGTTTTGTTGTTGTGTCTTTGTATGGGTGGGGTTTCCTTAGTGTTTATAGGGTATAAATCAGGAGTAGAGTTGAACTAATTATTTTGGGAATAATAATAAAGGGGTTAATCTGCATTTTTAGATGTTGGTGCAATTAAATGGAAGAGAGAGAATTATCGATACTGTTATATTGAAATGTATCTAAATGTATATCTTAAAATCTCTCCCTAAGAGAAAGAAAACATGTAATAATGTGAAATGTCTGAAAATATAACCTATTTTAAACGGAAATGTTCTATGTATAAATGCAAGGGAATTTTTTGTTTTTATAAACTTGTGGAAAAAATTAATAAATATATATATATAAAAGAAAATGACTTTATAATTATATTATCTTCAAAACTATTGCACTTTTTTAAGACAATCATTTCAAATATAACAAGCTCACTTCTATTACAAATTTCAATTTTTCCCTCCAGATTCCCCCCCCCCCCCCCCGCAGTTGTGTTTTTTTCCACCGCAGAATCATGGGAAATGTAGTTCCTATAGATTCTGCTTTATTTTAAATGCCGCAGCCGTGCGCACAGTTAAAACGTCAGACATCTTGCAGAATTGCATTCCCGACACAGGCTGTATTAGAAATGCAATTCGGATGCCACATTCGACCCCTTGGTTCATTTGTGTCAATGACACTACTGGGCCGAGGGATCAGGAATAAAAGTAGGAGGGTCTGGAGAATCTATCAAGCAAAGAAAGTATAAAGTAAGTCAACTTAATTATTGACTCAAAAAAAAGTTTAGTTGGCAGGTTTGAATAGCTTTGTTTGTCTAATTCTTTGTAAAAGCGTTTATCACTTTAATGTAATCTATTAGAAAAGAATCTTCAATTAATTCCCAATGTGCCAAACGCTTCTTAATCCAGAACATATTTTTAATGAACATTCTGATGTCCAGAATACATTTGGATGTACTTCAGTTAAAGGCTGGTCAAAGATTTAGACTTGGCCTGTGAACCAGCAAACAAAACAGGCATAGCTCGTCATTAAACCATTATTTATCGGCTCAACAAAAAAAGCATGGTTGATTTTCTTTATCCTGTGCAAAAGAAATTATATTCTTCAAAGTCAGTGCTCAATAACACAAGCCTTGAAATAACACTCTTATTTATAACTTAAAAAATGGTTCAGGCAGCAGATACCAAAGTTTTATCTCAGCAGTCACTGCTGGACTAGAACTTTAATGACCAGGGTTGCCATCAGGGGGTAGAGATGTCAGGGGCCCGGCTGTTATGGGGCGCCACAGCTGAAGAATCTCTGTGCATCACGCACAGTTGGGTCTTCTGTGATGGAATACCAGAGTCACGTGACCCTCCCCACGGCGTTTCACCTCAGAAGACCCAGCAGAAGTGGCGGGCTGTATCAGAGGATGTCTGTGCATTGAGCAGTGCACAGAGACTCACCAGCCGCCCCTACTAGACACAGGGTAGATGGTAAGTCCTCTGGGGTTGCAATGGCAGGTCCTTTGGGGTTTGCATGGCAGGTCATTTGGAGGTGCAATGGCAGGTACTCTGGGGGGTGCAATTGCAGGTACTCTGGAGGGTGCAATGGCTGGTCCTCCGTGGTAACTATTTAGCCACACCTATTTGTGACCTGTTGATAATATGGGACATAGTATTTTGTGAATTTAAATGAAAAGTAGTAAAATCACATGTATGCTGAAAAATAAAATCAGTTTACAGTTCAGCACATAACATAGAATAAATATGATAAAATAACAATGTACTTATAAATTATCCATCACAATGTGTAGTCATATTACGAATGAATATTTGAAGAAAGTCAACTAAAGCCAATAGAAGTGCTGACTATTCTTGCATAGATCATGGAACATTCTTAACCAACACATTTTGAGTTTAATTCCTTGTCTACAATCTACACCTAGTACCGATCCTAGTAATCATTCCATTCTTTGGTAAATTAAGCTGTAGTGTTAGTGACGTACAAAACCTGCAGAGTAAATACCTTTATATAAAGTGAATGGTATTCGAAAAACATATACATAGAAGAAAAAACAGAGTATTACTCAAGAATTAGAAGTGAATGGATGCGAGTTCATTATTTATTTCCCCACTTGTGCTCCAATTCATTTTAATAATAAATTGAAATTCAAGTGCATTCTCAGTATTACTACATTCCAACAATTGGAAGTGCATTAAAAGGGGAAGTAAACTAGCAAGAATCAAATGTTTACTGTTAACTTGTAACATCATAACACGGAAATTATTGAGGGTTGTTTTTCTTTTAATTTTAGTTAATTTCAGCAATTTTTATGCCATTTAGTTAGATTTTCAGAGATGAAATGTAATACTTGTAATACTGGCTCATTATTTAAACTTTTTTTGCATGTTACCGCAATCCTTTATCCATATACCTTTTATACAATGTCAAGATACTGTATCTGTGTGGTTTTTATGTATGTAAACAAATAAGGATTTTTAACCCCTTCATGACGCTAGGTGCTTGCGTCCCAAACGACGCAAGCACCAAAACGTCACAAATTGTTCCTGGCCACCGATCACAAGGTGATCGGTAGCCAGGAACACTCTGGCAGAGACCCGATCAGGGTCTTAATAGACCCTGTGGGTCCCTGCCAAAAGATCGCGAGCCCTCCGGACGTCACGTGTGATGTCACGGAGGCGTGCCCGAACCCGGAAGTTCGGGCACAGCGCGATTTAGAGAAATGTAGCCCGTGCTCGCTTTGAGCACCGGCTACATTTTCCCTGTCGGACTGAGGCCACTCAAAGTGGCCACAGATGACAGGTGGAATCCCGCTGTAATTGCCTGCAGCGGGATCCGAAAACAGCTCATCGTGGGGAGCCGCGATGAGCTGTTTAACAAAGGACGTACTATGCCGGTACTTAAAGTCAGGACGGCATAGTACGTCCTAACGTCACGAAGGGGTTAATGTGTTTGACATATATTTGTCACAGTATTCAAAATAAAGCAACAAAAGTGTAGTAAGTTTTGGAAAATGTATCTTACATGTTAAAGGGACACTGCCACAAAAAAATGAAACGTTTTTTTTTTTAATTTTGCATTGTTGATTTCAGATATGTCTTTTGTTATGTGAGTTTATTTTATGAAATATTTTACTAAACAAGTGTGACTGGGCGCCGCCATTTTGTGAAATATAATGTTTTTGGGTGTCACCCCCAAGTGACTTTACAGCACTAGTATCTCACTTTGGGGCTGGGGACACAGAATGCAGTCTATAAGTCAGAATTCTGTAACTATTACATCACAAGGGGGCGGAGTTATGATCCTGTTTGATCAGGTCAATACTCACTCTTTGTGTTGGAAGTCAGGTACAAAAGGTTGCACACAGCCACCTAGTCCTGCCCACTATGATACACAGGAGCCAGTAAGAGGGCAGGGGTGTATCTTATGACATCGGCATACAGGCTTTGGCCACAGTTGTAAAGTGAGACTTGCTGGAAGATTTTGGAGACTGTTGCATCATGGGTAAAATTCTCAAAATGGATGCAGGAGACAGACACCTCATTTTATTTTTACTTTTATATGCAATTAATTCAAACATAGAAAAAACTAAATGTATGTGTGTTTAAATGCAAACCTAATCTAGTTACATCTTATGCATGTGGTAGTGTCCCTTTAAATGCTGAATCTGAACTACAACTACCTTGATACTTTACAATTTGTAAATGCTGTTGGGGAATTGTGGGGTGTGTAGTTCACCATCGGCTGCAAGCCTTTAGACATACATCTCAAATGTGACAGCCAGATACACTTTAACCACAGAAGTGGTAATGGCAGTCTGCGTCTTGCAGCACATGCTGGTTTAGGTCATAAAGTATCTATACTTTTCCCATTTTTAGACATAGAATTTGATTGTTGTAATGCTCAGCATGAAATTGTAATTTTGATCTTAATGGTTCAAATAGTATGACTGTTATAATAGTATTTAAGTATGTAGAAGTATTTAAGAAAATTGAGCAGACTAGATGGGCCGAATGGTTCTTATCTGCTGACACATTCTATGTTTCTATGACTGAGGGAGCTGTGAACATTTCTAATTGTAAAGTAATCAAACAGATTATAAAAAGTCCAGTTGGTTTCTGAGGTAAATGTACCAAATAATCTCAGAAATGTATAAAAAAGATTGCTGTAATATTGGCTAAACTGTGGCAGGTCCAGAAAACGACCGTCCAAGTCTAGTAAAATGTCTACAGTTTGGGAAAATAATAAAGGGTGGAACGATATACCTTGATTTATTTCATCATTTTTTGTTATTAATCTAATTTATATTTTAGTTCAGAATGGACACGGGTCACACTGGTATCTAGAATTCCACAGATCAGTCACAATTAATGTTTTCATCTAAATTTAAACACATGCTCAGTGGGGTGAAAGGATCACAAACTGTTACCCCAAGGACACTATTTGTTTTATCTCAGTGGACTGTACGCATATCCACCTGTACACCTGCCAAACTGAACAAGTTGCACAGAAAACTACCAGCTAAAACATGGCCATTGTTTCAGAGAAATGAGTCATGTCCGTTCATGTATCATTGCCAAGACATCAGAAATATAGACACTAAATGGTATGTTCACCAAAGTTCCAAATCTTAGGTTTTGAACCACATTGGGGGCTAGTCACTAAAAATGGAATTTGTCTCATGGTAGTGGTGGGAGGTACTTTTGACTTTATATCAAAATTGAATTCGGCCTTCCAACTTGACCACCTTGAGATATTCACGAAAATTAACTCACCCAGCCTCTCTATCTTACTCTACCCAACTCAAACTCAACCTTCATTGAATGCAATGCAAATGGCTATTGACTAAAAGGTGGAGGTCGTTCGAGTTGGGAGGTGAGTTGGACTTTGATGTCCAAATCATTGTCTGCAATTCGCCACTTCTGTGGGTAGCAAGTTGGACTGAAATTAACGCAAGTACGGTAAACTCATTACCACACCTGGAAAATTAACTGTGCTGTAATTACTGCACACTTCATCATGCTATCCCACCTTCATTGTACCGCCCTTTTCTGTTGAAATGGCTCCTGGCCCCCTAATGACTATCAAGGGTTGGACAAGGTGCCCTCTTTAATACAGGGGCCCCCTAAAATAATTCAAATACATTATTAAATATTTCCCTACCTACCCCCGCCTCTAAGTTTCAAAGGTATATCTTAAAAATAAAAAAGTATCCCCCCCCCCCCTTTGAGTGCCGTGAGGGCAGTGAGCACGCCAAGGTTGCCATGTAAGAAACAACTTTAAAAAAAGATCTGCAACACCTTCAAATCCTCATCTTCAGCCCAGGGAAAGGAGAGCAATATATAAAACAATAAAAGCCCGACGTTTCTAAACACATCCATTCTCAGTGGAGGGCGGATGCGTACTGAAACCTAAGCTCTACAGGATGTCATATGCCTAAGGAGGCATCTGATTGGCTGACTGTGTTAACCAACCATAGGCCTCCCTGTAGCTGGTTTTGAAAATATTTTCCTGGCGGAACAGGGGCATTTGATAAGCCCCTGGCCCCATGTACTTAAGGGGGCTCTGGGGGCCTTAGAAGAGTATGCTGATTAAGCAAGATGGAGAATGTTTCTCCTCCCTGATTTTTTTGCAGTCAGTACCATTTTAGTGTATAGACCCCTCAGTGTGTCAAGATTTTAGTTAGCTCCAGAGAATATCACATTTGCCAAGTGGAAGAATTATCCCTGGGAGAGTGACACACATGGGCGTCTGCAGGGTGTGGTTTGTTGGATGGGTGGGTGATCGGGCAAGAGAGGGCACTTGCTGCCCGTGGATTTCCCACTAGCCCTACAAGGGAAATGAGGAAGCTGTGGGGGAATTTAAGACATACAAAGGGTAGGGGAATATAACTGTGTATCACATTTATGGAGCAGCCATAAAGCTTCGTGTCCTATTTTCACGTATACATGTTTTAGTATTCACTTGAATAACTAATTTTTTATGCTCTACAGTCTCAATGGAAATGAGTACCAATTGCAGTGTATAAAACATGAGGCATCTGACTTCAATACATTTCTGTTTGCAGCAGTAGAGAAATGTTTGTCAAGGTTGCCAACTGTAAATTTATGACCCATCACTAGAAATCACTTGAAATTTGGTGTGTCCTTAATATCCGCGGATGCAAGCACAAATTAAATTATTTAGGTGTTAAAGAGTTCTTTGTCATAGCCAGGGGTAGAAAATGCATGCAAGGGGAAAGAGATGACAGGGCCAGGGTGTGTGGGACGGGCATGCCTGCATTTTATGACTGTGTCCCTGCCCTTTGACATTGTCAAAAAGGGCCAGAGGATGAATGACATAAAAATTATGCCTCCCCCCCCCCCCCCGAGAAAAAAAAATCTGCGTACATTAATGATGACACCATCCAGAATTTTCACAGAGCCTTAGAACAATTAGAAATGTGTACAACACTAGGTTTGAATAGGTTATAACAGGAACAAACAGAGGTAGTGCCAGCTGAAGTCATCCGGAAGGTAAACAGCATTAATCCATAGTTGGTTTGTAAAAAAGTAACTTTATTAAATCAAAAAAAGAATAATAAAACCATCGATCAGGAAGACAGGAACAAAACGGATACGACACACGCTTGACGCGTTTCGCACTAGGTTATAGCCACAATTTGGTTTTATGATCAGTAACATTGGATTCTTATATAGGAGTAAACTTGAGAGAACTCAGGGGTGTGGCAAAATGTGCAACTGACTTATGACTGACTATCCCAACCCCCTGATTTGCCCCTCGACCCTCTCCATCAATTTTCACCTTACTTAGTATTAGTGGTACTTTCTCGCTTTAAAGGGACTCTGTCAACCTAAACGTTGCTTTTTACTATGTTTGTAGAGAATAAAAAAAATATGAAAAATCATCTATACATTGTATTAGCAAAATTGTAGCACATGCATAAACTAAGAGAAATATATGTTCTAAATATGTCTGGGGAGTCTCCTGCTTATGACATCATCTTGTGGCTTGACATACAAATTACACATTTCTCACTGAAAATTAGATCATTTGCATATGAAGCAACCTGTGATGTCATAAGTAGGAGACACCCCAAACACATTTAAAACATATATTTCTCTTAATCTATGCATTTACTTGCAACATTTCTCACACAATTTATAATTTTTCGAAAAAATGTTTTATTCTCTTCACTCACTTTATAAACACTGTTTCGTGGACAGTGTCCCTTTAATGATATCTACCCTTCCTCTCTAGTGATTTTTATCTGCTTTTTGGTGATGTTGTCTTTCCCTACCTGAAAATAATTTAATTCCTGCATTTCTGTACCCTCTTGTGATTTGCTTTTCTTCACTATTATTCTTTGGTGATACTGCCCCCACTGGTAATATTCCATTCTCCCCAAAGTCGACCTCCTTGAGCTATGCTCGAATTTTAGACCCAATTGTGTGTGTTGTCCCCTAATTTAACTGCTGAAATCTTTAAGTGTTAATATGTGTGACATTAACAACACATACTGTAATATATCACTCAGGTGGTATAGCAAACCCAGCAGTGAAAATGTTTGAAGACACATCAGAAAATATCTTGTTTGTACTCTGTTTTGCATTATGCAGCAGCTAATTCATTATTGAACATGTCCTGCTAATTAAATGACAGCTCCATTTGTTACACCAGATACTTAGTATCTTAATTGAAAATATTGTTTTTTAAGAGCTTATATAAACAAATATTCCTTATTAAAGGATATTAGCAGCCTACGTGGGTCAATGCCCCTGTGCCTTTCTTGCCAGTCAGTTCCTTTTTTCCTGTTGAAGTGGTATATTCAGTTTTTGGAGAGCTTTATGTGGGACTGTGGCAATAATGCAGGTTATGTGTGATGCATATCAGTGCATCATGTGTCCATGCATGCTTCAGACTTCATGACTTTAGAACCCTACAGAAATGTATGCACTTATAATAATTGCAATTTTGCTAGTACAATGTATAGATAATTTTCAATCAGTTATCATGCTCTACATTCACAGTAAAATAATGTTCAGGTGATAGTCCTTTTTGGCCTAAGGAGAAATCCCAGATGGATGGCAGAAAGGTAATGACTCCTGAGCAACAATAACTGTACTTACCTATATTAATACCTATATTAAGTTTTTTACTGGACGTTTCCTGGCAAAAGAGATGTTGCACCTACACTAGAGATTGGGTCCAAGTAGGCCCTGTTGACGCCTGTGGGTAGCAGTTGCAAGGATGGAGCCCTCCCCAGTGTACATATATACATAACATTTGTACATACACCTTACCTCCAAACATTGCCCCCTGGCGAATCAGGGTGTCGAGGGGTGGAGTCTGGGAAGGTGAGTTTTGGCGCTAGCAAGCATGAGCGGAAGCTGGCAGCTGAGGGTAAAAGTGCTACTTAACATGTGCACAGTGCTGCAGTAGGTCCCAGACACCAGAGAATGCAATCAGGCCCGCGGAATTGTGGTGCTAAGTTCTGTAGTCCCACGGAGCTCTTTCAGGACAGAAGGTAGAGCTCAGCGGGACAGTTGGGAGGTATGATACACCGTGTAAACCGAATTATTTGGTTTGGCAAGTTCAAATTTGTTATCAGTAATATAAGTATTGTATTGGTATGCACGCAACGTACGTGTAGTCTGCGGAGAAAAACTAGTTCATTAAAACAATGTCAGCAGATTTTTCCAAGGCTCAGCAAAAACGACAAACTTCCAAATTACCTGTTCGTTATTATGTTACACATGTACACAAAACAATCCTGCGGCCATACCAAGGAATCTGAGTTTCCACCAGTATTCCATTTATTACATCTGAACCTCATATTTTCCACTCCTGTATTACCAGGCCTCTATCATTAGTGTTAACGGAGCCATCTATCACTTGAACTACACAGTGAAACAACAAGGGATGTACTGTAACAGATTCTGCCTATTGTTTATGCTGCCAGTGGCTCAATATATCATTCTATACTGTGGAATGTGTTTTAAAAAACATTGCATTAAATTAGGAACATACTGGATATTCTTTTAGATATACTTATGATGACCATAGTCCTACTACTGCCTCCATAGACTTAACATTGGCAGCACACCAATTTTTTTTTGTGGCCTGATGGTAAAATACTGGCTGGGTGGCAACTTTAGATACACTCCTTTAGTTTTATATTCACTGGTGAGGTAGCTCAGCTGGGAAATGCTCTGACAGCAGTACCTGTTTATACCTCTAGGTTGCAGTTCGAAATTCAGCCCTTGTCGAAAATTGTAGCATTACGACGGGCAATAATAGCAACTATTACTTTGTTCTTAATCCCAGTGGAAATACAAGAAAAAAATTGTTTTCAGACTTGGTTCTTGCCACTTTGTCGGTAAATAAAATAAGTTATGTTTAACTGTAAACAATATGTAGACATTTTAAATAGAAATGCTTGTAATGAAATATAGATCTATCTGCTTGTATAGCTCTATCAGGGGGACATATTGAGTCAGATCTTTCCTCATCTGACCTTATGATCTAAAAAACATGTCCTCCCCCTGATAGACCTATACAGGTAGAGAGGGCTCAATATAGTGCTTTAGTTAAATTCTTTCATTAAATTGCAAGCAAATGCCTAAATTGGAAGAAAAATGTGTTTTAAATTTGTATTTGGAGTTTCTAGTTTATGACATCACCTGTGGCTTATTATGCAAAATTACACCTTTCCCATTGAAAACCAGTTCATTTGCATATCAAGGCACAGGTGATGTCATAAGCAGGGGACTCCACAGACACATTTTCTCTTAAATTTAGTAATTTGCTTTGCAATTTTGCTAACACAATGTATATATCCTCTCAATCATTTTTAGTCTCTACAAGCACAGTAAAAACAATGTTTAGGTGATTTATGTAACATAATACTCAATAGTCTAAATTCTAAACTTAAAGTGACTGTCTGGTGGCCAAAATGAATTTTCCAAATGCTAGTGCATATTAATGTGATTTCAAAGTACTTTTAAAATGCATATTTTATGTTTTACATTTTGCATTTCTTAAAATAAAAAAACTTAGTTGTATGAATTTGTGAAATTACAACAGTTTGCAATAAACCAGGACTGCCCACTCTAGTTGAGTGTAACTTTCCTGTTGCAGGAACCAATGATAATAATTTTATTCAAATGGAATTTCCTGTCTCTCAAATGATGTCATCAGACAATGTGTTGCACTGTTAAGAGATCCTACTGTGTACAGGAGCAGTTTATTACATTCCACACAATGAATCCTATTCCAGCAGAACAGGAAGTGTCTAAATGAAACAAAACTTTATATGCTCTGTGTCTATATAATCGGTGCTGCACCTGCAGTAAACAGACAGAGTAATCACTGGGCGAGGGCTAGAGTAAAACATAAAAAATGTGATGTATGCCAAATACCTGCATCAAATCAAACTGGAAAAAGGCCTGTGCACTATATAAGCAGTAGTTGTCAACTAGCACCCAACTGAGTCTGGGGACTAGACTGTCCCTTTAAGGTCAAAGTAGTAGAGTTGGAAAAATTCTCCCACACAGCTACATTGAAGTTTTTTTCAGCTTGGCTGTTTTGGCCTGAAATTTTAATTTGCCATCTCAGTAATTTTACATATACATATAGACAAACGCACGCACGCACAAAACGCAAATGTATAGTGGTAATATAGATATAAAAGTGCAGTCAGTGGAATGTAATTGGAAGAGAATCCCTGTAACAGTTTGTTTCCTTGGCCTGTTCTTTATCACACATGGTTTGAGGTTTGGCTCTTCCACAAGTACCAGTATATTTGGTCTGCTGAATGTTAAATATGCAGCTGTAACAAACAATGACTTGTAGAGACTGAGAGGGAGAGAAAGAGAGTGGAAAAGCCAAGCATTATAATGGCATCTTGCCATTCCTCTCATCTTGAGCACCTGCACTTCACTCCCTGTGGTGTATCATAGATAACTGTGTTTTTCTTTGTTTTGAAGTCTGATATGAATGGGACTAAGTACACCAGTGACAGGCATTTGGCCCGTAGAACCTATTGACATTGAATGCTCAATTTAGCTGTACATTGCACAGTGCGCTATCAGTTAGAGATGGTTTAATTCAGCCCTGTTGACATTTTAATGGAGACTGCTATGATCTTAATGCACATTATTATTTTTGAATTGTATACATAATGCAGATCATCCGTGTGGTGTTTCACCAAATATAAAATATATTTCTAGTTGAACAGATATGTAATAAGAAACCAAAACATTGTAATATACGGTAATGATTGACAGCCCAACCAAACAATGTAACACTTTCCCAAGATTAACATGAAGCCTAGTTTTCAAGCACCAGGCCCGACGTCACCCAACCTAACACAGATTGCTGCATCCATGAAGGATGGAGGTCAGGGAGAGATTGGATGAGATTTTACTTTAAACAAGTATACTGAATGGCTAGTGAGCTCACTGGAGGTGTGACCTCATTAACATATCAAGGCACACGTGGTACAGCAAGAGTTCAACAAGAAAAAGCAATGACAACATTTTGTATGCGTGTTATGTTATTACAGTCCACACTTGCCAGCCTTCTTTTTTTCAGGTCCCTGGACAAAAATAGGGCAGAGCATAAAGTGGTGGAGTTACGCAACACTGCATGATGTCACATGACTTTGCGTGAACCAGCAGCTTTAAGCTTTAGGCTACCCGGTACAGGAAGTGGGTGTCTTGGGCGCTTTTCCCGGCTTCTAGGCTTTGTATGTCTGCCAGACATCCACAGTTTAAATTCTATGCTGCCTGTGCACGGTACAATCCATTGAGCACGGACAGTATTAATATCAGGACAGACCAGAATTTGATGTAAAAAATTGTGAATGCCCCCAAAAATGTGACTGCCCCCCAAAATTCAGGATTGTTGGCAACTATGACAGTTTGCTTTCCCTGTATAATGCTAATATTCATGTTTTACTAGCAATTAAAAAGATATTAAAAAAAAGTGTACCTTAAAGTTTACTTGCATTATCTGATACTATACCAGGGCTTGACAAATTTAATTTACTTTTAGGAGCCAGAAAAAAAAATCTAGGAGCCAGACAACGGCACATTCACGAAACCATACATACACACACACACACACACACACACACACCAGAGACAGTCATTCACATTCCTACAGAGACAGTCAGTCAGTCACATTCATACAGAGACAGTCAGTCACATTCATACAAAGACAGTCAGTCAGTCACATTCATACAAAGATAGTCAGTCACATTCATACAAAGACAGTCAGTCACATTCATGCAAAGACAGTCAGTCACATTTATGCAAAGACAGTCACATTCATTCAAAGACAGTCAGTCACATTTATGCAAAGAGAGTCACATTCATACAAAGACAGTCAGTCAATAAGATCCACACACATCCAGAGACTGTCAGTCAATAAGATCCACACACATCCAGAGACAGTCAGTCAATAAGATCCACACACATCCAGAGACAGTCAGTCAATAAGATCCACACACATCCAGAGACAGTCAGTCAATAAGATCCACACACATCCAGAGACAGTCAGTCAGTCACTCACATCCACACTTAGCCAGACACACACACATAACCCATCAGGTTGTTATTTTTTTTTTTAAAAAGAAAAGAGAGAGAAAAAAAAAAAGGGACTCCCCCTCCCTGCTGTTTTACCTTATTGCACGGCAGGGGGATTTCTACTGCAGCTTGGTCCATGCCACAGGCACAGACCGTCTGCATGCTACTGCTGATCGGTGGGATGTCACGTGACACCCGCCCATGCGACACTACAGCGCGAGGGGGCAGAGCAGGAAGCGCACACTCTGCTTACCCCCGCGCTGCGAAAGAATAATACTTTTTTTTTTTTTTAAACTAACCTCAGGACGGTGGAGCGCCGTGTGCTGCTGATCCTACCCGGGTGCCAGGTACAATTTCCTAGTCACCATGGCGACCTGGCGCCCGGGGTTTGTCGAGCCCTGTACTATACTATGTATTAATTCTCAAATGCCTGCCACAAACTAGCTACATTATCGAGTTCAAAATGTGTACATTACCTGTTTTTATTTAGAAATGGTGGTGGTTATGAACTTGGAGACTATAAAATACAGTGTTGCAGACTATAGGAAAGTAAGTTCCTTATTATCTGGAGCTTACCATTTTAGGTGATCATGTGATTAGCAGATACTATACTATGCTCACAAATGATTTGTGCCGATTGGTTTATGGCAGAGACTAATAAAACCTTGAAATGAGAAAACAACTGTGCACTCCACTCACTGGGCAGATGTAAAATGAGATGCTTTATTAGTGAAAATAGTATTCCAGAACAGACAAAAAAGGATAAATCCACGGATGATAGAGTCCACAGGAAGGCAGATTAACGCATTTCGTGTGAAAAACACGCTTAATCATGGCACCTATGATCAGTGCTGTGGAGCACCCACCACCTCAAGCATATTTGTCATAAGTGTTTGGAGCCGGTATAGCTGCTTATACTAATAAAGCCTTCTCAAAGGGTTCACCTGAACAGCTAACACTAATATTGTAATAATTCTAGGCATTCTAATAATTACCACATGGCAGTAAGGAAAGGAATCATACCTTCCAACGCACCTGAAAAAAAATAGCTTTGATCATTTCATCTCTCATTACTTTCAATAGGGAAGATTTGAATCTGAGATTTTTTTTTTCTAAGTCAAACTCAGATGCCAAATCTGACTTAGTCTCAAAATGAAAGTCAACCTCCAAAGTCGACCACCTCAAGCTAGTCTTTAATTTTAGTGAATAGATCCAAGAGATAGAGCTTAGTTGACAGCCGTGTAAAATCGGTACTGTCCCGCACACAGAGGCTTGAACTAGCACTATATGATCAGATCAAGCGTCATCAACAATCTATAAAAATGTTTCAATCTATAAAAATCTAGCAATGTTACAGACAGTTTTTACACGAAAATGAATAGGCCTTCTGCTTCAACCACATAGTCATCATAAATTGTAAACAATACTATTGGGATAAATAACCAATTTTCTGCATCTTCTTTGATATGCCATGATTTGAAGGCCAGTGTTGTAGCGTCAGTATCATGTAGGCACTAAATTGTCATTGTCTTCACGTCTTTGTTAGCCCCATAAATACTCCAATTAAGCAGGTCATTCATCATGTCTCTGAACAAAACGAAACCCGCTTTGAACTGTTTGGCTAACTACAATGTATCCGCATTTTCTTGAGTTGCTTCATGCCAGTCGAGGCCTGTCTGTTGTACTTAGCCTCATCCGTAGTACTTTATGTCTCCCGTTGGGAAAAAAAAAGGCTGTCTTAGTTTCCTGCAGCTGTCACATCTAGGTTTTTCTTTTATATGCATTATTTTTGTTCTTTCACATGAATTCTCCTCTATAACGATTCAATGGTTTCAAAAATGGAGAGACTGATTAAAAAGAAATACATCAAACAAGTCAAATCTGGTTTTCTCTCTAAATGTGGTTGCAAATTTCTGCTCATGTGTTATAGCATTTGCTATTTTCTCTTTCAATGCCAACCAATTTTTGAGTAGTGTGTGAAAACGCTGTTTAGCAGGTTTTACCTAAACTAAATCGCCGTCTGATAACAGGACAATTTTGGGGAATGTAAATTAACTCTGTTTATGAAATGAATATCTCATAAGCTATTTAGGGTCTACACAATATAGAGAGAATTGTAGGTAATTTTAAACTTTAGGCCAGTATAGTCAATTTGGAAAAATAGTCCAATGCAGCTGAATAGGACTCAGCTACTTTGACTTTACATTTAAAATGCCCGTCTCAATTCCTTGCAAGTCTATTTTTATTGTAGTTTCACTGATTCTAATTATTTTTGTGTGTGTGTGTTATGTTTATGTTTTTCAAAGAAATACTGAAGAAAATCTAAATTTGAGAGCAATTACAATAGCAACAATGGAATATTTATGCTGATTACTTCAAATTTAGCACCATATCCCATACTTGCCACTGTTTTTCTTGATAAATATAGTTCTATTTTCATCCCTTCTAATGTCCCGATTTAGGGGAGACAGTCCTCATTTTTCCCCATCACTGTCTGTCTCTATTTTCTTCTCTGTTGTCCCTATTTTCGAGAAGCTCAGACTGTATGTCAGTGTTTCACAGAGCTCCAAAGCAAAATAAAATATCAGACAGTGTGATAGATTCGCTAGATTCATTATAGGCCCTACAATAAATGGGGCTAATGCGTTCCCAAATACCCTTGGCCCAATTAAACAAAAAATATAATATCACCACTTGGGCTAGGAACTGCACACCTGATCCTAGCCCTACAATAAATAAATCTATTGGTCCCCCTGGGGTTAGGGGGTGGTCAAACGCCCTTTGCCCCATGAATAATTAAATCAATATGGCCTCCTGGATATGGCCTCCTACTTCTACCTTGCCCAGATAAGGAATATGACGTTCAAAATGAAGTAAAGTTACAAAAAAAAACAAAAAACACCCACCAGTGAAAATCACTGCCCATCCACCTGTCAAACAAAAGGATGCCGGTGGAGAAAGTGATACCGTTAAAAAAATTGCCGATACACCACACCCTCAAACTTCATCTTTTGGCCCAAGGAAAAGAAGCCATCTAAAAATAACAATTATTCTACCTAAAAAGTGACCAAACAAAAAAAGATCCCCAAAAGGACCATTTTGAAAACCAACCATTGGTATGGCTGGGATCAGGGAAACGTCTGATTGTCCGAGTTTGAACTTTCAGTGTGCAGCCATCCTCCGCTGAGGACGGATGTTTTAGGTCTTTATTTTTTTTTTTATTAACTTTTTTTTTTTCTGCGGCTCCTCCAGCATTTGTTTAAAAATAGATAGGGTTAACCCTTTCAGTACTTTAGGCAGAACTGTTTGCGTTCTCTATAGTTTTGAAAAGGTTAGTGTGCATATGTCAGCTACATTGTAGGGTTTATTCAATAAAGAGAGAATTACAAGGAACTGAGATGGGAATTTTAAACTTTAGGCAGATGGGAGAATTTTTCCAACTCGGCTACTTTGGCCTTACGTTTGAAATTCTTCTTCCAAAGCCCTGCAATTCTCTCTTTATTGTGTAGACCCTTATGTTTTTTGAGGTGGAAAGTTTTACCAGTACTCATTGAGTCAGTATTTGTGAGGTAACTACAACACAATACAGTGTTTTTATAGTGTTTTTAAATACATGTTTTCAACTTATTGGTTATCACTTTATTGATTGCTTGTAGGTGTATATCTATATTATATATCTTATATATTTTGCATAGTATTGTTTTATGGTTTACATTTATATATTAATAGTTATGTTTTACTGTGCTTCCTAAGGGTGATCTTACCTCTAAATGGCTTACCAAATTACATAAATAGCTCTCAAATGGTCACAAAGTCACACATTCAACCACTTCCCCCAAAAACAAAAGTGACCCTCTTCGATCATTTGAAATATTGGGAGGCGTGTATTTGTTCTAACTTTTTTGTATATATGGTAGGATTACTCTTGCATGCAAATTAAACTGTTCAAATAAGAGGCATCAAATTACCATTACTGAAAGTTTCTTCGTTTTTTTTCTTCTAGAGATGCAAGGATTCTGGTGGTGGATGCATTGATGTTTATGTACCATATACTAGCTATATTATTTAGATGGAGTGGTGGGCTAATGCACAAACTGTTTAATTAGGTTTGATACCTGGCAGGGTCCACTCTTCTCTTCAATTAAGGTGGACAGTTCCCTGGTTGCTCATTACATCCACAATCCCACAGTGTGTTATTTAAACATCCTTAACCCAAGCTAGATGTTTGGCTATTATTCTGATTGGCGGTCTAGCTATATATGTAGCTAGACTGATGTCTAGACACACATGAATTCTACATGCAGTTGGTAATAGTTATGTATGTTTTGGTCACTTTGGAGATACTATTTGGCCACGGGATTAGCGATAGATGTACCTATTATTTTGTAAATAAATCTAGACTGTGTTTTGTGTGAATTTTTGCATATAGGGCAATAGTTCGGCATAGAAATCAAGACACAGTCATTTAGTGGCATGCTTATCTGGTGATTTAATTGTTTATTTAATACAATCTGTACAGCGTTTTGGAAAATTAACTCACTTAACACCCTAAGTTTAACTTCAAGCTTGAACACAGCTGCATGAATTTGTGTACACAGGCAATGAGACCTGTACAAACAAAATGGCAGCATGGGAGGGCAGTGCTGGTGCAATTAGTCTACATTTGTCCTTACTACATCCAAAGTCATGTGCACTTATTTCTTTCCGATTAAGACCGATTTGCACAGCGGAGCACAACATAATTTATCATAAGCACAGAATACCTGGTTATGATGGAGGTTGGCCAATAAGTGTCAAATGGAGAGCAATTAGCATTTGAATTGATTTAGCATGACAATAACTGGAGGTAATTATGCTATTTAACTGCTTTTAGGTAAAGTTAATTAGACGCTATATACCACAGTCATACAGATTTTGTGCATACAAGCAAATTACTTATGCAAACACTTAAAACAATTATGTATAACATAGTAGGAATAACAAAGGCATGCTAATAAACTAAAGTGCATGCAGAAATGTAGTAATTTATTGTGGAAAATGGACCACTGACAAAATCGAGTGGAGTAGGTAACAAGACAGGACCCAATAGCGTGGTGATAATTATTTTTATGAAAAGCATGGTCTGGGCATTTGTCCATCATAAGATATAGTGACCCTTATTAATTAGGAATGTTGGATACTCACTTGTTTTTTTTTTTGGAGTTTTTTGGGCAGAAATGAGTCATCTATTTCTATCCAATCTGTGATCGCAAAGCATGCTCTGCGGCAATCTGAAAAGTGTGAAGCAAACTGGGTGATAGCCAAGCTCGGCAGAGTCCTGAATTGCGAATTCTCTGGGAATGCAAAGATTTTTTGGGGGATTTGAGATACTAATCAGCGTTATTCTTTTACAGTGAATTTCACAAATGGTCAGGTGTAATAATTATCATGCAGGTAAAAAGAAATTATTTCCCCAGAATCACACAGTGTTTTTTTTTATATCCGTACTGATGTGCAAGTGAGGAGCTCTTACCAGCCAAGAACATCATTTATCTGTTAATAAAAATAAGTTTATTGGCCAAAGTTCTAAAAGTGGAGCAATCACCATGGAAACCAATGGAATGTGCCAGCAGTTTAGAGCTCTTTAGAACTTTGCCCCTGACCTGAGTTTTATAAATAACCCCTTATACTTATAATGCATAAAAAAATGATTTGCAAAAAGCCTGATTATGCTAACAGTCGATCTAACGTGACAATAGCATCATGTCTGTAAACAGCCATGCGCATGTTATTATCAATGTAATGTCACGAGACGGCCTCAATGATTTTTGAAGGGGGGCTGTTTAGTGAGCTCCGCTGGCTTCTTTTCCTCCCAAACGCTCTCCACTAATTTCTAACAAGCACAAAAATCACATGGCGATAACTCCAGGAAGCTGGATATTGTGGTTGAGTTGCTCACATACGTTGAACGAGGCGGCATATTCAGTGTGACGCTTTTCCAGTTGGAGATGGAGATATCCTGACCCATATGTTATATAATTTAGTTGTCTGATTATCTGCTTTTTCTTCTAAGTAAGGTATTGGGTTGTAAAGACTGCCACTTGTTAATTGGTAAAGAATCCGAATTTAGTCAGTAGGTGTTTGTTATTTGTGTGTTAATCCACATAATGCCAACCAGATGTTAGTGTTAGGGGAGATTTATTTGATGTTTATAAGTTGAGAGATAATGAACTCGGCTAAGTTTAGGTTGGCAGCAAATTAGGACAATATGTCTGGTTGCCTTGATAAACTATGGTGGTCATGTAGACTCGGCGCAGGTAGCTCACGCCAAATTTCTGTCGTCAAACCATCTCAGTGAAGCAGCAACTTCACCAAATGATTTGTAAGACTTTTTTTTTTTTTGACAAATACTATGGCATGTGTTTTGAAAGGTATTGCACAGTATTGGTTGCACTTTAGAAACAGCCATTCTGTGAAAAGTTCATGAAATTCGTGATGGTTGTTGTAATCCATAGAAGTTTTACGTGTCCAAATTTGCTATCCCTGGGAAGCTGGCGATCTAAATGATATATCCGTTTATCTAGTGAAGTGAGCTCTGCTTTTATGAGGTGCAAAAGCGAAATAACTATTCTGTGTCATAATAAAAGTGACAAAATGTGGTCAGAGTTTGGAGTCTTTTGTCACATTGGACAACTGTGCTCACAGGCTATGAATACAGACTCCTGAAAGTACATATATCTTCACACCCTGGTAGAATTGTACAGAACAGTAATAATTATAATTAGAAATTACATGAAAGTAATGTGTGAAGAGCCTTGAAAATCCGCACACGTAGCCAATGTAACATTCAAACAATGAAATCCTGCACTCACAGTATCAGGTTATGTGCATAAAGAACATCATTATGTCTGACAAAGGAGACATCAGTTTTCTTTTTTAATTTCCACATTCCTGCTTCGTCAGAGGCGTGCGGATCTGTATGCCAAGAGGCATGATGAGGGAGTTTAATATTGGAAACAGACCCTCTCAGGAGCAAATAATTAAATTATTCCTCGTCTAGTATACTAAGAGTATTCTAAGAGCTGGATGCAGGGCCGGCGCTACCTATAGGCAAGGTAGGCGTCAGCCTAGGACGCAGATCTTCTGGGGGCGCTCCTCCAGAGCCGCACCTCAGCAGCTGCTGTCAGGGAGAAGAAGCGATAAATCCTCCTGCTGGACGGATGGACTGCGCCACGGTCACGTGGCCCTGCCCTGTCCGTACAACGCCATTATGCGGAGGATCTGAAAAGATGATCCTCCTCCTGCAGAACGTGTCATGCTCAGTACTTAAGGGTAAGGAAGGATGAAAGAAAGTACATGACGCATGTGGAAAGAGGCCATGAAGACTATGAAAGTGTAATTATATGGTGACACATTGCTAACATCTCTATACAATTGCTGGGGTGAGTCCTGTGAGTGCAGTCAGTTGCTGGGGTGAGTCCTGTGAGTGCAGTCAGTTACTGGGGTGAGTCCTGTGAGTGCAATCAGTTACTGGGGTGAGTCCTGTGAGTGCAATCAGTTGCTAGTGTGAGTCATTTGAGTGCAATCAGTTGCTAGGGTGAGTCCTGTGAGTGCAATCAGGTGCTGGGGTAGTCCTGTGAGTGCCAAGTGGGTGCTGGTATAAGTCTAAGTTAAGAGTTAATTCTGGGTGCTGGAGCAAATCCTGTGAGTGCAATCTTGGTTTATGTCTTAGGTGCAATGTGGCAAGTAATGTGGGGGCAATATGACACTGTGGCAAGTGCTGTGGGACAATGCGACACCTTGGGATAATGTGGCAATAACTGTAGAGCATTATGACACTGTTCACTCATTTATAAAGAATAGCTTTTTATTTAAAATAGAGGTTTCGCCTATAATCTGGACAAAAAAGTTTATTCAGACAGGACCTGCTTTACTGTAGTCTGATGGGAACTAAAATATACCTTTTCAACGTCTTCCTAACTATCAACTATTGGGAGCTATACTGTACTACAACTGTGCGTTGCTAACTATAGACTGAGCTTGACTATATGACCACTGATATAGTAACTCTATGTATAAGGGGTGGCAATAATCCATTTTCACCTAGGGTGACAAAAATCCTTCGCTGGGTGGTGTGTCTATATATTTCTAAATGCATGCATCCACTGAACTGAGCTCTGAAATTTTCACTATATAAGACTGTATAACATGCAACAAACAAATTCTGCTGCCCAATGTGTGTGTCTATGTGTCTATATATTAATTATACATTTATATTCAAAATATTATGGCCAATGGGGTTATTTACAGCTACCTACCTCCCAACTGCCCCACTTTGAGCAGGACAGTCACAATTTTGAGGCTTTGTCCCACTGCCCGCCGAGCTTTACCTCCATTCCGATTTAAGGGTAGAGCTCCACAGGACAGAGGGATTCAGCTACCATATGTTATATACGGCATATAGATTGGGTGAGTAAAAACCAAGTACTGTGTGCAAATGTGCAGATATGCTTGTCTTTGGTTCAATGCGCACATTGGGTGCGATGAAAGGACTCTGCAGCACCATCTACTGACCCTAAATGGCACTGCAGTTTGTATTGGTCCATTAAGGCTTCCTGATACTTTCTTTACAATGAAAGAACTATAATAAAGGTCATGTCAGCTGTCACGCTAAATATGAAACAGTGACTTAAAAATGCTCTCATCATAAGCTAGCAGAAAAAAGGCTGCAAGGGCAAGTTATGTAGCCTTCTATTGCAAAAACCTACAGTCCTAAACTTAACATCTGAGGAAAGGGATATAGGGGGTAATTATTTTGGATGAATTAAAGGGACTGTATCACCTGAACCTTGTTTTTACTGTGAATGAAGATAATAAACAATAATTAAAATGATCTATACATTATGCTAGCAGAACTGCAAATATCTAAATGCATAGATCATTTTCAATAATTTTTTCCCCTCTACATTCACAGTAAACACAATGTTTTGGTGATACAGTCCTTTTAAAGGCAGGACATGCTAGTAGTATGCTTGGTTGTATAAGGAGAGGTCTTAGCAGTAGAAAGAGGGAAGTGCTCATGCCACTGTACAGAGCACTGGTGAGGCGTTTTGTTTTCTGGGACACACTATCTTTCTTCTCTCTCTCTGATATAAGATCAAAGTGTGTCACTGAGAGAGAGGAATGATTTTGACAATCTGTGTTGACACAACACAGATGATCATTTAATTTATTTTTGCATTTATTGTATGTGATTAATGTGATTGCTTTTCACATCAATAAATGCACAATCTGAGAGCGCCCATTGCAGGCTAAGACCTCCACTTTTCTAGGGTTTCAGACTTTCCTGCATCAGAGGCAAAGCAAAAAAAAAAAAAAAAATGCAGCGATTGCTAAGTTTTTAAGGCAGTCTGTGCATGTACAGGCATTGTCACCAACTTGGCATTGGGTGCCCAAACATGTACGTGCATTGTCGTGAGTTAAAACAAGAAAAACTACCACAACAAGAGGACATAGTTTTAACTTAGAGGGACAAAAATGTAATAATACCCTCTACTGAGAGGGTAGTGGATACATGGACCAGTCTTCCAGCACAAGTGGTAGAGGTTAATACAGTGAAAGAGTTTAAGCATGCATAGCACAGGCATAAGGCTATCCTAGATATAGGATAAGGTCAGGGACTAATGAAAGCAGGGGAGGGCTGGCAGCCTTAGGCCTGGGGGGCAAATCCAGTCAAGTGGCCCATTGCACCACTGAATCGCCTCCCCATGCATTGCCATCTTCTCCTTATTTTATAAAGAATATTGCCAGGATTTCCCCCCACAATATGCCAGAATTTTCCCTTACAATATGCCAGGATTATGCCCCTCAATATGCCAGGATTTTCCCCTCAATATGCCAGGATTATGCACCTCAATATGCCAGGATTTTCCACTCAATATGCCAGGATTATGCCCATCAATATGCCAGGATTGTCCCCTCAATATGCCAGGATTATGCCCCTCAATATGCCAGGTTTATGCCCCCTCAATATGCCAGGAATTTCCCCTCAATATACCAGGATTTTCCCCCACAATATGCCAGGATTATGCCCCCTCAATATGCCAGGATTTTCCCCTCAATATGCCAGGATTTTCCCCCACAATATGCCTGGATTATGCCCCCTCAATATGCCAGGATTATGCCCCTCAATATGCCAGGATTATGCCCCTCAATATGCCAAGATTATGCCCCCTCAATATGCCAGGATTATGCTTCACTATGCCAGGATTATGCCCCCTCAATATGGCAGGATTTTCCCCCACAATATGCCAGGATTTTCCCCTGAATATGCCAAGATTATGCCCCCTCAACATGCCAGGATTATGCCCCCTCAATATGCCAGGATTTTCCCATCAATATGCCAGGATTTTCCCCTCAATATGCCAGGATTTTGCCCCACAATATGCCAGGATTATGCTCACTCAATATGCCAGGATTATGCTCCCTCAATATGCCAGGATTTTGCCCCACAATATGCCAGGATTTTGCCCCACAATATGCCAGGATTATGCTCCCTCAATATGTCAGGATTTTCTCCTCAATATGCCAGGATTTCCCCCTCAATATGCCAGGATTATGCTCCCTCAATATGCCAGGATTTTCCCCTCAATATGCCAGGATTTTGCCCCTCAATATGCCAGGATTTTCCCCTCAATATGCCAGGATTTTGCCCCTCAATATGCCAGGATTATTGCCCACAATATGCCAGGATTTAGCCACCCAATATGTCAGGATTTTGCCCCACAATATACCAGGATTTTGCCCCTCAATATACCAGGATTTTTCCCCTCAATATGCCAGGATTTTCCCCCACGCCATATTGAGTACTTACCTCCTTGCTGCTGCTCTGTCTCCGTCTCCCGGTGCTCTCATCTGCCCGTCTGTGGCTGTGAGGGAAGCGTTGTGCGCTCCCCTCCAGCCAATGCGTCTTCAATAAAGTTTGTTTAAACTTTTTTTTTCAACAAACTTTATTGAATGCGCATTGGCTGGAGGGGAGCGTAGAACGTTTCACTCACAGCCACGGACCTGCAGCACTGGGGGACCGCAGCAAGGAGGTAAGTACTGGGAAAGTGGGGGGGGGTTTTTTTTTTTTCCTGGCGTGAACTGGGCCCGCCGGGCCGGGGCGCCAGTATCGGCCATCACCCCCTGGGGCGCCCAGTGTTAAAGCTGGGCCGTTTTTAGCGTGCATTAGGGCGGCCAGGGGGGCAATTGCCTCCCTTCCCCCCGGCCCAGCCCGCCCCTGAATGAAAGTATTCTTATCTGCTGACACATTAATATACATGCATTTTTTTCAAATTGGCGAGCCCCTTTAAGGCCACACTATTTATTCATTCATTTGGTCATTCGTAGATTTAAACTTTTGAGGCTCATGCAGTCTGAAAAAAAGTATCTTTATATGAATTAATTTGACGAATAGGAGAAATAAAAGTCAATAATAATAAATAATCAACCAGTAAATGCAATGTAACCGCCGCTGCCTAACCTAGTCTAATAACTAGAGGAAAGCTCTGCACGGCCTACATACAGCAAAACCTTTCCCAGCTCTTTAGTGTTGGTGCTGTCGAGCTAATGAATAAGGTGAATGTTATTACTATGGATATTGTGATAACTGGATGGGTGCTGGGCTAAATTAGATACATCTCAGGAAGAGGTTAATAATATAACCCATGTTACAGATTTTCTCGATAAGTGCTAATAATCACACATCCATCTGCTTATACGCACACGTGGGCACCATATTGTTTTCTTTTAAGATCACTGCGGCTACATTTAATGTTTTCATACCTGAAATAATGGTTTTTCACACTTTGTATTATTGTAAATCCAGGTATTAATCCAGGTAATTGATATATTTCAATATGGAAATAAAGGGAAGTCGATTTTTTGGTTGTTGTACGCAGGATGTCATTTTCAGAGGATCATGTACGTGTCTTGCATGTATCCGGTCTAGTCACCTAGGGAAATCATCGATACAGCCACATTAATACCTGAGTAATTGGCTTTCTGGCATCTGTTGCTTAAAGGGACTATCTGGTGCCCAAAAATCGTCCAAATGTTAATGCATATTAATGTGCTTTCAGAGTACTTTAAAATGCATGTTTTACATTTTGCATTGCTTAAAATATATAAAAAAAGCATACAATTAGTGAAATTACAACAGTTTGCAAGAAACCTGGACTGCCCACACTAGCTGAGTAAAAGTTTTTTTTTTTGCTGCAGAAACCAATACAAATACTTTCTTTCAAATGGATGGGATATCCTGTTTCTCTGGTGATGTCATCAGACAATGTGTTGCAGGTTTAGGAGATCCTACTGTGTTCACTTAGAATCCACACAATGTATTTTATTAAAGCAGCACAGGAAGTGACTAAATGGAACAAAACTTTATCTGCTGCTGCATCTGTAGTATAAATGCAGAATAATCACTGGTGAAGGGCTTGAGTAAAATATAAGCAATGTGATTTATGCATAATTCCAGCATCAAATCACACTGTAAAAAAGCCTGTGCACTATACAAGTAGTAGTCTTCAACATGCATCAAAGTGACTTGGGGACTAGACTGTCCCTTTAGGAACACAATTTAAAGTGAACCTATGGATGACAAGTTCACATTCAGGTGGGTATATACACTTAATCTGTTTATTGGTTAGCCATTTCACCACCATCTTTGTTGATGTTGACCACAAGGCATAGTGGCAAGCCATAATTATTATGCCTTGCTAAAAGGAATTCTGTACATTTGCAAGCAAATTGACAAGCATAATATACAGACATCTTTTTGTGTGCTCTAAAGTGAAGCCTTGTCATTTTTGCATCATTGGTACTTGACTAAGTACTACTGACTAAGTGAATTGCCTTATTCTTCATCTGCCTTATAATTCAAGGCCATTGCAATCTGAGGTATCCTAGAAAAATACGTTTGGCCAGATAAAATAGTCGTAGCTGGGTTCCCTAATTTAAATCCGAGAGGTTATAAAACCTTAGTTAATTGAACCTTAGAATTTCCGTATACTTTTTGTGCTTGTCGAATTGGCAACAGAGTGATTGACTCTATTGCCGAATTCGTAGCTGGTGTCACCTTTCGGATGTAACTCGGGTATTTCCGGGGGTTTGTGTGCTGGCTGTTTTCAGCACACAAACCCCCGGAAATACATGACAGACGTCGTGCCTCCGAGTGAGAGGCGTGCTCCGGGCTGGCAGCACACCTGTCACTCAAGGGCATGATACACCCCTGCTATTTGTATCTATAAACAGCTAAGGCCTAGGCATACAGTGGTGGACCTCCCATAATTCCCCACTAGCTTTCTAAAATGGCAGAGAATTATCGTAGCTGTAGGCCAGAAACAGGTGGAGGACTGCAGTTGGACTCATAGAGTCAAGGCAGTTGTTCCCAAATCAGTCCTTAAAGCCCATCCAATAGGCCAGGATGTAGGAATTACCTAGTTGTGTTTTTTTGTTCTTTCTTAAAACACACCTTCATCACAACTTGGAAATCGCCACATCCTAGGCAGTTTGATGGGCCTTGAGGACTGGTTTGGGAACCACTTGTCTAAGGAGTATAAGGCAAAGTGTGGTTCTGGAGAGCCCCGCTCAATACCTGTTGAGACTCAGATTTGATTGGTCTTTTCTGTAGTGAAGAAGTCACTGTGTGGTTGGTCACATGATTTATGGACATACCCAGGAGTCCTGGGTCACATGAAGCCTGAGTGGCATCCTCAGTGGAATAATAATCTCAGCACCTGCTCACCCTTGAAGTAATTCCATCAAAAAAGTTAAAGGCAACATAGGAGAGGTACAGTCTCACGCGCTTCGCCATTTGTGGTTAAGCCTCATAGTGAAATGCATGAGACTGTACCTCTTATGTTGCTTTTGACTTTTTGTTAATAAACAACTTCTATTTTGGTAAGACTCTGCTGGATTACTATGGAATAACTTCAAGGGTGAACAGGTACACGCTATTTTGTTTGCTGAGACTCTTTTTCCACTTTTTTTTGTAGGTTCTCCTCTCTAATAATTTTCTGAAATGTGTGTATTTGTATCTGGAATTTCTTAGTCTTAAAGGGAATCTTGTGCCATTACCTCTTTGGCGTTAAAGCAATTTAACCCTTGTTTCTGAACATACATCTATCCCTGCTTTATTAATATTATTAACACATATCCAACTAGAAACATAGAAACATAGAAACATAGAATGTGTCGGCAGATAAGAACCATTCGGTCCATCTAGTCTGCCCAATTTATTTTTGAGTACTTTTATTAGTCCCCCGTTCCCGGTCTTAGAGCTAGGATAGCCTTGTGTCTATCCCACGCATGCTTAAAATCCTTGACTGTGTTTACCTCTACCACTTCTGCTGGCAGGCTATTCCATACATCCACTACCCTCTCAGTAAAGTAATACTTCCTGATATTACTTTTAAATCGTTGCCCCTCTAATTTAAGACTATAGAAACTACATATATTTCAATGGGACAGGCTAGGAAACTTCTAGCAGTGGGGGCTAGAGGGGCATGTTATCCACACATGCGAACTGCGCTGGCGATCATCATTGGCCTCCAGCTGTGCATTCACAATGACCTCATCAGGTACAACATCATTCCAGATACCCGGTACTTGCTCCAGTTTTAGAATTCTGTGGTAGAATAGGCATTTGTATATAACCACCCATGCATCTCGATGTCAGAGGGAGCTAGAGCAAGATTTATCGGAAATTTGCCATTGTTGACTGAAATCGGCACTACTGAGAAGCCGAACTGCATCCCCAGCCAAGCCCCATTTTGGTCCAGATCGTAGCTGCCCGAGCAGACTGTTAAAAGTGTTTCAAAAGGCAAAAAAAACAAAGTATCCCTAATGCTAACTATACTTGGTTATGATTTTATTATATTTAGATGTTTTTCCTCTATTTTCCTGTAGGACGAGATGATTTACTCAGAACAATGAATCCTATTCTGTAATTTATCTGTATGCCATTCCATTATCAATCAGTCATGGTTTTGAATGAGTATTTTTCTACTCTTCATTTCAGCCTTTTTAAAAGAATGATGGGGGGTTGGCAAACTCATTATTTTTTTTTATTTTGTTTTAAACAGACTTTGATAAACCATTGTTTATTAAGCTCAAATAGAGCTTGCTTGATTGTATGAGGATTGAAAATCAGGCTTATTAATTAATGACGGGAAGCATAGCAATCCTTTTGTTTAGACTATTCTAACACCTGTTTATTTCAAGCCAAGCATGCAACAAGATGATAAACAACCCTTATTAAGTGCTAAAATGGATTGTGACTGACAGAATGCATACAGAACAAAATGCTAGAAAATGCCATACATTATGTTATGGCATTATTCTTGTAGGCTATTAACTCTTCATTTTCCAGTCTACGTCTAGAAATATATAGACAAGTGAAAATCTTTAGCAGATTTGCAAGTGAATGCATAGAATGTATCTTCTTGCTTCTTGTAGTGTGACATCATCTGCAGGCATTGTATAGACAAGGGGGAGACAACCTTCGGTTGCCTACCCTTGGTATAGAAACTCCGTTTATTGGCCCCGGTACCTGTATGTAAACCTAAAGAAGCCGATAAGTGAACAAGGCAGTGGTCTAAGAGAACTCCTTAGTTCAGCCACAGAATATATACATTAACTCCCATGATGCTTATCCAGTCAAATGGATTGCTGAGCTTCATGGGCATTTCTGTTCTTTAAAAGTTGCAATAAATGGGTGTTGCTCTGCCCTGTTGCAGCTGTGTTAGCACAAAAACAAATAGCTATTTCCTCTTCCTACTTTCACCACTGAATATTTACTTAAAGTATACAAACATATGTACACTTAATGCTAGAAGATTGCTGGATACAGTTCCAGGCCAAATGAAAGTTCTTATCTGAGATTCTGCATTAGACGGATTTAAAACAAAGAACAACAATTTGACCTCTGGCTTCCTCTATAAAAACAGCAGGTGGTAAATTCACAAAAGTGGAGCAAACACAAGTATTCTCTTGTAATATTGATAAACTCTTCCATAGGTTTCTCTATGTGTTGGGACATAGAACCAGTGCCGGACTGGGAATAAAAACCAGCCCTGGAAATAACTGGATAATCATTGAGTGTATTGTTTATAGATAAGACTGATAGAAACCCCTGCACAAGGCAATTTATAACCCCAGTATGGTCACAAGGCTATATCTCACCGAGTGCCCTGTTATATACCCCATGCGCAGGGCAATACATAGGCCCCAGAATGTAGACAAGGTCATATATATTAGGTGGATATATTTACTTACCCCAGCACCCAGACTGCACTCACAGGACATGCCTGGCACCTACCCCAGCACTTACTTACACTCAGAGGGCTTGCTTAAGCAACCAGGCCTTACTCCATCATTGAGATTGGCCTCAAAGGACTTGCCCCAGTACCCAGTCATGACTTAGCCCAGCACCTAAATTGCACTCAAAGGACTTACCCCAGCAGTAAGATGACACTCACAGGACTTGCCCCACTCACTCCAGCATTGAGATTGCATCCACAGGACTCGCCACACCACCCACCCCAGCACTTAGAGTACACTCACAGGACTTGCCCCACCTACTCCAACATTGAGATTGCACTCAAAGGACTTGCCCCAGCACCCACCCCAGCTCTTAGATAGCACTACAGGACTTGCCCCAGCACCCAGGATTTACTCCAGCACTGAGACTGTATACACAGGACTTGCACTAGCCCAGTATTGAGATTGCACCACCACAGGACTTGCAGCAGCAGCAGCCTCTAACAGCCTCCTGCATGCACCGTGCAGGTGAAAATAGGTATTGTTTTTCTGTTCCTTGCACTTGTATTTAACAATTATACAAAGTCTACTCAGGATATTGTAAATATATCCTGTTATTATTCTTTTTCCGACATTTTTAACAATGAACCAATGGTGAGACACCATATCCTGCTCTGCACTGTCAGCCAGCCTTTCTGTTTTGAATGTTCTGTTGTTTTTTCATTATTTTATCAGCATTAATTCCAAATTCACAACTGTTCCAAGAAACCAGCTTAATTGTGTCTACAAACATTTTTTTCCCTTTTGTACTTTTATGTTATTATTGTTTAAAACATATTTACAAAGCTAGAGAAAAAAGATAAATAAAAAACACAATGGAAAAAGCCCAGAAATCAAAGGAAACAAAATACATTAAATAATTAGATAATATAATAGAGTAACATTTCAATGGATAGAAAAGAAATAATGGCTACATTACATCAGCAACACTTTTATATCACATCATAATTAAAGACTGTAGAATTAGCTTTGTTGGAAAGCTCCCAGTTCAGCTAATTTGCTTCCACAATATCATTCAGAGACTTTGTTATGATTGCAAAAACAAACATCTCTTAAAGTTTATTTTAAAAATGAGGTGCCTGCCTTCTATGCTCTGCATATGTGTGGGACATGCATGGTAGGACATTGACTTGTCTTGAATTGACAAGTGCCAAGATACAAGTGGTGGACAAAATACAGACAAATGACGTTAGGTCGTATTAAGACAATTGCAAAAAAGAAGCAGTACATGGATCAGCTGCAAGAAATCAAACAATTAGCAGTTTGATATGTGAACTTTCAAAGCAACAAGAGACAACTAACAGAATTCCAAAAAACAAAATAATGCCTGAATCATTGCTGCATTGGTTTCATAAAATGCTGGATTATTTACTGCTTCAAGGGCACACAATGGGTAAACATGGTGGGTTATCCATAATTATATTGGTAAATATCCTGTGGAAGGTCTGGTGATTGGTCTGCTTGGATGTAATGAATGAGGTAATTACTTTGGATCAGGTTATGGCGCATACATGCTTCCCATATTCGAGGATAATCATACATGAACTAATTCAATAGTGGTTTTATGAAGACCAGGATGAAGCCAAATGCCTTCCATTACCTTCACATTTGACCAGATGCTCACATCGCTGAACCTTTCTGGGATGTTTTAGAACTCAGAGTATGAAGTAGGCTTCCACCATCTATCAAAGTCCTGGAGGCCTTTCTTCTTAAAGAGTGATGCAATATCCTACAATATACTACAGGACGTGCATAACTATATTACAAGAAGGAAACTATTCTGAAGGCCAAGTGTGGCCCTTCTCCTCATCAGGTCCTCATGATAAATACATTATTTTATCTACACTGTATGTACGTGCTGTAGACACCTCTACCCATAACTAATACCGTCATCTTCTCATTCCAGCAAAACCGAAGTGATTATTGCTGACTGACACTCCCATTACCCATGTTCACTTACTTCCTACAAACCCCCAAGTATTGCCCTATATCTGCACCAGTTCTGAAGGCTCTTTTTGGTTCTCTTTGCCTTTAACATAGTAAACTTAATGAATTCCCTTTAAATTGGTAAACTTAATGAGTTTAACTTGGGTTTGACACCAGCTCACTATTTATAATTATAATTCCTGCATCTAGCCTTTGATTTGTTCTAGACTCTTCATACAGGTTAAGGATCTCTTATCCGAAGATCCATTATCCGAAATGACCATAAATATGAAATGTCTTTTTTCAGCTAAGGGTCAGTTCAGATAAGGGGTACTCACCTTTTTTAAGCCCCATTCTGAAGCTCCTTTTTTCCTCCCGGCCGGGGGCCGTGGCTTTGAAGCAAGTGCTCATGGGAAATGAAGTTCCCACTGCTCTGCGAGAGGAGGGGGACTATCGCTCTCGGAGCGGATAATTTTGGCAGCACCATGGAGCAGGTAATTTCGTCAACTACAGCTCTATAAATGTTTTATATTACCTATATGCAATGTGGGCTGGTGCTGCCCAAATGATCCATTAACGGAAAGGACCCATTATTCGAAATGCTGCTGGTCCCAAGGAATACTTGAATTTACTGCTGATCAACTGAAAATGATTTTGAGGGTTTAGTAACTTATGATAACCTGTCTTCTTGCTTACTAGGCTCATGACCTCATGTCTGCTTGAAACCCTTGATACCCTATAACTTATGGTTTTAAATGTGTGATGTCTCAAGTTTATTTATCAACTTGTGGCTTTATATATAAATGGCACATTTCTTATTAAAGGGCTTAATTTACATAGTACATTTACATAGTAAGTCACCTAACAGTTGTTACAATGATCCCAGAGACAATTAAAAAAAACATTTTACATTTGATCCACACACTTGCGGACAATTCTGCTCTTGTATATATTATCTTTCTATTCACTACAATTCACCATAAAAACAATTTTTAAGTGATAAGGTTATTTACTAAAGAGTGTAAAAGGGAGAAGAAGAATTTCCGCATAGAACCAGCTGACTGGAGAGTTGCTCACTGAAGTTCCTTCAAGAATAAGAGGATTTTATTTTTCACATTCATTGTAAATACTCAAACTCCACAGAAACTCCCCCCCCCCCTCCGCCAAAAAAATGTCTCTGTCTCTTAAATCTTACAATATAAATAGAACTTGCCAGCACATCCTTAGACTATTTATTCCATAAAGATGGTAATTCTTATTCTTCACGTCATTTACTTTTGCTAGATTAGACATATTAATAGATATGAAGCAAATCTTCTACAGTATATTTATTTAATTATGTTAGTGTGATAAACAGGGGATATGTTATAAACCTTTCATCTCTCTTGAAACAGTTCCTATCTACAGCTTTAAAACAAAAGTTGGAATTTTGTTTATTTTCATACTCCTCCTGTAGGTATTGCACAAATGTTTTCAGCCCTGAACAAAGCTGAAATAACATACCCCTCACCTTCAGCCCCGGCGAATAGGGACGGTGGTTGGGCGGAGCTTGGGAGGTTGAGTGTCAGTTGATACCGGTAGCACTGTCACTCAAACTGGTAGTGCTACTACGCATACGCACAATACTAAACATGCACGCGCAGTATGCATTCTCAGACACCGGAGAATGAGATCCGGACTGCAGGATTACAGTGCAAAATCACGCTATCCTGCCGAGCTCTACTTCTGTCCAAAAAAGCGGGACAGAGGTACATCTCGAGGGGTCAACAGGATTGAGCCGCAAAGTCTCAAGACAAAAAAAAAAACTATACATATAAACGCATATGAAAGCAGACATTTTAAAAAATAAATTTGCTTAAAATTATTATTATTTTTTGAACTTTTACGAAGTACTTAATTTGACAATGTACTGATTGCAGACTTTCTCCCAGGCATTGGACCACTGTATATGACTAATATCCTTAAGTCTGAGTTTAGGTGAGCTGAACATCACAACTCACCAACCTAACTATGTATTGTGCAGGGCCCAAACCTGCTGAGTTCCTCCTGCAATACGAACAGAGGCAGCTAGTCGCTAAACAGGAGAATTGCAAAGTAGCTGCAATAATCAGGCATTGATCTTTTGCAGTGCAGTGACGCAGTGCTAGTCTTAACTCCTTACATAGCTAGAAACATTAAAACTTACCGTTCTATCTCCTGCGATCTTAATAGCTATTTCAATTTAACTATCATCATACAACATCTTCGGTGCTACAGGTATGTAGAAAAAAAAAACTTTAGCTAGAACTCTGTGAGGTCACTAGTAACCTGTGAGGTCACTGGAATCCAGTGATGTCACAATGGTGTAGCATCAGATAAAAGTTGCTACTCTGAGTCATGTACCTTCATTGAAGGATAGCATTTGCAAAAGGAAATATGTAGAGACATTGGGAGGGCTTTCATCAGATAGCTCAAGAAACAGCAAGAAGGAGTGGATAATGAATGGTAATTTACCTATTACAATTATCTCTATTAGTCTTTAAGAGTTCCTAGTGATCCATTTTAATTATATATGGATAGTCTTACCCACTTTTTCCGGATTTCAAGAATGCATAGGTAAAATACTATATTATATCTATCTATATTACTATATTATCTACTGACAGACACTTTTGTAAGGATCTATTATGCCCAGTTACAGATCCTTCAAATACTTTATTATTAAAAAACATTTTTCATCCCAGTCTCTATTGATCAAATAAAGCCCACATTGAAATTCTCAGATGACTACTAGTACACTTATAGAATATATATATGTGATACTGTATATATATGCACACAATAATACTTGATTGGCTCTCTGAGCTGCTATGGAGCAGACCTCCATGAAATCGGAGTTCCTTAGTCTTTGTCAATTTTTTCAAATAATGCACAATATGAGCAGCATTCAAAAGTTAGTTCTAATCAGGCAGAAACAGACTTCCGCCTGACTAAACCTGTATTCAGGGCTCATGTTACCGTATGTGTGTATCAATATGCTATAGTATATTAACCATTTGGCTTGTATTTCCTCCCTGGTTGGAAATTTGCCAGCTTTCTCTGGTCCTTTTTCAATATTTAGAAATAACCTTTGTACAGAAAAACTTTGAGCTACTTCAATAAGTTCCAAATTCTTCTTTTTGTATCAAAATCAACCTTTAATTATCTTTGCTTGTTTTAAGAGACTTCATTATTAGTACAGTTCCTTTTTATCTGTTTCAATTGTCTCCTTTGTGTAGAAGGAACATTCTGTAACAGAGACCAATAATTACAGCGATTTTATATAATATAATGAGTTCTATCTATTGGTAATAAATGTATTAGTGCTTTCAGGATTTGACAAACCCCAGAGCCAGGCCTTTGCAGAACCTAAAACACTTAATGCTTTTGAGTTTCGTATATAATTCCGTATAAGTGTAGAGAATTCACTGGGTCCGGAAGCTTAACTAACATCCTTATCAACTTTAAACATAGCCTAGACTATTGTGAAATAGTTTTCAAGCAAATTAGACATCAAATTTCATAAAACATTGTGGATGTGATATTTTACTACTAATTACTATGATTATATCCTCCTTGAGCCCTACAGTGGCATGTTCTTCATATCCAATCTGACTACTTGCTGTAGCATTATCTTTAAGGTGTATTGAGTGGCCTCTGACAAATGTAGCTGATGCTCAAAGTGAGCAATGTGCCTGAACTTCTGGGTCTGGGCATGTCTCCGTAACATCACAAGTGATATCGCAAAGTCTTGCGCTATTTCAACAGGGTCCCATAGGGTCTGTAAAGACCCTGATTAAGGGTCTTCCGAAATGTTCCTGGCTCCTGATCACTCTGTGTTCAGGACCAGGCGCAAAGACGCTGTTTCAGGCGTGAAGGTTTAAATAAATTTAATTTAACCAAGTGTTGAACTGCTTTTGTATTTTCTATGGCTAACAAGCTATTCTTCTCCAATACAGAACATTTAAAAAAAATGAATAGGGCCCACACACACATGCGTTTATGATTATGTGGCCCACTTGGGAAAGAACTTGAACACCCCTAACATGGAGTTTTGCACTGACAATACGATTGTAAGGATTTGTTTTAGCAGCAGAAAGCAAATTGCAATTGACCTTTGCAAACTTAATTTAAGACTATGGTGACCAGTCTTTCATATAAGTTTTACAATTTAAATGTATATTGAAAGTACAAAAATAAGATGCAATCATTCATTACATTCACAATATTCTTTAAGTCCACCATGAGAAATAAAAGGAGTTTGATCCCCTTTAAGTGCACCATGAGAAATAAAAGGAGTTTGATCCCCTTTAAGTGCACCATGAGAAATAAAAGGGGTTTGAGTCCCTTTAAGTGCCCCATGAGAAATAAAAGGGGTTTGAGTCCCTTTAAGTGCCCCATGAGAAATAAAAGGGGTTTGAGTCCCTTTAAGTGCACCATGAGAAATAAAATGGTTTTGAGCCCCTTTAAGTGCCCCATGAGAAATAAAAGGGGTTTGAGTCCATTTAAGTGCCCCATGAAAAATAAAAGGGGTTTGAGTCCCTTTAAGTGCCCCATGAGAAATAAAAGGGGGTTGAGTCCATTTAAGTGCACCATGAGAAATAAAAGGGGTTTGAGTCCCTTTAAGTGCCCCATGAGAAATAAAAGGGGTTTGAGTCCCTTTAAGTGCCCCATGAGAAATAAAAAGGGTTTAAGTCCCTTTAAGTGCACCATAAGAAATAAAAGGGGTTTGAGTCCCTTTACATGCCCCATGATAAATAAAAGGGGGTTGAGTCCCTTTAAGTGCCCCATGAGAAATAAAAGGGGTGTATTATTAGCTCCACCCACTTTGATAAATTACATCTGCTCTGGCTCAAACAATGGCCAACTTTGCCAAATCCAATCCCATTGGCATATAGGTAAATGTCCTGTGTTTATAAGACAACAAATGCATTGTCTGGTACAATCTTCATCGTGGGTATAGTATAACACAAGCAAAATTCTAAAATAATACAGCGCTCCCATTAAACTTATGATGACATGTTTGAAATCACAGCAGAACAAGAAGGCCTTTTAAAAACGGAATACTTTGTAACAATTTGCATGTACTGAAAGATGAAATACAGTACAAATTACCCCTCCAATAATTGGAATCCCAAGAGGGCTATTGTAATTTGTATAAATATTCTGTAAATGACACATAATGACACTTACAGCATAAATCTAATCAAAGTTTGTAGCTCATTTGTCTTCAGTAATTGTTGACCATGAACCATGGCTGGCAGATCTTTTAACTCTTTAATGAACCCAAATGCATTGCTACATCAAAACAATATAACCATATAACAAAATACAAAGTAACCATGCTATCATTTGTGTGCTTGCTGCATAATTAGTGATAAATGCCAAACATTATATTTATATATAGGAATAATAAACCATCTTTGGCATGGGTTCATGATGTGGTCCCTATATATTTCATAATGTAGAGGTTGAGTTGAATACAACATTTGAACTGTTAACTTTGAGACAGCCACTGGGAAATGATGCTTTTAAAGGATCTACTAAATAAATCCATATGCTTTGTTATCTGCCTTTTAACAAAATGTGCATAATAAGGCAGGGGGATCACATTACCTTGTGGCATGATATGCAAATTACAAATTGTACATTGAACTATTAAATTGGCACTATCACTGACACTCTCCCTCCCACACCATGCCCCCAGAGCATCCTGCAATGTTGGTGGGACATGTTTAGAGGTATCGCAAATTGATACCTCCACCAACTGGGTCTAGGACACTTGTTCGCCGCATCTTCATCGCATCTTCATCGCATCTTCATCGCTGAACTGTCAGCAATGAAGTATAATGAGGCCGTTTCACCGCGGCTGCAGCTATGTAAGAGCTGACAGTTCAGCGCTGAACTGTCAGCTCTTACAAATCTAAAAGTAAAACGAAAATAACCCCCGCTAATAAATGATTCCCAAACCCCAATAGTAACAATAAACACTAAACACCAATACTAACACTAAAATGAACCCCAATACTAAAATTAACCCCTTAAACCCTAATACTAACCCCCGACCCCTAATGCTAAAATGAACCCCCTAAACCCTAATACTAACCCTAATATTTAACCCCCGACCCCGAATACTAAAATCAACCCCCTAAACCCCAATACTAACCCTAATACTAATCCACAACCCCTAATGCTAAAATTAACCCCTAACACTAAACACTAACACTAAACCCCAATACTAAAACTAAAATTAACCCCAATACTAAAATTAACCCCCTAAACCCTAATTCTAACCAAACTAAAATCGGTAAAATACTTACCTTTAGTGATGAAATGTTCCGCGATGAAATCCCTAGCGACGATCTGTCTTGTGCTGCAGAGTCGGCGGTGAAGCGCTGCGCGGAAGCAGTTGCGATGAAGAGTCCCATCCCCCACCAACTTGGCACCCATGTTTGCCAAACTGCAATTGTTCCAATCTTGTGGGCCTCGAGATAAAGATCTCTGAGGAGGATGGTTTCCTTTTTTTATGTAATGCCTTGAGATTGGAAGAAGTCACATCTTGATATGTTCATTAAAGCTACCTGTGACATAGCGTGGTTAAAGGACAATTACAATTTGTGTAAACCCTTACTTCCCTGAAGGAAGCAAGTGTTAAAATATATATCCTGCCGGTCCGGAGTAAACCTGACATGTATGTCACACAGTTTAAAATTTGTATTTTAAATGTGTCCGTGCTGTCCCGTGATTATGACATCATTTCCTATTGAAAGTAGTTAGTATGCAGACACTTTCCAAATGTGGTTTTCTTTTACTACAGTTCTGTAATTGTACATTGTATTACAATGTATAGATCATTTGCATTGTGTTTTATTCTTTACATGCACATGATAAGCAATGTTTAGGTGACCGAGTCCCTTTTTCGTAGGAAACCAAACAAATATTGCTAATAGAAGGTTTAGTTGCATTGTATCAGCAGCTATAGCTTTCCTTACCGGTTTCCAAGAAGATTTAAAAAAAATAGACTGAAACTATAACCTAGTCTTAGTCTAAAACAAATACAGTGACACCGAATCAAAGCAATTCAGCAAAACATACCCCGAAAAAGACAGCATTTCAGATACACAGTCTACCTCTCCTCCTTTCAATTCATCTGTCTGGGGAATAAATCCAGAAATAAATTCTTCCAGTATAAATGCTGGTAAACTTTGGAAGTAACATCTCAGTGGGTTCCTTAAGGGAATTGTGCAGGAGAATAATGGGCATCTTTGATGGAGTCAAAGAGAGAGGGAAGGCTAACCGGCTTAACATATCATCCGAGGTGGCATACATTTCACACATTAAACTTGCTGTTATGTTGCCAGCACTTTGAGACAGTGGCGTAGCGTGGGTTGTCAGCACCCGGGGCAAGGCAAGTAATTTGCGCCCCCTAACCCGTGGATTTTAGCACTCGAGTCTCTTCTACTAGATTAGTTAAAGAAACCCTTACCCCCCAAGCACATGTATTGTTTGTTATGAAAATACTTATGTAATTAAAGTAAAATGCATCTAAATACAAGTTTATTTTCCAACACTTTATTGAGTGCGAACATGCATTACACACATTCTCCACATTTTCAGCAGGTTTTAACCCTTCACATGTAAACATAGCAGTTTCAGAGAAACTGCTACGTTTACATTTGCGGTTAAGGCAGCCTCTAGTGGCTGTCTTCCGGACAGACACTAGAGGCGCATCTGCGACGCTGGAGCCTGGAGGCACATTTCGCCTCCATCGCGCAGAGTGTCCATAGGAAAGCATTGAGAAATGCTTTCCTATTGACACTTTGAATGCGCGCGCAGCCATGCGCATTCAGCTCCAGTGACGTCGGACGGGGAGCTGACGTCAGACAGGGAGGAGAGGTCACCAGCACCGAGGGAGCCTGGCGCTGGATTAAGGTAAGTAACTGAAGGGAATTTAACCCCTTCAGCGCCACGGGAGTGGGACCCTGAGGGTGTGGGCACCCTCAGGGTACTAAAGTGTCAGGAAAACCACTTTGTTTTCCTGACACTATAGTGATCCTTTAAGAGTTTAAGGGGTTATTTTGGCCTGGGGAAGCCAAATGGTTATACACCTATGCTTTAAACCAGGAGTAGACATCCTTTGCCACTCCAGATGTTGTGGACTACACCTCCCATGATGCTTTGCAAGCCTTAATGGAGATGTAGTCAAAAAACAAAGGGAGTGTCAAAGGTTACCTACCCCTGCACTAAACCAAAAATATATAATACAGTTCCTACCCCATAAATATAATATTTAATGCTATGATATTTAATGCTCTCATCCAACCCCCTTCCCTCCACAGTTCCTAATAAATATATTACAAATATAATTCCCTCACCCCTGTAGCCCCACCTATTTACATTTCCTTCTACATACACACATATATATAGATTATTCATTAGGCCACAAATGTAAAAAATATAATCATTGCCTCATCTCAAATTCCCAAGTCAGATCTTTCCCATCCCCCCCCCTCTTCCCCTAATACACGGCTGACCCCTCCCTCCCCTAATACACAGTTGACCCCCATCCCCTAATACATTACTGCCCCCCTTCTTCCCTTCCCCAATACATTACTGCCCCCCTTCTTCCCTTCCCCAATACATTACTGCCCCCCTTCTTCCCTTCCCCAATACATTACTGCCCCCCTTCTTCCCTTCCCCAATACATTACTGCCCCCCTTCTTCCCTTCCCCAATACATTACTGCCTCCCTTCTTCCCTTCCCCAATACATTACTGCCTCCCTTCTTCCCTTCCCCAATACATTACTGCCCCCCTTCCCCAATACATTACTGCCCCCCTTCTTCTCTTCCCTTCCCCAATACATTACTGCCTCCCTTCTTCCCTTCCCCAATACATTACTGCCCCCCTTCTTCCCTTCCCCAATACATTACTGCCCCCCGTCCCCCATACATTACTGCCCCCCTCCCCCATACATTACTTACCTCCCTCCCCATACATTACTTCCCCCCCTCCCCATACATTACTGACCCTCCCCTCCCCCATACATTAAATGACCCCCCCTCCCCTCCCCCATACATTAAATGAACCCCCCTCCCCCATACATTTAATAAACCCCCCTCCCCCATACATTTAATAAACCCCCCTCCCCCATACATTAATGAACCCCCCTCCCCTCCCCATACATTAATGACCCCCCTCCCCATACATTAATGAACCCCCCTCCCCTCCCCCATACATTAATGACCTCCCTCCCCTCCCCCATACATTAATGACCTCCCTCCCCTCCCCCATACATTAATGACCTCCCTCCCCAATACATTAATGACCCCCCTCCCCTCCCCCATACATGAATGACCCCCCTCCCCCATACATTAATGACCCCCCTCCCCCATACATTAATGACCCCCCCCTCCCCCTCTCCAATACATTAATGACCCCCTCCTCAATATATAATACAATAGGTCCCCCAAGCCCCTTTATTCTTACCTTTACAAATTCCACTTCCAACAGCTCAGGGAAGAAAGGCCGCGATGCAGTTTCAGAAGAGCCTCCGCCGCGCAGCCGCCGGATGTGACGTCACGCCGTCATTTGCCGCTCACATCCGGCGGCTGACAGGAAGTATCGCGCGGTTGTGGCTGCGCCCCCCCAGATATTGCGCCCGGTGCGGCCGGCCCCCCCTGCACCCCCCACGCTACGCCCCTGCTTTGAGAACCTAGCAGAACCTTTTCTGGTGACAGGATGTTTTTCCGCTTGGAGAACATGACTGTGAAATAAGCAATCTTCAGTATATATGCTTTACATTTATATTAATACTAAACTGTAAGCATCATGCTATGGAGAGTCTCAGGTGATATTCATCTACGAGTCATTAGTGACCCAAGAGCTTTATGGTACTCCCAAATGAACTGTTAGGCTCACTATTAATTGCACTTAAGAGAACAGTGATGATTTATATATTACTGATCTTGCTTGTGTTAAAATGCTTTTATGTGAGCTGTAGGTGCAGAGATTATGTGGCGCTGCATGAACAAAAGGACTATTTTTAAAGGGCTAAACATTGTTTTTAATGTGCATGTATAGAATAAAAAATGATTGAAAAAGATCTATACATTATGTTGGCAAAATTGCAGGCAAACTACTAATGTGTTTTAACACATTTTTTGTGTTTTAACACAGTCAAGGATTTTAAGCATGCATGGGATAGACACAAGGCTATCCTAGCTATAAGACCGGGAACGGAGGACTAATAAAAGTACTCAAAAAAAAAAAAAAAATTGGGGGAAGACTAGATGGACCGAATGGTTCTTATCTGCCGACACATTCTATGTTTCTATGTTTCTATAATTGTGACATCACCTTGGCTTGGTATGCAAGAGCAATGATCAATATCACTGTGCAAATAAAAAAAGAATGCTAGGGTTATCATCTAGGGTTAGGGTTGGAATCTAGGGTTAGAGTTAGATTAGGGTTAGTGCTAGTGTTGGGGTGATTGAGGTCAAAAGGTCACTGTAGGAGAAAAAGGTTAGAAAAAAACACTGTCTTCTTTCATTTCCCTTTTACTTTCATCCTCTCCTCTCTTCTAGTTTTCTCATTTTTTTCATTCACATTTCACTTCATCTTTCTTCTTTACAATCTACAATTTCTCTTTTTTTTATTTACTTTCCCCTTTATCTTTTTTTTAATCTTTTCCTTGTTAATCTTTTTTTTCCTCCCCCTTTTTCCATCCATCACATTTTCTCTTTTGTTTTCTCCTTTTTCTTTTCCTTCTTTTTCTCTTTCTTTTCTTTTTCACTTTTTCTTTCTTCTTTCTTTCTCCTTTTTTTTTATTCTTGTCCTCTATTCCTTTCTCTCTTTCTTCTCCCCTCTTTCCTTCTCTTCCCTTTTAATTTTGATTTTATCCCCCCTGCTTCCCATGATAGCATGGCAGCGGATAATCTGCCATGTACTATGAAAAGGACCTGTCAGTTTGTCCTCAGATTAGGGACAACTAACTTTTCACTTGTGCTTATGTATTAAAAGCACAAGTGAAAAATAAAGTTTAGTGTTTAATTTAATAAAAGTGTTTAATTTAATAAAAAATAAAGTTTAGTGTTTAATTTAAATGAAACAAAATTGAGCTGCATTTCGATGACTTTAGCCACTGTACTGGAAAAAGAGACCTGTCATACCTTTTAAATTCTCCCTTGGTGGTGTGACATTACTGTGAGTAGAGCTACTGGAAATGATATCCTATGTCACCTCTTCTTGTGTGTGAATATAACACAGCAGGATGGGAGGTAACTAGAACAAAGCAGAATTAATCTCACCCTTCAAAAATAAAACTTTATTGTATAAGGACATTCAGGATATCTAAAAATCATTCCACGAATTCACAAACTTTAAATAGTATAACATTCCATCTAAATGCTAGCAAATGTATAGGTACAATGGCATTTGTAGGATAATATTTGAACTTATCCACTCCATGCATTGACGTGCTGATGTACATGCATGCTGCTGCTACATTATTACCAGGTATACAACCTCCCAACACACAAATTTCATTTAAAAAATATTGATTTGTTTTTAAATCAACAATGACCGAATGACCCAAAGAACCAAAACAAACTTCTTGGTCGTAATCACATGGTGATCAAGTAGCAGGGAAACAGAAGCAGAGACACGATTGGGGTATTTGTAGACATTCCTTTCTGAAAAAGATCATCTCCACAGGGGGCCACAGCGTTGGTTGGAGGGCGGTCTATGCCATCATCATGGTCATTTGTGACATGGATGTAATGATCACACTGAACTTCTTCATGCACAAAGGTAATAATACTTACCCGACTGAGATGTGGAAATTAACACCTATGAAAATAACCAGTCCATTTAAATGGCCTCTGTGAGATGAGAGTGGGAATCTCAGAGTTCTGCACATAACCTCCACAGACTGGGTAATGGTATATTGAACCTTATAGTTAAAATGTTTTCTTATACCACAGCTTGTTTGTGTCCTCATTAGGTCAGATTATTCCCAGAATTTCCTTACTCAACCCCTGTCTCTGATGATATGCTGTCATATGTTATCCCATATGCAGCAACTGACCAAATGCAACTGGGCAGACTTGGCTTATGGGTCGATTTGATATCAGACCACTGCTTTCCTCCAAATACACCCAGGCGTCTAGGACAGTTCAGCGCGGCTGATTCACCGCTGACAGTTCAGTGCGGCAGTTTGAACGCTGAACTGTCAGTGGTGAAGATGAACGGGGCCGCTTCATCGCGGCAATGGAAGCGCTGACAGATCAGCGCTGAACTGTCAGCACTTACAAACGTACACCCCCAAATAAATTAACCCCCCCCCAATAAATGAAACCCCCCCAAAAGTGACCCCCCAAACCCTAATACTTAAATTAACCCCCGAACCCTAATACTAAAATGAACCCTAATACTAATGCTACCCCCAAACCCTAATACTAAAATTAACCCCCGAACTCTAATACTAAAATTAACCCTAATACTACTGCTACCCCCCCAAACCCTTATACTAAAATTAACCCTAATACTAATGCTACCCCCTAATACTAAAATTAACCCCCGAACTCTAATACCCTTATTAAACATTAATAATACTCACCTTTAGCCATGAAATGTCCCGTGATGACCTCTTGCGTAATGAACTGGCCATCGCACGAGAGGGGGCGGTGAAGCAGTTGCGTTAATGCAGGCGCGATGAACTGTCCCATCCCCAATGTCAGTGGCACTGTGCATATGCAGTAACACTGTCACTCACTGTGACAATTGTTCTGTTCTTGTGCATAACTTGGCTTTTCTCACATGTGCCAAAGGATTGGGGAGCTGGAAGGTAAGGCAGAACTGCTGGATAACAGTGAATCGGGAAGTCGCTGCCATACAGTATAAATATTGACATGTGCATACCTAAAATTTTCGTTTCGTTTTCGTCCGTTCGGACGAAAATGTTATTTATTTAGTCTTAAACGAATTTCGTTCATTACTGCATTCGTTTCAGACGAAATTCGTTCATTATTTTCGTCGTTTCATTTTATTCGTTCATACAAATCAATTGACCTACACATTCCATAAACCGAAAGTCTATAAACCAAACTTCGTTCAGTTTATAGACTTTCAGCTTATGGAATACATGTAATGCTATTGGCTTTCTATAAACCGAACTAGAGTCCCCATTCATAAGAATTTCTTATGAATGGGGCTCTCGTTCGGTTTATAGAAAGGCAATAGTACTACACGTATTCTATAAGCCGAAAGTCTATAAACCGAAGGTCATTCGGTTTATAGACTTTCGGTTTATTGAATACATGTAATTCTATGTATTCTATAAGCCGAAAGTCTATAAACCGAACGACCTTCGGTTTATAGACTTTCGGCTTATAGAATACATAGAATTACATGTATTCTATAAACCGAAAGTCTATAAAGAGAACGACCTTCGGTTTATAGACTTTCGGCTTTTAGAATACACGTAATACTATTGGCTTTCTATAAACCAAACTAGAGTCCCCATTCATAAGAAATTCTTATGAATGGGGACTCTAGTTCGGTTTATAGAAAGCAAATAGTATTACATGCATTCCATAAACCGAAAGTCGTTCATTATGTCGGTTTATGGTATGTATATGTAATGCTATTGGTATTCTCTAAACCGACTCTATTTCGGTTTATAGAATGCCAATAGCACGAATGGACGAATGGATGAATGATTTTCGTTTATTAACCATTTGTTCATTCGTCTTTCGTTAGTTTAGCATTTTCGTTATTCGTTTTTCGGACGAATGGACGAAAATGCTATTTTTGGACGAAAATGCTATTTTTGGACGAAAATGCATTCGTCCGAAAACGAATGCACATGTCTAGTATAAATGTATTTGTTGCACCTAGAATGCAATACAAAGGATACAGAAACCAAAAGAACAGAGGCTCCGTTGACCTATTAGACCCCCTGAGATATTGCTTGTTTTGCCTGAGATGCATGCTAATGGCAGCTTACCCGAAAAGAAAAGAGTTGCATTAAGGAAGTGCACGGACAAAAAAAGCAACCGATATTAGAAGATCGGAAAAGGCCAAGTGGCCTAAGACCTGTGATTTACTAGTAAAGATAGCAGTCTGACTCGGAGGAGAGAAGGTGTTAATTCCAGCAATGCTGCTTTAATCTTTCACAGAATGGAACTTGTTTGATGGCAGTGTAAGGAGATAATTCCCAGTTTTGTTACTTTGTGCATTTAATAAAGGGGCTGTGTGAAGTTTTGTAGGTGTCAGGGGGGCGTTTGAATTACTGCGCACGAAAATACGGTGAACAAAATCGGATGAAAGAACTTTTGGATTTGAACTCCCACCTCGTTTATTAGAGCGCTAACATTATCTTAGGGTCTACTCAATAAGCGCCAAAATTTGGGACCATAATGGTTCCTCCAAAGCCTTTAATGATTTGGGGCACATTAGGGACAGATCACATTATAAGTTCTCCTAATTTAGGCATTTGTTAGCAATTTTGCTAATGCAATGTATAGATCATTGTCAGTCATTGTTTTGCTCTACCTTCACAGTAAAACAATGTTTAGGTGATACAGTCCATGGAAGCTACAAATAAATAACTATTTTCTATTTTGTGGTCTTACAAACTGGGCAACTGAGAATTCAGGATGTTTTTTTAACAGAAGCATGGAAATATAGGCTGAAGGCGTGAGAGAGTAGTCCTCACTGTGATTGTGTTTTTATTCGCATTGTGTATATTTTTCACGTTTCTTTCTATCTGATCTGACCCAAGAAATTCAATGGGGTTTTTTTCGGAGTCCAAAATACTATTGTAAATCTTCAAGGTATTTTGATGAACCAGATTGTGCTAGGGTTGATATAATTTATACCGAGTCTACAAATCATTTTACCAAGTGACTCACAAGTGCTCATCTCTGGCCCTAATATAGTACAGCAATCAGAATACGGCTCGGTTATGCAGTCCAGGGATTTAAAAGGGAATTCTGGAGAACCCAAAGCAAGCCAGAGATTTTCCCATGCTTGGTGTGACATTTGGTGCAACTCGGTCTGTCTTGTGTACACCAATCTGCAATTGCAGGCGTTATGGATACATCCAGCAAGCAACGCAAACAACAGTTTCACAATACTTCACTCTGTTACTTTTATGTCCTTTCAAGGTACTGAGAAAGTCAGACGGGAGGCTGCAGGGGGACACTTTCTTAATAAATTGGCTTTTATAAACAAACAAACTGTATGCTTGCTTTGTCAATATGCCAGCCAAGCAGCGTAAGTAACGGTCTCGGTTTATAATACTTTATTGATTTGTAACCACTTTTAATTTGTATGATATGATTTATAGCTCCATTTGGTTGCATATGCATTTTCTTTATGTTAAGTCCTTTTATTGCTGTGGAAAATATTAAGTTGAATTAAAAAACACCATTGCATTAAAGCTGTTTTATTTTATAAGGGGTGATAAAGAGTTATATAAATAGGACACACAAAATTACCGTATTTGCTCGAATATAAGACAAGGTTTTTTAAGACCGCTCGTCTTAAATTCGAGGTCATCTTATAATCTGACCTCAAATCATGGTCAGATTATAAGACTGGTATCCAGGTCCCCCGCAGAGCTGCAGGGGACCTGGATCCACCTCTAAAGCAGCCGGGGGATGTCTGCGCGGACTTCTGGGACTTCTATGATGATGCCGGGTCCTTCTGGCTTCATCAAAAAAGTCCCGGCGGAAGTGCCGGGCAGCAGCTGAGGATGTCTGCGCGTATCGTGCAGACATCCTCTGGCTGCCTCCACTAGGCATCAGGGATATCTGAGCAGCCGGGGGATGTCTGCACGATAGTGCAGACATCCTCCATGCTGTCCGACACTGCCATCTATTCGACATTCTGGGGGATGTCGTGCAGACATCCCCCGGCTGCCCCCACTAGCCACCAGGGAGCAAGAAACAAGGTGAGGGGGGGGGGGGGGCGCAGAGAGAGACAATGGGAGGGAGGGGGGAAGAGAAAGACAAGGGGAGGGGGGAGGAGGGGGAAGAGAAAGGTAAGGGGAGGGAGGGAGGGGGGGGAGAGAAAGACAAGGGGGGAGGAGAGAGGGGGAGAGAGGGGAAGAGAAAGACAAGGGGGGGAGAGAGGGGAAGAGAAAGAAGGGGGAGAGAAAGACAAGGGGGAGAGAGAGAAGTTTGGGCGAGGGAGAGACAACATGGGAGGGGGAGAGAGAGAGACAATGCAGGGGGGGGGAGAGAGAGGCGGCATTGGCACATAAAAAGAAATAAAAACAAGAAATGCATTTGTTTAATATCATCATTTTTATTAAATATTATAAAGCAATTTACATGTGAATATATAAGTTAAACTTTTTTTTCCTTTAGGGTAGTCTTATATTCAGGCTTTTAGTTTTTTTCCTAAAGGAATATCCAAAGTTTTGGGGTCGTCTTAGAATCAGGGTCGTTTTATATTCGAGCAAATATGGTACAATTGGAGTCATTAAAAGGTGAGTTGCAGGGTAGAGGAACATACTGACTTAACTATATATTGTTCAGGGACAAACCCAGTGTGTTTCATCCTCTAGAAGAGCTTAGTTGGCCCTGCATAATCCATTGTTAAATCTTTAAAGATCAAATTAATTTCCCTCTCCCCTCAACTCACCTGCAACTCACCTTTTAGCGAATAACTCCCAGTGTGTGATTTATTTGTAGAGAATAATGATTTCTGGTGGTTTACTCATGAGTTAATACATTTCCATTCTTTAGCACTGACTTTCCTATGCAACTGATTAACATCCCAGGGGTCTACAGTGAAGAATATAACAGATTCGACTCCAAAGTGAATTCTATGTACAGCATAGGAGGCACACAGGGGATTATGTATAAACAAGGTGCACATGCCGATTGCACCAAATACTGGTGCAGTCGGCGTGTGTACCAATAAATAAAGCTGGCTCCCGGTAAATTATGGGAGTCTGCGTTATCCGCGCCGAATACGTTCATTAAGGTTGTGTCTAGGGTTGCCACCTTTTCTTCAGAAAAATACCGGCCTTGGTACTGTCTCCATAGACTTAACATTGGCCTGATGCCAATTTTTTACCGGGCTGCCAGTAAAATACCGGCCAGGTGGCAACCCTAGTTGTGTCAGCACTTGTTGTGCCAGCACAGCCTATGTATGAAGAATCAGACACTGAAGAGGGTCTGGTTTGTTTTGGGGAACCTCTGCCAAACGCCGTACTGCAAAGTGTTCGAAGTTATATAAAAGTGCAGTCGCCAGTACACAAAACAAACTGTGATTGCGGCTTTTTATAAAGCTGGTGACGCTGTGCAGGGCGGGAGTTTTCATTTCTTATGAGATTGCAGTACTGTGTCCTGTGGCTAATTAGTAGGTGCTCTGCGCTTATTATTCCATGTGCATTATTTATTGTCTCTCTAATTTGCTTATTATCCATGTGATTGCTGCTCTGACCTCTTGACAAATACTGAAACCTTTTCTTCTGATCACTTGCTTGTTTATTGCTTTCTGCCTACCTTGGTAGTTATCATCTTATAACTTAAACCTGCAGGAAGGAACAATATAAAACCTCAATCTGATGAAATACCAGCTCTACTGTTACCAAGTCTCAAATCTGGTCTGCGAGACAGTCTTATAGCTTTGATGGTGGGAAGCCAGAGTAATATTAATTGCTTTATTTAGAGAGGTAGAGTGGTTTATATACAAGTTCTATGTTTGGCCATTATTCTGACATAGGCCAGTTATGTTCAGATACTTGGTGTTTTTGAAGGGTACATGATTTTCTTTCAAGATACATAAGAAGATTAACTCCTTGCCTGCTGGTGGACAAACTACTTGTATCTTTGCAGCAAATATGTTCACATGTACAATATATACTCAGTAGCAACTTTGCTAGTTGTTTGCATAAATACATGATGTGCCACCTGAATAGGCTGGATTCTTTTGGCATGGATTTAGCAAGGTGCTGGAAGCAATCCACAAGGATCTTGGCCCATGCTGGTTTGATAGCACCACAGAGTTGAGTAGATTTATACAGCACACATTCATGCAGCAAAGGTCTTGTCCCAACTCATCCTACAGAGTGCTGTTTTCAGGGCTGGTGCAAGGATTTTTGCCACACCTTAGTGCAACAAAAACTAATTTTGGTTTGAGTCTATTTACTTCTGTTCACACAACAAGGAAATAACACAATGTTTTAAATGTTTAAATGAACATACTACTGGAGAGACTAAATACAGCTGTCTCTACTTGAAACATCTTGACACTGCCACAAATTAGTCTCAGGTAGTTGCAAAGTAAAATTAACTCCTTACACCCTGGTTAAACAGTATAACACTATTTTGTGCATTTCTCTTTGTTTGTTTTTCCGGAAAATATATGGAAGAAGATCTTCTGGCAATATCTACACAAATATAGCATTAAATATTATTTATTTCTTTTGGCACATTGTTTGCACATATTTATACTAAATATCCATCGCGCTCCTTTTTTTCTTTTAGGATTTTTGCCACCCTAGGCAAATCCTCATTTTGCTGCCCCCATTGGCTCCGGCCTTTGTCCCTCCCATTACCTCGCCTACTTACAACAGCTAGACAACAGCTCATCAATTACGCAAACACACACGCACACATTTACACACGCAGAGAGACAGACACACACACACAGAGACAGTCACACCCACATACACACATGCCACTATTTTCTTGTTAAAGAAAAAGTAAATTTTTTAATGTGTCCCCCTGTCTGTCTCCTCTCCCACCTCATGTTTGTCCCTTTCCATTCCCATGTCTATCTTCCTCTCCTATCCACCCCATTGTATGTCTCTCTCCCTTCTCATGTCTGTTGTCTCTCCTCTCTGCACCCATATCTGTTGTCCCCTCTCTCATGTCTGTCCTCCCCCCATATCTGTTTTCTATTCCCCCTCAATCCCATGTCTGTTCTCCCCCATATCTGTTGTCTATCCCCCTCTCACTCCCATGTCTTTTCTCCCCCATGTCTATTCTCCCCCCCATGTCTATTCTCCCCCCTCCATATCTATTCTCCCCACCTCCATGTCTGTTCTCCCCCTCGCATGTCGCACATTGTCTCTCTCCTCTATCATCAGTGTGCATGAGGAGCACTGTCTAAGCTCTGTCTGTGTTTAACACACTGAGCTAGTACTGCCCGCTGCTCCCAGTGACGCACCAAGCCCCACTGCTACCGGAGGTGGGGGCGGACCTTCACTTTGCACCTGTTGTGGTCCACCTCCCTCCCCCTTAGCGTGTGGGTGCCCCTTTAAAAAAGGCACCCTAGGCCAGCACCTACGAAGCCTATAGGTGGCGCCGGCCCTGGCTGTATTGGTTTGAGATCTAGGGAATGTGCAGCTAATAGAAGAGTAAACAGAAGTCACTGTCATGTTAATGGAACTCGCTGGAGATGATGTGTGCTTTGTGATGTAGCCTATTATGCTGCTGAAAGTATCTTACAAAATTAGTAGACTGTGGTCAAAAAGGGATGATCACCAGTCCTGACCCTGGTTCTGCAATGTGGGTGGCGAGGCGCCTGAATTTAGACATTGGCTGGGGACTTCGGGACTGCAGGCTGGGTAACATTGGCTGGCAGGCTGCACCCAGTCAACAGGCCTATGTTTCCATCCCCTGTGCTAGAGGGAAGAAATAAAGACTCTGCAAACCAGTCAATGGCTTGTCATGATTATTTAGGTTCAGTCTATATATTTTTTTATGCAATAAACCAGCGCTTACTTTAATCAAGCACACAAAGCAATAAATGAGCACATCTTAATACCTATTTCTGGTTACCTATTTCTAACTGATCATCTAAATATTTATAGATACTTTCTCTCGCTCTCTGTGTTGTTAATCTTCCAATTAATTTGCTCTGCATCTACATTTGGAAAGCTAATGTCAAATACTGCAGTTCTTACAGAATGCTTTTATCCATTAATTACAAGGGGAAAAGAAGCAGAAAAATTCTAATACAGTTATTTTTTTTTTTTTTAGAGAAAATACTTTTAATATTCAATTAAATAATTTTAACACACCACTTTGGGATAGAATCAATGGCCCCGTTAGCGGTAAAATAACGGGCATTTACAATTCAATGCCTGCCACTAATGTCATTAACGGGTGCGGTAAAATCACCAAAAAAAAAATACTGCACCCATTAAAGAAGCCTTATGCCTACAATGGAGGTTTACTGCAATTGTGGTCGTCACTGCACAAACAGTGATTCAATGATAGTCTGTAGAGTTGAGAGGACACCTGGATGTTCGGGTTCGGCGGGTTCGGCCGAACTTCGGAAAAAAGTCCGGGTTCGGGCTCGAATTTGACTCCGAACCCCATTGAAGTCAATGTGGACACGAACTTTTGGCCACTAAAATGCCTCTAAAAAAGTCCTGGAAAGGGCTAGAGGGCTCAAAAGGAAGTAAAATGTGGGTAAGAGTAGGACATGTGCCCTGCAAACAAATATGGATAGGGAAATAACTTCAAATAACATAAAATACATACAAATTAAAAATACAGCTGAGCCATAAAATAGCTCTAGATGGAATCTTTGATTTTAGTTTTGGAAGAACATAAATCTAAATCTAAAGCATGGCTGCCAGGAGGATCAACAGAATTATCCATTTGAGAGAGGGTTGGACTGCAGGGTATTCTCTTTCAGTTTATACTAAGTGACCCATAGGTTGAGGAGGCGGTGACCGTGGCGGTATAGGTGGAAGTGGCGCTGGAGGAGGAGGAGGAGGAGGTAGCCAGAATTTTTCAAAGTGCGCTGTAAGCACAGTATTTGACGGTTCTTTTTGACTCTCAGATATAAAGTGCACCACAAGACGCAAATGTATTATTTACCACCCAAAACTATTAGAATTTTTCAAAGTGCGCTGTAAGCACAGTATTTGACGGTTCTATTTGACTCTCAGATATGAAGTGCACCGCAAGACGCAAATGTACTATTTACCACCCAAAACTATTAGAATTTTTCAAAGTGCGCTGTAATAACAGTATTTGACGGTTCTATTTGACTCTCAGATGTAATACATGTAATGCTATTGCTATTCTATAAACCGAAATAGAGTCCCCATTCATACGAATAGGTCAATTAACCTATTCGTATGAATGGGGACTCTATTTCGGTTTATAGAAAGCCAATAGCATTACATGTATTCCATAAACCGAAAGTCTATAAACCGAAAGACATTCGGTTTATAGACTTTCGGTTTATGGAATACATGTAATGCTATTGCTATTCTAGAAAACGAAAGACATTAGACTTTTGGTTTATAGAATAGCAATAGCATTACATGTATTCTATAAACCGAAAGTCTATAAACCGAATGTCGTTCGGTTTATAGACTTTCGGCTTATGGAATACATGTAAAACTATTGGCTTTCTATAAACCGAAATAGAGTCCCCATTCATAAGAATTTCTTATGAATGGGGACTCTATTTCGGTTTATAGAAAGCCAATAGCATTACATACAATGTAATCGCCGAACTCCAACACGGACATACAGTGAAATGTGTGCCATTTTGCACTGTTTCGAGTACTCCACCAACATGGCCAGTGCCAATGACGCCGTTCTCAGCCTTACTATCCTGCTTGTATGTCTCCTTGAAAAAACGCTTAGGGCGATGATGGAAGAGGATGTGGCACTGGAGGAAGAGGAGGAGGAAGAAGAGGGGTCATTTCCACGGTTATCAGGCCAGTCATTCACAAGTGGCTTGGAGGGTGGGTTCCTGCACCAGCATAGGCCAGGTACACAACTCTCAAGCCGCTTCCACCTACACCGCCATGGTCACCGCCTCCTCAACCTATGGGTCACTTAGTATAAACTGAAAGAGAATACCCTGCAGTCCAACCCTCTCTCAAATGGATAATTCTGTTGATCCTCCTGGCAGCCATGCTTTAGATTTAGATTTATGTTCTTCCAAAGCTAAAATCAAAGATTCCATCTAGTGCTATTTTATGGCTCAGCTGTATTTGTAATTTGTATGTATTTTATGTTATTTTAACTTATTTCCATATCCACATTTGCTTGCAGGGAACATGTCCTACTCTTACCCACATTTTACTTCATTTTGTTTCCCCATTGACTTCAATAGGGTTCAGGGTCAAGTTCGAGCACGGACCCGGACATTTTTTCGAAGTTCGGCCGAACCTGCCGAACCTGCCGAACCCGAACATCCAGGTGTCCGCTCAATTCTAATCAGAAGCTGATTTATAAATCTGTTCTTCCCGATATGTTAATAAACAAGCTCCCATGCTTCTATATAATAATCCCAAGATCAAATAAGGAATGTTGAGGTCTTACACTCTCTTGGGGCCTTGGGAGGGGAACAGGGAAGTTACCTTCCTGGAATATTAAGTCTGAATCGGCATGGAGTGGGTCCCAGTTTCACCTAGTTGGCACACAGAGTCACCCTGAGTGTCTGGATGTCAGTGTAGCAGTGCAAGTGGTGAAAGCTCTGCCCCCCCGTGATCTGCGACTTCAATAAAGTTGGAGTGTCAGGTGACATCCCAACATTCATATAAAAATGGATGCCAGCTTCAGGGAAACATGAGCGGCAAGAGGCATACCATGTGAACCACCCCCTCCCTGGGGGACAAACATAACTTTGTGTGACTGTGTGTGTATCTGTGAATGTGTGACTGTGTATGTTTGTGTCACTGTTTGTTTGTGTATGTATGGCTGTGAATGTACTTGTGATCGCAAACACATGCTGATTTATGTACTTATTCAAATAAGGCTCTGTGTATGTATGGCTGTAAATGTGTGACTGTGTGTATTGGTCTGCGGACTGTGTCTGATAAAACAATCTGGTAGTGCCCCTCCCAAAACCAGACTCTGGATCACCCATTGCCCTGGATCATGTAAGGGAGCACTTTCAGTAGATAATAATGTTTACAGTAAGGAAGAACTGATGGCTACCTTGTACATCCAACCAAAATTAGTAATTTATTCGCAGAATACTATAGATCCCTTTACAATCTTAATTCGGACCCAAACATCAGTCAACCTAATTTGGACACAATTAGATCTTTTTTAAAAATAAAATTCAGCTACCAAAAATGTCCCAAGATAAATTGGAGACTCTAAATTTAGCTTTAAACCAGGATGAAGTGTTGGAGGTAATTAAAAATACTCCTACTGGAGTAAGACACCGGGACCAGATGGTTTTACAACGCTTTACTATAGGACTTTTTCAGCTATTTTGTCTGGAACTTGGGCTATTTAATTCATGTTGGAATAAAGGTGGGTTGCCCGGTGAAGCACTGTGCTTCCAGATTGTGACTCTTCCCAAGCTGGGTAAAGATTCATATAAAAGTGCTAATTTTCAGCCTATTTCGTTGCTCAACAACAATACATTACATTACATAAACATTCATTTATATAGTGCCAACAATTTACATAGAGCTATATAAAGAGCTTAGAAGGGAACTACATACTAATTTAGACAAACTAGAACAGACTGGTCCGAGCCCTGCTCACAAGCTTACAATCTAGCGGGAATGAGGTACATTAAACACATAAGAGAGTGAAGAGGACAGAGGGAATGTAATTGTAGTAACAGTTATGTGGATGGTTGGCACTAGGTGAGTTTGGCCAAAGATTTAATTGTGTGCGTTCTAGCTGGATCAGTTGTAAGATACCTGATATTCACAGTGATTGAGGACAGCGATAGCTAGGTGGGATCAGCTAGCAGTAGATCAACCAGTATTCTAGTTGGATGGGTAGTAAGCTTCGTTAAAGAGATTTGTGGGAGTTTTGAGGGACTTTTTAAAGCTTGAAAAGGAAGGAAATACCAAATTATATGCCACATTTTTAGGTTGGCCAAAATAATCCCTTAACATGTTAAAAAATGATCAGATTGGATTTGTGTTAGACTGACAAGCACCTTAATTGACTAGTGCCAATAGTGTCCATTTAGTATTTTTTAATAAAGTATATGCTATCAATTTTATAATGGATATATATGTTTTCCCCTAGTTCTTTTTGTTTGTTTGATTTATATGTATTCTTTTTCTTTATTCCAAATATTTCATTGTTTTACAGTGCTTATTATTGTTAAAAATGAAAACCTTTTAAAAAAAATATATTTGACAAAGAACTGATGGCTGAGCCACTGCTGGCTGATTTTACAGAACCGATACAGAAAACATCGGATTGTCTGACACGGGAAAAAGTGATTATAAAAAGGAAAAACTATATATATACTTACACAAATATATATATAAACACACATGTATTTATATACAGACGCTATCAACCATGTACTTACACATCTTGTGCAGAGCATCAGCTTTTCCCTTTACCTGTTGTGTAACTTTATTATTCTCTTCCTCTTATACTGTATGTCTATTCGAGAAGGGCTATCCTTACATTTTATTCCAGTGTGTCTATAATTATGTTGCATAATATTTTTGTGCTTTGTTTGTACAGCACTACGGAATATTATACAGTTAATTCTATAGCATCATCATGCAATATGAGAGAGCTTTACAAATAAATAATAGAGCCATAGTAGCTGCTACTGCCATTTCTATAAATACTCTGTTACACAAGCAATGTAAGAAATACCAGCTTTAGATTGAAAAGAAGCGCTCAATCTTTGAGCATTTATCAATACATTCAGTAAGGACCATCTCTGTTCTTCCTGCAAGAGGAATTCCCCAATCATGTCCGGCAAAATGCATGGTTAAATCAATGAGCTGAAATGTTCACCTTAACTCACCTGCACTTTATGTTTAATAACTAGTAACCCTGATGGGTCTATTCACTAAAATTAGACTTTGGAGGTCGACTTTCATTTTGAGACTAAGTCAAATCCTGCACCCCAGTTGAATCTTCCCCATAGAATTTAATAGGAGGCGAAATGGACAAAGCTATTTTTGACCTTAAGTCAAACTCAGGCGCCTCCAAAAGTCAAATTATAGTGAACAGACCCATATGAGTATTTAAACTGCCAGAACATTGTATTGTTGTACCACTGATGTTGTATGCATGAACTAACCTATTTCTTTGTTCATTAGGATAACATGGTATCAACCTATCTGTACATTTCGGGATGCTGGCTCTTCAAGCTTTTATCTTTAGAAGGCTTACTCCCTCCTTCAATGACATTGAAACAATTTTTTTAAACTCTTGCTTTCTTGAAGGGAGCAAAGGTTAAAATACGTGTCCGGCTTCCTCTGTGTATAAGTGATGCACATGACAGTTTATTCAGAGAATACTTAGCCACTTGTGCTTCTATAGTAGAAACCCAAGTGAAAAATAGAGTTAAGTTGTCCTTTAACTTTTAATACTAAAAGGAATTAAAAAAAAAAAGGTAATGCTTATTCCTGAAACTGAAAGAGAAAAATAACTGTATCAACTTAGGGTAGGCTGGCTGAGCATTATGAGAGTGTACTTCAAAAACAGCCCAATAATGTGATTGTGCAGACATTAATATATTTACATTTTTTTTGGTACGTTTATCCTTAAACCATTTTACCTGCCACGTAAGACTCGTGTGTCTCCAAACCCTCCATCAATACAGCTCTGGGAACATTTATATGCAAAGCGTAAGCTCTGCTTTTTAAACAGCCTTCACCTCCTGTCTGATTCAACCAAGCAAGGATAAAACTCACATTTGGGGAGCTGTGTCCTATTGTGTTGCTGTACAATCATATAATTCTTAACCCTGTCCACCTCCTACACAAATCGTTTTATTTTTTTTCTCGTTAATAGCTGAATATTGTGAACATTGTAGGAGTAGATAGAGGTTTTTGTCAATCTGCTGGTTAGGAAGAATGTATTCACCATGATTTTGTATAATCCTTCTCAGTACAGTTTGCCATGATCACTTGCATTTGTTTTTTTTTGTTTGTTTTGTGTTGCAGAGAGATGTGTTCGGATGGTTTGAAATATGTTGGGATTAAGCTCCTGTTCGAGCAGCGCTCGCACTCTTACAGAGCCTGACCAATCCAGCACACTTGGGATATCGGCACTGGATACAGACACACAGAGGTATGTCTTGGCCCTCCCAGAAGTGGAAACGTGGCGCAAGCACAGATTGGGTTTGACCCAAGCTACCCACTCCTGCTCTCTTCTGGAACCCGATACACTTTCCGAAACTCTAGTTTCCCGCACCACAAGCTATGATGCCTTGTACGACCTCCGGGCTCGGGAAGCCGAGACCAACTTCCCTTTTGAAGGGAGCAGCATGTTCGAAGTGGCCACAGGAGTGGACTCTGACTTTCCCTTGAGCCCACATGTAATAAAACGGAGGAGGGGAGGACTCATTGAGCAGAAGGATATCATCAAAGCCCACGAGGCACACAAGATGCAAAGCACACCCCAGGCAAGGCGGAAAGAGTGGGAGTAAGTACAATCCTGTCTGGGGGCTTGAATGGCAAACACTCTTACCATTCTATACTATCATTCCTTTCGTGGAAACTAATGGCAGAAAATTATTATTTAATTGGTTTAATTTGTTGCTTGTTCTTTGTGTATTCTTGAAGTGCATGCTGTAACGGTTGCATGACTATTATAGAAATCTAGGGCATGACTATTTTAATCACAGTTACATTATAGATAAGTCAGAAAACAGACAAAAGGCCCATCAGTGCAACCTTTTATAACTCCTCCAGCTGTTTATCTAGTGCTAAAAAAAACGCATTTAAGAAAATCATTTTTAATGTTGCCTCTGCAATGAAAATCAATTCTCTTTGAGAATTCTCTTCTCATAGAGAATTCAATCTGATTCTTCCGCTTTGAAACCTTCCTATATTTAAAGTAATATAATCATGAAACAAAATTTAGTTTGTATACAGAATATACAAAACACACTTAAAGGGACTTTTTGGTGCCCAAAATGCATCTTCCAGATGTTAAAACATATTAATGTGCATTCAATGTACTTTATAATGCATGTTTTACATTTTGCATTGCTTAAACATACAGTTGTATATCGAATTTGGGAAATTGCAGCATTGCCCACACTGCCCTGTTTTATTTTTTGCTCCAAGAACTAATGAGTTTAATATCATTCAAATGAATAGAATTTCCTGTCTCTTGAGTGATGTCATCAGATAATGTGTTGCACTGTTAGGATATCCTACTGTAAGCAAGCTTCTTACATTCCACACAAATTATTCTACTCCAGCAGCACAGAAAGTGACTTAATGAAACAATTAATTTATGCCCAGTGTCTATATAATCAGTGCTGCATACGCGCAGAGCAATCATTGGGGAGGGCTTGAGTAACATATTAAAAATGTAATTTATGCAGAATGCCTGCCTCAAATCACTCTGGAAAAAAGCCTGTGCACTATACAAGCAGAATTCTTCAACATGCACCATAGTGAGTTTGGGGACTAGACTGTCCTTTTTAAGGGTCTACCCCCACTGAAAAATAGAGCTCTGAAATGTGACCCAAATCTGATCTGGATTCTCAGGTATCACCGAAGTCAACCCAAATCGGCCATTGTAGCCGATTTTTGTGCTGACATTTCAGCAGTCGAACTCCTCCTCCAACAATAGTAGGCTCTATCCTCCCCATATATGATTTCGGCTCATTTCGCGGAAATAGTTGAATTCTTCCCATAGAAGTCAAGAAGAGGAAAAACCTTGTAAAAGTGGGTCAAAGTATAAAAATAAAACAAAATCAATAAAAATTCTATTAAAGTAAAAAAATAATTTAAAGTATTAATAATCATTTCAATAGCGATTGCACCTCTTTTACTCTTCCCAAGCCTTTACTGTTTTGTCTGGTGAGGTATATTCCAGAGGTCATCTTTTTTAGTAAGTCATGTACAATACCTAATTCTGAGAAATGGTAAGTAAATTAGCTCTACAATTGAAAATATTCTAATAAAACACAATGCTGTATTTTAAAAAATTCTAAGAATATTTTACAACAGATTGTATATCTGTATATTGGAGAATCTATTCTATACCCACCTGATGATGGACAGCATGTAAGTATTCAGTAGTTGACTCTTCTTGATGTATTCTGGAAGCACTTCGGAGTCTTAGTACCCATCGTGATAATTCTCAGTGAGTTGTATAAACCTTCTGGGCACTCTGACAGTTTGTATTTCCAATGCAGTGGAAGCAATAAATTACATTACCATGTGTGACTCGAGGCCGTGTTTTAACAATCAGTAGAAGAAGAAGAATTGTTAGTTGCCAGATGAGAATTTAAGCAATTTTGCAACAGATATTTTTTTTTCTTTCCTGTGCCCAGACTGTATATTTATTCGGTGCCATCGAGCATTACAGAGTCGCTGATACTACAGGCTTTGTGTTCAGGCACCAAGAAAGGTTAGATACCAATGTACTGTGCTTCTATATGTAGTTTGTGACCAAGGATGCTTCGATAACTGTCTTGATTCATATATTTCAAAGAGAATAATACATAAGGGAGGGCTGACTTGTAAGCACCACTCACTGGCAAACCTATAAAATGTATATTGAATAGATGTGGAGCAGTAAAGAACATCTCTCTCAACAAAGAAAGTTAATAAGAGAAACAAAGAGGCCACTGCTATATTTGTGAAACTCCTGGTAGGAAACTCAAAGCTTCAGGCATTAGTACAAGATGTTGTAAACAGGCTGATAATAATACAAGGCTATATTATCAGACACAACATTATAAAACATAATAAAAATAAGTTCATGTACAAGAAGAAGCAGACTTGGATTTGTGTAAGAATCCTGGTGGAAGTTGCAGGTAAAAAGTTATGTGAGACAACAATAATCATGATTGGTGGTAAAACTCAAGGTCAATAGCAGTCATTGCCAAAGGCACGTAATTAAGATATGTTCAGGATCATTTTGACTCCCCATCAAACCTATTCTTAACACTGGGCTTAATGAAACGGCTGTAAGAAAAATAACAAAATTGGGGGACAGAATTGTGAGCATCTCATTATGTAATGTAACAACATACTCTTCTACTGACTACTATACTCTTAGAAATCCCATCAGTCGTCGAAAAGTCCTGAGAGTTTCCTATGAGTATATCCAGTGGGATCAGCCAAGGTTGACCCTATTCGCCTTTAAGAATAGTTGTGAAAAACCACTTTTTACACCAGCAAACTTGGCCTTTAGTAGTGAAATAGACAACTCTGGAGTCGTACACATTACGGTATCAATGTATAACCCATATCAATCAAAATCATTTTTTTTTTTGTGTGAATCTGGCATCATTTTTTGATCCCCCATTGGAATTAACCTCATGCCAACGTTTGCAGCTGGCAGAGCATAATAAAGGGTACCTAATATAATTGGCGCTTCTTAGATGTATTCTTCATTTCTGTACATGATGACACTCAGGTGGAACTTAATTAAGAAAACCAGCGGTGTTTCTTTCACACAGCTACCAGTAAATTGTTACTTTTCATTTCATGACGAGATTAAATAATTTGAGCTGAGATAGAAAAGAGGGAAAGACAGAGATGCAATGGGTTTTCTTCCCTATTGTCTACTTGATAGGTATAATAATTAAAATCCAACATCCCTGTCATTATGCCTTATACAAGTAATATGGAATGATATAAAATAGCCTCTTGTAAGCTTTTCAGAGATTTTACACTTAATGTGTGTTGGGGGATTGTATATACAGTCACTGCATTCCCATAATTATACTCTTACAGGGTTGACAAGGAAGAATGATGAGGGTGGGTTTAGGAACATCACTTTTATAACTGTAGTTATATTGTTATATGGCATTATACATATTTTGATATTCTGATGTATTGTGAAGACACAAAGGGTCACGTTTTCCTGATATTAACACATTGTTGTGTACATCTCAGCGAGCACAAAGTTGTAGGAATTACAAGTTTATTCAAGTTGTTCAACTCTGGGGATCTCACCAGCAGCTTAGAATGAGCTGGATGTCTGAGCTGAATGTCCATTTAAAACCACTAGGGACTCAAAACAGGTTAAAGTGTGAAGATGCTCGTTGAATAATGGATGACTGCAAACCATCCATCCTGCTAGCGCTCTGAGTGTCCAGTCAAAAGAGTCATACGGTGAGAGTTAAGGCCACAGGAGACGAAAGTATATAAAAGTGTATAATCACAAAGCTGAGTCAAAGCTGAGTCAGGCAAAGATAATCCATATATGCAGCATGCCTCAGAAGTTGCACAAGGCTCCACATGGCTGCAGAGTAGGGTTGCCACCTGGCCGGTATTTTACCGGCAGGCAAAAAAAAAATGGCTTGATGCCAATGTTAAGTCTATGGATACAGTGACATGGCCGGTATTTTTGGGAAGAAAAGATGGCAACCCTACTGCAGAGGCACGTTATCGAGAAGCAAACTAGATGTCTGATTTGTGACATTGATAACTAATACATAATTAAGTTTTGCTGGATCAGTTACATAGTTACATGGTAGTTTAGGTTGAAAAAAGACTTGCGCCCATCAAGTTCAACCCTTTTACTTTTCCATGTTTAGTTTGACAAGATCTGTATTTCACAAACTTGCATTTTTTGGTATTCACAATGTGCAGTGCCACAACTCAGTGACTTGAGGTCAACATCAATGAATCTACATCTAAGGTTGCAAGGCCTGTACATCCACAGACGCTTGTACAACTTCCATGGGGATTAGCTGGACGAAAATTGATTATTAGGAAATAAAATAATATTTTGGCCAGGCAAACAAAGAACTTGTGTCACGAACTATATCTCAGTGCCCATGGCAACCAGCTATTTATGTTTTCTCATGTATTAGAGGAATATGAAGACCTTTCTTTTTAATGCCTTTAATAATAATAAAGGCATAAAGGCAATAAAGAAATAACTTTTCCAAGCTAATCAACGTGGTTCTGTGGTATCCACTACTTGATTAGGTAATTGATTTCCTTCTGGTCACATATGACTTCTGCATAATGCAAAGCAGCCTGTGAAAGTTCCATGAGACCAGTTAATAGCTGCAGTGCCTTAAGTCAGTGATTTCCCATTAGCTATCATTGCTTTGGCTAAGGTAACAATTCCCCATAATTAAGCTACATAAGAGAAGATGTGTTCTGTCGGACAGCACTGGAAATGAACAAAGGCTTGTAGCATACAGCAAGATTACCCTCTCTTCTTTAAAGGGACGTTTGGTCATTGTGTCCATCATCGTGGATCAAAAGAAACATAATTGTTTGACTTTCTTTACTGATGAGCTTTAAACAGATCCACACGGGGAGGTTTATTCACTAAAGAGTGAACTTTAGTGAGCTGACAACAGAAATCTCAGGCTTTATTAACTGAATTAGAAAGACAGGCACGGGAAACGTAATGCAACTCTGCTGTTAATGTGTGAGTTTTGCAAGTTGTCAGTTCAGCACAGCTCTGTTTGGTCAATATGTTTACATTTGCACTTTAAACTATAATAGTCCTTAGACAGGGCTGAATTAATTCACTGACACAGAATCACATGCACCTTTACTGACACAAAATCGCATGCACACATTCACTGACACAGAATCACACGCATGCACCTTCACTGACACAGAATCACACGCATTCACCTTCACTGACACAGAATCACACGCATGCACCTTCACTGACACAGAATCACACGCATTCACCTTCACTGACACAGAATCACACGCATGCACATTCACTGACACAGAATCACACGCATTCACCTTCACTGACACAGAATCACACGCATGCACATTCACTGACACAGAATCACACGCATGCACATTCACTGACACAGAATCACACGCATGCACATTCACTGACACAGAATCACACGCAAACACATTCACTGATACAAAATCACACGCAAACACATTCACTGATGCAGAATCACATGCATGTACATTCAATGACACAGAATCGCATGCACAGTCACTGACAGAATTACATGCATGCACATTCAGTGACACAGAATCACATTCACTGACACAGAATCACACGCATGCACATTCACTGACACAGAATCACACAAACACATTCTTAGCATAGAATCGAATGCATGCACATTCACTGACACAGAATCACATCCATTCACTTACACAGAATCAAATGCACATTCACTGACACAGAAGCACATGCATGCACATTCACAGACACAGAATCACACGCATATTCACACTGGCACAGAATTGAACGCATGCACATTCACTGACACAGAATCACATGCACATTCACTGACACAGAATCACACGAACACACATTCAATGACACAGAATCACATGCATGTACATTCACTGACACAGAATCACATGCAGGTACATTCACTGACACAGAATCACATGCATGTACATTCACTGACAAAGCATCATATGCATGTACATTCACTGACACAGAATCACATGTATGTACATTCACTGACACAGCATTACACGCACACATGTTAACTGACACAGAATCACACCCATGCATGTTCATTAACATAGAATCACACGCACAATCACTGACACAGAATCACAGTTACACACATCTACTGACACAGAATCACATGTATGTTTATATGTTTATTCACTGACACTGAATAACTTATAATCGGTTCTTTTTTTTTATTTTTTTTTTAGAAAGAACACACCATATTTTCTTGTTTAAGCAAGACATGTGAACCATTACCAGTTCATGTCTGACTACATTAGCGATCCGATACTGTACCACATGCATTGCCTTCACCCATCTGCAGAGACTTCTGCCATTTGAGTAAGAAGCATACAACCACATAATCCTAGTATTGTTACTAATGCAAAAAGTGGATAATTGTACCTGATTACTGAGCACTCGGTTGACAATTCTCTAAAAATAAAGAGAAATAATCACTCCTAGGCTTCTTCACCTTAGTCTAAATCTTGGTTAATGACATAGTATCTTTGTTACTATGGAAATAAGCCAATCAATGTGTGTTTTTGTTTAAATGGATTCCCGTTACATTATGGTACTGCATGATTTGTGTCGAGGACAAACAATAAACAAATACAATGTAGCATATGATTAAATGTATCTGTTAAAACCATTATACTACAAGTTCTTAGTCTAGGGATTATCCCTCTTAATCAGAGTATTTGAGACTCTACTAATCCAAGATAGAGTTAATCATTAAAGGTATATTCCAGCCATCAAGTTAGGTTTGATGAATCTGCTAGTGTCAAACTTGTACACTGTACAAGTTCTTTGCTTACAAAAGCATGCCTGGTATCCTTATAAATCAGTTCCTTGACCCAACACTCTAAATGCATTTGTTTACTTTGCTGCTGAATCATCCATGTGCATCATGTGCATAGACCTTATCATTCAGAGGCTGGTCACTTTTCTTTTGTCTAGTGCATGAATAATGGAGGGCAACGTCAAATAACCTTCAGTCTTCTGGATTGCTTCTCCAGTATCCACACTCTCCATTATCAATGTCAGTTTTAAAGTTAAATTGGTTTCAAAGACTGACAAGGGTTGTGTCTTAGAAATGGTAAGCATATGTTTAAATAGAACAGAGCTATACCATGTTAACCAATGCAAGTGATAATCCTAATGGAATCAAATTTGTCACGCACGACTGATCAGCTCTACTCAAGACTCTGATTCCACAAGATGAATGGTTTATAGTCTCCAAGGAAACGGGACTGAGTGTAGGAATGGGAATTCTTATATAGAAGAATAAACTGCCTGTTTACCAATGGCTCACAGGTAAAGTCATAGCTGGACCGGCCTTAGATCAAAGGCACAATGTGTAGGCCACACCTGTGGTACCCTCCTCCCTCTGCCAGTCACAGGCATTGGTATAGTTTTCAGAAACATGTTTTTGAAAAAATGCATTACTTGCTTTCCTTTCTCTACTCCATAACTCCTGCCCTCCTTTCATTATTGCCCCCACATCTCTTGCCATTGCATCCACAGCACCTGATCACATCCACATAACTTGCCACAGCAGCACCTAACAGCACCCACATTGAACCCATGAGACTTGCCACAGCACCCAGCTTGCACCAACAGGTCTCACCAGAGCACCAAAATTGCACATACAGGCATCGCCAAGCACCAAGATTGCACTCACAGGTCTTGTCAGAGCACCCAAATCGGAAGAAGAGAAGCTCACATGTACAAATGTACTCCAAACCCGATAGTTGAAAGTAGAGACAATATTGGGATGGTGAGACAGTGCATTGAGGGCGGTATTGTAGAGTCCCAAAAACTAGGTACAGGCAAGGATCAAGCAGGAATCAAAGTCGGGGGCAGGCAGAGGTCAAGGCAGGCAGCGGAGGTTCAAGGTCAGGTGGAATAGCCAAGGTCAAAAAGATTAAGTAGCAAGCATGCTTTAACTACTTGGCAGCTCCAGAATCAACAAGCAATGAATGCTTGGAGGTGTGGATTTATATAGCCCTGTTGGTAATTACCTTGATTGGTTTGGGAGGTGGAGCAACAGACTTAGTTTGGGTGTTGCCATGGCGATACCATGGCAACATAATGCTTCTGGGTCTTCTCTTTACTCTATGCCATGCCCCCTGATGATGATGAGTGAAGCGCTTGCCTAACAGCACTCACTCTGTTTGGGGGCGGAGCCGCATGTAGTTGCACCCGCCATTTTGGATTCTGACGGAAACATCGCTTCTCACCTACTGGAAGCCCTGATTGAGGAAAGGTAAATGTGGGTGAACCGCGATATGGGGAGGAGGCATGACACTAACGGTTATTTACTAAGGGTTTATTGCATATATGAAATAAAATAAACACACTCACAAAATAAGATCCTTCCCCTTGAACATGTAATCATGAGTCTGTTTCTCTAATTGTTTATCTGTAATAAGTTATAATTAATATTTCACCATTGGTATTCCTTTTGCACTTCTCGCTTTCTTGCTGTTTTGAGAAGGCAGTTTTTTTATTCATTCAATATAGCCACCCCCTACCTCCCTGTCTTTATAAAGTCTCCTTACCTTGTCTCTTAATTCCTACAGAATCCCATCACCCCAACCCATTAACAGCAAACAGGAAGGGGGCTAGGTGTTCAGACAGATTGACTATTCTGAAAAACAAGACAATTGGATTGGAAGTTAGGCACAGGATTATTTGATCTGCCCTAGGCAGACAAAATTGTGGCACCCCCCTACCCACGTTGCACACCAACAACATGGCCCATAACCCACATTGCACAAGTATTACATGCCTCCATCACCCCATTACCCCATTACATGCCTCCATCATGCCTGTTCACCTCCCCGTGGTGAGTGTAGATAGGTCACGTGACCCGGCGCATGTCTGACATCAGAGCAATGGGTCACGTGATCTGTCATCAGTGATGCCCCGCCCCCTAAGAAAAAAATCGCACCTGAGGCGTCACGATCAGGCTGATATTGCGAGGGTGGGTGGAGAAGCGCTAGTGCAGCGTTTGGGGGGTGCTTTTGTCACTATTCCCCTAGTGAATTTGCTGCCTAGGATGCCTTGCGGTAAATACTGCACTGCCTCTTGCTCCCTCTGCCTGCTACCCAGAGAGACTGCAGTATTCCTCTATCCCTACATGGCTGCAGACCCATGGGAACAGAGAGAGACTGATACTTGAGGTAGAAAGCCCTGCTCGCAAGCTTACAATCTAGAGTATCATTTCTATTTTAACAATTGCACACATAACTCGCTAGGCATGGTTAACTTTACAGTACTTATGCGATCTTTTAAAGGAAGGCCATCAATAAATTAAACCCACTAGCTAGTCTCATTTTGAGTGAAGAGACTTGATCTGTGAATGCTGGAGACACTGCAGCGGAGAGTTGGCTAAATAACAACCCTAATTGTACATTCCTTAAATTTGTAATCGTGCCTCTAGACACATACCTTGCCTGGAGATATCTTGGGGCAAGAAGCAGAACTTAAAGTACAAGTGAATAAATCAACTAAACTTAAATATATGAAAGTAAACAACAAGGTCTGGAGAATGTCAACTACTTTGCAGCCCTTCGAGCAGCCATCTTGTCATGCCACTTCATATCTCACTGAAGTTTCCTTAACAAATTTCTAAGTCAATCGTTTATTCCAATTTTGTAATTCCTTAGACAAACTGTGGTGAATTGCTATAACATATTGGTGAAATTGTGAATTGCTCAACCATGAATGTCTATGTATTTATATATATATATATTTTAACAATACAACCAATTCGGTCTGTACCTGCAATAACTGAGAAGAGTCGAATGGCTCAGCAGTGGCATATCCATGTCTCCTCCCCCTTCCCATGTTTGTCACTCTCCTCCTCTCCCTTCCCATGTTTGTCACTCTCCTCCTCTCCCTTCCCATGTCCGTCTCTCTCCTCCTGTCCCTTCCCATGTATGTCTCTATCTTCCTCTCCCTTCCCATGTCTGTCTTCCTCCTCTCTCCATCTTTCTGCCTCCCACCCACATGTCTCTCTCCTATCCCCCCCCCCCCATTGTCTGTCTCTTTCCTCTCACTTCCTATGTGTTCTCTCCTATCCCCATGTCTGTTGGTTCCTCACACCCGATATCTTTTGGTTCCACCCCTCCATTGCTCCTCATGTGTGTTGTTTCAATCCACCCAATTGCCCCCCCTTCCATTTTAAACTTAGGGAACTGATGGTCTGAATCATCAGTACGTGACGGGAGTGTGAGCAGCACTGACTGAGCTCAGACTTTCTTTAACACATAGAGCTGATGCTGCTTCTCGCAGCTCCCAAGTCACGCTGCTTCACAGGGTGGGGGTGGGCCGTTTACCTCGGCACCATGTGCGGTACCCTCCACCTCCCCAGGAAGCCACAGCTCTGCTCAGGGGGAGGGGTAATTGTCCCGTTGCCCCCTCCTGGATCTGCAGGCAGCATCAGCTCTATGTGGATGTTGGAAACAACAGACATGGGTGTGTGAGTGGAATCAACAGACATCTGGGTGTGTGTGGAAACAACAGACATGGAGAGAGGAGAGAGACAGACAGTGGAAGGGAGAGGAGGAGAGAGACAGACATGATAAGGGAGAGACAGACATAGGAAAGGAGAGAAGGAGAGACAGACATGGGAAGGGAGAGGATGAGAGGCAGGCATAGGAAGGGAGAGGAGAGAGACATATCAAAATCATGTAGCCAGAATTCCAATGCATTGTAGATAGTCTAACCTGCACCCAGTTCAAGTGACTGCATCTAATGCTTCAGAATCAAGAAACAAACCTATAGCTAATAGTTCTAAGATAACTTATTCATGTTACAGGAACTGTGGTCTAATAGATATATAAGAGTGAGAAGAGATAACCAATAATTTTCCATATAATAAATTTAAAAAGGAGATGGACATGGAAAGGGAGAGGAAAGAGACAAACACGAGAAGGGAGAGGAAAGAGACAGACATGAGAAGGGAGAGGAACTAGACAGACATGGGAAGGGAGAGGAAAGACACAGACATGAGAATGGAGAGGAAAGAGAAAGACATGAGAATGGAGAGGAACTAGACAGATATGGGAAGGGAGAGAGACTGACTTGAGGGGGAGAGGAGAGAGACGGACATGAGCGGGAGAGGAGAGAGACAGACATGGGGGAGAGGAGAGACAGACATGAGATGGGAGAGGAGAGAGACAGACATGAATGGGGATAGGAGAGAGATAACAGACAAGGGGGGGGGGGGAGACAGACAGACATGGGGAGAGGAAAAGACAGACATGGGCAATGCTGCTCCCGAGATCAGATTCTGGATCCGCCCCTGTGTCACAGCTGAAACATACTGTGGAGCAGACCAAGTCCACTCACTAGTGGGAGAAATCCACTGGGCTCCATTTAATAATATTTAATTAGATGTTTCACATTTAAGTAAATAAATTGACATATATGCATCTGGTCCACTATATCAGTAAACTCCTTAAATAAGTATAGTGTTATATTTACATATCTGCAGCTGTAGTTCAGTATGCTGTAACTGATCTTTCTCTAAAAAAAAAAACCACATTATCTGCATCTTATAGTACATCTTTACTGCATCTTACACTAGGTACTGTACAACAGGCTGTTCTCAGAGATTGGGAGACAGAAATGGTACCCAATGATAGGCAAACATTTCACTATCAACATATTCCATACATATATTTTCATATCATATTTGTATTTAATGGTAAATTATGCTTCAAAGCTATTTGTGTGACGCTTCAGCTCATGCCCCGTTATCCCATCATATTTTCCTGCTTATAAAAAAAATCATTGAAGCTTTGCTCTGGCTGGAAGGCTCTCTCTTGGAAAAGCTGCACTGAGAAAGAATTATAATTATTTTTTTGCAAATATTACCCATCTGTTTCTCGCCCTGGTGCATAAATAAATTATGTTTCCAATCTCTGTCTTTTTCCCCCCTTTTACCTTCGTAAATTTGCTTCCCTTCCCCTCTAAATCCGTTTGGATAGTTTATAACCCATTTAGCAGGATAACCATCCTCATAGTCTACTAACCATTGCGACAAAAAGTAAACAGTGTTTGCCCTTGGGGCATGTTGTATTCTGTTTCAATAAATCTGACACATTCTGCTGTGTTGGCTTGGCAATTAGAAATACTGAAACTAATAAACATCTCCTTGTACACCTCCAAGTGTTGTTTCCACAAGTACACAAATAGATCCGTGGAAGTTTTCACATTGTTGCTTATATTACCAATTTCCAGGGAAGGATATGTGTATTGCATTTGTAAGAAGTCTACCGGGCCTTTAGATATTTCTTCCAAATAGTATGGTATATGGGTTCCCTTCTCCGTGTTCGGTTGCTGTACATATACAAGTGGGATAATATTAATATATATATATATATTGTATTCTTTTTTACTTATTTATTAAATTATTCTTTATATTTGAACATACAGTTATATATTTTTTTTTTGACAAATTCATATTTTTAAGTATATTGCGCTAATTGTAATGGTTTGATTGTATTAGTTTGCTAGAGAATAAAAACGAACTGTTCACTAGTTTCACTGGTATCTATCAATAGAAAAACACGAGAATAATATGTTGGAGACTTTTCCTTTAAGGAATAACCTGTTCAAAGTTTCCCCATTACAAACTTTAGTGCAGCCGTCATAGATCCTCCCACAATTATTCCTTTTAACTTAAATCTTTTTCCTTTATTTTAAGTGGGCAGATCACTGTTTTAGTCAATGTTTTCAGTTTAGTTTAATGGCAAGCTCTGCACTTGCAATGTCTGGGAACTGGGATTGTAATGTGTCTTTATAATAATGTTTAGATTGCAAGGGAAGCAAATGAGTTTGAACTGTAGGACATTTGTTAGGAGCAAACTGGATTTCACAATGCAAACTCAGTGTACCAGACAGATGCTCTAAATTGTACAGCAGAGGGAGTTTAAAAAAAAAACAAAAAAAAAACATATATATATATATATATATATATGTATAAACAAACATAAAGATGTCTACTTTTCATTACCTTTTATAGAGGTTGGGGAGACTTTTTTTTCCCCTTCCCTTAGGAATGTGAAATGACATATAATGGAATTTACATTGGCTTTCCGTGCAGTTACAAGCTCTAATGAGTGCCTGTGAATATCTCCTATGTTCCACTTGGTAAACACAGAATGGTGAGTAAAAACAATGCAAAAATGGTGATCCAAAACAGGATTCTAGTAATTAGCTGGGGTTGTAGTAAAAGTCAGTGGTGGGGCAAAGTTCTAAACAAAATGTTGGGAACATTCCACTGGTTTCCATGGTGATTGCTCCACTTGTATTGTTTCTTCTGAGATTGATATCACTTAAAATGCTGTGTGTGTGTGTATATATATATATATATATATATATATATATATATAATGTACTTTTAAAGATCAGGATCTCAAAAAACCTTCATTAGAGGTATAACTTGGTTGTCAGTCTTTAAATAGATATGCTTAATTTGTGACACACACTTTGGTCACGTAAAGGGTTAAAGTGGTTTGGTTTAGTAGTACAACACATGATGCTGCTAATGGGTATTCTATTTTATTGACCTCTTGCTGGCAGCATTATCACACCAGGGAGCATGATTACAACATAGAAGTAAAACACTCTGAGATTTATTTATGCATGATTGAATGGGAAGAAACACAGTGGCAAAGAAAAAAAAAAAAAAAAGCTTAAAAACCAGCAAAATCTAAGCCTGGGGGTGGAGCATGTTATTTTTTTTTGTGGCAGTGCTTAAATATGCAGTAGGTACACATACTTAAGTATGGAAACAAAATAGGGCATATTTGTTTTTGTGGCAGTATCCTTCACTACAATGGAACTAAAACAATGTATAGTGCATAGTGACTTGTAAGTCCAATTAATATATAATGAACATACAGTATAGAGCAAATAATTAGAGTATGGCTGGTGAGATAACTCAGTGGGTATATGCCCTGATTGCAGGGCATGTTCAAGCCTCAATGTGGCAGGTTTGAATCCTGGCAGGGTCAACTCAGCCCTTCATCTTTCTGAGGCAAATACATGAGTATCATTAATTGGGTAATAATAATAACATGTATTATTCTGCTGCCAATTTGGTTAATTCCAAAAGCAGGCATTAAAAAGTGGTCTGAGTCCCAGCGGGAGGAAGGTGCTAAATAAATATTAGTATATGGCAGATGATGAGTTAATATAGGTATATTTTAGTGCTGCAATTGGAAATGGATTTTTTTGTTACCTCCAGTAGCATTTTGCTAATGTATTCCCAACAGCTGGGATGAGTGGATGAGTTTAAGCATGCATGGCTATCCTAGATATAAGATAGGGTCAGAAACTAATGAAAGTATTCAGATTTTTTAAAAATATTTATATTTAAAATTAGGCAGAAACTGTGCAAATAATGTGTCTTATCTGCCAACACATTCTATTTTTCTGTTATGTTTCTAAAGCTATTTTTTTTAGGAGTCATTGGGTCACTGTGCTATATCTGCACAGTATTATAACAAGTGAGCAAAAAGAATGGATACTCATGTGGGCTCAACTTCTCAACTTTAAATCATTCAAAATAGTAGAAAATAGAGGAAAAATATATAAAAATTCAAAAACATTCACCGCGTTCGAGACTGATGAGTTATGACATACCGGGTACTCGTAGGCAAACCAGTAACACATTAAGAGTTTGCCAGAGGTCACTAGCCGGTATGTCATAACTCAGAATGTTTTTGCATTTTTATATATTTTTCCTCTATTTTCTACTATTTTGAATGGTTTTAATGGTCCATGGACCTGAAATAAAGTAATAAATATTTTATACTACCTGTCTGGAATCTAAGTGCCTTTGGAATTCTTTATTATAACAAGTTAACCTGTACAATTGGGACAATGTTCCAAGATAAAATAATTATCATATATTTAAAATGAGTGAGAGAAACCGTATAATGGTTGTGAGATGGCAGTATGGAAAAGTTACTGTCCAGTTACCCATTTGTATGTCACACTTTATAGCACAGAGTTTTAGTTTTCTTTTTGTCCACAGGATGATATCAACTGTACAATTAATAAATATGTTGGAAAACAGCTTTTTGTTGTTGGTTAGAAAAAATATATGCTAGTGATATGACACCAGGCTTAAACATGGTATAAAAGCAGCGCATGAGAAAATCCAAATGTATACATTTGTAAAATGTCCATGTGCAGTCAGTGGTATATTTTGGTTTTGTGCTGCCCTAGGCATGGCTAAACTCATGCACTCCAAAATCTACATTTTCCCTAATCCTTCCTGTCAAGGCACCACCTCTTCCTGTTTAAAACCCACCGTGTTGCCTGTAAACTCCACCCTTCCACTTTAGGCTCTACCTTTTCCTCTTAGAACTCCGATTGCACCCCCAGACATGTCAATCTGCACCCCCACAGACTTGCCAATCTACCCCCAGACCTGCCAATGCATTCCCACCCTTACCAATCTGCCGCCAGACTTTCCAGTGCATCCCCAGACTTGCCCATGCACCCCAGACTTGCAAATCTTCCCCTTATAATGCATCCACAGACTTGCCATTCTGCCCCTCATACTTTCCAGTGCATTCACAGACTTTTCAATCTGCCCCTCAGACATGCCAGTGCATCATCAGACTTGCCAATCTGCCCGAGACTTGCCAATATTCCCCCAGACTTGCAAATCTTCCCGTCATAATGCTTCAACAGATGTGGCACTCTGCACCTCAGACTTCCCATTATGCACCCCAGCGACTTATCCCAGCACCAATTTTGCACTCAGGGCTTATCCCAGCACCCACTTTGCACTCAGGATTTACCCCAGTACCCACTTATTCACTCAGGACTTACCCCAGCAACCAGATTTGCACACAGGACTCGCTCAGACCAGCAGCACCCTTACAATGCCACCTCTTTCAGTGAGATGTCCAGGGACACCCATTGCTCATATGATCAGTTCAGTAGCGCGGCTCTAGATGGCAAAGCAAGCAGTCTTTGCCAATGTCGTTGGTATAGATTGTTTCCCTTGCGCCAACGCTCTCATACACATGGAGAATAAAGAAAATGCAGCAAGCGTCAGCTGGTTCAGAAGACAGTTTGTAAGAATAAAAATGCAACCAATATTACCTACAAACAACTAACAACATACAATGTATTATTTATAAAAGTCAAGTGGAGCAGTCACCATGGAAACCAATTGAATGCTCCTGCTGGACTTTGGTTTCCATGGTATTTCCTCCATTTTTCCATTTAACCTTTACAACATACCCATAATGTATCTTATGTCAAGTTAACAGCAGGCTTTATTAAGTGCAAGCGAAACAAGAAGAAAAACCTATTTGCACCAAATACCTTTCACCTTTTAAGATATAGCCACAAAAATACAATAAATAATCACATGTAATATTATTAAAGCTTTGCCAAGCACATACAGGGTCTGATTTGGAATACACTGATGTCCAGGCCACACAAATTTATTTTGTCTTGGTTTGCTTACCATAATTAACTATGGTGTCTTATTTTCAAAAATAAATTTGAAACAGGTTTGAAATGATCACAGCTCATCTCAACATGAATAGCTGCGCTGTGTGTTTGGAGACCACAGATCCAGTGTATGAGATACAAGAAGATATAATTCAGCTGCCAGTGCAGATGTTACTGACCTTCTATTCCCTCTGTTAGCTTTGCATTACTTGCCAGGGAAATAGATGAGCATCTGTTGCTGGGACTGGTGGTATGGTGCCTGAATATGTTGTTCCCACAGAGAGAGTGTATGGCAAGAGTGATGCTTTAGAACCAGTGATATCTCAGGCCAAGAATAAGAGTTATGTGGCTCACTCAGCTGGGTTACAGAATTAATAAGGTCATTACATGAGATAGGTTCATGCTATTTGCCTGCTCCAATGAAACGTATATGTAGCAGAATGTTATGATGGGTTATACCTTTTGGGGGCTATTGCTTAAACTGTACTGATAAGTGAACTGTAAAAATTAGGAATAAGTATCTGAGACGGAAAAATGCTTAATTTGCGTTTCTTTCCAACTTTTAAAACACAACTGCCACCCCCTATTTGTCTGCTGACACTGATGTATTAAATACTGGCTGAAAAATGAATGACTGTCTATGTCAAATATATAGTGATATTACCTTTTAGCAGCGACGGCCTCTCCTGCCAGTGCCACATGGGTCAGATAACTGATATTCTGACCCAAGGCTTTTGAAGCCCCTCCCACTTGCCCCTGATCTCATTTGATGTCACGCATCACGAGCTTCAAATCAAGTGACAGAGCTGCTGGGAGAGACCTCTCCCTGGAAGCCTTGTTTGAGTACACAGAGCTCTATTAAAAGATCATTCTGATCTACCTGGGTTTCACATCTTTAATTCCTGAATTTTACAGTTCAGTTGTCAGTTCACCAAAAACAGCTTTACTTTAATCAATAAACCCAGACCAACCAGTGCTATGTGTTTCTCCCTCTGTCTTGGGATCAGGACTTAAAACAATACACATGTTAAATGCACATGGAACTTAGGGGGTGATGATCTTGGCTATGGTGTACCTATAGGACATGTTGGTAACAGTTTCCAAACTGATGACAAATGCCAGAAGCTTTCTTAAACATGGAGCCTGCTTAGTGCACAATTTATATTACATATTTCATCTCCAGCATCATTCAACCAGGATTAATAGGTGACGTAGGTCATGGGAATCCTGACTGCCCTCCACACTTACAATAAACTCAGACTGGACTCTGCTGTTGCTTGAGCACTACAAAGGCCAGGAGACTTCACTGTAACCCCATGGACTGCCTTGGGACAGGGCACACAAGGCCTCCTGGGGAGAAGAGATACAATAAAAGTATAATGGATGAAAATACTATATATCCAGGGAAAAGAAAAACATTAAAAAGTGGGAATGTGTGCTTCAAATAGTCTTCTGTATAATTATATAGCCTGGGTGAGGGGGGAGGACAGCAGACAAGAACACCCTATGCGTTTTGCATATGCAAGTGGTTCTTAGTTATAGGCTTAATAGGTACAGACACTAGTTAAAAGTACACAATTACAAAACACCTGTGTGCATACTGATTAGAGTAAACAAACAAAGAAAAAACAGATGTATTGTAAAATACACAAGCACAGAAAAAGCTGAGATAAAGAAGGGGAAATGAGAAATGGGAGGGAAAATGTTGTATATTAGTAACATTTTCATTACCAATCTGCACTGTTTCAGAATGGCTAAATATATCCTGAATTACAATAAAAAAAAGTGAGTACTACTAATAGGGAACCCAATCATTTCCCTTGTACTTTACCAATCAGTGAGTACCGCTAATAGGGAATACAGTCATTTACCTTGTACTTTACCAATCAGTGAGTACCACTAATAGGGAACCCAATCATTTACCTTGTACTTTACCAATCAGTTAGTACCACTAATAGGGAATCCAGTCATTTACCTTGTACTTTACCAATCAGTGAGTACCACTAATAGGGAACCCAATCATTTACCTTGTACTTTACCAATCAGTTAGTACCACTAATAGGGAATCCAGTCATTTACCTTGTACTTTACCAATCAGTGAGTACCACTAATAGGGAACCCAATCATTTACCTTGTACTTTACCAATCAGTGAGCACCACTAATAGGGAACCCAATCATTTACCTTGTACTTTACCAATCAGTTAGTACTACTAATAGGGAACCCAATCATTTACCTTGTACTTTACCAATCAGTGAGTACCACTAATAGGGAACCCAATCATTTACCTTGTACTTTACCAATCAGTGAGTACCACTAATAGGGAACCCAATCATTTACCTTGTACTTTACCAATCAGTTAGTACTACTAATAGGGAACCCAATCATTTACCTTGTACTTTACCAATCAGTTAGTACTACTAATAGGGAATCCAGTCATTTACCTTGTACTTTACCAATCAGTGAGTACCACTAATAGGGAATCCAGTCATTTACCTTGTACTTTACCTATCAGTGAGTACCACTAATAGGGAATCCAGTCATTTACCTTGTACTTTACCTATCAGTGAGTACCGCTAATAGGGAATCCAGTCATTTACCTTGTACTTTACCAATCAGTGAGTACCACTAATGGGGAACCCAATCATTTACCTTGTACTTTACCAATCAGTGAGTACCACTAATAGGGAACCCAATCATTTACCTTGTACTTTACCAATCAGTGAGCACCACTAATAGGGAATCCAGTAATTTACCTTGTACTTTACCAATCAGTGAGTACCACTAATAGGGAATCCAGTCATTTACCTTGTACTTTACCAATCAGTGAGTACCACTAATAGGGAACCCAATCATTTACCTTGTACTTTACCAATCAGTGAGTACCACTAATAGGGAACCCAATCATTTACCTTGTACTTTACCAATCAGTGAGTACCACTAATAGGGAACCCAATCATTTACCTTGTACTTTACCAATCAGTTAGTACTACTAATAGGGAACCCAATCATTTACCTTGTACTTTACCAATCAGTTAGTACTACTAATAGGGAATCCAGTCATTTACCTTGTACTTTACCAATCAGTGAGTACCACTAATAGGGAATCCAGTCATTTACCTTGTACTTTACCTATCAGTGAGTACCACTAATAGGGAATCCAGTCATTTACCTTGTACTTTACCTATCAGTGAGTACCGCTAATAGGGAATCCAGTCATTTACCTTGTACTTTACCAATCAGTGAGTACCACTAATGGGGAACCCAATCATTTACCTTGTACTTTACCAATCAGTGAGTACCACTAATAGGGAACCCAATCATTTACCTTGTACTTTACCAATCAGTGAGCACCACTAATAGGGAATCCAGTAATTTACCTTGTACTTTACCAATCAGTGAGTACCACTAATAGGGAATCCAGTCATTTACCTTGTACTTTACCAATCAGTGAGCACCGCTAATAGGGAATCCAATCATTTACCTTGTACTTTACCAATCAGTGAGTACCACTAATAGGGAATCCAGTCATTTACCTTGTACTTTACCAATCAGTGAGTACCACTAATAGGGAACCCAATCATTTGCCTTGTACTTTACCAATCAGTGAGTACCACTAATAGGGAACCCAATCATTTCCCTTGTACTTTACCAATCAGTGAGTACCACTAATGGGGAACTCAATCATTTCCCTTGTACTTTACCTATCAGTGAGTACCACTAATAGGGAATCCAGTCATTTCCCTTGTACTTTACCTATCAGTGAGTACCACTAATAGGGAACCCAATCATTTGCCTTGTACTTTACCAATCAGTGAGTACCACTAATAGGGAACCCAATCATTTCCCTTGTACTTTACCAATCAGTGAGTACCACTAATGGGGAACTCAATCATTTCCCTTGTACTTTACCTATCAGTGAGTACCACTAATAGGGAACCCAATCATTTGCCTTGTACTTTACCAATCAGTGAGTACCACTAATACCACCAATCAGTGAGTACCACTAATAGGGAACCCAATCATTTACCTTGTACTTTACCAATCAGTTAGTACCACTAATAGGGAACCCAATCATTTACCTTGTACTTTACCAATCAGTAAGTACCACTAATAGGGAACCCAATCATTTACCTTGTACTTTACCAATCAGTGAGTACCACTAATGGGGAACCCAATCATTTACCTTGTACTTTACCAATCAGTGAGTACCACTAATACCACCAATCAGTGAGTACCACTAATACCACCAATCAGTGAGTACCACTAATTCTCAGTATGTCCTTTGTAACTGGACTATTTTTCTCTGGGGGAACACTCTGTATAATTTTCCCGTGAACCAGTAGAGTGCAAGGTTTGCTTTGCGAATGCATTGAGTTTGTGAATTTTTCAGTGACCTATTATGTAGCATGATATTTCATAATTCCTGTTATCTGCAGAACTTTACTGCTGTGTTTACAGTTTTCTATGCACTTAAATATACCTCTAAGTGTCACATTTAAGTCGTTTTCCAAGCAAACACTGATGTTTTACTTTGCCAGGCACAAATGCTACCTATTACAAACATGAAACTCTCAACAACTGAAATAACCAAACAATGGTGGGTTTGTGTGCCTGCCATTCATTATGGTTACTACATCACTAGACCAAAAGGACAAACACACCCACAAAAAGCAGAGCTTCTCAGCTTTACTAGTGATTCTTTGTGTTCAGTGAGAAGTGCCTTTGGCCTATTCATAACCAGTAATGATCACCGGTGGTAAAGGGAGAAAAGGTTTAATCAGATGTTTACAATTATTAATTAACTCGCTCAAAGCTACGTTAAAGGACAACTGTTGGCAAGAAATGATTTCTGTTTAATTGAAAGATTCCATCAAGCGAAGGAAATGTAAATAAAAATCCTTTAATGAAAGAATCCAAATAAAGCACCATATTAGACATATTGTTTAGACTCTTGGGTCAGATGAAGTAAAATCTGGCCTATCTGACCCAAGATACTAAATATGTCAGGTAGCGCTATATACGGCATAGAGAGCTCAATAAAGTATTTAATCTTTATTGGTCTACATTGAGTCGGCCCGTAATTATTTAGCAAATGGTTTGCTGGCACTATACAGTGAAGGTACCAAGCATGAAAATCTTACTGATGAAGGTATTACACATTTGGTGTTTCTTTGCATTGGGTTGGGTAGCAGGTCATGGACCCATGTGGTTGGCAAGGATACATGTAGCAAAGTCGACTGAGATTATTTTCAGTTTTAATAAAGGTGTAGAGTAAATGGGAGTAGGTGGAATAGCAGGACCGTTACTTAACTGTACAGCAACATGTGTAGTGCACATTGTCCATGTCATGGAGGGGGTAGAGTCAACCATTGCGCAAGAACAAGCCGGAGAGTACAAACATTGTAACCTCTACTGACGCCTACAATGTTAGCACATCTCCCCTGGAACTCTGGTGCATCATGAAGATTTTCCAGTGCTTTCTGCCATGTTGCTGCAGTGTTACATGAGTGTGTATACCTGAACAGTGATTGCTCAGATTACTGGAAGAGTCTCTCTTTTGTTCGTAACTATCTCACTATGGTTGTTAGCACACTCGATGTGTGCTACACTGATTTGTTGATCTTGTATTCTTTTGGTGGAACAGTTATGACGATTTTTTCCCTTTGTGTGTGCTGTACTCTTACATTATGTGGTTATGTATGTGTAAACCCATGTAAATATTGCGCTTATTGACCCAAAATTTCTTTTTTTTTTTTATTAAAAACACATTAAGTAAATGTGTTGGCAGGCAGGATATAACTGAAAGCAAGGTCATAGTTCGAGAAAATTAGATATTTGCAGAGAGCAGGCTTATCAGAGGGATCACATTAGACACAGAAAATGTCCAGCTATGAAAATGGATTTGAATGTGTTTTTTTCCCATCTAAAACTGTGGTGAGTCACACTCACTTTGTCACAGCTCCTCAAGAGCACATCAAATGTCTTAATGGAAAGTGCAAGCATTTAGGAACAGCAGCCACAAAGCTGGAAGACCACATAAAGTCACACAGCTGGGTCACCGAGTGCCAAGGTGTATGGTGCGTAAAAGTCCCCAATAATCTGCTGATTCCATAGCTGAAGAGTTCCAAACAGTATGCAAGCATTGGATCGTGTAAAGCACAGCACCACTGGACTCTGGAGTAATGGAAATGCATTCTGTGGAGTGATGAATCACACTTCACTGTTTGGCAGTCTGATGGGCACGTCTGGGTTTGTTGGATTACAGGAGAACATTACCTGCCTGACTGTATTGTGCCAACTGTAATGTTTGCTGGTGGAGGTATGATGGTATGGGGTTGGGCTAGACCCATTTCTTCCATTGAAGGGAAATCTTAATGCTTCAGCATTCCTAGACATATTGAACAAAGCTATGTTTCCATCGTAGTTTGGGGGAAGGCATGACTGTGCCCCGACTGTGCCCCAGTGCACAAAACCAATTCCCTAAAGACATGGTTGGATAAGTTTGGTGTGGAAGAACTAACTGGCCTGTACAGAGCCCAGACCAGATTATCGAACACATTTTGGATGCACTGGAATAGAGATTGCGAGCAAGGCCTTCTCGTCAAACATGATCTCCACCTGCACTCCCAATGCACTACTGGATGAATGGGTAAACATTCCCACAGAAACACTCAAATGTCTTGTGAAAAGCTTATAGCTGCAAAGCTTCATATTAATGTAAATTTATTTAGGATGCAAACTCATAAAAATCTCTGTTGGTGTACTGAGAGGGTACTGGATGCATGAGATAGCCTTTCAGCAGAAGTAGTAGAAGTTAATACAGTGAATGATTATAGCCCCTTTGCGCTGGATTGTGCTTTGGTCCTTAATGACCAAAGCACCAAACCGGCATCTTTGTGTTCCTGGCCCTGATCATTTCGTTATCAGGAGCCAAGAACATACAAGCAGGAAGCTGATCAGGGTCTTTATAGACCCTGTTGGTCCCTGCCGACACCCCGCATCATGGAGGCTCGGTTTGAGCGTTTGCTACATTTTCTATGTCAGACTGAGGCCACTCCATCTGTAGACTATCCTACAAGCCTCCAGGCAGTAAAAGGTAGGACGGCATAGAACGTCTAACAAGAGGGAAGGGGTTAAGCATGCGTGGGATAGGCATAATCTATCATAGATATGGGATGGGACTAATTAAAATATTTAGAAAACTCTAGATGGGCCAAATGGTTCTTATCTGCCGACACATTCTTTGTTTCTAAGCTCAATTTGATGTTGAGTTGTTGATGTCGACAATGACATAACCTTCCATTGTTCAGTAACAACAGAAGCAGCAATGGTATAATTAACATAAGGCATTTAGATAATGCTATTTTTAAGAAGTGTTAAAAAACTAGAAAAAAAATCACTTAAAAACTGAACAATTTTAGAGTGGGTGGAACAAGGCACAGTAAACTTAGTATCAATATTCCCCGGCAAATCAATTTGTAAGCATGGTGTTAGCAGAAAAGGTAAATGGATTCTCTCCCACTTGACAGCTGTTAAATGTCATTGTATATTTAACATATCTATTAGCTTGTTGCAGAGATAATTAGTTTGGCTTTCTCTATACCTCTGAGGCAGACTACTGTGAAGGAGGTCAACTCCACAGGTCCTCTGAGGATTTTCTGACATACGCTTGTGTAATAAAATGTTACATTGGGGATGTAAGGTGAGCAATGTATGCTTTTCAGACACTCAAAAAGGTAACATATATGATGTCTGGAGTTAGCAGTTTTTTAGATGCGGAGGGCTTCATGGGAATACCCTCATGTCAAGAAAGAGAAACAGATCACAGCTGGCTTTAAACACTACTTGTTGGTTTTAATAGTTTTCATTCTTGAGCTCAATGTTCACAAGCAAACTGCCGATTGAAATCAGTAGAAATAGAAAGTGTTTTAGATATAGTTTTACCTGCGGAACCTAATAGCTTTTCTACGTTTTACCTTCACCTGAAATGCTCTAATCCAGTGCTTCTCAGACCTGTCTTCAAGGTCCCGGATTTAGGGATTACCCAGTTGTGTTTAAATAAGAATATGTATATAAACACAACTGGGTAATCCTTAAATCCGGGACCGTTGGGGGTTTGAGAAGCACGGCTATTATTGTAGATCTGATCTTTAGCTGAAATAATATACCCAACCTATGCATTAGCAAAACTACCTACATATACGACATTAAATGTAGTTAAACTTAGTGCTTTGAAATACTCGGTTATCAATGTCAAAATGAAAATGTGGCTGGCATTAAAGTAAATAAAAATGACATGGGGTCCTCTGTACAGCTTAAAACCCGTATATGCTACCTGTTTATCCCAAACCTGTGGTTGAGGATATGATAAACTATGCGTAGGTCCTCAGTATCTCAGTATGTAAGCTTGGAAGTATTGTATTCCTTCCTCTATTGCCAGAGCTTGGCTATAGACCATGTGGTTCCCAATCCAATTGACCATAGTAGTTCTTCAATAAACCATATATTGGCCCATTGCCAATATAAGAAGTTGATTTGAGTTGTGTCCTGCTCCAAGCAACCCCTCTGCTAATGAATTACATGGACCAGGAAGGCTCTAGTCCTCTTGCCCAAGGACCATCCTCCCTTTTCACACAATGGGCCAGAGTAGAGTCATAATCCTCCAAGTCATAAAGCACGCAATCATTGTTGCAGTTTCCAGCCAATCACTATGCTGCTTTTCATCTCAAGGCTAGGACCTGATGGGTCTGGAGTTGCATTATGGCAATCCAGATCAAAGAGCCTGGGAAACCATGGGGTTGTGGCCCCCCAGTTAGACTTGCAAAGATCACTTGTCTATTTTAAAAAGGACACTTTAGCAAAATGATCAGCCAGGTAGATAAGACCAGGCGCATGCTCAAACACAAGCGATAACAAGCGGTTAAAAAATGTCTAACTGATGAACCATTTAAAAATGATACAACAAAGTGGCACTTTGTTCTATATAGCTTGTTTTATAGAGCATCACTTGGGTATAAGTGACTGAGCATTCTGTTCCATTAGAAGTAGTATGTATCTAATAAACGGACTATTTAGAAGACATATTATATACCAAATTTAGCAAAATGTACATAAATATCTTTTTAAATGTGCGAATGTTTCTAATACAATGGGTGATGAGGCCCAGGGTTTATATTTGTTTGACAAAGGTGCCCACTCCCTTTTAACAAGTATGTATAATATTTTGTTTCGGACACATGATTACTCCATGCCTTTCCGCACTCACCTACGTGGCAGCTCTATGGAAGCTTTGATCATTGCCTCACTAAATATGGCAATGTTTATTGTAACCTGTTTGAGATGTAATGTGTGGCTCTGGCTTTATTTTGGAAGCTGGGCAGTGCTGTATTGTCATGCTCTCAGTGAATGATGTGTATGCGCTACATGAATATTGCTGGTGGTGATCGGTTTCGAACTCACCATGGGATATTTAGAAAAAGACTGCTGGAAGCCATAAGGGTGAGCTATCTGATTGCTATTGTTTCTTATGTGCAGTGTGCTGGACACCTGTAATTCCCATTGTGATTTCTTAATGTTATATGAATATGAAGCATTTATTATGTGCAAAATTAGCATATTGATTGCTATATCTATATGGGAGTTTGAAGATTCTTTTGTTTGCACATAAATGGATCAGGGCATTTTGCATTGAGGACTGCCACTGAGTTATCCCTGTATTAGGGACCGTCACTGAGTTATCCCTGTATTAGGGACCGTCACTGAGTTATCCCTGTATTAGGGACCGTCACTGAGTTATCCCTGTATTAGGGACCGTCACTGAGTTATCTCTGTATTGAGGATCGTCACTGAGTTATCCCTGTATTGAGGATCGTCACTGAGTTATCCCTGTATTGAGGATCGTCACTGAGTTATCCCTGTATTGAAGACTGTCACTGAGTTATCCCTGTATTGTGGATTGTCAGTGAGTTCTCCCTGTATTGCAGATTGTCAGTGAGTTATCCCTGTATTGTGGATTGTCACTGAGTTCTCCTTGTATTGGGGATTGTCACGGAGTTCTCCCTGTATTAGGGATTGTTGCTGAGTTCTCCCTGTATTGGGGAGTGTCACTGAGTTCTCCCTGTATTGTGGATTGTCACTGAGTTCTCCCCGTATTGGGGAGTGTCACTGAGTTCTCCCTGTATTGTGGATTGTCACTGAGTTCTCTCCGTATTAGGGACTGTCACTGAGTTCTCTCCGTATTAGGGACTGTCACTGAGTTCTCTCCGTATTAGGGACTGTCACTGAGTTCTCCCCGTATTAGGGACTGTCACTGAGTTCTCTCCGTATTAGGGACTGTCACTGAGTTCTCTCCGTATTAGGGACTGTCACTGAGTTCTCTCCGTATTAGGGACTGTCACTGAGTTCTCCCCGTATTGGAGATTATCACTGAGTTCTCTCCGTATTAGGGACTGTCACTGAGTTCTCTCCGTATTAGGGACTGTCACTGAGTTCTCTCCGTATTAGGGACTGTCACTGAGTTCTCTCCGTATTAGGGACTGTCACTGAGTTCTCCCCGTATTGGAGATTATCACTGAGTTCTCCCCGTATTGGAGATTATCACTGAGTTCTCTCCGTATTAGGGACTGTCACTGAGTTCTGCTTGCATTGGGTACCAGATTAATGTTTGTCTCGATAGATATATATCAATCCAGTGTAAATGTGCAAAGCTTTAATATATCTGTGTTAATGTGTTTTGTTAGCTTATATAAATAGTACATTTGTGTATGTGTGTGTGTGTGTATATATATATATATATATATATATATATATATATATATATATACATGCATGCAACTGTATGCATTAATGTGTTGATATACAGATGGGAGATGAGTTTTATGTAAATTACTCATTATTAAATGCCTTATTATTGGATGCTATATAGATGACATGTTTAGATGATCTAAAGTAAACCATACAAAATGTATTCCTAGAATCAGATCACAGTGTCTCTCACAGCTCAGCTTTTTAGTGATGTGTGGCTCATTCCACATAAAAACCTGCTCATAAAAAGGGTAAGAAACAGTGATATAAGAGATATACAGTCAAGAGCTGAGTCAATGGGCTCTGTGAAGGAGGTGGCGAGCTAGGCATGCAATAAAACCAGACAAACCGGAGTGCTTAATAAATTAACCCAGAATAGGTGTGCTGAAAATGTGCAACACAAATAAATACAAGGGCAATAGTGCTCGTGTGATAGATAAGTAACCAAAATAATAGAATAGAATAGAATAGAATACCAATTCTTTGGTCAGGTATTGAAAGTGGATCACATGGAGGAAAGAGAAAATATAGTGCTCTCTGTTTGCAACAATTCACTCACTCTATATGAATAGAAAATGCCCTCTTATACGTGTAGAGCAAATATATTCTCATTAATTATCGCAATTATAATTTTTAGGTCATTCACTGTGGTCACAAACAAAGTTGGCAAGATCCCAAGTATAGCAAGGTAGAAGAATGTATTAGTAGCCTGTATAAACCATAAAAAATAATATGGTGCTAATTTAACTCTTACAATCTGTGGTTGTGAGAAGCCGCGAGGTCTCTCGTATTAGCTGACCTTCACAGCTAAACTTCTAGTCCATCTGGGTTCCGTCGTGGATATAGGGGAGAGTGCTTGTAGCTGACCATTGCAGGTCCATCCTTCATCCAGTTTTTTTGATTTTATTTTTTTGTTTGAGAAGTGATACTTAGGTTGTGGCCTCAAAACTGTTAAGCAGCTTTGTTGTATATTCGTTATATGCGCCATCACGTTTAGAATTTGTAATGTTGTCTACAAGTGCATCTAGGCCTGCTGATAAAATACCGGCTGGATGGCAACCCTACATGGGTGAGTGTGTGTGAATGTGCTCCCAAAAGATCCTCTAGTGTGGTAGGGCTTAGCACTGAACCATTGACAGCATTTGTCCATGTAAACCAGCCAGACAAATAAGGATACTGCTACTGCTACTGGAATGGAATGATTTGGCATTTGCTGTCTCTCCATACCAAGCCTAATGTGCAAGCGTTGAATCATTAATTCATGCGCAGCACAGTAGCTAATTATCATCTCGTCCAGTTGGTTGGCGCACTGCCTGTCATTTCATCTCCACATATGCAGCTGACCAGAGGAGGACTGGCTTCTTGGCCCAGGGAGCAAAAAACTATTTAGTGGCCCATGGGGCAACTTCATCAGCCTACCAATTACCAGAGATATAGGCAGGTAGACAGGCAAGAGAGATATACTGACAGATACTGATATAAGGACAAGTCAAGTGGATAGACAATACATGTGAGGCATTTAGAAGTGAAAAGTGGTGTAGCCAAGCCAATCAGGTTTGAGAGCAGCCTTGGGGCAATTGCCTCTCCGCCCCCCTTGCCAGCCCTCCCTAGCAGCTGACAAGTGCCCTGCCATGGACATTCCTCCAGTTCAGCATGTCCTTTACAGAAGGCTGCCTCATATTTTTACTATACCAGAGAGCTCCCTGTCATCAGATTAGATCAGGTTAGCTCAACAGTTTTTCTTAGTTTGTAAGCTCTATCAAGCAAGAGGCGGTATTCACAATTTGATTTTGTACCCCCCCCCCCCACTGAAATTTTGACAAAAAGTTATTGATTTTGATAGATATTTGTAAGATCAGGATCTATCACACAAAAGGCAACATTCACAATCTGATGTTGTAACAGAGTAATGACCTGCATCGCTAAATGAGTATGTCATCTCTTTTATTGGCTTCGATCAAATCTGTACAGCAATTTTAATTAAATTAAATACATGAGTTTGTTGCCCCAAATTATACTTAGTTTTCAGTTCTTATTAGGTTCATAACCTCAGTTCTACTAAAAATGAAAACAAGGCATTTGTATAGCAGGTCTGAATGCAGTGTGTGTGTGTGTGTGTATGTATGTATGTATGTATGTATGTGTGTATGTATGTATGTATATATATATATATATATATATATATATATACACATTGATATTGAGAGAGTTGAGGAGCAACTTAGCTAGCCTAGATCAAACTCTGTGGCTATTACGTGAGTTTGTGGTAAATGGAACTAGAGGTGCTTGGTTAAAAAAATGTACAATAAAATTCAATTACATATAGCTAGGTGCTAAAACCTGAGTTCCCAGAATCTTTTACATGCTTATGATACAGGTTCTATTGTCACAGCTGGTAGAAGTTAAGGATGCATGAAATAGTCACCAAGTGATATTATAAGGGTCAAGAATGAAGTAAAATGTCTTGTTTAGACAAACAGCGTTCCTCAGGAATGGAATAAGTTACAGTACCTGTTCTCTTACACCAAATGAGTCAGTGTATCACACATGTCCTCATGCTTCCTGCTGGCCACTCATACCACCCTATATACCACCCTATATAGCCCAACATAAATAAATTTGTAATTGTACTCCCTTGATCTGTAGTATTCAACACAGTAAAGGAAGAGAGTATATTTAAAAGAAGAAAAACTACCACAACTAGAGGACATAGTCTAAAATTAGAGGGGCAACGATTTAAAAGTAATATCAGGAAGTATTACTTTACTGAGAGGGTAGTGGATGTATGGAATAGCCTTCCAGCGGATGTGGTAGAGTTAAACACATTCAAGGATTTTAAGCATGCGTGGGATAGGCACAAGGCTATCCTAGCTATAAGATAGGGAACTGGGGACTAATAAAAGTACATTCTATGTAGTAGGAGCATTTGGTATAAACAAAAATTCTAATAAATTGAAAAAGGTTTCTGAATCTTATTAGTAACCATGGGCTGTTCACTTGTGCTTGACTATCAGTCTTGTTCTCTGTATAAACATTATTGGTCTGTGTTCCTTTGTAGTGGTGGAAATATAGAGTCAGTTTATATCTGACCCTGCTGTGCTAGGGAACTCGTTACTATGATCCTATATCATTATATACATATCACTTTTCATTCACACACAGGACTCAAATCCTATACAGATTGTAGAATGTCCTCATTTCTGACTAAGAGATTCTCTCATAACATCCAGACTTTAAAATGTACTTGTCATGTCAAAATGACATGCAATCACTTTACAGAGGATGAAAAGATTGCAGACACATTGTGCTAGCCAATTTGATAGCACACACATATATAGAGATCTTTTTGACTATTGTATGCTTTTAGTGCTAGTTGTTACAAAAGGACATGCACCAAATTCTTATGCCAGCATTCAACATTGCTTATCATGCAGCTTGCACTCTAAGCGGTTTTTGATGGCAATGTCATTGTTTGGGTCAAGCAAGTGCTTTCACATTTTTACTTGTCCCCATTGTGACAGAAAGAGTGACATCTTGTTTTCAGCAAACATGTAGATTAGGGGTATATACCTACTGGAATCTGAACCTGTCATCCACAACTTTTTTTTATGTCCACAGTTTTCACTGTTAACTATGTAGAGATTAGGAGTTGCCTGTATCTGAATATGTATATACAGTAAATCCTGCCTTGTCTCAACACTGTTTACCAATAGTGACCTAACTTCCAACCTTAGGCCTATATTTAAGTGTTTGTCAGTACTACACTGATAAAAGAATCCAAGGCAATTCATGAAATGGTAAACAAAGTTACAGCTGAAAAAAAATGACAGAGAGTATAAAACCCTCAAACTTCCCTTAAAAAAAAAAAGAATTTGCTTTAGAATAGGGGTTTGCATTGAAGTTGTGTAACATGAAAAGGCAAAGCTTCAGGACATGCAGGGAAATGCCTCAAGCAGTGTGTAATACAAATACATAGCAAAACAATTAAACACATCAGTAATTCATGTGGGACTGCTCTTAGTCTCTTTTATATAGCATACCATTAGGAGAGCAGGGGATAAAAGAGCCACCACACATGGCTCGGAGAAAGAGGGTGAGGTATCCCCTAATTTCAATGAACCCCTATTTGAAGTGTTAACTTTTATGTATTCATTTAATATATTTGTGCTTATAAATTATACACAGTGCAAATCATAGAAATACATAACATTGTTTTGATGGAGATGTTTATTCAGTTGATACAATAGTCCTTTTATTCTGTGTTCAGTTGTTTCACATCTGTGGACAATAACTGTAAAACACCTGAGGTCATATATTAAATACAGGGCTGTGATTTAACGGTGCAAAGATCTGAAGAGTCTATGCACGGAAAGGTGAGTTAAAGGAACATTACACTTTGTTTTAACCCTTGCTTCCTTGAAGGAAGCAAGGGTTAAAAAAAGCATGTCCTGGACTTTTAAGTAAACCCAACGTGTATCTTAATAGATACATGTGGGTTTACCATCTGCTGTGTCTCACAAGCGAGACACAGCAGTTTCTGGTTCGCCCAGCTCTGACTGCCGAATGTGACGGTCTCTCACTGCGCTAGCTAGTTAAGGTTCCCCCTGCTGATCCCATGCAAAAAACTAGGGGCTCTGTCTGCGCTAGCAGAGAGAGCCGGTCGTCGACCAGACAACTGGCTGCTTCCTATGGACGCATGGCAGCTGTCGGTCAGAGGATAAACTGGCGTGTACTATCGAAAATACACGCCAGCTCATCCTCACAATAGGAACAATTCACATTTCACTTGTGCTTCTATATTAGAAGCACAAGTGAAATATAAGGTTTAATGTTCCTTCAAGCTGAGCGGACATGAGCTTCTCCTGCTAGAGGGGCTCAGGTGGTCATAGATAATGACTAGTTAATCCTAACTATTTTTTCCTACAGTGTATTAGGCTGGGTCTATCTCATGCAGTATGTCCCTGCACAATGGATAGTTACGTCAATGTTCATGTCACCTCACCTGCACCTGAATTTTAGGCAATATACTTTGTTTCCCTCTTGTTTAGTACAAAGATCTGCATATAGCTGGGCCCATGGAACTCCCTTGTTGTGTCTCATCACCCACAAATATGCCATTACCCGAAAAAGGAAACGATGTCCTTAAATTTCTCGCCCTACTAACTTGCCCATAATAGGCAGTGCATTATCCACATGGTATGACCTTGCTGATGGCTTCTGTTATCAGTATGTCTCATAAATGGGAATACTCTCTCTGATGCATAAACACAGATTCAGATAAATTGTGTAAGGAAGAGCCATTGTATTAGTTACCGTGTGCTGTTTTGTTATGGTTTGTAATCTGTCTTTTTGCCTTGTGAAAGTAGGGTTGCCACCTGGCTGATAAATAAAATGACATGAGGTCAATTCTAAGTCTATAGAAGCAATAGCTTGGCCAGTATTTATTTGTAGAAAAGGTGACAATTCTATGTGAAAGAGAGCATAAATCTGTGCCTAGTTCAGGACTTTTTTTTTATTTTTGATGTTTTTTACCTATCCCTCTGTCAGAATATCCTGCCTGTATCACAGTACAGCAGAACTAACAACACTAAGGCTAATATATGATAAGCAGCTTCATATAATTTCCCTGTGTCTACTGTTTTTTAATCCTAAGAGCAACATATGCATTACTGTACCAGAGCCGAAGCAGACTTGGTATTCTGGGGTGAGGCACTAAGACCCTTCCAGAACTTTTTTTTGGTGGGCCACATGATCAGCAATGTGTACTGGGCTGCATTATGTATTTATTTATTTACAATAACAGTGTACAATAGAATAATTAGTTATTTAGCAGTAATGCAAAATCAGTCATGAAAAAAAAAACAGTTTCAGGCGTTTATTTAATTTTTATACAAGTCGGTTGCAACACTAGTAAGTATGCTGAAACAATGCTGAGTATGCATCTGGTGCACATCTAACTTGCACTGGGATTTAGGATTATACCATGATGTATAAGTGGCTAGTGTTACTATTAGCGGTACTTCCGTGATGCACTTATATTTCTACATGAACCCCACTGGCTCAGTAGGTAGCTTTGTAGCTATGAGTCTCATTATTCTCTACAAACATATGGCTGCCTGCAGCCTGTCTGATAATTATGGGCTTGAGCATTATCTGTGGGTTACTCCGAACCTACGAGTATTCTGGTCTCCACTCCAAATGTGATAGGTCTGAAGCTTTCACTGCAATGAGCTTCAAATATTAGTACAAACGATCTATAGCTTCACATAGAAGAGAAGTTTCACTTCACTTATTAACCCCTTCGTGACGCATGGTGCTTGCGTCCCAAACGACGCAAGCACCAAAACGTCACGATTTGTTCCTGGCCACCGATCACAAGGTGATCGGTAGCCAGGAACACTCTGGCAGAGACCCAATCAGGGTCTTATTAGACCCTGTGGGTCCCTGCCAAAAAATTGCGAGACTTCCGGACGTCACGTGTGACGTCACGGAGGCGTGCCCGAACCCGGAAGTTCGGGCACAGCGCGATTTAGCAAAATGTAGCCGGTGCTTGCTTTGAGCACCGGCTACATTTTCCCTGTCGGACTGAGGTCACTCAAAGTGGCCTCATCTGACAGGTGGGATCCCGCTTTAAGTGCCTGCAGCTGGATCCGAAAACAGCTCATCGCGGGGAGCCGCGATGAGCTGTTTAGTACAGGACGTACTATGCCGTCCTAACGACTTTAAGGTACTTAAAGTCAGGACGGCATAGTACGTCCTAACGTCACGAAGGGGTTAAATAGCCCATATTATATATGTACACATCTGTGAAAATAGAAGAATGATATTGAGGTCATCGTGAGTTATTTAAATCAAATAACATTGCTGGTGATATCTTATTGTGGGCATTATCCTTTTACTTCTTTACTGTAATGGGACCAAGCTATTTTACTGCAATCAATTCCTGCTATGCACTGCACACAGGATTTTTCAAGTAGGTTAAAGATAACATCCTAAAGGTATGTTTAGGCCTGGACCATATTTACACTTGGTGATGACAAAAGTCCAGGCAAATTCCCACTGCTTACCTGACCTTGTGCCATGCTACTTTCCTTACAAAAAATGTGACAAAATCTTAATGTATTGGCTTCGTTAAATCGCATTAAAAATGTACATGTAGAAGGTTCACACTGGTTATAGAAATCCCCCCACCTAAGGATGCTTTAAGGCAGTGATAGGTCGTAGGCAGTGGATTTAAACAGGGGGCCCCCATCCCTCTAACCTCCCTAATGTTTACCAAAATATTAACGCAATGCACAAAGTAAACTTTAATCAAAAAATCCATAAGCAATTGCTCTCCTACTGCCCACCAAATGGCAGGTTAGAGAATTCGTCACTGCTAACGTTCCTGACAAGAGTGCGCTATATATTAGGGACAGTCCCTATTTTGCACCAAATCCCCCTGTTCCTATTTCTCGTCTTTTTCTCCTTCGTTGTCCCTCATTTCTGGGAGCTCAGAATTGCATTACTGAATCACGAGGAGCAGAGCAATAAATCTTACAACAAAGTGTGTTTAAACTGCAAAAAAATCTGTTTTCATGTTAATTTGTACTTTTTTCTTATTCTAAACTACTTACCAAATGACATAAATAATTATACATTTTCCCCAAATGCAGGGCCGTCTTTAATAGTGATTGGACCCTGGGCAAGCATTTGCTTGGGCCCCCTGGACCCTGCCCCCTCCCCTGCATGCAATCCCACCATCCATCGCAATGTTACCCCCCCCCCCCCCCCCACACACACACACACATATGCCATAATTGTTGTGCCATTCAGATGCCAGTAATATTGTAACTTTCGGATGCCAGTAATATTGTGCCAGTCAGAGCCCAGTAATATTGTGCCAGTCAGAGCCTAGTAATATTGTGCCAGTCAGATGCCTGCAATATTGTGCCAGTCAGATGCCTGCAATATTGTGCCAGTCAGAGCCCAGTAATAATGTGCCAGTCAGATACCAGTAATATTGTGCCAGTCAGATACCAATAATATTGTGCCAGTCAGATACCAATAATATTGTGCCAGTCAGATACCAGGAATATTGTGCCTGTCAGAGGCCAGGAATATTGTGCCAGTCAGATGCCTGTAATATTGTGCCAGTCAGATGCCTGTAATATTATGCCAGTCAGATGCCTGTAATATTATGCCAGTCAGATGCTTGTAATAGTGTGCCAGTCAGAGCCCAGGAATATTGTGCCTGTCAGAGCCCAGGAATATGGTGCCAGTCAGATGCCTGTAATAGTGTGCAGTCAGAGGCCAGTAATATTGTGCCAGCCAGATGCCCAGTAATATTGTACCAGCCAGATGCCCAGTAATATTGTGCCAGCCAGATGCCTGTAATAGTGTGCAGTCAGAGGCCCAGTAATATTGTGCCAGCCAGATGCCTGTAATAGTGTGCAGTCAGAGGCCAGTAATATTGTGCCAGCCAGATGCCCAGTAATATTGTACCAGCCAGATGCCCAGTAATATTGTGCCAGCCAGATGCCCAGTAATATAGTGCCAGCCAGATGCCTGTAATATAATGCCAGTCAGATGCCTGTAATATTATGCCAGTCAGATGCCTGTAATATTATGCCAGTCAGAGGCCAGGAATATTGTGCCAGTCAGATGCCTGTAATATTGTGCCAGTCAGATGCCTGTAATATTATGCCAGTCAGATGCCTGTAATATTGTGCCAGTCAGATGCCTGTAATATTGTGCCAGTCAGATGCCTGTAATATTATGCCAGTCAGATGCCTGTAATATTGTGCCAGCCAGAGCCCAGTATTGTGCCAGTCAGAGCCCAGTAATATTGTGCCAGCCAGAGCCCAGTAATATTGTGCCAGTCAGATGCCCAGTAATATAGTGCCAATCAGATGCCCAGTAATATAGTGCCAATCAGATACCCAGTAATATAGTGCCAATCAGATGCCCAGTAATATAGTGCCAGTCAGATGCCAAGTAATATAGTGCCAATCAGATACCCAGTAATATAGTGCCAATCAGATGCCCAGTAATATAGTGCCAATCAGATGCCAAGTAATATAGTGCCAGTCAGATACCCAGTAATATAGTGCCAATCAGATGCCCAGTAATATTGTGCCAATCAGATGCCAAGTAATATAGTGCCAGTCAGATACCCAGTAATATAGTGCCAATAAGATACCCAGTAATATAGTGCCAATCAGATGCCAAGTAATATAGTGCCAATCAGATGCCAAGTAATATAGTGCCAGTCAGATACCCAGTAATATAGTGCCAGTCAGATGCCCAGTAATATAGTGCCAGTCAGATGCCAAGTAATATAGTGCCAATCAGATACCCAGTAATATAGTGCCAATCAGATGCCCAGTAATATAGTGCCAATCAGATGCCAAGTAATATAGTGCCAGTCAGATACCCAGTAATATAGTGCCAATCAGATGCCAAGTAATATAGTGCCAGTCAGATACCCAGTAATATAGTGCCAGTCAGATACCCAGTAATATAGTGTCAATCAGATACCCAGTAATATAGTGCCAGTCAGATGCCAAGTAATATAGTGCCAATCAGATACCCAGTAATATAGTGCCAATCAGATGCCCAGTAATATAGTGCCAATCAGATGCCAAGTAATATAGTGCCAGTCAGATACCCAGTAATATAGTGCCAATCAGATGCCAAGTAATATAGTGCCAGTCAGATACCCAGTAATATAGTGCCAGTCAGATACCCAGTAATATAGTGTCAATCAGATACCCAGTAATATAGTGCCAGTCAGATGCCCAGTAATATAGTGCCAATCAGATGCCAAGTAATATAGTGCCAATCAGATGCCCAGTAATATAGTGCCAATCAGATGCCCAGTAATATAGTGCCAATCAGATACCCAGTAATATAGTGCCAATCAGATGCCCAGTAATATAGTGCCAATCAGATGACAAGTAATATAGTGCCAGTCAGATACCCAGTAATATAGTGCCAGTCAGATACCCAGTAATATAGTGTCAATCAGATACCCAGTAATATAGTGCCAATCAGATGCCAAGTAATATAGTGCCAGTCAGATACCCAGTAATATAGTGCCAATCAGATACCCAGTAATATAGTGCCAATCAGATGCCCAGTAATATTGTGCCAATCAGATACCCAGTAATATAGTGCCAATCAGATACCCAGTAATATAGTGCCAATCAGATGCCCAGTAATATAGTGCCAATCAGATGCCAAGTAATATAGTGCCAATCAGATACACCGTAATATTGTGCCAATCAGATGCCCAGTAATATAGTGCCAATCAGATACCCAGTAATATTGTGCCAATCAGATACCCTGTAATATAGTGCCAATCAGATGCCAAGTAATATAGTGCCAATCAGATACCCAGTAATATTGTGCCAATCAGATGCCCAGTAATATAGTGCCAATCAGATACCCAGTAATATAGTGCCAATCAGATACCCAGTAATATTGTGCCAATCAGATGCCCAGTAATATAGTGCCAATCAGATACCCAGTAATATTGTGCCAATCAGATACCCAGTAATATTGTGCCAGTCAGATACCCAGTAATATTGTGCCAATCAGATACCCAGTAATATTGTGCCAATCAGATACCCAGTAATATAGTGCCAGTCAGATACCCAGTAATATAGTGCCAATCAGATGCCAAGTAATATAGTGCCAGTCAGATACCCAGTAATATAGTGCCAGTCAGATACCAGGAATATTGTGCCCCCCCCCGCCCCCCCCCCGTACTTACATGAAGCTGCTCCGTGTCCCCCGCCGGATGTCTCCTCCGTGCAGTCTTCCCTCTTGCACGGAGGAGGGAAACAGAAACCGGATGTGACGCGACGTCACATCCGGCGTCAGTTTTTTTTTTTTCCGGCCGTCGCATCCATCGGATGCGGCTTGCCGGAAAAAAGCGTTCACAAGCGCAATGCGCTGTGAACGCGGCAGCAGGGGCTGGGGGCCCACGGGACAGCTGCCTTGGGGCCCCCCAGGAGTAAATGGGCCCAGGGCAGCTGCCCCGTTTGCCCCGCGTTAAAGACGGCCCTGCCCAAATGCCCTGCCCATAGCTACTCCCACAAAACACATGTCCCTCTATGGCCACTGACCTGCTGGGAGATATGGCCCTTTTTAAAATGTATATATGTCACTTTTCTATTTTCTCTATTTAGTGCTCACATTTGAGAGGATCTAAGTAGGCCCTTGTTGACAGTGGGCCGTGGGTAAATGCTGACATTACCTATTGGATAAGACAGCCATTTCCAAATGTCAAACTCCATATACCTAGAATAAGAGACATGTAAAGTAGCAGTCTGAATTGTAATGATATGACAAGTCAAAATCGATATCCTGCACATAGATGTGTTTGTAAATATACAATATAAAATATGGCACTCGCGTCTGTGCGAATAATCAATGTTTAATTATCCAAGTCAGTTCATGATAACTTCCTAAGCAGGGATGGGAAGGTATACACACAGCAAACAAACGGCCTGACGGGTTTTGCGTATCCAGCACTTAGTCATAAGCCTATTGGTAAGTATAAAGAAACCCGGGCTGCTGCTGTGGCTGGGCAGACTGCATACAGTATAGTGCCTTCTTACAGAGTTTATTGGCACTGTTCAGTGCTAGTTGAGCACTGTTAAAGAATGCACCAGTCATGCAGGGGTTAAACCCCTGTATACAGACTGCCCAGCCACAGCAGAACATGGACAAAGTCTTCCATTCCATTTCAGCTTAGTGTTAAAGTAATCACAAGACTGACAGTCAAACTAGAGACTAAACAGACATCAACAAGCAGAACTGCAGCTTTGGTTTTAGAATTGGACAATGGAAGTACATAACTTAATTTCTAGAATGTTAGTTGGCTCCTTGCTGCTAGCAACTAAATCTAAACCTTAATATGCAAGTCATTTTGCAAAGGATTTGTCACACCCTCTGCATTTACACAGCCCTATCTGTGGAATTACATGGTATTCAGATGTAGTGTTGCACTCTGTGTCCATAGATTTCCTGCTGATGAATTAACAGTGTAAAGGTTAGGGGGCCCAGTGATCTTGATGGGAGCTGAAGCTGTATAATATGTACCGTTAATCCTACTTTACCTCTATTCACGGAAAGGGGAGGTGTAGGTGAGTTGAGTTGAGAATGTTAATGCAAAGTAAAAAAAAACATATATTTTTAACAACGTATTTGGCTGGTCAAACTCTGTTCTTCCAGGAAGTGCAGCTCCATAGGTTTGCCCCTGCACAATGTATAATTAAGTAAGTGAGATGGTATGTGCCTCTCACCTCAACTCACCTGTGCCTCACCTGTTATCAAATATACCCTGAATGCAAATCATGGTAGATAGAGCTAATATGTGACAGTGGTCTTCGCTTGAAAAATTAGCCCTATTCTTTAGTGTGCACCAATTCACCATGGATGAGAGTTAGACTGAGACATGCAGAGGCCTTCAGCTGACCAGATACTAAAAAACAATATCTCAAAGCAATATACTGTAACACTCAAATTTAGCTTTAATCGTTTACACAAAGGGCTCTGTCTATTCAATAAAAGGCTAGCTGCAGTGAGACGCACATTTCATCTCACCAAGTTAACTAGTCACTGTGCAGGGACAAGCCCGATGCGTTCATCCTGCAAGAACACAATTGGCCCTATATGAGTCTTTAAAGATGAAACTAATAATTTTCCCTTTCCAGCTGAGCATCTCTAGCAGAAGTCTGCACAACATATAGGTAAGTCAGTGAGATGACCCCCAATATGTTGATATGACAATGAGCCTTATGTGGCTTCCGTGACTTGAGTTTTTTAGGGGAAGACTGTTTTTCCTGTGTAAATGTGACCCTGACACCCTTTTGGAAGGGGCAGGTTGTGAAATTCAGGCAGGGGATGTGTCAATTTCACTTATATCCTCAGCCCTCACTTCACAACATCCATCTTTTTATTTTGCCTGTCGAGATGGATAGAGGAGGCATTTAAACATGAAATGAAGCATCTGCTAACATTGTGGATCGCAGAATGCATCGGCAGATTTTACTATATAATTAAAATGTGGAACGAGGTATTTAAGTGGCAGGCAGGGGGAATGCCAAGCAGCGAAGAGTGAATAACCCATGTTAGTCTGTGAAACCTATTCATTGGCTTGGAAATGAGACTCTTTAAAATAACAGTGATCTATGGAGTGTAGTATTTCCAACATTTCACCCTCTTAGTAAACATCCCCAGGTTTGTTAAAGAGATATTGCTGTTCAACGTGACTTTCAGAATTGCTACCCTTATCCAAACAGGAATGGCTCAAAATTCAAGTGCTGCATACATTCTTGCTGCTCCATAAGCAGGGGTAGGTACCAGAATTAATCACGGTTGACATTCACTGGGGTCTGTCTCGGACAGAGCAGTGGACACGGGTATCCTTGTACGGACTCTTTGCGCATCACTGTATGAAAAAGAAAGGTCTTTGGTAAAACATTATGTCGAGGTTGGCTCAGAGTTCAATGAACTGGAGTCTCTAAATTTATGTATGTAATAAATATAATCAAATAATTTTTAGCTAGAGGCAGAGCTCCCCCATGGTGTCCGCTCCAGCCACCTCTAGGATTCACTGCCGTGTTGATGGGACGCCTGACGTCCCTGTACTATTCACTTCAGGCCCATGCTGCCTTGCGGAAGCGTGCCTCCAATCGTTGGCGGACTGGCCAGGGTGTCAACTTGTCCGATGGCAAGTGGGCTCTGTGAGCATCTGATGAAGTGGGCCTTCTTAAACATTAGAAGACAATATTTTAAAATCAGGGCCATTTTTAACGCAGGGCAAAAGGGGCAGCTGCCCTGGGTCCAGTTATTATTGGGGGTCCCACAGCAGCTGCCCCTTGAGCCCTGAACAATTTCTGAAATCATCGCACGTGTTTGTTCCATTTCTTCATTACACTATGGGATCAGCATCGCCGCATAGTGTTGGACTTTCTCCTCCCCTGACCCGAGCCTGTAGTGTGACCAAGTCACGCAAGGGTCCTATCGCGACAGAGTTATATAATAATAATAATAATATATGGCTGGGGGGCCCTGTATACCTGGATAGAGGTGCTATATGATGATTTATATAATAATACAATTATATGGCTGGGGGGCCCTGTATACCTGTATGGGACTGTCTGGCTGCTGTATGATGATTTGTATACTCATAAAAAAATATATGGCTGAGGGGTCCTGTATATCTATATTTGTATTATTTGTATAATAATAATAATCATAAAATGATATGGAAGAGGCCTTGTTTACCTGTCCCTCTCCCCTATCATCCCTCCTCTTGTCTGTATTATCTGATGGGAATGTGTTCTATATGTTTACAGTCAGTAAGCTACTGATTAATACATTACTGATATCCCTTACTGTATAATATTTGACTTGTGTAATATAAGTGTGCCATTTTATTACTGTAGCATAGCTGTATTTTCTTGTCCCAAGATAGATTTTGCTGCCATAAGGGCTCTCTAATATCCTAAGTTGTGTATCTTATGTATATTTTTGTAATGTAAGCATTGAGTACTTTTATAGCATAATAAGGTATACAGTTTGTGCCATCAAATCATATAGAAACCCATTATATAACAGCACTACTGAATAATAAAATTATGTTTTGGATCAGTAATACTGTAAAATATCACTTTCTAGAGAATAGACCAGTGACCCACCAGCAAGTCTGGTCACCATTAAAATTTTAATTGTAAATTTTTTCCACTTATATAATTTTTTAAAATGTTATTTAATTATTATCAAAATTAAATGATGGCCTTATAGTTGTGGGTGGGCCCCCTTTGTCTCCTAGAAACCAATATTTTTAGACCCTGTCCGCCCCGGCCTCCAATCACAGAGGAGGAGGGGCTCTGAGCAGCACAGCCAGTGCTGGCATGCTTTCAGTCTGCTGATTGCCGGCTGGGTCAATAGACCCACTGTGACCCATTAAAGGGCCAGCCCTGGTACTAATATAATATAACATATGTCTGCTCTATGTAGCAGTTTGCATTCAAAAACAATTCAAATGTAGGTATAAAAATTATGGCACTTGCCTTTTTTTTTACTGTTATATCCTTGGAGTCTGCAAGGTACAGCAACCATGGGACTGCCAATGATTAATTCTTGTGTGTTCATATACTGGTTAGGGCCCATAGTTTAAAGTCTGACTGAGAACACCACATGTCCAATCAAAATACTCTCTCAACCGCTTCGTGACACATGGTGCTTGCGTCCCAGACGACGCAAGCACCAAAACATCACGTTTTGTTCCTGGCCACTGATCACAATGTGATCGGTAGCCAGGAACACTATGGCAGAGACCCGATCAGGGTCTTAATAGACCCTGTGGGTTCCTTTCAAAAGATTGCAATACCTCCGTATGTCATGTGTGATGTCACGGAGGCGTGCCCGAACCCAGCAGTTGGGGCACAGCGCGATTATGTAAAATGTAGCCGGTGCTCACTTTGATCATCGGCTACATTTTCCCTGTCAGACTGAGGCCACTCAAAGTGACCTCATCTGACATGTAGGATCCCGCTGCAAGTCCCTGCAGCGGGCACTGAGCATAGCTGATCGCTGGGAGCCGCGATGATCTGTGTAATGCTGGATGTTCTATGCCGTCATAGTGTCTTTTAGGTACACTAAAATCAGGACGGCATAGGATGTACTTGCGTCCCGAAGGGGTTAATTTAACTGTGTAAGCTGTGCTTACTCCTGTGCGTCTACCAAATATTAATTTTATTCCTTCTGAATTACACATCTGCAGCTTTACAAACCTTATTGCTATATTATATCTCTCCCTCTCTTGTGAGTTCTGTATATTTTATTATGCAAATACATATAAATAATAAGCCTACATAAATCCCATCCTGCACATTACAGTGATAGAGTGATGGACTTGCTTAATCATTTGATATAAAGCAACATGAAGAATAATTTTATTAATAAAACCGCCATCCTGTGACCAGCAGAGAGTACATTAATCTCGAGCCCCAGCCACACCTTTACCATCAAGTGTCACACTAATTGTGTATAATTCTAATCGAAAAACTTCCTCTAACCAGAATTCTGCACTATTTGAAAAACAAGTGGCAAAGATTTAAAAAGATACAATGTAAGCAACCAATTGAGTGCATGCTGGGACATATTTTCAAAACACAAAGATAGTTTAAAAATAAGCAAATGCAACTTAAAGGCAGTTTGGGATGATCTATGTCTTAAAGAGACACTGTGCCTGCTCTCCATCCCCCCCCCCCCCCCCCGCTTCCCACAAAAAAATGCGTTTTAGACTTTAAATTTAAAGAGTGACTGGAAACAAAGTAACTTAGCAGCCTCTAACCAGACAGAAATGAATTAGCATCTCCTCCAGCGCCATCAGACCCCAAATATATGGCAATATCTTCTGAGTGGTACTCCACAGCATTTTTGTCTTCTGCCTGGCTGAAGGTACTTTTGAGGGTTTAGTCTCTTTTCAAACTGTTGAGCAGTAAAGTAAAAAAAAATCTAAAAAAGCTTTGCTACCAAAACAAGTAATGTGTAGGTTTTAGCACCTATTAATACAACGTATTAATGGTATTGATCTTTAAAGTGGAACTGTACAAAACAGTACTTACATTTGCAAACAGGAACTGTGGAAAAATGCTTAAAATATTGGTGTTTTTGATTAGTTTTGTGTAATTTGAAGTCTCCAGTCTCAAGATAAGGGCAGAACTTACTATGAGCTAAAATATTACCCATGCCAAATCCATATGATGCATTGCTAATAATCAGCACTATGACATCACACCACAGCCTCATGCAGCATCAGCATTGCAATGTAAAGGTAGTATAGACATGTCTCCCAACTGTCCAGCTTTGTGAGGGGCAGTGTTCATTTCATCGACTAAACATTTTCGTGGTTCGTAGTTTAATATGTTGTTAGGACTAAAACTATGACTTAAATCCATCACAATGTTCGTCAACTGGGACTATTGCATTTACCTATTTGGACTTCTGGTTCCCATGGATATCTGCCAAAGCCCAGTCTGCTGACTTTATCTGCAGCTGGATTGGCTCCTTGTGCCTGTCTGCCTCCTGGAACAATGCCCTGCAAACTGCAGAGGAAGAGGATAGTCCATCTGATTCGCCTGGTTCTGTCACGTGAGTGTTTCTCCTCCCATCTCCCTAGCAAGTTAACTTAACACTGTGTAACAGCCTTCTCAGGCCTGTTCCCTCCTATCTCCCTAGCAAGTAAACTTAACACTATGTAACAGCCTTCTCAGACCTGTTCCCTCCTATCTCCCTAGAAAGTTAACTTAACACTATGTAACAGCCTTTTCAGACCGGTTCCCTCCTATCTCCCTAGAAAGTTAACTTAACACTTTGTAACAGCCTTCTCAGGCCTGTTCCCTCCTATCTCCCTAGCAAGTTAACTTAACACTATGTAACAGCCTTCTCAGACCTGTTCCCTCCCATTTCCCTAGCAAGTTAACTTAATACTAGACATGTGCAAAACTAAAATTTTCGTTTCGTTTTCGTCCATTCGGACGAAAATGTTATTTATTTCGTCTAAAACGAATTTCGTTCATTAGTGCATTCGTTTCAGACGAAATTCGTTCATTATTTTCGTTTCGTTAATTTTTTTCGTTCGTTTTATAGAATACAATGTAATACTATTGGCTTTCTATAAACCGAACGAGAGCCCCATTCATAAGAAATTCTTATGAATGGGGCTCTCGTTCGGTTCATAGAAAGGCAATAGTATTAATTGTATTCTATAAGCCGAAAGTCTATAAACCGAACGACTTTCGGTTTATAGACTTTCGGCTTATGGAATACATGTAATCCTATTGCTATTCTATAAACCGAACGACTTTCGGTTTATAGAATAGCCATAGGTTTACATGTATTACATAAGCCGAAAGTCTATAAACCGAAAGTCGTTCGGTTTATAGGCTGTCGGCATTTAACTAATAAGAGACAGAGTCTCCATTCATAAAATTATGAATGGAGACTTTGTCTCCGTGTAGTAAAATGCCGACAGCCTATAAACCGAACGTTCGGTTTATAGGCTGTGGGCATTTTACTACACGGAGACAAAGTCTCCATTCATAATTTTATGAATGGAGACTCTGTCTCCGTGTAGTAAAATGCCGACAGCCTATAAACCGAACGTTCGGTTTATAGGCTGTCGGTTTATGGAATACATGTATTCCTATTGCTATTCTATAAACCGAACGACTTTCGGTTTATAGAATAGCCATAGGTTTACATGTATTACATAAGCCGAAAGTCTATAAACCGAAAGTCGTTCGGTTTATAGGCTGTCGGCATTTAACTAATAAGAGACAGAGTCTCCATTCATAAAATTATGAATGGAGACTTTGTCTCCGTGTAGTAAAATGCCGACAGCCTATAAACCGAACGTTCGGTTTATAGGCTGTGGGCATTTTACTACACGGAGACAAAGTCTCCATTCATAATTTTATGAATGGAGACTCTGTCTCCGTGTAGTAAAATGCCGACAGCCTATAAACCGAACGTTCGGTTTATAGGCTGTCGGCTTATGGAATACATGTATTCCTATTGCTATTCTATAAACCGAACGACTTTCGGTTTATAGAATAGCCATAGGATTACATGTATTGCATAAGCCGAAAGTCTATAAACCGAAAGTCGTTCGGTTTATAGGCTGTCGGCATTTAACTATACAGAGACAGAGTCTCCATTCATAAAATTATGAATGGAGACTTTGTCTCCGTGTAGTAAAATGCCGAAAGCCTATAAACCGAACTATCCGTTTATAGACTTTCGGCTTATATAATACATGTAATCCTATGGCTATTCTATAAACCGAACGTTCGGTTTATAGAATAGCAATAGGAATACATGTATTCCATAAGCCGACAGCCTATAAACCGAACGTTCGGTTTATAGGCTGTGGGCATTTTACTACACGGAGACAAAGTCTCCATTCATAATTTTATGAATGGAGACTCTGTCTCCGTATAGTTAAATGCCGGCTTTTAACTATACGGAGACAAAGTCTCCATTTATAATTTTATGAATGGAGACTCTGTCTCCGTATAGTTAAATGCCGGTGTTCTGACAAATTTCTGGAGCAAATTCTCCTGCGCAATCGCAGGAGAATTTGCTCACTGCGCATGCGCATAAAGTTACAGCTGATAACTCAGCTGTAACTTTGTGACCACCGCGCATGCGCCAGCTGCGCAACCCACCTCCCGCCCCCTCACACCCCCTGCACACCCCTTCTTACCAGATCATCGACCACAGCGATACACAGCGCATGCGCACGCCTATCCAGCCGTTTGGGAATGTGCGCGTCCGTTGTTGTGTTCTTAAGGTGGTAAGTAACATGGGGCGTCGGGACATAAGGGGGCAAGCATCCTGGTGAGGGCTGCCTCATCTTGATGGGATTTGTGATCCTCCTGCTGCATCAATAATACAGCAGGAGGATCACAAATCCCATCAAGATGAGGCAGCCCTCACCAGGATGCTTGCCCCCTTATGTCCCGACGCCCCGTGTTACTTACCACCTTAAGAACACAACAACGGACGCGCACATTCCCAAACGGCTGGATAGGCGTGCGCATGCGCTGTGTATCGCTGTGGTCGATGATCTGGTAAGAAGGGGTGTGCGGCGGGTGTGAGGGGGGCGGGAGTTGGGTTGCGCAGCTGTCTCATGCACGGTGGTCACAAAGTTACAGCTGAGTTATCAGCTGTAACTTTATGCGCATGCGCAGTGAGCAAATTCTCCTGCGATTGCGCAGGAGAATTTGCTCCAGAAATTTGTCAGAACACCGGCTTTTAACTATACGGAGACAAAGTCTCCATTTATAATTTTATGAATGGAGACTCTGTCTCCGTATAGTTAAATGCCCACAGCCTATAAACCGAACGTTCGGTTTATAGGCTGTCGGCTTTTAACTATACGTTTGTCTCCATTCATAAATTTATGAATGGAGACTCTGTCTCCGTATAGTTAAATGCTATTGTATTCTATAAACCGACTCTATTTCGGCTTATAGAATGCAATAGTACTACGAATGGACGAATGAACGAATGATTTTCCTTTATTAACCATTCGTTCATTCAGCTTTAGTTAGCTTAGCATTTTCGTTCTTCGTTTTTCGGGCGAATGGACGAAAATGCAATTTTCGGACGAAAATGCATTCGTCCGAAAACGAATGCACATGTCTAGTATATATTCACATGTAAATTGCTTTTTTAATAAAAAATTATGATATAAAAAAAATCTTGTTTTTATTTCCTTTTATGTGACAAAGCTGCCTCTCTCTTTCCCTTGCCCCCAGATTTGTCGCTCTCCCCCCCTTAGTGTTGTCTCTCTCTCACCCTCCCTTTGGCTCCCCCCTCGCTCCCCTTGTGTCTGTCTCTTCCCCCCTTCCCTCCCCTTGTTTCTCTCTGCCCCCCCCCCCTTGTTATTCTGTCCCCCCCTCACCTGTTTCTTGCTCCCTGGTGGCTAGTGGGGGCAGCCGGGGGATGTATGCACTATACATAATAGACGGAAGTGTCGGGCAGCATGGAGGTTGTCTGCACGATTCGTGCAGACATCCTCCAGCTGCCCGATTCTCCCTGGTGGCTAGCGAGGCAGCGGTGGATGTCTGCGCGATGAGCGAGACCTCCCCTGCTGCCGCCCGGAACGACAGCCAGGACTTTTATGAGGAAGCCGGAAGTACCCTTTATCATAGAAGTCCCGGCGGTCATGCCGGGCAGCAGCAGGAGAGGTCTCGCTCATCGCGCAGACATCCTCCGCTCCCTCGCTAGCCACCAGGGTGAATCGGGCAGCTGGGGGATGTCTGCACGAATCGTGCAGACAACCTCCATGCTGCCCGACACTTCCGTCTATTATGTATAGTGCATACATCCCCCGGCTGCCCCCACTAGCCACCAGGGAGCAAGAAACAGGTGAGGGGGGGACAGAATAACAAGGGGGGGGGGCAGAGAGAAACAAGGGGAGGGAAGGGGGGAAGAGACAGACACAAGGGGAGCGAGGGGGGAGCCAAAGGGAGGGTGAGAGAGAGACAACACTAAGGGGGGGAGAGCGACAAATCTGGGGGCAAGGGAAAGAGAGAGGCAGCATTGTCACATAAAAGGAAATAAAAACAAGATTTTTTTATATCATAATTTTTTATTTAAAAAGCAATTTACATGTGAATATATACTAGACATGTGCATTCGTTTTCGGACGAATGCATTTTCGTCCGAAAATTGCATTTTCGTCCATTCGCCCGAAAAACGAAGAACAAAAATGCTAAGCTAACTAAAGCCGAATGAACGAATGGTTAATAAAGGAAAATCATTCGTTCATTCGTCCATTCGTAGTACTATTGCATTCTATAAGCCGAAATAGAGTCGGTTTATAGAATACAATAGCATTTAACTATACGGAGACAGAGTCTTCATTCATAAAATTATGAATGGAGACTTTGTCTCCGTATAGTTAAATGCCCACAGCCTATAAACCGAACGTTCGGTTTATAGGCTGTGGGCATTTAACTATACGGAGACAGAGTCTCCATTCATAAAATTATAAATGGAGACTTTGTCTCCGTATAGTTAAAAGCCGGCATTTAACTATACGGAGACAGAGTCTCCATTCATAAAATTATGAATGGAGACTTTGTCTCCGTGTAGTAAAATGCCCACAGCCTATAAACCGAACGTTCGGTTTATAGGCTGTCGGCTTATGGAATACATGTATTCCTATTGCTATTCTATAAACCGAACTTTCGGTTTATAGAATAGCCATAGGATTACATGTATTACATAAGCCGAAAGTCTATAAACCGATCGTTCGGTTTATAGACTTTCGGCATTTTACTACACGGAGACAAAGTCTCCATTCATAATTTTATGAATGGAGACTCTGTCTCCGTATAGTTAAATGCCGACAGCCTATAAACCGAACGACTTTCGGTTTATAGACTTTCGGCTTATGTACTACATGTAATCCTATGGCTATTCTATAAACCGAAAGTCGTTCGGTTTATAGTTTAGCAATAGCATTACATGTATTCTATAAACCGAACGTCGTTCGTTTTAAAGACTTTCGGCTTATAGAATACTATTGGCTTTCTATAAACCGAACTAGAGTCGAGTCCCCATTCATAAGAAATTCTTATGAATGAGGAGGGACTCTAGTTAGGTTTATAGAATGCCAATAGTATTCTATAAGCCGAAAGTCTTTAAAACGAACGACGTTCGGTTTATAGAATGCATGTAATGCTATTGCTGTTCTATAAGCCGAATGTCTTTCGGCTTATAGAACAGCAATAGCATTACATGTATTCTATAAACCGAACGTCGTTTGTTTTAAAGACTTTCGGCTTATAGAATACATGCTGCTATTGGCTTTCTATAAACCGAAAGAGTCCCCATTCATACGAATAGGTCAATTGACCTATTCGTATGAATGGGAACTCAATTTCGGTTTATAGGAAGCTAACAGCATTACATGCATTCCATAAACCGAAAGTCATTCATGTCGGTTTATGGAATGTAGTACAATGCTATTGGTATTGTAAACTGACTCTATTTCGGTTTAGAATGCCAATAGCACGAATGGACGAATGGACGAATGAACGAATGATTTTCGTTTATTAACCATTCGTTCATTCGGATTTTGTTAGTTAAAATTTTCGTTATTCGTTTTTCGGACGAATGGCCGAAAATGCTATTTTCGTCCGAAAATGCATTCGTCCGAAAACGAATGCACATGTCTACTTAATACTATGTAACAGCCTTCTCAGACCTGTTCCCTCCTATCTCCCTAGCAAGTTAACTTAACACTCTGTAACAGCCTTCTCAGACCTGTTCCCTTCTATCTCCCTAGCAAGTTAACTTAACACTATGTAACAGCCTTCTCAGACCTGTTCCCTCTCTCACTGGTGGAGATTTATTCAACGAAATCTAAAACAATTCAGAAGACTAAAATACAACTAAACTAGAATGGCATTTTAGTCAAAAGACTATGACTAAAACTAAATCAAAATTTGTTGTCAAAATGAACCCTCTGTAAACCAATAGCACAAGAGAGCTGTAAAAGTGAATTCATACCCGGTTCTACCAGTAAAAACACTCAGCAATTTATGAAGACACAAGGATGACTACACTTTATAATGATCGCCAGTTTGATACAAATCCAAAGGATTTTCAACGAGAAGTCTGAGTGTCAAAAAAAAAAAAAAGTGAATTTGACGGTATCTGGGAGCATTGTTTGCACGTGCAGTAGTTCTGTCTGTTTGAGTGTCAGCGCAGCAGCTCTGACTCTCAACCTCCCAAGCTCTGCCCTCGGCATTCCGATTTGCTGGTGGTCAATAGTTGGGAGGCACAAGTGAAAGGTTGGTTGTTCCTAGTGTGAGGATTGACTGGCAGGCACTTTTGACATTACATGCCAGTTTATCGTCTGACTGGCAGCTGCCATGCTTCCATAGGAGGCAGGCAGCCGTCTGGTTGGCGACAAGGAAGCAAGGGTTAACAAACCCCAGTTTAGTTGATTTAGGTAGTGCCTCAAATAAATAAATACTAAAATATAGGTAGACTTATTTGTGTTGTTGATGTTATAAAGGTATATTTGAACCGGACAGCATAGGCTGTATTAAATCCCAGGACAGACAACTATGAGGGTTTTTTCCTTCTGCTTTCTGAGAGCAAACGTATTTCCTGCTTTGTAACTGTCACATTTTCCGCACTCACCAGGTTTGCTGTCTATTTTCACAGTTTGATTCTGTATTTAGAACTTGAGAAAGAAATGTTGCATCAACATTATAATGTGTGTTTTGCATGTTTAAAACTGTCATAATATTTAACTTATGGGAGCCCGTGTCTGCAACCTCCCAGGTCATAAAAAAAGTGCAAGTGTTATTGGAAAATAACGAGGCATTTATAGTTTACTATTTATAGATGAAATTAACAGATACATTGACTCTTTAAAGAAACAGTTACGATTATAAAGTACATTGAAGCCTATGTCAATGTGTGAACCAAGACCAAACCCTCAAAGGAGAAGCATACATTTGGTGTGGAGATTGATTAAACACTAGAAATAGAGGTGCCACCTTTTCTTCAAAATAGCACCGGCCATTCTATCGCCCTTATAGATTTATCAGTGGCCACAATATACTTTTATACAGGCCTGCCGGTGAAATTTTGGCTGGGTGGCAACGCTAATTAGAAAGCCTTAAATGTGACATGAGCACACCAATAAAAATCACAGGGGCTATTCACAAAAGGCTGGTCGAGCCAATTTAGCTATACCTTATGCAGATAGAAAACGGGTTAGTTCCCAATACTAAGCAAACTCGCCAGGTTTGTCCCTGCACAATGTGTAGCTTAACTCTTTAAGGACCAGGGATTTTCCTGGGCCAAGGACCAGAGCCTTTTTCAATTTTTAATACGCGGTTTTTGAAACATAATTTTTCTCTCTCTCATTTAACGTACCCATACAGGTTATATGTTGTTTTTTTAAAGGACAGTTAGAGCTTTCTTTTGATACCCTATACATAAAAATGATTTACATTTTAGTATTAAAATACATATAAAAGATGACATTTTTGAGGAAAAAAAAGTTTTTCCCCATTATTTTCCCAATAATAAGCTACATAACTAGTGCAACACTAAGTAGGATAAGGGGTTTGAGAACTGCCAACCTAGAGTATATAGTAGATACAGGTGCAAAGCAATGGACTGCTAATATGCTCTCTCCTAAGGGGCATATATATGTGGAAACAAAATCTAACAAGTAAGCAGACATGCACACTGATAATAGAAAATAAAATATATTTATTTGTAAATGTAGTAATGTAACGACAAACACAGTAGGTATAGATCGGAGAAATATAACAGTATGTATAGTGATACTGTAAAAATAGAGCAAAAAAAATAGAGAAAAACAGAAAAAAATTATATATAGGAAGCTACACAGAGCTATGTAGGCAAAGTGTATGAGCAGCACAGGAAAAAAAGGTAGAAAAATAAAAATAGTAAACAGTAAAATAGTGCAAAAAAGTCGGAAAAATGGAAAAAAGTACAAGAACAGAGCAAAAAAAAACAAAGAAATGGAAATAAAAAAATAATAGTAGGATGAAGTGGTAACAGAGGGCTCAAAAAAATAGCAAATGATACAACATAGGTCTGATAGAAGGCCAACCACTGTAAGAAAAAGCATATAATAACAAAAAAAGAGAATAATGTGGGACAATGTCCACAGGTAAACCTCCTGCAAACAATAAATCAAAGGACCTGCATCAAAGGTAGCAACAAGGAAAAAAAACACGGAAAAAAACACAATTGTGGGAAAAACAGAAAAAATGTCCCAAAAACGGGGATATAACAAAAGTTTATAGCACAAAAAAAGTAACCACAATTGGAAAAATAATAATAATAGTAAGTGGGTAGTCCATCAGTCCACTACTATCGAAAAAACCTTATAGATGCAGGGGTATTCCTGGGGTATAACAGCTGAGGCTTTGTTGTACAGGCACGGGGCGACGCGCTCGGAGAGTGTCTCCTTCAAGGGCCATGCCTAGATGTGAGTGAAGCTGGCCTTTTGTGCTCGTGTCCAGGGGTAGCGTCATGCTGGATGCGCCGACGGGCGCATGTGGGTCCCGCCCAGGGGGCGTGTCCAAAGGCGGAGTTGTAGACGCGTTCCTACGTGGAGAAGATATGTGCAGCTGATGAATCAGACTGCCGGGGGGTGCATATACTCAGCTGGCAGCTCATGCCACTGCTGCACTACAGAAAAAGGAAGTGCACTGTGAAATAAAACACTAGTGCACGCATGTGGTACCAACACATTGTATGGGATGTAAAAAAAGGGGGCAAAAATACAGGGGGGCAAAAAATAAAAATAAATATAAAAATAAATAAAAATATAAAACAACAACAAAAACAAAACAAAAAATGTGTAAAAAAACGGAGGGAGTGGTGGAAGGGGAATGGGGCAAACGGAGGAGGGAATGTGCAGAATGTGTGTGCAAAAAAGAAAAAGGGGGAAAGAAATTGGAGAGAAAAAAAAGGGTAGGGACTAAGTAGAGGCAATGTGGAAAAAACTATGTAAAGGATAGCAAGGAAGAATGTATGGACCTATGGGGAAAGATAGGATAAAGGAAAGTATTGACTAAAGAAAAGGGGTGAGAAAAAGACAGACAAAGGGATATAAGTGAATCATAGAAGGAGTAGTATATAGAGTGAAGTAGGATGTCTGTTAGAGAAAATGGATTAGTTCGTAATCTTCATTAAGTCCTCTAGGGGAGATAGTGTCCAGAATATTTATCCATTTAGTTTCTTTCTGTTTCAGGATTTTCTCACGGTTGCCACCTCTCCTTAGGGGGGCTACCCCATCGATCACTTGGAAACGGAGTTGGTTAACATTGTGCCCTGCGTCTCTAAAGTGCTTGGCTACTGGTACCTTGTTGGTGTTGTCTCCGGCAAGGGCAGCCCTGATGGACGTTTTATGTTCAGATACCCTTTTCTTAATCTGCCTTGTTGTCTCGCCTACATATAGTAATCCACAGGGGCACTTAAGGATATAGATCACATAGGTAGAGTCACATGTGTAGTAGTCATTAATCCTGTATTTCGTGCCAAGGTGGGGATGCAGAAAAGAGTGACCTTTGATAACACTGTTGCAATGATTGCAACTAAGGCAAGGAAAAGTCCCAAATTTAGGATCTGCAAGGAATCTGCCATTCGGTTTTGTGCTGCCGACATCAGCCGAGACTAAAGAGTCCCTGAGATTATGTGACCTTGCGTAAGAGAAGAGTGGTGGGCTGTGGAGAGGTTCAGGAAGATTGGAATCAGCTTGCAATATGTGCCAGTTTTTCATAATAGCCTTCCTGATTCTTGGACTAACATTAGTGTAGGGTGAGACAAATGGTATACGGGACACGGATTTGTCCCTCGTTTTGGGTGTCATGAGTACATCCCTGGAGATGGTCGATAGTCGGCTTCTCTGTGAGTGCAGTAACTTCTGGTCATAACCACGGTCAGAGAATTTATTTGACATTTCATCAAGCCGAGTCTCAAGTATAGCAGGATTGCTAACAATCCTTTTGGTGCGTACCAATTGGCTATAGAGTAAACCTTTTTTGCAGTGCTCCGGATGGAAACTGTTATAGAGTAGCAGAATATTCTTGTCTGTTGGTTTGGTGTAAATGTCTGTTTCCAATTTGTTCCCTATGCGGGTTATGGTGGTATCCAAAAAGGATACTTTCTGAGCATCCAGTTCGGACGTGAAAGCGATGTGGTTATTGATAGAGTTTATGTCAGTAACGAACTGGGTAAACTCACCTTGTGTGCCTTTCCAGCATACGAACACATCGTCTATATATCTCTTCCAGACCAGACAGTGCAACACTAACCCACTTATCCCCCCTAATTAACTAACTAATAAAAAAGAAAAATATTGGTTCCCAAACCCCCCATAACAAAAAAGACAGAAAAAAACTCTGAAGAGTGCGATGTCAGATCAGTAAAAATCATGCAACAGGCATGCAGGGGTTAAATTTTATTAAATAAATATATTAAAATTACCTTTATTTATTAAAAAAAACTTTATAAATCTGTTAAAAAAAAACTAAATGAGGGCCATAAAGTGGAAGGAAACTGATCACAGTTAAAAACTGTGAACACACTGACTTTGCCATCTAATTTGCATGTTATTGCGGTGATCACGTTATCACCGCGATCACATGCCCGGAAATGCACCGATCGGGTCCAGGAGCTTTGCCTCGGGTGCGAGGCTTAGTCCTGGACCCGTTGCAGACTAGCTGGCGGTGCACACGGAGCGTACCGCCGGCTAGACTGCATGACGAGTTGTTACTTCTTATCTATTTCTCTCCCTCCCTTCCCCTCCCCCCTCCACCCCCCCTTCTTTCCCACCATCCCTACTCCACTCTTTTCTTTCCTTTTTGCTTTTACTTCCTCTTTCTCCCTTAATCTAGTTTAATCTTAATCTTTCCAATCTGTGCCTATCTACCCCTACCCTCCCCTGCCCCCTCCCTCCTCCCCCCCCCCCCCCCGATCCCACAGCTCCCCTTCTTCATTGAGGAGGCATGGGATGCCCATTGAATCAATTGTACATATCATACCAACATATATGACATACAACGCATTCATACATCTGTGGTTCACACTCCCCGTCCTCGCATTCCGCACTTCGCAGTTGTCGGCCCATGTTTAATCGTGAGGAATTTGGTAAGGGATTGCACAAATTACCCTTATTCTTCTCCCATTACTCAATCTAAGTGGCCTTCTTTAAGGAAATTTACCCAGTCATCCCATTGTTTATACATATTGGAATTCCAATTGTATTGCGAGACAATTCCTCTCTCCATTAGGCAGTGGTCTATCAGCTGCATCTTAATTTTTGCCCAGTTTGGTTGTACTATAGACTTCCAGTTCCTAGCAATTTCTAATTTTATTACGGCCATTAAATGAATGACAAATGATACATCTTTCCCAGTTTTCTTTGGGAAGTTTAAATGAAGTAAAGCTCTGTCTGGGGTTAGGTTCCATTCTATGCCTATGTTTCGTACTAGTTTATCAGAGATGTTTTGCCAGAAAGATTTAATTATTGGACAACTCCACCATATATGTATAACATCGCCTTTCTTATTCCCACATCTCCAACAATTAGGTATATTTATCTCTGATATTTTTGCTAAAGTTGTGGGTACTAAATGGGTCCTGTGCATCACTTTGAACTGAAGTTCGTTAAGGTTTAGGCAGTGCATCGCTTCATAGTTATAGTATAATGCCCGGTTCCATTCCCTTTCCTCAATTGTCAATTTAAGATCTTTTTCCCATTTAGTTAAAGCTACCGGTGGCCTATATTGTTTTATTGTTCTAATTAAGTCAATTGCTCTTGTAGTTAGTTTTTTTAAATCAGTTTTCTCTAATAAATCTTGTAATATCCTTTGAGGTTTAGTAAGGGGGACATTACTCACCAAATCCCCAAGAAAACTCCTTACTCTCAAATATTTAAAACTATCTTCTCCAGTAAGAGAGAAGGTTTTCTGTAATTCCCCAAAGGATTTTATCCTGTTCCCTTCCATCAGATCTGAGATATTCTTGATTCCCCTCCTGTCCCATTTCCTAAGGTCCAGACCTTCATTCAGATTCTGGACGACAGTGAGTGGTAAGGAGGGGAGCAACCTGTCTCCCATTCCCATTTTTTTTTTTATTGTTCTCCAGTTTTTATAAATATGTGAGAGGGGATGATTTAACTCTATATCTCTCTTCCTTCCTATACATTTTTCTGGGGTCCAAAAGTATGCTAAAAAATCTCCCGTTAACTCGTCATAAGGTCGGGAAGGGGTTAATTGGTGAGATGTAATGTTTGTCTCACCTATTAGTGAATAACCATACATTGTACAGGGACGAGCCTGGTGAGTTTTTCATTTGGCCCTGGGAAATGCCTTGCTAATTCTTTATTGAAGTAATTTTCATCTCATGTTAACTCACCAGTACCTCACTTTTAGTTTCAAATAATTAGAAATTTGAGGGGCTTTGTTTGTATACAGTTCCCTGAGTGAGGTGATATATTTATTTCATGTTTGGGAATTTCTTTAACAGGCCTAAAAGGTTTGCTCTTAGCAATTATTGCTCCTTTTGCTTTTGATTCTGTACTTCACATTGCTTGATTTTAGTAGAGTGCTAATCCATAGTTATAGAATTAGAACACGAGCATACTGCCAGCTGCTGGTTCCAGGGTCAATAGCAGTTATCCACTCTAGTCTTTACAGGAGTCAGGCGTTAGCCTCCAGCAGGCCTAATCGCACATCTCATTTTACCGTCTCTTCAAACAGTGCTGTTTAGGGGGGGAGAAAACCTGTGAAAGCTTGAAGGAATTATTCCTGACGTTTGCTGGGGCTTTAAAAGCTAGGATCCTTTTATTGCTGTAAATGTACATACACATCAATATTTCCAGGCAAAATATTCGTGGAATAGCAGAAGTTCTTATACCTAGCCCACCTTAATCATTGTGTCAAGGTATTTCAGGACACTAAATAATGTTTTCTAAAGTACCCATGACTTACTCAAGCCATCACTTTATAATTCAGGATGTTTTAATAGCCCTACCCTCTTGGGTTACTAAACAACTTCAAGTAGGAGAATAAACTTGTAATGGCTTTCGTGAAACCATAACAGCCGCTCCAAACTAAGTCTCAGTCTAGAACACAATTACCGACCAGACCAGCCTACCTAAAGCTACCAGTCAGAGGATAAACTATATTAGAAGCACAAGTGAAAAATAAAGTGTATTTGTCCTTTAACAATACTCAGACTTGAATGTAGCTTTGCAGAACCTTAACAAACTGGATTTTGATGTCTGGTGCATGAGGACAGGCCTCAAATGGATGGAAACAAATATTATCTGCCCGAGACTCTTGCTGCTCTTACAGTATGAACAATAAGCCACTCCTCTCCTATAACATATAGCGTAATATTCAGATGGAGTGTGCCATGTGGGATGTGTGTATGTTTTATACTTACTTTTGATGATTTTTGTGTGGGTGCAGAGGCTATTGCAACTCCTCTGCTTTCCGCATGGAGCAGGTGGTTTGTGTTGTGTGTATGCTGTTTAGTTCCCTCTGGTGTGTGGGAGCTGTGTTTGCTGCTACTTATCTGCCTACTGCTTGCTCTGTTTCCCTCTTCCATTAAGAACTGATGCAGATGATAACACATTATGTATGAATCAAACAAGTCATCTCTACTACCTAGGGTTAACGATCAAGAATAATTTGGGTCGAATAGTTTGTTTATTCAAGTGTGCAACCAACATGTCATAGTTTAGTTGAAGGCCAGCCTTCTCGCTATCCGTAACACAATCAGTTACCCATCTATAGCAGTAGGGGTTAAGCGATTAAGCTTACTATGCCTATATCCATCTCTAAATGAAGTGCTCCCCTACCTATGCCTAAATTTTAATTTTTTTTAAAAAGCATTGCCCCCGCCGGGGCCAGCTATCACCTCTGATATTTCACAAGCCTCTTCTGATCGGCTGATATAGATCCTCCTATTCCCAGCCTACTATTGGCTGGTTTGAAAATCCCACCTGGCTGGGACAGGGCTACTCCTGATCAGCTGACATGGTTAGCCAATCAGTAGCCTCCTAGAGGCTTTTGAAGTACCAGCCCTCCCCAGGACATAGAATCTACCCCATTTTCTCCTAATATATGCATTTGCTTGCAATTCTGCAATGTATACTATAGATCATTTTCAATATTTTTTTTCTCTACATGCACAGTAAAAAAGATGGTTCAGGTGATACAGTCCCTTTTAAAGTTCGCATTTCAAAATTTTGTATCATTATTGGCTGTGTACTCGCTTACTGGTTTTACAACTAGCTCTAATGGAAGAGGTGAGAGAGAGAGAGACAGACAGACAAACAGGTGATATAGGAAAGAGAGAAACACAAACGGCATATGGGAAAGAGAGAGACGGTCAAACAGGATATGAGAAAGAGAGAGACATTGACAAAAAGGGGGTATGAAAAAGAGAGAGACACTGACAAACAGGGGGGGGGGGGGGAGAAACGGACAAAATTGGATATCTGTAATAAGGGGATATCCATAATGCTTTACCAGAATTGAGCTCACAACACCTGTACAGAGGAGCCTGCAGCTCAATCTGGTAGGGACATTGAATGGCTTTGTCCCTTTTATTGCTCCACCCCTTGTAACCCCGTCCTTTTGTGACTCCGCCCTCACCACCCCACAGCCATGGCCAGTATTTTTTTTAGGAAAATGTAGGCAACCCTACATGTGATACCTAGTCCACAACAGCAATGTTTCCCATGACATATGACTTAGATCAATACCAGAGTTTGGCTGTACTATCTAATCCCATATGGGTCAGCCAGCCTCTTGGTGGCACTGCCTGTAGTTTCCAAAGGAAGCCTTCTAATTTTTCCATAGGTCTAAAGATGTTCTAGCTATTCCTTCACAAATGTGTCCTTGAAGGTTGGATGGACAACTCATATATTAGACATTTTGAGATCTGAAGAGACAATTAGCGAATGACATCAATACCAACCAGACACAGTAAGATACACCAACTCACTTTAGAATCTAAGTAACATCATATTAAAATGATTCTTTCTATATTCCTCTAAACATGTCCACCTGATAGTTCACAGTATAAGGCATGGATAATATAAATAAATATATATATATATATTGCACTGTTTATAAAATGAAAGTGAATGTTATGCAGACAACGCTTACATTTGCATACTAATTAATTGAAGCAAATTTATATATAAATAGATTATCCGGCAAAAGGAATGTGTCTTCGGTAATTAAGGACAGTTAGCGTGTCTCTCTTTTAACCATTATAATGAAGTGTTATAACATAGGCTAGAACAAGCTATAATTAAAGATGCATTCCTTTGTGTTTTTAACTAGCCTATCACTGTGACTGAAGTGCTGAAGGCTTTGTACTCAACCTTCATTAGTATTTTTCCTATTTTCCTTCTCTTGCCAATAAAGAATCATTCGTCACACAAAGCGTGTGTTTAGTTTCCCATTGACATTTAGTAGTAGAATTAATGGCATTTTAAGTCCGTTCTTGCCATTCTGAATTTTGTCCTCATCCATCAGAAGTCAAATTTGTCCTTGCAAGAAGCCACAGCCTAATGGACAATCTAGAAAAAAAATCAGCGCGCTTCTCCCATACACTTCACACTAAAATTTACCCTTTTAATGAGGCAATCCTCTCAGTGTTGTGCAAAAAGAAACATGAAATATAAAAAATATTATAGTGTAGTATTAAAGACAATGTGGCTTAATATAATAGTATAGGTGGATACACTCACATATCCGGGAGCCCCTTGTGGGGTCTTGATCAATCATATTGTCCCAGGGAAGAACAGTAAAAAAAGGCAAAATCCAGCAAAGTGCATGAAGTACAGATGATGCATAAAGTGCACAGTGTCCATATAAGGTGCTCGACTTCTCCACACAACGCATTTCACCGTCAGGTTAAGGCTTTTTAAAGTGTCCCCTAGTCCCACATCATCTGGACTTCATGCACTTTGCTGGATTTTGCCTTTTTTAACGTTCTTCCCTGGCACACTTGATTTTTTGAAGTGTAGGGGAGAAGCGCACTGATTCAAGTTTTTTCTATTTTACACTGTTTTTACTAGAAGTGAAGCACTAGTGGGTCTCGGTACTGCTATCCCAATTACATATAGGCGCAGTGTATCTCTATCTGTTTGCCTAATGGACAATCTAGCTCAGCGATAAGTAACCTGTGCCACTAAGGACTCTGTGGAACTAAACATCTGGCTGAACATCATGTACGATACACATACCAAGGATCTTGCCTGGAGGCCCAACCTTTTGCTGGTGCCTGCTGAGCCTTCAGGTTATACATTCCCAAAACTCTCTCCCCAGTCTCACCTATTTTCAACGCTCATCCTGCCCATTATCAGATAAGGCCTCCTCCTCTCTATAGTTTCACTTTTGAAGGCCATTGTGCACCAATGTTGTCCCGAGCAACTGGAATTCCAGATGTTCTCTATCACTGGACTACCTGATAATGTTAATACTTAGGCTGAAGTAATTAACAAATAAGTTGATACATTGTTACATTATAAAATTGGATTGGTGGAGGAAAAACATGAGAGATAAGCTAATAGAAAACTTTACCCAAATAAACAATGTTTGGTGCTCAAAACATTCTCTTTACAAACCTCACCATAACAGGTGCAAAAAAGCACAGGTATATCAATAAGGAATGGGTGTGCTACATTATGTCTGTATTTATCTTTTTCATTTTAATTACAAAGACCAGCCCACAACCTTAAGACCGGAGTAAAAATGATGTATCAGGAGCTTTGTAACACTTGTGTCTTCCTTTATACATCTTTCCCATTGTGCTATTGTAGTGCAGGTCTGTTGCTTTGACTGTCATTTTGACAGTGACTATTTAGCAGTAATGATATAATCCTTTAGTTCTATTTCTGCTGTGAAGTTAGAATAGTGAATCTTTTGTGTAGCGGTGCCATATCCCTAAGGACCAGGACATTAACATAGTTCATGGTGGGCATTTAATGTGGTCTGTGTTGGACAATTTATTGATGTTCTATGGACCTTCACAAACCTTGCCATGTCCTTGTACAGACACTTTGCCTGTCAATGCTCACAACTCTGTATATGTTAAAGTGTTTTTTTTAACTAGCCAGGCTCAAAGAGTGTATAAAAAAGGTGCATAAGATCACTGTGATTGCACCATTTTTTTACTTTTCCAACATCTGCTTTTTACATCCACAGAGTGGGGGGCATGTATGAACACAGTGTACATGCAGATTATGCCAAATACTGGAGCAATCGGCGGGTGCACCAATGCCTAAAGCAGACTCACAGGAGTTGTGTCGGTGTACATTGCGCCGGCTCAGCCTATGTATAAAAAAAATCAGGCGCTGAAAATTGTTGGTAGTTATAAAAAAAAAAAAGCGCAATTGCCGTTATACGTAACAAACAGTGATTGCTCTGGGGTTTTTTTTTTATTATACTCCCGACACTTTGCAGTGCTGGAGTTTTTATACATGACCCCATTTATGCTGTTTTTCTAAAAATGATCTTTCAACACAGACTGGTTCTGGCATCTGCACTGTGAGTTTTTTTTACATTTAATAAGTTTGTAGAAAATTATTAGAACTGCCTATTTTGATATTTAAATCCATTTATTATTATTTCTGATGCTGAAATTGTCACTGTTTAACAGTATTTGTGTCCTATAAAGGATGTAAAATAGGAAATCATCCATACGTTGAGAAGCAGAATTGCTAGGAAACCCCATGACTTGTGTTCCCATATGTAAGTTAACAAGACTCCCTTGTAGCAATTTGCATAAGTCACATTACGATGACTTCAACAAATATAAGCCCATTCCTTTCTCTTGATCCATACATTTGCATTTCTGCTACAATCATACATAGATGGTGCTTGGCCACTTACATTAGACTTTGCAAAATCATTTCAAGTTGCCAATATGAATCCAATATTGAACAGTTAACCTTTCTGCTGATTTAATAACGACATTGGGCAAACAGCAAGCATCCCATATTGCATTCAGAGAACATTTCTTATAGATGGTATCAGTAGCAGATTGGGCCGCTTGGCACTACATCTTCATTACATTTTTCTCTTGTTCATTGGGATTCAATAGAACGAACTGAGAAAAAGGAAAGTTTGTTTTGGCTTGCAGACCTGAGTACAATTTCTTCCTTTGATACATGTTGTGTTTGAGAAGTCTTCGCCAACTCAAGTTAGGGCCATTCATTATTACACTGCGCTTTTCTAAACACATTGGGATCGATGTTTAAAAATGGTGCACACATCAGATGGTGCTAAATACTGGCGCAAACCACGTGCGCCCTGTGTATAAAGCAGACTCCTGACACATTTTCTTGAGTCTGACCGTTACGGACATTCTGATTGTGACGGCACTCATTGCGCCAGCACAACCAATATATAAGAAATCAGGTGCAGAAAAGCTAGTGTGGGGAAATCTTCACCAAACACTGTTTAGCGGAGGTCCTTCTCCAACGTAATCAGCGGTATACATAACAGATGCCAATTGTGCTTTCTTTCTTTTTTTTTTTTATCCCTCCCGACAAGTCTGGGAGTTTTTATACATGACCCCCATTTTATTTATGTTTTTCTTGCTATTTGTCACACTGGTGGCTAATATTATCAGCTATTAGATTGAGACTATCTTATATTGTGGCATTACCAGGTATGAACACGCTGCCCCTAAATTCAGTTTTAGTCTCAGATGGGGACTTGACAAGAGGAACCTCTAGAATGCGCCTGGGCCTCCAAGATCCTGGAGTGCTTCCAATGCCTTTCTACTAATCAACTATAGCTGCAGACCGTAGTCAATCTCTGTCTCTGATGCCTCTTTCTCTACTTCCTTTCCATTCAACAGTAGTGTAATTGAAGATATAATGTCACATCCAGTTATCCTAAGTACGTGATACTCGATCTTCCGGGCAGCGGAAAGAAGGAGGGATCTCACTCCTTCTTTCGACCTAACTGATAAGAAAATACACACAATCCTAACCACCTCCAGGTCTATCTTAACATGTGATGAAAAGGAAACAAATTTCTGGGGTGTCTGTATCTTGGTTATAATACGGGTGCCAGTAATGTATAAGGGTATGCTATGGAAATGAGATACAAATCCAGAAGCATATATCTTACATGGTTAATGTGCAAATGAAGTAGTACATAGTACTGTGCAATACGAGGACTTATCATATGGTGAATCATAAGAGGAAAAGAAAAACAAGAATCCTATTATGTAACATTTTAGAGATATATAAACACATTAGTAATGCATTACTCACTGCCAATGCACCCAATGGGTGAAACATAGAACACCATGCATTGATTAGGTCAGGCCTGCAGTCTTATGTGCAAGGCCTGAAACTCTGGTTATTGAAGCAGAGAAGATCAGCTTGTGGTATAAAGCAAGCATTTCATGAATCAGAATCCATTAAAACTGCTAACAAAAATGAAGTTATGTTGAATTGAAGTTTGCAAGTATTCTTTTATTAAAGCATTTCTATATAAGCCATCTATACTTTCAACTAAACATAACATGATTTTTTAAATGTTATTTATTTTATCTTATAAAAATCCAAAAAATAGTACATCAAATACAAAAATACATATATATCAACAACCAATCAAATCAAATGACACAAGATACGGATAAAATAAATATCAGTATCAAGTACAACATACCGGCAAATAAGACATCAGGAACTACAGATAATACCAAAAAGATCATTAATGGAGTAACCAGTGGAAATCATATTGACCCAGTGGCCATGCCCCCCCCCCCCCCCCCAAACAAAGGGGGGAATCTCTTCATCCCTAATCCACCTAACTACCCAGGCCCTACGTCCCAACCATTTTCAGCAATAACTTTTAATCTATAGAAAATGGTGAGGGATCATTGCTAAAGTGGGACCTTGTCCCTAATTTCACACTACCCACACTCACCCCATCTCATGAGGTTAATGGCAGGAAGACTGAATACAGAGCCTCCTCAGAGGGGCAAAAAGGGTTATATATGTATAAGCCTGTAATAATGTTTTAGAATAATTATATTCAAATGCTTGCATTATGTTCATCTTGCAGCATTTGTTCTCCTAGAAACCAGTGGTACACAGACACAAATCTCGGAGCTTTAAAAAGATTAAGGCGGCTAATTCATTTTCTCTAGAGAGAGGGAGAAGAATGCTTGTTGTGTCCTTAAACGCAGAGCAGGATCAGCTCCTTTCATCTAACAAAAGGTACCTCCAAAGAATAGTACTTTTATGGAACAGGATTAAAAAAATAAAAATAAAAAAAGAACATGAAAAGATTATTTCCTTTAAAAAAAAAAAAAAATAAAACTATTATTTTAAATGATTATGGGCAATTGCATATGGGACTATATATTTATTCCTTTTATAATTAGAGAGCACTCTGCATTCTGATAGGTGCTAAATAATGTATATATCCATGTAGTTATCTATCAATAAAAAAGAACTATAGAGAACAATGCACCTGTCACGGCCCACACAATGACGCAAACTGTTATTTTGTTCATAGTAGATTTCAATTAAAAATAGAGGAATTGTACCAGGTCTCCAAGTCAGACATCCCAGCCTGTCAGGTATGTTAATAAGTTAGAAAGGTATGTACAGGATTCACCCTATAGAATGCTGCACAGCAATGTGTCTTTGTGATTTAACTAGGCCTGGGCCTTCCTTAAAGCAGCGTGTATTGTTATGTGTAAGGTTTAATGTGCTTCTATAGCAATTTAGAGAGCAGAAATTGCTCTGATCCTTGTTAATGCTTCAGCTGTGACTGTTCTCTCCTTTGTGATACATTTTGTATGTGGGAGAGGTATTTATGTTTTAATAATGACCTATGTGATTCTAGTATCGCAACCTTCCTGGTATAAATGGCAGGGTTGGTTCAAAAAAGTTCACTCTCTGTTCTAATACTCAATTTTAAGCACTATAGAAAGCACTAAAAAAAAATGTATGAAAAATAATACGATGTTTGGCTTTTACATTCTCATAATCCCATTCAGCATCTCTTATCGGCATATTGACTTTAGTGGCAAGTTTTGTCATACCTCCACCTGCCTACAGGAGGCACTGTGATAAAGGTGAAGTTTAGTTATTCCTACCCACTGAATTTCAAACAACAAGAAACTTGGTTCTAGAACCTTACACTGTTCAATGGAAATTACATCTAACCTACAAGTTTATCCTATCATATTAGAAGACCACATATCTATCCAGTGCTGAAATGACCTCAGTGGCACCCCTAGAAATTAATCCTAAAAACCATAGACTTTCCCGCTAACCCACCAAAATGGGTTTGAAAAACATTATTAAATAGATGAGTTTAAATGAAAATTAGGACAGGCATATTTGAAAATAGATGTAATGGAGCAAGTTGTGGGTGATTATAATCAAACTTAATACTTACTATCAAACTTAATAATTGTGCCGCTCTTTACAGCTAGAGCAACTGGTCTTAGGATACACAATAGTTTACGTGAACATGTGTATCTAATTGTTTGGACTGAGCTTTTAACAGAAATATTAAAATCGTCATCACATATTAAAGAGAACTTGGACATTAAATGATTAATGGTGCCAATACAAAGTGTAGGTGTTCCATTTAAAGTTTTTCTGTTGTGTTTTGGAATTTTTGAATAGTTTTATTATGGTTAACGAAGTTTTTATAAAATTTATAGTATTGACAGTTAAAAAAAAAATGAAGTCACTAGCTTGAAGGATTGGGGTAAAGATTGTTCCTGGACCTTTACACTTCTGTTTTACACACACATACCCAATTCCAATACCTTTCCATACCTTCCTTCAATGGGTTCTGCATTGTCAAATCCTTCAAGTGCGAAGGAGATTCAGGCAGATTTTCTCACAGATCTCTATTCCTGTTCCATTCTGGGTCTCTAAAGGCTGAATGCACCAGTATATGTCTGTGGCTGAGGGGTCAATATGAAGTCACACGCTAGGGCTATTTAACTGTGAAAGAGAACTAGATAGGTTCTGCCTTAGAAAACCAGATCTATAAACAGGGAAAAAAGGTTTGAGGAAGCTACTGGTCCTCTACAAATTCTGCTGTCTACATACAGGTACAACCCCCCACCCCCAATGCAACCATATTATCACTATTACTGAGTCCAAACATTTTTGGAACCATATGTTTATATGAAATATATGTAATACACAGCTGTAATATGAAAACAATTCATCATAAACCCATATAAACCACCATTTCTAATTCATCACTATTGGTGGCATTTCAGGAATTCATTGTAGCTATGGAGACAGTAGCGATGTTACAAATGCACAGTATAAATAAAGGTGTATATATAGCCATGTTTAAGTTATACACTTCAACTCGCTAACTAAATCACCCCACTGCTGCCTCCTTCTTGGTCATGTTACAGCATTTACATGCTTTATTCATTCTTTCTTATAGCTATTTGATCTGCTTCATTCTCATTTAGAAGCAGAGCTGGGGGGGAGGGGGGGGGGGGGGGAAAGCAAATCCTAATGAATCTACACTTCATCTATCGGGATGAGACAGTCTCAACCAATGACCCAACTGTACATAAAGACAGTGGGTTTATATGCGTCAACGAACAAGACCATTAAGGGCCCTGGTGCCAATATGGCTAACTGTGGCTCTGACAACAAAAACGGCCACTCACCAGGATGCAGTAATAAAAACAAATGAATCTTTATTGAAGTAAAAAAAACATTAAAAAAGCAGGTCGACAGCAGAGACCCACACTAGCTCAAGGTGTAATGACAACATACCTGACGCGTTTCGTGTGGGAAGCCACACTTAATTGTAGGTAATCGTAGAGTGTCTATCAGGGACCTCCAAGCGATGGGCAAGAGTGCATTGTACCTGCTGCAACCTATATTGTTCCACCCCTGGGTTATATGCACATCTGAGTCCCAAAACATTCATACTAGTGGCAGCAGAATGCGTAGAAAAACTCACAAGCTTTTTAAAAAACATATAAAGGAGAGTTTGAACTCATTCCTACATTAACAAACACTTTATGGAGTTAGAAATTACACTTACTAAAGACTAAACCTAGGTAAAGGTAAAGGTAAGAATAGAATAGTATGTTTATATGATGTCTTCAGGCCAGGAGCAATTCCATCAGTACTTATTTAGCATGACTTGTTATAGAAGCGCTAGCTGACATTTTAGAAAACTAAAAGTAACTCAAGCCTATGTAATAAAATATTTAATGTGAATGTTTGTTATTTTGCACTTAACAGGAGCATTTAAACCTGTTGAATAAACCGATGCCTTATTTATTTAAAAATCTTTAATGAAAGCTTGTTTTCGGCTGTCTGCTGTATGTTTTCCATATACTTTTTCAATAAGAAAAACACTGGAAAATGGTTGAGCTTTATCCTTTTGATAGCACATCTCGGGAGACTTTATAGCTGTCAGGGAAACTAGACAATGCAAAATATTCAACACAGATGTATAAAACAAATTAATAGGGTAAAATGCCATCAGGGGAGTAACCAGAACATGGGACTGAATGCCTTTTCATAACTGCTGAAGTCATGTACTTGGCATTGATACATGGATTTCCTGTCCCATGCTCCTGGACTTTCAAGAACCATGTTTTGTATTATATGATTGTTCGTTTTGTGAAAAATATGTAATCTGATCAATGACTAATGCGTATACTAATGCTATCTTTATGGTTCATCTGTTCTATCAGTGAATGGCAGAATTGTATGGAGAAGTGGGTGGTTGAGTCCTACTCAAAGTATTGACACATTTGCTATTGCAGCATGATCTTTACATGCAAACAAATGCCTAAATTGGAAGATAAATGTGTCTCCAGTTTATGACATCATATGTGGCTTAATATGCAAATTACAAATTTCCGATTGAAAAGCAGATCATTTGCATATCAGGCCACAGGTGATGTCATAAAGAGGAGACTCCACAGACACATTTGAAACACATTTTCTCCTAATTTAGGTACCTGTTTGTAATTTTGCTAACACAATGTATAGATAATTTTCAATCGTTTTGTATTCTCTACATTAACAATAAAAATAATGTTTAGGTGATACACTGCCTTTAATCATTGTTTTTTTTCTGTAATCTTTTTAATAAGTCAATTCTGTTATTCTGCATATATTTCCATTGTTGGACAATCTGAAGATAGGTGTGCTCAATTTTTAAGTAATATTTTAGGCAGAGATGCATGGATTAACCCCTTCGCGACCTTATGACGAGTTAACTCGTCATAAGAGCCGCAGCATTAGCGTCCTTATGACGAGTTAACTCGTCATGCAGTCTAGCCGGCGGTGCGCTCCGTGGGCACCGCCAGCTAGTCTGCAACGGGTCCAGGACTAAGCCTCGCACCCCAGGCAAAGCTCCTGGACCCGCTCGGTGGATTTCCGGGCATGTGATCGCGGGGATTGAGTGATCACAGCGATAACATGCAATTAGATGCAAAGTTCACACACTGACTTTGCCTCTAATTCACTCTCTGTGCTTCACGTTCTTATAGTGAAGCACAGAGAGTGACCTGCAAGTAAAAATAAATTAATAAAAAACGTTGCTGAGAAAAAAAAAAAAAAAAATGAAATTAACCCTTTCATTTCTGATTACAGTTTTTAACTGTGATCAGTTTCCTTCCACTTTATGGCCCTCATTTAGTTGTTTTTTTTACAATTTTTTTTATTTTTGCAATTTATTAAGTTTTTTTTAATAAATAAAGGTAATTTTAATATATTTATTTAATAAAAATGTAACCGCTGCATGCCGGTTGCATGATTTTTATGGATCTGACATCGCACTCTTCAGAGTTTTTTTTCTGTCTTTTTTGTTTAGGGGGGTTTGGGAACCAATATTTTTCTTTTTTATTAGTTAGTTAATTAGGGGGGATAAGTGGGTTAGTGTTGCACTAGTTGTGTAGCTTATTATTGGGAAAATAATGGGGAAAACCTTTTTTTTCCTCACAAATTTCCTCTTTTATATGTATTTTTTAATACTAAAATGTAAATCATTTTAATGTATAGGGTATCAAAAGAAAGCTCTAACTGTCCTTTAAAAAACAACATATAACTTGTATGGGTACGTTAAATGAGAGAGAGGAAAATTATGTTTCAAAAACCGCATATTAAAAATTGAAAAAACGCTCTGGTCCTTGAACCAGGAAAATCCCTGGTCCTTAAAGGGTTAAAGCCAGTCATCTAAAACAATATCAATGAATGATATTATCAAGCAGGTATTTGAGAAACCAGCAGATGGCAGTATGTGTGCACAGAGAGACCAGGCACTCTAAAGACTTGAACACCTGCCTTCAGAAACCTAGGAGGAGAGAGCCATTTTTATGAAATCCAAATTTTTCACAACATTTAACCTGTTAATTTAAGTTCAGTCTATTTTTAAATAGATATCCAGATCTACTTTACAAGGAGAATAATGGCTAAGCAGAATGCTCCCATTTCACCCAGTCATCATGATTTGAACATGCACATTATCCCAGTGATGGATGGTGTAAATTTAGCCCTGTATGTCAGCCTGATTACTACGGATCTCTAACGTGATTTAAGAATGCCATCACTTTTGATTTAGTTGTTCTGCACAAGATGATCTCTTATATGAATCTAATTTGGTCTATATTCTACGAGTGACATTGATGTTATGCATAGATCTAGGCAATCAGGTAGTAAAGAGTTAAATAAGACAATAGACGAACATGGATTCATTTAATCTTGGTAACACAGACCACAAAAATAATTGAAATAACCCAAACTGTGATATATCACGTATAGGTAATGTCTTCACATTAGTGATATATCACATATATGTGATGACTTGGTATTAGTGATAAATCACTCATTTTCAAGTCATTACATATTTTGTGATATATCATTAATGTCAGTTTATCGCATATATGTGATATATCACTAATGCCAGGTCATCACCTATATGTGATATATCGCTAATGTCAAGACATTACATATATGTGATATATCACTAATGTCAGGTCATCACATACATGTGATATATCGCTAATGTCAAGACATTACATATATGTGATATATCACTAATGTCAGGTCATCACATACATGTGATATATCGCTAATGTCAAGACATTACATATATGTGATATATCACTAATGTCAAGACATCACATATATGTGATATATCGCTAATGTCAGGTCATCACATATATGTGATATATCACTAATGTCAAGACATCACATATATGTGATATATCGCTAATGTCAGGTCATCACATATATGTGATATATCACTAATGTCAAGACATTCCAAATATGTGATATATCACTAATGTCAGGTCATCACATATATGTGATATATCACTAATTTCAAGACATCACATATATGTGATATATCACTAATGTCAGGTCATCACATATATGTGATATATCACTAATGACAGGTCATCACATATATGTGATATATCACTAATGTCAAGACATTACATATATGTGATATATCACTAATGTCAGGTCATCACATATATGTGATATATCACTAATGTCAGGTCATCACATATATGTGATATATCACTAATGTCAGGTCATCATATATATGTGATATATCACTAATGTCAGGTCATCACATATATGTGATATATCACTAATGTCAGGTCATCACATATATGATATATCACTAATTTCAAGACATTACATATATGTGATATATCACTAATGTCAGGTCATCACATATATGTGATATATCACTAATGTCAGGTCATCACATATATGTGATATATCACTAATGTCAGGTCATCACATATATGTGATATATCACTAATGTCAGGTCATCACATATATGTGATATATCACTAATGTCAGGTCATCACATATATGTGATATATCACTAATGTCAGGTCATCACATATATGTGATATATCACATTTTAGACCCAAAAATATTGTAGTAGAAAATATTAACATTTGGTATTAATTGTGAGATGTCTGTTTAAAAGGGGAACATTGGTAAGCTTGGCCCCAGATTTCTATTTTCCATTCCTCTGGAGGTAAGATGTGGTAGGTCATGATTATTAAGAGGGGGAATCACTCTGAAATGGGAAGGAAATTGGCATTAGACAGAGGAGCCAGACAAACACTCTACAGAGAGAAATGTCATATTCACCAGGAACAGAAAGAATTTAACTGTCACACAATAAGTGTACACAACAAGCAGTGATCATTAAAGAACAAATATATTTATTGTGTCATGTAGGGGTGATGCAGTATGCCCAACAAACAGGGCTTCTGTTAGAGTAAGCTTAGTGTTCTTCCAGGTCACTGGAGTGTAATTGTTGAGTAAAGGGTTAATAGTATTCACTGGTCACTTCTTACTCTGTCATGAGGTTCTGCTCCTGTTCCACAATAAACAGACATCCAACATAGCAATAGAGTAGAGGTAGGTAACCTTTGGAACTTCAGATGTTGTGGACTCCATCTCCCATAATGCTCTTACAGCTGTAATGCTGGCAAAGCATCTAACGAAATGTAGTCCACAGCTGAAGGTTGCCTATCCCTGCAATAGAGTTGTGTTTGAAACATGGACCTCCATTACTCAGTTCAATCACACTAAATCAGTGGTTTGTGCTGTAAACGCCACAGACAGGGCGTGCTACAAAATGTAATAACTGCTTATTATTGGCTAGAGCTTAGGGTCTTGGGGGGGTTTTCTTGCAATTCCGGACATGGACAGAGGCACATATGGAATGATACGCAGTCAATATATGGATTCCTTCTGAGCTCCTTTCAACGGTTTTCCATGTTTTTGGTTATATATGGTACCAGTAATAAGTTTCCCCCAGATGTGTGTTTTGGGCTGCCAGATTACTGCTATAACTAAGCTTGGCACATTCTAAAAATGACAAACCCATCCCTGCCTGGATCTTTCTTTCTGAGGTTTCCTTGCTGTCCGTGTTTTTTTACAGGATGGGCAAAGAAAGCATTGCTATGAGGCAGAATAATGAAAGAAAGAATCATTTGTAAAATCATCATTTTGAATAATTAGGTATTCTCTTTGCAGCAACCGAATCCACCCAACATTTATAATAATTAAACTCCGGCATTGCTTTTGTAAGGATGAGACTTTTGATCTCAGAGCATGAAGCAGTTGGAAATGAAGACCAAGACATGCCTTTAATTCTTGATAAAACAGTGCACTCTCCATACAAGTAAAGCCTCATTACTGTTGTAATACCCCATGACTTATTTTTTTTTTTTTTACAAAAAAAGGATAATGATTATGATGACAATAAGAACTCAGAAGAATAAGATTATAGCTTTTCCAAATTATAGTTATTGTGTAATTGCTAAGAACGACCCAAATTATGATACCGAATATGTCAGACAATTCTCTGGTGTCTGAATATTAAACAATGCCTTTGCTTACAATATATTTAAGATAAAGAGGTCATGTCTAGTAGCTGGGATCAGTGACATACATATTATAAATGACTTCTTACATAATATAAGCAGCCAGCCGTGGCAACAAAGGGCCTTGTTCTTAGCACATTTTAGGTGCATTCAAACTATTGTATATGTACAGACATGTACAGATGTTCCTGAATCACACTGGTACATGGTCATGCAATATAGCATTACAACTATTGTTAATATGTTGGATGAGTGTGATTTACTGGTAAAAGTCAGTAGACCGCCACCTTTATCCCATAGAACTTGCAAAGGTAATGGGATTTTCCGTACAGTATCCAAGCAATGGTCAGTTGGATGTCTCTTCAAGGTTTTTCTTGCCGTGAAGTGTTCAGTGGGGTCCGTTCACTAAAAGGTGAGATGAACATTTCATCTCACCATTTTAAATTTACATTGTGCAGGTACCAGCTCACCAGGTTTGTCCCTGCACAATGTATAGCTAAATTGGTAAGATGAAGTCCTCAGCCTGTGGATCTTGATAAATCTATTCTTCATGGAAAATATAACATAACTCTTGATAGTATGAATGTCAGGAACTGACTGTACCTGGACTTGAACCCTGACTTCCATGTCCTAGCACTCTTCTTCGCCGGTTCGCCAGCCTGTCTTTTACATTTTAGCTTGTGTTCTAGTAACCATGAATCTACAAAGCTTTGTTATAACTGTCCACTCTCCCCGTGCTGACCCTCTGCCTATAAAAACCACTTCCTTGCACTATAACTTTGCCAGATTGTTGTGGTTCCTGCCTGCATCATAATCAAGCTTGTTAATGATCTCTATTTACCTGTTACTGATTTTGGACTAAGTGTAGACCTGCTGACCGGGGGTTAGGAGATTACTGATGAGCCTGGTCAGCTAAAGCCTTTAAAAGGTTACAAAATGGCCACTTATTTTGAAACAGAAGACATTATTGGATAATGCCATTATTTCATATGAACATGAAACTATGGCATCATTGGCCATTAATGTTTCATTGACTAAATCACGGGATTGTATTTCTTGGGAAAAATGTAAATCTACAGATCACACTATTTCCTAGACTGTCATACTGCGCATACGCGTAAAGCCAAGAAATTAATTCAATGAGATGCATCTTAAAACTATATTTCTACAAGTTCAATTAAAGAAATTTCTCAGAATGTTGCATTTCATTTGGATGAATTAATTAGTAACAGTTAATTGCTTTCAACTGGCATCTATATTCTTAATTAATCTGCTAACATTTGTCAATTTTTGTGCTGGTTGGCGTTCGAAGTCTCTGTTAAATAGAAACTACATTACATATGTAAGGAAATAGTGAGTAATGGTAACTATTGCTAAGATTTGAAATTAAAAATATAATAAAAATTAACAAATTAATGCACATTAAAAAGAAATGCAATATTTAGTTCACATTAACTGGTTCATTATTTTGGTGGGGAAGGCTGGAAGTTTCCATGGTGCTTTTTTTTTTTCCACATTTTTTACCTCCAAAGAAGAGTTCACTATCTCCAAACACTTGTTGTGGTTAAGCAGGGCAACAATGTGTTACATAGCTATTCTGTTACCTATGGCACAGACACAGTGCTGGTATCACAAAGCTAGAGGAACGTTGTCCATTAGGAACTTCTTCCCTGTTAAGGAAGATTAGTCTGTTAAGGAAGATTAGTCTCTTTGTTTTGAAAAGGGAGTTACACATATGCACCAAATTGTGTTTAATGTGGATTTTATGTCTTCAATATCAGAATAAGTGAATAAAGCATTTCAGAAGATTTACTGTAGTAAAAAAGCATTGATGGGACTTCTTACAACTAGCATGTTGACCTTTTCTATATCACTGGATATTCCACTATCGTATAATTGGGGTTAGAGGTCAGCAGGGTATATCCAGTCTCAGCTAGCCTTGGTAATTATAGAGCTGGCCTTAGTCGTATTGCATTTTGGGTCCATAGAAAGTAATTCAGCAACAATGATTTGAGGAAAGAGTAGAAGCCCAGTTTTGAGTACTGCAAGAAATACTGTTTACCCTAAAATACATTTATTTTGTTTTATTTTATTGAGAGGTGGCAGAGAAACACAGGCCCAAAACAGCATTTAGTAATATAAATGTATTAAATGTGATATTTCACAGACATTTTATGCACATTTTTAAACACTTATTTTAGTGTATAGAACTTTTAAATGTGTAAAATTATCTTATTCTTGTTTTTTCGTTATTTTTTAAACTTGCCTTTCTTTTGTAGTTTGTAGAACTTATCCTTAATTTATTTTCTCTCAGGATTGTCACTCAAGCTCCCTCATCCCCTGTGTGCCATACCATATCTGACATCACAAGATGCACAGCTCAGAGCAGGGTCCTAAACACTCTCCCTTTCCTCCAAAACAAGGCAGCTACTTCTGCAGCTCTTGGTGGAAATTGTGTGTAATGAGTGCAGGTGATATCTGCACTCTTACTGACACTGCTGCCACTTTAAAGTGATATTTTAGCTCACTCTCCATTGTGCTAACATCTGCACTGCTCAGTTCCTTCTGCCATTTGCTCTTCCTGTAAATAGAAACCATGTATGTACAGTTGCACCTCAACATGGCAGGGTTTAAACAGACCCTCTGCAGGTCTATTCTCTCACTTGCTGCATGCACAGTGTTTGCAGCCAACCCAGCATTGTTCCCCCACTTAGGTCTTTTAATATACACCAAAATGAGCAAATAATTAAAAACACTGCATTAAATGCAGTCCAGGACCACTAGATCTTTAGGGGGTGCTGATTTACATCCTACCAAAGCACACTGGCTTGAATAATAAACAAAACAGTACAGTTATCTTGCCCCAAAGACAATGCATGATTCATAGAAGACAAGGCTCACTCTTGGTAGATTAAAACATCATATTTATTTCTTCAGTCTAAAACAAATTGATACACATTCCCGTACATGAACCACTGATCACCTATGGAACGTATATCCATTTGGTTTAGACTGAGGAAATTAAGTGAGTCCTGCCCTGTCTTCTACAATTGATACATCATCCTTGGGGCAAAGGAACTGTTTTATTTTGTCAATTAATCTAAATAGCTTAAACTATGCACTGTTAGACCAATCAAATCTAGCAAAGACAAGCTGATAAGTTATAACCCAGTAGTGATACCATTCATGTGCATTGCAATTACACAAGTACCTACTTACAAAGGAAATTAGAAAAAAATGTAGGCAACCCAGCAGGTTTTATTCCAAAAACTGTAATACAGTTGCCTCTAACTGTCATCTTCTTTCACAGTCCAGTCTTGAACAATGGTCGGAATATTTATGCGTAAACACCTTTGTTTAGGTTAGAGGTCACAACTGTCAAGGTATAATCATCTATCATTATATGTATATCTATAGGGGCAGCATAAAAATACATATCAAGCAAGTACAATACAATTCTAACAAAATAGGAACCTGTAGATTCCTACAGTACCTTGTTTAATATAATCATCTTTTTTATGGATAATTACCTTATCAATTTTTATGTGTGTTCTTCTACCCGAGACTTCCATCTGCACTGTTCTCATTTTTCTCCCAGACATTAAAATGTCTGAACAAGGGAAGACAAATTAATCTTGGTAACCATGGACCGACTTAGACATTGTAGCTAATTTCTGTCTCCCTCCCTATCTAGGTTTCTGTGGTTCTATCTCACAAGCCCTGAGCACAGGTTGATATTTTGTATTTGAGGACTTTACTAGGCTCTACGTCTCAACCTAGCAAGGAGAGGTTGGTTGGACAGAACATCTCTAGATGGCCATAGTCACCAGAGCCACCATTTTCTTTTGAGATTTCAGAATCCATTTATCTTAAAGGAGCTAAATAACTCTGTCCATTTGTATTTTTTTTGGTTCAATGAAAGGTGAACTTGAACTTGCAAAACCAGTTTGCATGAGAGGGTCTGATAATTTCATAAATAAAAATATCAATATATAATGTAGACAGGTGATCAGAGGTGGCCCCTTTATTCTGCAGCTTAATTCAAACAAGCAAAGCAGGGAATGATCCAATGGGATCGATTTAAACGTTTAGTCCCAATGTTTTCATGGCCAGTGTAATTACCACATGCTAATATCATAAAATGCTTTGATAAGTATGCAATATAGTACTTCCTTCCGAGACCAAATTTCTGTCTGAGCTTGTCTCACTTGTCATACCTGACCCTATTACCAGTAGTGAATCCAGGAGAACATTACACTATTTGAGCACCACAAACATTAAAAAGAGCTGCAGTGCTATTATGAACACTATAAAGTGAAAACTGTTCTTGTTCCCCTTGCTGATGCCCCAACTGTTGTTGTGCAAGGCAAATAATTGAAATGGGAGCCACATTTCCCCTGAATCAAAGTAAGCAGTTGCCTCAGAGAACCAAAGAGTAGCAGAAGAAAACTGCATTTGCCAGTGAAACTGCAAGTACAATATGGATTCATAATGAGCAAATATTTATGTAGGAGTAAATGATGACATGATTAGAATGATAGTCCTTGCAAGCTTATATATTTAAAGACATATGCTGGTTACAGACAGTGTGAAATGTTAGAGAATACTGCAGAACGCCCAAGTACCCACCCATGCCAATATGTCCCCCATCCTGTGTGTATTATATAGAATGCCTAGCACTAATTCAGTCAATGTGTAAAGTAATGTTTTTTTCAGGGTAGCTAGAGTTGTTTTTTTTTTTTCTTTCAACTAACATGTTATGTCAAGCTAAATGTCATTCTGCCTAGTCACACTGCAACAAGAATTGATATTAAATATTAACAACCCCTATTGATTTTCCATTAAACTTCATGTTTATCATTTTGATATGAGAGGCTGAAAAACATGGCTGCATGTTGCAGCAATTTATTGGACAGGTAATCTTATTAAACGTTTTACTTTTCTGTTTTGTCTATTTGCTCAAAAGGACTCTGTCCCCTAAACATTAACTATGAATGGAGAGAATACAAAATGATTGAAACCTTTTGTTACCAAAAATGTAAACAAATTCCTAAATTAGGGGGAAACATGTTTTACATGTGTCTGTGGTGTTTTCTGATGATGATATCACCTCAATGCTTGATATGAAAATTACACAGTTGCCTCTGAAAAGTAGTTCATTGGCAAACCAAACCACAGGTTTCAGACACCTTTAAAACATATCAAGCCACAGGTGAGGTCATAAGCAGGAAACTCTACAGAAACATGTAAAAGACATTTTTCTCCTGATTTAGGCCTTTGCTTGCAATTCTGCTAATAGGATGTAGAGATGATTATAAGTCACTTTTTATTCTGTACCTTCACAGGATAAGCAGTGTTTAGATGTTAAAGTGCCTTTTAAACCTACAAGTTGTGACATTGCTACCCCATTATTTTTACAATGGACCTTCAAATTGCAGGGCATTCAGATGGGAATTTTCAAAAGTTAGGCCAATGCAGCAGAGTTGGAAAAATTCTCCAATGCAGCTGAATGGGAGATTTTTTTCCAACTCAGCTACTTTGGTCTTCACTTTTCAAATTGTCATCTCAATTCCCTGCACTTCTCTCTTTATTTAGTAAACCTTTATAAAGTGAATACTCACAACTGCTTACTGCCTGATCAGTTCCTCGCAGTTCTGCTTGTAAACCCACCTGCATGATTTAGATTCTTGTCTTCAAAACTTTTAAACAGGTTGCCCCTTGGGATGCATTTCCATTTGGTTGTTTACATGTTTGCTTGATTTTTTTTTGTGCCTGTCAAAACATCTTGCAGATGCTAATGATCCTTGCCTATTAATATGTACAGACTTGCACAGCCTGCATCTTGCTCGCTCTTGCTGTGACCTGTCAGATTCTGCTTCACGGGAGAAATGAGGGGGACCAAAATATGGGTGGGGAAAACAAATGTTAAACAGTGTGGAATAAAGACAAAAGCTGATTCTGGTTGAAGGCAACATTTTACAGTCTGCAAGAAGCACCTTCAATTAAGATGAAAGAGAAGGGGGTGGGGTGTGTGCATGTACTGTAATTGTCTCCATGAGGAAGTGTATGTGTGCGTTTGAGAAGCATTTGCCATCAGGACATCTACATGTTAATTCTGCCTGCAACACAAAAGCAGATCACCACTGGAGAAAAAACTACAGACCAGCCACACAATGTATGTAGAATGTGCCCCACTTAGTCTCTGGATATTCTTGTAGGATGTATCTTGTTGTGGATGCTACATGTGTCTTTCTCTGCTTGCAGTTTGCTTCAGAGGCTGTCTTTTCCATTTTAAACTGATTTAATTATGTCTGATTTCCCCACCCAAAGCTGCAAAGGCTATTTGGCGTCTGCTTGTATGCATTCCTTGCAGTCGATGGTTTTTGCTTGCTTTTTTTGTTGCCCTTTGTGGTCGTTTGTTTTGCTTTTTTTTTCTTGTCTGTGTGTGTGCACAGTCTCCTGGATCCCTGGATGCGGTTGTGAATCTTAAGATGCAATTGTCAGGAAGTTCACCTATGTGTAACTGAGAGCAGTGATGCTACTGCATTGCTACCTGTTCCTCTTCAGGATGCACACCCTTTACTATCACCTTTTGGATTTATGGAAGTAGCAGATGGAGAGATTTGGACACAGTCCGGCTGTTTCATTGCTTGCTAGTTGGTTTTATTATTTTTATTAATACTATTATTATTGCTATTGTTTATGAAGGATTACCAGTCTCCCCTTGAGCTTTTCAGATGTGTCTTTAATCTCCCCTTTGTGCTTCTTGAGTTAAATTACTGCAACTGATCCTTATATGTATCTGTCTGTTTATTCCTTGGTGCATTTTCTTCCAACCGGTGTATCTATCTTGTCTGCAGATTGGCTATTAATTAATGATATGCTTTGGCTACTAGTATAAGCTCCATATTTTCCCTTTATAGCATTACAATTGTGGGTTTGTTTGTTTTTTGCTTTGGATTCTGTTTTACTGTGCTGAAAAAAAATACATCTACAACTACAGACAGATCTTCCAAATAGAGTGAGTGGTGGTTATTGGATTATCTTTCAGTAGATCCCCCTCCCCCCCTTTTTTTTCCTCCCTTGGTCTGGATGCTGTGTTTGTATCATGCTTCATTCCCTGTGTTTCTCTTAAATTGCAGGATGGCTCGTTTTGGAGAGGCAGTGGCTGGAAGATTGGGGTCTGGAGATGGGGGATCAGAGAGGAGCAAGACACTTCAAGGCTCCCCGGCTGCTCCTGTGGGGACCCAAGCAGCTTTCAAACAGTCCAAAGCCCAGAGGGCGAGGACCATGGCTTTATACAACCCTATCCCAGTCAGACAGAATTGCTTCACAGTGAACAGGTCTCTCTTCATCTTTGGAGAAGACAATATTATCAGGAAATATGCAAAGAAGCTGATCGATTGGCCATATCCTTTATACTGTGATGAGATTTCAAGGGATTTTCAGCTTCTAGGAAGGTATAAGTTAATGCTCTATAAGTGCAGCTTATGGCACTGTCTGTAAGTCGTTCGCCTGCAAACAAGGTAAGACCACCAACGTGCATGAACACAATGCATACAGTACAATGCCATCTGACGAAAAACGTCTATCAAAAGAACACAAAAACATTCCAGTTGATTAAATCTGCTTTATTACATCTTATACTCTGCATGTGAACCCCAGTTCCAAGTTACTGTTGCGTCTGAATCACAGCTACCTTGTAACAATCTAGTTGTTGTATAATGCAAATGTTACATTTCTTAAAATACAATCCATGTATCTGTGAGCCCAGGTAGGCATACCCCTAACTATTTGTGAGTTATACGATGTGCTGGAAATGAATGCCGAACTTCATTCTTTCCGTCTTAAAATGTGCTTTTGAAGAACTTCCCTGACTCTGGGTATCAACAGCAGCCTTTATGTTTTACTATAGCATAGAGTTTTTTAAACCTGTGTGGTATTTCTAACAGAGCCAGAATGTACCAATGTACCATTGACAGTCATTTGATTGTAGACGTTAATGTATCTGATAAGAAATGTTATTATTAGGAATACTTGTATAATAAACGGTTAATATTCTGGGTACTTCACTGCAGAAAACTGTTACTAGTGTAGCTCAGTTGGAAAGGGACACAGGGTTCATCGCATTGCAATGATTAATTATTAAAACCCTGATGCCCACAGAAATCCTCCTCTACAGTAATACGATCACTTTTAGCGAAGTAATGACAAATTGTCCTCTTTCCAGATGAAATCATTCTTGACAACACACTTAAATTCTAATAAAAACACCGAAGTGATTTCTAAAGAGAAGAGAGCATGTTTATTAGGCTTGCATATCTGATGTTTGCCAGTGATCCGTTTCCAATTTCAGCACCATAGACAGCAATCAGTAACAGGCTTAGCTGCCACTGCTATGGGGGCGTCTCACCATTCAGCACCTGGGACAGCGACACTAAAGTTCAGTGGGGAGCAATCATTTGCACTGACTGCGTGGCAGATGACTATCATTCTTCTAGCTGCAGTAAGTTTATAAAGTGCTAGCATATTTAGCAGAACCATGGGCAAATACAACCTGCAGCTTTATAGTAGCATAGGAAGCTATGAAGATCACATGGAATTTTATTCAGGGACACTTTTGAAAAATGCATGCTCCTGGGCTGCATTCAGTAAAACGTGGACTGGTCTGCAGTGCCTATTCCACGCATTGTAACCCTGGAGTATGTATTTTGCATTCTCCCTGGATCCTGTACCACGCAGCTCATTTGTTGTACATCACCCCAGGCAAAACCCGTTACTGCTATTTTAGTTTCAGCAGCAGTTTCTTATTTTCTACTCAAAATATTATTCTCACTATTATTATAATTATTTAAAGTTAATTGTAGTAGGGAATCAACTATCCAGGAATGAATTATTGGTTTTTCCATAATACTCAATGGTATTTGATCCTCATCCATTTAACTACCTGAAGGAAATGGCAGATACACTATCTTTAATAGCAGGCTTTCTAATTTAGAGACTTACTAATTGCCATCTCCAGTGGATAAGTAATAGATGCAGCAGTCATGACACTGCTTGCCACCATTCCCAGTGGAAACTAGTGGTTGTTGTGAAGATAATCATTCTCAGAAAGTGATATTGATTACACACAGAAGTTGACTGCCCAGAGGTCCTGGTCCATTTTTGGTGGCAGGTAGCTAATGATCTACTGCATACACTTTTAGAAGTGTTTGTTCTACTTTTTAATTTGAAGCTTTCCTGTGCAATATTTACAATGTCTCCTGCACCAACAAATGGTATACTGTAGATTATTAGTAAACGTGCTGTCACTAATATCATAAATAATCAAATATCGGAGAACAATTTTATATTCAAACTATATTATATTGAATTATAGTCATGTCGAACTAAAGTAGGCTCAAAGTTATGACACATTGCTCAGACACATGCATAATTAGCTGTTTATGTGTTAGACAACTAAAGCTTATTACATTAAGCAAGAGTTAAAAAAAATAGTGTCCCAGGGAAGGATGGCAGCTGTCGGTCAGTGTATAAATTCTATTGTCGAAAGTACATGCAGTTTATCCTTATACTATGTTTTTCATTTGTGCTTCTAACACAGAAGAACAAATGGGAAAATAAAGTTTGGCCTCCTTTAAAGGGTCGTTCCAGTATGGAAAAAAACTGGTCAACTATATGTATGATATAGCTAACCTTAAAATAAATGTATATGTTCCAGTCTTTATTTATTTATTTATTGCAATGCTTACCTTGAAACTTACCCTTTGCATGCTTTCTCTTGGGGATTTATCCTTCCCACAATGATATCACAAGTAAAGTGAAAAAAGTGAGTGCCCAGGATCTCCTGGGAGCCAATCAGTGGTCTCCCATAGTCATCCATTGGAATGCCCACTGCACATGTGCAGAATGTCAATGATGTCGCTAGTAATTACACACAACGTTCCTGCCCCTCCAGTCACTGGTGCCAAAAACCAAGATGGGGTTACTGACTTCTGAATTAAATTGCTACTGCACAGGATCAGTGCAAGAGGACCCAGTTCATCAGTAAAATGATTTAAATATACATTTCTAAGGATTTCCCTGCATGCATTTACGAAACAAAACCCAACCCTGTAAAGTGTGCAGGCTAAACACTAGTAGATGCATCAACATTAGTTTGATACCTAGAGTATCTCTTTAATTAGAGACATCTTAACACTTTGATAAATGCCTATGGGGAATGAGTTTGACAAACTTCTGGTATGTATTTTTTGTTGGCACATGTGATCAAAGACACGTACGCATTTTCTGTCACAAAAAAAATTGTGTTGTTTTTTTTTTTTTTTTTTGTACCATGTGGCTCATTACTGTTATTACTTATTAATAGGGCAGACATGTTCTCCTGCAGGCCATTTTGTTGGAGGCAATATGTGAGATATAAGTTAAACTGTATTCAGAATGCATTAGCCTTCAATAGGCTGAGGATGCAAATGTTTTGCCGTAGGAGGTAGAAGTGTAAAAAGACAGTTTGCTAAGCCATTTATAGAGGCTCCATGTTCTCAATGCTTCTCAACATGAATGTGAAGGAACTTCTACTCGATATAAATAATCACACTGCAAACAGCAGGGATCTTCATGTCCTTAAGTAGTGTTAACAAAAACAAGTTAAATGAAGACAAAAATAACTAGGAATTGTTTTCTATCTGTACCTTAAAACAAAGAATTTAATCACTGACTAATCTACAGCTAGGCATTAGGCATGTTTGTATTATGATGCCTTCAGGTTAGAAGCTCCTGGGGTTTTCCACTGCCCGATACACTAGCATTGGTTACCAAAAGTATTATGCTTTCAAGTGACATACACTATTTAGTAGATTTATGTGTAGTCGTTTTGCATATCCCACAGTGACATGTAAAACCAAACGTCTACATTTTGTAAGTGGTCAGTAGGGACTGGCTGTACAAGTGATTTGTGTTTAATATAAATCAGCCAAACATTAGACCTTGAAAATCCATATAGTGTATGTTCAGGCAGGAGTAGCAGTTGATAACCATCAAGGTTTTATCACTAAACAGTTAATTGTGGTAAACTGATAACGTTCAACCTAAATAGCCTAGGCATATTCTCCGACTTAGCTATGTGTCAAGGTTTTGCAGGTCAGCTGTTAAATGGTCATTGTCACCTAAACACTGGTGGATACTGTGAATGCAGAGATGAAAAAATGATGAAAAATTAATATATACATTATATTAGAAACCGTTACAAGCAAATGCATAAATTTAAGAGAGAAATGTGTTTTAAATGTGTCTGTCTTCTGTTTATTACGTCACCTGTGGCTTGATATGCTAATGTTCTATTTTTCAATGTATAGTTTGCTCAGCACGCCCTTTAATTCACAGTGAGCCAGATCTAAATAGCTCAATTTTAGAAATTTTGCTACTCAATAAAGCCAGTTCCGGCCTGAAATCAGCAATTTTCACAGATTTCTTCCCATATACAGTCCGGGGATTTAATCGATAATTCGATTATAAATAATAATAAAAAATAATAAAGAGGTTTTGTGGGCTAGTCCAATGCCTCCAACCCTCCTATATTAAAATTGATGCCTCCCTGAGGTTCTGAGGAATTTGGGATGCTCTGACCCAAGGGGTCATGTTTTTTAATATGGGGGTACATGGCCAGTCTCCAGACACCAGGGTTTTTGTTTTTATTATACAGGTGGACCAGGGCTTGACCTGGCACCCCAAGTAGGTAACAAGGGGTTAAGAGCCATTTAGTCAGCTCCCAGCCATGTTTATCATTAGGGGAGCCATGTCCCCTTGCCCTGGACCTCCATGATTTTAATAGTGGCCTGGATATTTTCTTTCATGTATGGTACCAGCGGCAGTCTGTTGGCCAAAGGGAGGATTTTGTTTCGGCAGGATTTTTGGGTATTTTCACAATACCCGAAAGTCCTGCCAACATGAGTTGCTCCTAACACAAAAGTATATAGGGAGGATAGAGGCTACTATTTCAGCACCAAAATCGGCCACAATTTGGGGTTTCCTGAGTAGCCTTGATTCCTGGGATATTCAGATCCAAAATGGTCTGAAACTCAGACCTCCAATTTTCCTTGAGAAAATCTGAGCCACACGAGTACACCCTATCGTCTAATCTGGAACAACACACAGGACAGAAGCGTTACCAGTAATTACCAAAGCCAGTCCAGTATTCAGTGAACCTCAACAGAAGCCCAACCCATAATTACCTAATAGACTTGTTGTTAATATAATTGGGACCTACTTGATTTCCTGGTGTAATATTCCTTTAAATATGCCTGTTTTATTTCTCCAAGAATATTCTAGTTGTTTATTTATACACTCTCTGCTTTGTGAGTGACATTTATCCTGTATTTCATGATGTCTGCAACATATGCTGTTGGGCGTAACAATATCTGAGATCTAAAATTGCATTGATAATCTCAGGTGTTCTTACATATGGTGTGAACTTGGATACATCTTAATAGCTAAAACAATAACTGTGACATGTGTAGGATTTTTCTTGTGAAAGCAGCACAATATATATATTTATAGTGCAAAATGTGCTCTTCTGTAAAATGTTTGACAGTTCAATTCTCAGTGACAGAAATAGCTATAGCTGAAATATCCAAAGTCCTCCAGAAATGGCCCAAAATTCAACCAAATTAAAATCTGTAAAAAAAAAAATTGAATGGGCAAAAATTTGTCAATTTCCGACGATTTTGGGCAAACTTTTGGGGTTTTGGACATTTAGGCGTATACAAAATCCATAGGCAGGGCCGTCTTTAACGCGGGGCAAACGGGGCAGCTGCCCTGTGCCCATTTACTCCTGGGGGGCCCCAAGTCAGCTGTCCCGTGGGCCCCCAGCCCTGCTTGCCGCGTTCACAGCGCATTGCGCTTGTGAACGCTTTTTTCCGGCAAGCCGCATCCGATGGAAAAAAAAAAAACTGACGCCGGATGTGACGTTGCGTCACATCCGGTGACTGTTTCCCTCCTCCGTGCAAGAGGGACTGCACGGAGGAGACATCCGGCGGGGGACACGGAGCAGTGAACTGTAAGTACTAGGGAAGGGGGTGGGGGGACTGGCACAATATTACTGGGCATCTGAATGGCAGAATATTACTGGGCATCTGAATGGCAGAATAATATTGGGCATCTGAATGGCAGAATATTACTGGGCATCTGAATGGCAGAATATTACTGGGCATCTGAATGGCAGAATATTACTGGGCATCTGAATGGCAGAATAATATTGGGCATCTGAATGGCAGAATATTACTGGGCTCTGGCTGGCACAATATTACTGGGCATCTGGCTGGCAGGCACTATATTACTGGGCTCTGACTGGCACTATATTACTGGGCTCTGACTGGCACTATATTACTGGGCATCTGAATGGCAGAATATTACTGGGCTCTGGCTGGCACAATATTACTGGGCATCTGGCTGGCACAATATTACTGGGCATCTGGCTGGCACAATATTACTGGGCTCTGACTGGCACAATAATACTGGGAATCTGACTGGCACAATAATACTGGGCATCTGGCTGGCATAATATTACAGGCATCTGGCTGGCACTATATTACTGGGCTCTGACTGGCATAATATTACAGGCATCTGGCTGGCACTTCATAGGCAGCAAAGGAAGGGATTCTTTACGGTAAGGACAATAAAATTATGGAACTCACTGCCAAGAGAGGTAGTGCTATCAACCACAATAGATGCATTTAAAAATGGTCTGGATGTTTTTTTAGAAAAGCAGAACATACAGGGGTATTAATAATAGAATGAGCATTAATAATAGAGCTTTTTGATCCAAGGAGAAATCTGATTGCCCTTTTGGAGTCAAGAAGGAATTTTTTTCCCCCTAGGAGGCAACATTCGAAAAAAGCTTCCTTTTTTTTGCCTTCTTTTGGATCAAAACGCTGAAATGATAGGTAGAGGGGTTGAACTTGATGGACTTGTGTCTTTTTTCAACCTAAATTACTATGTTACTATGTTACTGGTCTCTGACTGGCACAATAATACTGGTATCTGACAGGCACAATATTCCTGGTATCTGACAAGCACAATATTCCTGGTATCTGACTGGCACAATATTACAGGTATCTGGCTGGCACAATATTACTGGGCATCTGGCTGGCACAATATTACTGGGCATCTGACTGGCACAATATTACTGGGGTCTGAATTTCACAATATTCCTGGGCTCTGACTGGCACAATATTCCTGGTCTCTGACTGGCACAATATTACTGGGCATCTGGCTGGCACAATATTACTGGGCTCTGACTGGCACAATATTACTGGCATCTGAATGGCACAACAATTATGGCATATGTGTGTGTGGGGGGGGTAACATTGCGATGGATGGCGGGATTGCATGCAAGGGAGGGGGCAGGGTCCAGGGGGCCCAAGCAAATGCTTGCCCAGGGTCCAATCACTATTAAAGACGGCCCTGTCCATAGGACATGATGTCCGACCTCCCCTACTGACTGTAGCTGAAGGCCAGCCAACAAATTGCCAATTTTATGCAGAAATGGACCATATTGGGTTAGCTGAACTGCAGACTTCAGACTAGATCAGGGCAAGTATAGTAGACCCTTATGACTTTTAAAAGACAAGTGTTGGCAAAAAAAATTACCTTTGTGTAGTTGAAATTTTGAGTGACGTCTAGGCATTTTAAATGGAAATGTTTTAATGAAAGAATACACAATAAAGTACCTTATTGACCGCTCCCTGCTTGCATAGCAATACCAAGGGGCAGATATCTTTTGTCAGACTGGTCAGATCTTCTCTCAAACTGACCCAAAATTCTAAATGACATGTCTGTGCATTATAGAGCTATACAAGCAGAAAGGGTTCAGAAAGGCACTTTATTTATACACTTTCATGAATGCATTTCTATTTCAAATGCTTACACTTCATGGCATCTTTCAATTAAGCATATATTATTATATTGCTACAGTTGTCACTTAAGAAATCACAAGACTCTATGACTGAGACTAGCACAGATGATGCCTGGATCTCTGTCAGTACTCACACTCTTACTAGAGTAATTTGTACAGACCTTGAACCTGTGAAATAGCTTAGTGCACTTAAGAACCAGCTGTAGAATCCCAGATGTAGATTTTGCTCCCAGTGAGGTCTAATGAATATTGGTAAGATACTCCATTATTATGTGTTCTACCCTTTTAGAGCTGGATTAATGACAACAATATGTGTTTTTGTTCTAAAAATAAAGTAAATAACACAATCTAAAAGCAAATACATATTTATATGGGCTTGTTTGACTGTCCTTCAGCTAAATTTGGGTTGACAGTCCTGTTGTAACCCTCATAATAATCCTTTCTATCGCTGTCAGCACCTGGCAATAATGCATGAATGTATAACATGCTCCATTTGCTTTCTCTTTCAATGGATCCAGACTTGCCACATACCAAGGAAAGGTGGCCATTGTACTGCCTGGTACTTTTCAGTTGTTGCTGAATTGCCAAATCCATTATTAGCCATTCTTCAACCAGAAATGGGGTTTATGAGATGTTCTAATAAAGCAAGGTGACATATTATATTGAAATTGATCCTCTTTTAAGAATAGTTAAAGGACACTGTCAGCATCAGTTGTGTTTAATTGAAAGGGTATATTAAGTGTAGACATTTTCTATAAAAGTGCTTTAATGAAAGAATAGAAATAAAGTACCGTACTGAGCAGTCTGTGTCTGTTTATCTCAGAGGGGTTGTTTTTTCTTCATCTGATCCATCTGAGTCAAGATTCTAAACAACATGTCTGCCCCCTGATAGAGCTATACAAGCATAAAGAGCTCAAAAAAGGCTTTATTTGTATTCTTTTATTAAAGCATTTCTATATAAAATACCAAAACCTGTTGCAGTCTTTCAGTGAAACTTGTTTTTTTTTTGCTGACAGTTGTCCTTTAAAAAATGATTCAAAAGTCAGAGATTTTAATTGGTATATAAAAAAGTAAGACTGTTAAACATATTATCTCACATTCAGAAGGTGCAAATACATATGACTCCACTGAGCGAACCATGCTTCAAGCTGTGCCGAAACACTTAGTGTACTGCATGCACTGGGATATTTAACACCCTAGTTTTACAGCATGTGTGAACAAGTGCCATAAAAGTTATATTCACTTTAGAGACAATGGGCACAGAGGATTTAAAGAAACATGAGTCTAACATAGAAACAGGCTCTTCTGAAATAATCTCTCTATGTTTTCCATTCCAGCAATGAAACAGTTAAAAATGGTCTAGGTTCAGCGCGGTGGCTTTATCGCTGACAGTTGAGTGCGGCAGTTAGACCGCCGAACTGTCAGCAATGAAGAATAACGCGGCCACTTCATCGCGGACGCGGCTATGTAAGGGCTGACAGTTCAGCGCTGAACTGTCAGCTCTTACAAACATACAAGTTAAAATAAAATAACCCCCCTAATAAATGAATCCCCCCCAAAGTGTCCCCCCAAACGCCAATACTAAAATTAACCCCAAAACCCAATACTAAAATTAACCCCAGAACTCTAACACTAACCCCCGAACCCTAATACTAACCCCCTAAACCCTAATACTAACCCCCGAACCCTAATACTAAAATTAACCCCCTAAACCCTAATACTAACCCCCGAACCCTAATACTAACCCCTAAATCCTAATACTAACCCCTAAATCCTAATACTAACCCCCAAACCCTAATACTAACCGCCGAACCCTAATACTAAAATTCTAACACTCTAACACTTTAATTCTAACTATATCACCTTAACTTTGTTTTTACTGTGAATGTAAAGAATAAAAAAAATATTGAAAATTGCAAGCAAATGCCTAAATTATAAGAAAAAAAAGTATTTTAAATGTGTCTGTGGAGTCCCTAGTTTATGACATCACCTGTGGACTAAAATGCAAATGAACTGGTTTTCAATGGGAAATGTGTAATATTCAATAATTTTGTATTCTCTCCATTCACAGTAAAACAATGTTTAGGTGATACAGTCCCTTTAAAAGGGTTCAGTTGTACAACTTAGAAGTTATCAGGACTTTTTAAAAGCTGTTCCATCTCACCAGGTCCCCATTCTCCCTGCCAGTGTGAATGAATGGACGTAGCACAGATGTTTATCCTTCAAATTATACAGATGAGTCCCAGGGTGCTTCTAACCAGTAAATCACTTACTGTACAATCGAAGACCGATTAGAAATTAAGAGGTTGCTAGTGCAATAGCAGGCACTTCTCCTGTGACGAGCAAACCTAACACAGTTCATTTTGTCAACTGACCCATTATTTTAGACATGATGAAAAAAAAATCATGTCTCCCTTTAAAAGTAAGGACTTTTTCCAAGCTATCTCCCAGGCATTTCAAACTGAAGGGATCCTTTAGGGACATAAATACACAGTGCCTTAAAACTGCTATGGTAACCACATCTTTCAACCTAGAATTGATCATTCCATGGCTACAGTTTAGAATTAATTAGCCTCGTAGAAAATATGTATGGAGATAGTTTTAGGGGTTTGCCATTGTTATCCATATGAGTAGGGCTGATTTAATATAATTGCTAGCTATAGTTTGCAAAGTAGATGAATTGAAAAAGGTGAAACATTAGTAAAAAAAAAAAAATTGTATACATTTACTTAGAAATCTTTTATGTATACATTTACTTGTTCTGTTTTACAGTAGCACAATACACAAGTTTTTTCTAAGCACAGTGTTCAGTTTTTGCACAAGATGTTAGTTGTCTCAGAGCCTTAGCCATGGCCATTGAAATCAATTTTCAATGGCCACCCCGAAATGCTGTTTAATTTTGTGAAAATGGTGTGTGAAATAAACATCAACCTCTTTTTCTGTTCTAATTTGTTCTTGGAAATGATGTGTTGACGATTCGAAGAAATATCATCCATTTCTTGTAAGACAGTGGGGTGTGGCATCTCACTATGCTCCATTCGAAGATTCACAATTGGCTATACTGTGTTGCATACAGATGGCTGGATGGAATTTTGTAAATGTAATGTGTGTCATTCCAAGTTAGGGATGACTGACCAGTACTGCTCTAAGGTGTAACCTCTGGAATATTTTCAGCATTCAATTCAATGAATAATCTAATAATCTACATTATATCAGAGTAAATTCTATTGCACAAGGGTAAAACTGCTCATCCTGCATGTATAACAAGTGAAAGGTTTGTAAGATTATAAACCTCATTACCTATTGCCAGCCTCTTGTTGAGTTAGGCCACCTACTTGTCCAAATGGATCTCTCTGTTGGATCGCTCTGTTTCTGGACTACAAATACCATAACTGTTTGCCATTGAAGAAGGTTATTGTTGGATTATGGGAAATGTAGTTTATCTGCAGCCATATGGATGATAAGTATGATAGTTATTGACAACAGCAATTAGATGACTAGAGAATAGATTTTCTGTCCATTAATTCCAAAAAGAAATCATTATTGTATACTTAACCCAATTAACACACCTGGGTAGGTATTGGAAGAAGAAAAAGATTTTCTCTTTAGATAAGGAAGATGCCTTCCTAGACCAGTTCTGATAAATGTTTAATCTGATATTTACATTATCAGTTAGCATAATCCAGTTATAATCTAATATTGTGTGTATTATTGTAACATTACGGGGTCAGTTACCAGCACACATATGTATAAGTTAAAATATAAGTACTTATTTCTCTCCATTCTATAGTTTTGCATATACCTGGTTGCAGCACTAAAAGAACTACAGAGCCTATAAGAGGAATGAGAGAGGTTCCCCCAAAAAATCCAAGCTTGCGTACATGTTATATGTTTTTCAGTGTTCACGGCCAATCAGAGTGGGGACCCTGCTTTCTCAGGGGAACTCTTGCTGGGATCGCAGACCTAATAAAGGTCCCCTTTGCTGATCCCATACAAAAAAAGAGGGTTTGTCTCTGTGCTAGCAGAGAGAGACGGTGTCGGGCACTGTAGTGAGGAGCGTAGCGCAGGTATATGCTGAGAGCAGCCAACAGGGCGTGACAGAGAAATCCACTAGGCGTAGGGGAGGCAAAAACAAGGTACCAAGGGAACGAGAGAGACCAGCCTCCTCTCTCCTTCCCTCCTGCACCCTCTAATAGGAGTGCGTGATCGGATTGCAGGACACGCCCCCCTGCCTGGTGCCCAATCGTGCTTGCGATATGCAAGCCCTACTACAGTCCAGGGATGCAGCCTACGTGGCAACAGTGTGGCACCCTGGTGGGAGACCTAGAGTCGGGAGGCAGTGGAAGCAGGTAGGGGACCTCGACGGAGGACAAGAGAGGGACCAGGAGCCTGACAGTCACCAACCAGGATGTCAGATGATAAACTGACATGTACGATAAAAAGTACATGCCAGTTTATCCTCACACTAGGAACAACTAATGTTTCACTTCTATACTAGATAAAGTTTAGTTGTCCTTTAAGCAACACGGCAGGGCTTAGCTGTTACTTTGACATTTGCTGTTCACCAACAAAGTCCAGTACCATCATCTACAATTCCTCTTGCTGAATGTGTTGTGGATTTCCCTTGTTAATACAGAATTGGAAGGGAAGTTACATTTTAACCTGTGATTTAGAATGAAAGGATGTTGGGCATGTGAAGAAGATTAATACTACAACAAGAGATTTTTTTCAGGTTAACAGTCCTTGTTAGGATATTGTTGACAGTTCAGTATTGATATGAAGTGTATAACAGAAGTAAGATCACTTGACTGTTTACTCGATAAAGAGAGAAATGCAGGGAATTGAGATGGGAATTTCAAAGTTAAGGCCAAAGTAGCTGACTTGGAAAAATTCTCCCTTTCAGTGGTATTGAAGGATTTGGCCTGATTGAAATGGTCTGCAATTCTCTCTTTATTAAGTAGACCCTGTATGCTTTGTTCTACATTAAATTAGTCCCAGCGGATCTGTAACAAATCACAGGGCATTGGAGTTATCCCTGACCCAATGGTGTTTAAGGATGGCCCTGGCATATCTTTACCAAATATTTGTTACAAAAGAGTTTATTTGAGAAGTAAGTTAGTTTTCAAGTAGTGTGTTGAGATGCTCCTAATGGCCGTGCTTAACAATAACCATCATTTTTTTTAAGTTGAGCTATCTTTCAAAGAGTCATCATACCCATATTACAGGCTTCTTTACAAATATGCTTTCGAGAGGCCATTGGTCTCTTCTTTCGATAAAAGTGGGAAAAATAAGCACAATTGATTTTCAACATGAATGCGAGCTCTCTTGACAGTAGTGACAGCAAGTAGAATAGAGAACTTGGCATTCATGAAGTTATTCTCATACAGCTGTTGTGTTCTTGATCTTCAGTGCTTACAATTTGGTGATGTAGAGTAACCTTCCTGTTATGTGATGATTCATCAGCACCTCTCAGTTAAGAGGCACAGTGCTGGGAAGACGATAGGGAAGACCTAGTATTGTGATAGCAACATCCCATCTGTCCACTGCTTTTCAGGCAGATTTGTTGCTCGAAGAGTCAAGGAGTCTGTTTCCTGTTTTGTGGTTTTCCTGCTCGCTGATTGGCATGAGGTATGGCAGTCTTGCCATCTAGCTGGTATCATCAAAATCCTAAATGGATTGGAGTAAGTCTTATCACCCAGCTTTCCCCGCAGGAAGGATAATTGGTCTATGAATATATGGATGCTTGTGTGGGCGTATGTAAGAACATAAGCCATTCTCTGTGATGAATTTCAGATGTCTTGTTACTGAGCTTCTTCTGTGTACAAGGGCATTATGATATCGAATGACACCCCTTCATATAAAAATCTCTGATGTTTTTTTTTCCACATTCTGGGAATGTTTTTTGTGTGTGTGTGTGTTTGCAGCAATAGCTGGTCTTTCTAATGCCACCCTTGTACTATATTAATGTATGTTCATCTTTAATTCAATAGCGTATATCTACTTGAAAGTTAATAATACCCCCCCACTGGCCATAGAATAGCCATGCCATCAAAGTCTTGTATCCGCAGGCCTGCAGTTTTCAAGTTCACCTAAACCCTGCCCTACAGTACCCCCTGCTAATCCGGTATTGAATTTTCTGAGAGGTGCACAAAGTTTCGCCCTGCTGTGTAGGCTATTCAGGAGTACTGCCCTTTCTTTGTTGCCTCATAAACAACGTGAGATTTATAATGTCAGTTCTACTGTTCACCACTGATTATGTCTTTTTTTCTTTCTTTCTGGGCTTCTATCTAATTAATTCAAGTCATTATGTATGGAATGGTTGCATTTTATACATGGAAGGAAAATGATAATTCCCAGTGCTAATGCATCTCTGGTTTTTATTGTCACAATAGCCTGCACAGAATTCTGGGAGATTAACAATCGCTGCTCACACAGGTTACATATTTTACAGGTGGAGACAGGTTGCAGGCACACTATTTACTCAGGAGCATTGATGTGTTTGATTGCTTTTTTTTTCCTCCCATCATAATTTATTATGAGTTTTTTGTCTTTTCTATTTCTGAATGATCTCACCTGTTCTTTAACAGCACAGATGCTCTGCTGAGTGACACAACGTCAGCCGTTAATCCAGGCCAGATTGTGAGCTGAGTGCTGTTCCCCAAAACAAGATGTGGAGGAGGCTTAAATATAAATTAACCTCCGATCTTTAATAAGACACTGGGAAGTTTGGCCTTCCTAAACACCAGAAAAGATGCAAACATTTTGGATCACCAATGTGCCTATGACTTCCAGTAAGTTGTATAATTCCTCACACAGCCATAAATTATGATGGCACGCAAGCAATACATCCATGGGGGGCTATTTATTCAACTGCACTGGTATACTCACTGATGTCCAGTTAAAAAGATCAGGCCATAATAGGTGATTTGGAGAATTTCACAGCATTAAATTCACTGTGTTGAGAAGACACCCATTTCTATACTGTGTTATATATACAGATAAGACAAGCATATGCACAAAAGCATCCTTGAAGCTGAAACATGCACAATGCATCTAATTAAAAGTACGTATACACCGTTTTCATAAAAAATATCAGCAAAACACAATTGTTTTAATTTATGGGATCAGTGAAGCAAATGAAGCAATGCTGATGCGATTAAGCCTTTTCCAGGCCTGCTCCATTTATCATAAAAATGTTGCCCAGTCACTTACCTCCTCTGATTTCAAAGGTTCATTGAATGAGCCCGATTATGGAGGGAAAATGGGGGAAGGGCTCTCCCAATAATTCTATGTGGTACCAAGGTTCAGCTCTGAACACCTCCCTTTCTGATAGGCATTAATATTATTTTGTCACAGAAACAGACTAATTCTAAAAGAGCCAGAGAGAGTTCTGTAGAAAGGAGCCAGTGGTTGCTTTTTTTAAAATTCTGAGGCAAAGATATATAGTGCTCTAATTAACAGGAACAGTCGACTGGTGTCCATGGTGATTGCCCCACTTTTACAATTTTGCCCCAGAATTGACTTTTATAAATAACCCCCTGTCATTCTTATCTGAAAAGCCTAGCAGCACGCTAGAGTGAATTACCACAAATAAACATATCATTTGGATGTATGAGTCTATTCAAACATTTCTGCTTGCCTATTCTTTATTTTAAGCATAAATACACATACCGTACCTATTGCCATTCACTTGAGATTAGATGTAATTGAACAAAAAAAAATGTTGCATTTTACATTTAGTTTTAAATAGTGAATTCTTTGTAGACATAATTTCATTTAAATAGGTGAAGCATGTACTACTGTTGGACATTATGAGTTGTCAGTGGACACATCTCTATATTATATCACATACCTCGGAGTGTCTAAAAGTTTACTCAGAAATAAGCGATATCAGTGATGACACTTTTTTGCAATGGGAGTTCATTCCCAATGTCCAACAATCCCGCAGTACATGGCTAACTAGACACCTAACTAGGCACTTACCTTCATTAGTCTAGGTCTTTTTGAATGACATCATATTGAGAAAGTGTAACTGCCTTCAAGATTTCAGGTTTCGTAACCATGGTGACATATTAAGATATGATGATCTGAGCGTTTGTAAATCATATACTGATGCTATTGTACAATTTGATTAAACCTTCCTTCTCCCCCTATTTATTTTTTTAGGAAGCCTTGCAATAAAAAGGTTACAAAATGGATATGTTTTAGATCAACCTAATATTGTTTTGTAATACCAAAAAAGTTAATTGATAACAATTATCCACATCTTCTTTGTATATTATCATCCTGTTTTTGGACATAGACTTCTGCATGTGTTATGTGCTGAAAGTCTGTGACATAGATCCAAATTTGTGTGCACTATTACACCTTTTGCTGTTTATTCTGTGTACTCCAGTTATCTATATAGTATTTGTTGTGTATAGGATTCCCACTCCCCTTCAGATCTCTCTGTAATCTCACTTTAACTTGTGTTGCTGAATGGCTGGGAGTTGTGATAATATTGATCTACCTGGTAGTGTAGGCAGCCTTAATCTATGAGTTTTTAATGTTTAGGAAACATGCCACAGACTGAAAAAATGAAAACACTAGGGTTCATGGAAGGTCTTAGGTTTTTGGTAAACAGTGGTTTGTACATGTCACTGATAAATGACATCCCAGAATGCTTAGCTTCATGACCATATGTGCAAACTGCATTTAGCGGTGTCTTGTCATCAGGAGACAACCATTTGAAAGGTGCCTGAATGTTTGTCTTTCAGACATTGGTAGCCTCTGTGCCACAATGTTTATAGGTTGTACAGTGCTCACCTGGCTTCTGTTCTGTTCTTTGATCTTATTTATATGTATACTTGCAGTAACATTGGACATCGTAAGCTAATTATGCATATAAACCTTTAAGTTCAGGAGAAGACTGCCAACTTAGGTCTGTTAAGTGGCTCTAAAGATTTTTTTAACATTTACTTTTTCAATAGAAGCAAAAAATTCTAGTGAGACTTCTATGTAAACCTGATGTGTACAGTTATAGATACACAGCTTTTGCCCTCACGCAGTGGCGGACTGGGAACAAAAACCAGCCCTGGAAAAATGTATACCAGCCCCATAGCATAACATCGTTAAAGCAACCCCATAGCATAGTATAATTTTTTGGTTCATAAAAGAGAAAAGTTTGCATTTTAAAAGCACATCTGAAGAGTGTATTATTTATAGATACCACTGAAATATAGGCGTAAGGCAATGTATACCTCCAATATACACTAGGTTATAGCAAACACAATGCCCTAATATTTACCCCAAGCACAGGGCAGTACATAGGCCCCAGTACGTACACAAAGTTATAGGAATTGCCCTGTGCAGAGGTATATATCAGGGCGGTGTGTGAGACATATCCTTGTGTACACACTGAGGGCATATAGTGCCCTATACAGAAGTATATATCAGAGAAATAAACTTGTATACATACTGGGTGGATATAGTGACATACCTCAGCACCCAAATTCTACTTACAGGACTTAGCCCAGCACCCAGAACTTGCCCCAGCAATCAGATTGCCCTCACAGGATTTACCCCAGTACTCAGATTGCCCTCACAGGATTTTACCCAGCACCCATATTGCCCTCACAAGATTTGACCCAACATTCATTTTGTACTCACAAGACTTGACCCAGCACCCACGACTTACCCCAGCACTCAAATTACACTCACAAGACTCGCCCCAGCACCCAGCCCAGCGCTGAGATTACACCAGCGGATCCATAGTCTTTTTTTTGGGAGGGGAACTGCCCATGTTGGTCTGTATTTTTCTCTCCTCCATGTGTATAGTCTCTCTCTCGCATTTCTGTAGTGTCTCTCTCTCCCACCAGTGTCGTGTCGCTCTCTCCCTCAAATTCCTTAAGGTGGCGGCCGCTGAATTTCTTAAAGTGGCGTCCGCCATTGAACGGCTTAAAGGTGCCACAGCGGCCCAAGGGAAGGCTTTCCACTGGGATTTTTCCCAGTATCCCGGTGGGCCAGTCTGGCCCTGCCCTCACGTCTGCCTCTCAGATGAGGCAGAGCCTTGTCTGGCTGCTGCTACTAAAGGTGATGGTTCAGCCATGATCACAGTGAAGCATAGTTGCTGCGAGTGAGGGGGAAAAATAACAGGTACCTTAAAAATATATTTTATAATTATAGTAGGGCCACTGTATCTTTTTCTATTATTATCCTACTATTGCCACTATCCCTTTTACTTGTACATCTATTATAGAATCACAAGTAGAAAAAAAAGTTTATTGCCTTCATGCACATAGTGTATCAAACAAGTACAGTTCCGTTTTCCAGCTATAGTTATAACTGAAAATGAAATGTTTACTTATTGTTGCTTGCAGAGCACTAGGGACGACTTTATCACTACAAAGATTTGTTTGAGTTCTAAGGTAGGTAGAGGGAACAGATGAGCAACCAATACATATAAAAGTTCAATTACAATTCCTCTTCATTTAATTGATCTTGTAGCATACATCTGGATAGATATAGAAAACTGAAAGCTTCTGTTCTGCAATGCATTGAGCCCTGGGGACTAGTATCCACGCTACAGTTGAACAATGCAGTGGTTTTTAATTCCAAGTTTTAAGAAACCTTTAACCTAGATGTTTTCTTGTAATAATATAAGTACAGGAATCATCTCCAATAACCCTAGAAGGAAAGATTGTCAAGAACCAGGATCATAGTTGACCAGTCATGTAACTGGAATACTGTAACATTATAATAATAATTCAGCTACAGATAACAAAACATGTAAAACCAGTAACGCTGCACTGTTATGGGTAATTAGGAATAGGAGTTAGTGTTTTAGTGACCAAAGACACATAGCTGTAACGAGGATACTGAACACAGTTTATTTTGTGGGTTCCAGGTAATTTCCAAGTTTAAGGCAGGCCCTCATTGCACCATATGACTTTCCATTGCACCCAAAGCACTTGCCACTGCACCCATATTGCACACACACCTACCATTTTACTTGCCACTCTGGAGTGCCAGAGTGTCACTTAACTCCTACTGCTTCAACTTTTGGAGATGATGTTTTTTCTTTACAGGAAGATTTGGACAGAGTGGGGGACTGGGCAGTAAAGTGGCAAATGAGGTTCAATATAGACAAATGTAAAGTTATGCATTATGGGAAAAATAATAACAAAGCAACATATACGTTAAATGGTTTTTCCCTGGGAAAAACTACTAATGAAAAGGATTTAGGAATAATTATAGACAACAAACTTGGCAACAGTGCCCAATGCCAGTCGGCAGCTGCAAGGGCCAATAAGATATTGGCATGTATAAAACGAGGTATAGATTCACGGGAGGAGGATATCATCTTGCCTCTTTACAAATCAATGGTAAGACCTCACCTTGAATATGCAGTACAGTTCTGGGCACCAGTCCTTAAAAAGGATATTAAGGAACTAGAAAAAGTGCAAAGGAGAGCTACAAAATTAATAAGGGGTTTGGAGGATCTTAGTTATGAAGAGAGACTTAAAAAATTGAATTTATATTCGTTAGAAAAAAGGCGTCTCAGAGGGGATATGATAACATTATATAAATATTTGCAGGGCCAATATAAAGAGCTCTCCAGTGACCTGTTCATTAACAGAAAGGTACAAAGAACAAGAGGTCACCCCCTCAGACTGGAAGAGCAAAGATTTCATAGACAGCAAAGGAAGGGATTCTTTACGGTTAGGACAATAAAGTTATGGAACTCACTGCCAAGAGAGGTAGTGCTAGCAACCACAATAGATGCATTTAAAAATGGTTTGGATGTTTTTTTAGGAAAGCAGAACATACAGGGCTATTAATAATAGAATAAGCATTAATAAAAGAGCTTATTGATCCAAGGAGAAATCTGATTGCCTCTTGGAGTCAAGAAGGAATTTTTTCCCCCAGGAGGCAAAATTCGAAATAGCTTCCTTAGGGGTTTTTTGCCTTCTTTTGGATCAAAAGCTGTAATGATAGGTAGAAGGGTTGAACTTGATGGACTTGTGTCTTTTTTCAACCTAAATTACTATGTTACTATGTTACTATGTTACTATGATGGGAGGGAGGTAGCCGGAGAGCTTGTCCACTTGTCCAGCTTGTTCACCCACTGAGCACACAGACATCCTACTTAGTGAGATCCAGGTCTCTGCAGCTCTGCATGGAACCTGGATCTGAGCTCTCTTCCTTGAGGTCCAATTACAAGGCGACCTGGAATGAAAAGCAAGGTCACTTTTTCAGATCTTGCAATACATTCAAGAAAAAACAGTAATAGAATTTACCCCTTTAGTATCTTTTTCAATGTGCATATTCTACTACTGTGCCTGTAGGTACCACATTATGCTTTCCACAATGTATTATTATTATTTGATGATAGATATGGCATCCTGCACAAGCCATACATTTTATAGTTGCACATATAAGGTTTGCAAAAAATTTACTCCAACTTAAACATTTAAGAGCAGATCGCACATGAGCAATTTGTCCAGCTGTAAATCTGTCCTTAGTGACAGTACATTAATTACAGGATGTATTGTACCTACTGTAATATAAGAATGTTTTCCCCTATGTGTACCTTATGTTCTTCTTTCTTCCTTTTGTTTTCTTTATTTTGCCCTCTCTCATTCTGTTTCTCATTCTCTAGCTTTTTCTCTCTTTCTTTCTTTGTCTCTTTTTTTGTTCTCTTATCCTCTCTCATTAGTTCTCTCTTCTTTGCATGTTTCCTTTCTTTCTCTTATTCGTTCTGTCACTCTTTCTATTTTTCTTCACTTGTCACATGTTCTGTTGATGCTTTCTTGGCAACATATATATTCAGTTGATATTTGATGTTTTAAATCCTATCTCTCAGCTGGCTATTACATGGAGTAGGCATTCAACCAAAACAAATTTGTATAGTTATTATTATTTCAAGCTTAGCATTTGATTTGATACCCATGCTCTAACAAATGATGAGTGCTAAGCTGACATCTGAAGCATGGCGTGACTGCTGAACAATCTCACTAGTATCGAGTGACATATCTCTCACATTGGGATGTATTGCTATATCAGAACTGAGATAGAGGGGCCCCTTCACCTAAAACATTATGAAGTGTAAATGTGGAGCATTAAAAATTGTATATACCATTATGTATATTGTATTAGCAGATTTGCAAACAAATATGTGGGTTAAGAGAAAATGGTGCTTTAAAAGTCTATGCTGTTTCATTTTTATGACATAGCTTTATGGCACCATATGCCAAAGAAATACTACAATGGCCCGAGCTTAGATATTAACAACACAATCCAAAATAGCGACAGGTAGAGAGTTTTCTGTTTCAGTTTTTAATGTTTGGATATTTCCTATGTATTCTATATGCAACAAGTAATATTTGGTAATTAATAAGAGCTCACAATGCAGTTATTTATTATTAATACTTTTATACCTCAGATTTTAAAATTATCTTGTCATTTAATAGTTTTATGTATGTTTTGTGTTTAAAAATAAAAATAATACAAAATGGAAACATATATATATATATGGCATACAATGTTTCTGTTCTGCAGAAATGGCAGCTACTGGGGCCCCTGTGATTTGCTTGCACCCTGAGGGGCATCTCCATCTGCCCTGAAATAAAGACAGCACATTTTTTTTTTAAATAAATATTTTTTTTGTCACTGCTGACACTAGCATGCTTTATTTATAACATGCGTTAAATAAACTGGTTTGGGGGAAAAAAATACTACAATGGAGATCAACCTACATACCACAAAATCTGTCATAAACTGGAGAGAGCACAGACTATCATAAAACACATATTACTCTCAATGTATGCATTTGTGTACAATTGTAATAGCATAACATATCCCCCCCTTTATGATGTATGGTGCTTTTGTCCTAAAAGACCGAAGCAACAAAAACTCAGTGATCAGTAGCCAGGGACACCGTTTACAGTCTTAACAAACACTTTGAGTGCCGGCTACGTTTTCATTGTCAGACTGAGCTCCCTGCAGCGGGATCCAAAACACTGTTCATGGTGGCGGTGGGGTGCTTGATATACTGTTAAGACCATCCTACCGTTGCTTGGGCACTATATATATTAGGACGGCATAAAACGTCCTACCATCACTAAACAGGAGCTACAATTACAAAATCTCTCCCATATTAGTTTGGTCACTAGATACACCAGTGATGTCTCCTAAATAAAACATAATAGAAATAAGGATGAGAATATAAACCAAAAGTAGCAGAACAGGGCTGATTTATTAAAAAGTAGAAAATGTTGACAATACTGCCTTTTCAACTTAAGAGTCTGAATAGTTGCCTCTGTATGTACAATGTACAACATATACAATAAATACAGATATACACAAAACTGTTTTTAAAAATGGAACTTGTGGGGGGGGGGAAATGATCCCATAATTGTAGATTTCCAGAATTTTTTTTGCATTGGAGATGTGTATGTTATATCCATATTTGTTTTAAGTGGAAATTATAATTTTTACCTTTTAAAAATGTAAAGAAATTGGGATGAATATTTGTTTTGTTCAGCATTTTTACTGAGCTTAGACCCATCTGCACTACATTCGCTAGTTAGCATTAGATAACGACTTATTTAATATGCAAAATAAATAAATGATATGCACAACTTTCCCTTAATTTAATCATCTGTTGTTGAAGTGTGTGAATTCCCCAAAGAAACAAAACATTCTGTTTTCTGGGTAAGCTGAGGTTCTCTTGAGAGGCCTGGATAGCTGGTCGGTGATGTCAGAATATTCATGTCTTGCACTGAATGATTTGCAGATGTGTGGCAGCATCAGGCTCTCATGGGAGTTGAATATTGTCATTTCCAGTAGGCCGGCTGCAGTGCCAGCTCCAAATGGCAAGTTGTTCTCTCAGCAGCGGCTACACTGTGCCAGACAAACCCTAAGAGACAATCCATTAACATGAATGTTGTCTATGCAGGGCCCTGTCAAATTGTTTTCTACTTCCAACAGCACTGTTTATTTACCCCAGAAGAACCCTGTTACAGCAAGACTTTACCATTGTATCCTACCCCTGGGAACCCACACTACCACTAACTATATCACACTATTTCTTCTACCCGGCAAACCCTGCTAGCTATCTATACTATCCCAATCTAACCCATGCCACAACATCTCTCCACCTCAGCTAGGGTTGCCACCGTTTCCTCAAAAAAATACCGGCCTTGCTATTGTCTCCGCAGACATAACATTGGACTTAAGCCATTTTTTACGTGCCTGCTGGTAAAATACCGGCTGGGTGGCAACCCTAACCTCAGCAGTGTGTTACTCCCATTGGAGCCACATCATGGTGTCATCAATAACAAGCTTGACTGTTTTAGAATATTTTCTGCTCCCAGAAGAAGTTAAAATTGCACTTTCTTACCAGATCATCCCTACAACAAACATTCCCCTAGCAGATTGTATTTACCACCTGAAGATGTGTGTTACACACTGATACAATATGTATATCAGGATTCAGACACAATTCATCCTTTTTCCAATCTTTGCTTACTTGAAGGAAGCAAGGGTTAAAGAATACGTCCTACTTGTCCTACGATGTGCATCTTAATAGATAGATACAGTTTTACTCTCTGCTGTGTCTCACAGCTGAGACACAGCAGTTCTAGTGGCTGGTGCGCACTGACAGTGTCAGCGCATGCATAGCCAATCAGAGTGAGGTCTCACCTTGCTGATCCCATGCAAAAACAAGGGTCTATCTCTGCACAAACAGAGAGAGACCATCACAGACCAGACCAGCCTACCTCCCATGGAAGCATGGCCACTGCTGGTCAGAGGATAACCTAGCATATACCAAAGTACCATGTATCAAAAGTACAAACCAGATTATCCTCCGACTGGGGACAGCTCATTTTTCACTTGTCCTTTTATATTAGAAACACAGGTGAAAAATAGTTTAGTCGTCCTAGGAGGTGCAATATCCTGCACACAAAAGTTTGTGAGAAATTAAAATCTTCCTTGTATTTTTAATTCCTAACACTTTCGTGAGCAGTTGTCTGTATACATCCCCCCCATTATATTGTCGCCCTCCACCACAGAAACATGTATCAGGGGGTTTATTGACTAAAAGTGAACTGACAAGTGAATTGCAAACATCAGGCATTAATAGCTGAGTTAGAAAAAAAATTGACCTTTCAGAGATGTTTTTTTCCAATGCCTTCTACAAAAGTAGCGAGTTCCACTGTATTGTTTGCCCCAGTAGCACTGTCATTCCTGATCTGCCTGTGTATCAAATTACAGAGTGTTCAGTAAGTATCATTTCCTAAATATATAGGGCTTTATTCATGAATTGCGGGGTATTAAGCACGAAATTTCAAACTTATCTCCAAAAGTAGTTGAGCTGGAAAAATTCTCCAATTCGGCTCAGTGGGAGAATGTTTTCTGCTTGGCAACTTTGGTCTTATGTTTAAAATTCCCTTGTTAATCCCTGCAATTCTGTCTTTCATGACTAAAGCCCTAAGACTTATATTTTGGTTTTAGTGGCTGGTCACATTCTGCCATTCCTTTTGCAATGCCCAGTCACAGTGTATTCTTGACTCCAGTAGTGTGCCATGTCATTCAGTTTGCTTCCTCCCAATTACAGACGTCTATTTATAGAAGCTATCACATGCTAGCAGAACATTTTAACCCATATAATGAATATTCCATGTGGATTGAATCTCAAAAACAAATATCCTCATTATTAAATAGCCACATCCTTTCAAAAACCTGAAGAAAGTATAATTTTTATCCGCTTATTCCATGCACCAGTCATTGTTCCTTCCTAGATTTCAGCCCCCACTGTCTTTTGTAACTTTGTAAAAAGTGGGCATTTGCAGCCTTTTTATAATACTGAAGGTTTATAACAGCAAATGTTTCAGGTTTCTAGACAACTCTCTGTAAAATGGATTTTTTGTTCAGTAATCAGTGAGGTGAGAGTGTAGCAGAATCCAACTAATTTCTTGTGTGGTATCTAAGATTTAAGTATTCTTGTAGAAATGGAGCAGTAACCATGGAAACCAATGGGATGTTCCTGATTGCTCCACTTTTTAGAACTTTGCCCATGACCTTTATAAATGTTTGTGATTTGATTTTAATTAAAGAATATGTGTGGCACTTGATTTCATTTAAGGAATAAGTGGATGAATAATAAACTGACATGAAAATATAAAAACCTGTCTGAACACCAGAATAAATGTAGAGAAAATAAAGATTAAACCTAGAGAATTTTTTTTTTTTAAAACGTGATCTTTTCACCGTCCACAGCAGTCATGGCTAAATAGTAAAGTGTAAAGAGATTCATCATAGGCGCTTGATAACTGATGTGAAATTTAACTTGAACTGAAAAGTTTTAAAAACACATCCATCAAATTGAAATAGCTATTTGCTAGTCTTTATTTTTTGGACAATGCAAACTGTAGGTGCCCTTTAAGAACCTTAAAAAACTACTGTTGCGCATAGCTGAATAATGGCTCTGCCCAGTTTTGCCTGACCTGTTTTTTGCATCCAAATTGTTGAATGGGATGATTGTTGTTTTTTTCTAGGGCTAGAAGCAAATCATGACCTGCCTCGCTTTTCAGTCCTTCATGGAGCTATGTAACATTTATTAATTGAATGATATCAGACTGCTTACAGTCTGTGGCTCCATACAGCCCAGTTTCATGGAATGAAATGGATTGTTATGGTGGCAGGGTTCATTAGTAAATCATTCAGCTCTCCAATCATGCCAACTGCATAAAGGAGTCAAGAAGTATCAGTTATTGTCCAAATCAGGCTAACAAAGTACTTCAGTAGTAAAAGGACGTTGGCACCTGAAAAATAAAAACATACATCTGTGAACAAGGATTAGACTTTTTCAGACTTTACACATAGCCCACCACATAAGACATTTTCACAGAGCCTCCTATGGCCACTTGATTCTGGACAGTACGATTGCCTACCAGCCATGCTGTTGACTCCATAGACTTAACATTGGCCTCAAAATTAATTTTTACTGGCCTGCCAATAAACTATTGTCTGGGTGGCAACTCTACTGGACTGCTAGATTCTGTACATGATGCTTGCTGCCTTGTAGCAGGCAACAGGCAAAACAAGCTCAACTGAACACAGGCAGGACTTATGGGTCTATTCAATAAAGAGATGGGAATATCAATCTAGCCGAGTTGGAAAAACTCTCCAATGCAGCTGAATGGGAGAATTTTTGCAACTGAGCTACTTTGGACTTAAATTTGAAATTCCGGTTTCAATTCTCTGCAATTCTTTCGTTATTTTATTTTTTTCCTTTATCTTTTTATTTATTTTTTATTTTTTTAGTGCGTGGGTCATTTCTATCCAAGGATTTTGAACTCAGCATTTTCATTTTGATCAAATTAACAATTGAAGTAGCCATGTAAAGTTTGAATGTTAATATAAACATGATTTGAGATTCACAGATTACCTTAGCATGTGTGCATCTACAATTTCTGATTTATCTGTTTTTATTTTTATCACATATTAAACAAAAAGCACAAAATTCTTTTGTTATTGAGTAGACCCTTATATCATCTAACCTGATTCTTATCTGCCGCCACATTCTAGCTTGGAGGAAAGACGTAACAGGGGGGATATGTTAGAAACATTTAAATACATAAAGGGAATCAACACAGTAAAGGAAGAGAGTATATTTAAAAGAAGAAAAACTACCACAACTAGAGGGCATAGTCTAAAATTAGAGGGGCAACGATTTAAAAGTAATATCAGAAAGTATTACTTTACTGAGAGGGTAGTGGATGTATGGAATAGCCTTCCAGCAGAAGTGGTAGAGGTAAACACAGTCAAGGATTTTAAGCATGCGTGGGATAGACACAAGGCTATCTTAGCTATAAGACCGGGAACGGGGGACTAATAAAAGTACTCAAAACAAATTGGGCAGACTAGATGGACCGAATGGTTCTTATCTGCCGACACATTCTATGTTTCTATGTTTCTGTAACCTGTAATGCCCAGTGAGTCTCTCACATTTTCCCGCTCACTTGAGTTTTTACAGAGGGAACATATCTGTGAATATCAGACTAGTCCCACACACAAACAATAGGATATACCCATCTGCACTGAGGATACAGTAATCTCATTTGAATGTGTCAGGCAATCAGAGCCCTTGTCAGAGTATGGGTTCCACGGGAGATAACATTTGCTTTCTTATAGAAAGCCCCATGAGAATATTTCAATAACTGTGAAACCAGCTTAACCAAGCACAGACAGGCCTGAAAGGTCAACTCTGCTAAAAAAAAAAATATATATATACTTTTAATTAAATTGGTCAGGCCAACATTATCATTAATTAACATTAACCAATATTCCCTACATTTATGGGAGCAAACATACTACAAGAATCTTTGGAATTGGAATATTTGCTTTTTATTACCCTATTCATAGTTCATTTAATTTGCTTTGTTATTTAGGACCATTTTTTAAACAAATTTCGAATTTATTGCGTTACCCAGAATAAAATTGATTGAGATAATATATTTATATATATTGATATAGAAATAGAAAAATACATAGATATTTGACCGAGTAAACACTGGAAAAAAGCAAAGTTGCCCAAACTAGTGTATGTAGTTTATATATATATATATATATAAAAAGTTCCCTTTTTAAAGTATGTTTTAGAAGTATGGCGGAGTCAACACAGTCATCTTTTAAAAGATTCTGTGTTTAAAGTGAGATCACCTAAAAGCCTTGGAATAAGACAATAATAGGCAGTATTCATCCAACAAAGCCGTGATAAGATAACACAGCTCACAGAGAATGTGTCCGTTTAATCATATGCATGAAAGAGCATACACATTATATAATTCCACATGATCACGAGCAGGAACATACATCACCAATTCCAACATTTGCCTCTTGTTTGTCAGGCAACTCATAGCACATTTAAGCAACATGATACTCTGCCCTTCTAAAAGAAAATAATGGCCAAATAGTGATCATCTTATCAGAGAAGAGCCACAGATGATGGAGAGTACTCAGCCCTGGTAGACTCCTGACGCCGTCTCTAATGATGTACAGCTAGAAAAATGACACCATTCTGCCCTGTAATTTGATACAAATAATTTGGGAGTACAGCTATTTATTTCCTACAGGAATGGGTCATGATTTAGCCATGATGCGTGCAGTGAGAGGAAACCTCTGTCACCATGGCTCTTTTGGACTGAGTGCTAGCGGCTGTGAATCATTGCGGACATGTGGAGGGACATGTATAAAAACGCTGTAAAGTGTTGGGAGGGGTGCAAACGGGCACAATCGCCATTTATGTACAATTGCAATTGTGCCCTTTTTTTTTTTATAAATCCCAACACTTTTCAGTGAGGTAGACGGACCTCTGCCAAAGAGTGCTCGGAGGAGATTTCCCAATGAGTGTCAGCATAACCAGAATGTACATAACCGTCAGAGATGGCGCAGTTTCTCGAAATTTGTCAGAAATCAGCTTCATACAGAGGCACACATGCCGAATGCAGCAGTGCTTGGCACTATCACCATGTGCGCCGTGTTTATACATCGCCTCTATTATTTACAGATCCTTATTACAATTTTCCCTGTGTCCTAAGGGAGCTTTGATTTACTTGATGAACTTGGAAGATGGACTGATTACTGGTATCTAACCATTACTTTCAGTTATGCTGTATCTGACATTCTTTTTGTTATAAATCATTCTTTAAATAGAACTTCCGGTACATGTGTGTTTCGTGCATTTATTCCACACCCCTTGCACCCTACACATACACTCCTGAACATCTCTGATTGTGCCGACTGCCACAGGCACCTCTTTACTGCAGTACTAAGGGGCAGAGCACTAGCTGTGCCTAGGGTTACTACTTTTTCTCCCATGCTACATTATCCATAGACCTAACATTGGCCTCAAGTCACATTTTTTTTACTGGTAAAATACAAGCAGGGTGGCAACCCTAGTTGTGCCATGAAGTATCATCTATTTACTAAGCAGTGAATAGTAGTGCCAAGTTTCCATTCCATTGTCAGTTCACCACAGTTCAGTGTTTAGTGAATTGCAGGCTTGGGTACCTACATTGTTCAAGGTGGACATTTACTGTACATTTAATGATGCTCTGTGGACCTTCACCAAAGATACTGATCTTCTTATACAGATACTGCTTATACCTGGTAGTATTGATTAAAACAGTTTTAAACTTAACAAAAAAAAAAGCACATTTTAAAGATATCATCACTTTAAAACCCTGTGGACTAATTGCTACCTATTGATTGTTGTATCGTTTAATGCGAGGAGGAAGGGACATTGTAGAATATATATAAATCTCTGCTTGTGCAATGTATCATTTTTACCCCCATCAGCCTTCTCAATGATGTCACTTTTCAAGCCACTAAAGGTATTTTACCCTATAAAACAGGCACATATTCATGTTAAAAGACATTAAAAAAACAATGCTTCACAACACACCAATTATATGCTAACATCCTTTGTGATGGCAGTGTTTACTGCTCACCGCTCATCTGGATTCTTCACAATCTCACCATGTTCTCTAACCCCCTCCTGCTGTCTCGCTGCATTTTATTACTGGAGGGCATTCACATCCTTGCTTGGATTCTTGACGACTGTAGAGTGTCTAAGCAGTCAGGTGCTGAATTTAAACAGTCAGGTGTTGTCACGGCAACTCTGTGTTGCATCTCGCTGCCATGGAAACCAAAGTTAAGAAAGCTAATGTGGCTACAAAGCACACGGCCTAGTTCTATTTTTCACGAGCTGGAACTTTGTAAGAAAAAAAAAATGATACAGAGAAATCTCAGTGGTTTAAACAGATAGCACAGAAAACAAAGGAGATTGCATTTGTGTACTTATAAACCCATTGTCTGTACTGAGGATTATAATGATACAGTATAAATAGAACAACAATCATATATAATGGATGCATTTATGTGTAAATATGTATAGACATGTACTATGTGTATCAGCATACAATCAGCAAATTACAGTATTTAAAAGATGGATCACTATACCTTCACAAAACGATCTTAAAACCAGTGTTAAAATATATATATATATACTTCAGTTTCTTTGGTAGTGTATGTGGAGTAAATCTTCTTTGTAGATAGATCAAATGTCACACTTTTAGTCACTCCCCCAGAAAAAAAAAGTGTGCCACTTTGGTCATTTGAAATATTGGGAGGTATACTATGTAGCAGGTCAGTTAGAAAAAAAAAATGACATTTATAAATTCTCACACCAAATACTGTTTAAATGATCAAATTCATTCATGAGTTGAACTTGGCTTACACCTGTCAAACTGTATTTGGAAGAATTCCGGTTTTGTATAAGTTTTTGTTTTTCTAAAATGAATGGGAAAAAAAGCAAAATTTAGAACCTTGGGTTTAAAAGATAATAAAGTAAAAATATATATTTTTCTTCTCCCAGAAATATAAACCATATTACATTTATTTTAAAGCAGACAAACTGCAGCCTTCTAGTTTGTTGAGACACTACATCTCTCATCAACAATTATAGGGCTTCAGTGAGACAGCATTGCTTTAAAAAAATACAGTTTCATTTATGTCAAAGAAATAGCCACAGGTGCACAAAAAAAAAGAAACTAACTCTTAAAATGAATGCTTTTTGAATGTGTCTAGATGCCCTACTCGCCGATCCTTATTGAAATGATTAGATATGTCTATCAGGTGAAGCATTTAACTGACATACACTGACTTTAACTTTCTTGTTCCTGAGAAAGGAGATGCTCAGCACTGTTTAATGGATAGATGATGTTCTAGTCCACACTACAAATGCCTTACATGACCTTTAGCAGCACAGCAGGCTCATATCTCCCTCCCATATCAAGCTGCTCCCAGTGTGAACATATATGGCAGAAATCTACCGGCACAGAGGAGAATTTTACAGGCAGAAGATACTGTATAAAGAATACATAAGAAACTTACAACCTGCTTGATAGAATCAGAGAAACCCTCATATAAGACTGGGAAAATGACCACATCTGTTTTCTTTAAATCATATAAAAAAAATGGGCACTGTTAACAGTACAATGTAGATTGTAGTCTTCATCTCAACCAGTGCAGCCAAGAAATAAGCATTATACATAGGTGTTCCTGAATAGTGATGAACGGTAATGCAAAGGATGATGTCACCTGTATGACAGTCTGACCTACTTCTCCTACCCTGGCTTCTCTCCCTCTGTCATGTTGCATGTCGGGGACTGTCTGTCAGCCATCTCTACCTAGATGTCTGACCAATTCTTAACTCATTCTCTCTAAAACAAAGCTTATAATCTACCCTCCCCTTAAGCGCTGTCCCTGTACCTGACTTCAGTGCTACTGCTGAAGATGTTACAATTGTACCCACTGACCAACCCAATATCTTGGGGTTGTCTTTGACTCCGCTCTCTCCTTTGACCCTGGCCAAATCATGTCGTTTACACCTAAGGAACATTGTGCACATTCGCACATTCCTCATCGAAGAGGCTGCAAACTCGTGAACTCTTGTCTCGACTGCTGGAATCCTCTCCAAAATGGCCTTTCTCCCTTGAAATTTATTTAAAATGCAGCTGCCAGGCTCTTCTTTCTCGCTTGTCTCTCCATGAAGATTGCTGCTCTTGGCAAAGCTCTTTTCTATCTTTAACCTACAAAGATACTACCTTACGTGATTCCTATGTTCCTCAAGTGGACTAAGGCTCTCTTCTTGTTACCTCTTCCCATTCGCCCCTGCAAGACTTTACTCGAGGGTTCTCTGTAAATCGCCACATAGCTGGTATTTTACCTGCTGGCCATAAAACATGTGGGCAATGTTAAGTCTATGGAGGCAGTATGCTGGTATTTTTGAAAGAGAAGGTATCAAGTCTAACCAGTACAAGAACTGGGTGTCTGGAATGCACTTCATTATCATTTAGGCTACATGTATGTCTTGTAGACATACATAAGTTTTAATGTGTCTGTGCTCTGTACTGTGTATGACATCACTCTCTGGCACCACAGGAAAAGTACATTTTCTCTGGGCAAGTTAGTTGCATATGCTGCCACCAGGTGGTGTCATGGACGGGCGCAGCATCAGCACATCGGAAAAAAAAACCCATTTCATCTGAATCTATCCATTTACTTGCAATTCTACAAGTGCCATGTATAGATCTTTTTACTATGCTGTTATTACATTCACTTTCACAATAAATGTTATAGTTCCAGAATAGAGACATATATTTCAGATTACCATGTCTGGTTGTTTTGTGTTTGGCATGTGAATGATACCGCAATAAGGAGAGGATTATGGTTAACAGATGATGACCACACAAAGAGATTATTGAAAAAAGAAGTTACCGAAAGGACATATGTCATAAAAAAAAATAAGTTATGTCTAATTGAAAGTGTAGGCATTTTAATAGAAATGCATTTAATGAAAGAATACAGTACCTTGGCGAGCCCTTTGTTTGTACATCACTGTAAGGAGGCAGACATCTTGTTGCAATCTCTCTATTAAACATTGCTTATTTTTTTTGCTGACAGTTGCCTTTTAAAACTAATTTGTCTTACTTTTGTATTTCAAAATAATCATATTCATAGGACACGCTTTATAATGCATTTAATAGAGTCTGAGTCCTCCGATACTGAGATCATAGTTGTCAATAGTCCCATTTCACTGCTGTCTAATGTATAACAGCGATTGCACCTTTTTTTTTTTAAATACATCCTGAAAATGTTTATTGAGCTGCAATGGCAGTTCCACTATTTCATTTATTTTTCATTTTTTTTACAAAAAGTACAAATCTGGCAACTGGCCACGTATATCTCTAGCTTCTCGCGTTATACAACTGGTGCAGGTGGATATATTCATACCTACCAAGTGTCTCTATTTAGGAGGGACAGTCCCTACTTTTTATCCAAATCCCCCTGTCCCTCTCTCCTCCTCTATTGTCCCTCTTTTCTGGGAGCTCAGAATATTTAGTTTGTATAACTCTATCACAGAGAACTCACAATACAGACAGTTTAAACTGCAGTAAATGTATTGTTATATTCATTTGTGTAAATAAAATACGTATTTCTTGCTCTAAATGACTTATCAAATTACATAACTAGTTACCTTCTGGCCATAAAGTCACTGAAAATGTCTGACTGATAAAGCCCCACAGTCACACCTTCAAGGATGGCTTTCTAGCAAATGGCAATGGTAGTATCTATGGCTAGAAATAAACAGTTAAAACCAAAGCAGTGACTGAAATTTACAATAACCTCTAGTAGGTGGTCCCATGACTATCTTATTGATATTGACTTATTGATTATTCTAGGTGTTTCATTGTTCCAATCATGTAACTAGTATCCTAACCTTTCTTATTATACTGTCCTTTCCAAAAGGTACATATTGATCAGCTATGTCTTACTGATGCCACTTTATTTTGATTGGCTATTAAATACAATTAGCTGTAACATTCTGGTGCAGGGTCAGCTGATAGTGCTACAGTGCGCCCTCTGCACCAGCAATTATTGCCTCACAGCCAGTAAGGTGCAATAGCTTCCAAGTTCAATGGAAACTCTCACCGCAATTAACCATTTTTTTTTTTAGCTGGGTCTGTTATCCAGGAAAACAAATCTGTGAATAACATTTGGAGTGGTGCAGCATGGTATTATTATAAGACCACAGAGCATAGATTATGTTTGAACTCTAATTTTCTCCAACAACTGAGGCTTGTGGTCAGAGTAGAATGTGAAGTGACAGCACAAGGACCAACCAAAGGTCTAACCTACGATAGGTTTGTTAGGGGATTTCAGAGTGAGTTTATTCAGTGGGAATTCAGAGATGGTGAGAGGGGAATTTCAACAATTCCACTGTGTTTAAAAGCATAGCAACAGCCTAATCCAAATCCAATTCAGCAACCGAAAAAACCCAGGTTCGAATGTTCCCCATTGAAAGTAATGGGAGGCAAAATGATCAAAGCAGTTTTTGAGACTAAGTCAAACTTGGGTGCCGAGTCAGGGGACTGAGCCTTGGCAGAGATCCAAGGGAACCAGAACCAGAAGTCCAACTAGGTTAAGTTGATAGTCCCTCCCTAAGATTTACATCACGTTGTCATCAGTTGACCAAATTTGCAATGGATTTTCGTCTTAGTTTTAGTCCTATTTACTTAGTTTTTATTTCGTTTTTTTCACTGAAAACATGCAGTTGACAAAAACTATGACGAAGATGTTTAGTCGATGTAAGCTGCAGATTAGACCCAATAGAAAATAGTCTATATCAATTGGGCAGCTACAATCAAAAAGCTGTGACAATTTAGCATCCTGGATGGTAAAGAAAAAAAAAAATTTACATGCTAATAAAGTGACAAAATCATTATTCAAGATTTGTAGTCTCAGGGATGTTGTTATCTATAACAAATGGTCACCGTGCCCACCACACAAAGAACATTAGAAATGAGAGCAAAATAAAACAGACACAAACAACAACACAAAAATCAAATGCACTGGATATACAAACTAAAACACTGAGCAAATATAAACTGACACACAGGGTTCTCTTCACTGTGTACAGAGAAGAGAATAAAAGATTTGTATTCATTAGAGGGACAACTTCTGTATCTCTGTGAGCCTGTCAGTGTGTGGTTAAGGTCTAAGTGAATCATCTCACTAATGCATTATATGTTGTAAAACAAAACTGCCCACATTTGCTCATGTACTACGTGGTACAACAACCCACTATTGTTGTATTTAGGATGATGTACATAAAAAAGTACATTCTGCTTCTCGCTGTACCCATGATCCTCAGTGGCTTGGAATGATTTCATTTGAGAAGGGGCACATTATTCCATATGAATTGAGGCTTCTGCCAGCGGTGGGAGATTTACTCATTAAAAGACAACTGTAGGCAAAGAATTAAGTTATGTTACAATGCAAAACTTCATCAAGTGTAGGCGTTTTAAATAGAAATTAAAGAATACAAATAAAGTACCTTTTGTGAGCCCTCTTTGCTTGTATAGCACTATCAGGGGGCAGACACAGAGAGGGCTCAATGAGGTTCTATATTTGTATTCTTTCATTAAACTTTTCTATTAAAATACCAATGCAATTGTTTAAATAAACATAAATTAATTATTTTCAGCAGTTGTCCTTTAAAGAGACCTATAAATAAGGAGTTGGCTTCCGCAGTGTTGCTTCCTATTAAGTACAATTGGTTTTAGTTCTGTAACCTTCAAACATCAGCTGGCGAAAATTAGATTGCTGGCCCTACTGGCAGGTACTGGCTGAACCTGAAACCAAGTACAAAACTGTTCACAATGTCGGTACTATATAAAGATAACATTATTCAGGGTAAATGATTGCAAGCCCTTCACTGCATGACGAATACTAATCTTTAATGTATGTACACTTTGTTTTTCTACAGTACCATCTGTGTACTTGAAACTTCACAGATGTAAGATGGATAACAAAATACACAGGTCTATCTTTAACAAATGGAGGAGCTCAGAAATAAAAGCTCTCTTTATATTTAGTTCTGTGAAGAATAGGCATCTTTTAAGGTAGTTTAGATACTGATGGATTATTTGCTCCAGCTTCTCCTACATGCTGACAGCCAAGAGTTTGATTGGCAGCAAATCCAAATATGACTATTGACTCTTCTGCTGTGAGGATTAAGTTGATGGTAAGCAGTGTTTTGGAAAGAAATCAGGAGACCTACTTTTAGAGGTTAATTGTGATGACTACTACAAACATGTAGTAGTCCTTAAGTAGGTAATAAAAGGATTACTCCATACTGAAAAAGAATTAATTTCTATTTATTTTTTACTTTAAAAAACAAATAAATGTATTAATTAGTTGAAATGGGGTCCCACGGACTGGTTCAGTTGCCCCTTGATTATAGCTAAGCAGACAAAAAAATTTAGCTAAGAAGAGATCTCCACTCCAGTGTTTGGGACAGTGGAGAATGTATACTGCGCATGTGCAGGCGGTTTGAACATTCACAGTAGAGCTGTCGCTTAAGTGACAACAATAGCACATATTTGCAGTTGCCGGTGGGACATGTTGGTTGGCATGAGTAAGGGACACATATATTCTTAACTGGTGTCCCCCATGTTACACCACTGGCCAGGCATGTTACTCAGTCCCCTGTGTTCCACCACTGACCAGGCATGGTACTAAGTCCCCCTTGTTCCACTGCTGGCTAGGCATGGTACTAAGTCCCGCTTGTTCCACCACTGGCCAGGCATAGTACTAAGTCCCCCGTGTGCCACCACTGGCCAGGCATGGTACTAAGTCCCCCGTGTGCCTCCACTGGCCAGGCATGGTACTCAGTCCCCCGTGTGGCACCACTGGCCAGGCGTGCTACTAAGTCCCCCATGTTCCACCACTGGCCAGGCATGGTACTAAGTCCCCCTTGTGCCACCACTGGCCAGGCATGGTACTAAGTCCCCCGTGTTCCACCAATGGCCAGGCATGGTACTAAGTCCCCCGTGTTCCACCACTGGCCAGGCATGGTACTTAGTCCCCCGTGTGCCACCACTGGCCAGGCATGCTACTAAGTCCCCCGTGTGCCACCACTGGCCAGGCATGCTACTAAGTCCCCCGTGTGCCACCACTGGCCAGGCATGCTACTAAGTGCCCAGTTTGCCACCACTGGCCAGGCATGGTACTAAGTGCCCAGTTTGCCACCACTGGCCAGGCATGGTACTAAGTCTTAGTAGTTTACGAGTAAGCGCTATTAGCGCAAAATGCGTCAAGCCTATTGACTACCGGTTTGCCACCTTGTTTTTTCCATTATTTTTTCTGTGCACGACTTACCTTGTTTGGAATGGAATAAATTACTTTTACACTTCCATTTCCGACTTCTACCTACTTTCGTTGATGGTACTAAGTCCCCCATGTGCCACCACTGGTCAGGCATGGTACTAAGTCCCCCATGTGCCACCACTGGCCAGGCATGGTACTAAGTCCCCCGTGTTCCACCACTGGCCAGGCATGGTACTAAGTCCCCCGTGTTCCACCACTGGCCAGGCATGGTACTAAGTCCCCCGTGTTCCACCACTGTCCAGGCATGGTACTAAGTCCCCCGTGTTCCACCACTGGCCAGGCATGGTACTAAGTCCCCCGTGTTCCACCACTGGCCAGGCATGTTACTAAGTCCCCCATGTGCCACCACTGGCCAGGCATGGTACTAAGTCCCCCGTGTTCCACCACTGGCCAGGCATGGTACTAAGTCCCCCGTGTTCCACCACTGGCCAGGCATAGTACTAAGTCCCCCGTGTTCCACCACTGGCCAGGCATGGTACTAAGTCCCCCGTGTTCCACCACTGGCCAGGCATGGTACTAAGTCCCCCGTGTTCCACCACTGGCCAGGCATGGTACTAAGTCCCCCATGTGCCACCACTGGCCAGGCATGGTACTAAGTCCTCCATGTGCCACCACTGGCCAGGCATGGTACTAAGTCCCGCGTGTTCCACCACTGGCCAGGCATGGTACTAAGTCCCCCGTGTTCCACCACTGGCCTGGCATGGTACTAAGTCCCCCGTGTTCCACCACTGGCCAGGCATGGTACTAAGTCCCCCGTGTTCCACCACTGGCCAGGCATGGTACTAAGTCCCCCATGTGCCACCACTGGCCAGGCATGGTACTAAGTAGGGAAAAAAACGATCCAGGTTTCCATTTAGAGGAAAATGGAGTTGGGGCAAGGAATCATAGAGATAAAGTATACGTATGGGTTAATCCTACATAATGACACTAACCAATCAAACAGGAAGTATCAAGGGTTATTTGTAGGGAGCTAAAATGGCCAGTGTTTACAGATTCTGAAAGGTCCTGCTAAGAGAGCTCAGTATCCCCTTGTTCAGATTCTTGTCTTTCACCAGTAACCAATTCAGCATGAAATGAAAGCAAAGAGAGAAAAGAAACAGTAACAGGTGCAGGCAGTGCAGAGACTTGTGTTGCTATGGAAACCTCTGACTAACTCAGCTGGCAGATCTAGGGGTAGCACACCTTTACAAGGGCAAAATGCAGATCGATGTTGGGTCTTCTTTATTATAGGTCAAGCCTCTCTATATAAAGAAAGTCCGCGTGGGGCCACACGAATCCACATAGTGTGTAGACCAAGAGCAGGGAAGGTGATTCTCTAGACAACTCCCATCACCTTCAGTCAGCCAGAGCACACGGAATCCAAACATTGATTTGTTCCCCAGCAGGGCAGCTTCTTTACTGTGGATAGGAATCTGTATCTAAGTGAGGACACAACACTTGAAAAAGGTTATTGGGAAGGTTGCCAGAATGATGTATCGCTGTTTGATAGTAAGGATCGTTGCCCATTGGGACCCCCACTGGCTTATATTGAAACTTATGTATTGGGCGTGACTGATCGGCAGAATGCAGCCAGAGTTTGCAAATATCTCCCAGGGAGTGAATGAAAATCTCCTAAGTGGTGAAGCAGTGTTACTGTGTGAAATCACATCCTCCTCGATGGAATACATTGGAAGCGACGTATAAACCTCTGAGCAGCTAAAGTGTCAGACAATGTTAATCAGGTTTAATCATTGAGATCCCATGGATAAGAGTGATTTCACTTTTTTTTTTTAATCCATCTGTTTTTGCACCTGAAATTGTGCTGCCCAAAGGGGAGTCAGAGATTTTCAGCATGTTTTTCCTATAATTGGTTTGTGCTAAGCTAGAGCATTGGAGTAACCCAGAAGTTTGGCACTAACACAGGTAGTTTGTTCCTTTTAAAGATTTTCAGAGATTTTTATTTTCTTACACAGTTAAAATGTTTTTTGTTTTAATTCATGGATTTATTAAGGTTTTTAATTACTTTGACCAACCTGCACCTTAATCCAAAGTGCTACCCCCCCTTAAATTCTAGAGAATTAAAATGAATCATGTCTTCAGTAAATGGCTTTAGGCCACTTGGTCAGGTCAGAACAAAGACCTGCTCCAGGGTGTATTGTGGTCCTCAAGGCCTTAGAGGATTCAATGCTTACAGAGAATGCTGTGTTGAAAACTCCAGGAAGTAAAGCCAGTTTATTTGCTATTCCATGTGCATGCTACCATATCACTTTGCATGCTGAGCTTAATAAATTCTATTGTGCAGAGCCAGGAAAGACAATTAAAGGGGCAGGAAAACCCAATTCATTTTTTTGGGATCAATGTAACAATTTAATTATTTGTGATTTTTGGGCAAGTTTTGATGTTCCATGATGAACATTTGTGGTTGCCACCTGTTCTTTGAAAATATACTATGCTGTGCTATTGCCTACATAGACTCAACATTGGTCTCAAGCCAATTGTTTACTGACCTGCCTTCAACACTGCTTCAACACACCTGGGCTTCCGTTGACACCACTGTTTGAGGATGAGACTAACAAGTCAATATATTTGGGTATCCAGTGCTTGCATTCCCAGAGGCATATCCTGTCCCCTGAGTAGTAGGTGTGTGATGAACTGGCAGCACACCTACGTGAAATATATCCAAGAGGCTGACAGCAGCAGCAAAATCAGCATCAGAGTCACTCTGTTGCCAATTCGACCAGCACAAAAAGTATATGAAAATAACTTGGTATTCTTTTTGTGCTGGTCAAATTGGCAACAGGGTGAGTGACTCTGATGCCGAATTCTCTGCTGCCTTCGGCCTCTTGGATCTATTTCATGTGTTTCTGGGGTTTGTGCGCTGTCTGTCTGGAGCACACAAACCCCGGAAATACAGAGTATGCAGTGCACACATGGAGAATACACCACTAGGAATGCCATAAAGTGTCTGGGATGTGTCTGGGATGTTGAGATGGATAGGCCGCAGCCTACCCATCTCAACATCTGGGAAGCAAGTGACACAAGCTAGGATATCAATATCTGATATCATATAACCTTTTACTAAGAAATTTTATATTTTTCACTTTCTCCCAGACTCCTGTACCTGTAAATCGGGGATGAGGAACTTGCAACCCTCCAGATATTTTAGGAATGCATTTCCCATACTCCCCTGCCAGCTTCTTCGCTGAAAGAGCATTATGGAGATGGAGTTCATCAGCAGCTGGAGGGCCGCAGGTTCCCCGCCCCTGCTGTAAATGGAGCTGTGATAATTTTGTACACGGTATTATGAAAACAGTCAAACATGTTCAATACCTATGTAAGAATGTATAATGCCAATAAAGCTCTTTGAAACCTTAAAAAAAAAAAAAAAAGGTCAAACAATGAATGCAATTCAAACGTTTAGCAGATCAATCAAAACAGGCTGCGAAATTACCAGAGACGTGTCTCAGGGTATCTCCAGAAAATACAAAAAGATGTGGTTACTAGTAAACAGCAATGTGGTTGTTTTTTTGTCACATAACAGAGAAGAGAAACCGTTTCTTGAAAACGTACAGAAAATAACAGATGAAATCCTTTCCCATCCAGGCCAATTATTGTTTGCAATTCATGGATACAATTAAAATAACTTTCCACAGGCAAGATTCGACAGAACATGGAATGCTAAGTCCTGTTACGTAGTCAAAAGGGTCCAACTGTCCTCCTGGAAAACCAACTGTGATGACCGTGCATTAATCCTGATCCTCATCGAGGGGTGAGAGTACAGGGACGAGACCTACATAAGAATGATGGGACCGAATCCCATGTGTCCAAGAATGCTCAGCAACAAAGACCAATCCACCCTGTCAAACACATTGAGGTGTGAAAAGAAGGAGGAGAGGTCCAGGCAAGGCTGGAGGCCAACATGGGGCTCCAGATACTGAGTACCAGGTAGGGCTCTATACACAAATAGAAAAAATATATAGAGACATTACCCTCCTGCGTACTTGGGTAGTCCATGCTGCAACCCAAACCAGTAGTGTGGCTAACCCAGGAGTAGAGAATATCTCAGGCCCCGAGCAGGTGACAAAGAGGAGGGCATAGGTCATATGCATGGTTTAGGGCCAGGAGGGCTGGATAAGGCTGAGTCAGCAGGGGCAAGGGAAGCGTGCAGCCAGTCACTAAACATGCAAACATTGGCACATGGAGGGGTGAGTTCTCCCCCACTATAGTTCTAGGGCTAATATTAAATGTTCCTCAGATGGGTCTAAGTGTAAATCATTCAGCATATATGGCAAGGAGTAGGTGCCAGAGCTGGGACATATTTACATAGTGTTACTAAACTAATTCAGGTGTGCATACATATAAATACAGTCATAAGCATAATGTACACATAACTCACACCCGACAGTGTGAAAGATGATCTAGTAACATCCTGTGTTAATGGCAGCCCCAAGTATTAAAGTCAGAAACATTAATTAGCCAAGAGTAGGCTGATGCAGACAACAGACTTTAGCTTGTATTTTCTCTTTTACTGCATAGCATGAAGACATTACATTCTTTCAGTATCTGTTCATACCAGCGAGTAAGAGTAGAAGAAAATTGAAAAGAAATTACAAGAAAAAAATAGTCCTTTCTTTGTTGGAACTACATTCTGTGTGGAGCACAGTGACTTGGTAAGAGAATGAGATTATGGTGCAAGTAGAAATCAGAAAAGATTGTCAAACAATACCTCCTGTTAGTGTTACTGCTCTCGAACAGATTTCTGCTGTACAATATAAGAACTAGATGTCAAATACTGGGATTCAATGTCATATTCCGATGCCCTCTATAGTTAGGCCAGAGTGAAGTACTGTAACGAAGCAGTAATGTGGACATATGTTAAGTGAGGTATATAGTTTTGCTCTGGCTATGGAAAAAACAATATTGGTGGTAATAAATTGTATGCGTGTTCCACAAGGAATTTGCAGGAGAAACACTGGTTATGATGGCAGATTAAAAAAACAATTGGCCCATCTAGTGTCCCTATCCAATGAAAGTGGACATAAATAAACATTTGAGTGAGTTATATCTCACGTCATCCATACATTAGAAGGTTTGTTGCACTTGATATGAATATAAAAGTGGAAACATCTTAAGACATGTCCATGTACTCTTCTTAAAAACCACAAAAAGTACATTCAGATACTTCCTGGGGATGTTACTTCTGTCCAACATTCAAAGGGATTTTACTATTATTTTAATAACACTACCTTGGAAGGCTGAACACCTTAGCTGACCACTCCAGGAATTGATCCTGCGACCTTGATGGTTGAACAGATACTACAGTTCATTAGCCCACTGAGCTATCTCACCAGTGAACACTTTGTTATTTGTCCCGTTAAAGGCAATAGCAGACAATATATACCTCTGTCACTGTCCCTGTGGTGTGTACTAAACAAAGTCTCTTTGACATTCTTTGTATTAAGGTAGCCGGTTCTGACACTTGGCAGAAAGCCCAGACTGAACTTGAAATAAATATTTCAAAACACAAAGAGATACATAGTGTTTTGCTTATAGTCTTTCAAACAGTATATTGAGCCCATGTCTTCAAAGGGCAAAGCAAGAAATAGTAAAATGCAATGATGTTATAATCAGATATGCTGGGCATTTGCATTGTTTCCTATGGGAGGATGATGTGAGTTTTGTTGTGATGTGCAGTATCACAGTCAGATCCTATTGAAAATTAGTGTGAAAGAATAAAATTAGGAAGTGATTTAGATGAATGCCCCCAAATCCCTGTGTTATAATGAGTTTCACAGCAGGTTGGCTAAACCTATAATTTATTATATCTGAAAATTGCAGTTTTTAAAAAATAAAAAAAATTGTTTTTAAAAAGTTTTCTTAACTGTAGTTTTATTCACTACTGATTTATTGTAAAGCTTTTTTGGTCACATTTACGAAAGTGGCAGCGAACATCAGGCCAACTCAGTTCTCTCAAACAGTAAAAAAAAAAGTGACTTCATTCAAGTGTCAACATTTGAGGTCTGTTTTAATTAACATCTAATTAATCAACTAACATGCGATGTGAGTCCTGACTGAATAATTGCGTGCTCATCGTCAAAACTGTAAAAGTTCAGCAGGGCAGGGAAACCATGCTGTATTGAGCCTTTTTACGAGTCAGCAGGGGACTGTTTGGCGGCCAAGACACGATTAGCTGACTTGCTTTATACTGATACTGCCTAAGACTTCAAATTTAGACAATTCTGCTAAGTGGGTACCAGGCGGTTTACTACATGGCTACACTTACCATGTCTGAATGTGGCATATAATAACAAACCTGTTTAAGGAAAGTGTATTGGTACCAATTATTTAGATTAGGCTCTGCAGGTCCCCCACATAGGGCCATGTAAAATAAGAAAAAGGACACTCACATAAACAGTAAACAAAGTGAATGAAATAAGCACAGGGATCTATTCGATAAAAGGTGAGTGGTGGTGAGAGTGACATTTGATCTCAATGATTTAACTATGTACCTAGTGTGTTTCTCCTTCCAGAAGAACGGAGTTGGCCCTGCTTAATGCAAGTCAGGGATTTCAAAGATTTAATTGTACATTATCCATGGGCAGCTGAGATCTTCTAACAGGCAAGCTAACCAAATTTGGCCCTGTGCATTGTATTGTTCAATGTATGAAATGTTCATCTAACCTCAACTAACTTTTTAGTAAATAGACGTCACTGTTGATTGCACACAAATGGACACAAACTAGTGGCAACTGTACAGTGTGCCCCCACACAATGCACAGAAGTGATGTAATATCCAGTGCGTGAAGCATGTTACAATCTCAGAAAGAGAGGTATGACCTAGTCTGTGAGGGTCTGGGTCATTGCTCCCACCACTGGACCATTAGGGATGCAGCCTTTTCAACCTCCTCGCAGAAGCTAAGCAGGAGCAGAGGAATTATGGGCTTTCCTGCTGTCAGCCAGCTGTTGTTGTCCACAGAGCTGTACTCCTTAATGCTGAGGTGCTCCATCTGTGTGGACTTTAATGCTCCATCTGTGTGGACTTTAATTCCTGTGATAATTAGCCATCTGATAACTGGTTGAGTATCATTGGAAGTGTAGTCCTCATCGTGCATTACATGTGGCACTCCTATAGTCCACACAAGTGAAGTGCCAACATGTTGGAGGGAACCCCAGAAAAAGTTCTGCATCCAGACCACCCACCATATTGTTTTGCCAGTCCTTACTTTGGTGGTGTTTTCACAAGGTGATATTATCATTTCTGCTGCAGAAATGACACATTGCCCTGTTTGACTTCTCATTATCAGTTGCCACTGGACGTCAAACCGATGTCGCTGAGCGAATGAAGTCCAGCTGACCGAGGCAGGCTCCAGACAAGACGAGGATATTTTATGATTGAAACAAAAAAACTGGCATTAAGTACAGAAGCTTTTGAACGCTGACTGTGTATAATGTTTATTTGATTGCTGCTTAACCAACAAACATCAGATGTTATAACTGAGAGTGATCCGCTCTCCTTGTCCCGAGGACGATAGTTAAGGTTACACACTAGATTTTCCCAGAAGCACTGCTTTCCCTGACTCATACCTTTCAAAAGGGAAATTGTCCCTGTAACGGGGTGAATACCCTACTTCACACATGCAGTCAGATTAGAGGGACACAGTCACGCTGCTACACACGAATCACAATCTCCAGACTGATGCAGATATTTCGTCCATCTCTATTTGGGGAGTTATTTTAATTTGTTTTCACATTTACCCATGGTTATTTGCAAGTCCTGGCTGTGTTATTTAGCATGCAAGCACCTTCTCTGTAAAACATATTTGTTGTTTACATCCCATTTGAATAGGTGGAATGAGTCAATGAGTTACTTCCGTCCTTACTTCCATCAGTTTCTTTTATTAATTAAGGCACATCTTCCTTGTTGGGAAGGGATATTTGCCTAGCTTGTAAATGGTGAGCAAACACCAACATAGAGCGCTACATCTATAACTCAGATTTTTGGCACTCTAGGCAAAACCTAATTTTCACCTCCCCCTTCGGCCCATCTCTTATCTGCCCAGCACTTGGGCAGAACTAAGTTTGGCACCCCTCCATTTGCCATCCCTGTCCCCATGGCTTGTCATTGTCATCTATGTCGCCATACAGCTTGCCAGCGCACCCTCAGTTACCAAACAGTGTGTCATGGCCACCGCTTTCCTCAAACAGCTTGCCATTGCCATATATGTCCCCAAACAGCTTTCCAATGCCATCTCTGCCCTAAAAAGATTTCCAGTGCCACCACTATCCCCAACTTGCCATTACCACTACTGTCCCCCAGTCTCCCTGGTGTCTAGTGTGAACAGCATTGGCAGACAAGATCTGTGTTCTAGGCTGGTGCCTACCTTGCCTCTTATATCATGAAATATACACACAGGGCAGCAGGTAAAGGTTGTGCCCCTCCAAAACAGCTGCTTTGGCAAGTGTACCTGCAATGCAAAAAAACTCAGCTATAAATGTCTGTATTTTTTATTATAGTTTTAGTGAACTATGTGTAACCCTGTGCTTGGAATTCCTTCAGAAACAGACAGTGGGTGTTAAATTAACATCTATTCCGAAGAAAGTGTGATTGAGAGAGTTGGCTCCTTAGGTCACAAGTAACAAAAGAATGGAAAAGTTTTATTTTCTTGAATATGCCTTTACGGTATTGTGCAAACTTTTTATGCCAGCCTTTCGACAAGTCAGAATGGCAATGGCAATATACCAGCAATGGGCTAATGTGTTTTTAATCGGCGCCTGGGTAAATGCTATATTCATAGCATGCCAAGCTGTCTACTCGAGGGCCATAATGGTGAGTGAATGTTAGAAATTCTGTAATCAACATGTAATTAACCAATTTGCTTTGTGTATTCCTATGTAACGGTTTCCGCAATTAACCCGTTTATTTTGTGTATCTCTAAGAACTATTCTAGAAAACTATTATGAAACCTGGCTGTTTTTCAACTCTTGGGAAAAAGTCCAGCACAATATATACAAGATTTGCTTGCCCCTACCCCCATCTTTACTTCTGCCAGCAGTGCGCATTTTCCTGCCTTCTAGAGTTTTTTAGGCACTTAGTGTTTTTTTTTAGAAGTTTGTTTCTTTCCAAGCAGGCTCCCCTGATTGAAATGTTTCAATAGCAGTCTCTAGACTGACTTGTTTATCCATGCATGTAATGAATGTACCTTTACCTGTCATGCACACAATATCTATAATTTCTCTTCCAAGAAATATCTTTATTCTCTATCGGATTGTCCTTACATACTGTAATGTGCTATTATCTTGTAAATGTTTTCTGCAGTTTTTCCACAGCATGTAAGCAAGCCTTGGAATCAGTAAGAAGTGGTGAACAATAATATACATATGTAAAATGCTACAATGGTTTGGCTTTAATACTCTTTGGTGGTACCAATGAATAAATATATGGATTGCTGGTTGTGATAACCAAGAATCCATATATTACATTACATTAACATTTATTTATATAGCGCCAGCAATTTACATAGCGCTAGGTGCAGAGCATAGAAGGGAACTACATACTAAGTATAAAACTAGAACAGATTGGTACATGAGGTAGATTATGAGTGTACATTATTCAACAGTACCACCTGAGAAGTGTTAAAAAGACACGTATTCCTAACATTATAGTGAACAGCGGTGTAAATGATGGACTTTCAAGACGAATCATTTCACAACGTTTAATCAAATGGAAGGCCAATTCTGTCTCATTAAAAAAACCATTGAATGGTGACAGGGCCGGCCTTAGGGGAGTGCGAACTGTGCGACCTGTGCGCCTGCCCACTTAAAAAAAAAGTAAAAAAAAAAGCCAGTAGAGGCACTGGATTGGGGAGATCAAAAGATCCCCCCTCACCAGCCCTCTGCTCGGCAAGCTCAGCTGGATCCTGGGAGGGGGCGGAGCTAACCGGCTGAGCGTCTGCTTCACGGGGACCCACGGGCAGCAAGAGAAAGTGCTGCTCGCACTCCCCATGCGTAATGCAAACATGGGGAGCGGAGCAGCACTTTCTCTTGCTGCCTGTGACTCCCCGTGAAGCAGACGCTGCTCTGCTTCACATGGTGGGGGCGGAGCTACACCTCTCAGCCTGTAAGCTCCGCCCCCTCCCTGGATCCACTTTTGCAGGCAAAGGAAGGGGGGGGGGGGGAGGCAGAACAGGGGGATGGGGGGGAGAGAGAGGCAGAACAGGGGGAGGGGGGAGAGAGAAAGACAGAACAGGGGATGGGGGGAGAGAGAGAGACAGAACAGGGAGGGAGAGAGAGAGAACAGGGGGAAGGGGGGGAGAGACAGAACAGGGGAGGGGGGAGGGGGGAGAGAGAGAGAGACAGAACAGGGGAGGGGGGAGAGAAACAGAACAGAGGAAGGGGAGGAGATAGACAGAACAGAGGGAGAGAGAGAGAGAACAGGTATGGAGGAGTTAGAGAGAGACAGACATGGCAAGGAAGAGGAAAGGGACAAACATGGGAAGGGAGAGAGACACATACATAGGGGGTAAAAGAGACGGGGGCGCCACGGGGGAATCCCGCACAGGGCGCCGGAACACTTAAGGCCGGCCCTGAATGGTGATCTTAGAGATCACTGTTCAAAAGTGATTTTAGTTTATTCTGTAAGTATAAGTTAGGTTTCCTGGTTGCTCTGTTGCTCAATAGAAGCTGGTTATAACTTATTTAATGTTTTTCCCCTTTTTCATAGCTTAATCTCTGGCACAGAACCCACGTGGGGGACACTCATGCAAAATTTTGCGCACTTAAGCACAATACAGAGCAGCAAGCTACTCCTGCACAGTTCAAGGCAGAAAGCTACCTCTGCATAAAGGAACCATCAACCCATATGCACGGATTTTCAGCTTTTTTAGTAAAATGCAAGAAAAATGGTTTCTTCCATTTGGACACCAATTTTCTTCACTATGTCACTAATTTTTGTTTTATTATTTTATGAAATTTGCATATTGCACTATTTATCCTGTTTTTTTTTTTTTTTATTATTAAACATTGTACTTATTTATCTGCTTTTTACTTATTTAAAGTATATTTAGCTATTATTTTGTCCTTTCCTCCCCATTTGATTTATTTGTCATCTCTTTTTTCATCTTACCTTTTCTTTGCCTTTTTTATTATCTACTATCTGTCCTGTATTTAGCACGGTTATTCATTATTTTTTACTTCATTTATACCTTAAAGGTGGACTGGAAAGCACCTTTTGATACAACCAGCGGCTTATTCCATTTTTTCATCTTGCATTTTCTTTAGCGCAGTGACAGTAGTTTAAATCTTTTTTATATATTTATATTGCATATATATATATATATATATTATAAATATAAATGTTCAGTATCCATGATATGTAAATCTATTATCCGAAATGACCAGAAATCTGAAATTTAATTTCGGATAAGGGTCGGTTCAGATAAGGGATACTCACTTCCTTGAAGCCCTGCTGTGAAGCAGATCAGACCCCTGAACTACAACTCCCATTCTGTCTGTGCTGCTGCAGAGAAGCGGAAGTAGCAGGGTTAAGATGGTGGTGGCTTGGAGGATGGGGAAGCTGTTTTTGTGGTAAAGAGAATAGAGAGGATTTGAGTAGCCAGGCACTTCTGTGAGTTGGTAGGTGGCTGCAGGGGCTGAGGACAGGGGTTTTCTCTGTCGATCCATTATCCAAAATGGATAAGGGATACTTAGCCTGTTATGTGTGTTTATATATATATATATATATATATATATATATATATATACACACACATACATATACACACACACACACACTTACACACTTATTGTAATCCACCGTCACAGGGTCATTATGTAATTTTAATTGTGGAATTATGTGTAGTGTCAAATAAACACTAATTAATATAAAATTATATGCAATATTATAGCTTTTTTTTTTAATTAAGCTTTTACTTTTGTTAACTTTACCTGAAAATGTATATGAAAGTAGCAGATAATGAGGACGTACAGATGTAGCTGAATATGTTATCATCAGAATTACATAGATATTTTTACGTACTGCTAAAGGAGCTATGTTTTTTCTTACAGATATGCCTACACATTGTATATGCATTTTAAACCATAGCTGTAACTAAAGGGAACGGATCACTTAAACATTGTTTTTACTGTGAATGTAGAGAATAACAAATATGATTGAAAATGATCTATATATTGTGATAGCAGAATTGCCAGCAGATTCCTAAATTCGAGCGAAAAATGTGTATTGAAAGTGTATGTGGAGTCTCCTGCTTATGACATCACCTGTGCCATTGTATGCAAATTACACATTTCCCATTGAAGCCCAGTTAATTTGGATACCGTGCCACAGATGAGTTCATAAACAGTAGAGACCACAGACATTTAAACCACATTATTCTCCTAATTTAGGCATTTGCTTGCAGTTTTGCTAATACAATGTAGACCCTTTTCAATTATTTTGTATTCTCTACATGCACAGTAAAAACAAGGTTTACAGACACAAAGCATTCATATGTTACTCTCTAGGAAGCAATCAACCACTTCAATGATACAGTGACAAGTATTACTTGGGCCTCTGGCATTCAAATGATTAATATTGTCATAATTTGAAGAGTACTTCTAAGGTGCAAACATTTTATTGGAAAATAAGCTGCAACAAAACACTAATCTTTTATTAAAACAATCCAGTGTGTTGAGGATTTTCATAATAATGCCCGGGACTAACCTTTTAAAGGGACTGTATCACCTAAACATTGTTTTTACCATGCACGTAGAGCATTAAAAAAATGATTGAAAAGGATACATTGTGTTAGCAAAATTGCAAGCAGATGTCTAAATTAGAAGAAAAATGTTTTTTAAATGTGTCTGTGGAGTCCCCCGCTTTTAACATCACCGGTAGCACAGTATGTAAAGGAACTGCTTTTTATGGGAAATATGTAATTTGCATACCATGCCACAGGTGATGTCATAAACATGAGACTCCACTGCTATATTTAAAGCACATTGTTCTCATAATTGAGGCATTTACTTGCAATTTTGCAACACATTGTATTTATAATTTTTAATCATTTTTTATGCTGTACATGCAGAGTAAAAACAATGATTAAGTAATACATTCCCTTTAATTACTGCTATAGTTTAAAATACAGGTGATACAGTCCCTTTAACCCTTTTCTTCTAGAGGTCGAGAAATTTCAAACTTTGGAACAATGTAGCCGAGCTGGAAAAATTCTCCAATGCAGCTGAATGAGTTAATTTTTCCAACTTTTGCCTTACATTTGACATTCCCATCTCAATTCCCTGCAATTTTCTGTTTATTGAGTAGACCCTTAAATGTATTACTAGTCTTACCTTACATGACACAGTTGAGATGTCTGTTGATAGGCGACTTACTACTTGTTTAACCAGCAATCATCTGCATGAGTGACAGGCTGGATGACAGTCACCAACTGGTGTATTGTTACTTTAATTATTCTGGGCTGCATGTAATTGCTAATCAGGGAGGTCTGTTGATGATAAAAAAAACTATTTTGAAACCAATTAGTAATTTGTTATGTCCTAGAGTGATATTATTGGCATCCTTGTCTATGGATACATTGGCTATATTATAACTGCTTAAGAATTGGCTGGATGCATCCAAATTCTGAAGGTCAAGTACAAAGCTAAGTCTAAAGTGTCATAAGACACAGAGTAAAAACTTCCCCTCTAAACACTAAATCTAACTGACAAAGATTTTTTAACTCCAACTTATCTCACCTCACTGATGACCAATTGTGATGTCACATTGGTGGTGATGTCATAAAGGTTCTGCCATACATTGTCTATACACATCAATATTAACCAACCAATCCATGCATAGACCAAGCTGGAGTTGTAAAACAATGATACACTAGAACACATCGATTTACTATGCCCATCCACCGCAACTAGTGACTTTTGCCAGCTGGCTGGGATACCTAATGTGCCCATCATGGAGCAAAGGCTAAAGATAAGTTACACATGGGTTTCTATCGCCGAGTAGATCTGAATATGCACTGGATCAGGTAATACAGTAATCTCCTATTTTTTTTTAGCACTGTAAATGCTGCCTCATGTCATATATCCATGGTACCACAGAACCATGGTGGTTAATTCATTCCCTTCTAGCCACATATGACTTCTACATATTGTAAGGCAGCATGTAAAAATGAAATATTATAAAATGGCTCAGGTGACAACCCAGGTCACAGAGGAAATCTGTACTTAATTCTAGGTCATCTGGTGAGTTGCCGAACCTACAAGTGACAAGGTACATTACTAGGATATAGCGGGGGACTACATACCACCTGCAGAGACTTAGCATTGACCTCAAGCCATTTTTTAAAAAACAGTTTTTCCTACCCTCCTGGATGAACTAAATCAGGGAGGCCTGTTGTTGAAGCAAATTTCTACTTTCTTATACTCCCCCATGTCCCAGTGGCTTTCGCAGGTAAAATTTGGGCTGAGTGGTAACTTTACACATACTTCACGTGTTCCAGTGTTTTTTGCATGTGAACCCTAGAGGTCCTCAGTGAGGGAAAAGAAGGATCTTTTGTCTGTTGCTCTCCCTAGATTACTGAATGACAAGATATTAAGTTCATCCATTCATTACTTGCAGTCCCTTGTGAAACTCATGACCCAGTTCCATCTTCACCCCCTACTGTTATTTATTCAGTCTGTGATAAATTAAAATTCTGGGTTTGCAGAATCTTTTTGAAGATTAGAAAAAAAAACAACAGCTCATAATGAAGAATTGTAAGCCTTGGTTAGATCAGTGCTTCTTAAGCCTCTCCTCAAGGACCCCCAACAGTCCAAGATTTAGGGATTACCCAGTTGTGCCCCCGTTAGGGAACCATACCAAGTATTATACCTATTCTTATTTAAACACAATTGGGTAATTGCTCAATTCCTGGACCATTGAGGACAGGTTTACGAAGCACAGAGTTAATGTCCAGAGGATGATGAGCTTACCAGCCCTAATTTATAGGGCCCATCTAAGATATCTGTGCAGTGTCATCTTACAGCTCTGCGCTGGGCCTTCTCCTGCTGCTTCTGTTTTACATTTATCATGGCCTATAATTTGTTACCACAGCGTTTGTGTCTGTCTCCATTTCTGCATTTGTCAAGGGATATTGTCCTTGCATCTGGGTAGTAACGAAGTTATGATTTTTTTGAACGATTCTGAGTTACATGGCATTAGGAAACGGTCTTTACTGTATCCTGGCAGCACAGTAATATAATGCGCATGGAGAATGGTTCCTACTCTGAAGTGTCTTTAACCCCATCCAACATTTTCAGTGCTGTACAATGGAAGAGATAAAGAATAGATGCGTCTACGCTGTTCTTTGTGGTGAGTTCAGCGCGGCTATTTCAGCATGTCTATAAAGACCCCCCACTGATAAAGTAACCTCTCCCCCAACTCTAACTCTCAAAGCAACCCGAATACTAACCCTGAATCCTAAACCCTAATACTAACCCCTAACCCTAATTCCCTAATACTAACCCTGAATCCTAAACCCTAATACTAACCCCTAACCCTAATTCCCTAATACTAACCCTGAATCCTAAACCCTAATACTAACCCCTAAACCTAATTCCCTAATACTAACCCTGAATCCTAAACCCTAATGATGCACAGACTAGCCTTCTTGCATGGTAGAGGTTAATATAGTACCCCCTCTTTAGACACAGGCCTCTATGGCAAGCCTTTGATTCTCTGCATAATGACAGCATGTGTTGGGGTGTGATGTCACTAGCATTGTATAGCAAGAGGGGCTTACATATCCACGCTAGCAATAAAAAAAAGGCACAAAAAAAAAACCCAACAATGGAGGATTAATAACATCATCTTGTCATATTATCAATATAAATAAATGCACAAACACATAGAATCAGGGTACTAAGCGCTGCTGATTTGTAGCACAATCAGATTACGCTATATTCATGAATGCCATGTGAATGGATTGGATTCACAGCTTTCGACAGCCATTCTCCTTGATTGAATTCAAGATAAAGGTAAACCATTTTTCCCATGATTGTTTCTCTTAAACCTGGTATAAAATTACATTTGTGACGCCTGTCGAGGTTTTCACAGCGGGACAATGAGCTTAGCAGCTGCTTTAGATGTCTTTCCTTGGGTATATGTTTCAAGGCAGGGCAATAGTTTGCTTAACCCCTTCCTGCTTGTTAGACGTTCTGTGCCATCCTATACTGCCCAGAGGCTCTCTCTGACACAGATAATGTAGCTGATGCTCAAAGTGAGAGTTGGCTCCCCGCGATGAGCTGTGCTGTGGATCCAGCGGCAGGGACTTGCAGCGGGATCCCCAGTGTCAGATGAGGACACTTGGAGTAGCCTCAGCCTGACATAGAAAATGTGGCGAACGCTTAAACTGAGCGTCCTCTACATTTCCGAACCCAGAAGTTCAGCACGCCTCCGCGACGTCACACATGACATCACAAAGTATTGAGGGAAGTTGGCAGGGACCGACCGAGAGGCCATGTATGTTCCTGGCTGCCGATCATGCAGTAATAAAATGGAAAGTTGTTTTTTTTTTATGACCCCATTATTGAAATGCCCCCTACTATAAGCATCTACAAACATGTTTACTTACTGTTACTAATGCCATGTATTTCTCCTGTTTGTCTAATACTGCATTTTGTGCCATGCCCAAGGAATGTAAGGCAAGCCATTCTGTCTAAACAAACAAATACTTTAAACTTCTAAGCAGAGTTCACAAAACTATGAGCAAAGTCAGTTCATCTGTATATGAAGTGAACTGGTGTTCACTATATCAAGTTTATCTACAGCATCTTTCGTCATCTAATTGTGCGTTTATTACATTTAGCTGGATTTTGATTTAATGTGGGAATACGGATTTTATTTGATTTATACGTCTCCATTCAAAAATATTTTAAAGGATTTCTTGATATTGAACTTAAAATAATCAGCTTTTAGAAACTATAGTCGGTTTATGCCAGCTTTATGTTTTTATATAGTCAATGTGTAAATAAATAAAAAGAAAAAGTCCATTAGATTTTTAATTCCACCTACCTCCCCTCACTGATTATTAATTGACATTTCCTGGGAAGGGATTTGGCAGCAGATAAACTTGCTCTAGTATATTATGCACGGAACTCGTATCAAATTGTGTGGTCACAGTCTGTGGTCAGGGGGTGGTAAAACCCAGGCAGTAGCAAGCAATACAGATTTGATTAAGAGATCATAGTAAAGAAACCAAATGCTGCAAAATGCGTTGGGGTGCACTTTATGAAGCAGAGCAATGACTGACATGCTATTGCCTTTTCAGACCTATTATTCTGTGTTCAAGGAGATTCTGGAAGTTCTCATCCCATTGTGTTGTAGTCATGCCTATACATACAAATAAGTGATGTTCTATAAAATATTAAATCTCCAACCCCTCTGCCCTTCAAAAACAACTGTTTGTGGATAACCAATATCCTGAACCTCTACCATTCTGAAGGACTGTTGAGGTATTATGGGATTTATAGTTCATGAACAGCTGGAGGACCACAGTTCCATGCCTCTGAATAAGGACATAACTATGATTCTGGTGCAGATCTCTGCACTACACCAAGTCATGCTCAGGGACATATTTAATTATAAAATGTATCTATGTAGTTACTAATTAACATGGGAAATGTCAAACCATGAAACCACCTGGTGAGTCAGTATTTCTCACTAAGGGAACGTATTTTCTTTGTTATTCGAGGTGAAGTCTGGATTAGCATTTGGTTGCTAAGACCTGTGATATCGTATCACTGATTCATGAATCCCCTTAGTAACACTGTTCTTGATCAAACCATTAACCTCTTGAATACCAAATTGTGTTTTATAATATGGTGGATAGACCTTCTGGTAGACTGGTGGTCAGGTGAGCAGTAGTAGGATTGCCACCGCAGCCATTCAGTGTGTATAAGTCATGACCAGAGAGAAATCGAGTTCCGTCTGGTGACAACTATGCCGCATGCGGGACTCCTAGGACTCTCCGGCGTTCTGTGTGTCAGCACAACCCCTATATCAACAGTCAGGTGCTTCTTGTGTTTAATTAGCAAGTGCTTATCCAGTATTTGAGTAAGTGGCTATCAAGTGTTTTAGAAGAGTATTCCTTTAACATCTAATTGTAATTGTTTTATTACTGGATATCTGGTGGGCATTATATTGCAAGCTAATCAGTCACATTTAAAAAAAAGAAGCTTTCTAATGATTAAGGTTTTTATTAAATAGGCTGTGCTTATCACTCTCTTATAAACAGACTTATTTATCAATTTAACAAATACTGAAATAATGTCAATTTTAGAATATATTTAACAAATGAAAAGTAACTTTTAACATATTATAAATAACCATAATTTTAACCATTATTTAATACTTAATGGATTTGGAAACATTTTTCCATGCATGTTAAAATAATAATAATAACAAAAATAATAATATAACAACTTCCACATCGCCGTTTTAGCTGGTGCTTACATAACATTTTTTATTTTCAATCGAATAGAAATTTAAAAAAAAAGTTTTTTCACCCTTAAATATCTAGTAGAAATTTGAAAATGTTAATAAAGATAAAAATCTGTTAAAAATGTATTTTTTCCCAATTTATTTGTAATGATGGAATCTTTTCTGAACCCAGCTATATTTTTCTCGATTTTACATTTTTGTGACTTGAGATGTAGCATGACTCAGCCACAACTCCCAACATCCACATGAGTTCTAGCCAGTAAAAGGTCCATGTTGGTGTCTATATCTGAAACTGATCTGATTGCTCAGTCACTCATAAACTGTATGTAATTTTCTGGCATTGCCTTATACTGAAGCAGAATATAGAAGATTAAATTCAATCATAAGGTATAAATAAAAAAATGTAAAATGTTATTTTGTTGAAAGGGTAAATTATCTTAGCTGTGGTTTATTCTGAGGATATATGTAAAAAGTAATATCTAATTTTGATTTTCAAGTTATTTATGATCTGCCCATGGAACAATTTTCCAATTTGAATAACCTGAAACTTGCAGTTTATTTATTTTTTATATGCAGTGCCTCATTGAGCCACAGGAGTCAATTTTTAGTTAGGCCTTTACATTTAGCATTTCTAAATATTTTGGACCTGTGCACTAGGTGCTCAAGAGTTGTCAATATAAGGTAACTGGGATATTTTGTGTGATAAATATGTTTGTCTTTTCCACGAATATGTAGTTAGTCTATTTGTTCTACATTAGTAAAACACTTACAGGCTCCATCTCATCATCAACAAGCCAGGGACATAGCATTGATTATTGCTTTAGATATGGGGTAGACCAGGTGCACCAAGTCTAACTGTTGTCTCCACAGACCCCATCCAATAAAATAATATATTCGGCACTGTCCTGTATTCTCACCCAAAATCATTATTTCTGATTTCGGTATGGGAAAGTGATACATTTGATGCATTTCGCGCTTATCAATGCTTAGTCATAAATCCACTTATGATTAAGCGGTGGGAAGTGGGAAACACGTCAAGCCCACCAAATTTCATATTTAGACACCAGTGGTTTAATCAAACAAATATAATTCATGGGCAAGGTTTCTTACAACACTCCAACTGTAGCTCACGTACAATTCCCAACATTCCACCAAAACAATAGTTGTAGTTTAACAGTTGTGGGAATCCACAGACTAGAACAATAAAACAATAATGTCAAAGTAACACTGGCAGAAAACTGTGGGCTCCTTTTCTAATTAGTGTATCTGTGAGTAATGTGCTGTCATTGTGCTTAGTCTGCATAATATATACATTTCAGAACATGCCCATACTCATATAATCAAGTGTATTGTATTCTGCATACTGGTGTAACCTGTTTTTTTTTACTCATTTATTAATCTACTGTCCAGAATTAAAAGAAACAGCCATATATAGAAACAAAGTTTTAAAATATTTGTCATTACCCTTGTTATCTAAAGTTGCTACCCAGCAGACTCGAGGACAATGTTAAATCTTCGGAAAAGAGGCATCTGTAATATTATCCCATGTGCCACATCATAGAAATAGAATTCACATCCTACTAATCTCACACATTGTGGCAGTACATATAAAAATAAAAAGCCCCTTAGATCATGGTGGTGAGTTCAATGCCTTTATCATTTGGACTTTACGGTATTTAGTTCCCAATAGACATCTTCACTTTCATTCATAGACCATGGTACCAACTACACAGTCTACTAATGTGCCAAAATGTCTTATGCGGCAGACATTTATATTTAAAAAGGATACATTATAACAATGGGTCTTTTCTTTCAGTGCCACAGTAGGTTCACTTGATTGTCCAGTAGCGAGAATTGGTAACACCTGCCTTTATGTTTGCCTTTGAATCTCTATTTATCGTATGTTTGCTTTTTCTGAGAGAAATTTGCCTGTCTCATGGTAACTTCCTGTTTGTGGTGACATTTTGTCAGTTTCAGTTGAACTTGCATTGGAGGGGGAGGCCTGCAGAGTACTCATTAGGACTCCTTTATATACCTCTGCAGTGTATGGTACTGTTTAACAAAAATAAAACCACCTTCAAACAGCAAACAGTTAGCAAGAAATCATACCTCAGCTACATCATGTGAACAAGGTGGGGAAGTTAATTAAATGAATGATAGATTGCTGGTCACAATGCACAAGAAGTTGCAAGGTTTGAAGTCTAAAGTTACCAGGTCAGAGGATGTCTGAGGTTTTTTTTTCCCCCATCTCTGAATTGTTTCATTATGAAAATAGTTGTAACTCTTTAAATGACAGGCTCCAGAGAGATGAATTATGCATTTTTAAAATCATTTTTCTCAATCTGCGTATAAATGCACTTTTGGATATCCACAATAAACCTTGTATTAAAAACAGGGGTATCTTACTTTGCTTTCTGCTGTCCCTTTCTTTTCATTTATAATCTAGGCAGCAACTGCAGCCCTCTACATGCGATGAACTACAAACCCCATGACATACAAACAACCTTTAATAATTGTTAAGCATCATGGTAGTTGTAGTTCAGAAACAGCTGACTGCCATAGTTGGACACCTCCTACTTTTACTAGACTGTCAGCTCTTAAGCGCAGAACCCTTTACTCCATTCATTACAAGTAGGTGTTTCCCATCTCTTGTATTGTGAACATGGTATATCTAAGCATGGGCTTTTCACATTTCTAACTGTTTATCTTGTTTTAAAACTGGTCCATGTAAACAAGAATGTTCTAAATGCATGCCCAAAATATCCATAGTCGAAAGAGTTTCATTGCAATGTAAAAAATATAGATGACAGATGGATCCTTTTTTTTTTTATATTCCAATGACCAGGATTATTGTTTTTCTAGGGGGATTTTAAGCAGTTAATAAATATTATTTTATGATAATGATAACATTTTACAATATGCAGTAGAGTAGAATTACACAGGCGTGATAACATCATGTATCAATCACATATGGAAACATTGTTAAAGTGTTTGTTTTTAGAGCATGGGATGGTTTTGTTTTACTAGACTTTTGAAATACTCTGTATGCATTTTCCTTGATTCTTGCATCACTCCATTTGAATACATGATCCTGGCTACGATAATTGCAAATTGTATTGTCCTGGCCCTGGAGCAGCATCTACCCGGAGATGATAAAACGCCAATGTCTCGTAGATTGGTAAGTTATGATTTTCTCACATTGGAGGTTATGTATAAATTAGACACATGTGAAATAGTGAGGCTATCTGTGCATGCCACATTATTTAATATTAACTAATGGTGCTAATATCCACATGTAAAAATGTTGAGACCATTTAAAAATTTTGTACATTGTTATATATGAGAATAATTTTATTACCTTCCAGATATTTTTGTATACAGGAGGGTTTTTTTTTTTTTTTTTATACATAACCCCCATAGTATCTTGTGGGTTACTGCTGTATCTAAGTACTAAATTCCTTCTTGATGCTGGTCTCTTGTGAGAAGTGTTTTCATCTCACCCTTTTGTAGTCTCTGCTCATTGTACAGTTAGGTTGCAAAGAGAAATAGGAAAGAGGTTTAATATATGCTGTAACCATAACAAGTGTCCATAATAGGCAAGAGGGACAATGCATATACAAATACAGGAATAGATTTGTTAGAAGATATAAAACCATTCAGCCCATCTAGTCTGCCCAAGGTCCCTGACCTTATATCTCAGATAGCCTAGCGCATATCCTACTCATGCGTAAACTCTTTCATTGTGTTAACCGTTACCACTTCCTCTGGAAGGCTGTTTCATGCATCCACTACGCTCTCAGTAAAGTAATACTTTTAAATCTTTTCCCCTCTTATTTAGGACCCTTGTTGTAGTAGTTCATCTTCTTTTAAATATACTTTCCTCCTTTATTGTGTGGATTCCCTTTATGTATTTAAATCTTTCTATCACATCCTCCTGTTACGTCTTTCCTCCAAGCTATACATGTTAAGATGCTTTAACCTTTCCTGGTAAGTTTTATCCTTCAACCCATGAACCTGTTAATAGCCCTTGGTCAAAAGTAATAAGAAAAAATCGGCTCCACTCCCACGACAGGGGCCAGAAACAGGTGCTCCACACGCTGATCAAGCGTGAACATCAATGATAGAATGAAAGCAAAAAACGTGTGCACTCCGTAAAGGCTGAGTCAATCTTCGAAAAATGTAATCGTTTATTGAATAAAGTGACAGACAGTGGGAATAATACGGACAAGGTGGCAAATAAAAAGGGGAAACGACTTTCAATAAACGAATACATTTTTTCGAAGATTGTTAATAGCCCTTCTCTGAACTCTCTCTGTATCAATATCCTTCTGGAGATACGGTGTCACCAGTGCTCTGCAGAACGATATGTGAAGGTACCATAATTCCTACTCCATAAATTTGCTTACTCTGATTCTCCAGTAGTTGTTGAGAAACATATTCCACAGTCGTCAAGCAGTGTATGCAAGCCACCACAGTATGTAGTGTTTTTAAGCAACTAGTGACCAAGACTCTCTCTACTTTTCGTTGTTCTTCATGTTTAATCATTATCCCTTGCCTTTGTCTTCCCTTTTGTTTACAGGAAAAGACTGAACCCTATTTTATTGGAATATTCTGCTTTGAAGCCGGGATTAAGATCGTTGCACTGGGATTAGTCTTTCATAAAGGTTCTTACCTCCGGAATGGGTGGAATGTCATGGACTTTATTGTAGTACTTAGTGGGTGAGTGTCTCCTAGACAAGTTACTTTTATGTTCATTATTGTGAATAAGAAGATAAGCTAATGTTTCCCCATACTACATAGTCATCATCAGTACTACACTTTATATGGAATGGGTGGAGTCTAAAACTTTGATTCAGAGTTCTAAATTAGAATGTCATGCAGCCAATGGGTGATAAGGAGAGAAAGTTTTCTTCATTCTGAGTCTTTGATTGTGAGATGTTATTTATGTCAACAAGCCATGTTGCAGAGATGTTATGTTTGCTCGTATGAAGGGAATTACTGACATGCATCACAAAGCCAGACTGTTGTGGGTAGTTGGAAATGTCAGAACAATTTCATGATTTTTTGTTTAATCTGTTAAAATGCCAAATATAACTACAATTTCAATAATGTAGGGTATAATGCTAGGGAAATGTCAGATATCATTAATTATAGCCAATCAATGCATAGTAAATAAAAGACACATCAAATGAATAATGCCGGAAATATTTACTTGACAATACGTATTATTTGGAAAATTACAATAATTGTACATTATTTATACTTGTTGACATTCTAGATTTTTTTTTTACCATAAACTATCAATACAGTTTAAAATCTTTGAAAAGTTTAACAATGTACAAATTATTAAAGAACACCAAAACAATTTTTTCCCAAGTGAAAAATGAATTGTGCCTAGCTTATTTTTGCTCTTTTAAGTTTTAATGTTATTGTAGATTTGTGGAGTGGGAAATCTGTAGTTTAGTGCAAAAGATTATATTTAATAATTTATTTTTTTGATAGATCAACTATCTGCAACAATATAAATGTACAAGTAATTGTACCAAAAGGGACTGAGTTATGATATTGTCTACTTTCTTGCCAATGTCCACTGTCCATTCAGTTTGCAAGAATTCATTAGTGGTCTTTGTAAAATTAAAAACAAACAGACGAATAATTCAATCTTCAGGGCACACTCGTTTTTTATGAGGAAAAGCCCCCTAATTAAAATGAAGCCTTTTTAACATTTAACAGAGGTAAACTAACATTATATTACCCTTTAGGTAAAGTGATTGTAGTTGGTTTGAAAAGTACACTTGTATCAGGAAGATATTATGTGAAGAAAGATTCTAAACAATATAAAGTTGTGAACTTTTGAATGGCAATCTCTTCAACTCTTGAAGTCAAATAATCCTTTATAATTATGTAATGGAAACACAGGAGGGTTCAATGGATCTCACGGTGAGGCAATTTTCTCCATAGTTTTTCATCTGTCAATAAAATAAACATAAATATGTGTATAAAGCTTTTTCATTCTTACTTGTTAAGCATATAACTCGAAACCCACAATTTACAACAGTGATCTAAAAAACAAAAAAAGAACTTATTTTATTTAAAGGGATGGGGCTTAACCTACATTTAAGAGAAGCTGAGGGTATGGCTGAAAAGTGATCTCAAATCAACCATTCTGAATGTTTCTCAAACACGCAATGTTAAAAATCTTGAAATCTAAGTGCATTCTTTCATAGTACAAATGAGGCTTTTCTATGGTTTTTGTCACATACAAGGGTTTTTTACCCTTTTCTATGGTTTTTGTCCCACAGATGTATGGATCTATCCCTTTTGGAACATAAGGCACATAGCTGATTCCTCAAACGGAGTATCTGCTAGTCTATAGTAAACATGTCTGTCACCCATCTTTGTTAGCAGAATTGCTGTATATGCATAGAATCCAAGAGCAAATATGATTTAATGTGACAAGTGTCACCAGTTTATGGCATCACCTTCTGGTTTCATATGCCAATGAATGACTTTCAATGGAATCCGTGTAAATAGCATATTGAGCCACAAGGTGGGTAATAAAATGATATTTGCGGTGGCTGTGTGCTTGTTCATAAAACTGATTATAGAGCTTGTGACTAGTGCCAGATGTTTATACAATGTGACTAACCGTGTTTCACACCATTTAGCAGATATTAAACCAGTGTGATTCTTGCTAATAACTGTGGGTGTTGGAATTCATCCTGAACAAATCTTTTTTTTGACCTCCGTCTTCTAGAAAAATAATGGTATAACCAAGGAATACAATTCGTCTTAGAAGCAATTCTCCATATTCAGTAATAGTTTTATCATATTAGAGATAAGCAGTCTCTAACACTGTTGCTGTTAGCAACATCCGCTTTCATTCCATGTAGGTAGCATGGTTCGGTTGACAATGATGTGGTGACCACATTGCACTTATTGAAAGGTTGTGAGTGGTGCTGCCACTGTTTGGAAACGAGAAGAGAGAGACTTATGCAAAAGATTAATCATAATGTTCATTTACTATAATATATTAAGGCAAATCTAAGACATGTATTGTGTTTCTTATTTTGTGTTCCCTAAAACGGGTTATCTGTGTTAGCAATGCATCTCCAATCTAATATATCGGGGGGGGGGGGGGGGGGGGTCACTAAAAAACCTGCGTAATCCCCGTGAGTGTCATTTTGTGGTTACTACACAAGAATGTCTCATGACTTACAAGAAAAATTAAATAGTTAAATAATTAGTAATAATCATTTTCTAGGCCTCACTTTTTCTAACCATAATAATAATAAAAAATATTTGTATTGAAATGAAATTAATTTAGCAAATATCATGTTTTGGTTCTGCCATGTGATGGAATTTACACATAGTTTCTCATTTTATTTTCTGTTCATATATCTAGTACTGACTGAGTCAAGCCATGTCATAACTGGGATAGTAAGGCATATCTAAGTGACTGCTGCTTTGTAAAGGACCCAGTATTAGATTCAGGAATCAGAAGACAAGATATATATCATGAATAAGAATGTAGACACTGATTTAGTGAATGACTGTACCTGTGAAATGTATTGCATATTAAAACCGGTGTTTTCTATACTCTTCCTATGTTGATGGCATTCTTAAGGGGCAGGGAATGAAGATGATGATAAAATGATTAAACACAGTTATAAAGTTTAGCTTATATAGAAGAACACGTTTAGACAAGTTGAAATCTAAATACAAATATATTTAAATATTATGGGCTTATTTTGTATTTTATTAGTCCACAATATAAGCTAATGTTAACTGCCAATTACCAGCATCTGTGCATTATCTGGTCCGTGACCATTATTTAAATTCTAGTTATATTTTTTATAGACTTCAGATAAGCAGCTCTTGGAGAACTACATCGCCCATGCTCCCCTACCAACCATTTAGCTGACAAAGATCAGAGAAGGCCCATAGCTTTTCCATACATATTTGCATTCCTCTCATTATGCTTCTTAAGATGTAATCCATTAATCCACTTATCCTTTAATGTGGGTAGGATCACCATCTAGCATGGCAATTAGTACAACAGAGAGGGTTTTAATAAAACACATAGATATAAATGCAGAATGTGGTGCAGGAATTAATCAAACAATAAAAAACCCAAGATAAGCAAGGTTCATGGGAAAATATCCACTTCTAGAGCTATTATTAGAATATTGTTAACTATGTAGCAGCATTTGGATGGTTTGGAGATGGCATTATTTTATATTATATATAAAATGCCCAAATTGGGGTGACACGTATACCATGTGTGGACTCTACCAGCCACCAGGAATATGCAAAGTTTTCATACAAGGACACCAACCAGTGTGCATGGTCCATAAAAGATCATTAAATTGTCCATCATAATCAATGATAAATAATGTTGGTGCCTATCCCTACTGGCCATAGTGAGGTTACTGAGTGCCTATCCCTGCTGGCCATTGTGAGGTTACTGAGTGTCTATCCCTGCTGGAAAAAAGAAAAGTTGTGCACTCCGTAACAGCCACTGGGTATAATCCAAAAGCCGGCTTGCGTTTACCTTTACTGATATTCCTGCTGGCCATAGTGAGGTTACTGAGTGCCTATCCCTGCTGGCCATAGTGAGGTTACTGAGTGCCTATCCCTGCTGGCCATTGTGAGGTTACCGAGTGCCTATCCCTGCTGACCATTGTGAGGTTACTGAGTGCCTATCCCTGCTGGCCATAGGTTACCGAGTGCCTATCTCTGCTGGCCATAGTGAGGTTATTGAGTGCCTATCCCTGCTGACCATTGTGAAGTTACTGAGTGCCTATCCCTGCTGGCCATCGTGAGGTTACTGAGTGCCTATCCCTGCTGGCCATAGTGAGGTTACTGAGTGCCTATACCTGCTGGCCATAGTGAGGTTACTGAGTGCCTATCCCTGCTGGCCATAGTGAGGTTACTGAGTGCCTATCCCTGCTGGCCATAGTGAGGTTACTGAGTGCCTATCCCTGCTGGTCATAGAGAGGTTACTGAGTGCCTATCCCTGCTGGCCATAGTGAGGTTACTGAGTGCCTATCCCTGCTGACCATAGTGAGGTTACTGAGTGCCTATCCCTGCTGGTCATAGAGAGGTTACTGAGTGCCTATCCCTGCTGGTCATAGAGAGGTTACTGAGTGCCTATCCCTGCTGGCCATAGTGAGGTTACTGAGTGCCTATCCCTGCTGGCCATAGTGAGGTTACTGAGTGCCTATCCCTGCTGGCCATAGTGAGGTTACTGAGTGCCTATCCCTGCTGGCCATAGTGAGGTTACTGAGTGCCTATCCCTGCTGGCCATAGTGAGGTTACTGAGTGCCTATACCTGCTGACCATAGTGAGGTTACTGAGTGCCTATCCCTGCTGGTCATAGAGAGGTTACTGAGTGCCTATCCCTGCTGGCCATAGTGAGGTTACTGAGTGCCTATCCCTGCTGGCCATAGTGAGGTTACTGAGTGCCTATCCCTGCTGGCCATTGTGAGGTTACTAAGTGCCTATCCCTGCTGGCCATAGTGAGATGCCACATACATGCCCAATCACACACTGTCGCCTACACACCCGATCACACAATGTCACACACAGTTGCATACACAACCAATCACACAGCCAACCACAGTGTCACATACACAGTAACATACACACCCAATCACATACACACTCAGTCACACAATATCACAGCCTACTGAGTGCCTTTTCCTGCTGGCCATTGTGAGGTTACTGAGTGCCTATCCCTGCTGGTCATAGAGAGGTTACTGATTGCCTATCCCTGCTGGCCATAGTGAGGTTACTGAGTGCCTATCCCTGCTGGCCATAGTGAGGTTACTGAGTGCCTATCCCTGCTGGCCATAGTGAGGTTACTGAGTGCCTATCCCTGCTAGCCTTAGGTTACTGAGTGCCTGTCCCTGCTGGCCATAGGTTACTGAGTGCCTATCCCTACTGGCCATAGGTTACTGAGTGCCTATCCCTGCTGGCCATAGGTTACTGAGTGCCTGACCCTGCTGGCTATAGGTTACTGAGTGCCTGTCCCTGCTGGCTATAGGTTACTGAGTGCCTGTCCCTGCTGGCTATAGGTTACTGAGTGCCTATCCCTGCTGGCCATAGGTTACTGAGTGCCTATCCCTGCTAGCCACCGTGAGGTTACTGAGACAATTCACTGTGCACTTGACACGAGTTGAACATGACATTAAAATGATGGGACACTCCAGTGTCATACTTAGCCCACCTGTGACCCTTTCTGTGTGCTCCCGGACTCTGTGTCAGGCTGGGTGGTTGTGTATGCATGAATAGCATTGTGCAGGAAGGATGTTAAATACTGGGTTTGTAATGGTTAACAGCATGCATTACTCAATCAGTTGAATGTAATATTTCTAGCAGTGAGCGATCTTGTTCCTTGTGAAACCTGACTTTCAAGCACACAAAGATCTCCTATTGTGTTAGACTAAACCTATGATAGAAATTGGTTTAAAATACTCTGAAAGGCAAGTGATTTCCCTTAATACAATAAAGAACATATATATACATTCAGACTTCAGCACTGCCCTGTATCAAAGTACAAATGAGTACAGAGGGAGTTATTTCTAAAAGGTTTCACACATGAAAGTGTCAGGAAGTGAAAAATGAAGGTGGAATCGCCCTGTATTATGTCACTGCAACAGCACCTGTTATTATTATGCCCCGACATTTCATGTGTGCCTAATCTGATTTTAGTTTTTGTATACATGAGTTGCGCCAAAGCAACCAGGAAGTATGAGACTGGTACAGAAAGTGCCCACTCCGCTATCTCTGAGAGTTCCATCCTGTCTATGTTCAAAGGCGGGTTAGTACAGCGGCTATTTTGTCCAAGGGGTCCATGTATGAAGTGGATATAGAGGCAAAAAGGTGATCATTGTTAACCTTATTTTCATATGCCTACCCAGACTCCCTTGCAGTGGTGGTAGCATGGCAAGTTTAGGATTCCTATGGGAAAATCAAATATTTGTGTAGATGTATGATGAACAATGCCCCTGCTACCCTCTTAATTTTAAGTGGAGGCGTTTCCCCATCACCTACACCCCCACCATAACGTTGTTGTGTGTGCTATATTATACACAATCTATATAGATACTGCATGCGGTTAAAATAAACACATTGGTCTAGTTTTTCCCCTTGTGATGTAAAACATATTACTTTAATAAACAACTGCCAATTTCATTACTGCATAACTGTTTCACTAAATTGCCTTCTACTCTAAATGGTCGACCTCAGGGATCCAAAGTACCTTACGAATTGGCGAGAATATCGGCCATTGTGGGATGAATCCTTTGGGTGCCCAAAGGGTGTCCTGCAAAAAAACATGATCCTCATCTTTGGCCCAGGGACATCCAAGATAGAAAATAATAATCTAATGGGAAAAAAAGTCAGTTTGCGTAAGACACACATACATATTTTTCAATAAGACATAATATATTTGAATATATATATATATATATATATATATATATCGGATATTTGATTGTATTTGAATACACATATGCATCTATAATTCTGATACATAGATAGACAAACAGGCATATGGAGAGAGACAGCTATATACAGGCAGGGATAGATAGCGGCAGATAGACAGATGGATAGACACAAAGGGATGGATAAAGGCAAACGTATGGATAGACAGACAGGAAGACAGATGGATAGACATCCACATAGAGAGGTAAATAGTGATAGAGGGATGTATAGTAATGTGTGAGTAGGTGTCACAATGTTGCATTCAGTCACACTGAGGATATACAGAGAGGTGGCCGTGTCATTCTTGGCTCTACTTTAGGTAATTACTCACATACAAGCAAATACCCTTCCCTTACATACTGTCCCCATTTCTGGGCAGGACGCCAGGGATCCAATGGTCCATGAAAAGCTGTTAACCAGATCCAATCAAGTAGACTGACAAGTCCGGGGAGAAATCTCTCCCAATGTGCTTGTTTTAGCATATTCTCAGGATCCCGCAATAGTTGCTTTTTACTCTTTAATAACATGGGCTCACAGCGTTAGAAACAGAAGAGGGCAGAATCCACTGTATGATGTGTAAACATTTGCTTTTCTTGGGAGTGACAACATTTATATTTACAAAGGAATCAAGTGTTAAATACGCTTTAAACAGAATTGAGCACAAGGAACATCCTTTTTATGTATTTTTACATCTATGCCTGTGTTAGGCACAGCCAGGCCAATAAAAATCTAACAACCTGTAGTAAACCTTTGCACACAATGGGCAGTATTTTTTTTATTGAATGATATAAACCCCACTTGAACTCCAATATCCATATTTAATGTTATTAAAAACATGTCAGCACAATATATAGTTATTCTCGACTAGTTGGTTAATTGCCTTCAGTTTGCATTTGCAAGAGAACACCTCCCAAAGACTTGTTTCATAACACAGGCATATTGCCAATTAGGCAGACTAGACACATGCATAAGAGGGTCGATTTGTCAAATGCACCATATCCATACAAGCCTTGAAGAAAACTCCTTTATGGGGGTTGAAACGTTGCCCTCGGGATAGTAAACCCACACTACACTAAAACCCACATCACTATATTTTGAACTCTAATGAATAGGCTTCACACACTTATCTACGTGGCTTTAATGAGATGCTATTATTAGTATCTCAGCAAGGAGTCGGAAATGAGCTGTACTGGAGATTATGACAGCTAAGAGTTGCCCCTCAACTACATGACTGGAACCTCTGTTTCCCACTTGGATAAGAGTCGCTGCTATTACAATACTGTAATCTCAAAAACAAAACACTGTGTCTACATGTTGCATAACAAGTTAAAATAAAAGTTGATGCTACAAGTTACCTACATTATTCAAATCCAAGCTAACAGAGAATAACCAGCCGTCTAGTCTCTTGCCAGGTCTCTCTTGTATGGGAAGTATGAGACGGGTCCATTAAACAGGGAAACACAAAGTATTTTTAAGTGCAGCGTAAGCGTACCCAGAAACCTCATTTTAGGATCTTAACTTGGACCAGCAGCAAAATTCATAATTGCATAGTGGACAATGAATGACCAAACCCCCACCTCGCAGAGACTATAGGTTTTACCTATACGCCTATTTCTTTTCCCCCCACAGAGAGTTGCATGGTGTGCGTACATCTGTAATTCTGCTCTCCTTCAACAGCTTTTACCTTCTCCACTTATTTGGTTAAAATGCTTTAAAAGCATTTCTGCCGTCTCTTATTTCACACAAATTGCTGAAATGCAAATGTATCCACTGAGACGAGGAGGAATATTCCAGACCTCCCTCTGTTCCTTTTCTTATTTCCCCTCGTATTCTTTTTCTTTAATGTGCCTGACCCCGTTCTCCATGTTCTGTAGAATGTAATAAAAGAGCAGTCTGTAGAGGACATCAACACATCCAGGAGGATCAGAAACCTAGATACTCACACATGCCTGCTCTCATTTTCTCTAACCTCGGGGTGTCTGGGTGGAGGGTCAATATTATCACTTCTTCGTATTGCCTTGTGATATGCGGTTCCCAAAAAGCCAAGGTTAGCTATCCCTAGGATAGTGTTTTTTTTGAGGACCAATTTTAATAGCACTCTGTTTATTCAGTGGGTAAATTTTAGTTTGGAATATTACGATTGGTTATTTTAAACGATCCCATGATACCCTTGCAATGTTTCCAGGTATGCTCTTGTTCATATTGTAGAGATATTTTTGGTGTACTTGGGCCCAGTCACCAAATGCACTCACTCTTCATCATATACTGTCACACACTGTCTGCCTCTCTGTTCCTCAAGCATCTTGGCCTATGCTTTTCTTACGCTATTTGCATATCTGTGATCATCTTCTATTTTTACAAAAAAAAATTAACACTTTGCAGTTTTGTAACTTGTCTCCAGTATTGTGGTAGCCTGGTTGTGTTTTCAGGTAGATCACCTCTATACCCTGTGCCTAGATGCTAAATGCATGCAAAGGGAATCTTACCGTGTAAGAGAAATGGAACTGCGGAGCACTTGCATATAAATGTGGATGGTTTCTTCTGCTCATGAACACGGGGTGTACATTTGTCTTATGGGGTAGTTAGAAATAAAGCATTGCAGATGGTAGATATTCATTGGACTTGTTGTGGACAATTTAATGATTTTCCTCTGTGACATACACATGCAGTGTGTATATTAATAGAAATTGTATTACATGGACATCTGTGATTCATACAAAATGTTCATTACTAAGACATGAGCATCCACAGGAGATGGTCTAAAGGGGTAAAATGTCCATTCACCCACTTCATTAATCAAAGGAACCTTGCTATGGACACAGGCATCCTGATAGCAGGGCCTCCATTAGGGGGTGGCCCACTTAAATAAAAAAAAAATGTAAAAGCTTCGGCAGAGGTGCTGGCTGGTTAGATCAGGCAGCATGGTATCAGTGCACTGCTAAGACGCAAATACATCCTCAGGCCTCTCGCATGTCTCGCGCAGTGCTCCGAGGTCAGAGCGCCGAGTGTCATGTGACTTGCCAATGCTCTGACATGGGAAGACATGTGGGGAGTGTGAGAGGCTGCATGGTAGGATGTCAATGCGCCTGGGCAATGCACAGACACCACGCTGCCTGCCACTAGACACCAGGGAGCTGTCGGTGCTGGCTGGGTCTGTAAGGGACCCCAGAATTTCTGATGGCGGCCCTGCCTGAAACACACACCTTGCCATCCCTCGTTAAAGTCATATTGAGATCTGTGACACACACGTGTGATTAAATAATTAGGGAATATATTAATATATTTTTTTTTATTGCTATCGACATCTGTGATTCATACAAACTGCTCATTATGGTGACCTGAGCATCCACAAGAAATGTTCTAGGGGGCCAAATATCTTTTAACCCCCTGACATACCTAACCCCACTTTCAATACCTTCCTTTCATTGTTCAGATGAAGGGATATTCCAGTGAGGTATCTGAGCTATGTGTGTAATGGAACAGGGTCTGACTGCTCTGCCTCTGTGCACTTCATTTAATGTCAGTTGACTGTCCGTGCTCTCTCCCCAGGAATAACAGAAGTGGCCCCTATTGCCCCCATATACAGTGTGTTTTATTGCTGAGGATCTCTGTGATACAGCCATTCAAACTGAACACTACCAATTGTAGTTCCATGGAGCTCTTCATGCAAAGAAGAACACCAGGAGGGAAAAGAGTAAATGGTCTAATCAATAAAGAGAGCATTGCAGGAAATTGAGATGGGAAGTTCAAACTTAAGACCAAAGTAGATGATGTAGAAGTAGAAAAATCTCCACTGCAGCTAAATCTGTGAATTTTTCCAACATGGCACCAGTGGCCTAAAGTTAGAGATTCTCATCTCAACTCCCTGCAATTCTCTCTTTATTGAGTAGTCATTTAAGTGTCTCTCCAAAATCGGGACACTCAGGAGTTGCTGTATCACATTGGCTTGGCTTGGAAACTGTGTACAAGTTCTAAATTGAACATGCCGAGGGCCAGGAGCTGTGGTACAGTGTGTTTGTTTCGTAGACGTTGGAGCAGTACTTGCTGAGAGTAATGAGTCCCACAATATGTCACAATGAATCATTTCAAATCTAAGCTAATCAGATTCATAAAGTCACAATCTGTTATGCTCTTTCAATCTAACTACATGCTATGACAGAAGACTATGCAGGGATAATGGCATATTACAGATTGCTAAAATAAGCAAACAGACTGCTAGATACTTGAGAAAAAGCCATTCTCATATGACTAATACTTGGGCAGTGCACAGCAGTCCTTTCACATGAATGATTGACATTATACACCTTCTAATGAATAGACACTGGAATAAAAAATAAATCATGCCGTTTGATTATTTATTTCACCGTCATAAATGTTTTCCAGTTTGCAATATCTCCAAATCCTAGGTCTGGATTTGGGTTTTAGATTATTATGACTGTATCCATGTGTACAGATAAGAGGACCTCTTGGTGCAAATCATATGAATTGGGGCTATTAGCAGATATTCAGAATTAGCTACACATTTGCAACCAGCTGTCTACTGGGCAGGAAAGCAAACAGATAACACATGTACATTCAATCTTGTTTCACAACTAGATAAACATAGCTGCCTTTACCACAGTCCTGATAGTGCTGTTTTGGGATCTAGATGTATGTATGGGTATAGCAAGGTCGCTGACATAGGATATGTACTAATGTACTGCAGTAAATGTACCTTAAAGTTAAGGTCCCCTCTGCTGATCCCTTGCAAAAAAACGTGCCAATTGCCAACTTCAGTAATCTTCAACTTGCACCAAAGTGAGTTTGGGGACTAGACTGTCCCTTTAACTACAGAAGCTGAAATAATACAGATTTATTAAAATAGTGGACCCCTGTGTATAAGTTCTGTTTTAAAGAACCTCTGGAGCCCAACATCTTTCTTAAGTTACCCATTCAGGGCTTAAGAATGGTACTTGTCTACCCCAATTATCAGACAGAGAGGAAGAAAGATACTAATCTATTTTACCCAGAGAATCACTGGCTGCCCACAGTGGTAATGCAGTGCAATTAATTGCTATAATAAAAGCATTTGGGCTTTCTATGAACTTGTGATTTGTGTCAAAAGTGTGACTACCACATCCCCCAGGTTTCACATGTTGATAGAATATTTTTAGAAAGATAAGATGACACAAAATGTGAAGTAAAATGAAATGTTAAGAAACTGACTGTCTTTTGTGATATAAAATCTGCACTTAGTGATTCTCTCAATTTGTATCTAATGCAAATAGGACAATGGGAGCATAACTACACACAATAAATATTTAAATAAAGTTTTACATCACTAGGGACCCTAAGAACAGTGGGTCAGATTTACCAAATTCAAAATAGACATGTCAAGGTAAAATGATAAAAAATTATGGCTCAAAGAAAATCATTATTTTTTTTTAATGCAGAGAGTCACATATTATTCAGATTTTGATTAAGGACTGTTTGGTGTAATGAGATGGAAGCTTTTATAGGGATGGGGCAGAACAAAAAGAGTGGAACACTAGGACCTCAGGGTTTCAAGTGGAGTGGTCACCATGGGAGCCAATGGAATGATCCTTCTGCTTAAACCATGTTTAGAACTTTTCTTACTTTCAATTGACACTTAAAAATGACACCAAGAGGGGCATGAAAACGCAAATATATTTTATATGCAAAACTATTTTTGCAATTTGCTCTTTTTGCCATGTCCTAAACATTTAAACACTCATATAGTAAAAACAACCAAATTGTGAATAAAAACTGGCATAAATAGTGAATATTTTTTTGCCACCATTTTTGTAAACTTGTTAAACGCTGGTGTAATTTTCACATGTAAAATAAGAATGATTTTTCACTAAATATTCGCAAAAGTCTTTCGCACGCGCAAATATAAATCTCTATATTAGTGCAACTGGAAAAATGCACACTACATAAAAATAAACGGATGAGGCGCAAATTGGAATGTTACAAATATTCGCAAATTGTTCCTTACTCATGTTCTACCTACTTTTTTCCCCCACTGTACTTGTTTTGTACATGCCCGCACCCCTCCCCAAATGTTCTATAGAACATTATTTTTGTAAGATTCACAAATGAACTTAAAAAGATACAAGCATCATAAGACATGGTACCCCAAAAGTTAACCGTCGCTAACCTTGTCCATAAGCCGTTCTACATTCATTCGCCTGCAATCATTTCTGGATAGATTCAATAACACAGTGTTTACTCTTTCAGCCCCTTGACCCTACTATTTACAGCAGACCATTAACAGGTAAAAAGGGACTGAGGGTGGTTAATCAATAACTACTGTACAATAAACACACAGGTTCTGGACATAGGATTTCATTAGTTGGATGGCGCCCTTGACAATGAAGTTGTAGTTCATCAATGCAATGCAGTGAAATAAATCCCTTGTGTGTTTATCTAACAGACGGAGAAAAAGATTATAGCTTTATACACAAGTAAAGACAACTCATAACTAGACCGTATATATTTATTAAAAAAGGCTCTAAAAACTGTGAATTTTGAAATAGTGGTGGGTTTTATACAATAACAAAACACTGGGGCATTCTCTCATTACCAGCCATTGTTAAAGAGAGGGGATGGGACTCTTCATCGCGGCTGCTTCCGCACAGCTGCTTCACTGCCGACTCTGCAGCACAAGACAGATCGTCGCTGGAGATTTCATCGCGGGACATTTCATCGCTAAAGGTAAGTATTTTACCGATTTTAGTTTGGTTAGAATTAGGGTTTAGGGGGTTAGAATTAGGGTTTAGGGGGTTAATTTTAGTATTGGGGTTAATTTTAGTTTTAGTATTGGGGGTTAGTATTAGGGTTAGTGTTAGTAGGGGGGGCGCTCAGTATGTGAACTCAATACCCCAGGAGGCCAAGGTCAAATAAAGTGGCATCTGGGTGGGTATATAACTGACATCATCTGTTTTTCTTCCATCTGAATTTCACCCAAAGCCATCACGGGTTCATTATGTTTCACAGATTTTTATAAAATGGAATATGCGGATCATTGCCTCAGATATTATGCGATATTCCCACATATTTCATTTTTTTTTCTTACCTTTTGAGGATTGCAGACCAGTCTCATTGTCTTTGATCTGGTTGCCAAGACTCCGTTTTACTTCATATCAAAATATCCTCATGTGGCATTTCTCACAGCCTAAAGGAAATCTGCTAAATGCATAGGACAAAAATAATGTCATTAATTTGTACATGAAATAAAGGTCTCATGTGCTCTGAACAAGCTAAAGTGACTGTTATGATTTATTAATTAAGGACCTACACAACAGGTTTTTTTTCTCTGCCGCAAATTAATGTTTGGCTTTGTATAAATGTGTCTAGAAATCTGAGAATACTAAGGTCTTTTCTGGGTTGCATAACAACTGGTCCAAACAAGCTTAATCTTATTTTACAGTGCTGTAATGTGCGTATCTTCATGAGGCACCATGTGTTTAGTCTTTGAGAGCCATACTCATGACTTTCTAAAATGACAGGTTATTATTAACCGTCACAGTCGCATGATAACTATAAAGGAAGGGTTTAATCCACTTGTAGAATATAAACCTCCATCTATGAGAAATGCTCTGCTATGACAGTACCTGTTGAGAAACTGAGATCCTTTGTTATTGTATTTCTCTGTAGTCACCTCTGGCTTCAACAGAAGAAGGTTGGCAAGGGAGCAGACAGCCTATTGCCTCCTGGGCTGCACTCTTATCCAACTCAATGGACTGGACCAACTTTCACTTGTAAATGCCATACTGTGTAGCAGTTTCTATCTTTCAATTCAATTGTCTGGTCTGTCTATCAATCTCTTTACCTTATCTGTCCGTATATTTGTTTTGCTTGTCTCTGTGTCTATCTCACCACTAAATTATTTTTGCCCTGCTGGCCAAGAGTTGCCATCCTTCCCATGGGCTTCAAACACTGATCAGCCACCCGGTCACAATAAAAATGGCTAATGAATCTAGTGAGACCAGCCATTTTACCTCTAAACACCGGATTTGTGCTGTTTAGTCTATATGTGCACAGGACCTAATGTTTAGTTATTTTCTGTTGTTTCTATTAGACGGAACAGAGGCAATCCATCCCTGCTATTCTATAATGCAGACAAACCAGCAGCACCTGGGAGGCATACAATCATTTGTCACCAGAACATCTTGTTAATTATAGTTTTTAGGCCAACAATCAATAATGCATACTATTCATGGTGACAGACCGTTGTTTGCTTTACCTGAGAGCTGTTTATTTTTAATGTGATTGAGCAAAAGGAGTAGTTTTTGGAAGGAGAGTTATAAATTAATGCTAATGACCGTTAACAAGTTTTCTGGATTTTCTATCTAACCATCTGAAGGCTAGAAATGGCTTCACCTAATGAGCAAGATATACTGGAAAGGAAGCCAAGGGTAAATGAGTGATAAAAAATCATAGCTGCATCGGAAAAGTATTTATAGACAATAAGTCACCTAAACACATACCAAAATGAAACAAACAACTTTTTAAATTATTAGCGGACTAAATACTGCCTATTCGATTTGTAATTAAATTGTTTCCACAGTTAAATACTTACCTGACATGGAACTCATTAGACTAAGGGTATGTTAAAGGGACATTCTAGTCCCCAAACTCACTTTGGTGCATGTTGAAAATTACTGCTTGTATAATGCGCAGGCTTTTTTTCCCCAGTGTGATTTGATGCAGACATTTTTTACTATTTTACTCAAGCACTCCACAGTGATTACTGTGCAGGTTTACTTCAGGTGCGGTAGCACTGATTATATAAACACTGAGCACATACAGTTTTGTTTCACTTCCTGTGCTGTTGAAATATAATACATTGTGTGGACTGTGATAAACTTGCTCTTGTACACAGTAGGATCTCTCAGTGCAACACATTGATGACTAGAGAGACAGAAAATTCCATTCATTTGAATGGCATTTATCTCAATGGTTTCTGTAGCAAATATAAGCAAATTGGCTTTTCTTACCCTTTCCTCCCTCCTGATATATCTCTAGCAGTCATTAACCAAATTACAAAAATTAAAGTGGCAGTTCCATCTATAGTGTCCAATTTCTTTCTTTTTCAGTTAAGTGCTGTATCATAAAAAATAAATAAAAAAAAGCTGCCTTTTCAGTTTTTTTCTGCCTAAAAACAGCAATTAATGTGTTTCTATGACAACAGTCCTACCTATGTCACCCAACCCTACTTGTTGGTGGTCACTTAATTTCGAGGCCCCGGTGTAATTATTTTCATTGTTAAATAATGCACAACATTCACAAAATAGGATAAGTGAATCTGCCCCTTGATAACTATCCAAATAGGCATCCAATGAGGAAGAGGAGGTAAGGTGAATGCTGGGAAATATGCTCTTCACATGAAAAGAAATGAAGATCTATATAAAAAAAAAAAAAAGCTGAAATATTTTCACAATGCTAACATCCAGTACTGTGAAAAAAATGCTGTAACGTAAGCATGCTTAAAAAAAAGAACATGTTAATCATTTATTTTTATCAATGAACAAAAGAAAAAAATTAAATCAATATTTGGTGTGAGCATCTTTGGTCTTCAAACCAGCATCAATGCTTCTAGGTTCACTTACACAAAGACAGGTGTATGATTAAACAATACTAAACAGGTGCATCATCACAATCATTAACTGAATCTATGTAAGAGGAATAAAACTGGGTGAGGAACAGCCAAACTCAGCTAACAAGATGAAGTTGCTGAATATAGCATGCCAGCCTTCATTGTCATTGCACGCCAGCCTTCAGACCAGCTGTGTTTCAGCTGGGAGACACAGCAGAGAGTAAACCCATGTGTACCCACGGAACGTTTCATTCAAGGAAGCAAGGTTAAACCCCCCTGAAAAAAAAAACCATTTCATTGTCCTTTAAATTAACGCTATACAAATAACAAAAATTAATGTATGTAGAAAATTGATAAATGCAATCTTAAATACGATGTAAATATTTCTACTATGTTTTGTATTTAACTCAACTGAGATCCCATTTTTGTTTGTGCGCATATGTTAATGAGATGTTTTTTTTACACTGTTATTCAATTAATGTCTACACTTGTGACCCCTTTTGCAGAACAGAGAAAAATGACTACCATCTGCTACATGGCAATACACACCCTGAAGGGAACTAACTAAATAAAAGTAACACAGGAACTAGTGCTTAGAATAAAAATACACAACTGGCATTACAGACATCTCTACTCAGTGCTGCCAAAATTTTAATAGGGAGGGCTGCATATCCTAGAGTGATGGGGGCTAACATTATTAAATCAATAATGTAATGTTAAAATTTTGCTATGATAGGCTGAGGGGCATACGAAACATTGAGGACACCTAGAAAGACAGAGTGAAACAGTGGTTTTCTGACAATACTTCCCTCTTCTCTTCAGTAAGTGGAGGTTATGACTCTTGGCAAAAAGCAGATGCTAGATAAGTTTGTGATCTATTGACCTTTGGAATATTCACGAACATTAGGCTTCTGTCAGCAATAGTTTAATGACAAAGGACAGCATTTTATTCCCAACCCGTGATTGAAAGAATGAGTGTTAGCACTTTTAATTAGAAGTCCAATCATTCATATTTGTTTGGGAAAAACAGCAGTGTGCTATAAGCCTTTATTTTAGGGAAAAAGGGGGGGGGGGGGGGGGGGGAACACAACACAAAATGTGTGTCATAAAAATAAAGTCACTTTCCTAAGGATTACATAGCAGTGATTTGCATTACTCCAAGGTGGAGGTCGCCCCTTAGTCACGTGACCATTTGACCTTGTGTTGCTCTTAATGACATGGGCTGTTTTGACATTACTGGGGTGTTTGTGTTTAGCTGTAATTTTCTTCTCTCTCACATAATGTACCCACACAAGTTAGATATTGCTTTTAATCGCCATAAGTAGGGCTTTCGTTAAGATACCATTTTGTTCAACATATCTTATAATTTACTACAAAGAAACGTCATAAAATGTTGTTAAAATAAAAAAAACTTTCTAAATTTGACCTAAAAAAATAATTTATACAAATACAATCATTAAAAAAGCCCCCATCTAAATAGTTTACATTTTGTCACAAGTTTAGAAATATGCTTGTTCCCATGTTTTTCTGAATTTTTTTGCGAGATATAGGGCAAAAACAAGCAAATATTGCTTTTATTCCCCACCTAGAGTAACCTTGAGCCCAACCCTAATGCTAACCCTTAATTTATTCTAATTTTTACCCTTGCCCCTTATACTAACCCTAATTTAATTGTAACCCTAACCATTATTCTAACCCTAGATTGCAATATTGCTGACTGCCTTTAGGGGCAGTCAGTCAACAGCATCAGAGCGACAGAAGTGCAATTTATTTTCATTTCTGACCCTCTAGCCACAAGAAGGCAGAGCCATATTGGAGGAGCATGCTCCCTCTCCAATTAGGCGCCCGCGAGATGCTGCATTGAGCGGTCGTAGGTGCCCTGGCCACCAGATTCTGGTGTTGCTTTATGCCTCGACCTCGAGGCATTAAAGCAGCACCGTTTTAGTGGCCTTTGCGACCTTAGATCGCAAACAACGGTAATTTTACCACAGGATGGACTAGGTCCGTCCAATGTCGGAAACGCTTTGCCAGACAGGACGGACCTAGTCAGTCCCGTCATCAAGGGGTTTAATAGCAGCACTTTTTATATTGACATATTTTAGATTAATCCTTTGTTTGCTCATGACAAAGCTGCATACAAGAAATGTATGTTTTCATGCATTAGATTAGGGCTTGACACATACGCGGAGCCTGGGCTCCTAAAATCCCTAGTCCTAGCACCTAACATTTTGATTGTTTTACATAGCACTCTATGGATGCTCCACTTTCTTGGCTCCTAAAAATAACAAGGCTGGCTCCTAATTTGGTCTGTCTGGATCTTAAAGTCTACAAAAATGTGTCATGCTCTGCATTCGATAAAAAGAGAGCACCACTTGAATTATATTTCATTTACTTTGTAGACTTCCAGGCTGCTATGCCACAGTGCTGAGCTCTTTGGCCTGACAGCAGCTATTAGTGCTCAGTGGACATTGAATAAACTGTTGTGCGCATGCATTCTGACAGGTGTGTGTGGAACTTGCAACTTGTGGCAAAATCAGAAAAAACAAGTAAGGGTACTTACTCAACCTGTAACCAGATATATACTACAGTGAGCTTAGCTTAACGATCAGGAAGTACAAATATATTTTTGAAATTGAAAGTAATTTAATTTGTTTTCTTTTCCCACATAGATAAACCACAGAAATCAATACATAAATCTCACAGTTTAAAATCAGAACCGTATAAAACAAGTTTTACGATTTAACAATAGTAAGGCCCCATAACTGTCGATCAGTGATAGCAACCAAACTTTATGCACAATTGTAATGTTAAAATACATATTTATTCAAAATAAAGATAAACCTAATCAAGTTTTTAGTGAATGATGTAATGTTTATATGTGGTGAAGGTCCACATAGGCATGGTTAGGGTGCAATTGGTCAGATCTCTGGCCAAGTTAGTACTGTAAAAAAATAAAAATGGCCAGCTTTATGCCCAAGTTAACTCAAAATTTCTCAGTGATTAATGCCCGGGGAAGGCACCAAGCAACTTGGTCTTGAAAGTTTGCAATCAAAGTCTCAGTTAGCCAATAAGTTATTTAAACTATACTTGTCTCCTGTTTTTCCACGGCTATACAGTACTACTCTTCTTGTTGGAATAGTTATTTAATATATGGTATGTTTTACATTGGTACACTTACTTGACAAAGCCTGAAGACATTTAGAGTGCACATGACCTTCCCCAACCCTATAATCTTAATTTGTGCACCAGTTACAAAGCAAGCTTAAAATATTTAACTATTTGTGACATACAAACCCATTTACCACAACAAGAATTAAAAGGATGGAAAGTAAGCAAATATTCAGGAAATGGAGGTCAGGGGCATGCTGGAAAGTGTTACACTGCGAGCACAAGATAAACAGAATTCAAGCGGACAACTAAACTTTTTTTTTTATTTTTTTAACCCTTGCCTCCTTGGAACCCAGATCAGGGTCTACAGTGTGTAAAGGTCACTCTGCAAGTGCAGAGAGAAACCCTAGTTTTTGCATGGGCTCAGCAGAGTGGGCCTGCACTAGCAGAGAAAGCCAGTCTCCGACCTGACAGTGTTGCCTACTGCCCATGGAAGCATGGCAGCTGTTTATCAGAGAATAAATTGTCATGTACTGTCAAAAGAACATGCCAGTTTATCATCACACTAGGGGCAACTAATGTTTCACTTGTGCTTCACTATTTTCCAGTGTATTTTACAATAAAATATTAGCACCGTTTTGATTATTAAAACACAAATCAAGCACAGTAGTATGTATTAGCCATTGCTACTATTCTAAACACAAATAAGTTATTTATAGATGTCAATTCTAAGGCAAAAAAAGTCCATCAGTCTCTATGGAATGTTCCTGCTCCTTTTTTTTAATTATTATTATTATTAACTTTGGCCCAGAATTGAGTTTTATAAATAACTCCTGAAGTGTCCATTTTTCTTTTATAATTTGTTTTTGTACTGAAATAATGCTTACTATGCTTTTTGTACTGAAATAATGATGTCCAATGTAAACAAACTTTATAACTGAAGGCAGCTTTACAGACTGTATATATTAACTGTACCCATAACCCTAAGTCCAAAACACGTTAACACTTGGTGTATTTCACTGCACTGGTAGGAATGGAAGAAATTGGTAGTTGAACTGTTGACTACCACTAGCCCTTCCAGATGTGCAATACATTAAAATAGCTATATGGGCATCCCACTGCCCAATTTATGCAGTGACCAGACCAACAATAATGAACCTGTTATATAACATTTACAAACATTTAAATAAATCACAAACTTATTTTTCATCTTTTTTTCTCTAGATACTTTTTTGAGACAGTGTGACTTCACTATACATACATATTAACAGCAGATCACAACAAATGGCTTATTTAGCACCCCTCCTATTTAAGTCACCACCACCTAATTAGCCCCCATTAACTTTGCTGGAAGCTTTTTCCAGTCACCAAAAAATCTGTGCAAATTTACTAATTTTGTCAAAACCAGAGCATGTTCATCCTTAGAAAAACAACACTTATTCTTTAAAGGCATTCCATCACCTAAATAGTATTTGCAATGTGCAGAAGAACTATTTGTACATTGTGTTGGCAGATTTGCAGGCAAACCCATTTTAAACATTTGTATGGAGATTAGCCACTGTAATGGAGAGCAATTTATTTGTATAGTGTGCCATAAACTGAAAGCTTAACAATGGAACTTCACAAAAACACAGTGGTGGGTATTTGGAAAAGGTCAACTTTGGGGAGATGATTTAAAAGTCTTAACAGTCACCATGGAGACCATAGAATGTACAACTTTTAGAACTTTGCACCTCTTTGTAAATAACTTTAAATCTCTTAATCTTTGCTTGCAAGTTGCAACCACACTAAACAATTTATATATGCACCTTAATTGTTCATCCCCACTGTTAATACTATTTAAAGTGACAGTGGCCAGTTAAGCCATTTTCACTTTTTTATTAACTTCGTCTGCTCATTGAATTCTTGAACTTTCTTTAGGAAATAGCAGTCTTGTGCTTGCGCGTTTTTCTCGGCAGCTTGAATAAAAATCGAGAACATCTGTGTCCTAACAAATAGTTTAAGAAACTTTCGGATGCTCTTGGAAGGCATCGCCTTTAAGAAAGACTTCTCCTGAAACAAGCGTTGCCCCCCTTTTGTTTTAAAGTGGGAGACGTAATGCCCAACCACCTTAATAAAGAACTGCATGAACATTTCAGAGACAGCCTGGTTGACGTCATCCGATGTCTGTGGCACCTGCTGCTGTGCAGCCAGGGAAGCGATCATCTGATCTTGTAGTTTTCGTGGCAAGGTGTCATCGTCCGCCTCAGTGGCAGCTATCGTTTTAAGGGATCCCTCGCACAAGTCCACCAGCAAAACCTCTTCCATGGGCTGATCCCAAATCAGATCAAGGAACTGTTTTTGCACCCCCAACATAAAAGGAGTTGGGCAGCCCACTGTATCTATTAAAACGGGTGGCAGCACCGGGATGTAGGTGTGCTCCCACGTGAACGGATACAACATGGCTGCTACAGCATGGATGCACTGGGATAAAACACTCAGATCGTTTGCAATAAATACAATACGTTTCTCTAATGCAACAGAGGCAAAGATATTTAGCAGGTTCTGCGGGTTTAAGCATTGCAAAAGGGTTTTGAAGTCAATATGCTCCAGGCGGGAGTCTAAAGGTCGTGTCAGCTCTATGATCTCCGTCCCAGATCCTGGAATATAACTCTTTATTTTGACAGTTTTACCTGGAGCAGGGAAAGTGGCCTCTCGCAGTCCTTGCATGAAAGGGTAAATAACCGCGGTTGAAATCTGTCTTCTTTTCTCCACTTCCTCGAGGATTTTTGCAAAAAGTCCAAAGCAGCCCATGCAACTGATAATGCAATAGACTTCTGGCAGCCGCGGACCTTTCCCAGCAGGCAGCAGCCTTCGGCAATATCCAAACTTCCTAGTGCTGTCCACGTTGGTTAGGACGAACGAGAAAGTTTCACTGGTGTAGTCAGTGAGTGGCGTCCAGTTGTTCCCCTCTGGGAAGCAGAAAAGCGGTATGGCCTTCAGTAGTCTCTCCTCTTCTTCTTTTTGGAAGCTTAGAAGGCTCTCCCTTTTGGGGAACTGGTAGGTTAATTGGGGAGCATAACCCCCAGCTGGGGTTTTCTTGAGCGATACCACCACCAGATACTCAAAGAAACACTGTCCTCCGCTGAGCATGGATGGCTGGTGGTCATTGATGGGTCTTTCAACCTGTCCAGCATTGGAGACCTCTTGGTTGGGTTGTTTGGTTGAAGATTTCCTGCGGAAGCTTCTGCGGAATATCCCAGCCAGCTGAGCCATCGCGAAGCCCCACACTAGAAAATAGTGCGTCAATCTCAGTGCATGGTGTGCGACGTCTCTCTTCCGCACGCTTTACCTTTCTACCTTGGCCACTTCCTGGAGGCTGTCTCTTGCCTTCATGCGGCTCTTTGCTCGCTCTCTGCACCTCCTATCATATTTGACCCTCGGGCTAACTGCGGGCAGCGGACACACCTTGCACAGTATCTGGTTTCTGTTTCTTATCACACTGCTGCCAGTTCTCTTTTGCACTTTCGATATCGGCACTATTTAAAAATTGTTTTTCTTTTATGAAGAATATTTTTGTATATCTGGAGTAGGCAAAATTTGTCTCCACCAACTCATTGCGCAGTACAACTCACAGCATGCTGAGGCAAGCTTGAGTAAGACGTGCTAAAACCCTCGTTGATTAATCATTTGACCTTGTTAGAACATGTTCCACTATTTGAAAAAAAAAAAAATGTCCCTTTAAATTACTTCACTGCTTTAACCCTTACCACATCTGCCGGAAAGCTATTGTGTGCATCCACCACAGCTAATAAGTAGTAATGAGAACAAAATAAAACATGTCTGTGAGTAGGTTAATGTAATCATCATAGCTAAACAAAATAAGTAAAATATAAAGTTATAAAACAATCTTTGAAAACAAACAAACTCTGTGACAAGACTTTTCCATGTTTATACACTTGCTTTCCCTATGCTTTTGTAGTTAGTCATTATGTGCTTAAGGTTGGCACTGCAAAAGTAAATATTAAAGCAGTTTATTGCCCTGAATAGTCTAATATCTTATTTGCCCTGTTACAGAGTTGCTATCTTGGGAATAGATGGTTTGTCTTTGTATTTAACCCATCAATTGCCAGAGGATGATAGATGCAGTGTAGGATTCTAAAACCAGGGACATTATTTGTATTATGTTGCTCTTTGTTATGATGCTTATTAATCATGTGACCTGCTGTAAGCGAATCATGACTTGCAGTATGTTTACAGTCTATTCACTATTGTCACGAGGAATGCTGGAGTTCTTACAGCCCTCCCTCTGCTGATATCACGAGGTTCAGTGAATGAACCGGTGCTGTCAAGAAAAGCTGTTTACAAATATACACACAAGTTTTGGGAGCCTACAATGCCAGCAAATTCCATGCATTGTTTCTGGCAGTATGAGTCATGCGTGGTTAAAACGACACTAGTTTAAACTATATAATCGGTTGTTAACTTTAAAAATTGCTGTCCCTTTTAATGGGAAGGATTGGCAAGAAGAGTAGAGATTGTTCGCATTCTGCGTAACTAATCAATGTCTCATGCTTCATGTGGTCACAGGATCTTTCTAGTTCCCGATAGGGAATTAAACTGGAAATAACCCTGTGTGCAGTCCATGTGATGACTCACTACAAGTTTCATAACTTCACTTGTATGGTTTGTTTCAGGAGTAGACCTGGGGCCTTGACACCACCGGATTACTAATGGGCAGTGGTGAACTACCGTATATGTTGGTGCAACTTCTTACTATAAGTGACAAGTTGTTCACATTGTGATCATAGACGGTGCACTGCAGTTTTATTTATTTAGAAAGTGTTTTACCATTCGGAATACAGTTCTCTCATTTGCAAGTGTGTCTTGAGTACCAAGTCCATAACTATATTACACAGTTTTACATCTATAGCAATAAAAAAAAAAAAGCTATGAGCAAAATTATTTTTATATGTAGTTTAGCTAAATAAAATACCTAACTAAAATGGTAATTGTGAAATACAGTCAATCTATGCCAGCTGCAATGAGCACCATAGAGGACCCCTCCACTCATGTATAAAAAATGAATCTATATTAAAGGGAATAGACCTCCCAGGGATGTGGCTTTACACTGCAAGAAATGTCTCGTTTGTGCAAATAAAATATTTCCTTTTTGAAATCAGTTGCCTAATTATATCATCAGCTATTTGGATGTAATGAAGTCATCCCCAAAGAATCTTTGTATTGCCACAGCTTTATCCACTTCCCCTAAAATACCGTATTTGCTCGATTATAAGACAAGGTTTTGTTCAGAAATTTTTTTCTGAAAAATCCCCCTCGTTTTATAATCGAGGTCGTTTTATAATCTGACCTCAAATCGAGGTCAGATTATAAAACATGGATCCAGGTCCCCAGCAGAGCTGCAGGGGACCTGGATCCCCCTCTCTAACAGCAGGGGATGTCTGCGCGATGAGCGCAGACTCCCCTGCTGCCGCCCGGCACGACCGCCTGGGCTTCTATGATGAAGCCGGGTACTTCCGGCTTCGTCACAGAAGTCCCGGCGGTCGTGCCGGGCGGCAGCAGGGGAGGTCTGCGCTCATCGCGCAGACCTCCTCTGCTGCCCCACTAGCCACCAGGGAGAATCGGGCAGCTGGGGGATGTCTGCACAATACGTGCAGACATCCTCCATGCTGCCCGACACTTCCGTCTATTATGACAGACCAGCTGTCAGTCATAATAGACGGAGGTGTCGGGCAGCATGGAGGATGTCTGCAGATTATGGGATTATGAAACAGGTGAAGGGGAGGGAGGAGGGTGGAGGGAGAGGGGAACCAGAGCAACAAGGGGAGGGGGGGGGACCAGAGCAAGAAGGGGAGGGAGGAAGGGGGGACCAGAGCAACGAGGGAGGGGGGAACCAGAGCAACAAGGGGAGGGATGGGGGGGAAGAGACAGAGACAAGGGGATGGAGGGTGGGGACGAGAGAAACGGGGGGGGGGGGGGGGGAGACAAGGGGAGCGAGGGGGGAGACAAAGGGAGGGGGAGAGAGGGAGGCTGCATTGGCACATAAAAGGAAATAAAAACAAGAAATGCATTTTTTTATATAATTTTTTATTAAAAAAGCAATTTACATGTGAATATATACAAGTTGAACTTTTTTCCTATAGGGTAGTCTTATATTCAGGCTTTTAGTTTTTTTCCTAATGGAATATCCAAAGTTTGGGGGGTCGTCTTATAATCAGGGTCGTCTTATAATCGATTAAATACGGTAAATGTATTCCTTTTTTGAAAATTTATATATTGTATGATTACATAATGTGTGAATATGTGGTGATAATTTTTTTTCTCTGACTAAAAGTTGCTTTTACTAATGTATTTTTCCTACAGTAAAGTGAACTCCTTTAACCACATTAAATCCATTGCTACCCTGCAATGTGCATCTTTTAAAAGCATCTCTAGTGAAAGGGAAAAGCTGCTCACTTTACCTTAGGGGTTTGAGAGCCACCCTACTTTGCTGACACCTGGGTAGAATTCCTGTAATTCCTTTTGTGGCACAGTTCAACCTTTCACATTCATTTCATGAATGATTACCCAGTCAAAACTTGCATGTCTATTAAAGGGGCCAGGTCACCTATAGTGTCCAAATTAGTTTTCTCTAGATAAGTACTGTAAAATGTAAATCAATCAATCAGAAATAGACCGGTCTTATCCGTTTTACTTTTTCTAATCAACACTTCCTCAAAAATTCCATATAAAGTATATTAAACATAGAAACATAGAATGTTTCGGTCAATCTAGTCTGCCCAATTTTTTTGAATACTTTTATTAGTCCCACGTTCCCGGTCTTTTAGCTAGGATAGCCTTGTGTCTATCCCACGCATGCTTAAAATCCTTGACTGTGTTTACCTCTACCACTTCTGCTGGAAGTCTATTCCATACATCCACTACCATAGAAACATAGAATACTAAAGTTATTGACCTCTCCCTCTCTTGCATCACAGCACACAGAGCTGACTAAAACAATGGGGGTTTTGTATAAAAATTCCTGCACTGCAAAGTGTTGGGAGTTTTATAAAAAGGCGCTGTTTATGTATAATGGTAATTGTCCAACAGTGTTTGGTGGAAGTCCTCCGACAATAATCAGGCGCTTCTACGCACTGGTGCACAGAGCGCTGTCACAACCTGGAAAGTGCTTTTGTGACGGAGGCAGCACAGACTCCTGAAATTTGGCGGGAGTCTGCTGTTTACATAGGTAGGTGCCACTACTTTGCACTATTGGCGAGTGCGCCATCTTTATACATAACCCCATTGTCCCCATCCACAATAATAACCAATGAGGAGCATGGAAACCACTGCAGAGGAAGCCAACCTGCCTACTGTGTACTCCAAGTGGTACTGCCTCTTTAAGTAGCTTTGAGCGGTACTAATATTAGCGATATGCAGCCTTCTTAAAAATGCATGATCGAGCATTCAACGGGTTAAGAATTTAATGGGCAAAAAAATCAGATAATGGGCTCTTACCTAACGGCCGTAGATAAAATATAAGTCCCCTGGATAGACTAAATAGATCATTTTCTCATGTAAGCCATTGTGGTTTGTTACTGTATAATCAGGCAGGAACATTGTTTGAGACATCAGTTTGTGCCTTCATGGGGCAATAGAAACACTTTGATAAATGGCCCCCGGAGGGACTATTTAAAATCAGCCATCCTAATGTAAGGTTCATAGTTCAAGTCAGACAAGCTGGAAAAAGGCATGGAAAGATGTCAGTTTGGTTAGAACAGCAGAGTACAGGAGGTAATTAGTGTTTCAGTAATGTCATCCGTAGAACAGAAGACAATCCCCTAATGACAGCAATCACCTAGACACTGAGAAATCAAAAGCAAGTCTGTAACAAGAAAGAAAGCAGGGAACATGTTTCAGAAAGTCCTAAAACTGACGGTAAAATACCTCTAAATGTCTCGAGAGTTGAAGAACCAGAAGGTATTGTGGCTGTGTAATGAAATGTTATCAGGTCTGTCATAAAGGAAGACAGGGCCATTGTATAAAAGAAATAATGAATACTTTGTATCTTCTGTGTTCAGTGCAGATTTGGCAGAAGCCTTTTTTTTTTCATGAGTTTCCTATTTGAAAGCAATAGAAAAGCATTCAGCCTTCAAGTCACCCTTTTTTTAAACATCAATTTCCTGCTCAGAACACAAAACACACGAGTGAAACGTCGATGAGAAATTAAAAATGGTTAATTTCAACCAGAAAGCAATTGTAGAAGGAGTAGAAGCAATACATGTAAATGCTTAGAGCTCAAAAGCTACAACATTACTGTAAAGGAACTTGATCAATTACATAGTATTTACAGTGTGACTGTAGAGTGCTGAGCACATTATCAATGCATAGCTTTTATTCTGTTTGCTATATGTTTAATAAATGGGAAATGCACTTATTATTTCACAGGGGTATGTACCGTCCCCCCCTCAATATTCATAGTAAAAACAATGTTTAGGTGACGAAGCCTCTTAAAATGCATACAATAAACAGTTAATATATAAATATTGAAAATTAAAAATGAAATGACATTGATGGCTTTACAACAATTACAAAAGCACATATAAGTGTAAATCCGCATGTCATATGGGAAATCTTGGTTACTGCCATTCATCTGTATACCACCTGCATAAGCATTGTTGCAGACCATGTACACCTTTTCATGGAAATGTTATTCCCTGATGTCATTGGCCTCTTTAGGCAGGATAATGTGCCCTGCCACAAAGCAGAAATGGTTCAGGAATAGTTTGAGGAACACAACAACAAGTTCATGGTTGGCCTCCGAATTCCCCAGATCTCTATTTATCGAGCATCTGGGGAATGTGCTGGACAAACAAGTCCGATCCATGGCGGCCCCTCCTCGCAAATTATAGGACTTAAATGATCTGTTGCTAACATTTTGGTATAGTGGAGTCCATGCCTCAATGGACCAGGGCTGTTTTGGCATCCAAAGGGGACCTACACAACATCACTAGTCATAATGTTATGGATGATCGGTGTATGTACCTGGTTCTTTTCCATGTGTAGCTAATAGACATGTGCAAAACTAAAATTTTCGTTTTGTTTTTGTCCATTCGGACGAAAATGTTATTTACTTCATCTAAAACGAATTTCGTTCATTACTGCATTTGTTTCAGACGAAATTCCTTCATTATTTTCGTTTCGTTTTATTTGTTCGTTTTATAGAATACGTGTAATACTATTGGCTTTCTATAAACCGAACAAGAGCCCCATTCATAAGAAATTCTTATGAATGGGGCTCTCGTTCGGTTCATAGAAAGGCAATAGTACTACACGTTTTCTATAAGCCGAAAGTCTATAAGCCGAAGGTAGTTCGGTTTATAGACTTTCGGTTTATAGAATACATAGAATTACATGTATTCTATAAACCGAAAGTCTATAAACCGAACGACCTTCGGTTTATAGACTTTTGGGCTTATAGAATACATGTAATACTATTGGCTTTCTATAAACCGAACTAGAGTCCCCATTCAGAAGAAATTCTTATGAATGGGGACTCTAGTTCGGTTTATAGAAAGCCAATAGTATTAAATGCATTCCATAAACCGAAAGTCGTTCATTATGTCGGTTTATGGAATGTATATGTAATGCTATTGGTATTCTATAAACCGACTCTATTTCGGTTTATAGAATGCCAATAGCACGAATGGACGAATGATTTTCGTTTATTAACCATTCGTTCATTCATCTTTCGTTAGTTTAGCATTTTCGTTATTCGTTTTTTCGGACGAATGGACGAAAATGCTATTTTCGGACGAAAATGCATTCGTCCGAAAACGAATGCACATGTCTAGTAGCTAAGCATAAGCGTGGTCTTATGCAACTCCATTTTTTACAAAAAAAAACTATCATAACAGATCTTCTATTAAACACAGGCAGATTTATTACCTCACTGTTTATTCCATCACTGGTTAATGATATGAACTCAATGTATACATACATCAGCACTGTGACATTGGTATTAACACTAATGTAGACATCCATTGATGCTGACAGGACAAAAACCTGTTTAGACATGCTGGGTTGTTGACACAGAATAGAGAGGAGCCAGGCACTTTCTAGAATTTAAATACCAGATAGTGCCTGACATGAATTATCATGAATCAGAATTCCATTATAATAAATAAAATTATTCCAAAAAAATGTTATGACTTACTTGTTCCTTTAAATGATATATGAACTAACCCTGGAATCTTGTGGAGAATATGTATACCGGTAGTTTTGCTAGCTGCCTTGTACGAGATGTTGCCTTTTTAAAGAGACGTCTGGATCACACATATTCGTATGAACATCTCCTACTGCAGATTTAGAAAAACAAAATCTCCCAAAGAGTTAATTGCTGTAGATTAAGAAAGCTTTGTGAAATTGTATTATGGCTTCATCATTATTTAGTAACTGTATCCTCAATACCACATTATATGTTGTATAAGCACACCAATAATATGCTGCACTGTACTTGAAAATAAAAGTCCTATGAATTGTGTACATCTTATATTGTGAGTAGCTTCTACATGGTGTATCTTACAATAAGGTGTGTTTATATTCTGGGGAATATGATGAGTATGGTTTTCCATTCATTGAATTTCTCAATCCAACCCCCCACTCATTTCATTTTTTTTTGTCTTTCCAAGACAATTAGCAAAGTGTTCTGTTTTTGGTTTGGATGAATAATTCATTAATATTCTTGGTTAATGACTTATGTGCTATATGCCATTTTTAAAGGATGTATGTGTAATATTCAGTCACCTCATTCAAAAGGTGCAAGGGAAAAATAACAGGAAAGGAGAAACCACTGATAAAAGATAGACCATTACTAGCTGTTTCATGGGTCAGTACATGTTTTTTTAAATTTTTTTAGTCTTGCACGATTTTTTTCTAGGAACCAGTAGCACTGCTTGGTTAATACGGGCCTTCATTTAAAGCTCTAGTGCAGTCATCGAACGAGTTAGATAATGGGCTTGGAAGATCTGAAATGATTACTAGTAAAATACATCTGTGATGATCATCCATTAGAGCTTATTACCTTAGTGCAAAACAATTTAGATAAACAGGAAAATGGCCGCAATAAGCTTTAAAAATAACATGATTGAGCAAATTGTTGCTTCGGGTGGATAAGTAGTGTCTTGCTGAAAACCATGCAACCATTTCCTCCCCCCGTCCATATTGCTAAGTCTTTCTATGAATGCATTCTATGGCAATGTTAAAAAAAAATAAAAATACAATCCACAAACACCCTGGTAGCTTTTTACTTATTAGGAGGTGCTGGGGAGTTGAGGTTAGGTGAACATTTCAGGTCACTGTAATTTGGAATTTGGTTTTAACCTCATTTATGCCTGAGGAAGGGACCTAGCAACTTGGTCTTGAAAGCTTGCAACCAAACTCTCAGTTAGCCAATAAATGGTATCATTTAAACGCTACTTGTTTCCTGTTTTTCCACGGCTAACACGGTACTACTCCTTTTCCCTACTATCCCTATTTCTGAAATAACTGTGCATTGTGCAGATATAAAACTGATGAGTTTTTCTTGCTAGAAGAGTCCAATTGACCCTAAATCTTTGACAAGCTCTGACCGATTTAACACTTTATTCGGCCATCTCTGTTCTCCTTACAGGAGAAACTTACCGGGGTTGGCCCTTTATATTGAATAGTTAGCTACCCCTAAACTAAAAGGTATTTTTTCCCCCTTCACACTGCAATGTTTCAGACTGCCTATAACAACACTCCCTAGTGCCGGAAGTGATCAATGTTCACTTCCATTGCTCTTGCCCACAACAGGACAGCACCATATTGAAATGGAATGCTGCCTCTCAATATGGAGTTTGTGATCGCATTGCGCCCTGGGGCTAAATGTATGTGTTGCTGGATGCCTCGATATCAACGCATTGCAGCAACACCTGGTGAGCATAGGAAGTTACTTTTAATCACTTCCTATGTTTGTTTCACTGCATCATGTGCCAGTCACGTCAACGGTCACAAATGGCATGTTTGTGCGTAACGTCCCTGCCACGCTCATTATTGCGAAGGGGTCAAACTTTATGCTTCAGACGAGCTTAATCTCCTAAAATGCATTATGTGCATATATACTCCCCTGTCAAGGCTTATCCAACCCAGTTATTTTTGTTGACATAGTTTTCCTTTAGCTTTTCACTGGGCCGCAGTTTCGTAGTTAAAAAGAGCCCTGCGCAGTATTTTTTTTCAAGGTTGCCTAAGATCACCTTTTTGTCTTTTCTGTTCAGTTAATGAGATTGAAACGGGTGTACAAATGTTACACTCTGAAGTGTGAACTGAAAACGCTGTGATAGAGCCAAGAAAATAATTAGCACATTCACAGCCTGGGCTCAGCTGTTAAAAGTAAAATCAAATAATAAGCCTCCTTCTTTTGATTTTTTTTTTTCCAAGTGCAAGTTCATGAGAGTCGTGCTTGTGCCAGCGTTTCTCCATATACAGCTAAGACTTCAAAAATTGCCATGATGGCTTGAAAATAAATTTAATTTCAGGGGTTCCTAGAGTTGCCACTGCGGCCGTTTTTTTTACCGGCCACGTATAACTTTTGCAGGCTGCTTTGCAGTATGGGAAGTCATATGGTTCAAAATGGCAGCCCTAAGGGTTCCATGTTGATCACGTTGTCTACCTAAATATGGTTGATGCTGAGAATGCAAAATGATGAAAAATACATAGTGTTAGCAAAATTGCATGCAAATTCATAAAATAAGATAAAAATGTGTTTTAAATGTCTATGTGGAGTCTCCTGTTTATGACATCACCTCTGTCTTGATATGCAACTTAACTAATTTTCAATGGGAAATATGCAGTTTGCAAATCAAGTCGCATGGTGATCTCATAAGCAGGAGGCACTGCAGACACATTTAAAACATATATTTATTTAATTACATGCATTTGCTTGCAATTCTGCTAACCAGAGGAGTCACTAGGGTTGGTGTCACCCCGGTGCGGGAACTCAGGGTGTCACCCCCCTGGATTTCCCCCATTACCATGCCAAACAGATTCCTTAGTAATGCCAGTCAGATGGTACATTAAATATGCCAAACAGGAGCCCCATAAATTATGCCACACACAGAAGTCCCATTAATAATGCCACACACAGGAGCCCCATCACACAGGAGCCCCATTAATTATGCCACACACAAGAGCTCCTTAGTTATGCCACACTCAAGAGCCCCATAGTTATACCACACACAAGAACCCCATAGTTATACCACACACAAGAGCCCCATAGATATACCACACACAAGAGCCCCATAGATATACCACACACAAGAGCCACGCAAGGTGACAATTGTACAATTCTAAAACAATACATATCTATACACCTCTCTCTTATACTTTTATGAACCTTTTAATATTATATTCTATTGGGATAAAAATGTTATTGAAAAATTGCATTTCTTGTTTTTATTCCCTTCCGCTGCACCCACATTGAACCTAAGGGACTTAACACAGCACCACACAGTAGCCACAGCACTTGCCATTTACCCCCCGTAGGGGGTGTCACTCGGTGCGGTCTGCACCCCCTCGGGATGCCAGTGCTGCTAAAACAATGTATAGATCATTTTTTATTCTCTACATTCACAATATAAAAAATGTTTAGGTTTATAGAATTCTTTTAATGTGGTAGCCGGGAATGCATGTTGTTTTAAATTTAAAAAAGGGAATTTGAAATGCTAATTGCAGCGCTTGCTACAATCACAGTAGGGAGTGTAACCCTGGCCTTTAATTAAAGAAATTAGTTAACAATTTGTGGTTTCTGCATTGCAGGGATCACTCCAGAAATGTTTGATTTTTAATAAGCCCAATATAAATCAAAAGCCCAAATCTTTACATTGACTATTTTTTAAGTTACATGTTTTTATATCAAAACACAGACTCTATTTACTAAACGGTCAGTAAACGTGAGACAGACATTAATCTCACCAAGACTATGTATTGTGCATGACAACACATCAAGTGCCAGCTGAGATCTTATAGCAGGAAACCTCACCAGGTTTGGCCCTGTACAATGTATAGTTAAATTGGTGAGATGAAACGTTCAGCTCACCTGCATCTCCTCATCCCCGTAAGAGACCTTGTGGCGTCACTCATGACGTCTCGGAGGCATGCCCGAACCAGGACGTTGTGCAATTTAGATAAATGTCACTCAAAGTGGCCTCAACTGACAAACGAGATCCTGCTACAGGTCCCTGAAGAGGGATCTGCACTGCAGCTTATCGCAGGAAGCTGCGATGAGCTGCAGAGAAGAGAATGTATCAAGGACACCATCCATCCACAAGGGACGGAATCCTGTGAAGTTCCTGATGTGCCCCTCACCCGGAGGGCGTTAGTAGACCCAATAGAATGGGTTGGTCCAAACGGTCTGCCAAGTATTGTGCCCCTCGGGCGTTAGTAGACCCAATAGAATGGGTTGGTCCAAACGGTCTGCCAAGTATTGTGCCCCTCGGGCGTTAGTAGACCCAATAGAATGGGTTGTTCCAAACGGTCTGCCAAGTATTGTATGTGCTGTCAAATATTAAAGGGACTCTCTCACCTAAACAATGCTTTTACTGTGGAGTATAGATAAATACTGTGAAGTAATAAATTCTTTGTATCGAAAAATCTATTTGCATCCTATACAGCTGTACAGCTTATATAAGCTGTAACAATAGCCTCCAAAACAATGCAAATCTCTTGGGTTTAGTTAATATGTTTGTAAAGTTATTGGTCTGTAATTAAGAGTTTGTGAATTATTCATCTGAATTTTCCTCTGGTTTGTTTACAGCATACTGGCCACAGCTGGAACACACTTTAATACTCATGTGGACCTGCGTACTCTGCGTGCAGTCCGGGTTCTCAGGCCACTGAAGCTTGTCTCTGGAATTCCTAGTAGGTTTATTTATCAAGCAGAGTTTTATGTCTTTCTTTATTCCTTCTTATTAATTTTCATTTATATGTCCTGTAATATTAATCTCACATGCATGGAGGTCCCAATGTGAACCCTTTCAATGTAGCATGTATGGTTTTAATAAAAAACAAAACAAAACAGAGTACTAGAGCAAGAGAGTGGTTATTGTCTACACTAGAGATGTAGACAATAACCAAAATAGCATTGGTAGCCTGGAACACATTCCAGTGAAGGCAGTAAAGGAATTTGAGGATAGCCTTGGATATTTAGAGAAATAAGTAAAAAGGTGTGTGTGGTTTATGATGAAAAGACCAAGATCAGTTTGATAGAAACATGACAAAATTGTTTATGGACCACTTGTTACGTAATATATTTTGTTCTCAAATAACAGTTTGATTAAAAACAACTAAGGGTCTACTCAATAAATATATAATTGCAGGGAATTGAGACAGAATAAGTCCAAAGTAGGTGAATCGGAAAAGTTCTCCCACTCAGCTGCATTGGAGATTTTTTTCTAATTCGGCTATGTTAGTCTAAAGTTTCCCTGCAATTCTCTATTTATTGAGGAGACCCTCAGCTATCTAGTCAACCCTCTCCAACAAAGCTAAGACTTTACAATATACAACAGTAGCAATAGATACACAGTGGTAGCAAGTTCTCTGGGGATGGAATCTTGCTCAGTGTTGTTTTGTCAAGCTGGTCAGTCCATCCTTGGAAAATACTTTATTGGCAATTTGTTTTATTTTCCATCATAACCACTGTTTTTATGCTTTCATGTGCCTTGCTCTCCACTGTATTTAATTAATCTTCTGCAGGTTTACAGATTGTGTTGAAATCCATAATGAAAGCGATGGTCCCCCTGCTTCAGATAGGATTGCTGCTCTTTTTTGCAATTCTCATGTTTGCAATCATCGGCCTTGAGTTTTACAGCGGAAAGTTGCACAAGGCCTGCTACAGAAACCACTCTGGTATGATGTTAACCTAGATTACAGCATAAAACTGACACCAGAACATTCTATCAATGATATATTGTGGTCTAAGACCAAGACACTCTTAACAATGATACTTTTTTTTTTTTTTATCACTTGCTAAATGGGAACCAGGGGCGTTTGTAAAAGTGGACCTCCATTGATCTTAATTCTACCGATATGTAGACAAGTCTAAAAATATTGTAAAAAAATAACTATGGAATGAATAAGCACACAATTTACCATAAAATGGAACTCTGGGCAGTTGCACTTCTCATGTTGCCATGCCTAGCCAGTGCTGGAGCAAGAGGGCCCCAGTTAAGAAATATTTGTGCCCCTACCACAACTAAAGCCTTTTGCCCTCCTATCTTCCCAAACTTTTTATGTCCATTTAGTTATCCAGTTGAGAGGAAAACTGGACCTGGCTGTGGGGCCCCCTTTGATAATGGGCCCTGGTGGGCCATCGGATATGGAAGGTGGCACTGGGGATAACAAAAGAAGTAATCAGGCCCAAACCCTTAAATGGACCCATGACAGACACTCTGCTCAGTATCACAGCCACAGTTAGCCACTTTACTCCAGCCGTTGTGGATTGAATTTAACATTTTACTCAGCCAGTGATTTATCCCCCTTCCAATAGAGACAACTTCTAGGCCAATGGGGGGCCTAGAAATTGCTTCCTCACCAGGTCACTTAACGGTGCTGAGTGATGGTCTGCTTTCTACCTCATTCCTATTTAAAATCAGCAAAATTAGTTATTGAGAATTTATGCAAAGACAATGCACCGTATACAGATAATTAGTATGCATTGTTAATCAACACGTTTCAGTGAAAAACCTTATCAAACTTTCCATGAGGAGAGAGGGTGCCAGTTTCAGTTTTCACACAGTGCACATGACTTTACATATCTTACATATTGCTACTTGAATCTTATTTTTTTTTTTTGTTCTGTCGTAGCTTGGGAGTTGGAACCCATGGACCCACCTCACCCATGTGGAGTGCCTCGCTGCCCAACTGGCTATCAATGCAGGGAATGGATTGGACCCAATGATGGAATTACTCAGTTTGACAACATCCTATTTGCGGTGCTGACCGTCTTTCAATGTATTACCATGGAAGGATGGACCACAGTGCTGTACAATGTAAATACCTATTATTATTATTATTATTAATATTTTTTATTTTACAACCAAATGGTGGAGGCCTTGTAGTCTAGGAAATCAACAGGTAGATCTCTTGCTATTTTTGAGGCACAAATCCGATAACCCACAGCCAGGAATTGCCTATGCGTTGTCATACTGCAGCCCTCCAGCTGTTTATACACACCCATATACCCCTGCCATTCTTAAGCTGATAAAGAATTATGGGATATGTCGTCCATAAACAGTTGGATGGACGCAGTTTGACACCCCTGGTCTAGGGCATGATAGCAGAGGATTATGGGAGATGTGGTTCAGAAATAATTACAGAATAACTTGGTGTCTCTTTCTGTTGGCTTTGTAAAAAGGCACAATCGCCGTTTGGTATGTAAAATGGCGATTGCACTTTTTTACAACTCCTGACTCTTTGTAGTGTTGGAGAGGGACAGCAACACAAATCAGGTCACTTTTTAGCTTCCCCGGTGCAATAATCACTTTATACATTGGCCCACACGCCGATTGCGCTAGTATTGAATACTGAAACTTTGTTTTAAATGGTTTCCTTATGTTACTTACAATGCCAGTGAAACCCATCAGGATTTTCCTTCAAAACTTGGCAACCAGCCCATAATGAGTTTGTTTAAAAAAATAAATAAATAAATAAATAAATATATTTTTATATATATATATATATATATATATATATATATATATATATATATATATATATATATATATACATACATACAGATGCATTCACCTATCTGTATAATTGTTTGTACAATAGTATTTCTATTTCTACTGATATGTTTAAAAATTACAATGCATTGCTATAGATCACATATAAAAGTATATGTATCAAACATTATGTATACTCATTTACATTTAAAAAAAATAATGAATAGTGAATTTATTTTTCACTACACTATAAATGGTCTACTCAATAAGCCCATGATCTGGCCACCAATCTCTGCCGATTTTGGCCCGATCTACAGCCATATTCAGTGAGCAGGCAGGTTGCTCAGCTTTGAACTCCGTGTGAACAAGGGACTGAGCCAATCAGGAGAGGCTTCTGAACTCTAATCCACCTGATTGGCTGAGACCTCCTTCTCTCAGAGTTCTCAATCTGGGACTGTCCCAGGCATTCTGGCACATGTGGTCACCCTAGTCCTGGATGTGCAATGTGGGTGATGGGGCATGTCCTGAGTGTCCACTGTCAGTGATAGGGCATGTTCTGTGTCTGCAATGTGGGTGCTAGGGAATGTCCTGGGTCTGCATTGCGGGGGCATGTGCTGGATATGTAGTGTGGGTGAAGAGGCATGTCCTGGGGTGCTAGAGTATGACCTAGGTCAGCAATGTGGGCCCAGGGTGTGCAATGTGTGTGGAGGGAAGGAGCACAAATTTAGTAATGGTCAGAGCAGCACAAAACCAAAATTCAACACTGGGACAGGGTCCCAGTAAGTATTGGGTGCAACTGGTGGGTTTACAATCAGGCATCTAGTACCGGGTGTCTGGAGTTCACATCTTGGCATTTAGAAAATGTATGTCTCATAGACTGATATTTAGTTTAAACATAATGTCACCTATGTACTTTGCCCACCATTATTCCAAATTTCTCCAACATTGGTGAGTCCTAACACTAAATAATTTTGCTTACATTGAACTTAATCTCTTCAATTATATTACTTACTAGGGATCAAAGATCTCCCTATATTCCTATATTACATATACAGAGTCACTCCTGAAATAAATTTATAGGTTTCTCTGGACACCATTTATGGAGCACCTGGGATAGGACGGGGTGCTAAACCCAAATCCTGATATGTGTGTGTGTGTGTGTGTGTGTGTGTGTGTGTGTGTGTGTATGTATGTATGTATATATATATATATATATATATATATATATATATATATATATATATATATATATAAAGCTTTCCATGATGTACAGCTGTAATAAATGTACATGTGTTTACGTGACAAGCAACAAGAACTGTATCATGTGGGATGCGGAGGCTCCTGTGCTTATCACCACCTATAGAGACTGCAATCATCCAGCTGTACTCTCCAGAGCAGGTGTACTCTGTGGTGTATGACATCCAAGATAATTAGCTTTGTGTGTCTAATAAGATGATATATGGAGCACAGCGCTTGTCATCATAGGGTTATTTACATACATCCTTATGATCAGTGGGGCAGGCCTGTGTAAATAAAACATTATGATACACACAGGTGAGGCCTGGTGATGGCATATGGAAGCAGAAAGTACAACAGCAGATTGGCTAGTGAATCCTTTTCCTGGGACATATTCTCTTTCTTGTTAATTGCACAAGAAATGCGTCTGCCCATTATGAAACGCCATACGTATTTTATTTATTTCATCATTGACTGATAGGGAAGATACCCTATCTTAGGTCTTTAATGCACACTCCCACAATGAGAGTCATAGCCCACAGCGGCTATTATCATGCAAGCTCCCAAACACTGTCATAGGGTTCCTAATGAAAATTGATGTCCACTATTTCCAGAAATAGCAGTAGGAAAGTTCAACGATGTCTCAGCCAGCAATATTAAATTGTCCCTCAGTCAGAAAACAATTAGCAGGGCCCATAAGAAGATTATATTGTTTGGGTTTGAGTCATAAGTTTAGTGAGTGGCCCAGGCAGCTATTACTAAAATTCCATCCAGAGCAGCTGAATTTCGTGTCCACAAACATAGAGTTGAGTCCACACTGCTGCCAACGGGACTCTTGCTGGGACAACACAACAGTTTATGAGCAGCTCAGCTATTAATGAATATTTTGTGCCACCCTCTCATTTTAGTCTTTAGCTAAACCTTGTACAAAGAAGCACACTTGTTGTATGTCACCCTTGTCTGTTTTTAATTTTTTTTATTAAATGTTTATTATTATTTTCTTTACAAAATTACAAATGTCAAACAAGACCAACAAAAAAAGAAAACAAACAGAGCAACACTCCTCATAGAAATAATACTTTAAATCCTTAATGTCTTTTTCATATAACTCATTAACATTACAGTGTATGCCTTTTAGTAGAGGTCGTTGTCTCATATCATACTCATACCCATGTCAAATGTGTCTTAAGGTCCTCTTTTTGGGCTGGCAGATCAGTTGCGTCAGATTGTGCTAATGGCACATCAGCATCTGGACCCAAGGCACCATTTGCATTATAGAAAGCTCAGTGCTTCATGATAAGCAATTGCCTCTACTGCTTTCTATATATTAACTTATTTGTTCCAGATGAATGTATTCAGTTTTTTTTTTCCATGTGAGATTGTGAATCCTTTTGTTGCAAGATCTCAAGCGCTGGCAGCTCGGGTCTTGTTCAAATTCTCATCACGCTACAGCCCACAATTTGAGACCGAGAAAAAAAATCTTCCCCAAGAGCATTCCCGGGGGGTTTGATGCGAAACTCAGTCTGAATAAGCTGTGCTGCTCCGGCTTGATGTATTTAACCTGGGAAGATTCCTGCCAATCAACCAAAGGGGAGCGCAGTGTCAGTCCTTTGTCAGGTCACCTGGTCGTGCAACTGTTTGCTGTCGGAGCAGTAGTTCAGGCAATAGACCTTGTTGGGAGCATTACAATGGTCATATCTTCCAGACTTAATAAAAACATATATAGCTGAAATGTTTTATCAGTACGTATAACAAAAAAATAGCTTTATTTAATGGACACTTATAAACCTTTGTCCCTCTAATTTAAGACTATGTCCTCTTGTCATGGTAGTTTCTCTTCTTTTAAATACACTCTCCTCCTGTACTGTGTGGATTTGTATTTAAATGTTTAGATCATATCCCCGCTGTCTCGTGTTTCTTCCAAGTTATATACATGTTAAGGTCATTCTGCCTTTCCTGGTAAGTTTTATCCTGCAATCTATGGACCGGTTTCGTGGTCCTCCTCTGAACCCTTTCCATATATGACACTGGCAGTCGGATGGTTCTCTACGTATTGTTGCAGGGGAGCATTTGCGGCTTCACTGACACTCCCTGTCCTAGACTTTGTTCCCTGGCATCCCTCATTGGGACAGTCCAAACAATGCAACTGTCAAGTGGAAAGACTTTCTGTCCTGAATGCAGCTTTGTTGGATAATTCCAATGACCTCAGCATATATTGATTGTAATAAATGACAAGTATATGCAGAATATAACAGAGAACATAATAATGTAATATATTAGAATCCAGAATTGGGAGCCCAGATTCTTGGGGAGGTTGGAAGGGACTGAAGTAACATTTCTAGCACGTAAGATAAAGTGTAATACAAGTCAATGGGTCAAAAAAAACCGAAAGGTTTGATTACATTAGCCCCGGTTATTCATTAGCTTGTCCTAGTTGGTCACATATTTTTAGTGCCAGTATTAAAGGGCTGTAAATAAAGGGCAGCATTGAAACAGACCTATGCTCCTTGACAAAGTAGCTGATGCTGCAAAACGCGTCTGACTTTTGGTGTGGTTCCTGCTCTGTTCACTGATATTTAAAGTTGGTTAATCTTGAAAAAGTGTTTCCCCAATCTTTAGACCTTTAGCATAATTGTTTTTTTTATATAATCTCCTATTTTTTTGCCTTCTGTTGTCTTTCTTTGGGAGAAAGACATGGTCTTCTATAGAAGGGGTTGTGATGGAAGTGGATGTGTTGACAGTTTTTCCTCTTATGGGTATTTAATTAAGAGTTTAGATGAAATTTGTTGAATTTTTTATAGTATTGATGCCACTACACTATGGTACTCACAGAGACTCTGATAGGAAATTCAAATTGTATTTCATTTTATTGTTATTTATTTGATTCATAGTGTTGTTTTGTATTTGTGTTTTATAAATATTTTATTGCTCTACAGCTATCTCCATGAGCACATTATTCATTAAAAGCTTTAAGGGTATGTTTTAGGAGTTTGGGTGTGATTGTGTGTTTAGGGATTGGGTGTGATTGTGTGCTAGGGATGTTTGCATATTTCTAGACCACCTCTTTTGTGGTGGAGAAATATGGGATGTGGTGAAAACAGTATTAATTGTTTAACACATTTACATATTGTACAGATTTTTTTTTTGTATATTGGATTTGATTTCAAGATTTCATCTGCACTTACCTTCCTCTGTAATAGCACATTTATTTCTCTGGCATGCCACATTTTCTCCTGAAGCACTTACAGGATTGAAAAGACTGCAAATTCTCCATAAATCACCTCTGCTCTGCTACTGTAATTGAATCAATGATACTGTACTTGGTGAGTGCAGGTGCATTATGACATCACTGGGTTCTTCTGCCATCGTAGAATTCTGGTGACATCACAGTGCTTTGCTTTTATCCCCCATATACAACATCTTGCCTAGGCGAGTTTATGGTTTATTTTTAAAATTAAATTATTGTTCAGTACTACTTGCCAGAAAAGGGAACCTCCATCAAATATTTGGGCCGTTGTTTGTATTAGAGGAGCAACAATGTATTTGTGCTGTTTTGTGATAAATTGCCGAAAGCTCTGTTTTTGGAGACATTTCTGTGTAGAAACCCTTTGGAGCTACTACAATGTTTTATTTTAAGTAATTTAGGAACCACAAAATAGGCAAAGCTTCAGTTAGGCCTAAAAGTATTAGTCTCAAGTACATTTAACCAAATGTTTTTTTTGTAAGCTACATGTTTGCCAGTAATACATGATGTAAATGTCAGACCAGGTTAACCTTTATTGTACCATCGGTTTTGGTCTAAATCTTCCATGATGGATTCATAACTTAACTCATTAGTGACAGTGTTTGTGTTTAAACCCTTCATGCCGGATGGTGCTTTGGTCCTCCGAAAAGGTGTCTTTGTGCTCCAGCCAGGGGCATGGTATGGTGCATACAATCTGTCCTAGGAGCGATCATGTATGCGGCAGAAGGCTATCTGATGCCTCCTAATGGAGGCATCATGGGCAACACCATTTGATCGCCTCCGATGGTCTTAAGGATACAGGATTCACATGTATATATTGAAACTAATTTCACAGGTACTTCTAAATTAAGTGACATCCAATAACGAGGTCTTGGAAACATAGGCAGGGCTATTGCTATAGCAGCATTAATTAATTTATGCCACTGTCATTGCAGTTTTTCGATGATAGGAGGTGTTGTGGAAAACACTGATCAACAGATCTGTCTCATGATGCAGTACTTATCTAAAAATAATAATATTAAATTCTGGTTTATAGGGATAAATAGAAAGCCACATGTTTCCTTAAAACAAAGTATAGTGCATGTAGTTTGTATGAGAACACTAAATGAGAAAGAGAGGAGTGAATCCACATAGCTGACTAAACATTAAGCCAGTCATAGTCCACAGAAGCAGACAGAGGTTATCAATCTCATGTCTATGTTTCTCACTTCCCAAACACCATTCTGACAGATAACTTTAAATGAAAACGATCACAACCAAAATTGTAATGTATATGCATGTAAATTAGAGCAATAACACATAGTCACAGATAGCTTTACATACACACAGTTACATGTACAAAATATTATCTTTTTGGAATTGACATACATTATATGGCAATGTCCCATTAGAATACATACCTAATTAATTTAAGTGTAACTTCCTGGTCCACACATGTTTTAAAGTATATTGTGATTTTTATATGCATGCCCTTTCAGTGCCATAGACTATAGAATGTCCATAATGGCCCATAGTATTGATCCGCAGCAGAGCAGAGGGAAGCAGTGGTGGGTGGAAAGAGTATTTCTTGGGCTCTTTTAATGTGAATTATAAGCCTTTTTATCTGTTATGTATTTATCGGTTAGGTGTGAAGGAGTCTGGGAAGTAAGGCAAGGCATGTACTAAAGGGCTGGTACAGAGTCTTCTCTCCTAAGACAATTGTTTATGACAGGAAAGACTTTCCCTCTATTTGTCACAAATAATATTGTAACCCACCCAAGTCTCTCCTCCCCCCATTACCTCCCAGTTAATTAATGTAATTGGCCAGTGAATGTGTGCTGGCATTGGCTGCGGAGTGTCAGATATGCTGCGAGCAGCTGTGCTCCCATGCTGCTCACCATCAGGTGCTCTGTGGCAGCACACAGGGAAGGGAAAGAGGAGTGGAAGGCGCTCTGTGCCCAGGCAGTGACATGATCTACACACATTCTGCATTCACATAGCACGGTGGCAGCCTGTGCGCCCACGCCTTTGGTTTATGCTGCTTGTGTACTTACTGACTTTGGAATAGCATGGTATACCATTGTTGCTCTAGAAGCTTTTTTTTCCCTGTTCAGAAAGTAGGACCATTCTCAGTCAGGGCTAATTAAAAGGAATTAGTCTGGCAGAAAATGATCAGATATTTGTGTTGACAATAGTATACAAAAAAGAAGCTTATGGATAGGAAACATTTAACCTTTTAGTGTTTAGTGTTAGAGGTGCAATAAAAGCCTTTTCTCTCCTTAGAAGAAAAACTACCACAACTAGAGGACATAGTTTCAAATTAGAGGAGCAAAGGTTTAAAAGTAATATCTGGAAGTATTACGTTACTGAGAGGGTAATGTAAGCATGGAATAATCACCAGAAGTGGTAACGGTTAAAGGGACACTAAAGTTTATTTTTCACTTTTGCTTCTAATATAGAAGCACAAGTGGAAGGTTAGTTGTCCCTAGTGCGAGAATAAACTGACATCTACTTCTGATAGTACACGCCAATTTATACTCTGACCGGCAGCAGCCATGCATCCATGGGAAAGAGGCAACTGTCTGGTCAGCGACTGGCTGTTTCTGCTAGACAGTGCCAATGTGCGACATCTTGGAACTGCTGTGTCTCTTTAGCTGTCCTTTAACACAGTGAAGGAGTTTAAGCTTGCATGGGATAGGCATAAAGCTACCCTAGATATAATATAAGCCCAGGGACTTATACAAGTATTCACCTGACTTTCTATTCCTCAGTGCATTATACTTAGCAGCATCTTTCACAGTGCATTTACCTCCTGATAGTCTTCTGACATTGTGGATTTTTTGAATCTATCTGATGACTCAGAAGGGATGGGTTTGTGCACATGCATCACTGAGCGCACATGCATCACTGAGCGCACATGCATCACTGAGCACACATGCATAGCATGCAAGCTATCCCAATCCTGTCTCCTTAGCAGTTGGGCTTAGTACTGAACTTGTGACACCCCTTATCCATGAAGACAGCAGGCAAGCTTATCAGCCAGATAAATGTGCTGACATTAGGAATATGGGTAGATTCAGGAACTGCATAACATTTCTCATATAGTTTCCTGGAAATTATGAAAAAATATTTTAAGCAAAGAGCAGAATGACCTTACAATCAACTTTGGATATTTCAAGAAAATCCAGATTGATTCTTGGCTCAGACTGGTTTGTGCTTCATGATTTTGATTGGGTGCAAATCATAGGCTTTTGGCTCATTGCTCCCTTTGGAATTAAAATTAATATTTCAAGTTAATATGCAGCAATGTGCTATTATGGAGAAAAGATTTGGAGTGCACCCATTTACGAAAGAAAATTGATAGACTTAACACTGTTTACATTTTGATATTCTGGATCAGCAGAGCCCAGAACCAAACCTAGTGGTTGGCCAGACTGGTGGGGAGTGGTTACAAAATTCCTGTGCTAAGTTAGCTGTGTCAACGTGCAAATCACGTAAGATGATCAAAACTCAGGTGGCAAGTGTTTTAGCAGGCCCCTGTATGTTGGATATGTAATGGGCTCATGTATGTGCCATATTTAATGGACGAAGCTCTGTATGTGGAACATTAAATGGGCTCCTGTATGTGAAACATTAAATGGGCTCCTGTATGTGGAACATTTAATGGGCTCCTGTATGTGGCATATTTAATGGGCTCCTGTGTGTGGCATATTTAATGGGCTCCTGTGTGTGGCATATTTAATGGGCTCCTGTATGTGGCATATTTAATGGGCTCATGTATCTGGCACAGTTATTGGACTCCTCTATGTGGTATACTTATTGGGCTCCTTCCTGCATGTGGTATATTTAATGGGCGACTGTATGTGGCATTTTATACTTCTTCTGAATGTGATACAACATGTTTAGCATACATTTCATTTGATTACTATGCTTGTATGCAAAATATGTTTTTGACTCAATAAAACTTTAAAGGGACTGGATAACCACAACATTATTTTTACTGGGAATGTAGAGAATATCATCATAAAAAAGTGAAATGTTAAGTTTTTATGATTGGGTGCTGGGATGGGAGGGTGTGCTGATACCTTGGCTCCTCACCAAGGGTGCTAGAGACCCTAGCTATGCCTCTGCCAGAGGCCTGTTTTATCTGCTGTATATACATTTTGTTATTTTGTCAGCACTTTTTAGGGTGTAAGTATGTAACAAGTTATTTTTCTTCCTGTTTGCCTCCACTTCGTACAATTAGAAAATTCCACTGTACTTCCTAGTCTATTGACTAGTCTCTAAAAGGAGCTTCATCCCTCCTGAGAATCATGCATGTCTTTATAAGTCATGATTATTGACCTCTAGCGTGACTTCCTTTCTTTAACGCTTACGAAGGCCCTGGAACATAGCATATCATTTTCACATGGCTGTTTAATCCAGGCACACATCTTAATCCATGTCTTAACCATACTTTTATAACCAAATATTAAGATGGCTTCGCACAGTGCCCAGTACAGTTGGACAATGTAATTTCGGATAACTTGGCTACAAACAACGTTTCGGCCCATTTTGGCCCAAATCGGTCTGTATTGAATAAACCCTTCAAGGTCTTCCTTTCCACCAAGATACAGTTTACATATCATGTAAATAATAAACATTATAGTATCAGACTCCTCTTCTGCAAGGTAATCACGTCTAATGAGACATTACTCTAACACATGTGGGAAAGCTGCTTCACCTTTGGTGGGAAATGCTACTTTGACAAGAGAAACTAACCTACATCTCTTCTGATTTTGGTTAAGTGAAATCTATAATGAAAACACCTGTTGATCACCACTGTATGTTGTCTCTGTTTTGTTTTGTAGACCAATGATGCCTTAGGAGCCACCTGGAACTGGCTTTACTTCATTCCGCTCATTATCATTGGATCATTCTTTGTCCTGAACCTTGTTCTCGGAGTGCTGTCCGGGTAAGAGTAAATTCGGTGTTCATCATTTGTATCACTCTGTGCCTTCTATGTATAGATGGATGAATATGACATACTATAGATTCTATACATTGGTCGCTATACACTCTTTTGTTCCCCATCACAATACTGTACTCTCTAGATGTTGGTGACCTACAACCACCATAAATCTGCATGAGCTTATGGACAACCAGCAGTTGGCTAGTTTATAGTTCAAGTTGCAGCTAGGGAGTAATCTGTTTGTTCATGACTTAATTATTTGCCTACAGTTGTCCTTTAACAAACTTATGTTTAATTTAAAGATTGCATGAAGTGTACATTTTTTAATGAAAGAATCTAAATAAAGTACCTTATTCAGCCCTCTTTGCTCAATATAGCTCTATCAGTGGGCGGCCATGTTGTTTATTATCTTGATTCGGATCTTCCATCATTTTGGAATAGGTGAAGGAAGTCAGATCTGACCTAAGATTTTGGACATATACATCCTCTATTATAGCCCTATGGTGCAAATAGGGCTCAAAAAGTAACTTTTAAAATTTTTTTAATCAATGTATATCTTTTTAAAATGTCTATACTTCAATTAAAAATAATAAATTTTTTTGCCTACAGTTATCCTTTACCAATGGCACAAACCTGCTATATTAAACATCATTTGTTACCTACTTGTATGTATTATAGTTAAATGACAATAACCCCTATTTTAACAGTACCTGGAAATAATAACCCTTTTGGTGAGTTAATGGGAGGATTCGTTGGTCTTCTTTCTGTTATTTTAGTTGTTAAATTTTCCTGTGTAGCTTCATTTATTTCTAGGATTTCCATTTTAGAAATCCAGTACTATCACATTAATTATAAATTGTCAACATAGTTATTTTCTGTTATAACACATGTATAAGATACTTTCCTTGGGTGAAACAATGCTGAACAGCCAACAATAGCAGCACTGGGAATGATACAACAATATAGCATGCAAAGATATGGAAAATTATGTATAGACGTTATTAATAAAGCATTAGAAACATAGAAACATGTGTCGGCAGATAAGAACCATTCGGTCCATCTAGTCTGCCCAATTTTTTTTTGGAGTACTTTTATTAGTCCCCCGTTCCCGGTCTTATAGCTAGGATAGCCTTCTGTCTATCCCACGCATGCTTAAAATCCTTGACTGTGTTTAGCATAAAAACACATGCCAAAGAGTAAGTACAGGACAAAATAGATAGAACCCTTACAAGTTCATCCATTGATGTACACAGGCACTTTTCAAAGTGGACTTTAACGCACATGTCTGAAGCTGGACTTATATTACAGGTGCAATTAAAGACATAGTCAAACCTTCAATGGCTATAGTGTATTGGTTACAGAGAAATGGACAGTCTCACAGGTTGTTAAAACATCTTTTGCACCACCCAACCATCCTACAAAAAGCCTTGTGTATATACTGCTTTTAAAACCACTTATAACCTCCCAGCACAGGTAGGCATTATTCATATGCTAGAATGATTGAGGTACTGTTCTGTTAAACCACTTCAGACTGAAAATTTCCTGAAGAGGCTTAAGTTTGACTGAAAAAAAAAATGTATTTCCTCCCCCCCCCCCCCCAAGAAAGATATGGCTTATAATTATATCCCTATAACTTGGTCTCATGTTGTGGGAACCTTGAAATGAACAAAATCCCCATAACGTGCTTATTAATGTAAAATTGCAACTGGTAACTTAATGACTTTGATTCCCAACGCACTTCATTATAAGTTGACTATTGACATCACTACCCAACCTGGTGATTTTGCATCATAAAACCCCAGCACGCTACTAGGCTGTGAAAATGTGTCACTTTGTTCTTGAGAGTTCAGCGGTACATAATGGCACCATATTTATAAATAATGTAACGCCACAATTTACAGCAGCAATAAAAAAAAAAAAATTAAAAAAAATCATGTACAGGTATGTATTAGTTTTCGTTATCAACCATAATGTGAATAAAACAAATACATTTCCCCCCTGAGCGGTTTAGGTTTTTATTCTGGGATATCATGTTGTGTTATGTAAGCACAGACAGCTCTTTATATGTGTGTAGGTTGTAATATAGGTTTGTGCGTGTGTGTGTGACCCTTTATCACTGTGTGTGTCTAGAACAAGCTGTGTGTGTTTAAGAATAGCAGTATGTGATGCTGGATGCTGGCTACTGTAATCTGGAATGAAAAAGAAAAGAGTAAAGTAGAGTTAGAGGAAGGAGGGAAATGTTATTGCTTAGTAACAAAGGTATTATCAAGTTGGCCTGGTTATATGGTGAATAAACGAAACAATTGTATACACCAGGTGGACTTGCAGCTCTTCTTCTGTGTACCCAGTAGTAAATTGCCTTCAGCATCCCTGTTGGATGTAGGGAAATTCCAGCCACGAAAAACAAAAACTATCTGTACTGACTTACTCTATAATGACAATATTACTTGAACTCTATAGTCGAGGACATAACACTTTTTAATCTGCTAGGTGGCCTGTAGGTTCATTACCCATCACATGTTCAGCCACATAATAATTTCTCAGTACGGATTCCTTTATATTCATGGGGGTGATGCAATCAAAACAAGGACTGAGGGGCACATTTACTGTTCATTAACTATCTTTCACATACACGTTAGTACATGCCATGAGTATATGGTGCCCCCCTCAGGTGGTAAGGTTAGGGCAGTTACCATGAGTTACAATGAGAAGATTAGGAAGGATCATTTGAGGTAGAAGAGACTGGAGTCATTACAGTGGTGTAAAGTAGGTCGTGCAAGGTTACAATTCATGTACAGAGCTCCTCCAGTGGGTAGGATTTAAGACCCATGTGCTCCAAGATGGAGAGATTAGAAAAATACAAATACTAATTGAGTTGCGGTTGGGAAAAATGCAGGCAGAGCATCGACACAAAATAAAATGGGCAAAAATATGTGGAATTGGTCAGTAGTTGTCAGAGCTTAATGAAAGTGGATACTACATACACAGTGGCCTTTTATGATTGCCACTCAGCCCAAATGTTGCAAGTTTATTCCGATGGCGCTCTGGAAATATATTACACACCAGCTGTACTGTTATTGTATCCTGTGTTTCTAGATATTATTGTGGGGATATGAAACTGTTACAGGGTCATGTGTATTTGTGTCATGGTTGCTCATGTTTAGTTGTGTGCGTGCGTGTGTGTGTGTGTGTATTTGTACAGCTGTGTCTGTGTGCGTCTCATGGTCTACTTGCTAACATTGATACAGCTGCCTTCATGGCTATTGTATGTGGGTGTTGAATAGTAGCAGGGGGATTAGGTATTTGTGAATCCTTATTCGTAAGAGTGATGTGAGTTTGTTAAGGGCAGCTGTAGGTGTTTATGCCTGTGCCTGCTTGTTATACAGGAGGAAGCTGTTAGCACTAGTATCTCTAACTTGCTCATCCCAACAGAATGCATCGGATTTGGTTACCATGGCAACAGCAAAAGTACCAGAATTTGTAAACAGCTCATTGTATGTGCTGCAATATGGGTTTTGGGTGGGGGAAGGAGAATTTGTGTCTGTGGAGCGTCAGGGAGTGTATGGGTTAAGTTTAGAACTGGTTAGGATCAGCATTATAAACTCACCCTCGAAAATCTGCAGTGTCCGTAGGGAGCCCGGTACAATATTCATACAACAAATAGCGGTTTTAAATAGTAATCTGGGATTGTGAGCAAGAGAGAGAGAGAGCTTTCTCTATATTGCTTCAGGGCTAGTGGCACATTGCAAATCATAGTGTAAATGCAGATTTATTTAACACATACGCAGCCTATACAATATTTTGTTTGTATATAATAAGCTGTAACTGTCTCAGTATAGAAAACGTATTCCATAATCACTCTACATTTTTGGCATTATAACATGAAGGTATTACTCATGTTTTCCAAAGGGTGTATGCAGTGTGAATGTAGAACATGAAAAATGATTTATACATTGTGTTATCAGAATTGCAAACGTGTGTAGACTTTAAGAAACACTGCGTCTAAGTACCCTATGCTGTATTTTATTGATGATAACACCTTGAGGCACACTATGCAATTGAACTGATAGAATGAAGAGCAGCTGATTTGCATATGGTGCCTTTGTAACCAGAGGATAGCACCAGTGTGGTCACTGTGGCTACCACCCGCACCATGCCTGTTCCTTTTCTGTAATATCTATATTATTAGCCTGTTCTGTTGTTGATGCATGTTTTCATTTTCTTTTACTTGATCTAGGGAGTAAAGCTGGCACTGGCACTCCTTAAAATGTTAGTATGACAATTCAGAGAGGTGATGTTATTCTCGATGTTCTACTTTCCTCACGTTACAGTGAATTTGCCAAAGAGAGGGAGCGTGTGGAGAATCGTCGGGCCTTCATGAAGTTGCGCAGGCAGCAGCAGATTGAGAGGGAGCTAAACGGGTATCGAGCATGGATAGATAAAGCCGGTGAGTTGAAAATAGTCATGATGGATGAAACGTGGTAACGTGGAATAGAGTGGAGATCTTATACTATGGAATGGAGCCCATTCAGCAAAAACAGTGTCTATATTGTCTCCTGCTTATGATATCCCCTCTAGCACCATATACAAATTAATTATTCTCCATTGTAGTAGTTAATTTGCTTGTGCTGCCACATCGTGCTTGATGTCAGCAAAGACAAATTTGAATCATATTTTTCTCAATCAATGCATTATCCTACAATTCTGCTTGTAGAGTGTATATACTTTTAACTCATAGTGCAGTCACTGGATCTTGTAGTTGATGAACTAGTATAAGCATTCATTTTAATAACTGGATGCCCAAAATTTAAAGGATCGTGGAATCAATTGCTTATCATGATACTTGGATCATTGTTACAGCTAAGCTATTGCGGAGTTGAAACGCAAAGGTCATTTCATTATTATTCATTTTCAGGCTGTATAATAATTATAAACGTAATATCACACTGTCTAGCCCTGTACAATGTGTTTTATAAACACATTCTAATAATTATGACAAGTATTATTTATGCTTAGCCAAACATATCTCCCTAAAGTACAGTTCTTGTAGATGGAAACTTAATCGTACAGACTAGATGGGCCAAATGGTTCTTATCTGCAGACATATTCTGTGTTTCTATGTTTCGATTAGTTTCAGTAATACACATCTAGGTAATTAGGTGTATTCCTTATTTTATTCATTGATTCTTGTCTTTTAATACAGAGGAAGTGATGTTGGCTGAAGAAAATAAGAATTCTGGGACCTCTGCCTTAGAAGGTACAAAAGCATAGAAAATATTTATTTTACAGTCAGGGCAGTTTGGATGTGGAATGCACTACCAAGTACAGCTTTTTGGATGAATTCTCTCCATATTTTCAAAAAATGTTGGATGCCTTTCTAGCTAATGCAGTCATTTATCATTGCAATAATTACATTTAGCTTAAGTAGAATTGACCCATGGGATTAACTAATTACCTTTGATGTTAAGAAAGTATTTTAACCCTTTTGAGACAGGACTGGAACGCTTGTCTTTTTGTCCTTCCTATATTAATAAATATATGTACTTGGTTAGATGGACCTTGATAGATTTGGTGTGTTTTTTCTATCATTATCATTTAATTATATCAAATTGACCATATTTCCTGCTGTTTTTATTTTTGTTCCTGAGAAGATCCTTCTGTGATTGACAATTGGTAAAGCTTGCATAGCTCCTCACCGCCCCCCCCCCTCCATTTTCCATGTTTCTTTTTATAGTTCTTAGGAGAGCAACAATTAAACGAAGTAGAACAGAAGCTATGAATCGAGAGTCAAGTGAGGACCACTGTGTTGACATATCCTCTGTCGGTGAGTGATGAGGATCCTTTTCCAACTTAGTAGATTACAGAAGGGATCTAAAACATATTTAAAATCCTCAGAATTCTTATACATGTCAAGTATATCTTAGCTTGTTTACGAGAATTCTAAATATGTACTTACTCGGTACGATTCCAAACCTGTGTGCAGGCAACTCTTTCTACATTTGGGCTGGGTTACTCACGATTCAAAGTGATCTTTATACTGTGATAATGAAAAACTGTTGTAATGTAGCTCGTAAATGGGTGCTAAATGATGGCGCCTCGTATTATGTCATCAACCTAGCCTAATAAATGATACTGTTTTAATTAAGAATAACTAATGTGTACATAAACGCTGTTTGATGGATGATTCCTCTTCTTCTCATTTGCTATTAAATCAGTCAGCACACAGTATAATATTTTGCATGTTCTACCAATGTTTTCAAAACTCCGTTTGGCTGATAAGTTCTCTTTTCAATTTTTTTGGGAGTCCATTTTGAATTGACTTCATAAGGTTTGCCAGTGTAAAGTGTTAGTACCCCTCATTTTCCAGTCCATCAGTGTATATATCCTCAAACCATACTTATCATGTGTTTTAAATTAATGTCTGAGTCCCAAAAACGAAACCACGCATGTAAGGAACTATTCAATGTAGTAACTGAGTCCTTCTCTCATGTTTCCAAAGGCACACCCCTTGCAAGAGCCAGCATCAAAAGTAACAAAATGGACGGGGCTTCTTATTTCCGTCACAAAGAACGACTCCTGCGTATATCAATCCGGCACATGATCAAATCACAGGTTTTCTACTGGATGGTCTTGACAGTGGTGGCTCTTAACACAGCCTGCGTGGCTATCGTACACCATGATCAGGTCACATGGCTGTCAAACATCCTTTGTAAGTATTGGTGTTCTGCCGGCAGCCAAGGTCAAACTGTGATATTTCTCTGGTCTTGGTGGCTTGGTACAAGAGAAGGGAAGCATATCCTGTGTTTGTAAATAGAGATATGTAATAAAACTGCCATCATGTTGGTTACCAGAATGCTTTGTTGTATTTTGTTTTCTTGCAGACTATGCAGAATTTCTGTTTCTTGGGTTGTTTTTGGTGGAGATGTCCTTTAAAATGTATGGAATGGGTCCACGCCTTTATTTTCACTCTTCCTTCAACTGCTTTGATTGTGGGGTGAGAATTGCATGTTTTCATTAATTTGCTGCTAAAAGCTACCTTTAGGCTTGTGTTCTCTCCACAACATTATCACACCTAGGTGTACACTGTGACCCTCTTCAGCTTTTTGTTTTAATACATTCATTTTTATTGTTTTTAAGGCCATGTAAGATATGGAGGTGGGGTGTATGGGAAAGGGAAGTGTCTGACACAGCAGACTAAATACACAACGGTAACATTCAATAACACAACATTAAATTGTAGCAGCAAAATTATTATATTTTGACATTAGGGTACATGATAAAAAAATTAAAAAAAACACAAAGTGGGAAGACAGCTCGTAACTGCCCGTTTTGTATTGAAAACTGGAGTTCAACAAACACTGGCCTTCATCCCCACTGTGCTGGTATCACGTCCTTTCTGTATTGTGTACCTATCACAATCGAATCCTTTTTGTAGGTGACAATTGGAAGTATATTCGAAGTGATTTGGGCCATTTTCAGACCGGGAACCTCCTTCGGGATTAGCGTCCTCAGAGCTCTCCGTCTCCTAAGAATATTCAAAATAACTAAGTAAGTATATAAGGTTTATTCATGAAACGTAGATTGGAGTCGCTTGTAAATGGAGTTGGAAAAACAAGGCCAAAATAGAGGAGTTAAGGCAGTTGAAATATTCACCTTTTAGTGGAGGGGCATCCAGGTTTTTTCCGAAGTGGTCCACATTATCAGAAATATTTACAGTAATGGTGAAGAATAGCTTGTTAGCCATAGAAAAACGTGTACTTTTTTTTAGCAGTAATACAAAACCAGTTTAAATTAATTTCATTGAAACAAAAGTATACATTTATATGGACAATTAGAACATGGGCAGTTATGTCAGTTGGGCCACACCTTGCCATCATAAGGGCCGCATTTGGCCCATGGGTTGCGCGTTTGACACCCCTGTTTTAGTGCATACACTCTCTAGTTTGATTTTTACATCTATTGTGTAGCTATGCATTAATACTTTCCTTAGTCTCTGCTCTAATATGAGTTCATCATCTGCACACATATCACATTCCATGGAACTTTCTACAGAAAACATCCTGCATGTTTTTCAGGTATTGGGCCTCATTAAGGAACCTGGTGGTCTCGTTGATGAATTCTATGAAGTCAATCATCAGTCTACTCTTCCTTCTCTTTCTTTTTATTGTGGTCTTTGCTCTCCTTGGAATGCAGCTGTATGGTGGCAGGTAATGGACATATTTTGAAATCTACCTTCAAAAACTTAACTTTTACAAAACAGTCTGGAAAACCAGCTTTCCTAACATCTCTTGGAAGCCAGTAAATAGGCTCCTACTGAGATGCAGGGAATGCTCAATATACGTGACTTCAGCCTTACCGATGGTGTGTACAAAGAACAATATACCTAAACCTATGCTGTGATCTTTCATGTCATCAAATGGATTTCATACATTTTAAGGTTAGTGCTAGGGTTAGGGGTTAGTTTTAAGGTTAGTGCTAGGGTTAGGGGTTAGTTTTAAGGTTAGTGCTAGGGTTAGGGGTTGATTTTAGTGTAAGTATTAAGGTCAGGGGTTAGTTTTATGGTTAGTGCTAGGTTTAGGGGTTGCTTTTAGGGTTAGTATTAAGGACAGGGGTTAGTTTTATAGTTAGTGTTAGGTTTAAGGGTTGCTTTTAGGGTTAGTATTAAGGTTAGGGGTTAGTTTTATGGTTAGTGCTAGGGTCAGGGGTGGCAACCCTACACACAGTTCATGCTTTGCGCACTGACACTTTAGTATATAGTATGGAAAAATTTGTTGTGCGACTTGCTGATAAAAATTGATTGCGTCTCAACTGGCCAGCAGAGCAGACATAATGATTTGTGCATTTTACTTGCAGCATTGCCAGAAACCATAGAGAACAAGAGAAAATTAATGAATGTATAAAGTGTTAGTGTCCTCTCTACTGTAACATCGCCATGAGGCATGGTATGCACACTTAGAATTGGTTATTGGAGAATTCAGATGACATGTTAAGTACACAGAAGAGCTAGAGCATTTTTTTTTCGTAAGCCATTTTCCCTTTGTGATCTATGGGTTGCTTTCAATTATGCTGATGTAAATTATAGTTATTGTATGCTTTATATGCTTGGTTAATAATGCCAGAGTCAGCTATTGCTTGGGTGCTTTGATCAACCAGCGCCTTGGAGGTGCACCTAAGCCTCTCTTGGTACAGTCAAACATTTCTTCTGCAGATGCAGTGCTTAAATGATGTGTTATATGTGTCTGAGTGTAGTGTAACCATGCAAGTCCAGTGACTGGGATGGGTGCTGGAGCAAGTCCTATGTGTGCAATCTGGATATTCTGGCAAGAGCTGCGGGTGCAAAGTGGGTGCTGAAAGGTGGTGCTGTGGCAACTTATATTGGTGCAATCAGGGGCTGTGATTGCAATAGTCCCCCTGCTCAAGAAAGCACATGTACAGGCCCGTCTGAAGTTTGCCAATGAACATATGAATGACTCAGGGGCAAACCGGGTGAAAGTGTTGTGGTCAGATGAGACCAATATTGAGCTCTTTGGCATCAACTCAACTTGCCATGTTTGGAGGAGGAGGAATGCTGCCAATGACCCCAAGAACACCATCCCCACCGTGAAACATGGAGGTGGAAACACTATGTTTTGGGGGTGTTTTTCTATTAAGAGGACAGGACAACCACACTGCATCAAAGGGACGATGGACCGGGCCATGTACCATGATATTTTGGGTGAGAACCTAATTCCCTCAGCCAGGGCATTGAAAATGGGTAATAGATGGGTATTCCAGCATGGCGATGACCCAAAACACACAGCCAAGGCAACAAAGGAGTGGCTCAAGAAGGAACACATTAAGGCCTTGGAGTGGCCTAGCCAGTCTCCAGGCCTGAATTCCATAGAAACTGTGTGGGGGGAGCTGAAGGTTCGAGTTGATGTCTGACCTCTGTGATTGCCAACAAGGGTTTTGCCACCAACTACTAAGTCTAAGGGGTCAAATACTTATTTCACACATTGCCATGCAAATCAATTTATAACTTTTTTGACATGCGTTTTTCTGGATTTTGTTTTTTTTATTCTATCTCTCACTGTTAAAATACACCTGCCATTAAAATTATAAACTGGTCATTGCTTTGTTAGTGGGCAAACATTCAAAATCAGCAGGAGATCAAATATTTTTTCCCCTCAATGTATAATTTCACAGTACCTGTAGCTTAATTGTTCATCGCTTGGGTGAGCTTAATAGGGCTGGCTGTTCAATAAGTAAGTTTTGGTCCAGAGAAGCTGATATCCATATATTTACCTATGCAACATAAGGGTTACAAAGGACTTGAAGGAAAGTGGACACATTGGTGACCCAGAAGCTTGACATTAAATTGCAACCATGAAACAATGTGATTTCACTTTAAAATAGCACTGTACTTTTTGCTTGCTAGATATTTGTATGATGTTTCATTTAATACAGAATTTACCAGTTTGTATCTTTATGCCATGGGTACAGCTCAGGTCACCACAAAGAAGGACAATTTAAACTAAAAATATCATTTAATATATTAATTTGCCAGTAATTTAGCTAGAACACTTATTAGATTACAGTTCTCCATTTTAAGCATTACAGGTTAATTAAAAAAAAAAAAAAGTAAAACCTTTTTAGATAGAGTTCCATTGAGAAATATACATTCTAGTGACTTATTAAAACTTTTTAACATTATCCAATTTCATCTTCTTACAGATTCAACTTCAATGATGGAACCCCTTCGGCAAATTTCGATACATTTCCTGCCGCTATCATGACTGTCTTTCAGGTATTGGGTGCATTAATATTGTAAAAGAGGAGGTAATGCCAACATTTTAAAACTTTTTATAAATTGTCCTTTTTTTCAATAGTTTTTATTGCAGAGTCTATTCAATAAAGAGAGAATTGCAGGGAATTAAGATGGGAATTTCAAACTTTAGGCCAATGTAGTCGAATTGGAAAAATTCTCCAATGCAGGAGAATTTTATCATTAAAAATTCCTGTCTCGTTTCCCTGCAATGCTCTCTTTATTGAGTAGACACTTATATTGCTATCATGTTTTGAGGAAAGATAGCACAGGTTATATATGGTAATGTGTTTCCTGGCATCTAAACTGAACAGGATAGAAAGATCATTTAAAAAGAGAGTCAGCAAAACAGGTCCAATTTATTAATAGCTTTAAAATGTTGCCATTACTGTCTTTAAATAATATTCTTGGCTGTTGAGTATATATTTCCCAAAATCGGAGCTTCCTAAAAAAAACTATGTGCTCCTTGCATTTCTTGCATTTGCTCATGTCAAAGCAATGTCGACAAAATATAAAATTTTATTACATTAAAAGAATATAAATATAGGAATTTTACATAGAAATACTTTAATGGATCTCTTTCCTTGTATTGTTCTATCGGGGGGCAGACATATTGGGTCGGATTGGTCATATTTCCATTATCTGACCCAAGATTCTAAACAACATGGCGTCCCCCTGATGGTACTATATAAGCAAAGAGGGACAAATAAGGTACTTTATTTCTATTCTTTCAGTATAAAATTTCTATTTAGAACTTTTTTCCTATAGTTGTCCTTTAAGTTTAACACATGCATTTATTGATTTCTTTGTTAGCCACAGATCTCGTGATTAGGCATCACAGAGGTACTCCTTACAAACAAATCTGCCTCAATTGGATATGAACACATAGCCTACAACCTAAATGTTACTAATGTTACTTTTGCTTAGATTTTGACTGGAGAGGACTGGAACGAAGTCATGTACAATGGAATTCGGTCCCAGGGTGGCGTCCGATCCGGGATGTGGTCTTCCATCTATTTTATCGTCCTCACCCTGTTTGGAAACTGTATCCTAATATTTATAGTTATATTCCAAGAGAATACTGTATTTTGTACATCGCACATTAATATAGTTCTAATATAATGAAATTCTATATAACGGAAAAGAGTCACAAAAAGCAGAGATTGTCTGGAATGTATTCTGCGATGAAGACTTTTTCAGGACTAATTCATACCCGCTGGGGTCCTAAGTAACCAAAATACCCTGAAACTTGCTGGCAGGTTGTATTTGTTTATGTGAAAATACTTTGCTATATTTTTTATTTTCCTTTTGCTGCCCAAATAGCCGAGCAATAAGAAGCCTGTGTCTCTGCTGATTTAGAATCCCACCTATTTGGTAGGTTTGCAATATGATTGTTAGTTTGCCACAAGTATTTGTTTAGGGAATACATCCCTCTGGATGGCTGTCAAAAAGAAATAGATTCCGTATAGTTAGCCAATGCTATGCTTATCTAAAACTCCATTTTATTGCATTTTACTAGAGTATTAAACACGATTTTAAAGTGTTTTAATGCAAAACCACTTACAACACAAATATCTGCTTAAATGAGGACCAGCAAAATACATTAAGTGTAAACTCAATAAACGCCCGAATGTCAAAATTTTTGGGCACTTTAAGCAAATTTCACAAATTACCAAAATAGCCGAAGTCCTCCCGAATGGCCCCAAAATAAGCTGAATTTCTCCCTCTAGTCTATGGGTAGCAAGTCTACCACTTAATTTTGGTGCATTTCAGATGATTTTGGTGTCAAGAGATATCGATGCGGAATCGGCTATGATTTCCGAATTGCAAACTTATTACGTGGCACATCGAGGCTACCTGGGTAACTCGACTTTTGGGTCCCAATGTGCCTCGAACCTGTCTGCAATTTGGAGGCACCATTTCAGGGGCCAATTATCTGTGCATGTTTAGTCGACCCTTAAATATTTCAGTTTGAGAACATAATTATGTAAGAGGGATTTGGGGCGGGATTAAAGTAGTTTGAAGGGTTAGGGCAGAAGTGAGGAGTTAAGTGGTCAACACTCACTGAACTTGGTGGTGGTTGGCTGAAGACCAGGTCAGTGAATAAAAAAAGGTTTTTTTTTGTCCTGTTGCTTAAAATCTGCTAAAATAGATTTTATATATATATATATATATATATATATATATATATATATATATATATATATATATATATATATATATATATATATATATATATATATATATATATGATAGATAGATAGATAGATAATTCTCCAATACAGCTGAATGGGAGAATATTCTAACTCAGCTACTTTAGCCTACCGTTTGATATTCACCTCTCAATTCCCTGCAATTCTCTCTTAGTTGATTAGACCCTTCTGTTTTACTCTGCAGTGCCCAAAGAGTTAATGTCCTTGGTGCTCTAATAGAGATGCCTGGCAAATGGATCTGTATTAATCTGAATCTTACATAAACCCATCCACCTTCTATCTGTCTTTTGTCTATGTCTCCTGTTCAGCTATAGAACGTCCATCATTACAGGATTTGATTTTATTCTTTGCTCCTTTGTCTGCTAATTATAAACACAGTTTACCCTTAATTGTATCAGACACGCTCCTAAATGTATTTCTTGCTATTGCTGTGGATAATCTGGCTAATGCACAGGAACTGACCAAGGTAAATCTGCTGTGTAACTTCTGATTACAGTCATTTTATTTTTCTGGTTTCTCTTTTGTTACAAAGAATAATTCAGTTTCATATATAAAAAAAAAGGGTCTTTGACAGTGAAGAAATAAATCTCGTTGTGTAATGATATCTTCTTTGAGATTAACTATTACCCGCATTGGGCAAATGAAAAATATGTTGTGTTGTTAAGATTTGGTTGACAGTTAAAATATTGAGTGTTGCTACTGAATACTAAGCATGCTCTGTGTGTGCCTGGTTAAAATTAGATGTTCTACTATAGCAGGACTATGGGTGCATGCTGGGAAGGGAATATTAGGGAAATAAACAAATGGTTATGGTAAATTTGCTCTGCTAAGCTATTTCTGTGTAATTGTTGTTTTAAAGTGGTAGTATCACAAACATGAAAAAAATATATATGTGAGGTCTATTCACTAAGCAGAGAACTGCTTTTAATCAAAAACAAAAAGATATGATATTACCTCCATTTTTACCCTCCTGTCGGTAAAATACTGGTGACACCACGCTTAACTGTTTATTGAATGATACCCTTTAAATGACCCTATTTTGGACCTGGTCCCTCTTTCCTGCCTTGTTGTCCCTTTTTAGGAGCTGAGAATTTTGGTATGTATAAATTATAACAGAGCTACAAAGAAATATAAATCTAACAAATGTGGGTTTAAATTAGCTGATGATTTGGTTTGAGTAAGTTAAATACTTTCTTCATATGCAAGTTGACTAATTTGAAAACAATTCTTGAAATTGCCTCATAACTTTTCACATCCTCTTAGCCACTCCCCCGATACCTAAATGTCCCTCTTTGACCATTTGAAATGTTGGGAGGTATGTTGAATAGACAATAGAATTGACTGAACATTAGGAATGGATCTGAGATCTCTAAATGTCTGCAGTTTATACTGTCAGTAGACTCCACCTGACACACTGTGGATTATGTTATACATTTATAATAATTACATTAACTATACTGTTCACCTTCCCTTTGGCCATTTGTTCCCCCTTAAAAATGTGTTATTTAAAAAATAGGTTTGATATTTTTAAATTCTGAAGGCCTTCCAGATATGTCTGTGTTAACTGTATTGTTCGTGCTGATCACAGCTGGTGCCTTTTTTTTAATAAATATATATATATATACGTATGTTTCTGTATAGGATGAACAAGAGGAAGAGGAGGCATTTAATCAGAAGCACGCTCTGCAAAAAGCCAAGGAGGTCAGCCCCATGTCTGCACCCAATGCATCAGGAATGGAGTGAGTATATCAGTATAATCCATGCACAGTGTGTATGGGTGTGCCCATTATTTCAGTAGTAATGCATCTCTGACTTGGGTAACTATTGCATTGAAGATCCCTGCTAATTGCTCTATTTCTAGGATCAGACACTCCAGTTCTTCCTTATAAGTCTCCTCCATATTGTCCATTTAATCTTTACGTCAGAATACCTAACATTTTTACTACAAAGCTATTTGCTGTATACTGTAAGCAACCATGTAGGCGGTTTTATGTAAAAACAAAATGGCTATCCCTGTGTCCATTTTTTTGTTTAGTCTGTCTATCTGTCTATTCTGTATATTACATTAGTATCAAAGCAGTCAGGATAGGCATTGATATATTATATTTGAAGCCACTTGTTTTCACTATATAACCTTTACATACTTATATTAACTTGTCTTAATATCAGCATGCTTTTTAAAATAAGCTTCATTCTTCTAATTATTTTGGTGGGGCCTCAGTATGTATTTATTTGCATTATTTATTTCTGCAGCAACATCTGCTCACATATTGCGCTGTGTAATATGTTGATGACTGTTTGTGGTGCAAGTAGTAATACTATTAAGAAAGCTAATGTAGTAACTTTATGTGAACTACACTTCCATACAACTTCCTGTTTGCACGGGGACCTATTACATATATATTAGAAATAAATTGATGAGTCATATAGTTACACAGAAATTACAAGTTTCATATGACATTTTGGGGTAGATAAAGATTTTAAATTGCATGTTATTCCTTCAGGAATATCGTGCTATTCAACTGCAACGCAAATATCCAGTGCGTTAAATCACTGGTATTGCGGTAAGGGAATAACAGTGTTTTGCAAAAAGGTCTGGTTTGAAAACTAGTTGATAGTAGGATTGGAACAGGAAGGGTTCTGATTGGCTGGCAGAGTAAGCGAATCAGAAGGCTCTTACTGCATTTTAAAATACCAGCCCTCCTGAGAGTAGAACCATAAAGGCAGGACTGTGGGGGGGTTTTTTTGCTGGCAGAGATTTTTATAGAATAGGTGTATTCTTTTTTTTTTTATGGATGGCCCATTTCCCTATGCCAGTAGCTGAAGATCCCGGGGTGTCATGGATTACCACTGGAACCTGGAAACATTTATATTTATTCCCTGCAGGGCATTAAAATGGGCATATATTAGCTGCATTAAGCAACCAATGCAGATTTTGGTCATCCTTTTTTAAGGGTTAAATGAATAGGCAAAATGAAAGATTTTTTTGCCCGTTAATGTTTACCAGCTGTCATTGAATCATGGTTTGTGCGGTAATATTTTTAACGTGTGCGTTAATGATATTACAGCACCCACTAATAGCATTAGCAGCGGGCTTTGAAACATGGATGCCCGTACATGTACTGCTAACGCCAGGCTTCTGCTTAACAGGTACCATTGACGCTACCCCATTACCGCTTAAAGACATTTAACACGCTTTTTCTCATAATCACATACATTAAGTACACAATACCTCAAAACTGCTTCAGTAATTCATAGCAGTGCTTCAATCACGGATAAAAAGATTGGTTTTTGGAGAAGGTTATGGATCATCCAGTTTGGCTTTGGTTTCTTAAAACATTCACAAACACCTGGGGAAATTCATGGAGCTGAATGCAATGAGATGTTTTACTGACATTAATGTTTGTGTGTGCTTTATCGTATAGGAAGGACCGTAGAAAACGGCATACCATGTCTGTGTGGGAGCAGCGCACTAGCCAACTAAGAAGACACATCCAAATGTCAAGTCAGGAGGCTATTCAAAGTGAGGAACTGGCAGCTCTAAATCCCCACTCCAGCATCTACCGCAAAAATAAGGCAGCCGAAGACACCTCAGCTGAAAAGGGAGAAGTTCGGTCAGAAGAGAAACTAGGGTTAAATCCTGCAGAAGGTCAAAGAGAAGGAGAAGAAAGTCCCTCTAACAGAAATCTCAGGGAACACTGGCGGCAGAAGTCAAGGCATGGCAATGCTGAAAATGAGCCAAATGGAACAACCCCAGAGGATGGCATGCGCCGCAGACATAGCCAAAGACGGAGCCGTCACAAGAAAGCAAGGATGGAAGGTAGAGAGGTGTCTAGTGTGCCCAACAGCACCTCGGTCAGTCATGAGGGAGGGCTTGACAGAGTTACCATAGAGGATGGAAAAACTCCAACAGAAGAAAAGAGCAATGGGGAAGCCAAGGAGATTCAAGGATCACAAGGAGAATCATTAAATAATTGTTCATCTTCCAGGAATTATGAGGAAAGGTAGGTGGAAAGTCACAATTCATATACTTCACTTTAGTTTTATGTGATTCACATTCTATATCTGTTTCATTATTTATTTACAAAATTTACACACACACACACGTGTGTGTGTGTGTTTGTGTGTGTGTGTGTGTGTGTGTGTTTGTGTATGTGTGTGTGTGTGTTTGTGTGTGTGTGTGTTTGTGTGTGTGTGTAAATGGAGACATGAGGATTAAATTCAGACTAAGGCAACATGAGATCAATTCAACATATAATAAATGCTCCTGAAATGACACTAGTGATTGTAATAACACATATGTCTTCTTGTGACCTAATAATGTGACTTGCTCACTCTTTACTATTGATCACATTTGCATTTACCTAAAGGACACGTGCTCACAGTACTGCAACTTGGGCTGATAATGAGCAATGTGGGTTGTTACACTCTTTTGAAGTCTCAATACCTGCTCAGAAACCCACTTCAACAGTTGTGCTTTGGACTTACTTTTGATCTCCTGGGTGCTGCCATGTCTTCAGACCCGGTGTGTAGTCCATCTTCATAGTTTAATATGCAGGACACCAGCTTACACCGGGAAAAGAATAGTAGAAGTAGTCCAATAGTAAAGTTACCAAACGTTTACATTTATTGATGGTCACTATACCGAAATAATCATCAGTGGGAAAAAAGAATAGACATACAGGACAAAAAAATGCCTTAACCTTAGATGCGTTTTGCACAGATTGTGACATTCTTTTGAGCAATGTTACATAACGTCTTTGATATCTATTACCTGAGCCTTGGTACAAACTTCTAATTTTGTAAAATTCTCAGTGGTTTATGACCAATGTACCTTTCAATTGCCTAAGATAGCCTTTAATAAGTGGCAACTAACATTTAAAACTGGTTTAAGGTACAGCAGCTACTATTGTTGTTTCCTTGGTTATGTTTTGAAAGTATCTACAGCAGCTTTACTGTAAACTGAAAAACCAAGTTGTACATTTGCTGTCTTCTGATCCACATTCTTCACCTCTCTTTATGCCATGATGAGTGTAACTAATCTGTCTAATCTCCAGCAGTATCATTGTTTCTTCTCTCTTTTCCTCTTCACACCAATATTTTGGCGTGGAAGCAATGACAGGACAGTAGGGTGTGAGGGCTCTGCTCCCAATGCTGGCATTCTACAGGACGTCAGCCAAGGGAAAAACGGCAGCCCCCCCGATTTGGATTGCAGTGAACAGGCATTGCTGGCTGGTTTACGGAGTCAAGCAGAAAGTCCTAATCCCACCAGTTGCAGTTTGCCTGATGTGTCCAGCAGCACTGAACGAGTGACGGAGAGCACAGTCATCACCTTACCTGATGCCGGAGTGGGAGTCGACTGCACCGTGGTACAGAGTGAGGACTCGTCTCACTCTCTGTGTATTTTGTGTCACTTAAGTTATTAGTCTATTCTCATGAGCTATAATATCAGGAAGAATTTTACCAAGAGGGTAGTGGATGCATATAATGGCCTTCCAGCAGAAGTGAAGGAGTTTAAGCATTCATGGGATAGGCACAAGGATATCCTAGAAATAAGCTAAGGCCAGGAACTAATGAAAGTATTCAGAAAATTGGAAACTATTACGCACATAAGTGATGCAGGAAAATTACTACTCTCACACATTATGCTAAAGGGAATGTAGTCCTTATCTAAAGGAGGCATATTGTGTCTCTTCCCCTCTTTGGTTTGAAATCTTGACAGTTTGAATATTTCCCTCTCAGAATGGGAAAGAGGAGTTTGGAAGTATTTTAGGCTGGGCCTCATCAAAAAGTGGCCTGAAGGCCTGGCAATTTTCATCAAATAGTGTCTGCAGGTCAATCCCAGCTAGTGCCATGTATGGTTATAAGGTTGGGGAGAATTAGGTTGCCTACCTATCCTACTACCATAGATAAAACATAACCAATACAATGTAGGCACACACATACATACTGTGCCATTGCCTGGCAAAGGATCATTGTGTAAGCTGAATTTTTGACATCAGGGGTTGAATTCCTCAACACCAAGACACTAGATTTTTTTTAGGACATTATTTAGACTATTTCTTAATGATATGCAGTGGACTCCTCAAAAAAGATGGGTTGTAGGTGAGTTGAAGTGAGATGAACTATACATTGGTGAGCTTCTCCTGCTGGATGAGCTCAGCTGGCCATTGGCAATTGATTATTTTAAACTTCTAACTTTTTTAACTATAAAAAAAAAACTGGTTACGTCCGTAAGATGAAATGGGCATCTCACAAGCAAATAGTCATAAATAACATAAAGGATCATTTTCTATCCTTATCTATTAGATGCTAAAACCTGCATCACATGCTAAGCATATACAAATTAAGCCATTCACTTGCATTAATTAAGGTAGCTTGGTGGATATTTTCCTTACATGTGCAACAAAAACTTCATTGAGCCCAGATTTAGTGATGGCAGAAGCTACACGGGAACCAATAAGCTCCAACATAGAACACATTGTATCTCACTCAATGCAGGCCTTGTATTCTGCTGGATTAACAAGTCCCACAAACACTGGATGTCATTGTTTATATAAAACCATTTAAATTGGTCAATTACAGAGCAGTGCACAGTTATTAACATTACATTTCAATCCATTCATCAAGACACATTAGGAAAGCCGAACATGCAAATTAGCACATGCACCAGTGACTTACACACTAGCCCTGAATCAAACATCAACATCTCAAAGGAAAAGCAAAAATCTTGATGTAGTGAGTCACCGTTGGCACATCAGGAAGTTGCAGGTAACTTAGGTCCTCTTTGGGTCTATTGACCTATTGTCCTGTCCAAGTCAGTTGCGTCCGTAATTACCCACTGAGCGTGCAAAAAATGTCCGCTTGATATGGTATATTTTCCTTTTTTTTACAGTGGTGGAAGGAAGGGATGGAGAAGCCAGTCTTGTATCTCAGGAACAAGAAAAGGAAGAGGAGGAGGAGGTTGAGGGTGGAGAAGAGAGGACAGTGAAGAGAAAACTGAAGGTGTTGGAGTCGCCCAAGGCCATTGTGCCGTACAGTTCAATGCTTATTTTCAGCTCAACCAACCCGTACGTTTGTATAGCTTGGCAATCTTTTTACTGCACTATGTCTCTTAACACCTTCTCATCATTTTTTAGGAATTTCCATCAGGGTAGCAGGTTAATGTGGATATGATAATATATTACGTAGGATCAGATGTGTTCTTTGGGTAGTTTCAGAAGCCTTTTTGAATGAACACTTCTGTGTTAACCTAAAGTAAATCTGGCACTACAGATGCTGTGAATTAAAACTCCTATGATGCTGAACCAGCAGGATTTTCCATCATTGGAGTCATAGCCCACACCAGTAGGCATCCCAAATGTAAACTTTACTAATGTCTTGCTGTCTGACAACTCTATTTTTGGGGATCCTTACATTTATAGTCTTTATTTGTTTCATTTAGGGTACGGAAAGTCTGTCATTACATTGTAAACCTGCGTTACTTTGAGATGTGCATTCTACTGGTGATTGCAGCCAGTAGCATAGCGTTAGCTGCTGAGGACCCCGTATTGACCAACTCAGATCACAACAAAGTGAGTATAAATAAAGAGTATAAATCTTTACCTCAACTGGGCACCAGTTACATTAATTCCGGTCTACTTTCTAAACTGTCAACTATGTTGTTCTGATAACGGAATGGCAAAAATCAGACCAAAATAGTGGAGCTGGATTTTTACATTTTCCTTTGTCAGTTAAACACAGTGCACTGTTTAGGTAAGAGACAATACTGCTAATTTCCTTTATCGCCATGTGATACTGTTTGCTAATAATGCCCATCTTCATCTTTTCATTTCTGTGCCAATAATCAGTTGCTGTTTCTGTATGTTTCTTAACTTATTTCAGATCCCCGCCCCCAACTGTCTTCTATTTTTTGTACTTGAGATAAATACTGGTGCTGTTTTAACCTTCTTTACTATTTTGTACACTTTGCAGGTCCTTCGCTACTTTGATTATGTTTTTACCGGTGTCTTCACATTTGAGATGGTGATAAAGGTAAGACATATGTATAGACATTGCTTCAACCAACAGTATATAAGAGATTCAACATGTTACTGTATTTCAATAATTGTATACAACGGAGTGATCTAAGTGGTCAAATGTTGTATTTAGCCCCCTCCAATCACTGCTGTAAAAAAAAAAAAATACAGGAGGTCAGTTACTGGCTTCTGAATGAAGTTGTTACTGCACATGCTGATGAGTTGATGACCCTGTGCATCTGCACTGATCCTGTTTCAAGTAAGCAAAAGCAGAGGGAGGCTAGAGCATGGAACCTTAGCGCTGTACAGGTGAATCACTGACAGATGAACCAAGGTTAGTTTGCCACCTAAGGTTTCCCTTTAAAGTGATGTTGATTTGTGTGTTAAAAAGTATCTAAAAGAGACACCAAATGTACTTTAATAAAACCAATAACATTATTTAGATGCTGCTTGTAATTGTTTTGCATAAAAATCATAGTATCATGTCACTGGCTCCTAAAAATAACTAGACTGGCTCCTTAACTGGTCTGCTTGATTCCCAAAGTCTACAAATATATGTCAAGGCCTGTCCTAGTATTTGTTCATAGGGTTAGCTCCACCCAATAACTGTTATCCACTAAAACCAATGTAGCATTAAGTACTACCTGTGGTATTGAAAGTAAGTTTGGGATTGTCTGGAGTGAAACCAGCCCTCGTAGTCATTACAAAAGGTGGTGTGACTTTCAGCTGCCATTCTAGGAACATGGTTTGCTCTCTGCAAGTTTGTTTTTTGCTGTGTAGGAAAGGAGTTATGTTTTTATATATGTTTATGTGTTCTATCTTGTATTATATTATAATTATAGAGGTTTTTGTACAGTTTGTTTCATTTAACCCTTTTGTGCTGTAGGAGTGCACATAGGGGTAAAATGAATGGACCATTAACCACTCCTGGGCACAGTTAGGTGTAATGATGCTGCAGATATAATGTATCTTCCTCTCACTCTGATTGCCTGGGAAAGCCAGTTCTGTTTCAAAACAAAAATGTTCAAATCTTGATGGCGGTACTTAAACTATCAGCAGTTGCATTTACTATATAGTATGTTAATAAAACAGGTTCATAAAACAAAGTAAATACACTGTAATGTTAAGTAACCCCTTTACTAACTTTAGATCTGTGTCTATGTAAAAAAAGTTGGTTTTATGAAGCTGTCTCTTACCCCATAATAAGCACACAGGTTTTCCTACCTCATTTTGTGGCATACTGAAATAACTAGGTTATGCCATGTTCCAGGATACATGTTCTTCTGTGCCATATGGCAGCAATAATACGCTTACAGAGCTCTTAGGCGAATGAAGTATTTCCCAGCCAACTAATGCTTTTAGAAATGAAGGTTATGGGAAGACATATTCACGGGGAGTGATGGAATGCCTGATTAAAAGGCTACCTACAGTGATGAATGATGAACATGTTCACAATTCACTATTAAAATAAAGCTAAAATAAAAATCCACTTCAAACACGTTTCAGTGTAAGTGGGGTTTAAAGCATTGCAGGTTATTATGCATAAAGGATGACATTTGGGCAAATTTCTGAAAGTAGAGTACTTGTACACTTTTGTACTTTTATACTCTAAGGGTAGAATTTTTACCCTTTTTATACCTAGCCTTCTTGTGTATGATGCTGCAGCTCAAATATATTGGAGTAGGCTCATGCCCCCCAAAGCTTCTACACAGGACAAGATTGGGGCCACTGTCCATTTAAAGAAAACTTATGACCTTTTCAAGTTATACACATTTTATTGTTTAATGCCTACAATAGCTTTCATGTTTGTGACTAGTAAAGCAAACATTCTCGGGTCCCAGGATGTCATTTTATATTTTGTGTGTTTGTAGTCTGTAGAGTAAAACTACCACTGCAACAATCTCAGGCACTTGTTTTCTACACAGATGATTGACCAGGGCTTGATCTTACATGAAGGATCATATTTTCGTGACCTCTGGAATATCTTGGATTTCGTGGTTGTAGTGGGAGCTCTGATTGCCTTTGCTTTGGCGTAAGTCATGTTGTTTTATGTAGAGGGGTTAATTAACTATAAAGGGAGCTGTGTTCAACTAACAAGTCAGCTGCAACAATCAGACAATAACCCTGTAGACTTTGGAGAAATCGCTCTGTAAATCATTTATAACTCTTCATTGTTCAGTTCAGATGACTTGTAACATTGTAACACCGCTGAAAACACACATTTCCACTCCCTGGCTTCCTTTCAACTGGCATTTACTTATCATAGCAACAAAAGCCCACCTCTGTCATTCCAATGAGCATGACATCACGGCGTGACCCATACTATTGAGAGTACAAAGATGGCTGCAGCAATGACAAACCCCTATACTGAAAACATATACATTCATCCAATCAAAAGGAGGCAGTCTTCCGGGTGCCTACTTGAAGCTCTATTGGGAAATATGATCGATGTGATAACCAATTGCCCACCCATCACAATTCTGATTGGCTTTGTCACCAGAATTTAAACATGTCAAAGGTGCAATGCCTCTGACATAAAGAGGTTAATTGTGGAATGAGACAAAGCTTTCCAACTCTACCTGATTTGTTTTCAGTTCACTTGTCAACCCCGAAGTCTTGATATACTTAAAGTAACCAGGAAAGATGAAGTCTTACTTATTTCTCTACGAATTTACATAAAATAATACTGACCTATTTATAACTTATTTTTAAAAAAATGTATCAAGTTTTTTTACATTTCATCTTCTTGTCCACTGAGTTCATGATTGTTGAATTGTTCAGGAATGAGTACCCCAAATGCATGTTAGTGGAAAAGCTCCCAAAAAATCCCAATGTAATATCTCTTTTAAGGAAGTTGATTTCTTTTTCTGTTACTGTTCCTTTTTGCCCCTCTGCTGCTCATTTCTCGGATCACACACAGGAATGTTTTGGGGTAAATATGAACTTGTATGTTGCAGGAAACCCTTGTGAACCCTTTGTATGTCACGTGATATCATGGTACCCGAATATAAGTGTGTTATTGGTGTCTGTGGACAAATTGATGTGCCAGGAGGCACTAAGTATAGAGAATAATGCCAAACAGACCATGCAGCTTTTATATGTTCCATCTCATTCCACTGAGCAGTACATTTGATTTCTCTTCTCACATATATTCACACTGTCACAGGGGGGAGACAGAGGATACATTTGCTCTGTGTCTGACGTAGATCTTGCTGCCAGTCACCGCGTTTAGATCCATAATCCAGGATCCTTTATTTTCTTTCTTTGCATGTTTTGTAATTTCTTTTGCACCATGTCTCTTAGGACTAACAAAGGCCGGGACATCAAAACTATTAAGTCTCTACGTGTGTTGAGAGTTCTGCGTCCATTGAAAACAATCAAGCGACTTCCAAAGCTGAAGGTAACGGGCATGAAAGAGTGTCAACAAAGAGATTGTTACTTATTAAACTATTATAGCTTCAAAGTCAGGGCAGAACCGATTTCTCGGGATAGATTGGTTTGAATGAGCAACCCTTTCTAATGTTAAATCTGCTCCAGGTGTTGTGCGTCTGTTACACAGCCAGGAGCACTTTATCAGTAAAGCCACAGAAGTTTGGTGTCATCTGCAAGTGGATAAATCCATTGCTGATGATGTGACCAGCGGCTTGATATTGGGATTATAGGAGGTCCCAAAGTAATCCTGAGAAATGTCCTTTTTATAGTAGTGTTAACACAGAATTTAAAGTTATAGTGATCCTTTTTTGATTAAATGCTAGTAACCGGTGTAAGAAGGAAAAGCATGTTATTATTCCAGCAGATACAGAATAAAATTGAACCAAGTCACTGTCTGTCTGAACATGATAAGGGGCTGTGGTTTTTGTTTCCCTAGATGCCCAAAATTAACATAGACAGACCAAAAAACGAATTATTTCTGCCTGCCTTGTAATTTTTACTGCCCAAATCAACAAAAAAACATATTGTGCAGTTTGGCACCAAGGGGGAGCCATTTGAAAGAACAAATACACAGATAAGAGCCAATTAATAATGAGCACCTGTGCAACTCTATTGTGTAAACTTTGGGTTATTGATATGGCCAGAAATAGTTGAGTTCTGCATAGTGGTGATAAACTATGATAATCATGAGCAAACTATACAATCCCCATTAATACCTGTGACTGTCTAGGATAACTATTCAATGACCAACATAATGTCTCACAATGAATGGATGAAAGGCCTCAGCAGAATGTATGGATACACAAGACAGTAACAATACAGGGGGATTACGTAGTAGTACTTTTGCCCTCTCAAGTCTTGCATGTTTCAAAGGTGTCAATAGGAATCTTGCACTGCCTCATCCAATGTGCTTAACCTTTTGTAAAACTAACTTCTCCAGAGGAATGTATTAAGTCTTGTGTGTATTTGTTTCCTCCTATAACTGTGCAGATGAATGTGCCAAATTCATTTGTAGTGTAGTAGGCATTTGTGTAATGAGGCTATCACCTGGAAAGAATGAGTACAATGTCAATGATATTCCCGCACCAAGGCTCACAGCCAGGTTTATTTCTCTGGTGGTATTCACCTCTTGGTACCTATAAGTGCTATAAGAGAGTGCCTTATCTCCACATATAAATATCCTCTGCAGTTTTGTATTGCATCATTGATGAAGCAATGCCACATAAAGGACTGATAGTCAGCCTGACTGAACAGGGTGTTGTGCCAGGTGACATGGGCTAGAGTCGAACGTGTGAATAGTCTCGTTTCATAATTGCCTGTGAAAACTGAACCTCTAATCCTCTCCCCCAGGCAGTCTTTGATTGTGTGGTTAACTCTTTGAAGAATGTCTTTAATATCCTCATCGTGTACAAACTCTTCATGTTTATATTCGCCGTCATCGCCGTTCAGCTCTTCAAGGGCAAGTTCTTCTACTGCACAGACAGCTCAAAGGATACGGAGAAAGAATGCATGTACGTCTGGGGAATTAATGTGCCTTGGGAGATGAGTTTTTCCTTCTGCGATGCAATCAGCACTGTACAGGGAAATTCATGTATTTAATGCATTTTTGTGAAGCATTCGTATAATGTGTACTGTATGGTTTTTATGACAAGGACAGGAAGTGAGGCTTAGTCTATTTCAAAGTGTAAGATGGGATCAAAGCCAAATAATATTACTATAGTGATAGTTAATAGATTCCTACTTCAGCGTCTGAGTAATGTGGCTTTTGAAAGCTGCAAAATGTCTGCTGCCATATGGTATGATACAGGTGATTTTTAGGTTTCATATACAACTCCAAATAAGTTTCATAGAATCAAGGGTAATGTCACATCCATTAAATTGCAATTCTTACTAATATTATACATAAATCACACTGTATGGATAGCCCTTGTCCATGTGTCAAGATTCTTAAAGGACAACTGTTGCAAAAAAAAAAAAAAAACTTATGTTTAATTGAATAATTGTATCAAGTGTAAGTGAAAGAAGTGTAAAGAAAATCTTTAATGAAATAATAAAAATAAAGTTCCATATTGAGCCTTTTTACTCCATATTTCTTCTTTCAGGGGGCAGACATCTTGTTTAGAATCTTGGGTGAGATCTTCACTCACCTTGGTTCAGATGAAGAAAGATTTGACCCATCTGACCCAAGATCTAAAACAAAATGTCTGCCTCCTGGTGGAGCTATATGGGGGTAAAGATGGCTTAACAAGGTGCTTTATTTGTATTCTTTCAGTAAAGAATTTCTATATAAAATGTCTTCACTTGATGCAATCCTTTAATTAAGCACAACTTCAATTTTTTTTTGCTATAGCTGTCCTTTAATTGCAACTCTGTGTTTAGCCAACGAGAACCAAACTTGGTTTAGATTCCATTGTCCAGCTCTCTTAGTTCCATCATTCTGCCTAACTTAATTTACAGAACAGTCATCATGCCACAAAGCTTTACATTCCTTAGAACACAAAGATGTAAGTAATCAAATACACCCAGTAGACAATGGGAATGATTAAGCCTGAAGAAGGATAATTACCTGAAACCTGTTTATATGTGTATTGAATACATGCTATGCTTTGATTATGGGATTGCAAAATGAAATAGAAATGCTTTTAAGAATTATCAAATTCGAATATATAAATACAAGTACTTGCAAGCAACTATTGTGTTTTTTCGATCTAATGATGCAAATGTACAGTAAAATAGTGAGCAGATACTGTTTTTTTAATAATAATTTTATTGACAAAAGAAAATACAACGAGGCATATTAAATAACATTTGTACATAGTACATGGTTACACCTGATGTAATACATGCCTATACTTTGTATACTTTTTATATTATGAAATTATCAGGCTTAGAATAGAGCAAAAAATATTTTGTACAGAAAAAAGTAGTACAACTAAGTATAAGACAGATTTGTAAAAATAAGAAGTATTAAATACCTAAGTTAACTATGGGAATATTACATCCTGTCAATTTACACATCGTCTATTTCTAATAGGTCAGTCTCACCTCCTGGTCTATTTGGATTACATATTTATATTCAGGGATCCCATATATCTAGGAATAGTTCCAATTTTATTTAATGACCCAGCCATGCGTTACATTGAATAGATAAACCTGATTTTCTTTTATTATCTGACATCGGGATAGATTTCCAGTTTTTGGCTCTGCACATTGTGACTACAGTGCATAGTCATAAGATTCCTTTCATATGTTCATTAGTTAGACATCATTAGGTTGCAGACCTAAGAGGGTGGTTTAAGGGGATAAAATAATGTTATTATTTAGTAAATGATAAATAATGATTTCAAGGTAATGCCATATTGGAATAATCAATGGACAATCCCACCACATATGTAAATATGAACCTCCCATATTACATCCCCTGAAACATGGATGAGATCAAGTTTGAAATGTTTTTTGACAAGGATAAAGGATCATGATTAGAGTTGAGCGGACACCTGGATGTTCGGGTTCGGCGGGTTCGGCCGAACTTTGGAAAAAAGTCCGGAAAGGGCTATTCGGTTTATAGACTTTCGGTTTATAGAATAGCAATAGCATTACATGTATTCCATAAACCGAAAGTCTATAAACCGAATGTCGGCTTATGGAATACATGTAATACTATTGGCTTTCTATAAACCGAACTAGAGTCCCCATTCATAAGAATTTCTTATGAATGGGGACTCTATTTCGGTTTATAGAAAGCCAATAGCATTACATACAATGTAATCGCCGAACTCCAACACGGACATACAGTGAAATGTCCGTGTTCGGGTCCGGGGTCCAAAAACCATAAAGTTCGGTACGAACCCGAACAGTGCGGTTCGGGTTCGCTCAACACTAATCATGATACCATCGGCTGATGGTCTTAAACACAGTGTATATTTAAATATTGCTTTTTTGAGATTTCCAAGTCTAATGTCCATTTAGATATATATGTTGGTTTGGGTGCCTTCTCAATGAATTTTATTGTGTGATAAATCTTAGAGATCTCCCCTGTTAGACAACTAAAATTTTTATTTATAAGGGCTGAGTTATATCTTGAGGAGATTTGAGAGTAGTGTGTTCTGTCAGAGTTAGGAATATTATACCCATCAATTGGATAGGGGCAAACTTTTATAACAAGGTCTCCAACTTTGGTGAATGTTTTAAAAAATACACCATTCATAATCATTTTTGATATTTAGCTTATTATAGGAAAACAATGGGTTTTTCGAAAAATGGCGCATTGAGAGAGCTCGGTGGAATTAAACCATCTGAGAACCTTATTTTCCTACATAACTTATACGTGTGTTGTACCAATAACTTTAGTTTACAATAGACAATGTTTTTTGTTTTACTGTCAGCTCATAGAGTTGTCTGTGCCATCGTTAACCTCAATTTACCCCATGATTCTATAAATGGAGGTAATGTACTGCCCTAGTCCTAGCGCAAGTAGAGTAAAAATCAACATTTTAGAAAAGAAGCTTTGTTTTTATCAACAGCACATGAACTTTAAAATAGAATGCATTGCTTGATGGTTTGTGAATCTCTACATTCACTCTTCAAATTCCTTTTTCATTGAATAACTTGTTTATTGCAATGTTTGTTGGGGCTCTAATGCTCTTTAATATAGCAGAGTTATTCATAGCTCGTAGGAGCAGCTGTGTGAAGTAGGTCTTGTTTCTTGAACATATGGACCCCAATCCTGTTATTCAATCTCTCCAGAGGGAGTTTCATTGACCATGAAAAGAACAAAATGGAAGTTAGACGACGAGAATGGAAAAGACATGAATTCCATTATGATAACATCATATGGGCTTTGCTTACACTTTTCACAGTGTCAACTGGAGAAGGATGGCCTCAGTGAGTATTTTTCAGCCAATGTTGCTTGAATTAAGCAGAGAGAATTTTCATTTTTAATGTCATAAAGGGAAAGGTAACTTGGTCTGAATGTTGGTTGTCTTTCCTGTCTTTTAGGGTTTTGCAGCACTCAGTAGATGTGACTGAAGAAGACAGGGGTCCAAGCCGTAGCAACCGAATGGAGATGTCAATCTTCTATGTAGTCTACTTTGTAGTTTTTCCTTTTTTTTTTGTCAATATCTTTGTGGCTTTGATCATCATCACCTTCCAGGAGCAAGGGGACAAGATGATGGAGGAGTGCAGATTAGAGAAGAATGAGGTGAAGGTTCAGACGGTGTCTCCTCACTAAGGGTCATGTTGGCCTCATCTTAATAATTCTCCCATGGGCTTTAAACTTACATTGCTGTGAATCAATGTGGACTATTAGCAGCACATGGGTCAAATGCACCCATTTGGTTCCCATGGAAATTAATGATTTCAGCCCAGGAGTGTTTTACGTAGACATCAAATGAAATAAGGTGTTTGCTGCTGCTTTTAGTTCCAAAAAACAATCTCAGAAGTAGATGCAAACGCTTAATGAAAAGAACTGATATACATAGAATGAATGAATAAATCTCCATTTGATTTCAAGAACACAGTGAAATGATTGCTAAAGATCACATACAGAGTGGACTTGCTGGTCATTCATTTAATTCTAATCCTACTGATCATAACAGTAATATATAACTGAAGATACTATGCATTATTCATGTCTTTAAGCTACTCTGACCGAAGCCTGCACATATCTATCTTTCATGTCTAATGTACAAAAACTGCATTTTACAATGCTCTGCAGAGTCAGCCAAAACTTTTAGAGGTCCTTCTGACATAACCTCCCAAAACTCTACCCTGCACATCTTAAATATAATGATCACTGAATGGGGCAGGGACTAACCTCACAATTCCAACTAGGAATAAATATGTAGACTTTGGCCCTTTACTAGGACTCAACGTTTGTTATGTAAATTCTAATGGATTTGTATGCTAAGAGATGTGTTATTTCTTTTCCCTAGAGGGCCTGCATAGACTTCGCAATCAGCGCAAAGCCACTCACACGATACATGCCACAGAACCGCCATACATTCCAGTATCGAGTGTGGCACTTCGTGGTCTCTCCATCTTTTGAATACACTATCATGGCAATGATTGCCTTAAATACAGTGGTACTAATGATGAAGGTAAGAAAAAAATATGAGATAAGATAGAAACAGCCTTGCAACTGCATTCTTTTTCAGTTCCAAATTAGATGTTTTAATTATTGAATTAAGTCAAAGCCCCGATCAAAACTTGTTACAGTGTCCAGCCATTTTACAAAAAAATAACAAAATTGGCAAAATACCCAAAATGGACATTGGGAGTGACAAAAACTGCATACTAAGCATATTGGCAATCTCTCAGAAAACCTGCACAAGCAATTCTTCATGTTGAGAAATTCTTATAGCTATAATCACCCTAATACATGGAAGCATAACAGTAATGTAACAAGCTGCCTGGAGGCTCTGCTAATGTAATCAAAGTAATCAGAGAGATCAATGTCTGTGATGGCAGTGACTAGAGCATACTACGGTAGCTCCTGTCATTGAGACTGTAGAAGCACAGAGGGGATAAGGTGGAAAATCTATGCCACAGGATTAACACATCTCATATGCTGCCTGGGCTATCCAACAGTTGAAAGGAATGCATCTTCGGGGAGAGTACCAATGCCAGATCCCTAAAACTGTTTAATCAGATAAGTCTTGCCAGGCATCGTTCCTCCTCGACTCCCCACTTAGCAAATCTGTAGCACACAGTTTATGGATCATAACAGCTGCATGGCAACCATTTGTTGGTATAATTTAGCATTCACCTGTCAATATGTGTTCCCCACCTAAGTCAAGCAATGCCAGAGACAGCATTAATGTTGAGCTTTTCATTAGTGTCTGTGCTATGATTAGTGTACCTCTCCATCTTTATTAGCATTTATATGTGTTTACTTTTGGTTTGTTCTAAACTGGTCCTTCTCTTTGCTGGTGTTAGACTCCCGGTGCATGTCACAGGACAGAACAGTGTTTTTGGTCACCTTACAACGGATTATTGTTTGTTGCTTTTTCTCGTCTAGACTATAATTATGCTTGAATTCTTTTCAGTATTATTCGGCTCCATACACATATGAGCTGGCATTGAAATATTTGAATATCGCCTTCACCATGCTATTTTCTCTCGAGTGCATCCTCAAAATCATCGCTTTTGGATTTTTGGTGAGTAATCATTGTCTGTCTTGGCCACTGTCGTCTCTGTGTTGCTCATCTTTTCCTGGCTGAGGGCCTTCCGTATATATTTTGAAGATGAAGATGACAAGTTGAAAAGTAATTAAAGGATAACAACACCTACTCTGCTTCCCACAGAACTATTTTCGGGACACTTGGAACATTTTTGACTTCATTACTGTAATAGGTAGCATCACGGAGATTATTCTTACGGACAGCAAGGTGAGGTGTTACTGCCATATTTCAGATCTTGTCTAAAAATAAATAAAAGAAGCTAATGTTTGGAATTCATTTTTATTATACAATTAGATTTGTTGTGTCATATTTTTTTTTATAAATGTATATATATATTTGGTAATTGTTTGAATGTTCAGTATTTGTTATTCAATACAGAATTGCATTTATAATCATTGTGTGAAATTCTGTAATCCTATCAACCCTCCTTTGCTAAATTCTTCAATCCCAAGTATTTTCAGCGATGTGGGCAATAGTACTCCAGATCAGGGATAAAACCATCAGATGGAGGAGCTGTGAGGTCTATACACACAAGCCCTACTGAGCCAGGAGAAAAAGGGACTTGTTGGGTCCAGACAAGCAGATGACTAACATATAATGAGTGTGATAAACACCATCTTTCGTGTATCTCAATTAACTAGGAGTAGCCAAATAGTAGTTGTCATCTGTTACTGAAGAACAGCACCAGTGGTTAACCAAAAACCTGAAGATCAAGGGAACTGTAGTTCCACAAGAATTGGAGAGTTGAGTAGCCCAAATGCAAGCTTTTGCATAAGTCATTGTCGGTTGCTATCATTGTCTATGAAATAAATAGATATTAGGGCTCCTGCACCCAGCAACTATTTTTACAGATTATGATGGTGAGTTCCACTTAAGAGATTCTGTAACCTGCAATTTCAGAATATTTTGTGCCCTCTAAAGGTTTGTCTGGATTTCCAGTTTGCAGAGTGGAATTTTCAGAATGTACGAGTATAATAAAGACCTGTCTAGAATCAGCCTGTTTTTTTTTATTTCCCACACCTACACTGATCCACCACTAAAGACCTCACTTTCTCCTTTCTTTGTATCTGCTAGTTGGTGAACACAAGCAGCTTTAACATGAGCTTTCTGAAGCTGTTCCGAGCCGCGAGACTCATTAAGCTTCTCCGGCAGGGATACACCATCCGCATCTTGCTGTGGACGTTTGTCCAGTCTTTCAAGGTATAGAATTCACCTTTTAAATGTCTATTTATGAATTGGTGTTATTGTCATTGCAACATGCAATGAAAATATTTCTGCTATTGTTTTTGTTTTTTTTCTGGTGTAAAACTGTAAGTAAGTTGACCTTTTTGTGATGTTTAGTGATGTTATAAGTGTCCTGAACACCGTCTGAACCGTGAACAGGATGTGTCATTATTTCCTCCAAATGGTTTCACTGTATGACACTAGAAGACAGTTGCTCGCACATGACACACAAAGGAAGCCTAACTGTGGTTATGGTTTCTTCATTTGCACTTGGACAGGCTGATTTACAATATAATATGACACAAGTATGAAGTGTTATACAGAAAACGTAAATCTAAATGGAAAATAGAGACAAATGAATGATTCACCTTAGCCACACTTTATCCACAAGTAGAAAATTCTATAAATTCTGGACTGTTGGGTGGGCCTTGTGGACTTGTTTGGGAACCACTAATCTATAGGGTATTCAATGCTGTTTTTTCACAATTATGTATATGGGGGGTTGTCTATGATTCATGTAAGGTTAGGAACCTGTTTGGATGGATGGAGAAGCCTTTACCTATGGTGGGCATTAGTAGGGGATGATAGTAAGGCAAACTCTACTTATCGTGAGACTTTACTTTCTAAAGATGGGGAGTCTGTATTTACTAAAAGATGAGTCGCAGGCAAGATGAACATTGGATGTTCCCAACTTAATTATACATTGCCAGCTGCCCTCTTCTAACAGGAAGAGCTCACCATGTTGGACCCTGCACAGTGTCAAGTAAAATGTTTGTCTCACCTCAACTCACCTTTTAACGAATAATACCAGATGGTGAACCTTATTGCATTTTTCAGCAGTGGAGTATAAACCAAATTCTGTATATATTTTTTAAAAAGTGTAACCCCTTCCTTACATTTGTTTACAGGCTCTTCCTTATGTCTGTCTTCTCATTGCGATGCTGTTTTTCATCTATGCTATTATTGGAATGCAGGTGAGTTGGACAATGAAGAACCTTATTCAATAAATGTCACTTGCCATGTCATCCATGTTTCCTAGAGCACCTCTTGCTGAATAAGGTAATAATACCCTCACAGGTAATGCACAAATCCACGCTGGAGTCAGAACTCCAGTTCATTCTGTGCTTAAACTCACAACATGGTGTCCAGAGAGTAAACCTGACTTGATGACATTTTACTTCTTGGCAAATGTTCATATATGTTGTCTACTCCCTCTTGTTGAATAGCTGTATTACCACATCATTGTTACATGACAATGCATATTTTGGAATAGCATAAGCTAAAATGAAGACTGCAGACTGATCTCCATACATCCATTATAAAATTCCCTGAATGTGTTCATCCTAACGTTGATGTTATGCATTCTATAAAGCACAATGTAAAACAGTACCTCTATAAAATTAAAGATCTATTCATGCAATTACTCCCATCATTGCTTGACTTGGCTGTGGTTTTGTTGTCTGAACCTCATTCTCAGGGGAGGGCTGGTTATTATTGGTCCGGGGATCCAAAACTATTTAATTGCCCTTGGTGCCATTGAATTAGCCCACCTGAAATCATCAGAGATAGACACACACAGACCTGCAAGACAGATTTGCTGACAGATAACATGCAGAGATTGATAGGCATTGGATAGAAAGAATGTAAGTGTTATCAACATTGCAAAGAGAAACATGGTGCAGCCCAAGCTCATTGACAGAGTTTAGAGAGCTGCTCATGGTGCAGATGCCCTCCTGCCCACTTGCAAGTTCTACCCTAGTCAGTCTATGTCCACATCCCTGGAAAAATGTTACAGACAAAATTTTGATCATGTACCAACATGTTTACTAAAGTCTCATTGAATTTGCGATGCAGTTTATAGCATACATGACCATTAAACTAATAAGTAGACAAAGGACCAAAATGTTATTCGGTATAAGAATGTGATTCTAAATTTTGTTTAAGGAATTTGGTTGACTCTTTTGGTTATACTTCTTGTACATATTGTTGGAGATATTTTGGGGAAAGCATATGCTCTCAGCAGGTCTTTTTATGTTGTTGGACCTTTTGGTTGCATTTTTCCAACTCCACCCCAAAGCTTTGTGTTTTCATTTCACTTTTCAGTTTAGTGAACAGACCGTATTGTTTTCCATTTTGATTTGAGAGAAACCTAAAGACGTTCGTGTTCTAAGAGGCAATGTTGTTTTTGGGCACCTTTCTGTAGTAAACAGTATGATAGGAAGACAATTGGTAGTATTCTGGTAAAGGTTCTGGGTTGTCAGTTGTGTGCGAGCGCTACTTTTAGAATATTTAGCAGATTACAAGCATTTTCTGAAAATTCCATATTTCATAAACCACAAGTTTGCCACATTTGGATCTCGTGAATGTCTGACATTTTTCATTTGCGCTATTCAGGTCTTTGGTAATATTCGTCTGGAAGAAGACAGCCATATTAACAGACACAACAACTTTAGAAGCTTTTCCAATTCTCTCATGCTCCTCTTCCGGTGAGTTAGAAGTATTTTTGTCTGCAAGTCACTCTGCCGAGTGCCATTTGGTTCCAGCATGCTTCATCAAGTCATCGCGAAATCATGGCCAACTTTACAGCATAGATGAGCATCACATGATAAGAAGGAATAGATGCATAATAAAAATGTAATACAATAGAACAGGAGGACACATATCTTTTCCAATGCAGACTTTAGTTAGTACTTTGCAAAGGGACACCCAATGGTTTTTTGAATTCAGTTCTAAATCCCATGATACCTAGCCTGCCTTTAGCTGGCCAAAGCTGGTCTGACACATGTGGGAGTTGTTATTCCATACTAGTTGCCCATGCTCTTCAATCTTAATACAGATAGTATTGTGACACTAATGAAGAAGGCATTCTGCTTCTAGAATGCAGAGTGTCTGGTGCCCCCTAAGAATTGTATTCCATCCAGTGACAAGTAACAGTACTCCATGGGAGGAAATTCCTTACGCATTTCTCACACTCTGCCATCCTTTAATCATAGTTTAATCATGTCTTGTTCAGATTGCTTTCAGCTGAGGGTTTGTCCCATATTATTACACTCCAGGTAAAGTTGACATATCTATTTCTTTCTTCCCAAGATTTCCCTAAAAAACAGGATCTGAAATGAGTTTCTAGTCTCCTGTATTTTACATGGTCCATTTATGATCCCATTATCCCATAGGATCCATCACAGGTGCTTAATATTTAAAAAGCAAGATGTTTCTGTCTAAGATCTTTATTTTTTCCCCCTTTTCTAGTGAAATAGACATTTCACCAATAATCTCATTCACACTGATGTATTTCCCAGTCTAACTCCTGAGAGTGTATTTAATTGAACAAGTTACATGTATTCTTTATTGATAGGAGTGCCACTGGTGAGGCATGGCAGGAAATCATGCTGTCATGTCTCAGTGATAAAGGTTGTGAGCCAGATACCAGCGCACCCTCTGGCCACAATGTTAATGAACGATGTGGAACTGACCTGGCTTATGTCTATTTTGTCTCATTCATCTTCTTCTGTTCCTTCTTGGTAAGTGTCTCTGCATGCATCTGCAGGTTTATTCCTCTGTGGCCAACTGTGGTATCAGTTCCAGTATTATATAATCAATGTTATTCCAGTTCATTAAAAGCATTAAAATTCCTATCAATCAAGTTGCTTCAAAACACAAACATACAACCACTATGGCACACAAACAAGAAATAGTAAGTGTCCATTGTCCAACAAACAGCATCAAATGTGAACTTGCATGTTAAAAAGTGTATACAAAATTGATAATACTTAATCATTTGCTTGATCTACAATATGCTTTTGAGACATGAAAAATAAATATCACAGTAAATATGTTGCAGAATAGCCAGGCTGACCCCCAAATCTCATCCAATCTGCTTCATAAACTCTTGCAGACCCTGATGTAAATCTACAAGAGAGTTGTCAATTTTAATGGTTTTGCAATTAATTCTCTAGTTATTACAGCAATGCATTTGTCTTGACAGTAAGAGATCTGGATCTGTTGTAACTGCATAAAAGACCCCCATCATGGATAAATATCCAGCTCAAGTTCCCAGAATTAAATTGTAAGCTTTAAACTTGCCTGTGCAGGAAATTATGTGAATTTTAGTCAAAGAACAAAAAAAAAACTCAATCAAGAAAAGGAAAACAGCAATACTGGGACGCATATCTTGCAGTAGAATTATCACCACGGATACCAATATTCCTGTTAATTGAACCACTTCTAACCACATAATTGATCATTATACATAAACTCGCAGGTGTTTTTAGATGTTAGAACTGTAACTGGCTGCCTGGTTGTGGAATTATCATTTAATCTGTGTCCGTGTGCTGCCCTCAGATGCTGAACCTCTTTGTCGCAGTCATTATGGATAACTTTGAGTACTTGACAAGAGACTCCTCCATCCTGGGGCCTCACCATCTGGACGAGTTTGTTCGGATCTGGGCGGAATATGACAGAGCTGCATGGTAAACTCCATTTTCTGCCCTGTACTGACGCATAGGTTCTAAAATTCACAAAATGATGTACAACTCAAGGTTCTTTTTAACAAATCGATATATATGTATCAAACATCTCCTCTCTGATATGAAGGACAATTAAACATGATTTGTCTTTATTATGTTCCTCTTGTAGGAAAACTAGTTGCCGATAAGCAGTCATTAGGTTGTTTTTTGGTTTGTTCCCCACTCTGGGCTCGCTACAAGTTATGGTGTAACCAGGTCCCCACTTTTGAGGTGGCTGGGGGTTTTGTGCTGTCCTAGGAGCTCTCATGGTGCAGTGACTGAAGTTGTGGGGGATTTTCCTTAATCCATGGAGATATCTCCAGCTTTCTGGTTTTGAGCTCTGCTCTGATTAACACACCTGTGCTTCTCTTCCAGTGGCAGGATCCCCTATAAGGATATGTACAAATTAGTCCGAGTCATCTCGCCTCCGCTCGGCCTAGGAGAGAACTGCCCCTACAGGGTGGCATGCAAGGTTTGGTGCCCGGTCTCTCAATCCTTTTCCACTCAGCAAGGGCACAGCTTACCCCACCTTACCTTCCTACCGTACCCTTCACCTAACTTTCCTTTCCCTCCACCGCTCCACTACTGCACCATGCAAGGGACCTTCGGGCTGCTACCTCCCGGTTTAATGATTGAAAGTCACTCCCTAACTTTCCCACTAAATCAGCAGCTGCACCCAAACTAGTCCCTGGGCCTCGGTAATACTTGTGCTATTAGACGGGGGCTGAATATGGTCACCAGTGTGTAACAAGTGAGTGAGCTCATAGGAGATGCAAGAGCTTCTTGTAACATTAGATTACGAGGTTCAAGGTCAGATGATTGCAATGGAATAGTGTAGTTCACGGTGATCTGGGTAAGTAGACCAGGCATTCCTCAGCTATGCTGTTCTTCTCCTTAGGGGTTAAGCAAACTCATGAGTGTGGACTCATCTTGGAGTCTGTGAATGAAAGTTGGTTGTGCAGTGGTTGGCTAAATCTGCTGACACTTTCAACCCAAACATTCATGCACTCCAGAGATCCAGGCTGGTGTTGGGAGGCAGCTGGTTGACTCTATACAAATACTGCATTGCATAGCTGGCATGGTGGTGAGGAGACATGTGGGGAGAATGCATGTAAACCTTCCTTGTTTGCAGTCTGGAGCATGCTTCTCACTGGAAGACATAGCACACAGCCAGGAGGAAGCAACTGCGGGATCCCTATCCTACAAGTCAATAATCACAGTTGCACCATCTCAGCAAGAAATTAAAAAAAAAAAAGGTGTAGAAGGGATACACGGCTCCCTCAAAAAATCCCAGCTCAGAATGAGTAGTTGATTCCCTATAGTAATTGCCCATATTCATCTGCTCTCTGAGTCTGGTTCTGGAGACGGGTATCTGGGATATAGGTTCAGCTTCAGCCGTCACTGGAGAGGGAGAGGTAGAAATCCTCAAAACAGAAGAGAGGAACTGGGTGTGGGGGCGGAAATGGTGTAACTATGGGCATGAGTGCGGTATAAACCCACCTTCTTCTACTCTGGGGTAAAGGGGTGAAAAGATTTACTAACCCCTCCCTCTTCTCTTCTGTTTCCCTCTTTCTTTCCTGTGTGTTTTATTTGTTTGTTTGTTTTTTCCTTTGCTTTAATTGTTTTTTCGCTTTCCTGGGTGTGCTGCTTGTCCTCATCTCCCCCATTTCTCTGCTCGTCCCATTTTGATCACTTCACTCCCTCCCCTTCTTCTCTGGCTCCCCCCTGTCCATAACCAGTGGCCGGATCCATTACCCAGAGATGTACGAAATGCTGACCCTCATGTCCCCACCGTTAGGTCTTGGAAAAAGATGCCCTAACAAAGTTGCTTATAAGGTACAGGTCACCCCTTGATATCTGCTGGGGCGACTGTTTCCAAAACAAAAGAGGCATCAGACGTAGGGGCAATGATCGCCTGATCTATCAAAGAACCATCATTCTTCATAACATGGGCATTGTGGAACATGTAAGAAGGAGTGAAGGCCATGTGTAGATTCTGTACAAATACTGACCTATTGGTTAGTTCAGCAAGTGGCATAGAGAGAGAAGAGCATGACCGCAAAACATGATAATAAAAAAACAGCATTATATTCCAAATAAGCAACACACCTCATGTTGGCATAAGGGTCTTTTTGGTTAGGATGCTGGCATATGATGTGATTGGTCCTTTATGGTAATAAATGTGCACTGATAAACAGAATAAAGAGAGAGCTTGTCAAGATTCTCAGTGGTTTATCAGGAAGAAACAATCCACTGAGATTAAGGTAATTAATCTGACTGCAGAATGTAGCTAGCAGGTGCTTGGTTTAAGATGCCTGGGGAAGGCTTGGATGATGATCTATGGTACCAAGGGAATCTAGAAATGTTTCAAAGGTGTCCAGAGCCAGCATAAGAGATTTCTAAAAATTCTTTAATTCACCTATCATCATCGGATCACTGTATACCTATACATCATGTGGTACACGTCTCATACTAACCACACGGGTAGCAGGTCCATTTCCTATATCTGTATGGATTTGCTCTTCCCGCAAGTCACCGAGAATTGTGATAAGCTGTAATTTTGTTTTTATAGTAAAGCTTTCTGTTATGATTTACGGGTGTGATTTTCTCTCTCTGCTTTTTGTAGTCCTAGTTTGTTTAGATCACAACTAGTAAACAGACCATGTCCAAGCTTTTATAAAAAAAAAAAAAACTAAACTTACCATGACCCTTAGCGCTTTGATGCAGACTCCCAGACAATTGTGGGAGTTGCAGTTCACAACACTGCTATCCAGCTAACTATGGGTTTCTGTGGCTAAGATTGTCTGGTTAGCCATTCAGAACCTTCTAATATAGAATTTGAAGGACCCCAGATAATGTACAATGTCCTCTTCATAGAATCTGGTGCTCAGTGCAAAGGAAATCATTAGTACATCTATAGCGAGGATAACATGAGCATAGACATGTACATCTGTCCTGATATTCCCAGTAACCTTTCCCAACATGAACTGGGGGGATACCAAGTGCTCATCCTGCATGCTCCCTCTTTGGTGTTACATCAGTTACACAGATATAGTGTGGAGCTGGGGATGCAGAGGAAAGTTTGGGAGTGATGTCCCCATCCCTGTTTTGTGTATGGCATAGTGATGATGTGCATATGTACAGCTGTTTGCTTTGGGTCCCCTTGTCGATATGTCTTCCCATATATTGGGCACCCAATGTTTTTTTGTACAGCGGTTGGTCCTGATGAATATGCCTGTAACAGAAGATATGACGGTCCATTTCACATCCACTCTCATGGCTCTAATTCGCACTGCACTGGATATCAAAATAGCCAAAGGTAAGAGGGCTTTATACTGTATTTGTTTTGCTTCGTGTGATATGAGCTGCAAGAATGCAGAACTACAGAAACACAAGAGTTGACATATACAGGAGAAATGAAAGAGCACACAAGTGTGCAATCATGCACAGTATTTCCAAAACTCACTAGCATTGAAATCATCTTGATTTGTTCATTTGGGAATTGCAGATTTCTGTTAAAAAAAGGGCAATTATTTTTTGCACATGGGTGCTTTTTTCCATTGTGTTTGTTTAGTACATGCTTTGTGGTACATCACTGGACTTTATAGGATTTAAACTGACTTATTTAAGAGTTACAATTAAAATATATTCTACTTAACATGGTTAGTTTTGTCTAAACTTTTTTTTCACTTTTGGCCCCTGTAATGTAGATTAAACTTTCCGGTGTATACATTTTATAATCATTTATTATCATTAAATCTGTAGTAGAACTATATAAGCTCAGTTGATATCAGTGATGACCCATTCCAACTGTTGCTGATTACTGGACGAGCATCATGGGAACATTAGCCAAAGATTAGTCATTACTGGTCTGCATAGATTAATTAAAGTTAGGCAGTTATACATATGGGCACATGCCAATGATAAGTCAGTCACTCCACCTACGTAAACATTGTACTGTATCTAAGAAGTCGTTACATGTTTTTCTTTTTTATAGGAGGTGCAGACAGACAGCAGCTGGATTCTGAGCTACAGCAGGAGATACTTGCCATCTGGCCCAATCTCTCCCAGAAGATGTTGGACTTTCTTGTACCAATGCCACAAGGTATGCATGGGTGTCCACTAACCGTTACTGATGTTCACTGAGTACTAACTGTTTCTAACATAGTTTTCAGCTGACCGTATAATCTGGCGGTAGAGAGTGGAAGGGGGTTTTATGAATGGGTCTGGATTAGCTGGAAAGATTGTACAGTATAATCTTTGCATTTAATAAATGGCATAATTTGAAGTTTCCGGATGCAAGATTATAGGGAAATACTATTTTACCTACAATGGTACCGACCAACAAAATATGTGATTGGGCTCCAGTGGCACAAACTAGTAAAACATGTCTGCGAATAAATTATATGGAGACGGTTGCACCAACTATTTTGATATGTTGTCACAATAAGGTTTTCCGGCTGACTCTGACTACAAAACCGTCATGGCATCCTCCCATAGAAAGCAATGCAGAAGTCTAGTAGTGCCTTTAATTTCTGTCCTGCAGAAAGAGGTCAAACACTGGCCTGTTTCTAGTCTTTTAAATAACCACTTAAATCAGATCTCCCAACGTGAGCCCCAGAGCCCTGGACACTGGGGGAAAATGGGCAACAAAGTGAGATGTCAACAAACTGCACATGCACGACTTCACTGGCACACAACAGGCCAGCCAATTTAACCGTACTGTGCATGCCAGATGCTCATTATTCAACCCCTCAAAATGGTAGCGCATGCACAGACGCCTCCCACCCACCCCTAGTACCTCAGAGCACTGGAGGGGGAACCTGAAACTGCAGGTCAGAGATGTTGTTGCTAGGCCTATAGCCAGATTATCTGGCCATTATCATATAAATTGCACTTAAAAAAACAAATAAGTAAAATAAGCATTGCTGTCTCTTTGATTAGCATGAGAAGATGCCATATAAATCACTGTACTTTACAACAATAACTTCTACAGACAAAAATACAGAGGAGTCTGAGCTGCCTGCTTACTGTAATTCTATTCACAGCGATTTAAAGCACAGCTTGTGTTAACTCTGTGAATTTAGCTGAAGCTCTCTGCACCTTTACTTGTTCACATGCTGCGTTAGATTGCAAGATATGTGAGAAATCACTTAAGAAGCATAAGACCTGATAAATTAGCTTTTTATGCCATTAGGCAGCTTTTGTTGCAATTTCATTGTAATGGCAGCTAATAAAAGAACACACTCCATGTATAAATCGCACTTGAATACATTATAAAGAGCATATTTCTGAGCTATCTAAACTGAGGCACATAAAGCCTTAATAAGCTCTATTTGGACATATAGGGTCATTTTCCACCCAACTGTGTTCCCTTGAGGCTTTGGACATGGAGACTGCAGTCTGGTATGTTCAAAGGTATAAAGTAGAAGAATGCTTCTTTTACCTATAGATAAGATCATCCCACTGCCAATCCCTATTAAAATAAGCCATAAACTGTGTATTTAATCATTAACAAACAAAGCACTAAGTTTGTTTTATTTGTTAGTGTTTAACCTGTACATTGTAGAGGTTGTTAGCATGGAAATGGTTCCTGCTCTAGCTTTTCCTCTGCTTTTGCTTACTTGCAAGAGGATTTTGTCATTAGTTATTAAGCATAATAATAATCATGTGCGTTGAGCAATCCTCTTGTATATCATGGGAGACAACTAAGCGGCTCTTATGAGATTCTGGGCTCTCACAATGAGCTGCTGATGTCATAGTGGGCTGGATAAATTGCCAAGAGCTTATGTATTCAAATAATTGGTGCTCTACCAACAACTTATCAACTCGGCACTGTGGCACATCTCAAGTGTATCTAGGAGTAGTATCTAGATTCTTATCAAGTGAATGTGGCTGGTGCCACCCTCTGCACAATAAGATCTTTTGGTAGGGAGGTTTAGCTACTGTATTTACACTTTGGACTGTGGATCCATCACACTGTAGGTATAAATCATATGCCCAGAAAAAAAAATCAGAACTCTGGTTCTGTAAAAAAAAAATATATATATATATACTATTTGAAAAATTCACATAATGTTCATGGGACATTTTACAGATGAACTCTCTGTCTTTTGACTTGCCAGTGATTTGCGCCTATAATTCAATGCAAACCACATGTGACATGAATTAATATATCCATGCAAATTATGTCACGTGTTTGATGGTTAGACCACTTAGTCTGAGATTCTGTAGACAGCAACATTGGAAAGTGTCATGCAGTGTTATTTAGTGTGACATACTACCCATAATTCATGGTCAGAATAACCTTGAGTTTCTTAATAAAGGATTTCCAGTGTATGCTTGAACATTGTAATTCCCTTTCATTCATTAATAGTGAATGCCACGAAATATGATTCTTAGATCTATTTATACATCTTTGTATATATTCAGAAGTGGAACCGCTGACAAATTTGACAGCTGAGATATATTGATTGTATCACTCATGGTGCAATAAGAGAATGGGGAAGAATACTTAACATAGGTTTGAGTTGGGAAAGGTCTTACTCCAGGTCGGATAGGAGAATATCCGCATCTTGCTGTTGTTCGGATATTCTAAACTGACTCCGTATTCTCTGCAGCCTCAGATCTGACGGTGGGCAAGATTTACGCTGCAATGATGATCATGGATTATTATAAGCAGAGCAAGGCTAAGAAGCAGAGACAACAGCTGGAAGAACAGGTGAGTAATGGTCCATCACACAGCAAGCCCTTAAGGTAGACCTTCCCATCTGGATGAAATCAATGAATTAAAAGCATTACTGCACATTGCCATTTTTCTACATAGGAGCATATGGTAACATGCTCTGCAACATTCCTCAAGAACAATATTTAGAAGCTGCTAGTCTAAATACCGAACCAGAAGGGTAGTCAGAACCACAAAAATACCTGGGTGACATCATTTGGTCAACAGCGCTTGACTTGTATTATTATTGTAGCAAAGTCAGGCATCTAGAACCTGGACACAGAGGGTGTATTGCACTCATGGTATCATGTGATGACATGCTACATGGTTAGAGGGCCACATGGCAATCTTACCACAGTGGCACGGTAGTTTCTATTCATGCCACTGCCTAACACACTCACATATGTAAAGGTCACATTTCATATCCACTGCGCACAACAGTGCATTGACTGTCAATGTTGCCGTCCACACTATGGACATGAATTGGAATGTGATAGACGTGGCATGATGGCAGGAGGGTACATATAAGCTACCAACTGGTGACTGTGATCAATATCTGGTGATGTGATGCCAACTTATCAGTGGTATGACATGACCAGCATTATTATACCCCAAGAGCTGTTATGGCGGTTTGTAAAATAATATATGTCACTGAGTGTACTTGTATATACGTGGCAATTCCCTAACTTTTATTGAGGTTATTAAGTCGCATATGGGATACGTGTGTTGGTTTTCATGCACTATCTTTATTATATGCAATATGCTTGTTATACATATTATATGATATATATATATATATATATATATATATATATATATATATATATATTTATTTATGCATATATTACTCTATATTGTTTTAGTTTTATAGTTTATATACTTATATCAATATAGTTTCTTACAAATGTATATATATATATATATATATATATATATATTTTATTTTCTAATGCATTTTATTATATTATGTTAGACGTCTCATACTATAGATAACATTAATATATATATATATATATATATATATATATATATATATATATATATATGTATTTTATTATTATTTTCTAATGCACTTTTTTATATTATGTTATATGTCTCATACTATAGATAACATTAATATATATATATATATATATAGATATATATATATATATATATATATATATATATATATATGTATTTATTTTTTATTGTTTTTATTTTATTTTTTTGAAGATTTATTTTAAAAGGGATTCTTCATTTTACTTAATTCGGGTGCATTTCGGGGGAATTCGGCTATCTTCCTATTACCCGAAGTCCCCCCATAGACTTTAATGGGAGGATTTCCGCTATTTTCGCAGTAGCCAAAATCCTCCCACACAAGTCTATGGGAGCATAGAAATATGGCATTTTAAGTGACACACTTCCAGAGAGGCTGACACGTTAGTTTGTTATCATATCTTCTATTGTATAGAATGTTTCTGGTTTATTATGATCATTCTGGTTACTTTTGTCTAGAGTGGAGTAGATAAATGCTTTTTTTGGCTGTTGACCATGCATTATAAATACTTGTGCTCCACTCAATCACAGATGCGAATAGCTATGTGTCTAAAGAGAACACTTAATGAGCTTAATGCTTATCTATAATTCAGTGAGCGTAGTTAGTATTTATTGGGAGATCTTTCCATTTTCTTTTTTTCTGCAGAAAAATGCCCCAATGTTCCAAAGAATGGAAGCATCGTCCCTGCCAGAGGAGATTTTATCCAATGCCAAAGCCTTACCTTACCTGGAACAGGAGACCCTGGCAGGCCTGTAAGTTCTATCACAGTTGCCACATGCACCAGAATAACAAATTCACAGACGGCCCTGAAAGTTTGAGACCCCGGCCTCTGCCTAGGAGTGATAAGACCTGTAATCCTGCTACAGTTGGCAGATATAATCAGTGTTAAGGCAATCATTGCAGCTTCAGAGGATGTGATGCAGGCTACTTGACATTTTTGTTATGTGTTTCCAGGGCTGGTTTCCCATCACTGAGCCCTCTCTCCCCTGAGGAGATATTCCAGCCCCCATGTCTGGACAGGGACGATGAGGATTTTGAAGAACAGCTGTCTCTGGTAAAAACTGAGACTTTACGTGCATCAGCTGGCTTACCTGTGCATCATCAGATTGTATTGTGTGTACATGTATGCCACGGAACCTGGATGTTTCATTTATATGGTGTGAATGAGGATGGTTTTAGTTGTATCAGTTGGAGATCTCTCTGCCAATTTTGAGAAGTGTGTTTGGATTGTCCATGTATGTTTTGGCTGCGTTTGTCTACATGGATGTGTACATGCTTAGTATGGTGGGTATAGAGATGGACATTAAGCAAAATACACTCACTGGGCAATCTGCCAGCTGTCAATAACCATGACGTTTGTGTCCTAAATATGTCATCACCTGACAAATGTCTCTCTGCGACTCAAGTGGGAGAGCAAAATACAGTGTGAAATCTGTTCTCATCTCGTTGATTCTGCCTGGTCACTGCAGTGTACAACTGTTGTCCCCCCCCAGGGTAGTAGTGCTGATGTGTGTCCCTGTTGCAGTGTCATTTGCACTGTGTGTGTCTTCAAGTCTTAAGCTCTATCTACTTCATGCACACACAGAGCCAAGTTCTAACACGGAATATTGATAAGACATTTAATGAGATTTATCGCACATTTCTATCATTTATATTCCTAGAAAATAAATTCAGAGTTCAAAGTGTAGAAAAAAAAACAAATTGTCTCAGTTGCCCTCAAGAATTCTGTGGCCTTTTCACCACTATTCTACATTGTTTCCGTGATCGCTGTGATTACTTATGTAAGGCTCAGGGAGCAGCCATTTAAAAAAAAAAAAAAAAAGAACTAACAATTGTAAAAAGAAATAGTGCACCCATAGCTTCTTTGTAAAATTTGTGAAAGTACATCACTTGGGTGCAGCGGTAGACATCACCACTGTTCAGGAATGTTCTATGGGCCTTCATAAACATTTCCATGAAAACTATAACCTATTCCTCCTTGGGTGCCACACAGTGATTGATATCCCTGGCACATTCAAGCGTGTAGCCCTTTTTATATACGGACTTCAGATTTATTAAATCTACCAGCTATAGTGTTATCTTCTATATCCCTGTTTAATTATGTTGTGATCATACACACTGGTTAGATACATTTGCACATTCAAATACATACTGGCCAACATCCTAGCACAAGGTCCCAGGTAGTGGCAAGGAGGCAGGGTTATGTGATGTTGTGTAACACGCGAGACTGACCTACCGACACCGAATTTTGGTGTTTGGAGCTCGCCATGTCACATTGTAAATATACATGCAAAGTCCTGAGCTCAGGTCGCAGTCATGCCGGGACACACCCAACTTTGACAGGACAGGACCACAAAAAAATGGAACTGTCCAATCCAGGACTTTTGGCAACTATGCAAATATGAAATAAAAATTATTGGTCACCTCGTCGCTATAAACAACCGGCGTCAAAGATACACTAATCTGTAGCACACGAAAACAGCAAGGTCTGTTTTTATCTTGGTACAAAAAAAGCCACTTCATCTCTTTAAAGATAAAAAGAGTTTTATAATCAGAGAGAGAATTGATGTCCCATCCGCTTTGATGTTATGTATGAATAAGGAAGGCATTATAGGCTATTTAATAGCAAAATAGGAGATGACTGCCCCCTGAGGCCTTCTTTTGGTAATTTTTTTTTCAACTTACAAAATAAGAAAGTTCCAAACTTTAATTGTTTTCTGCAAAATAAATAGTTGGCTTAGAGACTTCAGTGAAACTTGTTTCTGAAGGTTTTTCTATTTAAAAGACCCTAATATAACATTCCACATATATATATATATATACGTATAAAGTCTAATATTGTTGAGGTACACAATTCTAGTAATACAGAATATTGTTTTACTTAGAAACATGGCAGTAAAATGACAGTCACGGTTACATCTCTAGCAATATGTTAGTTAATTATAATTAAGTGGTGCCCTATCTAACCAACTGCAGTGAACATATAGAATTCCAAAATGATTGATATTTAAACCTGCAGCCTATTTGGAAAATCTCTTTTCAGAGCATGTGCATTAGCCAGTGATTTGCATACTGTAATATCTGACCCTGAATGCTCTGCATGGGGAGGGTAGCTGCCTGGCACTGGGTAAATCAGTAGTCTGACTGGTGGCAGAACATGTGATATGGAAAGCTGGTCCCACAAGCTGGCTGTATCTTTATTTCCAGGAGCCTGAGGTTAGAGAGTTTAGCAGGGAGCAGCTCCCTAGCCAAGGCAGCTACATCCCAGTGGAAATGCTGGAACGTCCAGCGTCTGTGAGAGCATCCTCCATGCCACGTCTGGCTGTGCACCCCCAGGTAACAAGGCCACCTAATAAAACCTCCTACACATTGCCATGCCCTCCCTTATGGCACACTCTCTCCACACAGTGTTCTTGCCCAATATGCCCCCAGATGAGCCACTAGCTCCGTTGCTTTTCCTGTATGTCCATTTGCTTTTTTTGTTAGTTTTATCTCTATCATTTCATTTGTTTTGTGGTTTTCTGGGGGGTTGTTTTGTTTGTTTCTGTTGGAATTAGAGGATGTTTTGTTTATTATGGTTGCTTTCTGGGTCATTTTGTTTTTTCTTTGTATATATTATATATTTTTGGATATTTTTTATTGTTTTACTTATTGTTTATCTCTTTTAAGAGTATGATTATTTATGGGAATTTATTTTTTACAATGTGTTAGTTATAGTTTTAGTAGACACACCTATGCAAAATGCATACTACAGGACTGCACCTAAATCACTGATGCTATGCAGAATGTATCTCTTAGATATCCCTACAAATATTTGTGTATGATAATTATACATTTATTAGAATCTTTCCTACAAGCCATTCTAATGATTTTTCTTTATTCATTGTATTATAAAACACATGAGAATGCATCTGGGTTATATACATAAAGTTTACGTAATCTAATGTGGGCATATATTTCTTAAGCATACAAACACACAATGTCTGTCTAGTACAATATAACAATATGTTACTAAATTGCCACTTCCATCATAGAAAGTAATGTTTGTTTCAACATCTAGCTACAATTGCATACAGAACAAAAAACAAGTAGCCTCAATAATTGCATCAACTCCTTACATTTGTATCTTATAAGAGTGAAGTTTTCGGTACTGCTATACTCTTTGTTCCATTAGGACTATATGTAATACAGGCTCACAGTACTGATGTTTCTAGTTACAATATATATAACCAGAGCTAGGTGGGAAGGTACAGATGAATCTGTTTGTATGTCGGAAGAGCCAAAAATATCAAATGTAGAACTGAGGATTTTTTATTATGAATTATTAAATGATGACAACCGAGAATGAATCACTCCCTAGTGCTGTACTATCTTTTTGTACCTCTTGCTTTTGTATATATAGGGTTATAACAGAAGCTCTACTGGGTGATGCAGTCCCTGTTATTTTATTTGTATTTAGTTATAATACCATGAAGAAGTCTGGACTATGATAAGTGTCAGAACACTGGCTTATGGCGATGGATTATTATCATCTTATAGCAATTAATCTACGTATGTCCATATATATTTTTAATCCGCATTTTTTCCTTGTGGGCCTGTATGCTAACCCAGCGCCCCTGAAATCCAGTGCCCCGGGTTTGTACCTATTTCTTTTATTTTCTTTTTTGGAGTGTAGTATTCTGCTGTTTTTCCTCATTATTTCCACTTATGGTAAGGAAAGCCATTGCTTCTAACCTAGCTTCTGTACGACTTACATGTGGCTTCATCTGTACCTGGTTCAGTATAAAGGTGGGTAGCTAAGTCTGTGCAGAGATTTTTCTCCGTTCTTGGTTCTTCCTGATCCTACAGGTCCTGTCAGATGTCAGTTCCATGCGACGTTCCTTCTCCACAACGGCAGACAAGCGTGTCCGCGGCTCCTGGCTCGACGAATTTTCTATGGACAGAGGAGGCCTAGACAGTGGGTACAAACAGCAACGACGAAGCTACCATGCCTCCTTACGAATTTCTACAAACCGTCTGAATGCAGATACAGGTTAGTCAGGTGACCGTAGTGAAACCTAAGATAGAAGAAATGGAATCTATCAATAGGGGTTGGGAAGTCTCTTCTAATCGACTAATGACAGATGCAATTCAAACATTCACCAAATTCCCACAAACAACTCATGTTTTGATAGTTAGTGTTATATTGTTATATTGGTCTTCTTTCTTATATGATTCGCCGAATGCCTGTGCAAGAAAACTAGACTTAGTTGAAGCAGGGATACCTGAGATCATGAGACACATGGCTATTCAAGACACATACAAATTATCGGGGTACACAGGTACACTGGGATGTAGCCAGAGCTGTAAGCTTTGCAATATACCAGGCAGCATTATAAATATAGTAGATCAATCAAGCTTATAACTATGCACCAAGTGTGCAAAACACATCAAGCAATCAGTCAATTCTACCTTTACGTTTCTGGTATATGAATATTTTTTGGGTAGCAGAGGCATTATTAAACACAAATCTACAAACACCACACAAGCCAGAAGACTTGCTATTCCAACAGAAATGCCACATTCACAGGGCCAGGGGCGGTGCTAGGTCTCCAAATGATCTGGGGCTAGAGCCCAGGTGAGCTCTGTCACACACACACACACATACACACACACACACACACACACACACACACACAGACTCTGTCTCTCTCTCTCTCACACAGTCTCTCTCTCACACACTGCGTCTCTCTCACACACACACACACACACTGTGTCTCTCACAGACATAGTGCATCTCTTTCTTACACACACTCCGTCTCTATCTCTCTCTCGCACACTCCATCTCTCTCTCTCACAGTCAGTCTCTCTCTCTCACACACTCCGTCTCTCTTTCTCTCTCACTCCGTCTATCTCTCTCTCTTTCTCAAACACTCCGTATCTCTCTCTATCACACACTCCGTCTCTCTCGCTTTCTCACAGTCTGACTCTCTCTCCCACACTCCGTCTCTCTCTCACACACTCAGTCTCTCTCTCTTTTTCACACACATCGTCTCTCTCTCTGTCTCACACAGATCGTCTCTCTCTTTCTCACACAAATTGTCTCTCTCTTTCTCACACAAATTGTCTCTCTCTTTCTCACAAACGTTTTCTCTCTCTCTTTCTCACAAACACTGTCTCTCTCTCTTTCTCACACACACCGTCTCTCTCTCTTTCTCACACACACCGTCTCTCTCTCTTTCTCACACACACCATCTCTCTTAAATCTTTGTAGTTCAGAGTCATATTTTTTTAATAGAAAGAGGAGCTCTACGAGTAATTCTTAGTTCTTAAGATTTGCTGTCATTTCACCATGCAGTTTAGAAAATGTTCTATGCCTTTAAACTAAATGGTCCATACAGTTACAGATCCAGGCTGGTGCCTCTCATGCACACTATGGTTCATATTACTTAAAAGATTTCAGTGGTGCTGTGCACTGTAGATTAGTACCATGCTCCTGTGAGGTACTGTATTTTTCCCTTGTAGCAAGGAGGAGTCTTTTTGTTTGCCCCACACATCTTAAATCTCAATCATTATTATCCATGAGATTATATCCCTTAGATTCTCCCTCTCTCTGACACACACACCATCTCTCCCTCTTTCTCACACACACACACAGACACCCTGAGACACACCCCTAGATAATTTGACACACTCACACACATACACTTATGCAAATGCCCTGACACACACAACTAGACACCCTGACACACACTTACACGCAGACACTTTTTTTTTTTTTTACCAAATACTGTTGGTCCCCCTCTCTGCTAAGTTACCTTTATTTGCAGGGAGGAGGACGTTTCCAACGGTGTCCGCAGCTGCAGAACACCGCCATCCAGTATCGTCTGCCGGATGTCACCTGACATCCGCTGGACAGCCAATCTCACAACATGATGGGGGCGGAGCTGGCACATGTCACACTGTGCTCAGGATGGCCAGGAGGTGCAGTTAGCACAGGCACCCACCTGTGGGCTGCACCTCGAGGAGGAGGTGCGAGGGAAAGAGCTCCCTATAGCAGCGTCTCCTCCAGATCACTAGAAACCATTTTGCATCACAGAGTACATTTGAATTAGTAGGATGAAATTGAATGGTCTGTTTAAAGTACAGGGACAAGTGTGATATCTCTTTGTAGGAAAAACCACCCTTCGTGACCGATGACTGTCCTTTATGCAGATCTGATTGAGGCATGCACGCTGGAATACAGTGATCGCGGTAAAACTGACATAGCTAAGTGCCTTCCGAGGCACTTATGCCATGTCTATTGAGGCCCCCCTGAAAACATGCAGTCACTAGGGGCTATTGACTAAAAAGGTGAGATGAACATTTAATTCAGCTATACATTGTGCAGGGACAATCCTGGTGAGTGGGTGAAACTCATCAGGTTTTTACCTACATAATGTTAAAATGGTGAGATCAAATGTTCATCTTACCTCAACTCACCTGCAACTGACCTTTTAGTGAATAGACCTTGCTGCGACAGCAATGACAGTGGCCGAATGTTTATAGCTGTCAAAGAAAGTGCCTGTTTTGACATCTATAGTCTCTCCCTGCTCCACAGCGATCTCGGGGGATGGAGAGACTAAGTATAGTTTTAGGAGTCTTTCCATGGTCTCCCGAACACCCCTCCCCATCAAAACCATAAGTGGTTAATGTTTAACATGGCCAAACCAGTCTGGTCATGAAGGGGTTAAATATGTGTCCTAATAAATTCCATTAATCAGCGCGATAAAATAAGAACGATACTTAAAGCACAGCTCTGTTTACATCTACCGTGTGTTTCTGTGAGTATTAATTCCACTTAAGTCAGTCAGTGTGAATGTAGACCTGGTCACCCTACAGCTGGCAGATGACGGTAGCTACGGTCCATCAGTTCTCCGTAATTTGGCAATACATCACACAGAGTGCTAAATTATATATTGAACTCTAATTTGTATATTTTCTCTCTTAACAGATCTGTAATTTAAGCTCAAGGCTGCATTCAGATGTTATAAATTATACAAATTAAACCAAACTGTCTTCTGTTAGCATACATAATCAATATCCAAGCTTAATGGTGTGAATTAATTTAGTCTGTGATACCCTCCCACATATTATTACCGCGTGACATTCAATGCCACTGATCTAGCCCCGTAATTCTCAAAACCTTTCTTTCAGATAAACATTTGGTTATTTTTTCATGTAAATCACGAGCGTCAGAATGACCTTTTCTGTTGAGACGGAGGTGAAATCCATATTTTCTGTATTAAGAACCAATGACAATCTATGAACTTAACAGATAATAGCAATTTAGTTCCATCATGGAAGTCATTTAGGGTTGGCGTTGCTCTGTAGAGCTTCCGATACTAAATACATCTCCCATTCCTTGCTGTCAGTGGTTCCTTATAGACCAGATTGCGGTGATGGCATGGAAGGTCATTGATCCTTCACATTTTAAAGGATGTTACCTGGGACGTTTGTGGTATGCACAATCCTTAAATCTGTAGTCTCTCAACAACACAGATTTCATTGATGTAATCCGGAATGCTGTTATTATATTTTGAGTTTAGACTATCAACTATTTAATCCTGGTGCTTGTCGATTTATTATTTATTATTGTGAAAATCCATTTTTTTACAAAAAATTGTAGAAGCATGTCAGTATAGTCTATGCACTAAAAGGTGAGTTACAGGTGAGATGATGTGAGGTGAGATGAGATAATGTGAGATGAGATGAGATGAGGTGAGTTGAGGTGAGTTGAGTTGAGATGAGGTGAGTTGAGTTGAGTTGATGTATTCAGGTATAATGATTGTTAAGTATGATAGCAATATATAGAAGGGAATGATAACTACATCAAAACACCTTTCCAATCAATAACGCTGTCTATAATCTCTTAACTAATATAAACAGCCGGGCTTGCATGAGAGGTACACTGGATAGGAATTTAAACACTCCCTATTGTATGGTGACTGTGCACCAATTGATCCTTCAAGTTACTACTTCCTCAAGCAGTCAAGGATGGGTGCTGTCCACTATGGGGTACCAAATCATCACCTGCCTGCAGAATCAGCCGAAACGTATTCAGGCTATCACGCACGCACCTGGTACCAGCCTCAATCAAGATTAGGGTCCTCTTTAGGTGGATTTGTCCATACAGTAGTTGACCGTTGTATTAATTCAGTCGCCAGATTCACTTGGAAAGAAATGTTTCCACTGTATTTTTTAAAGTGGTAGGAGGGATTTTTCTTTTCTTCACATTTCGCCTTCTCACTATTTTTCAGATATTACTTACCCTGTACAGATTATTTTATATTAACAGTTTTATAATCTATTCAATAAAGGTTAAGTTTGATTTATGTTTACAGAACATCAGATATATTGTTTTGTAGGCCGTTGGCTCTTGGCCTCATTTACTGCATTTAAGAGAAATGTTTAATGAAATCGGTTTTAATTACTCTCCTTTTGAGGCATGATTGGACAACTCCCAGCATTGTCATACACTAATAAGGAGAGTTGCATGGATACAGGCAGCTGTCCAGTCCTGCTAAGATCAGGCAGTGTTTAGGAAATCTCTGCTAACCATAATGACTTACAGGTCATCATCGTTTAGATACGCACCGATCTGGCGGGAGAGAACGAGGACGCTCTAAAGAGAGAAAGCACCTTTTGTCCCCTGATCCCTCTCGTTGTAACTCTGAGGAGAGAAGCCCACAAGCTGCCTGTGAACACCGGGATCATCAGGTGTCTCCTGGGCACACCCATAGTAGTGTACAGGTAATCTAAATGTAACAAAATATGAAATTCCACTAACTCATTTGCACACCGTTTATATATTTTTTGATAAACCATCACATTCATCCACAAAACAGAAAAGGGCCTGCTCAACGTTCCATCGAGTAAAATCATGAAAACCGTACAAGTGGTCAACTGCCCAGTCCATTCGCTGGTATAAAATTCAGAACACTGTGGCTTGAAAAAAATCTTAAACATATTTATTTATTAAAAATAAAAAAGAATAGGCACAGCGCTAGTGAATACAAAGAGGTGCATACAAGAAGTGCAGAGAAGAAACCCTCAATCCAAGTGTGATGAGAAACACAATACTAACCAACACATCGATGTATACGGACACACGCTGTTGGTAGGAGGGGTACGGGTTGGTAATATGAGGGAACAGATTTCCCAAAGTAAAAAGAGATTTTTTGTCTCCCCCTGAATAAAATATTAGCAGCTAGTCTTGAATATAGAATACAATGGAAAAACCACTGTAAAAAAAACAGAATATTATAGAATGAGACAGCGCTATAGATACAACGCAATAAACTCCAAAGACAGAATAAGTATAAAAATATATACATTTATTTATAAAAATTATATGTATAAATGACAAAAGAAAAAGAGGATATATGTAGTCACAGGCCACTAGAAACATAGAAACATAGAAACATAGAATGTGTCGGCAGATAAGAACCATTCGGTCCATCTAGTCTGCCCAATTTTTTTATTTTTTTTTTTGAGTACTTTTATTAGTCCCCCGTTCCCGGTCTTATAGCTAGGATAGCCTTGTGTCTATCCCACGCATGCTTAAAATCCTTGACTGTGTTTACCTCTACCACTTCTGCTGGCAGGCTATTCCATACATCCACTACCCTCTCAGTAAAGTAATACTTCCTGATATTACTTTTAAATCGTTGCCCCTCTAATTTAAGACTATGTCCTCTAGTTGTGGTAGTTTTTCTTCTTTTAAATATACTCTCTTCCTTTACTGTGTTGATTCCCTTTATGTATTTAAATGTTTCTATCATATCCCCCCTGTTACGTCTTTCCTCCAAGCTATACATGTTAAGATGCTTTAACCTTTCCTGGTAAGTTTTATCCTTCAACCCATGAACCAGTTTAGTAGCCCTTCTCTGAACTCTCTCCAAAGTATCAATATCCTTCTGGAGATAAGGTCTCCAGTACTGCGTACAATACTCCAAGTGAGGTCTCACCAGTGCTCTGTACAATGGCATGAGCACTTCCCTCTTCCTACTGCTAATACCTCTCCCTATGCAACCAAGCATTCTGCTAGCATTTCCTGCTGCTCTATTGCATTGCCTACCTACCTTCAAGTCCTCTGAAATTATTACTCCTAAATCCCTTTCCTCAGATGTTGAGGTTAGGACTGTACCAAATAGTCTATATTCTGCTTTTGGGTTTTTACGCCCAAGGTGCATAATCTTGCACTTGTCCACATTAAATGCCAGTTGCCACTGCTCTGACCATTTTTCTAGTTTAGCTAAATCATTTGCCATTTGGCTTATCCCTCCATGAATATCAACCCTGCTGCAAATCTTTGTATCATCAGCAAAAAGACATACTTTACCAACAAGACCTTCTGCAATATCGCTAATAAAAATATTAAAGAGAATGGGTCCAAGAACAGATCCCTGAGGTACCCCACTAGTAACAAGACCTTGCATCGAATATACCCCATTGACTACAACCCTCTGTTGCCTGTCACTCAGCCATTGTCTAATCCATTCAACAATATTGAAATCCAAACTCAAAGATTTCAGTTTATTGATAAGCCTTCTATGTGCGACAGTGTCAAAAGCCTTACTGAAATCTAGGTAAGCAATGTCTACTGCACCACCCTGATCTATTATTTTAGTTACCCAATCAAAAAAATCAATAAGATTAGTTTGGCATGATCTCCCTGAAGTAAACCCATGCTGTCTCTGATCTTGAAATCCAAGCGACTTTAGATGTTCAACAATCCTATTCTTTAACAAGGTTTCCATTATTTTCCCCACTACTGAAGTAAGACTTACTGGTCTATAGTTGCCCGCCTCCTCCTTACTACCTTTCTTGTGAATGGGCACAACATTAGCTAATTTCCAATCTTCTGGAACTACTCCCGTTAACAATGATTGGTTAAATAAATCTGTTAACGGTTTTGCTAGTACACCACTAAGTTCTTTTAATAACTTTGGATGTATCCCATCAGGTCCCATCGACTTATTTGTCTTTACTTTAGACAGCTGAAGTAAAACCTCTTCCTCTGTAAACTTACATGCATCAAAAGACTCATTAGTCTTTTTCCCTAAATGAGGTCCCTTACCCTCATTTTCATTTGTAAAAACTGAACAAAAATATTCATTAAAGCAGTCTGCTAAGCCTTTATCCTCTTCTACATAGCATCCTTCTTTTGTTTTTAATCTAACTAATCCTTGTTTTACTTTCCTTTTCTCATGTATGTATCTAAAAAATGTTTTATCCCCCTTTTTCACTGACTGGGCTATAGTCTCTTCTGTGTGTGCTTTGGAAGCTCTTATAGCTTGCTTTGCCTCTTTCTGCCTACTCTTATAGATCTTTCTATCTTCCTCACTCTGAGTATTTTTATAATTACTAAATGCTAGCTTTTTATTTTTTACTATTTTAGCCACCTCTGCAGAGTACCACAGTGGTTTCTTCAATTTTTTGCTCTTACTGACAAGCCTTATGCAATTTTCTGTTGCCTTCAGTAATGCAACTTTTAGATAATCCCATTTCTCCCGGACTCCATTTAAATTGCTCCAGTCTGATAATGACTCCTTCACATCTAATCTAATTTTAGAAAAGTCTGTTTTTCTAAAATCTAAAACTTTTGTTTTTGTGTGGTGTGACTGCGTCACTGTTCTTATATTAAACCACACTGTCTGGTGATCACTAGATCCTAAACTTTCACCTACAGTAATATCTGATAACAAATCTCCATTTGTGAACACTAAGTCTAGTATGGCCTGCTTTCGAGTTGGCTCCTCCACTACTTGTTTTAGAGATAATCCCAGTAGGGAGTTTAGGATATGCGTACTCCTGGCACAAGTAGCTGTTTTGTATTTCCAGTTCACATCAGGAAGATTAAAGTCACCCATGATGATCACTTCTCCCTTCATTGTCATTTTAGCTATTTCCTCAACTAATAGATTATCTAACTCCTCTATTTGTCCAGGGGGTCTATAAATCACACCTACCCGAGTTACCATATGATTACCAAATTCTAGTGTAACCCAAACTGACTCTATGTTCGCCTCACTAACTTGTATTATGTTACATTTTAAGCTATCCCTCACATACAGGGCCACCCCTCCCCCTTTTTTACCTTCTCTGTCTTTTCTATATAAAGAGTACCCTGGTATTGAAATGTCCCAGTCATGTTTTTCATTATACCATGTCTCAGTAACAGCCACTAAATCTACATTCTCAGTTGCCAATATTGTCACAAGTTCATGGATCTTATTCCCTAAACTGCGAGCATTTGTAGACATGACCCTAAGCTTATCCTTTTTTAGCACGCTGACTACAGGTAACTTCTGTACCTTTTTTGGGGGGCAATTGGATTGATGTTTTATCGCCATTTTGCCCCCCTCTTTTAGTTTAAAAACCTCCTAGCAAAACCTCTGAACTGCTCACTGAGAACATTCGTTCCCTTTTGAGAAAGATGCAAACCATCTTTTTTGTACAAATCCCAGTACCCGGCATATAAGATGACCCCCCAACTTTTGAGAAGATTTTCAGGGGTTAAAAAGTCGTTTTATACGCCGGAAAATATGGTAGCTGTTTGTATTTGTCAATTAATATTTTGTTTATTACAAATGTGTATAAAAACTGCTCCCTTTCCCACTGGGTTTATTGCACTACCGCACACCAGCTGAAGAAGATTTTCGAAACGCGTCCTGTGGGGGTGTAGATTGCAAAACAATCCCTATTACCTGGCCAGGTGAGCAAGCCCAGTGGGTAAGGGAATTATTTTGTATAGACTTTTATATATATTTTATATTTGTTATATGCTGATATAGCTATATATGTTTATTTTATGTCTGTAACTTTTCCCTCTTTCATGTATGGCTGTTATTTTTACTTTGTATGTATGTTGTCCATGTGACCACTTATTTATGTATATCTATCAATTTTTGTGCTGAAAAATGCCCCCCTCGGCTTATACTCGAGTCAGTCGCTGAAAAAAAAAAAATCTAAAACTTACCTCATTCCTGCTCTGTCCCCCGGTGCTCTGAAGCTGCGTGTGAGCTTCCCTCCGGTCGCGCGGTCAACAAAGTGTTTTTTTTTTTAAACAAACTTTATTGACCGCGCGGCTGGAGGGAAGCTCACAACGCTTCCCTCACAGCCACACAGCTTCAGAGCACCGGGGGACAGAGCAGGACCGAGGTAAGTGCTGGGGTCTGGGGGAGGAGGGTGGCATAACGAGCATAGTAAGGGGCAATATCCTGGCATATTGGGGGCAATATCCTGGTATATTGGGGGCAATATCCTGGCATATCGGGGGAAATATCCTGGCATATTGGGGGCAATATCTTGGCATATTGGCATATTGGGGGCAATATCCTGGCATATTGGGGCAATATCCTGGCATATTGGGGCAAATATCCTGGCATATTGGGGCAATATCCTGGCATATTGGGGGAAATATCCTGGCATATTGGGGGCAATATCCTGGCATATTGGGGGAAATATCCTGGCATATTGGGGGAAATATCCTGGCATATTGGGGGCAATATCCTGGCATATTGGGGGCAATATCCTGGCATATTGGGGCAATATCCTGGCATATTGGGGGAAATATCCTGGCATATTGGGGGCAATATCCTGGCATATTGGGGGAAATATCCTGGCATATTGGGGGCAATATCTTGGCATATTGGCATATTGGGGGAAATATCCTGGCATATTGGGGGAAATATCCTGGCATATTGGGGCAATATCCTGGCATATTGGGGGAAATATCCTGGCATATTGGGGGCAATATCCTGGCATATTGGGGGAAATATCCTGGCATATTGGGGGAAATATCCTGGCATATTGGGGCAATATCCTGGCATATTGGGGGCAATATCCTGGCATATTGGGGCAATATCCTGGCATATTGGGGGCAATATCCTGGCATATTGGGGGAAATATCCTGGCATATTGGGGGCAATATCCTGGCATATTGGGGGCAATATCCTGGCATATTGGGGCAATATCCTGGCATATTGGGGGCAATATCCTGGCATATTGGGGCAATATCCTGGCATATTGGGGGCAATATCCTGGCATATTGGGGGCAATATCCTGGCATATTGGGGGCAATATCCTGGCATATTAAATGGCATATTGGGGGCAATATTTACCAGTAGCTGCCGCATTTTCCACCCTAGGCTTATACTCGAGTCAATATTTTTTCCCAGTTCTTTGTGGTAAAATTAGGTGCCTCGGCTTATATTCGGGTCGGCTTATACTCGAGTATATACGGTACATGCGTTGTATCAGGAAACCGGAAGTAGCCACCATAGAGGAATTGTTTGTACTGAAAGGTAGAAGTGTCTACCATTGAGATTAACTTACATAGTGCAACTCGACAAAAAAGAGAGAACCTCCCGGAGACGGAATCTGTCTTATGTGTTTCTCCAAGAAGGACTCCAACTCCAGGAGGTTTTCCCTTGTTTGTCCGGTTGCGCTATATAAGTTTAATAAATAAATATTTACAATCTTTTCAAGCATCAGTGTTCTGACTTTTATACCAGTGAATGGACTCGGTCCTTTACTTCTTTTACATGAGCAGATCTAATGAGTTATGTACTGATTGCAGATATTTTTTTTATTACACACAGATTCTTGATTCCCTAAATGAAAGCTGTATCCCCTCCGACACCAGCACTCCAAGGCGTGGTCGACGACAGCTTCCTTCAGTGCCTGCAACCCCAAGACCCCTCATTTCCTTCTCTTCTTTAATCCGACGACCAAAACATAAGTCTCCACCTCTGAATGACCATGACACTACGGCTCCAATACCCAGTGAACCAGGTCTGAGCGAGTCTTCCTGCTCCCTTCAGGGGCGTCAAAGCTCCCAGTCAACCCCTCAGCACTACATCTCAGAGCCCTACCTAGCACTACATGAGGAGATGCAAAGCTCAGACTGCCCCACAGAGGACACACTCACATTTGAGGTTGCTGTGGCCACCAGTCTGGGTCGCTCCAACACCATTGGCTCTGCCCCAGCATTACGTCAAGGCTGGCAGATGCCAAATGGCCACTACCGTCGCCGAAGGAAGGGAGGTGTTCCACCTGTGATAGCCTCTCGTGAGCTGAGTGATACAGAAGAGGATGACCGATGTTAAGGAGCGGCAGGTCTTGCATGCTGGATCACAGCAGAAATTCTTCATACAACCTCTCCATCATATCACTGAGCTTCTTCCAGAGGAGCCCCACAGCACTCACTGCCAGCCCCCTAACAAAAACTGAAATACCTGAGGCAAGACCGGGCAAATGCCTCAACAGTGGCTGCAACCTATATGTTAAAACCCTGTGCCAAAAACAGAAATAAACACACTGTAGAGGAGAAAAGTGCAAGTGCTTGGTAGGGAGCTAAATAACTGTGGGATGATCTGTCATACGTTAATAGGTTTGGAAGAGGCTGCGGGGGCCACTGCCTTTACACATGGGTAGACAACTGACTGATGGTGTATAACTGCCTGTCAATAATAAGACTCTTTTTCTGAGATTGTAATGATTGAATAGGTAGGAGAGCATTTTCAATCAAATTGATCATTTGGTGTGAAAGCAAAATGTTTAAAACATCATTTGGATTGGTCATGCAAAACGCGTTGGTTAAACAGCTTGCTAATTGTCCGACTTGATGGACAGCTGTCAAAACGTGTTTTTTGTTTTTTTACAGACAAGTCAGTTGATGGGGAGGATCCTTGAGACCTTGCAAGGGAATTACAAACTATTTTTGTTACATTCCCCCATAAAAAAAAAAAAAAAAAAATCTTCAACTTGTGAAATCCTGCCTGTTGTTGTTCATGACTTGCTGACTGTAATGGGTGAAGGGCAAACTGGGTCGTTTAGAAGTGTCTGGGGGCGCTTCTTTTTTAAGGCACCATAATGGTATCCACTTCGCTATGCACAGCCAAGGACTTGGAGGCATGTCAGATTTTTGTTTCCATTAATCATAAAGAAGTATGTTTCACAGTGGCTGACTCACATCAGGATGCTACAGTTCAACCACGAATGTTAACACTTTGACTTCCGGCTGGCTGCACATAACTAAATGTGCATTGTTTAACCACTGCCACCCAAAGGGACACGTCCTATCCTTTTTTACAAGGGTTAAATGATAACCCGGGAGCAATACACCATTTTTTAGGCAGCATTAGATCTTTCTTCTACCACAAGGGTTGTCAATAGGTAGCACCCCAGCTATTGTTGAATAACCACTCCCATTATGCTTAGCTAGAATGTTTACAGAAAAAATGCAGAGTTAGTATTATAAGAGATGTGATCCAACAACCGTCGGAGCGCTACCTATTAGTTAGACTTTCCCTCTAGGCCCCAAGCCACAGTCAATCACTGTTCTAGTATTCACAAGCAGGATTATGTTCTGTTTTATACTCCATGCTGTCTCTTTCTGTCAGAGGCTCCATATTTAGTTGATCCTCCCCACCATAGCATTGGTTATATACATACTGTATCCTTCCTATATCATGTGTTTATATACTGTCTTTACTACTAGATGTTTATAGTTTCTGTTGACAGACCTTTTGAGCTTTGCTAGTGGGTTTCCAACAGATTGTAGGTTTCCAAGAGCATCCCGTTTGGGGTGTTGAAACGAAAAACAAAACCTTTTCCAATTATGCACATAAAAGACTTTTCATCTTTTGTTCATTAGGTATGTAAAGGGTCTCCAAAGTTCATTATACCAGACCCACTTCTTAATAGAAACCTTTGCTTTTGCCGACTATGTTTGGCAGCGTTTAAACAAAACGTATTTTGGTGCTAAATTGAATTCATATTTGTTATCTGCAAGCACGGTTTGCAGATTTGAGGATTAAAAAGAAGAGGATACACACATCTGCAACCGTAGATATTCATAAATAGACACTGAATGTATATTTATAAACATGCATAAATAAACATAAAAACACAATGGGAAATTAAACAAAACATATCAAATGGTCAGAGCTGGATACCAAGTGCCCTTAGGTTTTTGTGGTAAAGACACAAGGAGAAAGTGGGCACAAAGGGTCCAAAAATGAACAAGACTAGAGCTAAAATTGATGGAAATTTGTATATCACCTACACAGAGTCTGTTTAACTACCAATAATAGTGTGGACTCAGGGGAGTGGCATTGAACCAGTACATGGAATAAGTGGCAGAGCCTGTTCAACATGCTGACTGAAAGCATCTGTCTAGATGCAGCCTAGCAGTACCTATAAACATCCATAACTTGCTCTACCATACCACTATTCAATTCCCACAACGAATTCAATGAACCCAAATATACAGATACACATGCTAAGATTATCACTTGCTGCCCAATGCTCATAGTTTTCATTGGGCCATATTTATTATTATTGGTGTCTGAACTGATTCATTCCCACTGTATTATTGTACATATGTATACCAATGGGTTTGCTCCAAGTTTCCACATACAAAACTAGACAAACATGAAGCCATGATGTATGAACTGACTGATATCAGGGCCCATATAACCAGTTACTTATACCATGCCATAGACCGTGCTTTATAAACACACCAATTCCAAGGCCTGTTAGAACGTGGTCATAGTCCATGATCCACTAATGGAATGTTCACTGCATTCTGAGCGAAAATAGAGGTTGTCTAGACATTCTGTTGAGATTGAAGTAATCAATTTTGATTTAGAATCTTGGCAGCCATGGTTCGGATTGGATGTGAAATCAATTATGGATAGCAACTCAGTTTTCAAATCAATTGACTTGAATAAAAATGCATGAAGGAAATAGACACATCAAATGATGGTAATTCCTAAAAATACACCAGCTGGGTAACAAAGACAGTGGTGTCTTTTAAAACCAGTACTTTTCAAACTTTTTATACAGCAGGATCATTTAAGAAAGCCATTAAACCCAAAAGGACCACTTTTCTACTCTTTGTCGCTTGTAAATATATATATAAAAATAAAAGAAACTCACATAGAATAGAAGGTCAAATTTAATATAGAGCGTATAATGATAGTATCGAATCCTTTCCTTCTGCTCTCATTTTCTCCCAATGGAATGTTTCTGCTGTATGCTCCAAATGTATTACATTGTAAAAGGTGTGTTCCAGTTTTGCCTCGATAAAAATGGCCTTTTGGACCTTGCAGACCACTTGGAATTTGGATACACCTACTCCAACTCAAGTTTCTACCAGACAATATTTTGCCGGTAATTTTAATCCACTGTGTTGTTAATAAACTATAAATACTGGAATGGTATGGCTGATTTTGCAGTTTGTGTTGCTACAGATCCCATCATGGTATGCAGATAAGCTTAGGTGCTAACAAAATTCACGCTGGTCTGTGCTTTTTGACAAAAGATAAATTAACAGGAAAATGTGCAGTGGAAAAATAAACTTCATCTGAAATTGGGAACTCATAGTATGCAAATCAAACACTCCAACAGCCCTTTCAAAATCACTTGTAACTTTGATGGTCTCAAGATAACATGGTAAAGCTAAATAGTTATATTTTAGAGACTTTAAACAAGATGCTAGGCATGCTGGAATATTATTTGACATTTTCAGTGGCACAAGTACACTTCTGTTTACTATTAACCAAAGGCTTTTGCAAACTTTTTTGTTTCCATGTCTTATCCTTGGGAGGTCGAATTTGACTTAGTCTCAAAATCGAATTCGACTTCCCAATTCAGCAACCTTGAGCTATTCACAAAATTAAACTCGGCATTCAACTTGACCACCATTCAAACTCCCATCTCGCCATTGAATCCCATAGAAAGCATGGAAAATTGTTAAGCACTAAAATTTTCGTGAGCTCGAGTTGAGGTCAAAATTTATTCAGATGCAAAAATCATTTCTTTCAACTCGTCCGCTCTAAGGTTGGTGCGTTCCATTATTTTGTATGTGGGAAACAATAAGTTTGACTTAGTCTGAAAAACGACTAGTTTAATTTTGTCCCCCATAGACTATGATGGGAGGCAAGTGGAAAGGTGTGAGTTTAGAGACTCAGTATATTTCAACTTCCAAACTCAAGAGCCAAACTCGACCTCTTTGGCATACTTTGCTCAGCACTCATCTCAGATGCTTTTGCCATGTCTCAAACTCACAAAAATGGAATGTGAATAGCATTTTGTGAGGTCAAAATGGGGGCATATGGGTGGAGTGCGAATCTGTCCGAGCTTGCGGTTCGAGATTACCTTTAATCTTGAACTTCAAACCCAGACTTTAGTGAATGGACCCCATAATGGTCTATTTTGTTTCAGTACATTAAAGGGACTACGTCACTAAACTCAGATGTGCAGTCAAAGAAGAAAATACTAAATTGAAGGTATCTGCCCTTTTAACACTGATACAAATACTGTAAGTAAACTATTTTCAGGCAAAAATATTAATGAGATTGTCATAAATTGTGGCCACCAATAGGAAAGTGTGGCATGATATGCTAATATGGTGCACAGACCCTCCTGCAGGGGAAGTGATATCACTTACATTGGATTTCCCACAAACTGGTGAAATGGCTTCAAGCACTTCCCCTTAGCAGGGGAAGTGAAGTCACTCTCTCTCCTGGCAACCAGACAAACAGCTATGTGCTTGTGTGAAAAAAAGAGGACACAGATTTCAAATCTGTTTTTTCACATGCTAAAGATTTTGGAGGTTATCTACTGTTTGATCTACTGAAGCTTTTCCTTCACTATTTATTTGGCAGTGAGTGGTTTATGACATACTGTTAGGTCTCAGTAGGGGGAGGGGCTGTGTTTTATGAAATTCCCATGGTGCATAGTCTGCTTTGTCAGTTCTATTGTTCTGGGGTTGTTTCATGTGGGCTAAGCAGAGCTTTCCTGAATTTGGAACCCCAGTGCCTCAAACTGTCATGAACTGGAACAGACCCAACCACAATTTATGCAGTACTACATTATTATTATGTTTAATTGTTATATTTAATGGGAAGCTGAATGTGCTGGTGGTGTGCAAAGTTGCATTTGAACCTTGTGCTGTCACCTTGGAGACTTACAGTGTTTTGACAAGCTATTAATTTACTCATAGCACAGGGTACACCTGTGATGCCTACACCTTATGTCCACTATAGTGCATTCCGTGGGCAATGCTGTCTTGCCTCCATTACCCACCCCCAAACAAAAAAATGGTGTTTGGCATTATGTATTCTTTTACTTCTTGCACTTTACTGCCATATATATGTGTATATTTATTACATGGACAGAGTTGCCAACATCGGCCATATTTCCAGGGACACCTATTTGTTCCACATGCTGCAGACAGACCATGCAAAGTGCAGCCCGGCAGTATGTAGCATGGATATAGACACAATCCAATTAATTAATCAGGGTGGAGATCTCATAGAACCTACCATGATTAATTAATTGTATTGTGTCTGTGGGTATATCCATCCTACATACTGCCGGGCTGCACTTTGCATGCTCTGTCTGCAGCATGTGGAACACATATGTGTCCCTGGAAACATGGCCAATGTTGGCAACTATGCATGGATAACCACAAATGATGACACCGTACCTTTAAATGATTTCCTTAGATTCTTTACTAATTTTCTTTTATTGGCAATAGGTGGTAATGCCTACAAAAGAAATATTGGAAATTCCTTAATAAGATGCAAAACATATTGTGACACACTACTAATGTACATCATGATGTCAAAACAGGGCAAGATGGCTAAAATACAAGAAACCGTGAAATGTCAACAGCACCAAGTATCACAAGGACCAACGAGTCATTTTCTATAACTATTATAACAAAATATTCTTATAACATTATTGCAACAGGGCACTCCAAGCTACACAAACATAAAATCAGTACTTTCATGACGTGCATGGCAGTGTTTTGCAGTGTCACTACCAATTAAAAGCCTCCCATGGAGAGGAATGTGCACCTACAATGCACTTGCACCCAGTATCCTAGTGTGCATGTGCACTGTATATCCATGCATTGCTCTAGAGAATCCCTTGGGAATATACTGCATGTTTGTGTGCACCATGCATGATATGCATATGAAACATATGTGCAGCATTGTCCATTAAAGTGATGAGATAAAGAGAAACAAAATCTCCTACTAATTTTGCAAATTTATGATTTCAAATTATGTCTGTTTTGTATGGTAGAACATTTTTGGGTTTAAGTGTCCTTTAAATGCTCCATTACCATTTCATGTTATTAAAATAACTCTAATGAATGTCCTCCTATAGTTGCCTAGAGAATTATCTAGCATTCCGATTGTTCCGTACATCCCCTGAGACCCCAGAAGCAAGTCATATTGATCAAGGTTTTCTTTTACTTATTTGCCAGCCTGCAGAGCTCTCTAGTTCCATCTGTGTGTAAGCATGACTAAACCCACCCACTCACATGGCATCACACAAGTACGCTGGCATAAGGAAGGTACACATTTTTCAAAAGGTGCTAATCCCCAGGGAGGCAGTATATCACTTCTGCGGACTGTGTGTTAATATTTTATTATGAAGATTGCCAGTGAGTGGTTAGGGGGTCTACATTCATCATGTCAGTGACTGCAATGACAGGTAGTAGAGAGAAGAAGAATCAGTCATTCTATGGGGGAAATTTTTCCAGAGGCTAAGCCATTTTAAAAAGTTTGCAGAATGGTATTCGTGGTGAAATAGTTTGTGTCTTGTAGCAAGGAGCATCCATGAATGTTATAAGTCCAAGTAGCATGCCCAATTTAAGGTTTATTCACTTTTATATCACTGTTGCTAATGCAAAAGGTTAAAAATTACTCTGTCATGTAGAACATAGAAAAGTCCCAAAATGATAAACTCATAAATGGCTATTCACTAAAAGGTGAATTGCAGGTGAGTTGAGGTGAGATGAACATTTCATCTCACCAGTTTAGCTATACATTGTGCAGGGATAAACCTGGCATGGTTATTTAGCAGAGGAAGCTCACCAGGTTTGGCCCTGCACAATGTACAGTTAAATTAGTGAGATGAAATGTTCATCTCATCTCACCTGCAAGTCACCTTTTAGTAAATAGCCCCAATAAAGTTAGCTATATATTTGCCTGCCCTGCAGCTCACAAATGAATAGTTTATGAGATTCACATAAAATATATACGCACCATCTTCTTCTTTGAGGTCCCTGTTTCAGAAGGACTAGGATTAGAAAGAGATAAGAATATTATATGAGTATATCTCCTAAACTATTCATAAGGCTAGCAATGTGTAGTTGACTAGAGGGGTATATTGGGGCTTTATGTTTGTAAAGGAGGGGAACGCTGCCAAAAATCTAATATAAACAGAGCAAAGAAATATACAATTAAATTCAGCCCTCATATAATATCCCCTCTTACAAACATAAACTCAGAATCCATAATGTTAAAAGGAATATGAAAAAGCTCAAGTAAAATGGGATATTTTTCCCAATGAACAGAACCCTCCTCAATTTTGTTTTATATTTTCATTACACGAGTCCCAACTGTTTCATAAGAAAAGCAGAAATGAAAACATATTTAACAGAGACCTGCTTATGCAGCATTGCGCCATCTTGGGATCTTAATAAATGGATTAAAGCTTGACTGTGTGACCAGTGGGATTTCAATATGAAAGGGAAAAAAAAAATCAAACTATGAACACTTTCTGTAACAGTAGATGAAGGCACAGTTTTAAAACGATTAATACACTGATCATGTTTTGCTGATTTATATGCTTTTTGGAACATATTTCTGGTTTAATAGTGGAGAAACCTAAGCACTAGGACACTTGCTTACTGGATCTGTGCTATCATCACTGACTGGGACTCACCTGTAGCTGATATACTGTATCATAGTAGTCAAGCTTTGTTAATGGCACCCCATTTCTCATTACTTCAGTGTGGGAGCACCTTTACTTACCATTCCCAAAATCAGGCTCTGGAGGATACATGTCTCCTAGTGCTTGTTTTCCCCCCTACTTAATCAGTGATGTCTTCAAAACGAAACATAATAGACAGATAAAAGCAAAGCAGCAGTTTTGATCTGAGTTTTAGAATTTTGTGATTACTTTTTTATAGTATGCGAGTTTGTATTATTTTATACTTTCTGCAAAGTTATTAACATGGGTGTAGTAAACTAATACAATGGAGTCTATTCACTAAAATCAAGAACTGTGAAAGGCCATTCTTGTTATTATTATCGTGTTACTTAACGTACAAAGATGCAATAGTTAGAAATGCACAGTGGTCAGTAGACATGATCCATCTAATTGCACAGTTACCGCAAATACTAGGTATCAATGACTCCTTTACACCAGGGTATCAGCAAATCTCATCACAGCCATCTGTGCAAGCATCCGCAAAGACTCCATGATACTATGGACTTTAGACACTGACTTGGAGCCAGTTCTGGAAAAGAATAACAAAAACATTGACAATATATAACGATGGGTATTGTTTACATGACGAAGGCAAATCGTTTTCAGGAATGTTGAGTCTTTTGAAATAGAAATGGTTACCTTTTTGGTGGATTACTTGTATTTAGTGACGGCAGAAAGACAACAGAGGGAGATGTCCAGCCAGAAAAAGAGAAACCCAAAGGACGGTATACTTGCATCCCTGATAGGAAGGGGCTTGTAGATTTTCTTTTACACAAAGATGGACTCTTTACAAAATTGCTCCAAACAGAAAGCATCTACCTCACTCCTCTGTGTATAAAGTCAGAGGAGAGATGATCAGGAATAGAATTTGTAAATCAAAGGGGGAACAAACATTGTTGTCTAAACTTTAACAATAAAAATCTGATTTAGTAAAGGATGGGGGGTACTGATTGCTTTTTTATATTCCTGTGAGAGATCAATGAGCTGATACACATGAAACATTGGGTAAGTGTGGATCAACTAATCACCACAATTCTAATGTGTACTAAATAGACTCTTCAACCTAACATTTACTAGCAAAGATACTCTTCCAGATTATAATGTTTGCTTGTAAATATGCGATAAAAATGGTCCTACTTTTACTCCAGTTCCCTTTGATTTTGTTTCTAGACAAGTGAGCATTATTGAACATAATGGGCGAACAGTCTGCATGCTGTTTGCTCTGTTCATCCTCAATAAACACTGTATAAATGGACAGAAATAAACAATGTACATGTGTCTTCCAATGACCATTTGGTGCATATGCATATCCCTGTTCATTTCTATAGGATTGGCAGAGGGGAGAGGCTCCAAAAGACTAATGCAGGCAGGTCCCAAGTAATACCAAATGAGGAGGATAACATGCACACCACAGCTTTGTGCTGGAATATCCTATCCACTACTCTATTTATTGAATTGTTACGATTATAGGAAAGTGACAGGGCTGCTTTAACCAATGAGAAAACTGGGCACTTGCCAAGCAGAGGCGAATCGCTGGATGCAGCTGCCGGGGAAAAAAAAAGTTTAAAAAAATAAAATCATTGCCACCGGATATGACAGTACATCATACCTGGTGGCTGTACTTCCCTCCTCCGTGCAGGAGGAAGACTGCATGGACCAGACGACCAGGTCCACGGAGAAGCCAAGAGATGAGTACTGGGGAAGGGGGGAGGAGGGTGGTATATTATTGGGCAAATTGGCTGGGGCATATTAAATGGCAAAATAATATTGGCATTGTATTGGGCAAATTGGCTGTGGCATATTATTGGGCAAATTGGCTGTGGCTTTTTAATGGCAAAATAAAACTGGCATATTAATGGGCAAATTGGCTGTGACATATTAATGGCACAATGATACTGGCATATTAATGGACAAGCTGTGGCATATTTAATGGACAAACAGTGGCATACTTTAATAGGCAAGCTGACTGTTGCATATGTTAATGACAAATTGACTGTGACATGTTAATTGGTACCTGGCAGTGGCTTTTTTTAATTGGAAAAGTGATGCTGTGTCATGTTCTGTGGAGAAAAATAACATGTACTATGGGGGAAAGTGACACCGTGGCTTGTTCTACAGGGGCAGATTTGTGTGACAAAGTGACACTGTGGTATGTTCTGTGGGGCAAATTGACACTGTGGAATACCAAATTGCTGTGGGGGCAACATAGGTGCATGGCAAGTGCTGTGGGTACTGTATGGTGCTGTGTTAAGTCCTTTAGGTGCAATGTGGGTGCATAAAAAGGGAATACAATTTTTATCAATAACATTTTTATGACATACAAATAGTTGAATGGGATATGTAAATAGTTGCATATAATATTAAAATGTTTACATTTACATACAGTTTTTTACAATACAACTTTAGAAATATTGGGTCAAGGGGGGCCCACTGCTAAAGACTTTGCCCAGGGCCCACTAGGGTCTAAAAGCGTCCCTGGCGAGTGAGCTTGACATCTGAACTGGGGAAATTATTTGAAGGATTGTAAGGTATACACGCAAGAATACATCTTGAATCAGAATATACCGTATTTGCTTCAATATAAGACAAGGTTTTTTTAAAGAGCAATTGCTCATCTTATAGTTTGACCAACTGCCCAACTAGCCACCAGGGAGAGGGGAGAGAGAGACAACGCTGGGGGTGGGAGGGGGAGAGAGAGAAACAACGTTGGGGGGAGGGAGGGGAGAAAGAGACAACGTTGGGGGAGGGATAGACAACGTTGGGGGAGGGAGGGGGAGAGAGACAACATTGGGGGGAGGGAGGGAGGGGGAGAGAGGCAATGTTGGGGGGAGGGAGGGGGGAGAGAGGCAATGTTGGGGGAGGGAGGGCGGAGAGAGGTAAAGTTGGGGGGAGGGGAGAGAGAGGCAACGCAGGGGGAAGAGAGGCAACATTAGGTGAAGGAGGGAGGGAGGCAGCATTGGGGGAGAGCCAGCATTGGGCAAGTCTGGGGGGTAGAGGGAGCATTGGGCAAGTCTGGGGGGTAGGGGCAGCATTGGCACATAAAAGGAAATAAAAACAAGAAATGCATTTTTTAAATCATTATTTTTATTAAATATGAAAAAGCAATTTACATATGAATATATACAAGTTAAACTTTTTTCCTATAGGGTAGTCTTAAATTCCGGCTTTTAGATTTTTTCCTAAAGGAATATCCAAAGTTTGGGGGGTTGTCTTATAATCATAGTCGTCTTATATTCGAACAAATATGGTAATTAGTAAAAGTCAACATGGTTTTGTGAAAGACAGGTCTTGTCAAACAAACTTAATAACATTCTATGAAGAAGTTAGTAAAAAATATAGATCTAGGTGTTGCAGTTGATGTGATCTATCTAGAAATGCTATAGCATTTGATACAGTTCCACACAAAAGATTACTCTACAAATTGAGATAAATAGGCTTGGGGCCAAATGTATGTATTTGGATTGAAAAATGCCTAATAGATAGAATGTAGAGGGTTGTTGTAAATAAGAAATCCTCAAACTGGCGGAGTATTAAGCGGAGTACCTCAGGGGTCTGGTTTAGTCCCTCTTCTTTTTAATTTGTTTATTCATGATCTCCCATGTTGTGTTGAGAGCCATGTCTCAGTGTTTGCTGATGACACAACATTAGGTAAGGTAATACAGACTAACCTTGATGTTTGTTCTTTACAGGAATATTTGGACAGAGTGGGGGACAGGACAATTAAGTGGCAAATGAGGTTCAATATAGACAAATGTAAAGCATTATGGGAAAAATAATAACAAAGCAACATATACTTTAAATGGTATCTCCCTGGGAAAAACTACTGATGAAAAGGATTTATGAATAATTGTTGATAACAGACTTAGCAACAGTGCTCAATACCAGTCAGCAGCTGCATGGCCAATAAGATATTGGCATGAATAAAACGAGGTATTGATTCACGGGAGGATATTATCTTGCCTCTTTACAACTCAATGTTAAGACCTCACCTTGAATATGCAGTACAATTCTGGGTACCAGTCCTTAAAATTTTAAGACCAATTTGCAACCAGATTGGAACCAGTTTAGGGACAGTTTGAGTACAATTTGCAACAGTTGGAGTCCAATTTGGAAACTATTTATTACAAATTTTGACACCAGCTTGAAAGCAGTTTGGAACCAGTATGGAACAAATTTGGAAACAATATGGGAACTGTTTATGACTAATTTGGGAACGAGTTTGGAAACTGTTTGGGACTAATATGGAATCAGTTTAGTACCAACTTGGGAAAAACTTATGACTAATTTGGGAACCATTTTGGAACATGGTAGTAACCATTTTGGAACCAGTTTGATGGCAAATGTTGGGAACCAGTTTGAGACCAATTTGGAACCAGTTTAAAACCATTTTAGGGTCACTTTGAGTACAATTTGCAACAATTAGAGTCCAATTTGGAAACAATTTAATACAAATTTGAAAGCAGTTTGGAACCAGCATGGAACAAATTTGGAACAGTTGAAGGCCAGTTTGTGTCAGATGCCAGGGACAGGAGAACATTTGGTGGAGAACAAACTCTTGGGGCAGTCACAGGATCATGAGAGCTAAATTGAGACTAAGTACAAAAAGGAGTAAGCAAATTTGAATAGAAAGTGTGCTATTTTTGTGTTATTATTATTTTGTATGCTTCCTATTGGGAGTATTTGTTTTATATTCCTATTCATCCTATAGTTACCCATTTGAAAACTTGAGAAAAACAAAAAGGGCAGGCAACAAGCAAAATCAGAGGTCAAGCAAAGGCAGGCAAAAAGGAATAAAATACTGTGGAGGAAGGTAATACATAACCACTAGAGCAGCAACAGAACAACTGAGCGCAGTTTGGACTGCAGAAATTAATTTTGTAGGGCTTACAGTGCTTGTTAATGGAGGACCACTTCCCCCTGGTGGTTGAAAAGGAGTAGTACACTGCCTTTCAACAGAACCCACTAGGCCCGTGCTATTGAGCATACATGATGACCAGAGAGAAGTATAGACCAAAAGAGTATAAGATCATTTTGAATGTTTTTTTAAATGTAATAGTGACCTCTACTGGCAATGTATCATACTTTCTTTCATGTGAACCATTCAACCTAGGATGTAATACAGATGGGTCTATTCGCTAAAATTCAACTTTTGGAGGTCGACTATAGTATTGAGTCTAAGTTACATTCGCCACCCAGGTTCGAATCTTCCCCATTGAAAGTGAGGCAAAATGATTGAAACTATTTTCGAGAAATAGTCAAACTCAGGTGCAAATTTGACTTAGTCTCAAAATGAATGTCGACTTCCAAGGTCAATGTTAGTGAATAGACCCATTTGTGATTTTTTTGACACCAGGCAAAAGAGTTGTAAGTCATCCGGCAACAAAAAGATTAACAAGCAGTGTTGATTATATGCATTGCTTGCTGATGTGATACATTGAAACTGCAAACAATCAACACGTAGCATATATGAATTAATAATAAAGTACTGCGCAAAAATAAATATGGAATAAGAAATGTCAATAAGCATGTGAGATAAAAACGAGAAATTCAGTTGGACTGAACACTTATCGAACTATGCAGGATATCCTACTATGCATGGGGAAATAAAACTCATTATAATTTTTTTTTTATATAGAGTCACACGTTTTTTGTTTTTTTTTAATGTATATTTTTGTAAATAAACATGTATTATTCCATATATATTTTTGAGCCACTCTTTATTATTAATTTGTCTGTTTTTGGTGTAGGGGTAATACACTAGTGTTTGCTGCACATTTTATTCTTAAGATTAATTTGCTGGTGCTTTTTTATCTGGATTTCTTCAAGTAGCATATTTGGATGGTGATGCTAGACACACAAATGCCCATAGCGTGCTCAGTCTTCCTATGTAATAATGTATAGATAAATATAGACTGCTTTGTGTGCCCTACTGAGATTGTGTCTTTATGTGGCAGATGAGCTTAATTATTCTTTGGCCAATAATATACATGCACAGGGCTAGGAACTAGCATTGTTCATGGTAGACATTTACTGAAGTTTATGATGGGCAATTTAATGATGTTGGAAGGACCTTCACTGACTTTGCCAGAGACACTGATCCTGGTCTTTTTTTTTTTTGCATGCAGTTCCTTTAAGAAACAACTGATGCTCTTTTAGAAAGTGACAAGCTAGTAGCAAGCCTGTAACAGTGTTTGTTATTCCATTCAGCAGCACTTAATCTGTCATTTATGGATTTATCACCCATGTGGTAAATGGTATTTGGAAAAAAATATTAAGACTTAAAAAAAAAAAGGGATTGATGAAGACAGTAGCACCATTCATCTTTCCAGCCCTGTAGAAGAAGCTGTTACACTGGTAGACAGTAAGGTGGCAGGGAGAAGGAATCAAAATGATATATTTCTGGATATCTTGAAGATTTATAAACAGGACTTTTCGTTTCTGGGAATACTCTCCAGTACTGCTAACTGACTCTCTTTAATTTTAATTATCATGGAATTGGTATAACAAATGTTAAAGTCATTTTTAGCATAAATATCTAAGTGAGAGTGTAGCTGATAATTTGGAAACCTTGAAAGTATTTTGTAACAACTTAGCCATAATTAATATTATGTTAACCGTACTGGTTAATGAATAGGCATTCATGGAACTTTGGGGTAGTCTTTTTCTGATTGGAGGAAAGGGTGATCATGTGATGGTATTCTAAGAATTGTGGATAATTCAAACATGTCCATAGACTGCTGAGGAAGTCTCGTTGTCTCCAGGCGAAATGCGTAGTGTGACTACGAAAACACCCCCTCTGCTGGAACGCGGCTTCTACACTGAGCAGAGTCTGAGCATAAGACAATACAATGCAGAAGCTCGCAATACATACCGCCTAAAAATTTTAGCCGGTGTACTGTGCATTTGACCGCAGTAGCTTCTAAAATGGAGAGACGAATTTGTTATTTCACCAGTAGGGTGAGAAGACAGAGGCTACTTTAAAAAGCGTTTTTGCACTTTGTAATATATGCCATTATGCTTGTGAGTGTTGATTTTATCTACATGTTATATTACATTTGGTACAATTTTTTGTATCCTTGTAGTTTTTTGGTCTGACAACCATGAAAACACCTATCAGAGATTGCTACTTTTGGAAACGTTATATATATTGTAACTAGGGTCACCAGACAAAGGCTGGAATGAACAAGAGTGTGTTTGCAGTATGGGCAGAGCTGTATTCTCAATGTTGGTGAGCAGTTTATCCAGATGATGGTAGTGTCCCTCCTCCCTGCTGCATACTTACCTCAGCTGTAATCAACAGATCCTAAGGTTTTGGTGGAAAGAGCAGTTGGGACCTTAGTGTGTGCTGTTTGTGTGCTGCTGCAATGTTTGCTGGGTAGTACCTAGTACTCTAGATAAGAAAAGGTTAAGTGAAAAAAAGTTTAGGCACTCATTAAATCAAATAGCAAATCCTGATGAATCACATTGCACACTTTTCATTGGATTTAAAAACAGAATTTCTTTATCAGTTTGTTGCATTAAGACTCGAGGCTTCATTGTGAGTCTTGAAGTGCACATGTAGCTGGCTTGGATTAGAAAAGGTTCGGTCACAGGATATGCACTTAAAGGGCTTTACATCCATGTGCTTGCTCCTGTGTACAAGAAGAGACGAGGAGCGGGAGAAGCATTTGTCGCAGTCTGAACACTGGTAGGGTTTCTCCCCTGTGTGTGTCCTTTCATGTCTCCTTGCCATGGAAGCCTGGCAAAACCCCTTCCCACAGTACGAACACTTATATGGCCTCTCCCCAGTATGAATTCTCAAGTGCACTGTCAAATCTGACTTCCGGGAAAAGTTCTTGCCACACTCTGTACAGAGGAATGAACTCTTCTCATGAGATTGCTGGTGTTTGTGAAGAGCTGTTGGGCTGCTAAAGGTTTTGCCACATTCTGGACATATCAAGGGAGATTCTTCGACCAGCATGGGAGGTTTCACACTCTCTTGATGTAAGTCGCCATCCTTCTCTTTACAAGGGGATAGGTCAACTCCTTGATGCCTCTGCCGATGCTGGCGTAGAGTGGAGGGGTCTGAAAATGTCTTTTTGCAAAGAGAACATTCATATGGCCGGTTCCCAGTATGAGTATTCTGGTGTATGCGAAGGAGATTAAGACGTGGGAAGCATTTCCCACATTGCGCACAGATAAAAGGTCTGTCTGGCGGGTGACTGCGCTGATGTATCCGGAAATCAAACTGGCTACTGAAGACTTCTCCACAGACCTTGCATGGGTAAGGCTGTGACAGATGAGTGAGCAAGTGTCTTTGTAGCCCTGAGTCACTGTTGAAGGTCCTTCCACAGTCCGAGCAAAGGGAAGGGTCTTCACTGACCTGAGCAGAATGGTGTATGCTGCAGATGTATGTCTGACTGCAGGATTTATTGTACACATTGCAGGAAGCTGTTGGTGGATGGCGGTGTGTTTTGGTGTGCTGACGTAGCTGAGTTGTGTTGGAAAAAGTCAAGTCACAAGACTTGCATTTGAACGGATTATCTTTGACATGCAAGTTCCTGTGTATAAGGAGAGATGTAGAACGAGAGAAAGACTTGTCACAGTCTGAGCAGTGATAGGGCTTCTCCCCTGTGTGTGTCCTCTCATGACGTCTTAACATGGATGCCTGATAGAAGCCCTTTCCACAGCATGAACACTTGTAGGGTCTCTCTCCTGAATGTATGCGCAAATGTACAGTCAAGTCGGACTTCCGAACAAACGTCTTTCCACATTCAGCACATATAAGTGATCCTTGCTTGTGTGTCAGATGGTGCTTGTTTAACGAAGAGGGGTTACTGTATGTTTTACCACACTCAAGACAGATGAAAGGGCAGTCATCAGTCATTCTAGAAGATGCTGATTTTCCAAGGGGAATGTCACTGTCTTCTAATTTTGTCTGTTTATCATCAGACGGTCTCTTGTGAGGTTGTGCTAATGAGTCATTAGATTGTTTTTTGCTTTGCCTTGTGCTGTACCCATGTCGATCCTTTTGATGGTTCTTCAGGTGATTTCTCAATAACTGCAAGCTAATAAAGGACTTTCCACAGTGAGAGCAGTTGTGGGACTTTTCAGAGTGTTGGCTGTGGCTATGCACCCGAAGGTTGGGCTGGTTTTTAAAGACTTCACCACAAACCTTGCAAGGGTGGGGATCATACATGTGGGTCTGATGATGCTTTTGCAGAAGCCCACTGCTAGTAAAGGTTCTGCCACAGTCGCACTGGTATGGCCTTTCTCCTGTGTGTTTACTCCAGTGGATCAACAGGGAAGTTGACCGAGAAAAGGACTTGTCACAGTCTGTACATTTGTATGGCTTTTCTCCTGTATGTGTCCTCTCATGTCGTCGCACCATGGATGCCTGACAGAAACCCTTTCCACAGTAAGTGCATTTGTATGGCCTTTCACCCGTGTGTATCCTCTGGTGAACCGTCAAGTCAGACCTTCGCGCAAACTGTTTCCCACAATCTCCACATGTCTGAGGAGAACCACAGACTGGGTTCTTCTTGTTTGGCAATCGTCCTGTGTCACTGGCTATTTGCTTGAAGGTGTCCTGTTCATCAGCTTTACATTTAGTGTCCACAAATATTTTTGCAGATTCGTCACAGTCATTCCTCTCTATCCAAGACGACTGAGGATTAAATTCAGAATTACTTTGCTCACATTTAATGGCCATCGGTCGGACTTTTTTTCCTGCTTGCTCACCATTCTCCTGAGCATCCATTACTATATTCTTACTCTGCTCTTCTCTAGGCATTTCCACGTGGCCCAATCATCACATGCTTGAGGATCTGAAATAAAAGGACACATAGAACAAGCTGTAAAACATCATATTGAGCAGAGTGGGTATTAGTTATGATGTTTCAGGCCACCCGTTTGACATTTTTAGGACAATTTATTAAACGTAACAAATTGTCCTAGGCCTCGAAAGCAGTTTTCCCAAAACCAACCCAATGCTGATGCGTTCCATAACAGTGGTACACTAGTTTGTCCTCCGGCACTGCACCTCTACCCCGGACTATACTGCAAAGGCTTTCTTGGTTAGATGGACACTATCAACATAATCATTGCTTATGCTGTGAGCGTGGAGAATAAAAAATTATTTAAAAAATGATCTGTACATAATGTCTGCAAAACAGCATGGCAATGCATAAAGTAAGTGAAATATTTGTTTTAAATGTGTTTGTCTTCTGCTTATGACATCAGCTTGTGGTTTGATATGCAAATTACACTTTTTTTTATTGAAAAGTAGTTTATCATGCCGCAGATGATGTCATAAACAGGAGACATCACAGATACACTTAAACCATATGTTTCTCTTATTTTATGCATTTGGTTGCACTTCTGTTAGCACAATGTGTAGATCATTTGTTATTCTCTACATTTAAAGTATAAGCAAGGTTTAGGTTGAAAGAGTCCCCTTTAAGCTTCAATGGGTTAATTTAAAAAGTGAATAAAGAGGGCAAAAGGCAGTAATTACAGACCCTATTTGCATATCCTTACCCAGTATCCCTTTGCAAAACTTTTATGACTCAAGAGTTTGGTGGGAAAAACAGGTCTGCGGACTTTCCTTCGATTTGTAATTCAGTGATGTTCTACTGAGTGTAATAGATATTTGAAAATAGAGTTGGTAACCTTTGGCCAAGCTGCTATTGCACACTGAATTCTCCAATTTAGCTATACTTCAAACTCTGCTATTTTGCCCTAAGTTTGCAATTGCCTTGTGAATTTCCTGCTCCTTCATGAATACACCCCTAAGTATTTTAATTACTTAGCCTGTGTGACTGGACAAATTATCAGTGGATATTATTGGACTAATGGACAAATTATCAGTGGCTATTAATGGACAAATTATCAGTGGCTATTAATGGACAAATTATCAGTGGCATATTAATGATGTTTATATGGTGGGCCAGAGAGGCAGCCCTGGGGGGGAATATATTTGTTGCTGTTTTTTTTTAATTCTGGAGAAACAAAATACCACAACTACAGCTATTGTAGACACATTCTGGTCCATCCTTATTGTGAAGGGAATTCATAGGATTGCCCGTGCCTATTTCCCGAGAATATCGGCACAAATTGCTATAGCCGTATTTTGGAACATTCCAACATTTTGGCTACAAACAATGATCTGGCCCCATTTCATGTCAGATGGGTCTATATTGTGTAAACAATAGTCTTTTATACTATAATGTGCAAAATACTTTCCCCCCCCCCCATAAGCTGAACTACCTGAACGACTTGTATGTTGGGGGGTGTTAAAAAAAGGGGAAATGTGACAGTAATATTAAAACTGCCAGACTGTCTACATAGTATTACTATATATAGAGGGCATTTGAGGAATCCCCATTATAAGCATACTGCAATCTCACACACATTAGGGCCCATTGCTTATAATTTGCTGTATATTAATCTTACTACCCTTAAAATTAATACACTGACAAAGGATGACTCCTGCAGTGGTTTTAATGCAACTGTGCAGAATACATTTCCCTATAATCATCCCTAATAAAAGCTGAAATAATAATACCCTAAAATTCAGAAGTGCAGTTGATTTAGTACCATCACCCAAAATAATGCACTCACCTCTTCTCTTTGGTTGTCATGGAGCTAGGGACAATGGCAGTGCTTTTCTGTTTTTCCTTCATATAGCCCCTTGGCTTGTACCTCCTCTTCCCAGCTCATTCCTCTGGCTTTCAGGAGAGGCCTCGCTGCAGCTATTCCCCAAACAATGAGAGGCCTGCTGAAAGGGCTACATTCCTGCAGAGGCCACAAACATGCATAGCACTCATCCCTCCCACTGCACCTCCCATCCCTGTCTGATCCAAGCCAGAGACACCCTCCCCACAGTATGGATGCATGGCCCCTGACTCCTGTGCTAGATGCTACAGCCCTTTGCGTTGTATGATGTGCTTCCTGGCATAATGCTACACCAAGCTCTGTAATAGTAATATGCAAAATAAACGACACAATGCACCTTCAGTTAGCAAAGCATTCAAAAAGGTGTAATATATACTCTGTACCCACTATTGAGACAAAGGAAAATGGGTGAGTTTCTGAGAGCTATTCATCAGACATTGCATGTGTGTGTGGTGGGCTGCATTATTGTTTCTTACATACAGTATTGGTGAATAATAGCTTGTTAGCCATAGAAAAATGTTTGGATATTTAGCAGTCATACAAAAGCAGTTAAAAGTTTAAAAAAACTTTATTCTAACAAAAACTACATATTTATAGGAATAATGTGAATATGGAGAGTCAGGTCAGATGGGCTGCAATATGCTGTCTAACGGGCCGCACATTAGACACCCCTGCATTAGAGGGACTCAATAAACACAATGTGTATTACTATTCCAATTGTTTACCTTACTTTTTCAGACTCTTTTTACAAATAAACTGGACAGGGCACATTCTATTGTGTGCATTGTTTCTCTATAGCACCCCTTAATTCCTATGACTTGACGTGCGTGTAATATAGGTGCTGGTCAAGTCCTGTGGATTGAACCTGGGTGCTAGGGCATGTCCTGTGTGCATGTGACATTACATGACTGCGCGTTCATGTTCCTGCATGTGACACTGCATGTATGACTGTGTGCGGCATCAATAATGGGCATCATAATATAAGTGTTGCCTAGGGTGGCAAAAAGTCATGCGCCATCCCTGCGCAAGACAGAATGTAAGCGTTAGGCCAGTAAAAAATGGTGAGGTGGCAACGGTACCCGACATCTCCAACCATGCTTTGTCAGAATGTATGAGCAACTTAATCAAACACTGAAATAATTATACTAATAATGGAGACATGAGGAAATCATTTTATTTTTGTGGGGAGAAGGTTAAGGGTGTTGGGAGAGTACCCTGGCTCCTCCATCATTTTTTTTTTTAAATTTCACATGCTAACCCTTTCAGTGCTGTAGAGAGCACTAGTTGTGCCCCACATATCACCGAATGGGTTAATGTATATATTTCGACTGCACTACTCCTCCATTGTAAATATCGGGTAATTTTTTTAAATTATTGTGCTAATGATTTTTCGTTATACTGCTAACGTCACTTTTTTGGGTATCGAAGGCCGTAAAATCTACCCCAATATGTGTTAAACAAATACCTTCAAGCAATGTTAGAAAAAAAAAATGTTTCTTTGCAGTGTCATATCAGTCATGCCCAGCAGATGTCACTAAAGTACAATATTTAAAATAGAGCATCCTGGTTTGTGAATGCCATAAATATTTATTAAAAATGATTATTATACATAACTAGGGGTAAAGGAAACTGACCTTAAATAAAACCAGGAAAAATACTAATTACATTCGTGGAAATTAGAAAGGGTGCTTTTATTGGAGATGTAAACAAAGAGGCTTTGCAGGGGATGCATGGAAGAATACATAAGAATGGTTTCTGGAATGGGGAACTTATTGTTTGCAGATGCTGTTAATATTGTATAACTTACATTGAAAAATAATGTCATAAAAACCCATATAAAGTGGATCACATTTTAAAACCACCAAAAGCTCAAGGTACATCAGTTTTGTATTTTATTTATTCATTGAAAACACATGGAAGCTGTCACGTTGGTTTAATCTGGGAAGCTGGATTGTTTCACAAACACCGGGAGAGTTGGGAAGTATGCGTTAATGAAAAACATTATATCTATATAAATACAGGTTATATTCACTAAACAGGGAACTGTGGTAAACTTGCAAGATTTCTATCTCACGCACCAGGTCCTGCTTTATAGCTATAGCACAAATAGCCAAAGTCTACCCATAGAATTCAGTGGAAGGTCTATAGCCAAAATCCTTCCGAAATGGGCCTGTGTCAAACTTATGTATTCTGTAAAAATATGTATTCTTTAAAAATTAGATATGTTGGAAAATAAAATATGAAATACATTTTAATAAATTAAAACAAATCTAAACAAAGTAAATGAACAGCAAAATAAATGTATTAATAATTTAAAACTAAATATATTAATGTTATATACACTATTATAATATACAACATTAATATATTATAATTGTATAAAAACATTTTTTTTTAATTTTGCAAATGTTTTATATTATTCTTCATAACTGACATTTAATTCACCAGCTATTTTAGGTGATTCTGTACTGAATGGGGATGAAATTTATCCTGAAATCGTCAGAAATATTGAATAGGCGAATTGCCGATTTTTCGACTGCAAGCCCCAAACTGGACCCATTTTTGACCTGATGAGGGCATATTGAGTAGACCCTTTAGTGAATAGAACCCATAGAACACAAATAATATTTGCCCTATTTCTGCTTGCAATTTTTTCCAAAATCCAGCAGAGGTCCTCCTAAGTACACATATGCAATATACCGAACACAGAATTGAGCTCCATGTTTGTTATGACAATATATGATGAACCAAACTCACTCTAATTAAAAGCTATTAAACTTTTTTTCCCACTTGTGCTTCTACTATAGACACTTCCCTTCCACTGCACCTCCCATCCTTGTCTGGTTCTACTACAGAAGCACGCATGAAACATACAGGGAGACTAGTAGGAGGATAAAATGGCATGAACTTTTTAAGATACATGCCATGTTATTCTCAGACTCCATGGTTCCCTGTGATACATGCTTTCTGGTCCTGTCACTGACTGTCACTCACAGGTAGTGTAGTCAGATACATACAATCAAACTAGTTCATCTTTATTGATTAGATTTTAAATGAGGCTCTTTCTTATCACTAGCACAGAGAGAGAGACACTCAAATGTGACAGACTCCATATAGACACTAGTGGCAAGCATCTGCTCTGCTTTCCCCTTGGTGAAAGGCAGTGCACATTTACACGGGGAAAGTGGCAATTTTACCTTTTGCATTTATTAAAGGAAAAATAAGCTTTTACTTCCCTACAGGAAACAAGGGTTAAAATGTTAGTTTGCCTTGTCCAGAGTAAATCTGATATCTATCCTTACAGATACTATAGATTTACTCTCGGCTCTGTCACTGTCAGTGAGTGCACAGCCAATCAGAGCAGGGACTATTCACGCTCGTCTGATTGGGTCTGTCTGGTCCAGTGATCAACAGAGGGGTCCATGCTTTACCTTAAAATGTATACACCAGTTTATCTCATTCTAGAGCCATTCATTTTTCAACTTCTTCTTCTATATGAGAAATTTAGATTTCAGTGGCTCTTCAAAGAATGCCTATGGTTAAGTGCTAATTGAAAAGGTCGAAACGCGTAGGTCTTGCTGTTGGTCTGTGCCGTAGTTGGAGTTGCACTGGATGGGAAATAAATTTTATACTTCTCTGTTATGAAGCTCTGTGAATTTATTCAGGTGTCTGTATGTGAGGAGTGTCGATTACTTATTATCATTGAATAAAGTTTGTTAAAAGAAGGCAATTGTTTAAAAAAAAATGGTAGCGCCATTAAACCTTTACTGATTAGCTCAATAGCTCTTTAAACAAATGGCAAAAAATTGTACATGGTATTACTTAAACATGTTTTAATTATCATATGTAATGATTAAGCATAGTCTTAATTATTGAAAAATTGTTTTTTTTTAGAACAATATTGAGGACACTTTCTACTGGAAACACAATAATATTAAAGGATCAGTATGTCTAACACTCTGCTAAAATATCTGCTCTGATCTGCTTCCTGTAAACAACCCTTTAATCACTGACACATCTCTCTGGTAATACAGATGTTGAATGACTCAGCAACCTACCTGCCTCCCTGACTCATTGAGATTTGTTTAAAACTTCTGCGGAATGAAACTAACATAATAAGCTCTTTGATTTTTTTTTTTTTAAAAGAGTGAGATATATAATGGGATGCAAACACAAGCAATTGGAAAGTAACAAAAATTAAAGAGTTTACAACTGCATGAAGTTTGAGATCCATATTATATTCTTAAGGGTTTACTCAAGAAGCCCTTATCTGGCCCAAAATGGGTGTCTAGGCAAATTTCTCAGAAACCTGCACTTCATCTTCTCAATATGGCTTAATTTAGGGCAATTTATTGGGCATTAGGCCCTTTTTGAGCAAGGGGATTGTCCAGGCCAATTTACTGCGTGGTGTAGGTGTGCGTGATCCTAGGACCCGTGTTGCACCTGTAAAATTCCAGGGATCATGTTGGCAACTGCACATGCGCAACTGTACAGACAACCAGCGTGCAATCCAACAGCATGTGAGCAGCTGAGTATCATGCCAACTAATGATGCACATGCAGTTGCTCTGACACGCTGCATATTATTGCTGATTAACCAATTACATGTTATCAGCACAAAAGTATAACAACCAGCTACACATTATCAGCACGGTAGGTTAATCTGTTTGCGCATGCACACTGTCACTGAGCATGTATAGACTCTGCTTTCCCCTCTGGTGTCTTAGATAACCAGGACACCATAGAGAGAATTTGGGAGGCAGGGGTCCCAAACTAGGGTTGTCTCAAGGAAAGGTTTGGCAGGGATGTAAAAACAGCCTGTAATCTCCATTTTATCCAATGCAGTCCTGGACTTTTCCACTGTAGTTATTGCTGAGATTGCTGATTGCTTTACTGTGCGTGCATTAATTGAGATGAGCTTTTGTGTTTGTGTAGATGGCCCCAGCTGGCAGAGCACATGGAGAAGTGATCTGGAGGTCTGTGCAGGTTGGCACTGATTCCCTACATACTAAGGTTAGGGTAATGAGCGAAAGAACATCTTGCCAGAATATCTATCCAACTGAAGTCAGCATAAACCCAATTCATGTGCCTGTCTTCACTTGCTCACATAGTGGACACTTGTATATACAAACAGAACAAAAAAGGTGTCGGGGTACGCTAAGGATAAACAAATTATTAGTCCCTACCAATATTATCAGTGTAAATGTCCATAAAAGAAAAGACAGCATGATATTACAGGAAAATGAAGAGCATGCATGCAAGACTAAAAAAAGGCACAAAACACCCTCATGGTATAGTATGTTTAAATAGAAGTGCAGCTAAAGTAATTGCTCCCAATGCACTCACAAATGTAGGTCATAAATGTGATGGTAGTGCAGTGTTGAGTATAAAGGGTTATGTCTACTTTATCCTTGGAATGTGTCCCAAAGATCTCCAAAGTATAAACAGACCGATCAACAGGATAATATGGCAGTAATAAATGTAATGTATAAGGCAAGACCAAATTACTGTGTACAAATGTATGTATGCTTGGTGGTAAATGGACATTTACTGTACTTCGTTGTGTTGGTCCAAAAGGGGGGGGGGGGGGGGGGACTGCCCTGAGTGGTCACACTGCAGGGTCCACTGTTTCTGCTATTTGAGCCCTACAGTTTTCAAATCCTTTTGTTTATATTCTCACTTGCTAATGTGGCTGACATTATGTTGGTTTAAATTATTATTCATTTTATTCTTTCCCTCACTCACCACTAAACCCCTTTCTCATGGTATTGCCCAAGTTCCCTTCTTCCAGCTAACATGGATTAGGGATTGTAGACTGAGATAATATCTACCACCCCAGCTATTGTAAACTTCCCAATTCTCAGGTATATGTTGGTCTTCATTAATATCCCCCTGATAAGTTGACCATTAATATGCCACAGCCAATTTGCCCAGTAAAAAAATCAGATATGGGGGGAGGAGGAGAGACAGACAGACATGGGGAGAGGAGAGACATACCTGGGAAGGGAGAGAGACATAAAATGTGGGGGATTGGAGAGAGACAGACATGGCAAGGAAGAGGAAAAAGGCAAATATGGGAAAGTAGAGAGACATACATGGAGGGAGAGGAAATACACAAACATGGGGGGGGGGGGTGGCCCACACAGGACACCTGATAACTTAAGGCCGGCCCTGAATGTATGTACTATATCTCGCAGTATGCACTGTTATCCATAGCATGGCTATAAAGCAGGGGCATTCAAGTTTTTTTCTGAAGTAGGCCAGATGTTCAGAAATACATGTGTTTACAGGCCATTTTAAATAGTCTTACTTTACAGTTATAGTGAAAAATATCTTCTTATCCATTAAAAAATGTGTTATTGGAACAGTAATACAAATGCAGTCCAGAAACATTTTAAATTAACTTTATTCAAGCAAAACTACACATTTATAGGGTTAATGTGTAGTTGCCTTGCTGCACTAAACATGTCCACGGCTAAGCCACAGTCCTGATAGTTTTCACAATATGACCATTTGTTTGCAACTCACGCCGTCCATTCACATTCATTAAAACTCCACTCTAGCCACCTCAAATTTGAAGGGCAATATCTAAACTGCGACTGTGCCTTCATTTTTAATATTTCAGAGACATACTATGCATCAAATGTAGGTCTGGCTCTTATGATTCTCACAATATAATGTTCTTCGCTGTAGAATTTATAGTTTTTACAATACGACCGTTTGAAGATGGCAACCGCACTCCAACCTTTCCACAGTTACTCCAGCCACTCCAACCACACAACAGTTACTCAAGCCACTCCACCCAGTTACTCCGCCATCTCCAGTTGTAGACTACTGGTGGAGGCAAGAATACTTCACACAATTTCCCCAGAAATTGTAGCTTTTCTAGTTATAAATATGATCCTTATATACCTCTCTTTTGTGCACATGCCATTTTCAGGTATTGAATCATTATATATGTATTGTAAGCATGGAATGTTAATGTGAGCATTCCTGCTGCCATCCTTTTGATTTAAAGAACATTAACAATAGTTTAATGATAATTGCCTTCCCTCAGGGCTAAATATATGTTGGTGAAATCACCAACCTATGTGCAGCATGATTGTGTATAGGGTGGATGCACAGCTGGTATTTTACCAGCAGGCCTTTAAAAAAGCACTTGAGGCCAATGTTAAGTCCGTGAATAGCAAGGTTGGTATTGTTTTGAAGAAATGGTGGCCCCTAACTAGTTTCGCGTCTCCAAGATGGATGAGATGGATGGATGAGCAAGCATAGTAGTTTTTAACTGCTATGCCTTGGTCATTGGGCTTCCATGCCAAGGAATAGGGGATAAACGCAAAGCTTTATGCCTTAATATAAAATATTTTTAAACATGTGCAGGCAATTTGTCTTGCAAAATGCATAGGCATCTTTTTATTCTCTATAATAACAACAAAAACAATGTGTTTAACCTGGAAAGGTACATTCAGATCTTCTCTGGCTTCCAAGTAGATCCTGGGGATGTTACTTTTTTTGCCCCAACATCCAGGAGATGTTACTATTACCCGATTTAATGGTACTTATTTTATCTACCTTATAATGAGGAAGGGCTGAATCCACCTTGCTGGGAATTGAAAAGGGGTCCTACTGATGATGCATTAGCCCACTAAGCTAACTCACCGGCTACCATGTCATTTTTACATATCAGGTCCACTTTAAGAGGATTAGATTTTCCTGGTGGTCCGTGACCAACTTAAAACACTATTATGTGCACAGTAATAAACTATAAAATGGTCTGCTGAACAAACTGTCTACTATATTATGACATGGTTTTATAATACAATCTAAATTGACATTATTTGTTTTGATCACTGCACAACTATCACCTTCACTGTATAGTTTAAAAAATTCAGAGCAAGATTTTAATCAGTGCCAATTATAAAGTGTTAACAAACTGTCGTCCGGACCATAGTTTCTATCATTTGCTTTGGAACATCTAATGGGGAAAAAAAGAAACATTTTATCTTTATACACAGAAAAAAAATCGAGTTTCGTATGTAGTTTTGCCAAACAAAATTAAGCTTGTTTTTAATGAGAATGCCTGGGATAAAAGGGACTTACGCAGCTGAGGTCTGGGATAGTCATAGAGGTGGGACCATGTCCGTTATGCCCATAGACATGGGAGGAATGCCGACTCACAGATGGTCAGCAAGCACAGCTTATAGTAGAGTTTATTTAAAGGACATTCATTTGAGCCTTGGGAAATGTTTATAAACAGATGTTGTCTTTAGCCTGGGAGACAACTTACAAAGATGCATGTAATGCATAAGTTTAAAGAAAAAAGCAAAATTAAAATTACTTCCAAACAAAGCTCCAATTCCAGTTTAATAAAGGGCTTGCACATATTCTCCGACTGGGAGGGTCTTCTAAGAAAAAGATGTTGCAATAGTGACTGACGTAGGATTCCCATCTGGTCCTTATTTAGAGCCTTGTGTCTGTACAAAACAGAATTTATAATATCCATTCAGACGTAAGTGATTCCACATGCAACAGTGGTGCTTAGTGTTAAAATAAGTATGCAAGAGAGCAGACAGTCTATTATTAAACGCTATGGGGGCATGTATAACACAGCACACACACAGATTGTGTCAAATACTGGTGCAATCGGCGTGTGCACCAATGTATAACGCAGGCTCACAGGAGTCTGTGTTATCTACGCCGAATGTGTAGAATTAGGTTGTGTCGCGGCTTATTTGTGTTGGGGGACCTCTGCCAAACGCAGTTTGATGGAGGTCCCTCTCTCCCTCACTGCAAAGTGTCAGGAGTTATAAAAAATTGCAATCGCTGTCATACATATCAAACGACGATTGCGCTGTTTTATAAAACTCCCGACACTTTGCAGTGCGGGAGTTTTTATACACGTCCCCCTATATGGTTAAATATATAGAAACACCTGACCTTCTGACATCTTGTTCCAAAATCATGGCAATTAATTTGCAGTTATTCCCCTCTTAATTACTATGGCCCCCACTCTTCTGGCATGAGAGTAACACAGAAAGTCTTTCCACGAGAACTATGTATACAAGTGAGAGTGCACAAATAATTTTGGTCAAAAAGATTATCTTGCAGAAAGTGAGACGCGGCAGGGAGACAGATTCCTTAGATAGTGGTATTGAAACAGTATTTATTAAATTTAATAGAAACAGCTACAGACATAGACGGACCCTCGTCTCGTGCTTTTTGTGCCTGCTGGCACTTAATCATAGGCCTATGATCTATGTCTGTAGTCTGTAGCTTTATCGATTAGATTTAATAAACACCCCATAATAATTATACGCATTGCGTATAACATTTGATAAAACACATATATCCAGGCTCCATCGATAATATCCTCTCAGAAGATGGTGATAACCATGTTTGTGATGTTCATCTGCCTTTTGGCCAACATTTTGGGTGGAGGAGAAAGCTGGATGTCAAATCAGCGTGGTGTTCACCCAATATAGAGGGCAAAGTTACGGCTGGAGGTACTTGCTGCCGTGTGAGGCAGGTGATGCGTCCCCCAAACTAGTGCTTGAGTATGGCAGCACTCACAATCCACAAATAGATCTCCTACACATTTCACAGGACTTCTGTCTGCTTAGCTAATGTTTTGCATTTTTATTTTACTTGTTTTTCTGCTGTTACTGATATGTTTCGAATACCTATAAACTCAGGGGTACGCTCACCCAGGGCCAGCCTTAGGGGTGTGCGACCTGTGCGAGCGCACAGGGCGCAACATCCCAGGGGGCGCCCTCCCGCCCAAGCTCGGCAAGCTCTGCTGGATCCAGGGAGGGACGGAGCTAACCGGCTCAGCGTTGTAGCACCGCCCCCACCCTGTGAAGCAGAGCAGCGCCTGCTTCACGGGGAGCCACTGGCAGCATGAGAAAGTGCTGCTCGGCTCCCCATGCTTGCATTAAGCATGGGGAGCCGAGCAGCACCTTCTCTTGCTGCCCTGGGCTCCCAGTGAAGCAGACGCTGCTCTGCTTCACAGGGTGGGGGCGGAGCTACAACGCTGAGCCGGTTAGCTCCGCCCCCTCCCTGGATCCACCTTTGAAGACAAAAGGAGGGCAGGGGTGGGAGAGAGAGGCAGGGGGAAGAGAGAGAAAGAACAGGGGGAGGGGGGGAGACAGAACAGGGGGGAGAGAGAGAAAGAACAGGGAGAGAGAGACAGAACAGGGGGAAGGGGGAGAGAGAGAGACAGACAACAGGGGGGAGAGAGAGACAGACAACGGGGGGGAGAGAGAGACAAAACAGGGGGGGGAAGAGAGACAGACAGACAGGGGGAGGGATGGAGAGAAAGACAGAACAGGGGGAATGGGAGAGAGAGAGACAGAACAGCTGGAAGGGGGAGAGAGAGATACAAAACAGGGGGGAGAGAGAAAAAACAGTGAGGGAGAGAGAGACAGAACAGGGGGAAGGGGGAGAGAGAGAGACAGACAGAACAGGGGGGAGAGAGAGACAGACAACGAGGGGAGAGAGAGAGACAGACAGGGGGAGGGATGAGAGAAAGACAGAACTGGTGGAATGGGAGAGAGAGAGAGAGACAGAACAGGGGGGAGAGAGAGACAGAACAGGGGGAGGGAGAAAGACAGAACACGGGCGGGGAGAGAGAGACAGACAGGGGTATGAAGAGGAAAGGGACAAACATCGGAAGGGAGAGAGATACATTCATGGGGGGGGGGGGGGCGCGCCACGGGGGAATCCCGCACAGGGCGCCGGAACACTTAAGGCCGGCCCTGCGCTCACCGCCGGTTGGGAACCACCGATCTATGCATTTGAAAAATGTTGTCTAACACAGTAGGATTTATTCGATGAAAGTGAGAAGAACATTTTAAGTCTGTTAAAGATCAGCCGTTTCTGTTATAGTTTAAAAAAATAAGAAACCTCCCAGAGTTATCTATAAAATGTTATTTGATGGAAACAGAATTTGGATTCAATATTTCTTTATTTGTAGAATTCTCATTTCAAATTAAACAATGATTGTATTTTTATATATTTTTATATATAACTTCTTACAATACACATAAAAAATAAAAAATAAACCACATGGTCTGAGTCCAAAATATTTAAATTATAATTACCATGCTTGGATGTGAGGTATAGAGATTGTTTCAAGTTTGATGTTGCAGTTTCAACATAGAATGTATCGGCAAATGAAAATTATTTGGCCCATATTGTCTGCCTGGTTTCTAACAGAAACATAATATAAACAAAATCTGAATACTTTCATTAGTCCCTGGCCTTATCCTCTATCCAGTATAGCCTTACACCTATCCCACACATGCTTAAACTCCTTCTCTTGATTAAGCAATACCACTTCCACTGGAAGGCTATTCTTTGCATCCATTTCCCTTACAGTAAAGTAATACTTCTAAACTTTTGCCCCTCTAATTTAAGACTATGTCATCTTGTTGTCATAGTTTGTATTTTTTTTTAACATACGCTTCTCCTTTTATTGTTTTTATTCCCTTTATGTATTTAAATGTTTCTATCATAACCCTTCTGTCTTCTTCTGGCGCTGAATTAACTCCATTGACTACAACCATTTATATAAAATAAGGGATTAGTGAATCTTCCAGATGCCAGATTTCTTATCATCTACCATCCCTGAGCGTGCAATTCCCAGCCAGCTGGATAATCTCAGAAAGGTATTGGCAGATGTCACAATATTACACTGAGGACACAGATAATGCTGTATAGTGAGACATTCAAGTATCTTGAAAGACAGGCATAGGAAAGTCAAGACAATAGCAAACGAAAGGGGTTGAAAAACGAAAAACCTAGTTACAATAAAAAAAAGTTAAATACCAGTGTATGAATAGATTTTAACGGAATTTGTTTCATCCATAGATTCAGGGTAATATCTTTATATTTTAATTATTTATTTTGTGCAATGTGGGGAGATATGGCGGTGATTGTTTAGCTACTTTGCCAAACCATCGGCACAGTCAAAGATACAGGGTTTTTTTTTTTTTACCACTCTCTGGACAGTGTACAAGTGACTTCCTGATAAAGGTTCTACTCAATAAAAAGAGAATGACAGGGAATTTCAAACTTCAGGCCGATGTAGTCGAGTTGGAAACATTTCACCAATGCAGCTTAATGGGAGAATATTTCCAACTCAGCTACTTTGGCCTGAAGTTTGAGATTCCCTTTTCAATTCCCTGCAATTCTCTCTTTATTGAGTAGACCCTTAACTTTTAGAAATATGATTGGCTTGTAAAAAGGAGCATACTATATTTTTACATGTCATGGTCTCTTTAATGAAGTCAAAAAATGGAATAAAATAAGCGACAAACATGATTACATATTCAACACCAATCCAAACAATGACAGCATAGATCAAATCTTGCAAAATGAATATTGCTTCACCTTTTTTGCTATTAAGGTCAGACTTCTTAACATGCAGATGCTCTGCGAGGAGGGTGTGGAGTACAGATTAGTAAATGCATAAAGATGGTGTTAAATGAACCTTTATAACCTAAATACTCTGTGTTCTGCCAACAACCATGTTATAATTCATTTTCGTAACTACCTGCGGATATTACGAGAAGCAAAAATGACGTGTTTCTAAGAACACGTGTTGCTCCCACGTTACACCCAGCAATAGGTCTAAGGAAGCTAATTAAAAAAAAAAAAAATTGGGTTATACGGCACAGACTGTATTGTTTACTAAGAAGATGAAAAGAGTAAACATGTTTACAAAATGAAATAGGATTAACCCCTTGCCAACAAAGGAAGTGCCAGGCACCTCCTGGGAGAAACTCCCTTAACGACAAGAGAATCAAGTGTTTTTCGAGATCAGCGATCGCGAAAACCGCTTTAACGATGGTGGCAAGTGGCAGGCAGCAGGGTGTCCTCCATGCTGCCTGTTCGGCTCCCTGGTGGCTGTGCCGACAGGTCACGTGAACCGGCGTGCGTCTGACGTAAGAGCGCAGGTCACGTGACCGTCGGCACTTCCCTGTCACACTTCACGGGGAGCCGAACAGGCAGCACGGATGTTTCTCTGTGCTGTTTGTTCGGCTCCCTGTGCAGCCTGCTGGCAGGCAGAGAGAAGATGAGGGGGGATCTTCCGATCTCCTCTCACCTCTGTCTCTGCCGGCAAGTGCGTTTTTTTTTTGTAATTTTAGTTTTTCGATTTTTGGGGGGGGGGGGGTTTGTGCTGCCCCTAATGGCAAACAGGGCAAGTGCCGCTCTTGCGGTAAATACAGCGCTGGAAGAGAGGTCAAATAATGACAGGTAAGATAATTATTATGCAGTAAATATAATAATGATAGGCATTATGCACAGTTTTGCAGATGTAAATTAGTTAAGTTCTGACCTATAACACTTATTTCTAAACATCACATTACATAAAAAATAAATGTGCAATATACAATTCTGATGGTAACCATAATTAAAGAAAAGTGTTGCAGATCTACCTTACAAGAACAACTGTAGCAAAAATATAAATTATGTTTAACTGAAAGATTGTATCAAGTGTAGATGGTTTAAAAGGAAATTATTTATTAAAATATTACAAATTAAGTGCCTTATTGAGCCATCTTTACTCCATATAGTTTTCTCATGGGGCAGACATGTTGTTTAGAATCTTGGGTCAAATTCGCACTCACCTTGGTGCAGAATAACAAAGAGCTGACCTATCTGACCAAAGATTCTAAACAAAATGTTCTGCCTCCTGGTAGATATTTGTATTCTTTCAGTAATGCGTTTTCTATATAAAATGCCTACACTTGACACCATCTTTAAATTAAACATAATTTCATTTTTTTGCTACAGTTGTCTTTTAAAGGAATCCTGTTGTGTAGTTATTTCAGCTGTGCATTGTTCTAGTAGTTAAATAGTAGCCAATGAGGAAAATTTGCAAAGCTTGAGACTCAGTTTGGCACAGCCTCCAAACAAAGGAAATACCAACAATCAGACATTAAAGTGTCGCTAATGTATTTTTTTAAGGTTAGCTTCTTTAATAGACAGTACGATTTACATAGAAACATAGAATGTGTCGGCAGATAAGAACCATTCGGTCCATCTAGTCTGCCCAATTTATTTTTATTTTTTTTTGAGTACTTTTATTAGTCCCCCGTTCCCGGTAGATTTGGCTCTTTGCTGCTGCCTTTAAATATATGCTGTCCCTTTAATTTTCTTTACTGTGATATTATTGGCTCATTTAATATAACTATTCACTGCACGTCACCCTTCCTAAGCAAACTATTGAAACAAAATAATGTGTATGTAGAATAGCTTTTTAGTGTGTTTGTAGAGATGACAAAGTATCATTTTCCAGCATGTTTAACACATGATGATCACAGAGGTTTAACTAAATCGGTAACCTGTGATTCCCCTTTCCTGATTCCATTAGGCCTCTGAACTCCACACCTCGCTGGAAAGGGATTTGACAAGTAAACAATGTGATTGAAGCAAAGGCTGTGAGAAACCAAGCAAGATCTGAGGAGCCAGTGTTCTGCCTTGGCTCTAATATCTAAAGAGGACTGAGGTGGCATAATGGATCAGAGTGAGGGGAGATTCCCTTTAAACACTCCACATTTTCCCACACTGGATACCCTGCGAAACCAGAAATAAAAAGGATGCAATTTGCTGATTTGTGCATTACTAGGAGCTAGGACCCTGCCAACTCTTAATAGTCGCTCATTAGCAAAAAGCTGAGGGGGGTGGTGGCATGCAGGGCCGTCTTAAATCCTCCCTTGTGATTTTCTAGTTTCTGTGCCAACTGCACACATTACACTCCCCATATATGCTGGAGAACCTGTGTGTTTTTATAAGAAGCTTCCTATGCACAAAAGAGTTAACATTTGTATTTAAAAAAAAAAAAAAACTATATTCTTGTTTCCAGGGCAACTGCAGAGAGGCTGTGTGTGTAGCAGGCTCTAAAAGTCTGGCTGTATGAATATTGAGGCTGCTTTGCATTCCTGTCATTGCATGTTTGCATGCACACATTGCTGCCTTAAGCAGTACACATGTCATCTTCTGACTTCAAAACCATCCATCAGGCCTGGATCTGCATACACTCTATATGTAACAGGTTGCCTAGTCACATTGCAGCAGTACCAAGCTAGAACACTAGATGGCCTTGTAACCAGCCTATTTTATGCCAGTCTCCGCTGTTCACGGCATGTGTTGTAATTAATATCTTTAAGATAAACAGCATCTGAGACGGATATGCTTCCTTGTGAATGTTGTTTTATTTTTTGCTGGACTGTCTTGTACATTATGTGATATTATTTTTCCAAGAAAGCTGCAACAGCTCCTTTCTAGAGTGTTAGGTCTTGCTGTACTCTGTTTGGCACAGGCACATTTTTTTTGGTGCTTGAGGTTAGACATGATTTACATTCTCTCCTTGGTGGCAATGATGAATAGAGTAGCCATTGGTACCTTGAAATATTTTCCTCGTTCTAGGAAAGATTTGAAATTTCTCTAGGTCAGGGGTGGGCAACCTTTTCTGATTCGCTGGCCAGAAACAAAGTCTTGCATTTGAAGGCGGGCCACATCACGTCATCCTGGCGGGACAGAACTTGGGAGGTTGAGTGTCAGCACTCCCGCACATGCGCAGTAGTGCTGTTACTGAAACGGGCAGTTCTACTATGCATGAGCACAAGTCTGTGCATTGGCAGTACGCATTCTCTGGTGTCCCTGACACTGGAGAAAGATGGTGAGCGCAGGATTGCAGTACTGAATCCCACAATCCTGGACAATTAGGACAGGGGGATTTGAGCCTGCAAGTTGTATAGAAGTGGCTAGCTGGCCAGGCTGGCAGGGCATAGGTTGGCAACTCCTGTTCTAGATTGTAAGCTTGCGGGCAGGGCTCTCTGCTCATCTAACACAGTCTGTAATTCCCTTTTATGCTCCATAACAAGTGCTGTGTAAATTATACAAACATATACATGTAGTGGGTTTTTGCTAAGGTTTTTTTCTGATCCTGCTCCCCTCCCATTGCAGTGCAGTTTTGGTCTCGCCCTACACTGCCAGTATTTCCAAGGTTTTGCCTTGTAGTTTCTTTAATATGTCAGTAAGAGAGGGTTCACAGATTGCCTTATATATTGCATAGTATTAATGGACAGCAGGGTAGGAGCATGGTTTAACCGAGACATCTTGACCACAAAAACATGGACAGAAGCAATCTATTCCTTCACTGAAGCAGGAGGACCAGATCTGTTAGGATGGTCAGCTACTTATTATATTGAATAGTAGTGGAGGTTACATTCAGGTATCTGCAGTCGGGGAGGCACCACTTAAATAAAATATTTTTAAATGTTTGCCGGCAGAGGCACTGGCTGGGGAGATCAGAAGATTTCCCCTCACCAGCCATCTCCACGGCCGCACCGGAATATGTGGAGAGGGGATGGACCTCACCAAGTGTGAGGTGAAGGTCCACCCCCACCATGTGAAACAACTACTTCACTCGGGAGCAGCATGAGCTCTACAGAGCTCAGTAAGTGCTGCTCGAGCTCCCTGCATGTAGTGATGATTCAGGGCATCGGAAATATGATGCCCTGCATCATCAGAGAGCACGAGCAGTACTTACTGAGCTCTGCGTGTGTTAACACACAGAGCTCATGCTGCATGCTGCTCTCCAGTAAAGCAGCAACTTCAAGCAAGAAGGGAGGGGGAGAGAGAACAGATATGATGGGGGGGAGAAAGAACAGAAAAATGGGGGGGAGAAAGAACAGATGGGGTAAGAGAAAGAGTAGATTGGGGTGAGAGAGAACAGATATGGGGTGGAGAGAGAGAACAGATATGGGGGGAGGAAAAGAGATAACACATACGGAGGGGAGAGAGAGATACATGGGATGGGAAAGGAGAGAGAGATACATGGGATGGGAAAGGAGAAAGACATACATGGGATGGGAGAGGAGAGAGACAGACATGGGAAGGGAGAGAGACATACATGGGAAGGGAGAGGAAAGAGACAGACAAGGGAAGGGAAAGAAAAGAGACAGGGATAGGAAGGGAGAGAAAAAAGACAGGGAGAGGGGAGAGACAGGCAGGAGGAGAGAGAGGGGGAGTAGCATAGGGGTGGCCCGCACAGGGTGCCTGAACACTTAAGGCCGGCCCTGATTATCATCCCAGATATAAGGAACAAGATTTTTTGTAAATAACCGGCCATGGACATACAGGGCATTGCACATGCAGATATCTAACAATAGAAACCTTAGGGTCAACTCAATAAAGAGAGAAATGCAGAGTGTTGAGATGGGAATTTCAAACTTTAGGCCAATATAGCAAATGTAATTGGAAATATTCACCAATGCTGCTGAATGGGAGAATTTCTCCAACTTAGCTATTTTGGCCTTAAGTTTGAAATTCCTGTCTCAATTCCCTTCTCTGTTTATTGAGTAGCCCTTCATAAGTAACATATGCATTGACACACCAAGGTTACATCTGGATTTCACCTGTGTACAGGTAAGACAGTCAGGAAGGAGATGTGTGGACCTCACAAGCTGGGACACTTGGTGTTCTCTAAAAGCCATGCTGCAGTTCACAAGGCAGTAGCTCAAGTATTCTTACAACAATTACAGTTAAACTGAGAAAGTCTGGCTTGTATCCTACTCCAGCTTCTTGTGACCCTGGGAAGATCTTTTTAATCTCTGTGTTCCAAATCACAATATTAGTGGCTAGCCAATGAGCAAAATCAAATAAACTGCTTTATTCATTTGAGACTCAGAGCTTTATTACAATGCAGTTCTTCATGGGACTTATATTCTTCCCACCCCTCCTCCACTCTCACATAAAAGCTTTTCCTATGTTTAAAACTCCATTAGGTGTTTTGAGAAATTATTCCAGGCTACATTTGTATGGTAATGACTTTGTCAAATATTATAATTATAAGTCTGTCCTCACATGTGTCCCAATAACAGTGCATTCCAAATTATTTGTTACACTTTAATGTTTCAGCTAACCAGCCCCCAAATTTGCTATCACTCCTTCTCCTTATCTACCCAGCACTTATTGCACACAGATACAGTACTTTAGCTTATTTGTATTACTACATGAGAATATGGGTGTTTGGCTATGATAATATTCAACAAACACAGGCAGCTGTGTGACTTCAGAGAATATTCAGACTGATGCGAAGTAGGACACACTTTGTGGATAACACAATCCACAAACTCCTGACAAATAAGTAGCCCATTCCCAAATACACAATATCCTGCACATGAAAATGCTGGGATGTCCAGAATGGCTCAATCATCATTAATTGCATCTTTTTAACCTTTTTTTCCCCGTGTGCAGGATATTTTTCACACTCTTACTCTCTCTAGTGCTGGTCATAGCACCCTGCATGTCATTACTAAAAGTGTTCCCATAGATCCATCACAGCGTGGTTAGATAGTGTTCCTTTTATATGTATATAATATTATAATATTATATATATTTACAAAATCCAAGGACCAGCGCACTCACCTCAAAGCAGGTAGGAGAACCTTATGGGGCTTAATCTCTTTATATGTATAAGTGATGTCCAGACCTATAAATTGCAGGAGTGTCTCTGTATTATACAATAGGAAGGCCTTTTGGTCCCTGGTAAATACTACATATAAAGAGATTAAGCCCCATAAGCAACAGTATGTAGTGTTAGGACCCACCAATATTGGAGTACTTTGACGTAGTGGTGGGCTTAGCATAATATGGCCATATATGTGACTAAATCTCCAATTTTGTTATCTTAGTAAGACAGGTGTATTTAAGTAGCTTTAATGAAACCTATAGCTTTAAGAGTTTTTCTCCTACCTGCTTTGAGGTGAGTGCGCTGATCTTTGGATTTTGTATAACTATTTGGTCTCAGCAGCACCCCGTATAATATAATATATGCTAGTTTAGGTGAGTGCATTCCTTTTGGTTTTGTGTGTAATATATATATATATATATATATATATATATATATATATATATATATATATATATATTTCCTTCTTTACCCTGAAACCCTTATGACTGGTTCCTTTGTATGGAACGATTATTTTTTATGTTCATAAGAATTATACAGTGGCATATTATTACCCTCTAGTTTTATAACTACTCTTGGAAGAGAAATGTTGCCCAAAGGCAGATCGGGGTTAAAACTTGTTGGCAGGTAGAGTAGGTGCAGACATAATGTAAATCTCGACGCGAGCGCTTACACGGCATCCACACTTGACTCATTTTGTCGTGATTAAGCGTCCACGGACACGAAACGTGTCAAGTGCCCCCCCCCCAGCTTTATCGCATTTATTATGTTACTTATTTATTTATTATGTTACTGACGTCTGATATTCCGGCTTCTTCATTGCTGTCCCTTATAACTACCCTCCTGCATGTTGAAACATATATTGCAGAGCAAACAATTAAACTTCCGTTTTATTTAATCTTCTTCTGGATTCTATGGAGAACTTGTCTGATCCACTCAATTGCCTGAGGAGCAAAATGACTGAGACTGTAATGACTAGGTCTGTGTTTAAGTTCAATAGGATATATTCAGTGTAGTGCTGAGTCAACAGTGAATCTAGGAGGCCTCTGCTGGAGTGAATTGAAATGTATCTCAGTAAAGTAACCTGTACGTCGTTTCAGTGTAGAATAACCAAACATCACAGTAAAGGGCTATTAGCAAATAAAATGGGTATTTTATAATGCTGGATTTCAAAAACATTAAACAGTTTAAAAAACATTAAACCGTTTACAGCAAATAATGTAGTGGGTTACACAGTATATAAAGTATATAAAGATACACATTTAAGTAATGCTCTAAAAGTAGGGCAGGCAGCAGGAATTTCCGACTAGTTTCTATGCCACATCTCTACTTTTGGACAGACAGGCAGCGTTTGGAGAACTTCCACCTCAGCTATCAGTGCCTCATTTTGTAGTTTACTTGCAGTTCATTTTTAGAAAAGAAACAAAATAAGTGGGGCATTGTGACCTTTCAAAAAAATACAATGAATAAATATCAATAAAAAGTATATAATGGTAACTGCTGATCACTTATTGGTATACTACCCAAAAGTACACCTTTGGAAAGAAAAAAAAAACATACAAGTAAAGGAGCACTGTATTATTGAACATGTAATAAATAGTAAATCACCACTGTAAAAATAAGAAAAGTAAGAAACACCTATATTTGAACTTGGAGTGTCAGCAACTTGGTTTTCAAAATGGAGATGGGGTACAATATCTCTGTATGATGTAATAACTCAAAAACCCAAAAATGTGATAGGAATTTTAATCACCTGTACATGAGCAAACCATGCTTAATGGGTCTTTAGCACATGAAGAGTAGTCCCACTTAAATATGATAGATATATCTTCTATATCCTGTAGCTCAAGATCTATAACTATAGGTGCTCAGATATAGGCTTGATATATGGAAGGCCTGGTAGGTAGCATTTTTTAAAATCTATAATAGGCACTTTCAAAGCGGCTTTAAGAGAGATTAACAATTTTTGGATGTGCTCTGATATTTCCATGAATTGTGTATACATTTTGGTCACTTCAAAGCATGCTGTATTAAACATGCTGTTTTAGGGTTGTGCTCCCCATTCCCTGGTATTTGTAGAGGTGGCATGAGGTGACAAAAATACCCAAACAAGAACCTAAATGAGAATGTTAAGAACAAGGACTGTTGTAGGCCTGTGTGAAGATTACACCACGTTCCCTCTCTCATTTTACTAATTGGAGGTACACCAAAATCCTGATGTAATGCCAACTCATGATTGCACCAAATACTATTTGCTGGTTGGTCATGAAAACAAATCCTTTGCACAAAGGGACCTACATTTTAAATCTAAAAAAAAATAAAAAATATTGCAAGCAGACTCAGATGGGTCTCTTTACTGAAATTTGACTTTGGAAGGTTAATTTTCATTTTGAGACTAAATGAAATTTGACACCCGAGTTTGACTTAGAAAAAAAACACCCAGGTTCGAATCTTCCCCATTGAAAGAAATGGGAGGTGAAAAGATCAAAGCTATTTTGGAGACTAAATCAAATTCGACACCCAAATTTGGTGCCAAATTTGATTTAGTCTCAAAATAAAAGTTGACCCCCCCCCCCCCCCCCAAAGTCGAATTTTAGTGAATAGACCCAAGAGACTGACGGATATTGGTGTGCAATAAGATTAGATAGGGGTAAAGAGAAGCAAGACACGCACAAACAAGGGAACAGGCCAAAATCTCAGCAGAGGCTATTACTATTTTTGATGCTCGTCCACACAGAACATCTCTTTGTTATTTCTTTTGAAATTAAATGTTTTATCCTTGTTATGACAACCTTCAGCCCACTGGAAACAGATCCAAGAGATGCAAAACACCTTGTCCAAGCCCTGGTGGGCAGCCTTGCACGTGTTGAATCAAGGGTTTGGCCCTAATTTATGAGGCAGTTTTAAGCAGGTTATGCCAAGTTGCCCAGTGAGTCTATAAATTACATTTTATTACGCTGCTCCTGACTTTTTGTAAACATGACTTTGAAATCAACTGTGACCTAATACACCATCGTCTCATTTGTTTTTTTGCAAATGTGGAGATGCAAATAATAAAGAATAGGGAGTAAGCTTTTTTTGCATTGATCACACCCGCTCATTGTGTAAGAATTCACACCCAGTTAATGCCAGATGGGCTTGTATTTCATTTTTATAGTCAGGTGTGTTTCTACTGTATACATTACAAGCACATGGGAGATTTTCCACTCGGTGATATAATTATGTTTCTAGAGCAGTAGGGCTTATAGGAATAATTATTTTTAAAAAAAAAACATTTTTTATTTCAAATGTTCCCTATCTTTACCAGTGTGAATTTACATAGATCCTACTCACTGGGAGAGGAATACAATATTAAGATTACATTTTTATTGTGCTTTCAATAGCACAGATCATTCTTTCCATTCTTTTCATTCTATCGTCATTGCAGTCGTTTTAGACACAGAGATTTGACATTAGGAAGAGAGTATATTTAAAAGAAGAAAAACTACCACAACTAGAGGGCATAGTCTAAAATTAGAGGGGCAACGATTTAAAAGTGATATCAGGAAGTATTACTTTACTGAGAGGGTAGCGGATGAATGGAATAGCCTTCCAGTGGAAGTGGTAGAGGTAAACACAGTCAAGGATTTTAAGCATGCGTGGGATAGACACAAGGCCATCCTAGCTATAAGATAGGGAACTGGGGACTAATAAAAGTATTTAGAAAATTGGGCAGACTAGATGGACCGAATGGTTCTTATCTGCTGACACATTCTATGTTTCTACATTATATTCTGATGCTCACTATTAAATCAGAGGTATCTACTAGAAGTGGGGAAATAAGATGATATATCTCCTCTGTATATTGGCTTCCACCATATGTCATGTTCAGCAGTTGTAGAGTGCTCTCTATGGATGTGGTGATAGAGGTAGCCTTTGTTTTAAGTCTAAAGACCTGAAGTTAGCGGAATATACTTCTAATTCTATTCTTAACATGAATAGGATAAGACAAGGAAGTTTAAAGTTAACTAATGATTTTTCTTCTTATTTTAGGTACCTTTAAAATATGCTTTGGTTTAGTAAAGTAGATTTTAGTGCAGTATAGTCTTCTAATTTGTCCTTGAAGTAACTGTGAACCAATTTTTTTGGTAGTAGCAAGATATATTAAAATGAGATAATAATTTCTACTTCCTATTACAACATACACATTTATATATTTATATATAATTACCCTAACTGAACTATCCAGTTTGGAATTCTTGCTTCAGTATTTGTCTCACAGTAATTTCTTTTAATTAATTTCTTGAGAAAATCGGAGCTTTGACTTTTGGAGTTTCGGTCCTCCTCATAGGCTTCTCTGTCTTCTGCTAATAAGCCCCAGCTAATTTGCCCAATAATATGCCATTATTATTTTTCCATTTAATATGCCTCAGTCAATTTGCCCAATAATATGCCAGTATTATTTTTCCATTTAATATACCACAGCCAATTAGCCCATGAATATGCCACCCTCCTCCCCCCTTCCCCAGTACTCACCTTTCAAGTGCTCTGTGTCCCTGGTCGTCTCCTCCGTGCACTCTTCCCTCCTGCACGGAGGAGGGAAACACAGTCACCAGATATGATGTACTGTCATACATGATGGCAATAATTTTTTTTTTTACATTTTTTTTTCCGGCAGCCCTATCAAGCGGATGCGACTGTCTCCCCAAAAAAGTTCAGCAGCGTGATTCGCTGCAAGGGAATGCCAGCACCATGGGTGTCACCCCCGCTGGGTGACACCAGTGGCCGACAGCTCAGTCCGCCCCTGCCTATAGCTAAAATAGCCAAAGTCTTCCCGAAATGGCCCAAAAGTAATTAAAATGTAAAAAAAACCTGACACATTAGTTAAATACAGAAAAATAAAATACAAAAAATATCAATGTAACTACATTACTATAATATATAACATTAATACATGATAATTGTATATGCATATTTTTGTGTTTAAAATGTGTTTACTATAATTCTTCTACTAGAAAATCTAGTGAATTCAACTGCCTGAAACTCAGCAATTTCTGGCCAACTTCAAGGTTTTTGGTCCCTTAGGAGTAAGCAAAATCCATTTGATTTCACTGTCCTATAATGTTCTGATTTAATTCTAAATAGAACTTGCTGTGTTAATACTAGTAGGGTGAAAAGATGGCTTACTTTGGGGTTAATTCACTAAGCACTGAACAGTAGTGAACTGACAAGGTAACAGCAAAATGAACCTGTGACATCAAGGCACACTCTCAATATAGCGAGAACCTAACCTTATCTACTATCCAGTGGGCATACGAAGCAGTCTATACCGCTACCAAAACCGGATTAATGTGTTGCAGTCGGTGCAAATAAGCCTCCTCCCAGTTAACCCCTGGACAACAAGCAGCAACCAGCTATGTGCAAGCAGGGAATAGAAAAATGTATTTGCAGCATGCTCACACCTGTTTGGTAGGGATATTTTTACACATATATATTATTTGGGCGTATGACTAGCTTAGTGCACAACAAATAGTCAAATGACCAGCACTTGCTGGTGATTAGGTTATTTTTTTGTGGATTAACGATCCGGGTGGGATTGTGACTCAGCACCAGACTTGCGAGTGTAGGTCCACAATATTTGTTTTTTCATTAGCTTAGTGCACAGACATTTTTGTTTTCCCAAATAGCAAAAATCAAATGGCTGGATTTGGGGAAAAAAAAACATTTTTCAACCTCTATTCTTTTATCAGTTCACTGTTTAGTGAGCAGACCCGAATTTTAGGGCAGGTAAACTAGACAGATTATATAATTGTCTAACAAGCAAATAAGAAAACTACAGGGAGTGCAGAATTATTAGGCAAATGAGTATTTTGACCACATCATCCTCTTTATGCATGTTGTCTTACTCCAAGCTGTATAGGCTCGAAAGCCTACTACCAATTAAGCATATTAGGTGATGTGCATCTCTGTAATGAGAAGGGGTGTGGTCTAATGACATCAACACCCTATATCAGGTGTGCATAATTATTAGGCAACTTCCTTTCCTTTGGCAAAATGGGTCAAAAGAAGGACTTGACAGGCTCAGAAAAGTCAAAAATAGTGAGATATCTTGCAGAGGGATGCAGCACTCTTAAAATTGCAAAGCTTCTGAAGCGTGGTCATCGAACAATCAAGCCTTTCATTCAAAATAGTCAACAGGGTCGCAAGAAGCGTGTGGAAAAACCAAGGCGCAAAATAACTGCCCATGAACTGAGAAAAGTCAAGCGTGCAGCTGCCACGATGCCACTTGCCACCAGTTTGGCCATATTTCAGAGCTGCAACATCACTGGAGTGCCCAAAAGCACAAGGTGTGCAATACTCAGAGACATGGCCAAGGTAAGAAAGGCTGAAAGACGACCACCACTGAACAAGACACACAAGCTGAAATGTCAAGACTGGGCCAAGAAATATCTCAAGACTGATTTTTCTAAGGTTTTATGGACTGATGAAATGAGAGTGAGTCTTGATGGGCCAGATGGATGGGCCCGTGGCTGGATTGGTAAAGGGCACAGAGCTCCAGTCCGACTCAGACGCCAGCAAGGTGGAGGTGGAGTACTGGTTTGGGCTGGTATAATCAAAGATGAGCTTGTGGGGCCTTTTCGGGTTGAGGATGGAGTCAAGCTCAACTCCCAGTCCTACTGCCAGTTCCTGGAAGACACCTTCTTCAAGCAGTGGTACAGGAAGAAGTCTGCATCCTTCAAGAAAAACATGATTTTCATGCAGGACAATGCTCCATCACACGCGTCCAAGTACTCCAAAGCGTGACTGGCAAGAAAGGGTATAAAAGAAGAAAATCTAATGACATGGCCTCCTTGTTCACCTGATCTGAACTCCATTGAGAACCTGTGGTCCATCATCAAATGTGAGATTTACAAGGAGGGAAAACAGTACACCTCTCTGAACAGTGTCTGGGAGGCTGTGGTTGCTGCTGCACGCAATGTTGATGGTGAACAGATCAAAACACTGACAGAATCCATGGATGGCAGGCTTTTGAGTGTCCTTGCAAAGAAAGGTGGCTATATTGGTCACTTATTTGTTTTTGTTTTGTTTTTGAATGTCAGAAATGTATATTTGTGAATGTTGAGATGTTATATTGGTTTCACTGGTAAAAATAAATAATTGAAATGGGTATATATTTGTTTTTTGTTAAGTTGCCTAATAATTATGCACAGTAATAGTCACCTGCACACACAGATATCCCCCTAAAATAGCTAAAACTAAAAACAAACTAAAAACTACTTCCAAAAATATTCAGCTTTGATATTAATGAGTTTTTTGGGTTCATTGAGAACATGGTTGTTGTTCAATAATAAAATTAATCCTCAAAAATACAACTTGCCTAATGATTCTGCACTCCCTGTAATGTGAAGGGAAACACAAAATAAAAACAGTTAAGTTGGATTACTTAGAAATCAAACAAATCAAGAAAATTAACATTAACATTTTATCTAACATGCTAATAAAGAAACATAACGTAAAGATGAACAGAATTTACATTAAACCAATCAAGAGAAATTAAACCAATCAAGAGAAGCAAAGGCTTTTATAATATTAGTGTCCCTTCCATGACTCATCCATGCCAAGCTGTTGTTTTGAGATATTCAGTTACTGCTATATTTGTGTAGCACAATGTGCCAGGGTTAATTTTGGGTGGTCAGTTACAGTAAATAATCTTAATCTTTGAATGGGGCATGTTCCTACAATCATTACTGGTGTTAAAGAGACAGTGATGATATATTTATGCATATATCATGTAACCCTGTAATGTACTGTTGCAAAGTACTTCTTGCAGACTATCTAACTTCACTGTAAAGATACACTTCAAATTAGCATGCAAAATGTGATCAACGCAAGTTTGGGTAAGAAATGTAGACACCAAAAAAAATGCCTGCCTTACCGTAATCAAGCATGAAAACTACATTGAAACATTACACAGGGAATTTAGGAAGGCTAGACATAGATCTTAACAAAGAGAGTTTTATAATTGGTGGAAGCAAGGGTTAAAAAACACATCCTCCTTCTCCCAAGTAAACCCAAGGTGTATCTTTACAGGTGACCCCACCGACACATTTAAAACATATATTACTCTTATTTTATGAAATTATGCTAACATAATGTATAGATCATTTTCCACAGTATAAGCAATGTTTAGGTTGACAGAGGCCATAATAACAGTATATGTGCAGTACATCCTCATGACTCTCTGTGAACCATGGCATTATAAAAAATTAAAATAAGAACATTTCAGATAGAAACAAAACCTTTCTTGAAGATGGCATCTCTGCCGTGAATCCACACAAAGCTGGTTGATCTGCAGTTACAGCTATATTTGTGTGGCATTGTATGCCAGGGTTATTTTTGGGTGACCACTTACAGTAATCAAGCCTGAGCACTACAATGAAACATCACACCGTGAATATAGGAATGCTGGACATAGATCTCAACAAAATAAGCTAGGGTGTTTTGACGTGATAAAATGGTACAGCCGCCAGCCCACTGAGCCCCTCAATTGCCCTTCTGCCCTTCTGCCCTCCTTGGCAGCACTCCTCTGCTTGACTCAGTTATCACCTTTCCTCCCCAGGGAGGTATACAACTGACATGAATGAGCTGGTTGGTTAATGCAAAGCCAACTTGTTTACAGAGGTATGCCAGCTCCAATATCTTAGCAATACAGTTGTGGCATAAAAAAGGCGATTTTGGAAATGTACTGCTCTGAATTTTTATCTGGTTGCAGAGCTGGTATTGTTGTCAAATAGATGTACTGTTTTGCAATATTAGCATTCTAAAATGATCTTAGAATTATTTGGTGTTGAAAATGGAAAAGAATGACTAGTCACCGGGTAATCACTGGAAATAAGACATAGACATGGCTGCCAGTTACACCATTATTTCAAAGAATCATAGAAATAACATGAAATAATCCACCCTTGTGCATGAAGTGACCGATGTCAAAAATTCAAACAATAGACACATTGTAATAATAAAACATATTCAGAACAATTCATATTTATATTCTATATTTTAATGACATATTTAGTATAATAAATTGTAATAAAATGTCTATCCCTCTGCCACTGAGGCCCTGCAGACTTACTCCCCAGTGAGCAAGACCTTTGAGAAGAACATGGGTCACAGCCACCAAAGTTTGTGTTAGCTCAGCAGATGAAGGTTAGCACTTCATCTAGTGCCATTCCTGTAAAGGGAGACAGGGAGGAAACCTGCTTTTTATTTTTACCTAGTTGTGACGAATAATAGTTTGATATGTGGGTTCCTGCTTATCTCACTTCCTCTCTATTGGTTGACTTTCATTCCATTAGAGTACGGCTTACACATGCAAAAATGAATCTTACAACAGGTATTAACAACTATGTTTATACTTTAAGGCAATCTAGGAGCAAATGTTACTTCCATGGAGCTATCAAACGAGCCTGAACTGGGAATTTTAGCGAGCCCTGTTTTACCAATAACTCTCCTCTGCTATTTAACTCTGAAAATGGTCAGTTTGTTTAGAGAGGTGTTTCAGCCCAACAAGAAAACAATAAAATGGATTACAAAACTATTGCTATTAATTCATACTTTCATTTTGTTTACTGCATATTTCATAATTAAACATGGTAGACCTCCCCTTCAAAGTTAGCTTTGAACTATTATAAGGCTGGTGAGATAGCTCAGTGGGCTAATTCGTCATCTGCAGACCCTAGGGTTCACAGGTGCCATACCTGACAGAGTCGATCAGCCCTTCATCCTTTCAAGGTAGGTAAAATTACTACCATTAAATTGGGTAATGGTACTATCCCTTGGATGTTGGGCAATGGCAACAATCCCAGGATGAACCTGGAAACCAGAGAATATCTGAATTTAACTTTCCTGATTAAATACTATGCAGTTATTATTATTTCTGTAAAATGAAACATTTAAAGAAAACTTTCACTTGCCTAAACAAATTTATTTTGAAGCTGGAATGGTCTTTTCCTTTTTCTTTATAGGTGCTACAGTTAAACATCAGGGTTTCATACTTGTCTTTTGTAAGCATCGAATCAGAGTAACATGCACAGGCTGTGTACTAACTAGACAAAATTATCGGAGTACATCAACAACAATGTCAGATTTCAATTAGGTGTTTGTATCTGAATGTGAAAGTAAAGGTGCAGGTCTGTCACCACAATTTAATACATGAGTGATTGACTGCTATTTACTTATGATGTTTTTAAACTATTAACTTCATTGTTTAGAATAATGATCTTAAAAATATGACATTCAATGTTCCAAAATGGAATGCAAAATGTTGCTTGTGTTTTCAAAAAAAAAATATAAAAAAGTTTAGATTTTAAACTTAGGTTTTTTCTTTCTTTTTTTTTTTTTTTAAACATAAGTGGATAATCGCTAAATCCTAGACTGTTAGGGGGGCATGATAAAATAATGAAAATGTTTACCAAAACAATGCAAACATTGCGTAGAAAAAAATAGCTGATGTCTTTTTTATGCTGTAAGATGATTTCAGGTGGGCCATCCTCACACAGTCCAACTTTATCACAAAGGGTCCCAGAATTAAAAGGGACAAGATCCAAAAGGGGGCAGGGTTTACAATGATGCGTGATGTAATAATGACCCTGCGAGACCGTGTTCCTTCATGTTTAGGCTGTTATGTGTGTTAGATATACACAGTTTAAACACAATGCTGCCTGGGCACAATGTAAAGCACTGTGTATAGACAGTATTGATACTGGGACAGACCCAAATTTGACTTGACAGGACCCCAAAAACGGACTGGCCTGGCAAATTCAAGGGTGCTGGCAACAATCGTGACTCTGTACATGTCAGTTTCACACCTCATTCAGTATTTGGTCCACTTTCAGATACTCTCCATATCTATCCACATTTCCAATGCATTGATTAGAGTGGTTATCCATTACTGAACTCTGTAACTATGGAATAATCAAAACTAACTAAGATCATTGGCGCTATCTGACTTAATGTGTGATTTCCTTGTTTACACATATTGATTACACGGATAAAATGTCACAAAACTTTGAAAATAACTTTTGCATTGAGGGGAAAAATAAATGTACTTTTAAAGATACTTGCCATTACCCCCTAATCTAGAACCAGTATTATTCAAATCTGGTAGCTTCCATTAAGTGGTGGTGCAATATCTTTGGGTTTGTGTTTATTTTCTCCTGCCTTTTGTACAATTTAAAAAACTATTATATGCATCAACTTATAGTGGATTCATGTTGAGTATAATTATAGTGTTGTACTGAAGGTTTTTTTGTCTGTATTTGCTGTATTGTGGTTCTTACTAGATCTAATTGGTGATATATGTTTTTTATGAAATTTAAGATATACCGTATTATTCTACTGTTACACTTTGGAACATTGTGGGGATTTATATGATTATATTTTATTGATATGGTTGATACATTTTATTGTATTTTCTTTTTTCTGTGAAGAGAACAAGTTTATTAATAAATTATTTTTTATAGTTTTTATAAATATTTTCATTTGTCTTGAGTATTTTTTTTTAGCGCTGTCTCCCTTTTAATTTATTTACCATGTGCATTTAAGCTGTCTATTCCTGCTAGACATACAACGTTTAAATGCAATGCTCTAATTTGATGGGGCAGACCCCAAATCCGGAACAGCTGGCAACCGCAGTTCAAAAATACTTTATGATGATTTGTATTTCTCTGGATGATACACTCATACACACTGCATATCTTAGAAATTAGGTATAATGACAGAGGAAAGAGTCCCTTCTCATTAGAAATGCTCGAGAGGCATGGATTCTAAGAATATAGTTAAATAGTCTTGTAAATGTTATATACACTGCCCATTGTATATGCACCCTTCCCTTTGACCTCTTCACTCCCTTATGTGTTTCTAACTTATTATGTAATCCCCCTCTATTCTCTGTACCTGGTGCTACATGAAGAGTTTTATATTGTACCCCATTTAATGTAACAGTTAATATTTGGACTGTTTAGAATGTGTGTAGGCCTCTTCTATTATATTTGTTTGATTATTTTGGAAGATTCCAAGTAGAGTGATTTCTAGGAACTTTCCCCAGATGTGTTCCTCAATCTCAAAAACAAAACCCACTCCAGCCTCACTCTAGCAAAGTCTTTCTCCCCTTTCAACCTCATAAATACAGTTTCTCCCACCCTGAATCTGCCTAGTAACAAGGAGCTATCCAATCCTGCACACAATTCAGTGATGTGCAGATCAGGTTCCCTGCAAAACATGTTTTCTTACCCTGTTCTTTAAACAAAGTGTAGTTATTTGAACTGGGTCATGTGTTAACTCCTTCCTGACATGTTGCTGAAACAAGGAAGTTAAACTAGAATGGGTTTAAAATGTGCAGTATTCCTAATGTGTATTCTTGCAGCACATGAACATCTATGAGACACTATATAATATCTTTATTTATTTAAAAGGGAACCATTCACCCAAACATTAGTTATACTGGGACTGTAGAGAATTAAACATGATCTATACATTGTGTTAGCAGAATTGCATGCAAATGCATAAATTATTTTACTTTCTTTTTTTAACAAATGTGTCTGTGATATCTCCTGTTTACTCACAAGCAACACCCATAGATACAAGTGTAATAGTTAAGAGGAGCGGGTTAAATAAATGGATACTTATGTATCTCCAAGCAGGATATTTGTAGCAGATGCCAGATAAATTGAAACTCCACCAAGAAGGTAGCGAGTCAGATAATGCTAGCAAGGCTGGTAGATATTTTATTGTAGATGGCAAATCCTATACTAACTGGTTTCCATGCATTCTATGGTTTTTGTGTCCAATCATGAGTTAAAGAGTATGTCTAGGCATCAACCTCTTGCTTACTATGCCTAGAAGAAAATGATCCATAACTTCCAGGGACCTTACATGTCTGAAGAATGGGCTGTCACTATTGGATGACCAGGTAGCCGACAACAACTCACTTACCAACTTCAAGGCTAAAAACAGTCCCCCCCCCCCCCCCCCCCCGCTCCATATCTGATGTATTAAGCACTGAGCATTTCACTAAACTGGTCACAGATGAATTGATTTTTTTTTTTAAAGATCTTGATTGGAATCACAAACTAGCCATATCCAAGAAAGGACCTAAGAGAAAATACAGAGATAGTGATAAAACCCTCAGAGAAGGGTGGAATCTTTGTAATTATGAACAAACCAGATTATGTAGCAATGAGATTGAAACACTTGCCTGATCTGACGGCATACTCCCCATTACTGGGAGATTCCACAATCAATTTCCTGACTGAACTAGATGTCCTACTTACTGCTCACTGCACTAACATGTGGTATAATAAGCAGTGATGAATTACAATTCATAAACATGGTGTATAGTAGACATGTGCAAAACTAACATTTTCGTTTCGTTTTCGTAGTGAAAATGTTATTTATTTCGTTCATTACTGCATTCGTTTCAGACGAAATTCGTTCATTATTTTCGTTTCGTTTTATTCGTTCGTTTTATAGAATACGTGAAGTACTATTGGCTTTTTATAAACCGAACGAGAGCCCCATTCATAAGAAATTCTTATGAATGGGGCTCTCGTTCGGTTCATAGAAAGGCAATAGTACTTCACGTTTTCTATAAGCCGAAAGTCTATAAACCGAAGGTCGTTCGGTTTATAGGCTTTCGGTTTATAGAATACGTGTAATACTATTGGCTTTCTATAAACCGAACGAGAGCCCCATTCATAAGAAATTCTTATGAATGGGGCTCTTGTTCGGTTCATAGAAAGGCAATAGTACTTCGGTTTATAGACTTTCGGTTTATAGAATACATGTAATTCTATGTATTCTATAAACCGAACGACCTTCGGTTTATAGACTTTCGGCTTATAGAAAACGTGTAGTACTATTGCCTTTCTATGAACCGAACGAGAGCCCCATTCATAAGAATTTCTTGTGAATGGGGCTCTCGTTCGGTTTATAGAAAGCCAATAGTATTACACGTATTCCATAAAACGAACGAACAAAACGAAAATAATGAACGAATTTCGTCTGAAACGAATGCAGTAATGAACGAAATTCGTTTTCGTCCAAAAATTTTAGTTTTGCACATGTCTAGTGTATAGCCACTTTTGCCTGTGGGTGGTCGTCCAGCCAAAGCAGCCATCCAATGCTATTGGCCTAGTTTAAAATCTGAACCCCTGTTGGATGGTGCTATGTCTAACGCAGCCTCCATCACAGAACACAGGATGAAAACATCTCCAGGATACTGTACACTGGTTCACAGCATGTACTCGAAAGAGCCAGTAGGTACATTGTTAACTCCAACCAAGGGTTGTATCTGATGTGGCGGCCGCAAAGCCTACAACCATGTCACACCATCTTAAACCTTCACCAGCACCAACTGAGGAGACACACATACAAATAACAAGTTCCTAAATCGTAAAAGTGCCTTTTAGTGTACCTGATTGTTTGTGAATGTGGAACACAGTAAATTGGAAGACAATCAGACAATTCCGTAGATGCATACTGGATCATGCCAACTGTGTCAACAGCAAATTTGAGACCCCTATCTCAAGACATATTACACATACTTTTTATTTTTGAATTAATGACACTACAAGCTACGCTACGTGATTATTTGAAAACTGTTTTAAAGAGTGTGTTGGTACCAGATCCATAAAAACAAAATGGCATCTATTCTAGTTGCCTATTTACTAGCTGAGGCATGAAGTCAGCATGTTCAAAAACTTCTCTCTGACTTATTACCAGTGCAGGTGTTGGGAACTACAAATTCCATGATGTCCAGTCAGCTTTATGGCCTACATCTGGCCTTAAATGTACTGCCAAAGTTAGCCATCACTGGTCTTGTTAATTGCAATCACCTTTGATTAAGCCTTCATTCAGATATACAAGCATTTCAGATTGCAATAAAAACTTGACATTGAGGTGTTAATTTTTATATTCACTAAATAGTGAGTTAACAGGACACTGTTACCACACAGTAGGTGTGCAGGTATTGAAAAAGATACTGGCATCTTTGCTTTTAACATTGATACAAATACTGCTATTTTCAGGCACAAGTTGTAAAAACCTTATCTGTTCCTTGGCGCACTTCTCACCGCATTTGTCGCAAACTAACTCACTTAACCCAGTGCAGCTACAGTCTATGTCCCGCGACACCATCATTCCGGAGTCCGGAAACCAACAAAATGGCTACGTGGCACCCAATGCGCATGCGCAAATGACAACACTGACAAATCCCAGTGTAACACTGCTCAGTGATTGGTTACACCCCCCTGGCTGGCGATTAGCACCAGTTTTGTATTTAAACCCCTCACTAACTGTCTAGAATTGCTTGTAATAGGTCCTTCGGTGCCTGTTATTAGTTCTCTGGTGATTCTTGTGATTCTGATTCCTGTGTTCCTGACCCAGCTTGCCTGACTACTCTTGATCCTTACTCTAGTGTATCAGACCCTCGGCTTCCCCTTGAATATCCTGTCTTCTGTTATCCAGACATTGGCTTCTACTCTGATTCCTGCAATTGGTGTCTCAGTTCCAGAGGCTGTGTGTTCAGCAATCCAAGTCCTCAGAACCAGTGTCTGTATGTATCCAGTTTTCCAGAACCATTACAGTTATATATTCTATCATCCTGAACCTCAGTTGATGTGTTTCCATGTGTTTTATGAGATGCTATTATTTAACAATCCATGATACATGTCCTGCTTTGTCAGTTCTATTTTTCTGTGATTATGCCATGTGGATTAAGCAGAAATTTCCTTAATAGGGAATCCCCAGCTCGTCAAAAAGTCATGAACTGGAAGTGACCTACCCACAACTTATGCATTACCACATTATTATCATTCATAATTGTTATTTTTAGTAGGTGCTAGTTATTTGCATTTAAAACTTGTGCTGCCACCTTGGAATATCATTAGCTTTGACAAGCTATTAAATACTGCAGGGTACACCTGTGTTGCTGTCCAGACCAAGACCTTATGTCCACTATTGTGCATTCCATGGGTTATACTGTCCTGCCTCCATTACCCACCAGAAAACAAAACAAATGATGCTTGAAGCACAGTGAAGTCTCTGTAGGGTGCACTTAAGCAAATCACGTTTCCTCAACCTGGTAGCATTGCTTGCCAGCACCAACATCCTAACTTCCTTCCAGAGATATGGCTGCTCACATGCTGATTTTTGCATAATTAATGCTTTGCTCTTCTTTTACTTCTTGCACTTTATTACCTATGCATATCTATATTTATTTACATGTATTACAACAGATAGATGCTTTTGCAATGCTCAACTGATGACAGAGTCCCTTTAATGTTTTTTTGGCACCAATTTAGCTGTACATTGTGTAGGGACAAACCTGACGAGTTCTCCTGCTAACATAAAACAGGTTTGTGCCTGCTCAATGTATAGCTAAATCAATGAGATAGAATGTTCATTTCACAACTCCCTTGTAACTCACTTTTTAGTGAATAGCCCTGTTGACTTACTTGAAAAAGTAAAGCAACGTACTTGCTATTGCTCATGCTGTGCAACATCTTCCCTTGTGATGTCATCAATGGACAAGATCAAGGAAAGAGTTCATCTTCACAAAGGGCAGCAGATTGTTTGTTATGTTGAAAAGGACATGCTTAGTAGGGAACAGAGGAGGATAAATATTATACTTGGAACTTGAAGTTAAGGAATTGAGCAAGTGGTTTATGAAAAAAACAACAACTCTACATGCATGTCACAGGCTGGACCTTTATAAGACCTCTGTATTAGGCTTTGTAAAATAATTCAGAGCTCTGTAATATCATGAGCTCATATCCCTCAGTACTTTGGTCAGTCAGTCTTAAAAAATACGAGTCAAGTAAAGCAAAACTAAGGAGTCAAGAACCCATTTTTGTTATCTACAATGATTCCTAAATCCTTTTCGTAAAACTATTAACGAAAAGGATTTAGGAATCATTGTAGATAACAAACTTGGCAACAGTGCCCAATGCCAGTCAGCAGCTGCAAGGGCCAATAAGATATTGGCATGTATAAAACGAGGTATAGATTCACGGGAGGAGGACATCATCTTGCCTCTTTACAAATCAATGGTAAGACCTCACCTTGAATATGCAGTACAATTCTGGGCACCAGTCCTTAAAAAGGATATTAAGGAACTAGAAAAAGTGCAAAGGAGAGCTACAAAATTAATAAGGGGATTGGAGGATCTTAGTTATGAAGAGAGACTTAAAAAATTGCATTTATTTACTTTAGAAAAAAGGCGTCTTAGAGGGGATATGATAACATTATATAAATATGTGCAGGGCCAATATAAGGAGCTCTCCAGGGACCTGTTCATTAATAGAAATGTACAAAGAACAAGAGGTCACCCCCTGAGACTGGAAGAGTAAAGATTTCATAGGCAGCAAAGGAAGGGATTCTTTACGGTAAGGACAATAAAATTATGGAACTCACTGCCAAGAGAGGTAGTGCTATCAACCACAATAGATGCATTTAAAAATGGTCTGGATGATTTTTTAGAAAAGCAGAACATACAGGGGTATTAATAATAGAATGAGCATTAATAATAGAGCTTTTTGATCCAAGGAGAAATCTGATTGCCCTTTTGGAGTCAAGAAGGAATTTTTTTCCCCCTAGGAGGCAACATTCGAAAAAGCTTCCTTAGGGTTTTTTTTTGCCTTCTTTTGGATCAAAACGCAGAAATGATAGGTAGAAGGGTTGAACTTGATGGACTTTTCTCTTTTTTCAACCTAAATTACTATGTTACTATGTTACTATTTGTTTCCCAACAGATTGCAAGATAGACAAAAAAAAACAGGTATATTTCCTCCTAGAGCAATAATACAGGTTCTTTAGTTAAGTATACAACTTGTTATTTATGCTTTTCGTTTACATGTGCTCATTAAACATTTACTATATCATTTTAATACGCTGTGATGTGATTGCTACTCATTAATGGGTTGTTATTAAGCGCTTTCTAGAAAGTACTTGTAGCTCTAATTTCATTTTTTCATTGATATTTATGCTCCTCAACAAGCATTTTGAATAAATGATGACTTGCAATTCCATCCTGGAATAGAAAAGTGGATTACTTGGAAAGCAAGTTAAAGAAACATGCAACATGTGTACTGTTTACATAATGTATTGTATATTGAGCTTCTCTGACATTCTGCATGTTTCCTTATAATGGAACATTGTATCAGATCAAAATTACCTGCAAATTCCCCTAAATTGAGCAACTTCAGACCCTCATGTATTGATTGAGTCCGAAGTTGGTATAAATCCATGAATGCTATTATCGCCTTTAATCGTGTGCAACTACAGAGTATACCAAAAGTGTTGCTCTCTATATACTTATTTGTAAAGTTAGTGCTATGGCTTGTTACATCCAGGAGACGAGGGATGCTGTAGCTAGGGTCACACATTTGATTCCCAATTAGGTCAAGGTAATACTTCATCCTTGGGAGGTTGGTAAAATGAGTTGGGTAATGAATGATAATATCAAGTATCGTCTATCAATGTCATTGCATCTCAGAGATTGTGATAAAAAGGAGTGTTTTAAGGCCCATCTGGGTGAAAAGTGCTATAAAAAAATCTGTTTATTAGTATTATCTTCACTCTGTGTTTCGTCGTTTGATACGATACATATGTGTACAAAAATGCTTCACATTTTCCATGAACAGAGACACCTGTATCTGTATACTAGTCTGCAGGAGAAAATGTTCAGATACATTTGGTCCTGCATGTTACAGAATGGAGATGAATGAGTTAATGGGGATTCCTTTAGACACTTCTGCACTAGGAAATGAGAGCCAATTGCAGACTATCAAGACAGGAGGAGGGAGGCAGAGAAGCCAATGGAAAGGAAAATGCTGCAGCTAGCCGGAAAGAACACTGTCAAGAAGATACAAGGAAAATCCTATGTGCTTGTGGGAAATGTTTTTTTGGGAAGGTCCAGCCCTGACCGGTTCTGGCTAGTTCCTCACAACCTCAAAGAGTTGTTTTTCCTCTGATAGGGCACCCCTGCTGTTGTGTACCAGCACCTTATGTTAGGGAGGGGGAAAGGACCTTTCACCCGGTTTCTCAGAGAATGTAGAGCTGGAAAACAACATGTATTCAAGGAAAGGACTGTCTGTAATTATTATCTGATGGTCACACACAGACAGCACGATGGCTCTCTGTAATGTTGTTACAACACGATTTATTGTACTAGCCTCTGGCACTAAAACTGCTATAGAATAAATGTCCCAGTATGTGTTGGGTGAGCAGACAAGACAAGGCAAGCCTCTGGCACTCCAGTTGCATGCATCAATCCATTGCATGTATCATGTGAGCAAAGGAACACAATTATATGGGACTTCAGCAGCTGTAGAACATAACATAGTTGCCAACATCGGCCATGTTTCCAGGGACACATATTTGTTCCACATGCTGCAGAAAGATCATGCAAAGTGCAGCCTGGCAGTATGTAGGATGGATATACACACAGGCACAATCCAATTAATTAATCAGGGTGGAGATCTCATAGAACCTACCATGATTAATTAATTGTATTGTGTCTGTGTGTATATCCATCCTACATACTGCCGGGCTGCACTTTGCATGCTCTGTCTGCAGCATGTGGAACAAATATGTGTCCCTGGAAATATGGCCAATGTTGGCAACTATGAGATAACTCATTAACAGCATTCCTAGCACAATATCTCCTGCAAACTATAACTCCCAGCACTCCCATCCAGTGATAGGCAAATCTCTGTAACTTCACCTGTTGTAATCTATAACTTGCAAACTGCACTGGGTGACCCCAGTTAGTTATGGCTGTGGTAATTTAGCTCTCAGCAGTATATGAGCAAAGCTATGTAAGTGTAGGATACTCCAGCTTCTTTGTACTACAGCTACCAGCATGCATTGCAGTAACACGCACACACCACACTGACACTCCAGCTGCTCTAAACTGCAACTGCAGCTCTCATTGTTCATTATGAGATAGAGATAAGCATTCTATTTGACTTGCTAGCTGATAACGAAATCTACCAGTATATACTGATAACATTGGGCATTTAGCCCATTTGTTACATTATGGGGCAGGGGTTAATGTTGAGTGCAGTTGCTGTGGAAAGAAATGGGAATCAATAGCAGCACAGGTGTAGGGTAAATTGGCTGTGCAATGCTGGGGGTTGTGGTGATGGGAACTCACCTGCATTTAGGTGATTGTCAGTAAACTTGAGTTGCATAATGAAGAACATCCATTTTCAAAACTTCCCACCCACCCTTCCCCATCTCTTTTGCTACATTTTTTTTCCCATGCATTTCATTATATAAAACCTCATTAAATAACCACAGCCATACAGTAATCTGTGTTATTTATTGATGTGTTTTTATATTTGTTCGTCCCTTGCACCACTCATGTGTGAGCAGAGGTAGACATTCTATCTGGCATTCTAGCACTGAGTCACCAGAAATAGGAAAGATTCTCCTGACCTAAGACTGCCAGATTTCTAAATAGTTTTCCCCAGCTGACCCCAAGCTTGTTTACTTCTGCTCACAGAAAACAGCCAAATCAGTCCTCTACCGCCAACGTATTTTCATTGCTTCCTAACGGTGTGCAATACATTTGACACCTGCAGCTTAATGTAACAACGATATGGATTTCCTGTTTCTGTAAGTGACGTGTGACATTTCTAGCAGTGCGTAAACTCCATTTGCCATGGATATTTAAATTCCCTGTCCCAAATGAATCATTCCTTTTTTCCAAGGATTGGTCTGCAAGTCATATTCTAATTTAGGGAGAGGCAGAGAGGGGAACGAATAACCCTTAAATTGCAAGGGTGAATAATATCATGTTTATCACAGGGTAGATTTTAGGGTTGTACCTGCGTCATACCATTTTTTTTATTATCCTTAATGTCAATAAGCCACACCAAATTTGATTTGGCAGATATACAACTCTCGATTAGAGAGATCCTTTCATTTACCATTGCGGATGCCAAGAAAGTAATAGTTTGAGCCAGGGAAGTAGAGGCCTACTTAGCTACTGCCATGTCACCAACTGATTCTGACTGTGAATTAGAAGCCATGCAGTTTTTTCGTCTCTGGTGATGTGCTTGTGGTACTCAGAAATATTTTTACACAGGCCGAAAGAAGTACAAAATCCATGTGTAAATTGTTGTAATATACATAGAGAAAACATACTGGTCAAGGCAAACTGGAGCTATTGTGGGGCAGAGTACTATGAGGAGCATGAACTAAAAAAAACACAAACATATTTTATGTGCTAAACTATTTTTGCTCCTTTTGCAATATACTAAATATTTAACACACGGGCAATTTAACACAACAGGCAAGTTTGCAAAATATGTTTTCAACCTTTTTTCATAGCACTTGCTAAAAGCTAGTGTCATTTTCACATGCAAAATAGTCTTTAGCACACGTAAATATAACTAAAGCACACTAACTAAAAATAAACGTAAGAGGCGCAAATTGGGGAGAAAAATGCAAAATGTTACAAATATTCGGAAATTGCTCCTTACTCATGTTTTACCTATTTTTTTTTCCTCCACTGCACTTGTACACTAGCACATGAACCCCTAAATGTGGAGCTGAAACATTGGTTTCATGTTAACTTGTTCCAAATGTAAAACTTTGCCTCAGAAAACTCTAGTTTTACTTTGATAAATATTGTCAGTCATTAGCAAATCACGATACATGCTTTGGATTCTATATGTGAGGTCACTGTCCAAGCTGCTATTATTTTACATCTTCCATATTCTTCAGTTAGACACTGAAGTGGGGGATTATGGGAGCTACAATGGCCAAACAGGGGGAATGCTGCAGTCAGGCAGTTTTGGAAAATATTATGTAATCAAGCATGCTGGCCAACACTGATGCTGTAATTCATGCAACCACATTATGTCTTAGTTTCATGACATCAGGGAAGAAAAATGCCAACAGTGTTTATACTTCTAATGAATAAAAAAAATGATGAAAACCAAATCTATACAATGTGTCTGCGGGTTTTCCTGTTTATGACATCTCCTCTGGACTGATATGCAAATGACCTACTTTCAGAGGTAAATGTGTATTTTGCATATCAAGCTACAAGGTGAACATTTAAAACACATTTTTCTCTTAATTTATGCATTTATGTGCAGTTCTGGTAACACAATGTACAGATATTCTTTTATTCTCTATATTTACAGAATAAGCCAAATTTAGTTTCTTTCATGTTTTATGTTTGGATCCTACAAGTCAGAGGTAATTTGGATCAATTCCACCCAGCATTTTTAACTTGCTTTCCCCTTACTAAACAAACCTGGATATTGGCAAGGAACATTTTTTTCCCCCCTAAATTAAAGTGCATGTCTCCTTTAATACGTGTTAGAAATAAACTATTGGAATCTATGGCCTCCCAAAGAATTAACGGAAAGTACACACAAAAAAGAAGTTGTTTATGAATAATTTTTCAATGATCACTGACTTGTTAATAGATGAAACAAAGAAGGTTGAACATGATAGTTGTCTGTGAAATGCTGAGCATCTTGCATTGCTAGAGTAATTTAAATAATGCATTGCTTGTACTGGTACCAGGTGAGCAGAATGGGGAAGTTCTGTGTAATATAAAAAAAAAAAATTAAAAAATCATCTAACACTGGTATTCAGTCCTATAATCATGAAATAGACCTTTTCAACAATTGATATTTGATAGTGGTTTAATTGAAAAATGGCCTAAACTAAGAATCAAAATATACCTAAAATAATTAATGAAGTTGAACTAATATGTGTCTGTTAATGTTAAACATTGTTTATACTGTGCATGTTGAGAATAACAATTCTACAAAATGATCTATACATTGTGTTACCAGAATTGCAAGAAAATGCATAGGATAAGAAATACATGCTTTAAATACATATTTGCTGTATTCTACTTATCACTTTGTGACCTGAAATGCAAATGACACATTTCCCATTGAAAATTAGTTGATTTGCCTATCAAACCACAGGTGATGTCATAAGCTGTAGATGCCAAGAACACATTTATCTCCTTATTGGCATGACTTTTTGGTCGTGTCTTACCCTTGGTAACATGGGCTGTTTTAAAATTTCTGCGGTGTTTGTGTTTAGCTGCAATTTTGTTCTTTCTCATTTAATGTTTTCTTAAGATACCATTATCTTCATTATATCATAGGATTATGTAACATAATTTACAATAAAACATAAAATAATAAAACATTATATCTAACTTTTACATGAACAATTGTTTACACATCTACAAACACAAATAAATATACATGATAAATAAATTTTTATCTTTGTCCCGAGTTTAAAAATAGTCCATGTTTACATGTTGTCCTGTTATTTTTTGCAAGGACAATAATGGAAAGTAAAATTTTTTGTTTTCTAACCATATTCTTCTACATTGACCCTCTCCTTTGGACCTTAATCTAACCCCAACACTAATGTTAATACTAACTCTATGCTAAACCTAACCCTATATTTATGGCTAATTTAGCCTTTTTTATTTTATCTCCAATATGGCGCCTGTGTTCACTGCTTGGAGAGATCATGGGTGAATTTGGCAATGGGTTTAGGTGTGGTGTAATGCCTCCACATTAAGGCATAACAGAAATATTGATCGCTAACACTGTTCATTCCACCGCAGGCATGCCATGCATGCACGTCGACAACAGAATTTCAGCCTGGCACATGTATGTCGCTAAAAAGGGTTATGAGAAATATTTCTCTTACTTTATGTATTTGCATTCAGTTCTGCTAACACAATGTATAGGTCATTTTTCATAATTGTTTATTCACAGTATACACAATGTTTTGGTTGACAGAGCCCCTTTAAGAGAGTTTGACCCCTATGGATTGTATCATTATATTTAGTGTCCATTGCATATGTTATGTTATACAGTAGTTGTGTTTTCTTAGTTCTGGATATTCTCTAATACAAAAAAAGCCTGTAACGACAACATGGTACAAACAAAATTTTCCATGCATGATTAAATTGTCACTAATGCCTTAAAGGTTTATTACAGGTAAAACAGGTCTATTCTAACATACCTCAAAACACTTTTTTTTATATATTAAAAAAAATGCGACTGTTTTGAATGTTATAATACATTCCCTCTTCAGCAGTACTGTCTTCATGGAGATGGAGCTGCCATCTTATACACTCTTCGGTTGGATTAACACTGATCAGGCTGAAGGGAGGTGGAGGCTTGTTTGCGCTCACTGTGCTTAGAACTCTAAGCCCTGCATGTCTCCCAGCTTCTTCCAGAGGGAAAGTGTAAGTGCTACTGTGCATCCGCATTAGCCCTGTCACTAAAACTGACAGCGCTTGTGCATACCACCCAACTGTCCTGCATTACGGGTGACAATCTTGAATTGATACAGCAATCCCACTATCCCGTTTTTCATCTCTGGTGTTCTGGACATGAATACTGCACATGCGCAGAAGGATTGTCAGATTGAATGACAGCGCTACCGCACATGCGCAGCACTCAGGGGCAGGGAAGTGCCCCCCTTTATTACTCCTCAGCCAGTAATCTATTAAGTGGATTCTCAGCATCACTTTTACTGCTGGTATACTTGCTCCACTGTCAGGGCACATGCACTAAAGGAGTAAAAATGTATTGTGGTAGAAAAACATTTTGTAGTCTGTATAAACACTACTATTGGCGTGGGTGCCCGTATCAGTATAATTGCAGAAGAAACATCGTACAGATCCCTGGACATAATGAATGAAAATTTGTGTTTGGTATATGGTACCATTAAAACTATTTAGGCTGGCTGTGCAATTAAGAAGGGTGAAATCTAAGTGGCAGTGCTGCTGGGTCTTTTTCTTTTGCAACCTTTTAAGGTGACTCACAGCATAGGGCGTATGTGTTTACATTATGATAAAGTGCCGTGCTCTACATGGCACCAATTGGCAATGCAGAGGACAGAGCTCCAAGCAATGTGAGCTGGTGATGCAGATATTACTCTGAGACTTGGCGTACGTTTATTGAGCACCACACACTTTTGTTGTTTTTTTTTTCCAGTGGAAGCTATAATACATTGTAACAGATTACAGACCAGTTTAGCAGTGGTTCTCAACCTGTTTAACCTTAGGACCCACATTTGTCCTTGATCATTAAGTCAAGACCCAAATTTAATTTCCGGAACATTTGAATTTATTGCACAAATCAATTTGTATATACATATATATGCATTCTGCAACGCACAAAACAAAAAAACAAAAAAAAAACAGGGCTTCTTCACAAAATTAATAGTGCAATAATTGCAGTGCAAGTGAAAATGAAAGTGTTATTGAGTTAAAAGTACCATAAAAATAAAAAGCCATTGAAACATCTGAGACGAATTAGAACTAATGGGAAAGCTGGGGATCCTTTTTGCTCCTGATAAATGTCTCAAAGTCTTGGCTGATGGTAGACAAAGCAACTCTGAGGTTGTGTTCAATGTCCATTCTGTTCCTATATTTTATCTTCAGATGAAGCAGAGCTGAGAAGCCTCTGTCACAAAGGATACACACTCACTGCATTGTATCTGCCACATCGAGCCCAGACGGCACTTGAGAAATCTCAGGCACGTTTTGTATCCCTAAAAGTAAATGGTGAAGCCTCTGCTGTTTTCTAATACTAGGGAGATTACCAGAAGAGATATCAGCGGCACTATTGAGACAACGCCTTCCTTGGCGGCTTTTCAGCTTCAGACAGTGATCACAGTGTGCATCTTTATCTCATCGTTCCTGATCCCAATCAAAAGTTGGACTGTTTGACGAATTTGAAGCAGACTTCCGTGACCCACTCCACACCAGCTCGCTACCCATTTTTGGGTCAGGACCTAAACCAATTGAGCACCACTGCAGCATATCATGCTAGAATATGATGTAAACTGCTCAGTCTCACATTCCATCAGTTCTATATATTTGTTAGTGTTTTACAAGTCAAGTGGCTACATTGCTTCCTCTAATCCAACAATCATGACAATTAACACTAATGCGTTGACTTCTTTGCTGCTTCGATAGAATTTCTACTTAGAAGCGAGTTCTGGTGTTTTTAACTATTTGGAGCCTTTAGTGACCTCCATGTAATCTCTGCACTTTCTATTAGGTGAATGTTTCCAATGGACTGCAGTCTCTAGTATCCCAGCATATGAAAGCAAGTATCCCAGCATATGTACGCCTTTCTCCTATGATCCCTTTTGAATGACCAGCCCATTCTTGTCATCTAATCCACATCTTACATTAACGTCAGTTGCACGTGACTTACTTGGTATAACTGGTAACTTGCCAGGCTGCAGCTGTTTGATAGGCATGCAGGTCATATTCTTACATTACAGGCAGGGAAAGTAATGACCCAGTGACTCACCACTCAGTTCTGCTTACTCTCAGTGTCCAATTATCAGTACCCTTTATCCTACCACCTGGGATGATCCTACCACCTGGGATGACCTTTTCCCTGCCCCAGATGACAGAGGTATTGTCCAGGCCTCTTTCCCACTGATGTCCCCAGGTCTGCTGACCAGTCTCAAATGTGTCAACCTACAACTTGCTTTTCTACCTGTCTTATGGCCAGATGAAAAGTTACTTTCCCACCAATATTCCCGGGTCTGCTGTACTTTGTTCCCTCGGCAGGCAACTACTTATTATTGAATTAGCCCTAAATATGCAAGACATGAGATATCTAGTGGCCACCCTTCAAGTCAGTAGTACACCAAGAAATGTATTTGGTGTTCATTACCAGTGAAATGACCCAGTGGCATTATATAAGGTTCCCTCGTGTGCCCCCACAATTGAAATGGGGGAAGGACTGAGAAAGGAGGAAGGAAATTAAAAACAAGAAATGCTTTTTTTTTTCAATAACATTTTATTACATATGTAAAATGTATAATATAATATTAAAACATTCATATAAGTATAGATGCTACCATTTATCTATCTATCTATCTATCTATCTATCTATCTATCTATCTATCTAGCTATCTGCATTTAAATGTATGCATATATATCAATATAAATATATGAATGTGTGTATATATAGGTATGTGATATATACGTGTGTATATATAATATGTATATGTGTATATATAATATGTTTATGTGTATATATAATATGTATATGTGTATATATAATATGTTTATGTGTATCCATATTATATATATATATATATATATATATATATATATATATATATATATATATAGAGTTAGTGTTTTATAATTGCCCTCCTAATTTTGTCCCTGGCACTGCCTTTACCCCTCCCTAAATTTGTTGCTGGAGATGCTACTCAGCATGCTTGTGCATCCTAAGATTATTACCTACATAGCACAGTTGTATTAAGTGTAGGTGGAGGAGCAATGTTTTGTTAGATGGATCAGACAACCTGCTTTATCAATGGATATCATTTGGAGTTTAAGGATTTCAGTGCGTATCTTTGCAGCTCTCAGACTGTTGGCTTATAAAGACAGTGAAAGCATGTTCAGTAGCAGCAGCAAACGAAGGGAGTCTGACAGGAAACAAAATATGCTACAACATGCCAAAAAGTTTTGGAGACCATGACACAATATTAGTAATTTCTTCTAGTCAGAACATTTCATCCACTCCAGGACCATGAAATGGAATTAGTCTACACAATAAAGAGAGAAGTGCAGGGAACTGAGATGGAAATTTCAAACTTACGGCCAAAGGAGCCGAGTTGAAAAAATGACCCAATGCAGCTGAATGGCAGAATCTTTCCAGCTGAACTACTTTGGCCTTAAGTTTGAAATTCCAAACTACCGTATTTGCTCGAATATAAGACAACCCTGAATTTAAGATGACCCCCCACCAAACGTTGGATATTATTTTAAGGGACAAAAGAGAAAGTCTGAATATGACACTACCCTAAAATACCCTTGTAAATATTCACATGTAAACAGTTTTTTCATATTTAATAAAATGATGATGAAAATGCATTTCTTATTTGCCAATCTGCACCCTAGCCAGTGCATCCCCCCACTTGTTCATCTACCCCAGACTTAGCCAATGCATCCCACACAGCCATCTGTCCCCAATCTTAGCTAATGTATACCCCACAGAACCATCTGCCCCCCATACTTACCCAATAATGCCCCCTCCCTCACCAAATGCTTCTGCCCCCTCCCACCCCAGACGGCTTCCACTGTCCCGTGTGGCTAATGGGGGCAGCTGATGGATGCCCGCACGATGCGTGCAGTCATCCTCCAATGCTGCCCAACATTTCCGTCTTCTATGACGGACTGCCAAACGGTCAGGTTACCTCCCCGGCTTCCGTCATAGAAGTTCCGAATGACGTGCCGGGCAGCATCGGAGGATGTCTGCACATACCGTGCAGATATCCACTGGAAGCCCCAATCTCTCTGGTGCCTAGTGGGGGCAGCTGGTGGAAGTCTGCGCGATGCTCACAGACATCCTCCCATGCTGCCCGACACTTCCGCCTTCTATGATGGACCACCGGAAAATCAGGTGACCTCTCAGCTTCCGTCATAGAAGTCCCACCTGTGCCATAGTTAATGCCATAAGCAGGAGAATCCACGGACACATTTAAAACACATTTTTCTCCTAATTTAAGCATTCGCTTGAAGTTTTGCCAATACGATGTATAGATCATTTTCAATATTTTTTATGCTCTACATGCACAGAAAAAACAGTGTTCCGGTGATACAGTGCCTTTAATGATTCTCTCAACCACAAAGATAACAGCTTTCTGACTGGTACCCATAGTCAGTGATTGACAGCTATGTTTCCTTAAAGGAGTAGCCAAATGGGTTCTTTAATGGAACAAATAATAATGCATTTAATGGCAATTATTTTGTTAAACTAGTTTGTCTAAGCACTGAGAATATATACACTAAGCAGTTAACTGGTGAACTGGCAAGGGAATTGCAAATATAAAGCCAGTATCCTTGTCTAATTAGTGAATTGACTTCACCTTGTAATACCTAGCTCCACACCTTTTGCTACCATGGATACATTAGCTTGAGGCGTGTAGAGGGCTTGGTTCTGGTTAACTCATGTCTGCTCATGTCTGCTCTCATCTCGTATATTGAGGCCTATATACACTCTATGACCAATCTACCTGCATGTCTGGGTTTATTAACCCTTTAAGGACCAGGGATTTTCCTGGGCCAAGGACCAGAGCGTTTTTCAATTTTTAATACGCGGTTTTTGAAACATAATTTTCCTCTCTCTCATTTTTAACGTACACATACAAGTTATATGTTGTTTTTTAAAGGACAGTTAGAGCTTTCTTTTGATACCCTATACATAAAAATGATTTACATTTTAGTATTAAAAAATTAATATAAAAGAGGAAATCTTTGAGGAAAAAAAAGTTTTTCCCCATTATTTTCCCAGTAATAACCTACATAACTAGTGCAACACTAACCCACTTATCCCCCCTAATTAACTAACTAATAAAAAAGAAAAATATTGGTTCCCAAACCCCCCCATAACAAAAAAGACAGAAAAAAACTCTGAAGAGTGCAATGTCAGATCAGTAAAAATCATGCAACAGGCATGCAGGGGTTAAATTGTATTAAATAAATATATTAAAATTACCTTTATTTATTAAAAAAAACTTTATAAATTGTAAAAATAAAAAAATCTGTTAAAAAAAAACTAAATGAGGGCCATAAAGTGGAAGGAAACTGATCACAGTTATAAACTGTGATCAGCAATGAAAGGGTTAATTTTTTTTTAATTTTTTTTTTTACCTTTGTATTTAATTAATGTATTTTTACTTACAGGTCACTCTCTGTGCTTCACTATAAGATTGTGAAGCACAGAGAGTGAATTAGAGGCAAAGTCAGTGTGTGAACACACTGACTTTGCATCTAATTTGCATGTGATCGCGGTGATCACTCAATCACTACGATCACATGCCCGGAAATCGACCGATCGGGTCCAGGAGCTTTGCCTCGGGTGCGAGGCTTAGTCCTGGACCCGTTGCAGACTAGCTGGCGGTGCCCACGGAGCGCACCGCTGGCTAGACTGCATGACGAGTTAACTCGTCATAAGGTCGCTAACGCGGCGGCTCTTATGACGAGTTAACTCGTCATAAGGACGGGAAGGGGTTAAGTGAATGCAGGACATAATAATAATAACAAAGTAATTTGCCAGGAAGGTTATTTGAAATATTCTTTCCTTACCTAAAATGCCCAGAGGATGTTACTATTAACTATTAAAATAAGTCGGCTTTAATTGAATGATTGCAAGTATAGACATTTTAAATAGAACTGCTTTAATGAAAGACTACAAACCTTATTAAGTCATCCTTGCTCTGTACAGCTCAATCAGGAGGCAGACATCCTGCTTAGAATCTTGGGTCAGATGGGTACGATGAAGAAAGATATGACCCAATATTTCCACTCCTGAGTGCTATACAAGCAGAGAGGGCTCAAGATGTGCTTTATTTATATAATTTCATTGAAGCATATCTATTTAAAATGCTGATATTTCATGTAAACTTTCAATTAAATAGATCCTTAGTTTTTCCCAATAGTTGGGATCAATGTCATGAAAAATAGAGTTTTCTGTTTATTTAGGAGGTTGTGCCGATGTATTTTGTTCAAGATATATAAAATTCATTTGTGTCCTTTGTCAAACATTGCAGTCTGCTACTGAATATACTACATGATGGGCAGAAAATAAATTGCTTAAGAGAAAATACACTGGGGGTCTATCAATGTTCTGAGAAATGTAATATCATAGACTGTAATCAGGGTCACTTTAAGACCCTAGTGGGCCCTGGCCAAACTCTTTAGCAGTGGGCCCCCCTCTACCCAATTTCTACCTCGTAATGTAAAAAACTGTATGTAAATGTAAACTTTTTAATATTATATGCAACTATTTACATATCACAAAATGTAATAAAAATGTGATTGAAAAATTTGATTCCCTCCCCCTTTTTCTGCACCCACATTGCACCTAAAGGACTTAACACAACACAATACAGTATCCACAGCACTTTACATACACTTATATTGCATCCACAGCACTTGACTTGCACTCATAGTGTGCTAGACATGTGCAAAACTAAAATTTTCGTTTTCGTCCATTCGGACGAAAATGTTATTTATTTCGTCTAAAACGAATTTTGTTCATTAGTGCATTCGTTTCGGACGAAATTCGTTCATTATTTTCGTTTCGTTTTATTCGTTCGTTTTATAGAATACGTGTAATACTATTGGCTTTCTATAAACCGAACGAGAGCCCCATTCATAAGAAATTCTTATGAATGGGGCTCTCGTTCGGTTCATAGAAAGGCAATAGTACTACATGTTTTCTATAAGCCGAAAGTCTATAAACCGAAGGTCGTTCGGTTTATAGATTTTCGGTTTATAGAATACATGTAATTCTATGTATTCTATAAACCGAAAGTCTATAAACCAAACGACTTCGGTTTATAGACTTTCGGCTTATAGTAAACGTACAGTAGTAGTGCCTTTCTATGAACCCATTCATAAGAATTATGAATGGGTTCATAGAAAGGCACTACTACTGTTCGTTTTCTATAAGCCGAAAGTCTATAAACCGAAAGTTCGGTTTATAGGCTGTCGGCTTATGGAATACATGTAATCCTATTGCTATTCTACAAACCAAATGTTCGGTTTATAGAATAGCAATAGGATTACATGTATTACATAAGCCGACAGCCTATAAACCGAACGTTCGGTATATAGGCTGTCGGCATTTCACTACACGGAGACAGAGTCTCCATTCATAAATTTATGTCTATAGTGTACCCACATGATTTGGCATGCCGTAGTGTCAATTTGCCCCACAGAACATACCACAGTGTCACCTTGCCTCACAAAACTGGCTCTGCAGGACATGCCACAGTGTCACTTTGACAAATAAAAAGAGCCACAGTCATGTACCAATTAACATGCCATAATCAGTTTCCCATTAACATATCCAACAGCCAGTTTGCCTATTAAAATATGCCACAGTTTGGGACGTTTGAGGGGAGCTCAATAGGGAAATAGTCAAGCCTTCTTTTTCTGGGGTTCTGTGTCACCTTCTTATATTTCTTTGCTTGTCTGTTTTCCCCTTCCTGCCTTCCTCCACTTTTGTTCTGTCTCCTTAGTGTGGTTTTCCTTTTTTTTTTTTTATAGGTATAGATATTTAAGTTCTTTAAGCAATTGACAGACAGGTAGATATGTTTCTGTGCGTTGCTCGGGTGTTTTGTGTTTTATTTGTTCTCGGATTTGTTGCTCTGCTTATATTTGTAATTCTGTCCTTTTCTCTAAAAGGGATATCATATCATTCTCTATGTCCATCTGATCTCACTGGTTTGGTGCTTTAAACTTCCCCTATGTTCAGATTGAGTTTTACGGATTTAAGTTAATGTGAGCCTTTACTTTGGTTCTTACTGCAGCGTTCCGATTTGACCAGCCTTTTGTCCAGTTTAATTTCTTTCACATTTAGCAATTTTAAAATGCAATTTACACTCTTCTTTCCAATTTTGCCTGCCCCTTCAGACCTCCACCTGATCTTAGACAGCATTTCAAGCTCTCTCTGCATTGTCACACCTATTGCGGCTAATCGACTAACTCACGGTTTTGGAGATCAGAGTCTTGTTTGCCTGAGTCCCTTTGCCTCGCTGTAGCAACATTTTTACCCATCTAGGTGGGTTTCTTCTATCCCACCAGTGTGTTTACCTTTCCAGGGGACTCTTCATGCGGCTTTGAGTCTGGTTTGGTCTGTCGGGCTGCACTGTATATTCAGGTTCGGGCTAGCGTTCTCTTGAGGACGGTTCTCTGCATTCCATCTCCCAGTGACTCTCCAGCCCTCCGCCCTCTCAGCATCTTACGTCATTCCCGGCCAATTTTGCCCATTACTATGCCACTGTTATTTTGTCCATTAATATGCCACAGTCAATTTGCCCATTAATATGCACTGCTAATTTGTCCATTCATTTGCCACTGTTATTTTGCCAGTTAATATGCCACAGCCAAATTGCCCATTAATTTGCCCCTGTTAGTTTGCCCATTAATATGCCATAGCCAGTTTTCCTATTGCTATGCCACAGCAAGTATGCCCATTAATATGCAACTTTTCATTTGCCCATTAATATGCCACAGCCATTGTGCCCATTAATATGCCACAGTCAATTTGTCCATTTTTATGCCACAGCCAGTATGCCCATTATTATGCCATAGCCAGTATGTCCATTAATATTCCACTGTTCATTTGCCCATTAATATGCCACAGTCCCAATAAAATTATCTCCCCCTTGCCCAGTAATTACCTGGGTGCTGCTCGCTAGGCCATTTCCTCCGCAGTCTTCTACGTAGCGTGCGTGGAGGAGGGACAAACAGCTACCGGATATGACTTGCTGTCATATCCAGCAGCACTAACAATAAGCCGGACCGCATCCGCTGGATGTAGACTACTGCCCTTGTGGTTGTCTCCATGTGAGACAGTCACGTGGGCAACAGGGGGCATGTTGGGCTAGTGGGGCTTCCTTAACCAATGGGCCCTGGGCAAGTACCCACTTTGCCCATTTGTTAAAGTGGCCCTGACTGTAATAGGAACCTATCAGATACAAGCCCAATTTTCTAAATACTTTTATTAGTCCCCAGTTCCCTATCTTATATCTAGGATAGTCTTGTGCCTATCCCACGCATGCTTAAAATCCTTGACTGTGTTTACCTCTACCACTTCCGCTGGAAGGCTATTCCATACATCCACTACCCTCTCAGTAAAATCTTTTCCCCTCAACATCTTGGTGAGGGATGACTCCTAACTGAAATATAGAGAGCAACGAGGGACCAATAATGTGCTTTATTTGCATTCTTTCATTAAAGCTTTAAAATGGCAACACTTTAAATGAAACATAAGTTCTTTTTTTGCCTACAGTTGTCCTTTAAAATAGTGTAACTCAGAGCAAACTGAACAGAATGAATGTCAGCCAAGAATCCATTGGCTCCCTGCTCGGCGCTAAGAGAATCGAACCCATATTTAATTGCAAAATGTTTCAATGGTTGTTTTATAAACTGATTCTTCTGTATGTGTTTAAATAGTCTGCTGATTACTGCCACTTTGGAGCCAACACTAAAAATGTGCAGATCTTTCATGATGCAGCAGCTTTTGCGTTGGCCCAATGCCCAAACTCCAGCAGGGAATCTTTTGTAAAAATTCCCAACCTGCAGAGAAGGGGCCACGTCCTACGTTTGTTCCTTTTATATCTAAAAAAAACACAATGTAAAAGGCAATGATTTCTTTTCTAAGCAGTGCATTTTAAATGGCTTCCTGAAGGCCCAGTATGAAGTAAATGCTGCTTTCTCAATGGGCTTTTTGTTTGTTTGCTTCTTTTTAGAATATGTGCTTGGTGTATTTACAACATCTAAGTTCTGTATAGCATTTAAACTGTTGCTGCACTCATTGTCCACTAACTCACATATAGTTTAGAAAGTTCTATATATTTATGATTATTCACACAGCTGCTTTTCCAATGTAATAATAACAGTTTTAGTTAACTAAATATTGTTTTGGCTGTTCATGTAGAGAATATAACATGATTGAAAGCGATCTATACATTGCGTTAGCAAAACTGCAAGTAAATGTATTACATTGCTATTTATTTATATAGAGCCAACAGTTTACGCAGCGCTTTTACAAGTTGCAAACACAATTAGACAAACATATTCAGGCTAAAACATAAGGTAGAGGGCCCTGCTCACAAGTTTACAACCTAGAGGGAAAGGGGAACATGAGAAACAAAATATAATCTAAGAGGCAGGAGGCAAGGTGGTGGAAGAAAAAATAAAAGTAAATTGTGACAATGGAACATATTGGGGAACTGTGACTGCTGAGTGAGCACACCAAAGGTAAATAAATGGGTGATCTATGTGGGTGCATTGTAAGCCTGCATGTTAGTAAAGCGAGTGAGGTGGCCTACCGAGATACCGGGAAAATTCCCAGTAGGCCGCCTTCCCTGGGACCGCTGCATGACGCCTTGTTGCGTGGCTGCTTTAAGAGTTCTGTGTCATTGACCACAGTTTAGATGCTGGGGCCACTTAAGAGTTCGGCCGCCGGGGGCCACATAAAGAAAGCATGCTCCAATCCCTAACTTCCCCGAGACTGTCTTAGCGCCGGGTTGTTAGGTAACATCTGATGCTCAGAAAAATCTAAATGACAGTGACACCGTCATTCCTGCAGCATTTTAAAAAAAGAACATAAATCTGTGTGTATATGTGTGTGTCTGCGTGTATGACAGTGTGCATGTGTTACTGTGTGTAAGTTTATCTGTAAGTGTGCATGTGTGTAAGTGTAACTGTGTGTCTGAAAGTGTGACTGTGTAAGTGTGTTTGTAAGTGTGACTGTGTGTAAGTGTGTATGTAAGTGTGACTGTATATAAGTGTGTCTGCGTAAGTAAGTGCACCTTTAGAAGTGTGTGTATTTCTGCATGTGTCTGAACCATCCACCTTCCTGCAAACAGCATTTAAAAAAAATAGAAAATAAATCTGTGTCTATATGTAAGTGTGTTTGCGTGTGTGTAAGTGTCACTGTGTGTGGGTCTGTGTAAGGGTATCTAAGTGTGCGTATAAATGTGCCTGTGTAAGTGTGTGTATTTCTGTATATGTGTATGTATGTGTGACTGTGTGTGTTTTTGTGTGTGTAAGTGTGACTGTGTGTAAGGGTTTATATCTGTGTGTATCAAATAGCAAACAATATCAGGAAAAGTAGCGTTACAGTGATTCCGCTGTTTGCCAGAGCACTCTCGCGGCCAATGCGACATATCCACCTTTTCTCTCCTACACAGTGCTGGAGCCTGATAGACGTCTTCTGTGCTAGGGCAAGTCCTGTGAGTGCATTCTAAGTGATGGGGTAAGTCCTGAGCTCCTGGGCAAGTCATTCTAAGTGCTGGAGCATGTCATGTGAGTACAATCTGCATTCTTTGGTAAGTGCTGGGTGCTGTGGTAAGTTTGTGAGTTCAGTCCATGAACTTTGGCAAGTCCTGTGAGTGCAATCAGCAAGCTGGGGTAAGTCCTAGGTGCTGGGACAAGTCCTGTGAATGCAGTCTGAGTTCTGGGGTAAATCCTGTGTGCTGGGGGCAAGCCCTGTGAGTGAACTCTGCATGCTGGGATAAGTCCTGAGTGCTGGGGCAAGTCCTGTGAGTGCAATCTATGTGCTGGAGTAAGTCCTGACTGGGACAAGTCCTGTGAGTGCAATCTATGCGCTAGGGTAAGCCCTGCCTGGGGAAAGTCCTAAGTGCAATCTAATGCTGGGCTAAGTCCTAGCTGGGTGCTGAGGCAAGTTATGTAAGTCCTCGGTGCTGGGGAAAGTCCTGTAAGTGCAATCTGAGTGTTGGGGTAAGTTCTGTGAGTGCAACCTGCCTACTGGGGTCCTGGGAGCTAGGACAAGTCATTTAAGTGCAATCTGCATGCTAGTGCAAGTACTGGGTGCTGGGGCAAGCCTGTGAGTCTAATATGGGTGCTGGGGTAAATGTTGGGGCAAGTCCTGTGAGTGCAATCTGGGTGCTGGGGTGAATCAATATATCCACCCATTATGTTCACAACTTAGATCTCACACACTACCCTGATATATATCCCATGCACAAGGCAATTCATATAACCTTGTGTACATACTTGGGCTTATGTGTTGCCCTGTGTATGGGGTTTATATTAGGGCACTGTGTTTGATATAACCTTGGGTACAAACTGGGGGTTTATATTGCCCTGTGCATGGGGTATATATTAGGGCATTGTGTTTTATATAACCTTGTGTACATATTTGGGGTATATATTGCCCTAGGCATTGTTATATATCCGTTTTATCTATAAATAATACACTATTCAAATGTGCTTTAAAATGCATGGTTTTCCCTTTTATGAACAAGAAAATAATGTTATTTTTATCCCCAGTCGGAGGTGGCAAAGATATTGCTAATAATGGTGTATAGAGGGGGGAGGTTGTCGTTTGGCTGATTGAGTTAAATGTGTCTGTAGAGTCTCCTACTTATGACATCACCTGTGGCTTGATATGAAAATGAAATGGTTTTCAATGGAAAACATGTAATTTGCATATCAAGCCACAGGTGATGTCATAAGTAGGAGACTCCACAGACACATTTAAATCACCTTTTTCTATTAAGTTAGGCCTTTGGTTGCAATTCTGCTAACACAATATATATAAATATCACCTTCAATATTTTTGAATTCTCTACATTCACAGTATAAGCAATGTTTAGGTGATACAGACCCTTTAATCAGAGAATGCATTGTTACCAACATCGGCCATGTTTCCAGGGACACATATTTGTTTCACATGCTGCAGAAAGAGCATGCAAAGGGCAGCCCGACAGTATGTAGGATGCATATTCGCATAGAGACAATCCAATTCATTAATCATGGTAGGTCCTATGGGATACCCACCCTGATTAATTAATTGGATTCTGTCTGTGGGTAAATCCATCCTACATACTGCCGGGATGCACTTTGCATGCTCTTTCTGCAGAATGTGGAACAACCTGGAAACATGGTCGATGTAGGCAGCTATGGAGAATGCACATGTGGTTTCCTTGGTTTCAGGTATTTAATGTGGTTGTTACTGTTACCAATTGTAATGGTGCTCATTTTATCTACCTGTAGATTTAATTCCTGAGTCAACTAGGAATTTAATCCACCACTTTGAGGACTGAACAGTTAAGACTGTGTTTGAAGTTCCTCAGCGGAATAAGGATTATTGATAGGTTTTATATCCTAGTATCTAGCATGTGCATTGTAAAATATGTATTGTATTGTGTGTTTTGAAAAATATGTTAGTAGTATGGATGGTCTCATGTGAATTCGCATTGTAAATGTATCCTGGCTCTACCCCCCTTTACTCTCCTAAATATGATTGCTGGATTGTGTATCCATATGCAATTGTAAGAATTAATTAAATAAATACAATTAATATTTACATAGTGGATGTGAATTTGATTGGATTAATATAGTAGTAGATCTTAATAGTGAAGGACAGAACATCAATGTAACATACTGGAATTAATCTGTTAAGCTGGTACAGGGACACTGAATATCACCTGCCGCCAGCACTTGGCCAGCTGGTTTCTGCAAGAAGTGCTCAAGCTAGGAAATCTGCTCAGCTATCTTACATGTGTAGGGCAAATTCAGTACAGAATACTAAGAGTGGAAAAAATGAAACCTAAGTGAATCAGTAAAACGATCTAGACTTGTGGCTAGCCTTATGTTTTGCAAAGGTCTAGATTTTAAACACATTTACCCTTCGGAGCAGAATGGTTGTATTTGACTCATTTTAGTTTGTGTCAAAACTTTGTTGTTTTTTATTGTTTTTTTTTTTTTTTTTTAGTGCAATTGGTGTTTGGTGCATTAACAAACCATACACCTTCACTATCTGTAGTACAGCCTGGACTCCAGTGAGATAATACAGTCATACCAGCTCTTACTAAGAGTATGAGCTCTCTGGCTCTCAGTAGAGGAAGTGATCTGTAATTACAACATGTTTAACCTTTTTTAATCCTTGTTAGGTTAAGGCCATGATATATGTTTAAACCTAAAACCTTTCAATAGCCCAAAGAGTATAACAGGGTTGTTCTATGACAGTGATGGCTAACTTAGGCACTGCAGATGGTTGGGAACTACATACCATGATTCTCTGTCAGCCAAAGTTAGCCATCACAGTCGTATAGGGCTTCTAACAGTGAGGATTGATTTTGTCTCCGTTCCTGTGTGTGAGTAATACAGGTTTAATGGGTTTTGTACAAGCAAATAACAGTGTAAATAAAAAAGGGGTAGGGATTTGTTTGTATGTGAACCCTAAATTAATGAAGGTGTGTATGATGGTGTACATTGGTACTAATGTGGAGACACTATGGGTGTAGATTAACATAGACATTAAAAAGTTTTGCAAGTTTCTTGTAGGTGTTTGCCACAAGCCACCAAACATTAGCATTGATGAAGAAGATCAGCTTTTATTGCAAATTGGAAAAGTTGCAAATCTGGGTGAAGTTTTAATCCTGGGAGATTTTAGTTACCCAGATATAAATTGGAATTGCAGAAACACTAGTTCTGCTATGGGCAGCAAGTTTCTGAACCTGTCTAATAACAAATATATAGCACAATTAGTAGAGACACCAATTAGAATGGATGCCTGTCTGGATCTGGTAAAAACAAACAAACAGTGAGGAGTAAATCTCGAACATCCATGTAAGAGAACACTTGGGTAATGGTGACCATAACATGGTTTCATTTGAGATTAATTCAAGAAAGAATATTGGTAACTACTCCACCAAAACACTTACTTTTAGAAGGGCAAAGTTTGAGGGGCTATAGGCATCTATTGAACACATGGACTGGGGTGAATTGTTTTCTCGACAAAACACAGAAGACACGTGGTATTCCGTTAAGCACCCATTACACATCTTAATATAAACCTTTGGGAAACAAATACAAAAGAAGCAGATTACAACCACTGTGGCTTACCAATAATGTAACACAGTAAATACAAACAAGAACATTTCATTTAAACATTGTGAAACAAAGCAATCAATAAAGATAACTAAAATGGCTAAATTGGAAAATGAGTAACTGGTATGGTGCAAATAGACTGGCGTAAGGAGGATGTTGTGGCCATATTTTAAAAAGGAATCAACATCTCACCTGGGAAATAACAGGCCAGTGAGCTTCACATCTTAAGAGTTTCTAAAGGTATCCACTCAAGAATACATCTTGAAACAGAATATATTTAGTAGGTCAACATAGTTTTGTGAAAGACAGGTCTTGTCAAACCAACTGTATAGCATTTTATGAAACAGTCAGTAAAAAATGTATCTAGGTGTGGTAGTTGATGTGATTTATTTAGACTTTTCTATTTTTTTAGACTAAAGCATTAGATATGGTTCCACACAAATGATTACTCTACATACTGACAGTAATAGGGTTGAGGCAAATGTGTGATTTGGATTGAAAAGCTAGAATGAAAAGAGTAAATGGAAAATCATCAAACTGGACCAAGGTATTAGGTGGGTCTGTCTTAGGTTTTCTTCTTTTTAATTAGTTTCTCAGTGATCTCAATGCAATATGTACTTTAAATGTTCCTTCCCTGACAAAAATAAACTACTAATGAGAAGGATTTTGGAATAATTTTAGACAAGATACTTAGCAGCAATATCCAATGCCAGTCAGCAGCTGCTAGGGCCAATAAGATATTTGCATTTATAAAACGGGGTACTGATTCACTGGAGGAGGATTTAATCTTACCTATGCCTATGGTAAGACCTCACCTTGAATATGTGGAGCAATTCTGTGCATCAGTCCTTAAAAAGGATGTTATGGAACTAGAAAAGGTCAAAGAAGGGCTACAAAATTAATAAGTTATGAAGAGAGACTAAAAATGTTGCATTTATATATATATGCTAGAAAAGCGTCATCCTAGAAGGGATATTATAACATTATATAAATATGTGCAAGGTCAGAAACGTATAAAGAACAAGAGGTCATCCCTTGAGACTGTGAGAGCGAAGACTTCATAGACCTCAAAGAAAGGGATTCTTTACGGGAAGGACAGGAATAAAGGTATATAATTCACTGCCAAGAGAGGAAACCGGAAGTTTAGGCAGCCATTTTTATAAATTAGCTTGTCCCTACCATTTGTCCCACCCGCACTCCCCTTTTTTCTGCGTCATCGTAATTCTGTAGCATAAATGCAGAAATAAAGGGGTGGCCAAAAGAGAGGGGAGCAAACTCTATGCAGACACTCAACCATTCAAACACATTGAATAAACCCTTTTTTGTCATTGGAATTCTGTACCTTAATGTCACAGCATCGGCGTAAGCTTGCCGCGTATCCAGGGGGGTTAATGGAGGAACAGAATGGGGGGAGTCAATCAAGACTCTGGTTGGTTTTCTGGTGTGCAAGGTAAATTGTTATGTTGTGTCATGTCGGAATATGATGTGGAATGTTTATGAATGTAATGCAATGACTATTTAAAAAAGTGCTCTGGCTGTTTTTTTCCTGCCTTATAAAACCAAAGCAATGTCTGATACCCTAGGGGTGGCTTTACTTTTGTTCTTCAGCTTTATGTCATATGACTTAAAATAAATCACAGCCACCTCCGCAGGTATAAGGAAATTAGACTGAGGTCATGTTTATTTGCATAACACCAACAATTTCTCCAGCACTTAGCAAGAAAAAACCCCTCAATTAGACAGAAATGGACCAATGCATCGGTCAGGGAGAGAAGTGCTCACAAGTTTGCAACATAGAGAGGGGGACCAGGAGAAACATAAAGGGAACTGTTTGCCAAACATGTCCTTTGTCTCAGATAGCAGGATTTAGTCTGAACTGTACCAAGCTTACAAGGAAGTAGCGAAAAGTTTGTATTAATAGCTGAGCCAGAAAAATTATTTGGCCTGTGTATTTTTCCAAACCCTGTTACTAATGCCTGATTGTATTATTCCCTTGTCAGTTCACCGTAGTGCACTGTTTAGTGAATAGACCTCAAGCTCTTCATGCAGATGTTCTTCCTGGTGAAAGTTAAGGCATTTAATACACTTTTTTATAGCTATTCTGTAAAAGTGAGGGGCGGTGTGGTGAAATGAACTATTCTTCAATATTTCAAGATTTAACTATGCCTTATACAGGGCCAGTTCAGCTCTTTAAGCAGGAGTAACTCACCGGGTTTTGTCCCTGCACAATGTGTAGTTAAGTCAAGAAGGTGAAATGATCATATCACCTCAAATCACTTTTAGTGATTAGTTCTCTTACTGTTAGTATGAATTACATAAAAGTAACATGAGTATCTAAGTAATTAAGGAAATTGGCTCAGTCCACTAAAACAGAACTGCAAAAACCAAGCATGAATATTTAATATGGAAACATTCTCCATCTTGGCTTTCTTTGTAACGCAACTTTTAATACTTGATTTTTGCAGCTCCCTGTTTTTTGGGGAAATAAGCCACCTCCAGATTTCTGGGGCAGATACTTTTACTCCGAGACGTCTGGACACATGAATTAAGTGCATTTTACACTTTCTAAGCAAATGTGCTTTAGTCATATTGTGTAAACATTGTGTTAATGGATTAAGTCCATTGACAGAATTACTGAGACATGAACTGAAAGAAAACAGAACAAACAAGTGAATAAATGATACAGGGACTGGCACTTATGAAGAGAAAACATTTATAAGTAAATAAAGAATGAAATTCTAGCGTTGAAATCAGGTTACAAAACAAAAGGACAGCCAGGTTACAGATATGTGCAGCACAGCGAGTTCTTGTAGAACAATACATTTCTCATTGGAATTTGTTCTAATTTCCAGCTTTCTTTATGCTCTCCCCATTAAATCCGCAGTCGGGAACAAGAAGATCTTGTTTCATGCTGTCCAGCTGCTCCCCCCCCCCCCCCCCCCTCAGCACCACCCTCCGCTCTGTGATAAGCGCTGTGGTGTGACAGGACCACTTGTCTTTGGTATCAAAATAGTAATTTCTGACCCCAAAACAATGCCATTCAAAATACTAGAATACATTTCAAAGTTAATGTGTGAATTGCCCAGTGTCATAGTTGCGTGACAGCTCTGATCGTAATCCCTAAAAATGCAACAAAACATACAAAGCAGGGCTTACACACCCATAAAATAAAGGTGCATCTATAAATAGCCAAACAAGTACAAAAGGAAAATGCATATATAATAAGGTAAGCCATCAGTATGTTACACATATAAGAGAAAGTTTTGGTTTGATTAAATAAACAAAATAATTTTTTAAAGGTTAGTAGCAGTTTAGCAGCTATATATTTCCTTTTAACTGACGCAAACTAGCAAATATATATTTTTGCTTTACAGAGTATAATTTCAATAAACAATATGCACCTACAACAATTATAATAAATCCACTGCTACTAGGGTGACCACGTTTTATTTCTGCCATTCAGGGACACATTTTATATTATATAAATTATTAGGAAGCCTTATAAGATGTAATAATATAGTTATAATAAACACAGACATCACCAAATCGAAGCACTTTCAGAGAATTAACCCATTTACTAGCAGGCAAAGACAGTTTCAGAGAATCAACCCCTCTATTAGCAGATAGAGGCAGTTTTAGAAAATTAACCCCTCTATTAGACAGAGGCACTATCAGAGAATTAACCCCTCTATTAGACAGAGGCACTTTCAGAGAATTAACCCCTCTATTAGACAGAGGCACTTTCAGATAATTAATCCCTCTATTAGAGAGAGGCACTTTCAGAGAATTAACCCCTCTATTAGACAGAGGCACTTTCAGATAATTAATCCCTCTATTAGACAGAGGCACTTTCAGAGAATTAACCCCTCTATTAGACAGAGGCACTTTCAGATAATTAATCCCTCTATTAGACAGAGGCACTTTCAGAGAATTAACCCCTCTATTAGACAGAGGCACTTTCAGAGAATTAACACTTCTTTTAGGCGGTTTCATAGAAGTAACCCTTTGATTAGCAGAAGGAAGTTTTAGAGAATCAGTGCCTTAATTAGCAGCCAGAGGCAGTTTCAGAGAGTGACTATCACAATCCATTACACACACCTATACAGTCACGTAAACAGTCTCTCACTCTCTCTCTCACACACACACACACACATAAACACACACACGGTCCTGCACTGGGTTACTTAAGTGGTGCAAGCACGCTCCTGAAGTTTCCACTGATTGGCTTTCAATTCAGGACTTTGCATTGTCCCGGATTGAGGCTGCCCAGACTCAGGACATAAAATCTCATTGCGGGACTGTCCCAGACAATGTGGGACATCTGGACACCCTACTGCTAACCCACCCACAGCTCTGTTCCATTTATTTATAGAGTAGCATTAAGATTCTGCTATCCGTTCCATTTGTTTGTGTTGTTTAAATCAAGCTTTTTGAAAGACATAGTAGGCTTTGTGCTTCACTACCCAATACATTTCTTACCTTCTTAAGAATACTGACTGTACTTAGGTATTTGCCTAAGCAACCCAAACACAATCACCAAATCTAAGCAAAGAAATAACTTATGTAAAATTGAAAGAATGCTTCACATGTAAATGTTTTCTATAGAACTTATATCATCAAATTCAAGTAAAGCACCATTGATCTGTGTAGCTCTCTGGGCAGACATGTTTAGAATCTTGTGTCAGATGAAGGAATATCTGACCCAAGTTTATGAGCAACATGTCCACACCCTGGTAGAGCTACAGTGAGCAAAGCAGGCACATTAAAGCACTTAATTTGTATTCTTTCATTAAATAATTTCCATTGAAAATGTCTACACTTGATGCAACCGTTCAATTAAATATTAGTTTAAGTTTATAGGACATTTGAGAAAATATTATTTTACAGAAATTGAAATAGCTTTCTTTCTATGGGAATTTGTTCCTAGTAACTAACCCCGAAACAGAATACAGGAAGCCATGGAGTGTGCATACGGCTACCCTGAATAACCAATAAATCTGCGCTCTGGTAGATGAGCCAACTGGTTCTTAATCTCAGTCCCAAGTTTCTTTTTCAGCAGACAATCTAACTGTTCAGCATTGTGTCCTACTTTACCTAGAATAGACCAATTTTACTTTCTGTCTCATTTTGTGGAATAGAAAAGTGGGTCAAAAATAAGCTGGGATTGTTTTCTCTCCAACCTACAAATGCAGGCGTACACAAGATTGCTTTGAATTCTGCAATCACACCCCTCCAGCAGCCGGTGTCCTTATCAGACCCAACTACGGGCAGGATCAGCTCCTGCACCATGCAGTCAAGAAAATGGTACCCTTCATTCTCCTTGCATATATGTTTTCATATTGAGATCATAACATTGCACTTTCAAACCATTGGTTCATATTCATGTGCAAATGGATTCCATAGATAAGACTAATATTTAACAGTTGAATAATTTAGCATTTGTGTTGCAAGATGGCACTTATATTTTATGTGATGCAACAGTATAATAGAGGGTTTGAATAAATAAATGTTTTTTCCCCACTGTCATCAGCCAACTTTTTATACCCATAATTATGCCATAGCTCTCTGTATTCAGAGACGTAACTAGAAACCACAGGGCCCCGGTGCAAAAATTGCCATGGCGCCCCCTACCACACCATGCAACTCCACCCCAGAAATGCCACGTACATGCCTCCCAACTGTCCTGCTTTATGCCTGGCCTTGTCTTATATCTGGCCTACCACTTCTACTGAAAGACTATTCCATGTATCCACTATCCTCTCAGTAAAGTAATACTCTCATTAGTCCCTGACCTTATCTTATATCTAGGATAGCCTTATGCTTATCCCGTGCATGCTTAACTCATTTACTGTATTAACCTCTACCACTTCTCCTGGAAAGCTATTCCATGCATCCACTACCCTCTTAGAAAGTAATACTTCCTTTAATCCCTGGCCTCGTCTTATATCTAGAATAGCCTTATGCTTATACTCCTTCACTGTATTAACCTCTATCACTTCTTCTGAAAGGCTATCCAATGCATCCACTACCCTCTCAGTAAAGTAATTTTTTCATTAGTCCTTGGCCTTATCTTATATCAAAGATAGCCTTATGCTTATCCCATGCATGCTTAAACTCCTTAATGTATTAACCACTACCATTTCTTTTATGAAAACTATTCCATTCATCCACCACCCTCTCAGTAAAGGAATATTTCTTTTCTGACCATAAAAAAACATTAAAATATTTCCAGCCTTTTCAAAAGCTTGAAGTGGACCCCAAATATATGTATATAACTAGCTGCATGTATACTTATATGAACTTTTTAATATTATAGACAACTATTTTCATATGAAATGAAATAGTATTGAACGATTGTTATTTTTTTTTTATTATTAAGTTCCTCTGCACCCACATTGCACAAAGGTGCTAAAGGTCTTAACACAGCACTATACAGTACCCACAGCACTTGGCTTGTACTCATATTGCACCCACACGATTTGACATGCCACAGTGCACATTTGCCTGCCAGAACACACCACAATGTCATTTTGTCCCATTGAACTGCCCCTGCAAAACATGCCATGGTGTCACTTTTTCCCCATAGTACATGTTATTTTCACCACAGAACATGCCACAGTATCACTTTGGCCACAGCCATTAATATGCCACTATTAGCAAGCCCATAAATATGCCATAGCAAATTTTCCATTAATATGCCACAGACAATTTGCCCATTAATATGCCACAGACAATTTGTCCATTAATACACCACCACCCTCCTCCCCCTTCCCCAGTACTTACCTGGCAGTCTCCTCCGTGTTTTATTTTGCCATTAATATGCCACTATTATTTTGCCCATCATTTGCCAATCATATTTTGCCCATCATTTGCTAGTCATATTTTGCCCATCATTTGCTAGTCATATTCATACACAGAGCTGTGGAAACTGACATTTAATGTGGACAAGTGCAAGATTATGCACCTTGGGCGTAAAAACCGAAAAGCAGAATATAGACTATTTGGTATAGTCCTAACCTCAACATCTGAGGAAAGGGATTTAGGAGTAATAATTTCAGAGGACCTAAAGGTAGGTAGGCAATGCAATAGAGCAGCAGGAAATGCTAGCAGAATGCTTGGTTGCATAGGGAGAGGTATTAGCAGTAGAAAGAGGGAAGTGCTCATGCCATTGTACAGAGCACTGGTGAGACCTCACTTGGAGTATTGTACGTAGTACTGGAGACCGTATCTCCAGAAGGATATTGATACTTTGGAGAGAGTTCAGAGAAGGGCTACTAAACTGGTTCATGGGTTGAAGGATAAAACTTACCAGGAAAGGTTAAAGCATCTTAACATGTATAGCTTGGAGGAAAGACGTAACAGGGGGGATATGATAGAAACATTTAAATACATAAAGGGAATCAACACAGTAAAGGAAGAGAGTATATTTAAAAGAAGAAAAACTACCACAACTAGAGGACATAGTCTTAAATTAGAGGGGCAATGATTTAAAAGCAAAATCAGGAAGTATTACTTTACTGAGAGGGTAGTGGATGTATGGAATAGCCTTCCAGCAGAAGTGGTAGAGGTAAACACAGTCAAGGATTTTAAGCATGCGTGGGATAGACACAAGGCTATCCTAGCTATAAGACCGGGAAGGGGGGAATAATAAAAGTATTCAGAAAAATTGGGTAGACTAGATAAACCGAATGGTTCTTATCTGCCGACACATTCTATGTTTCTATATTTTGCCCATTTGCCAGTGTTATGTTGCCCACCATTTGCTAGTCATATTTTAGCCATTTTCCAGTGTTATTTTGCCCATTTGCCAGTGTTATTTTGATCATCATTTGCCAGTCATATTTTGCCCATCATTTGCCAGTTTAATTTTGCCCACCATTTGCTAGTCATATTTTAGCCATTTGCCAGTGTTATTTTGACCATTTGCTTGTGTTATTTTGCCCATAATTTGCCAGTCAAATTTTTCCCATCATTTGCCAGTATTTTTTTGCCCATCATTTGCTCATTGATGTGCCAGTTAAACCCCCCCCCCCTTCCCCAGTACTTACCTGGATGCTGCTCGTCATTTCCGCAGGCAAGTAAAAGCGGATGCGGACCCGGCTCCTGCCCGATGGTGACTGTCTCCGTGTGATGGGGGCCCACGGGGCAGCTGCTTTGGGCTCCAAAAATGAATGTGCCCTGGGCAGCTGCCCCATTTGCCCACACTTTTTATATTTCCTTTTGCAGGGGTCGACAGGGCAGTTGGGCCCCCTGGAGTGACGGGCCTAGTCGCAGCTGCGACCCCTGCACCGACGGTAAGTATGCCACTGTCTGTATTGCATTTGCCTTCTAAATTATGGTTTGGATACAAGGACAATGCATGTAAGGAAATGTTGCAACATTTTGGTAAGGAGGAAATCTTCCCCTTATAAATATTCTGTACATATTAACTGCCCCAGATAATTGGATTTCCCCATTTGAGTATCATGTTGATCCTTTTCTCTATCTTGCTCAAAATGGCTTTACATAGCCTTCGCCTATAAAATGACTTAACACTTATTCGTTTTTAAATATACGTAGTGTCAAGTGAGCCTTACTTTCTCAAAGCAACAGGTGATTTAGGTGGCCATTACATAAAGGGGCAGTAAACCCAGAACATTTAGTATGTGAGCTTATCAGCAAATATTCAGGACATAGCACAGCTGTTTTGTATCATTTCAGGATGCCTGGACGGTTCAAACTTGTTCACACTGTAGGGAAAGATGTGTGTATTCCCAGGGTTACATTCCAGTTGTGTTCAGGGGTCAACAGCAGCAGTGACTTATATTTCCCAGTTTGTTGCCCATAAATACATGATGGCTAAAGGAGAAAGATGTAAGGGACTATTACCATGAATGAATAAACATTATAATTTAGGTGTGGGTAAAGTGCAGCAGCATTTGGTTAAGCTAGGGCAGCACAAACTCTATAGAAATTTCTGAATGAGCTCGGTATAGTTTTTATTTTAAGTGGGGGTCTGGGGGATAAGGGGCAGGAACATTTGGTCAGACCTATGGCAGCACAAACTCACTTTGAGTCTCACTGAGTCTATCTCAGTGGGGTCACTAGTATTCACTAACTATTGAACTTTGGTGTATAGACACCTCAGTTTCAAAAATTAGAATAATAGTTGAGTTGGATTTCTTCCAATCAGTTACTAATGGCTGATATTTCAGTTCCCATATCAGTTCACCACAGTTCGCTCTTTAGTGAAGAGATCTTTGTGTCTGGACTACAGTCTATCTCTCCATTTTGAGCTTGTGTCTGTAGCTGTATCTCACCCCTCATTTTGCTACTGATGGATTAAATACACTGACACAAATATATTCAAGATTACCACACATAAAATTGAGCATTTCTATCAACAAGACTGTACAGAGGACACAAGGACATTCCTTGAATTTAAAGAAAAGGAGACTTTTGCATAGAACATGGATTGCTTGTACATGTGATTGTAGAATGAACATGACACAAAAAAGCATTTAGAGATAGTCTGAATAATATAGCACATATTTATACATGACTACAAAGATCAGGTGCATCCCCTCCAGATGTTGATGGACTATAAATATGGTTATATTTAAGGCAGTTAAAGAGGGTCATCTACCAAGGGACAAGACATGGCACAGGGACCAACAGCACCAATGCAGGTCAGAGCATCGGGAGTCATGTGTCCTCCAGACGATCAAACATAATAGAGGTGCAGGCAGTGCAGTCTTAAACCTATTCCCTATTTTAATACATGACGACAACTTGCTTACCTTAGCAAAAGCTGCCGGGCATTGTGCACATCTGCACAGTCTGTTGTCAACAAGAACACCACACTCCTTGTATCTTTGTCTATCTTTTTAGCAGTGATATCTCGGCAATTAATTATCTCAAAAATCAGTACTAATGTGAATTGAAGCTCCTCTACTGTTTGCAAGTTACTTACATAGATGGTTATCTGGTAAAAGAAAAAAATATTTATATTTTATAGGTAAACATTTTCAGCAGCACATTCGTTAATGTTTTTAATGAATTAAACGAATGGTAAACCACACATAAACTAGATATAAAAAAAAGTAATCAAACATTTTACTTATTTCCTATTACATATGAGACAATGTATGAGAAAAACTGACATTATATTTTCACCCCTAACCTACTGGTTAGACTTGCAGTCCTAAGACCTGCTGTCTGTTTATTGCACAGCTTACCCCTGTCATTTTATGTCTTTCGCTTCCTACAGAGCAGGCCAGTAAAAAATTGGCTTGAGACCAAGTTTAAATCTTTGAAGCCAATGGCATGGCTGGTAATGGTGGCAACCCGAACGGTGCAGTTCTGTGATTTGGTGGAGGTGATAGCTCCATATGATTTGAGAGACCAAACCTAAAACCAATGTATGAATTTTTCATTATGTAATAAATAATAATTGCTTTCCTACTCAGAGTTCTGTGCAGACTGTGCTTATGTAATGTGTGACTCATTCCAATGGGACAGGCAGACTGCCAATAAAAATGAAGGACATGGATTTCCTGGATGGAATGAGTAGATGAAACAACCTAATGTGTGATCAACTTCCGGAGCCTCACAATGCTTTGCTCCAAAACCCTTAAATGCTCACATGTACTTTATTTAGATATTTCACAAGAAGCAGATGATTATGGTGCAGGGGTCAATGACTGTCAGACAATCCAGTTGTCTTGGAATGTGTACTGGTACATTGGGAAGGAACGGAAGATAAAGGCAGAGATGCAGAAGAGGAATATATCAAACTCTAGTCTGCTTTTTGCAAGTCAGTTGTTAGTTCACCACAGTTCTCTGTATAGAGAATAGATTTCAGCCACTCTGAGAATCTGGCTATTTGCCTTCAAATCTTAAAATGGAGTCAATCACCGGGAGTTTCCAGGTAAGGTGATGTGCTAGCACTCTAATTATCTCCCAATTATGCCAGTGTCCATAAATCCCAGAAAAATGGTATTTGGGCTGAGACTGCAAAAGTGTTACGCCATCATGTTTGAGCCTGTAGTCACTAGGGTTGCTATCTTTTCTTCAAAAAAAAAAAAAATATATACTGTATGGTTGGCAGTCCTCGCCACACAAAGAATGGTGATACATTAGATGTCCCAATGTGTTGACATGTTGTCGTCTCTTAAAGAAACTACCTGAATGTTCCATTCTCTATATTTTTAATAAAGAATACATAAACTGCACTATCTTTAAAAAGAAAGCATCTTGTGCCATTTTTTGGGGGCTATGTCTTTACACAACAAAAACCTCCTATTCTGCTAATTAATTTCTTGAACCACTATACATATGAGAAAATGTAGCAATGAGCATTTGTTTTGTCTACTTCTATTATTACAAAGAAATACTACAAAACGTGTTTTTGTTTGATTAAATTATTTGAGAACACGTAGGTAACGTGGGTTAAAAGCCACTGGACACTGGTTATTTGTGTGTTGGTTATGAAAGTCAGATGTTGTTTTTTTTTGTCTTCCTGCAAGTTTTTTTGTTCTCAGTTAAGTTTTATATGTTTTGTTTTAGACGGCAGAACAACTGAGTCAGTGGCTTTCAGTAAGGTGCAGACTTTGGTATCGAGTTTCAGGACACAATTTGTGTTGTTGACTTAATTCAGAATTCATTCAAATAAACAAAACTGATGTTTTTGGCATAGAAGGCTGGGTGTCTTTGTTGATCTGCAGACTTGCTTGGCTCCTCAAGCTGGGAAGGAAGTTTAAAATAGCATTATAATAGCATTATAGGACTTCATGAAATCAGTTAGTAACAAATGAATAAAATATTTAGATATACACTTGACTTTGGTGCAGTAAGGTAATAAGTTAGCTCTAAGGCACGACTGCACAATCTTGTCTTAAAATCAAACTCCTTAGAGTCATCATTATTCTGAAACTCTTCATCACAGAAAAGTTGTTGTACTTACAACAGTTGTTGTTGCAACCGACTCCCCAATAAAGTAAACAGAGAATAATCCCTATAAATAAGAAATGTGCCGGATGAAAGGGTTACACTACCTTTTATCCTGGTTTAATGTGCTAGAACAAATAACTCACCTTTAAAGCTTCAGCAGGTTCTGTGCTCCGTATTATACTAGAGTGCTGACATCTTGCGTCTGTCTGTCTGCTCCATCCTGCTACAGTCATACTTAAAGGATCCAAACAAAACAAAACATGCGCAAACATGGAAGAGAACAAACAACAGAATATAGTAAATAAGGCAATCAGGATGGAGTGAGGAAATAGTAGTGCACTTACAACCAGTGTCATACTGCCTAGTTGTTTATTATACTAACATTCACATTTGCAGCCATATACGCATTCGCATGTAAGTTCATATTCACATTCACTCCCGTTCACTTTTGCATACACACTTGCATTTTCATTCACAAATACTTTCCTCTCTCCCATCTTAAATGACTGCCACAGACACATAACTCGGAGTGACAAACGTTCCCAGCACCATCTCATTTACGCAGCAGCTTCATTTATCCCAAGTCTTTTTTTTTTTTTTTTTTTTACTATGGGATATATTTTGAATGATACTTTCCAGAATTAGTATTCAAAAACAATATAAAACAGGGAGAACTGACCTTTTAAATATAAAAATAAAACGTTGGGTATACACCATCTTCAAAGTCAGAAAAGTACCGTACTATGTTTGCTCGAATATAAGACCATGGGGCACTGAAAGCACAGGATACTGGACCCCGGGACACTGAATCACAGGATACTGAACCACTTCATATTAAAGAGCAGGACAGCAGACCACTTGACATAGACGTGCAGTACACCAGACCACTGGACACTGATGTATGGGATGCAATAAAGTCAGAATACAGGAGAAAACACTGGGTGCTGAAGAGTCCTTAGAGGATATAGAACAACCGAGCACCGGAAGTAAAGATTTGAAGCCTTTTACAAGGCTGGAGACTAGTCGGCATTTTTGGGTATAGAGTTACACTTGTCCATATAGTTGCCAGGAATGCCAGTGCCCACTTCCGGTCCCAAGGAAGGTGCAGGATAACATGTAAATAAGACAAAAAGGTTCAATCTGTATAAGGGGATTTTGTACAAATATTAATTCTTCTTAGGTGCATTCACAAACAAACAGAATTGTGCACTCTAGTTGAAACAGGTGAATTAGGGGTCGTTCCAAATAATGTAATACCTGCATGAAATGATAAAAGGAAATACTAATACCACTAAACAGAGAGCAACTTACAGGATAACAGGCTCACTATGGTGGGTCCAAAATCAAGTCCCACTACAGCCAGTGCACCCAGAAAACTTTAATGAAGTCCCAGCCTCCAATCCCAGATTACTCAGGAGATGTTTAATCATTTCATTATTTAGAAGGACCTGCAATTCACCTGTTTCAATTGGACCATAAAATTCACTTTTGTTTGTACATCTAAGAAGAATTAATATTTGCACATAATCACTTTACATATTGTGTATTATATTTCTTTAGTGATTTATTTACATGTTGTGCTGTGCCTCTCCATTGTGTGCATAGTTTTTGTGGTTATATTATACGTGTAGGTAAAATAATATCATTATAGTGTGTTTCTCACACCATTTCTTATGAATGGGGACGAATTCTATAAACCGAAAGTCTATAAACCGAACGACATTCGGTTTATAGACCTTCGGCTTGTAGAATACATGTAATGCTATTGGCTATTCTATAAACCAAAATAGAGTCCCCACTCATACGAATAGGTCAATTTTGGTTTATAGAATAGCAATAGCATTACATTGTGTTCTATAAACCGAAAGTCTATAAACCGAATGTCTTTCGGTTTATAGACTTTCGGCTTATAGAATACATGTAATGCTATTGGCTATTCTACAAACCGAAAGTCTATAAACCGAATGACTTTCGGTTTAAGGACTTTCGGTTTATAGGCGAACCTCGAACTCCATCACGGACATACAGTGAAATGTCCGGGTTCGGGGTCGTGGCACAGACAGCGTAATGTCGGGTATGAACCTGAATAGTGCGGTCCGGGTTCGCTCAACACTAATTACAATTAAAACTTTTTTTTTAAGGTAGTTAATATCCAAAGTTTAGGGGGTCGTTTTATATTCATACTGTCATTTGCAGTCCATTGTCACGGAAAATTTTCCAAAAATTGGCTACATTGAAAAGCTGAATTTCAGATTTTGGTCAAATTTGGAGATTTTCCCCAAATTTGTGGCTGTTTCATGGCTACATGAATAGACCCTTACATAAACTGCATGGTGTCATAATCAAAGTGAAACAGGTACCTGTCCTATATAGATTTTACACCTTAAGAAATATTATGACTCACTCTGTCGGTATGTTTATTGTGTATTGCTAAGCTATAATTATGTTTTATGCCTATTGTGCATGATTTTACTGTTAATACAATTGGCTGGTTGCCTTTGCCCTTGGCATTGCATGTGCCTAATAATATTTGCAAAACAACCCAATGTTTTTTGAGCAATACTCCAGCTTATTCTGTTCACTTTATCACTGAAGAAGTGAACTAGTACAGCTATTTCTGGCAATTCCTTCGTATATTCATTATCTCCCAGATACATTTCCCAGGAGCCAGGGAGACTTGGCTCCCAAAATCACTTCTGCTGGCTCCTAAAGTGGTCTGTTTGTCTCCTAAAATCTAAAAATAGTTGATAAGTGCTGGCTTAACAAAAATACAAAACAACTGTAAGCAACATTTGTATATCTTGTGCACAGCCAAAAAAATCATTATTTGCAAACCAATACTGATGGATTTTTATAGTAAATTCTGATTGTTCAGCCTCCATTCCTATCCTGTGTCATGGTGCTATTTTGATTGTGGTGGGAATTACCCCTGAACTGCTATAATTTGACTAATGTGTGTAGTACAGACATTTTATCTCACATGCAATTCCACATTGGCCAATAGCGGGTATACAAATAAGCAATAACCAATATCTTGCAGTATTTAAACAATAAGGTATTTTGTCACCTCCACAGTAGCAGGTATTGCTATTGTGCAGCAATCTGACCTTGCATTTTTACATTAAAACAAGGGGTTAACCTGCTAGGCATTGATAACACTTATCTAACATAATGACTTGGATTCAATACTGGCCATTAACACAAAATAGTTAAAATAGTTAATAGGTTAAGTAAAATCAATACCTCACACATTAAAAATAAACACCACTGCTACGTGGTCAGGGGGAAACGTGGCAATTTTACCAACGTCCCACGGTGGTATTGAATGCCCTCGCACATGACTACTAGGCATGTGGTGCAGCCCTTGATCCCATTTATTACTTGGGCGCTGGGGCAGTTTGGCACCCCCTGCCCCGTGTATTTAAAAGGGGGTCAGAGGCATTTGGGCTCCAGCCTCATAGGTTATATATGGTGTTGGGCGTCTTAGCATTTTTCCTGTTCTCATGTATTAATAGGATGCCAGGGGCCCCAGTTACATACAGGGGGGTTTGGTCCCCTAACTTTTTTACCTGGTGAATTTCTGCTGAACAAACTCATCAAGTTTGTCTCTGCACAATGTATAGCTAAATTGGTGACATGACAATGCTCATCTGACATAATCTCAGCTCAATTCATCAGCAACTCACCTCTTAGTAAATAAGTGTTTAAAAAAACTTAACAGCCGATGTGCAATCCAGGCCTCTCCTGGCTGTTGCAGACCTAAAATTTTGATTAAAATCTGTTTAAAAATAATAAAGAAGGTTCATCACTTGGACTCTCTAACCCGACCCACAAAAATGAATATAATATCACCTACCTTCAGCTGGCCATGACTCGTTAGGGATCTATGTTTAATGTTGTTTGTATAAATGTATGTTAGTGTCAACCTCTTAGGTATTTATTTATTTCGCTCTTCTTACTGCCTCTACATACTGACGGTATAGAAATCATAGATATAATCCTCGATGCGTTGATATCAGGACAAGGTAATAAGGGCAGATGGTAAAATAATGCACATACCATCTAAATTAATTGGACAAAAGAAAAAAGAAAGAGAGGCGAAAAGAGGGAAAAACTTCTAATACAGATTTATGTACTTGATTGAAAATGCTGCTACCTATAATTGTTGAATGTACTGTATTGTAATGTATGTTTTTTATAATATTTGAAAAAGGAAAATGTAATAAACATTTATATATTGTAAAAAAAAAAAATGGAAAATGGAAAACAAAACAGATTTTATTTTTGAATATGATTTGTTCAAATTGCTTACATTTGGTTACATGGAAACATAGAATAGAAAACATAGAACATAGAATAGAATAGAACATAGAATAGAAAACATTGATTCTTACTTTTAAAGTATATATGAATCATGCAATTTGAATACTGCTCCCAAGAAGGCAGAGCAGTTATACCCATTTTCACATGCACATGTATAACTTAATTATGCAAACTATTTCCCAACTAAAAGAGGAATAAGTTTGATTGATGCTTAATTATTTTCATAACCAATGAGGTGTGAACAGCCCAGGGTAATAAACTACCATCTTACGTCAGCTTTGAATCTGGCACTAACACAAGTACCTTTTTTGCTTGCAGGCAGTTTTTCAGGTGTCATGGATCAGTTTATAAATCAGGTTTGTTAATCCCTTTCGAAACAGTTTTTTTTATTTTATTTTTTGTGTGCAACTTGTATTTAGGTCAGTGGAAAATACCACTGCACGGTTATTGCATACGTCCGAACTTCTGGCCCCCGGCAGGAACTTGGGAGGGCAAGTGTCAGAGCTAACGCAACGACGACAGCACTAATGAGCGCAATTCTGCATGTGTGCAGTATGCGCTCTCCTTGTCTGGCCCCATAATCAACATATATGGTTGGGGCACCGCAATAAATGATAACTCCCTGGCCCCTAATGTAATAAAATAAATTGCTCCTGTGGGGCAACAGGCTGCTCAAGGGCGTGTGGCCCCTAAATAAATAAATAAAAAAAGAAATGTAATGAAATAACCTACATAAAATACCCCACCTACTCCCCCCACCTCTAGCTTGCCCACTTAGAGGGGGACTCATCCAAACAAATGTGCAACCTGATAAAAAAGTGTTTCTCCATGATTTTCACTGCCCACCCTCCAATTTCAATCTAAATCTAAATAGGAAGGGGTGGATGCCGATATGCCTAAGGGTAGCTGAACCAACTAAGGTAGAGTTAAAGAAAATATACCAAAAGAGGGCCTACATGAGACATAAAAATGAGAGCTACTACTTTTTAGCAAAAATAGAAAATATCAATTTATTAAGATCATAAAACGTCTGAAAATAAACATTGTACAAATAAATAAAACACACACAATATATACATCCAAACCCAGACCTGCAAGGTGAATATGCAAATTCGGTGCACCTGAGACACTACTTGCCACCCAAACAAAAAACGAAACAAATGGGGGTATATGAAAAGAAAAAAAAACAACAATTAAAAATAAACGCAAAATAATAATACGATAAGAAAAATAGAAAAAAGAAAAATGAAAAAGAATATAATAATAGAAAATGGGTGGAGGGAGTGTAAATAACAGCAAAGTGAATCATATTATGGATGAAAAACTGGTCAGCCAACAATATCTGTAGGAAAAATGCAAAACAGCGAGATAGCAAAAACACATAAAGGGAATCTATATATAAGCAAATGTGGATATAAATTCGCTGAGGATGTTACTCTGAAGATGTAATCAGCCATCTGTTGCAAGCAAAAAATATTAAGCAAACTGATTATTATAATAATATTGTTAAGGTACATCTTCTATTTTGCAGTAAATAGATAGTGTGTCCATCCAAGATAATAAACAGGATTATTATGATAATAAAGTGACCAGTGTCCTCCATCTAAGATCCACAATGCTGAAAGCATAGACAGTTGTTGCAGTAACATAATACCACTTAGGCACCACTAACTGCAGGCAGAGATGGCAGCTTTATCTTTTATAAAGTCCACGTTATTAGTAGACATGCTCACCAATATCTGCAATCAGTATAATCAGAAGTACACATCCGAATATTGGAGGTAGGTAAGTGAAGAACAGCTGCCCGTCGGCAGTAAAGCCGCAACGTCCTCCTCTGAAAAGTACATGCCTCACCGAAAGCTGGAATAGACCATACGTCACAGGGTAGAGCACAAACAGAAGTAGAGATGACAAATCACACATAGGGCCAAATGTATCAAGGCAAAACAGGTTCTATTTTCAAAAAAAGTGCTAAATTTGGAGCAAACTGCCATACCTTTCCATTGGTTTCCATGGCTACTACTACTATTTTAGCACTTTTTCCTGAAATACCACCTTTTTTGTCTTGATAAATAAGGCCCATAGAAGCGATAAAACGTTGTAAATGCCGGAGATTCAAAAGGTACCAAAGCGGTCACAGCACTTTCTATAACGAAAAAAAAAAACAACAATCAAAACGCTTCATCTGCTCATATACATAGTAGATCCTTTGATGTTTACTGCAATTATAAATCTTTTGGCGTATAGGAGAGACTCCTTAAGTTCCATAGCACCCTCTATACTCTCATTAAACAGGGCAATATATAAAGCATTATAGGAATAATAGTCTTTAAAATGAGGGAATCATATAGGAAACAGGAGACAATATAGGTCTCAATTTATTTTTTTGTCGCACAATACTCAAATCTTCTGGCTTAGTTCTCATGTGTTCCACCTTGTCTATACTTCCAACTCCGCTATTAACGCCTGATGTTAACAGTAACATTTAATGAACAGCCCCCATCTTTTCTGGAATGACAGCAGAGTCTACCCACCCTCTTTTAGGTCACTTGCCTCACTTGCCGACTTATAAACATTGATTGATCCTGCCCATTTTTCGGAGAGATTATTGCTTTACAAGCCCTTCTTTAGGCCTACTAAACGATGCAGGAGGAGATCCCCAGGCCAGTGTTCTACCAATTTTCCCAGTAATCATCATATTCTAACCTGTATCACACCACCATCAAATGTATGCTAATACTATCTGTCTGGATCAATAGTTTAACCCTTTAGTTTTTTAAGTGTTGCTGTGCTTTTAAAGACATGTATATATGTTGCACAGGGTAATATAAATAATTTTCTCATATTTTTGTGATAGATTAGTCAACACAGTAAACTGGTGGTTTCTCATTGTCCAAATCAACAATTACATCACACACTGAAAGTCAGAGATCTGAAGCGAATTCTCTAGATAAAGGCATCCCACAGGATGCAGTGAGGCTACAGACAGGGAAACCACTTCACTTAAAAATCACACTTGCACTGTCTCTTTAACAAATGGATGAATCTCGGCCGCATGGCTTTGCACCGTTCCCACACAATTCTTGTGCACAGAAAAATATTTTAATGGCTAAGGTTAAGGGAAATTAAGGAGACCTGTGTCACACTTCTGAGCTCTCCCTTTGAATCAATCTATGTAAATAACTGTCTGGTTCGAACTTGATATTGTTTGTAACACTCTGCTATAATATCTTTGCTAGACAGTCTTTAGTATTCCAGTAAACTGTTTGCTCTAATGTGTTACTAAGCAATGGGTATGCAACGCACAGCTTCCAAAACATTCTCAAGGATTTTGTTTCGCAACATCTCTACGCAACACTGAAGGTTATGTGTACGTCCTGAATTATTTCTTAAACATGACTAAGTGCAATTCCTTCTCAGAATAGCTGGGACACTGACGGAGCAAACAGCTGTAAGAAATCGGGCCTGCCTCACTATTGCTTTCATATTAGTAGTGCTAATTGAATATACAAACAATGATTAAAAACCAAATAGTGCAAGAGGAATTACAAGGACCTAAAGGGTAAATACATAACTATACTTTTGATAAAGCACTTCACAACAAATATTTGTTCTATGTCACTTGGATGGCTTACCTCTCCTCCTGGAAGGCAGAGCTGGTGTTTTTTCTTTTCTTTTGTAAATACATAACTATATACAGATAGATAGATATAGGGGAGAAAGGAGCACTCAAGGGAATTGATAAATCGATAATGCAGAATCTATTACTTTGTAACAGATCAATGTTTCAGTCCCACCCATGGGACTTTTATCAAGACCAGCCTTTTCAAGTTCCTTGAGTGCACCTTTCTCCAGTATCTACATTTTCCTGCCGTGATTGCACCAGGGTATTTAACTCTTCAAGTCAGGAGTACATGGAATATATTTATATATACACCAATCAGCCATAACATTATGAAGACTGACAAGTAGCAAGCCGGCGGAGGCAGTGTGATGCTTTGGGCAATGTTCTGCTAGGATACTTTGGGTCATGCCATTCATGTGGATGTTGCTTTGACATGTACCACCTACCTAAGCATTGTTGCATACTGTGCCAAATCCAACATTTGACTTACTAGTAGGACAGTCGCATGGTAAAAGCTCATACAATGTAATTGTACTTCCTTTACAAATGTGAGTCTGCAATATGTATTCATCATGTCCACACATTGTATGCTTCCATATCTGTTCCATCTCAGAAAGACTTGTTGTTAGGACCACTGTATGGTGCAAGGAAAACCCCTAGGCTTTTCAAATCCTGTAGGAAATTGCTGGGACATTTGTCCCTCTCCTGCATCTCCACTAGCCGGTTCCCTACAGCCCCCGACTGGGGGTCTGTAGAGCAAAGAGGGCTCAATAATGTACTTTGTTTGTATTCTTTCATTAAAGAATTTCTATTAAAACCATCCACACTTGCAATGTTTCAATTAAACATAAGATAACTTTTTGCTACAGTTTTCCTGTAATAGCCTAGGGTACATATTTAAAACCATAGTATAAAAAGAGTTGCAGTAAATAGAGACCCAAACACAATCAGATTTAGTTTTTTTATTATTATAAAAAGAAAAACAAAATCTATTTTAAAACCAAACTATGTCAGACTGAGATGCCAGTTAGAAGGAGTAGATTCTAACCTGCTTAATATCCACAGTGGGTAAGAGGTACCTTTTGGCTATAAAGAAAGAGATGTAATAGATTGACTAGCTTTGTCGTTTTATGGTAACACAACTACTAAGTGCATGCTACCATGGTAGTGGAATTGAGTCAATAATCTAAGAGCAAAGATTAAATATTAGTCTAGCTCATTGTCTCTCCCCCTTATAAAAATGATGGATGTGCCTCACACTAGAATCAGCAATTTTACAAAAGAAAGTAGATGTATACACATTACATATCTCCAAATTAGCTCCCTTACAAAAAAAAAAAAGAAACAGGACAGAAGAAGTAAGTAGCAAATAACAGCTACATTTCAAAACATTGCAAGAAAATGTTTATTTTAATGCCATACAATGGATAGACAGCGTTTTACCCACTATGATACTGCATTTTTCAGTTTAGCTTTCTACAAAAGGTTTAGCAGCTTATTCACCCAAGAAATCATCAAGAGCATATAGGGTATCATTAATCTTCCAAGGACGTACATAATGCCCTGTTAGCCCCATATATTTATTTTTATACTTTTTTTTAAGGGGCAAGGTTTCTGGTTCTTCCTAGGCAAGTGAGAGTTTGTTTTCATGGGAGCCTGTGCGTGATTCTCCGTGGGGAAATCTGTGACTGGTTAAACCGTGGGGGTTTCGTATAATAATCAGTTCTTTAGTAAAGTTCTAAAAAGTGGTTTAAACAGAGTGGAAATTCCATTGGTCTCTATGGTGATTGCATCACATTTAGAACCTTGCCTCAGATTTGACTTTGATACATATCCTCCTATGTTGCTGTATTTACGAGTATTGCTGAAGGGTACAGCATCCAAGCACACGGAAAAAAATAATTTCTAAACTTACGGCCTCCTGAATGACACCACATAATCTCATTACCATTAGACTCATTGGGATCAAGTCTGTCCGTCCTGCCCCCAAAATATCAATGCAGCATTTTTTTTAGCACCAATACACACCATGATGATATTTCTTTTTTATTTTTATAACTGTTTCATTTTATTATCTTGTTTTTGATTGAAATCATCTTGTTCTTAAAGTTCTCTAAAAGACTACATTTGTATTTAAATATGAAAATACTACACAAATGGACCCCAATAACAACAATTCTATTATCAATTAATGTAATGAAGCCGAAAAAAGGCAAAACACTAAATGGGTCGTTTGACACCATATCACAGCAGGGTAGCCAAATAAGCTTTGGAACCTATCAGCTGACTGGAATGACCTGGTAAACACAGGGGTGAACGTGTATGAAACTACACCAGTTCCATGCTAGTGGTTATTATTACAGGGTGGAATAAAACTAAGTGCAGCTTCTTATTTCAATTACCCAAGGTCCCCCCGTCCACTGAACTACCCATTTTACCAAGTCCCAATGATGGGGCAAGCCTAGCAATACCTTGTGATCCAAATCCAAGTTATTATCGGCCCTTGTTTTCTCAAACAAACATATGTGGCTGGGTCATAGACCTTCCCAGGTGCCATGACTCTGGCACACAGCCAAATCTATATATATATATATCAAATTGACATACAATAACCTAATGCACTTGCTTTTGTGGTAGTGCAACCTGGATGGCTAGGTCCTTGCATGTATATAAGGGTAGAAATAGGCATTGTTTTAAAATATGCCATTGTTCCCTCTGGCAAGAAAGTGCCATGGCCAGTCCTGATTCTCAATGTGTGTTTTTTGCTTTTAAAAGTCCTGTCAACTTGTGGCATGAGTGTGTTCTCGAGCACTCTATAGACTATTTTATAGCTAAGTACCTTACGTGCAGGGTACCATATTTTCATGGCTTTTTTGTAAACATCACTTGGGAGTATCTATCCCCAATATCTGACTGAATTATTTTTGCAAAATCCTGTAGGAATCACAATGAATAGAAATACAGTAAATCCAGTTAACAAGAAATATGGGCAATATCTGTACTCCACCCTACTAACCAGAAAAAAAAGCCTTTTCTGGACAAGGTAAGACATAGACTAGACATTGCTTCAAGAATCATCTGAAAAATAGAAACTGAACTGGCTAAAAAGATCAAGTGAGAGGAAGATAAAACATTGAGAATTGGCCATCCTTCCCTTTTAGTTCTTGTATTCTTCAGGCTTGTCTCCGGTTTCATTCAGCAGGCATGTTCGGATCAACGCCTCTGTCACTGCGTAGGGGTCACAGTTGGCCGAAGGACGGCGGTCTTCAAAGTAACCTTTTCCTTCTTGCCCTACAGTACGTGGGATGCGGATGCTTGCACCACGGTTTGCAACTCCAGCGGAAAACTCGTGGATGTTGGAGGTCTCATGGAACCCTGTGAGACGTCGTGCATTGTCTGAACCCCCCTTGGGGTCGTAACTTCTGATGTGATAATCGTGGCGTTTGCTGAGACGCTCAATTGATTCTTCTATATGCCTGGAGAATGGATAAGAGGGTCATCAGGTGTTTGGCTAGTTCTTTGTTTCCTAGCATGCCTTTAACTTCTAAAGCAAGATTTAGTTAGTTTTCCAACCTCGTATTTTGATCTAATCTCTCGCTCTGGTTTCTAACAAACATTATCCCCATTACACTTTCATTATGATGTAACCCTCTTCCATTAGCCTTCTAATTATGGTTCCACTTACTTGAGACCTCCTTCCTCGCGCATAGATTTTGTGCTAAAGTTGGTATGGCAACCAGCTCCGTTCCAGTTTCCAGTGATGGGCTTGGGATCAAATGAAACGTTAACGCCAAAGTCCTCACTTACACGATGCAGAATAAAGCGGGCCATCCACAGATGATCGCCCATGTCAATGCCTTCACTTGGTCCTACCTGGAACTCCCACTGTTAATGAAACACACAGTGGTTAATATAAACATTCCAGGTTACTATCCAATAGTCTCTTTTGTCATATCTAAGCAAATGTCATTTGTAACTAATTTGTCTTATTAGGAGCTGAACAAACTATTAATGGTATTACCTGTGCAGGCATAACTTCAGCATTTGTTCCAGCAATCTTCACTCCGGCATAGAGACATGCCCGATAATGAGCTTCCACAATGTCCCTGCCATATGCTTTATCTGAACCCACTCCACAGTAGTATGGGCCTGTAAGCAAACAAAATGTGGATAAAGTACAACAAGTACCAATCATAAAGTACAAAAAGGGGAACAGGAACAGCTATATATACCTACAAATAAGTAATGATGGAACATTCTGACACAGATATTGCACCTTAAATATTATGTTATTTGAGGCATTCCAAGATAAAAGAGATCAAATGAATGATATCACCCTAACAATAAATGGCACAGTTTCATTTTGAGCAGGGTGTCTTGGCACTAAGTTGACTGATGTGGAGGGAGAACGTTTTCCCTAAAAACTTCTAAGCTGGGCAATTGGGAATAAAGAATATTCTACATGACAAATACAAATCTTCCAACTATCTAGACAATATGTGTTAATTTTGGCATGTTTAATGGACATTGTCTTTGTCACATAAATGGTTTAGTTTATTGTCTCATGCTGCCAATATGTACATTGTTCCACATTCAGAAAGTCAAAGAGATGACTCAGGGGAAAATATTGTATTCTTTTGAATTACTTCCCACGTTGGTCATGATCACTTTAGGAGTGTGTGCTACTGGAGAATTTGTGCTATCAGGTTTGAGAAGATATTACCATTACAGTGACTGTAGATGCTAAACAAGAATTTGATTTTTAAAGGCATCATGGCCATACCTTGGGGTCCTGGGAATCCATTGGAGGGCCAACCATATGGGTGTCCATCCACCCCCAACAATGTGTATTCTTGCTCCATTCCAAACCAAGGATGTTCATCAGAAACCATGTCCATAATCTGTTTACATCTGTGACGTAAGTTTGTTTCTAAGGAGATAAATATTAGGTCTTGAGCAAACAGTTCATTTTAACAATCCAAGCTACACATCATGTATATAGCTGTGTTACAGTTAAATGTATAGGTTTGTAAAATAGTCAGAGGCTTTATGGAAATCTCTCCAATAGGGGGAAAGGATTCTCAATGAAACAGGTATACATTTGGAGAAATTGATTCTAATATCACAATTAACAAAATAGTTGGAGCTGTCACTGCCAGGAAAAATAAAGCTTAATTTAAAAATGTTATAGTTAAGGAATCTACAAATGGTGTTTACAAATCCTAATGTCTAAATCCTTCCTAAGGTTGGGCTTTTCTTAGAGGATAACAAATTAAGTTATTTTTATTTGAAAGGTTGAATCAAGTGTAGGTAGTTTAAATCGAAATGCTTTAATGAAAGGATAGAAATAAAGTAACTTATTGTCCTTCTTTGCTTATATCAGGGGGCAGACATGTTGTTTAGAATCTATGGTCAGGTAAGAACCATACAAGGAAAGAGAGCTCAATCAGGTACTTTATTTATATTAATTTTTTAAAGCGATCTTTCAATTAAACATAACTTATTTTTTGCTGACAATTGTCCTTTTGTCATTCAGAGGTCTACATACAATGTAGGGCATCTTTGTAAGGTATGCATAGTTTTTTAATGTGTAAGGCCACATAAATTCCAGAAGCATGGCTTGAAGGCAGTGTTCAGTATCATTTTAAAATACCATTAGGTAGATTTCTCTGCTGGGGGTTCAAAGATTTCATAATGCGACACATTTCTATGTTACTCAGCATTCTATGGTCTCGCTGTTGGCACAACACACCTATATGTTCTTTAGATGGGAACCAAAAGTAGATTATTCGCTCACCTGCGGTATTTCTGTTGTACTTCAGCACTTCGCAGAGTACCAGTTTGTTGGGATCTCTCCGAAAAGGATCTCTAAACATGGCGACTGGTATCAGGAACATGTCGCTGTTTGATCCTTCTGACTGATGCGTACTAGAGCCATCGAAGTTCCATTCCGGCAGATCTGCACGAGGTTAGAGCCATATTGTAGGGTGGTGCATACCCTTAACCAAAATGGGGGCATCCTTTTTTCTAATTGTGATTGTAATTGTAAAATATTTTTTATTCAATGTATATTCAATTTTAAGTATATACAGCCTAATCATTATTGTAGGAAAATAAATGCATGGAATTGAAAAAATAATCTGCTTAAATAGACATTTTGAATTACATGATATGAGCAATAGCCTTGAAAACATGGCTCAGCCTGCCTACACTGAGTCATATGTTACCATATGGTGGCTATGTAGTGAGTGGGAGGCCTTATGTTTCTTAAAAGGGAAAAGACACGTGTTTTCTCATTGCAGAAAGGGGGTAATGCACACCTTCAATGGTCTTGGGTTCAGAGTCCAAGGTGCGGGTCTTGCATCGCAGCCCTTCACCTGTTCCATCAATCCATATGTACATAGCCTGGACCTTTTCCCCCTGTGGGAGATCCATGTACATCTTCTTGACTTCCTTACTCAGCTTTGAGCTTGCTGACGTCGCCATGGCCGCAGGAGTAGAGTTATGGACACTGCAGACCAAAGAACATAGAAAAGGTTAAGTTGTGTATTAGTATTCCATGTGCATTAGAGATGGAAACACACTGATTGTGTAAAAACAATGGTACAGCTTTGGACAGACTCTAATGGACAGATCGTGGGAAGGAACCAAGCTAACAGTGCATAATTAACAGGAACAGTGTTCTCCTGACTTCCACGAGGAGTTGACCGTGGCTGATACTATGCCCATCACAAGGACGATTTGATTAAATTAATCATATGCAAATTGAATCCTGATCTCAGCTCTAGTTGATAAAAAAAATAGGAACAAAGCAAGATCTGACCAAACCAAATAATACATTATTACACTGGAAGATAGCCAAGTCTGTGATTTTCCATTGTACCCTAAACAATGGTACTGATTCAGCTAGAATCTCTGAAACCCTTACATAACCCTTACTATTCAAAGTAATAGCTCATACAGGCTAGCCATTATTACACACAAGCAAAACAAGACTTTAGAGTTATATTCCATTTACATGGAAGGTACTTCCGTATTGGCAAAGTCCTAACAACAAATGTTCCCAACAATTTATTTCTAAAATGTCCGTTGGCACAATCCAATAGTCTAACGATGCCCCAATTATTCTTGCCATCAGACATACTTATCGGGGCATAACTGCCTATGGCAGGAAACTATAAACAGGGAGAATATCCTAAGATCTATAAAATATTATTTTTTCAAGCATGTCCCTCCATTCCTCCCTTCCCTACCACCTAAATTAAAACATTCTAGAAAAAGAATCATTCTATAAATTCAGGCTTTTAATGTAAATAATGTATTTTTGTCTCTAAATAAATGATTTGCAGGACATAGAAATACAAATTAGATTATGACGTAATAAAATTACACTTTTGGCCCTCTAGCTATGAAAAGAAATATAAACTTGAAAAATATAATACGGAAAAGTATTCTGTTACAAAAAAACAATAACTATATATATATATATATATATTGGAATTTTAAATGTAGTTTTTGCACTTGATTGCTTCCATCTTCACAAACGTACAAATGAATAAGACAAGGAGAGAATGCCACAAACACAGGTGTAGCCTTAAGGAAAACACATATAATAAGCGCACAGAGGTTAATGCAGTGGAAATCAATCCTTGTGCACAGGAAACCCAGGTGGATATTACACACAGTTGGTACACATGGTGTAGAAATGCATAGCAGGACCAACCCTCTCCTACAATAATATTAATGTAACACTATATATTGATGTGTCTGTGTTTAGTTAGGATTATGGGCATTGGCGCACAGTACAAGTGCAAACCAAAATCTGGATACTTTAAAAGAGCTATTTAATATAGTAATCAAGAACAATAAAATATTAAATAAACAAAAGAAAAAGCAAGGATACTATTTTTTCCCTATAAATTGCAAGGATGTTAACTGATACACATATACCATGGTAACCACCATAAGCTACAGTGGTGGATATATCTTTATTTTAAATACTTGATTAATTCTTATTGATTAAGATATTGCTCCTTCTACTAGTGGTATGAAATAAATGTAACCCCTGCCTTGCCACAAGGGATGTTCAGTACCAGGTTGACTGTCTATAGTCTGCATCAGAACTACCTTTTCTGCCCCTTTTAATTACATAGACTGTGTGCATTGTCTATTGGTCTTTTTTAATCATCTTCTTTAGGTGTCATGTAGTCACATTCCCTGCAGAATACCGGTTTAAGCAATGACAGCAGATTATCAGTCCCAGAGGTGTGACTATCCACAGAGATAAAACAAACAAACAAGCAAAACAGCCACAGACATAATGTAATCGCAAACAGGGACAAAAACACAGACCTGAAAGCAGGCAGGGAACAAGCAGAAGATGAAGGTATATCCGTGATGCCTAAGCATTGTTAATCCAAATGTTGTCCCTATGATGCTCAGCAAACCAGCTGCAGTTCTCATGACCCTCAGCAAACAAATTGGATATAACAATTTTATTGGCTACAAACTGCAGTTCTCATAGTGTTCCGCACCCAGTTTGGTTGGCTGGGCATCATTGGAATTGGAGTCCACAACAGCTACAATGTTAAAAAAAAAAATATCTGCCATCTTTGAGATAGATGCAAAGGTAAAAGGAAGCAACATGGATCCAGGGATAGTCTCATGAGTTTGCAAAGATTGGAAACTCAGTTATGTTTTAAAATAAAATTTCTAGCACAGGGAAGGTAGTACAGGGAACAATGGGAAGAGGTAAGCAATATGAGGATATATGTAGTCATATACAGTAAATAGACAGAGTAAAAGCCATGTAGCTATAAAGGATCACGTTACCTGTCTCTGAAGATGATGTAATTGAGGATGCTGGTGGTTGAAAGTGCTTGGGGTGTTGCTAATGTTGTTGCTGTGTTAGCTTGTAGCTTCCATTCTCAGCTGTGAAGGAAACACTTATGTACCTACATATATTCAGGATCGCAGTGCCAGCCCCCAGACCAGTGATTGGCTGGGAGCAGGCACGATCTCTACATGCCATCCTAGAGCCTCCCTCCTGGCATTCTGCCATTGGAGCTGTGCAGGGAAGGATCTGCCCCATCAACACACCCCCACATCTGAGAAAAACAAGTGTAGGGGGGTTATGGAGAAAAGACATGGGGGGGGGGGGGGGGGGTAAAAGGACAGGCAGGCTGATGCTAGGTGATAATGGAACGGGCAGGAATGCTGCTTATAAGAGAGAAAAAAACAGACCATTAATATAAACATGCTCACAGTAGCTAATAAAACTAAGTGAAAAGGTAGTTTTCTACAAATGGAGCAGCGTTTGGCTGACTACAATTCCCACGATGCTCAACCATTTGATGTCAAGGAAACTGTAGTCCATAACAGCTGGAGTACCAAGAGGTTAAACCCTCACTGTTGCATTGTACGCTGACCAGCATTGCAGAACGTTCTGCTTTGTGTTATACTTCTGTCTGCATAGAAGACACACATACATCTGGAGTCACTATGTGGTTATATGGAATAGATTGGCTTGCTGGCAAGATGATGTGTTTTTCTTCCTTTTCCTTTTTTTTTAACTGGAGGAGAATAAAATTATTGGTCCAGTAATCAGCCATTTACTGGAATAGGCTGGAAAACATACTGGTTACACAAGATCTGAGCTTAGTAATATTATATGTTACATTATTATTTTCATTACTGGTGGAGGGGGACAAATCAGCAGTACATTAAGCAACCAAACAACATTGAATGACAACTCTGCTAATCAACAACAAATGACAAGCAGTCCCAGGACTGCTAGATCAACACAATGAAACCTTTGTCAGTCAAGAAAGATGACACCATATTTTTATTCTACCTATCTTACAAACATTTCTGTACCATAAGTTGTGCCATTCCATGTAAAAACCTAACCCTTAGATTTTTTTCTACTTAAACAACTATGGAGCAAAGTGCTAGATTTGGCGAAAACACTATATAAATATAGCTCTGGGTGTTCTAGACAATGACCTCCAGTAGAGGTAGAACTACCTGGTGCGGATCCTGTTTTAGGATAATACTATATGCTCCCATTGCATGTTTGAACTGTATGCTCTCTGTGTTTTTCACCAATTTCTCCCCTGCTGCAATGCCCTTCCTTTTTTTTAAATCAATTTTTTATCACATTCGGGGTGATGTATAAACTTGGCACTCTCACATATAGCGCCAAATACCGCCGTGTGTGCTTAAGTATAAATCAGACTCCCGTCAATTTTCAGGAGCCTGTTCCATCTTCCTTGGTTTCCAAGTACCGGACTGCACTGGCACTCATTGCGCTGGGCGAGCCAATGTACAAAGAATCAGGCGCTAAAATGTGCCTGATTAGGGTTGGAGAATCTCCATTGAACACTGTTTGGCGGAGGCCCCCTTACCGCACTGAATAGTGTTGGGATTTATTAAAAGGCGCAACCGCGTTATACATAATGAACGCTGACTGCGCCTTTTTTCTTCAATTCCTGAAACTTTTCAGTATGGTAGTTTTTATACATGCCTCCCTTTATGTTCCATAGGAAAGAGTGCTCATTAGGACCCAAGGCATCTTCTTTAACCTCATTTACTACACCATTGACATTCTACACTTGTGCAATAAATCCTAAGGGTCTACTCAATAAAGATAGAATTGAAAGGAAAATGTGAATTTCAAACTGTAGGCCAAAGTAGGTGAGTTGGAAACATTTGAGAATTTTTCCAACTCGACTACCTTAGTTTTAATTTTTAATTTCCCATCACAATTTCCTGTAATTCCCCTCAGTTCTCGCTTTATGGAGTAGACCATTTAAGCTCTTCTGAGCAGGTCTGAATATATCTTAACCAAAGTAAGCACATCGCTCCATGTTATTTGCCGGTATCCTCAATAAACGGGCTAGGAACACAATAAAGACACAAAAATGACTCCACTGAGGATCTCCTGCAAGCGATGAGAAAAATCGGAAAACCTAAACTTCATAGAAAAATCCAAACTTTACTCCATCATGGAAAGCTCCAGGCACGACAGCTGTGACAAATCCCACCTAAGGAGACACAGGTCCTGATAGTATAAAGTTTGAATTTTAAAATAAATTCTTGCCTTAGAGATTTTTCGCCAGTAGGAGATCCTCAGAGAAGTCACTTTATTGTCTTTCATTCTTAAAATATCTCCCTTCCCCGATTCTTCTAGCATCACCACTTATTTGTATGTTACCTGTTATATGGTGCTGCAGTATACAATCCGCTGTGTGAATAAAAACAATAATAATCGGATGTAAGAATTAGAATATTGAATTACACACATTATCGTACTTCTAGAATAACCTATAAAATATTACATCTTAAATGAAAAGTCAATCTTATTTTTATTATTTTTTTTTAGAATCAATACATGAATCAAAATATAGCGTTGATTTATGGTGATTCATGTAGGGTATTATCTAGTGTGCTTGAAAAATATCATGTATATTGGCACCTTAGCCTATCTAATAGGATTCCATGTAGGATGCCACTGTAGACAATTCATTTCGAGTTTCATGCTGCTGCTGTATGTGCAGATCCATGCTGCATTATCTGAATTTCCTTATTGTCACAGGGTTCATTCAATGAACCTCTGATGTCTGAGGAAGCAAGGAAGTAAGTGTTCTGGCAGTGTTTATACGTGACATCACTGCACAGATCTCCTAAAACCTGGCCAATGAAGCAAATACACATCTCACAGTTTTAAAAATACCACTGCCCCGTCAGATTAATTCAGCTTAAATAATCAAAGGCTGAATCTCAAATAAAGGATTCTGACATTGTAATTGAGCTCTCCTTTGCAAAACATTTAACTCACATTCCTTCGCTGAAAGGGTGACGATGGTCACAAAGAAACTAAACTATGGGATATTTTGGGCTCTAAAATTCAGCTTCTTAGCATGTATGAAAACATTTTTTTCCTATATATAAAACAACCTCAGACTTTTCTTCCACTCTGTTTGGTGTGATTGTACACTATTACTGTGATGTTGTGGTTATTTGTGCAGTGTGAACATATGGCTCGCTTTTAAATGGGAAGCTACAGGTTCTGTTTTGCGGTTGGCTTTTATTTCTTTCTCTAGTGTTTTATTTCACACAATAAAGTGTAGTTAAACACCGGGTGCATGAGCAGTTTGTAGGAGGGCAACCCATACAATACAGAATAGCATGGTGTCAAGCCATCGGGTCCCATCATGTGGGCTTATGTAACCATCCCTGGCAAAGCTCACAGAACACAATGTCCTGTCTCCTCCCTTCACTAGAAATATTTCTATGGGCTATAATGGAACATTGTTTACTGGACAAGGTGGAGTATATGAAACTCAGATTTGGAAGATTAGCTACAAAAGGAAAAAAAAAGGTTTTAAGGTGCCACCCAGTGGCCAAGTGTTAACATTACAGTTTGTTTGTGTTTTTTTTACCCTTAAATCATTTCACATCTTGGAATGTTCTGTCCTGCTACCTATCAGAGTACATAACCTGCAAACAGTCTATTACTGCTAAACAAACATGGCTTATTTAGAAGTTTGTTTACGTAATTTGGTACTCACAGGAACACACTGCTAAACACATTCATTTTTTATTTATTTACTTCCTTCTGTCTTGAAGTATATTATATTATTTTTGGGAGGCAGCTGTTGTTACCTTTTCTGTGTGTGCTTTATCATCTAAGTTACTGCCAATTGAATCTATATACGTTACTGTAGCACTGCTATAAAGTATCACCCTTATTGTCCATTGAACTATTTAATGACACAATCTTTTCGTTTTCTTATCGTTTATGTACTTTTTTTCATTTTCTTCAAAATAACTATGAAATTATATTGAGGTAGGCACAATTTTTAATTCTTTCCTTGGGCACAGAAAGAGTTAGCTAGGGCTCTGCCCACAAATGACTAAAATAAGTAAGTGAGGAAGGCATTTGTACAGGGGTGTAACTAAAGGTGGTGTAGGTGGAAGCGGCGCTGGAGGAGGAGGAGGAGGTAGCCAGAATTTTTCAAAGTGCACAGTAAGCACAGTATTTGACGGTTCTATTTGACTCTCAGATGTAATACATGTAATGCTATTGCTATTCTATAAACCGAAATAGAGTCCCCATTCATAAGAATAGGTCAATTGACCTATTTCACTGTATGTTCAGGTTGGAGTTCGAAGTTCGGCTATAAACCGAAAGTCTTTAAACCGAAAGTCATTCAGTTTATAGACTTTCGGTTTATAGAATAGCCAATAGCATTACATGTATTCTATAAGCCGAAAGTCTATAAACCAAAAGACATTCGGTTTGTAGACTTTCGGTTTATGGAATACATGTAATGCTATTGCTATTCTACAAACCGAAATAGAGTCCCCATTCATAAGAATAGGTCAATTGACCTATTCTTATGAATGGGGACTCTATTTCGGTTTATAGAATAGCAATAGCATTACATGTATCACATCTGAGAGTCAAATAGAACCGTCAAATACTGTGCTTACAGCGCACTTTGAAAAATTCTAATCGTTTTGGGTGGTAAATAGTACATTTGCGTCTTGCAGTGCACTTCATATCTGAGAGTCAAATCGAACCGTCAAATACTGTGCTTACTGCGAACTTTGAAAAATTCTGGTTACCTCCTCCTCCTTCTCCTCCTCCAGCGCCGCTTCCACCTACACCGCCACGGTCACCGCCTCCTCAACCTATGGGTCACTTAGTATAAACTGAAAGAGAATACCCTGCACTCCAACCCTCTCTCAAATGGATAATTCTGTTGATCCTCCTGGCAGCCATGCTTTAGATTTAGATTTATGTTCTTCCAAAGCTAAAATAAAAGATTCCATCTAGTGCTATTTTATGGCTCAGCTGTATTTGTAATTTGTATGTATTTTAAGTTATTTCCCTGTCCACATTTACTTGCAGGGCACTAGTCCTACTCTTACCCACATTTTAATTCCTTTTGCAGCCCTCTAGCCCTTTCCAGGACTTTTTTAGAGGCATTTTAGTGGCCAAAAGTCTGTGTCCCCATTGACTTCAATGGGGTTCAGGGTCAAGTTCGAGCACGGACCCGGACATTTTTTGGAAGTTCGTTCGAACCTCTTGAACCCAAACATCCAGGTGTCCGCTCAACTCTACTAATCTTCACTCTGCAGATGTTTTGACTTATGATTGGCTGACCATCATGAGACATGTACACATCTTTAGTGGCAAGGTTAGTCATTACTGCACTAGTGGTCTAAATGTAATGGTACTGAAAGTTTAACAGCAATTTAATACCATTTTAAGAAGTGAATGTTTTATAAATGTATCGACAACTCAACATGCTGGCATTGTGTACAGACATTTCTGAGAGAAACGGTCTCAGTACAAAAATAGCATGCAGTCTTACATGATCCTAAATCTAGTACAGAAGATGACTGGGGGAGAAAGGGAAGCAGATGATTGCTTTACTGTACCAGAGCGCCATCTGCTGTTTTATGATGAGAATTCCAGTAATTGAAAGTATTGTTAAATCAAGGCAGTGTGTGAATAAAACTAAAACCATTATTAAATAGTTACTGCATGCAGGACACCTGGACTACAGGAGACAATAAATGCCTCACAGGACAGGAAGCCAGGGTTAAGCAATACATGTCCCAGTAGAATTAAGTAAACCCGACTTGTATCTTAATAGATACACATGGGTTTACTAACGGCTGTGTCTCACATGCGAGACACAGCAGTTCATGATTGTCTCGTGCTCGCCCCGCTCTGACAGCTGAATGAAAGGGTCTCTCACTGCTAGCCCAGCGAGAGACCCTCGTTTTTGCATGGGAGCAGCAGGGGGCACCTAGTTAAGGTCTCTCTCTGCACTAGCAGAGAGAGCCAGTCGTCGACCAGACAGCTGCCATGCTTCCTATGGAAGCATGGCAGCTGTCGGTCAGAGGATAAACTGGCCTGTACTATCAAAAGTACGCACCAGTTCATCCTCATACTAGGGACAACTAACTTTTCACTTGTGCTTCTATATTAGAAGCACAAGTAAAAAACAAAAAAAAAAACGTTTAATGTCCCTTTAAAGAGTCCTACTAGTGAGAGGTGAGGTTTGATTGGGTAGAATTTAGAACTGTCATACCTCACAATAGAGCAATAGAATTCCCATGAACAGCTCAGCAGCTCACATCTCACTCACTCAACTCTCACATCACTTGTGCACTCTATTGATTTCCATCCTTACTGCTATCCTAATCTACAATGAGTGGAGCAGGTGAGTAGCAAATCAATCAATGGGGTATATTCAATGCCGCCTATTAAATATGCCTTTTTACCGCACGTTATGTAATTCAATGGCAACGGAGCATGCCAAATTATTACATATATATATTGTGTGACACAGCTTTGCACGCTATGTAATATGTATTGTTGCACAATTTGTAATCCAGAAAGTGATAGGTATCAGTGTAACCTAAAGGAAGTGTAAAGCATGCATATTGTTTTAGTGGAATAGTACAATGTAGAAAGCATTAAGAAGAATACTAAGGGGTTTATGTATGTAATATTATATGTAAGCGACTATGTAATTCTATCATTATTATGTCCTTTCTCAGCACAAATACCCTTCAAAGATATCTTGGATTTGCTGAATGATGAGATCTTTGCAGACTTTTTCAACACTTTCCTGAACCTTCCTGTGAGTATATGAGTCTGATGCAATGAGTTGGATAGATCAGGCACTCTAGCATGCATAGTCACCATAACGTTGATGGAGCTTAATGGGTCAGCAGTGGCCAGACTATATTGGCAAATGAGGAGTTGCTTAGGCCTCACATTAGCTTGAGGACCTAGTCAATGCCTAACTGAAGGAAGATAGTAATGAGGAATGGGAAAATAGCTGAACTCTCTTCCCCATCTTCTTTTTTTTGTGTGTGATCTCACAAAACCCTTTCACCACCTTTGAATGCTAAGTTCTACTTTCCCTTTAGTAACTGTACATTGAGGGTCCCATTCCCGAGATTACTGTCCTAAATCTAAACAGAGTTGGGGTTCCAGTTGACTAATAAGTATTCAGGCAGCAATTTTATAATTAAAAACGCCAGTTAATTCACTTCCTTGCAGATTTTTGGCCAAACTCCTTTCTTCATCCCTGTTCTGCGTCAGTGGGAGTTATCTCCAGGGCTACCATCAAACATAGTGAGTATGTTTGTGAATTTCTGTGCTAGTGAAATGCATGTAACTATTGAATGCATCCTAATCCCATATGTCCCATGTTCCCTCTTTCACCAAATTCATTATTCTCGACAACAAATGCCACTATAAGCTCACTATTTAACTGGGAATACAGCGACTTCTTCTTACAGTGTCTCATGCAAGCATTTTATCAGTAATAATTTGGGAACACAGAGGCCAGTAACATTAGAGACATCATAAATATTGTTTTTCCATGAGGAGAGAGAACAAAAGCCTCCAGTAATGAAGAGGGCAGAAATCTACTGATATATTCATTCCTGAGGGTTAATAAGAGCCACATTTCTATGTCTGTGTGATTTTCAGTCCTGCTTTAAGCAGTACAGTCCCAATTCTGGACAGTGCGCAGTACAGAGTCTCATTCTCTGGTGTGTGGGACATGAGAATAAATACTGTGTTTGCTCAGAGATCTGAAGCATTACCGGATTCATGGTAGTGCTGGCACGCCCCTTCCTAAGCCACACCCACCACGAGTCCCGCTTTGTCGGAGGGATATGGAAAAGCTAATCATTTGCAATATAGTTCATAGGTCTTGTCTTTTCATGTTGAATACTAAGAATATATCAAGCAAATGGGAAAAAAATGTTAACTAAAACAGCTTCTAATTTTAAAGGCAATGTATCACCTAAACACTTTTTTTTACTGTGCATGTAGCGTATACAATATGGTTAAACATGATCCATAAATTGTTATCAAAATTGTAAGCAAACGCCTAAGTTAGGAGGAAAATATTTTAAAATGTATCTGTGGTGTCACACATTTCCCAATGAACCCCAATTTATTTGCATATCAAGCCACAGGTGATATCATAAACTTGAAAATCCACAGACCCATTTAAAACACATTTTTTTTTCCTAATTTAGGCATTGCTATTCTGCTAATACAATCCTTCTCAATCATTTTGTATTCTCTACACGCACAGTAAAACAATGTTTAGTTGATACAGTCCCTTTAAGTTTAATAAATAGTCTGTAACACAGCTTTTCATTCACTGTCTTACACATACAGTACCCAAGGTGTAAAGGATTCCTAAACTGGTTGAAACATCATAGGCTTCCACTTTTCTGCCAGACAGACCTGTGTTTACACTACCTGCTCTGCCAACGACTACTGCATGATGGGAAAAACGGACAACACTCCAATAAAACTGAAGTGGAAGGTGACAAATTAAAAGCGCTAGTTATATAACTAATTATGTCATAGGCCTCGACTGTGATAAGATATAAGAGCCAATGGCTCCTTACTGTCTGTAAATAAGACAAACTCAGGATTATTTGTTCTAGTGCACAGGCTTTCTTGAACTCATTTACACAGTTACATTTTGTGAATGTTGTACACATCAACAAGTGTAGCAATTCATCTATGTTGCAGATTATTGTCTGTTGCGTCGCTGCATCGGGAGTGTACGGGGGATCCTGCGTTTTCGAGCATTCCTGCGCGGCTCAGTAGGTAAATCCTTACTAAATTTAGACGCAGCTCTCCATTACTGCAAAAACTTATCATGACTGAGCTGTATACACCTGGCTATTTTAACAATGAATGTTGTTCAGTATTGTGCAAATAATCATGCTAACACAAGGGCGGTTGGGGCCTATAAAGACCATATATAATGAAACAAATACTGTATGTCCTCTGTAGGGAGAATTCATGATCTCAGCCAGACACTGGGGGGCAGAGTGTGGGGAGGGGAGGTGTCAGCGCTACCACGCATGTGTGGTAACACTGTTAGTCACACACTAGGGGGCGGAGTCTGGGGAGGGGAGATGTCAGGGCTACCGTGCATGTGCAGTAACATTGTCAGTCACTTTAGATCCTGGCATCTGAAGCCAGGATCACTACTGCACATGCGCAAAGTGCATGGGACACTGGAGAATGCAAACAGGACCCAGGACTGTGGTCCTGAGTCCTGCTGTCCCACTGAGATCTTCCTCTGCCACGAAAAGCGGGACTGTTCCACTGAGATCTACCTCTCGAAAATAGGGACTATCCCGCCCAAAGTGGGACTGTTGGGAGGTATGGGTTATGTAGTCCCTCACTGTACTAACAGTAAGATAGTGTCTAAAAGGCCATGCCCACATTAAGACACTGGAGAAAATAAGTGTGTCAATATTTCTGGTAATTTTTGGCCAGCAATTAATCATAAAATAAGAGAAGTACAGTGTAATCAGGATCAAAGGGCGTTATAACATTGTTTTTCAGTTGACAGATGTTACAGTGCTATAAGGCGACTGTTTTGAATAAAGCGTTGCTAAAAATGGAAAAGATATGATTATTAAATAAGGCCATTTTACAAATAAACAAGGCCATGTTTAAAATAGTGAAGGAAATAGCGAAGGACATAACCTTGCAATTATCTCTAAGCTAATCACATAGCATTACCAAATGACTTCTATAATCTAAATACTTATACTATACTTAGTAAAACTGGGCATATGGCTAGTTTAGAAATGAAAGAAAGAAAACTGTTTAAAAAATGTTTTTTTTTCCTTTTTTTGACAAGGGAGTTCTGTTTTTTTGCTTTATTGTTGTGTCACGCCAGTACTTGGTTTTTTCCCCATAGTTAATTCTGATATAGTTTCTAAACTAAACATAATAAAGACAATTTAAAAATTGAGCGAGTCAGCAAAACATGTCAATTTATTTTGACATTGCATCTCCTTTTTTGTGTGTTGTTGACTTGCATCACAGTAATATTTTATTTGTATGTATAATTATTATTTAGTTTTTTTTCCAGTTTTTCCAGTGAGTAATAAACTGGAAATTCTGAGCAGCTATTCACTGACATGCTGTAATGACCCATCCTGCCTTCTTGTCTTTGTTAGGTGAACAGCTCACCAGTTTCTGGCTAAGTGCTGAGAGAATTCTGGGGATATATGCATTGAATGATTCTCAGCAGGACTTGTACCTGTCCCTTCTCAGAGTACTGACAGCTTCTCATCTACATGCCGGTTCTGTGGTAATGAAGACCTGTAGCATTAGCAGTGGTAAGAATATACATTTGGTGGTGTAACTATAAGACTGCCAGCTTAGGACCATAAATCATAATTTAGATCATTAATGTTGTATTGGATTTAGTGGTCTGTATTTAGCCCACAACAGGGAAAGACAACAAAAACATTTTGCAATTTCATCAGCTCACCTGTTATCATCAGAGACACATACAGACAGGCAGGACAGATATAATGACAGATAAGGTTCAGAGATTGATAGATAGAAAGTGCTACACACATTTAAAAGTGAAAAATGGTGCAGCTCCAGTCCATTGTTCTAGGGTAGAGGCCCACCTGGGGGGCAATCGCTCCTCTGCCCCTCTTATCTCCCTCCCCGGCTGACCACATTGGGTGCCTTATCCAGGCTGGATAGTATGATATTACGTTATGACATTAGTAACATAACTTTTTTCATTATAAACGTTGGATCACACGGGTCTAGCACACTAGAGTAAAATTCCTTATCTGAATCAGATATGAGTCCCTAAAATCTTTAATTTATTTATTTTTTACCCCAAAAAAGCCCAGTGCTGACTCTGAAGATAGGAGAGATTTCTTCTTCTTCTGTTTTTTTTAAAGGGAATCTAATACCAGGAATCACCCTCTCTAGTCAATAGTAAATAAGGAAGACAACAAAATTCCAGTGGCATATACTCCATGTGTGCTAGGTGTGCACCACACACGTACCACGATCCTGCACTGTATATTTGGTGTCTGTGTGCTTCGAACAGATAGCTCATAAATCAATACTTAATTGAGCCAAGAGCCCGAAGGCAGCATGAATTTGGCACCAGAGTCAATACAAAATTATTTTCTTATACTTTTCGTGCTGGTCAAATTGACAGTATGTGATTCTGATGTTGAATTCATGCTGCCATCAGCCTCTCGGCTCTATTTCATGTTTCATGTCCATTCAGCGCACACCTATCACTCATGAGCAAGAAATAGGTAGAAACACAGCATGCTTTCCCACCCTCATTATTTGCTTTTCTTGGTGTGTTTGTATTTTGAATTTCTTATTTTATCTCTATAGTTTAAAACAAGGTCTTGACCATCAGGCCAGAAGAGCTTGTCTTGTGCAGCCTGTTATAATTATCCTTATCCTTCTTGCAGAGTCAGTTCTCCAATTAAAATGCTGGCATCCTCCAGGGCTCCGGCGAGAGGTACTAAGGAAGATGCAGGATGAGGCCTTCAAGAAAATACAACAGTATAGGGTGCCAGAATTTCTTTCCCACTGTCGGGTTAATTTATTTTCATTTCCTGAGGGACGGACTTTGTTGGAATGGACCCAACAAACAAGGAAAACAAATGAGAACCTTTGTGCTCCCCTTCCTATGACTATAAAGGTACTCAAAAATCCACCTCAAATATACTGCAGCAAAATTAACAAGAGGAGACTCTGGCATCTGATAACATTTGGTGAAGGAATCAAAAAGGTCAAGCTGGCAAGTTGCTATCCACAATACAAACAGAGCAAGATTAGGGGTAGTTCTGTGGACTCAAGGAGTTGGATTCAGGATGCTGTCATGCCAACACCAACCCGAATAGAGTCTCCATCTATCAATCAACTTAAATTTGAAAACACTGACTGTGATGTAGAAAATCCACTTCTCCTCCCCAAATTACGAGCTACTCCTATACTGTGTCCATTTACCTGGCCTCAATCACTAGTTGAAAATACAGTGCTCACCTCTAATTGGCTGCACTGGGCTCTGAATGCAGAAGAGTCTGCAGCAGGCCCTTTTCATGCATATTTGTTGCATGGCAAAAAATGTGCCAGATTAGTGAATCTGTGGCAGGAGCTGAGAGTTATACTACAGGTATTGGTTAGTAATAACAACATGGAGCTATGTTATATATTAAGTGACCGGCTCCGGCAACATTATCTGCAGGATGAGAAAGAGGAATGCAGTGATAATGCCTCTAAAACAGAGCCATGCCTCCCACCACTGATTGCTACACGGCTTAGAGAACTGCTACCTTTCAGAGATGCCATACCATGGGTCCTGCGAGCACAAATCCATATCTGTCAGGTATGTATGTTTAAATCAATGTTTTTGTAACGCCTACAATGATTGTAAAGAACATATATGTGCATTTGACTGGTCATGTGACGTAGGTCTTTTTTGGGGGGAGGTGGAGTAGTTACTATAATGCGTTACCAACATCTCTGTTAAAATCATTACAGAAAGCATATGAAATTACCAGAACCTTTTTTCCTCTAATATATGAGAGGAGCAAAACCCCTATGGAACAAAATGTTCACTAAAAAAAAACAGGTGGTGAACTGACAAAGGACCAGCAGAGGAACAGCATAAGTCAGGCATTAACTGAGTAGGAATGATAGGCAATATGGAGAATTAATGCTAGATTATGGCAGTTCATGTGGGAGTACACAACAGCTCACAAAGGTTCACTCTTTAGTGAATATCTCCCACTGTGTTACTTTGCTGCATTCTCTCCTCAACAGAGTTTCTGTTCCCAGTATGAGCAATTTCTTGATGAAGAAGACAGAACGTTCCTGCAGTTTGTTGTAAGTAGAATGTTCCACCAGTTCTATTACTTTTGGAAATGAATCCACTTCTGAATAAACCAATGTAAGCAGGGGCATACTAACTGGGGACTGTTTTCTCTTTTATTCCCCTGCGGTCTACTCAATGAAGAGATAATTGAAGCTAACTGAGATGGGAATTTCAAAATTGGCCTAAGGTTTAAATTTTCCATCTCAATTCCCTCTTGATTGAGTATACCCTAATGAATTCAAATATTTCCTGGGTAAAATGTTAGACTTCTTTGTTGTGTGCCCACTCTATGATAGACGAGTTTAGGTTCTCAACGTATTGACAGTGTGCATTGATGTGGCGGGGGAGCTTAATTATGCTTTGGCCAATTTATATAGCCAAAACCTCTAATTTATTCATGTTTATGTAGTTGTTGCCAACTGTATTAGGGTGAGAAGGGCATGCAGTTTTTGTATACATTGTATTGTATAGACTGTATTTGCAGCACGCTCACACATGTTTGATAGGCTTCATTTACACATGATTATTATTTGAGCCTGTGACAAGCTTTATGCACCAATATCTTTCTTTTCCCTAGAATTTTAGAACCGCTTGTAATTTTCCATTGTCCACTTTTACTAGCATTGCCAATTCCCGGATCCCATTCCCCAAAAAGCTGCAAAAGCAAAAGCAGAGGATGTCTCTACAGATATGATGCAGAGAATAAAGACAGCTCTCGAGCTAGCGCAGGCATGTCCACTTGGTGGAGAAATAGGGTCACTGGATGCAGAAGCCTGGAACCTGCTGATAATAGAAGGTGTTTCTCAGGGAGGGTCCCTCAAGCCACCTCCTCAACCTGCAGTTATACGAAGGCTAGGTAACCAATACACATTTTATTCAGGTTTGCGGTTGCAGGTTTCCAAACATATTGTATGTCCCATATGTCCTGTAATTGCAAGACATTTCCTGTTTAATTGTACCAAATTCAAACTGTTCTGCTGATTTGGCTTAGAAGATGTCACTAGTTATGAAAGGGAGACACCAAGTAATAGAAGATTTGCTTCCTGTACTCTGTGTTCAAGGTGGTGTGGCTTGTCATCCACAGGCTAATAATGTTGCTTGTTTCTTTTGACCAAACTACATTAACATGTATTTATACTGCACCAAAACATCATGCAGTTCTTGATATAATTCCTTAAGTGGAGAAGTTACAAACAGAGACAGACTGATACATAGGGTAGGGAGCACTCTGCTTACACTCTAGAGTTTCTTCCCTACTATCAAATCAGTGATTTCCTCTAAACAAAACAGAACCAATGTATTAGTAGATTACAAAGTTTGGAAAAGTTAAACATCTGTTTAGCATTGCTGACATGTATCCATTGGCTTGTGTCCATACCAGATTACAGTAAAATGTCCTTTGAAGAATTGGTCCTGTGGAACCCGAAAATGGCGATTGAAAGGGCTAGCAAGCAATTCCAAGAAGTGCATGTGAAAAAATTATGTTTAGGTGAGTGATGGATGTTCGGCAATTTACTGAAAGTAACTTATTGGATGCCGACAGAAACAGTCAATTGAACATTACTTGACAACAAGAGCTTTAACGCAGTTACCACAACATCATCATAGCTAAACTAACAGTGATTAAAGGAAGAACTATCTTTCTGTAAGATGTCATGATTTAATCCGCCAGGCCTCAAAGATGCCACAGGTTCTTCTCTCCTTGCCCCTCAAAGACTGAGACAAGCTCCGAGATCTGTTCATTGTCCGAAGGAGGATCCACTGACCTTGAGAAAAAGAAAAGTCTTGCCACAAAAACCATCTACAGGACCCAGGTTTGGTTAATTCGTCAGTATTTTTACCTTTTTAGTTTGAAAAATGAGTCAGAAAATACCAGACAAACTGGTGGTAAGTCCATTAGGCATATGCTGGGACTTTGATCTACATCTTTCTTCCTAGAAGCGCTCCACTTGCTTTCAGGAAAACCAAATACATGTCATTTCTGTAACTTGAATATTGGGCAATTTGTAGGAAAATAATACAAATATCTATTTTATTTAGTACTTTTAGACTAATTTATGTAGTAAATAAAATGCTGGTTCTTGACTCTTCCTTAAAGAAATGACTACAACTATTACGAGCATTTAGGTAAATGGGCAAGCCAGCGATGGGAAATAGCTATGAATCTTCTGCTGCAATCTATGCACCTACTTTAGTAAACTGAAAAGAGATTGGCTGCATTCAGAGCAAGAGTATTGTTTACAATAGGTTCAAGGGATATCAGAACATGTTCCCAGAATGCACAGACGATGCTCTATATTCTAAAATGGATGTGAAGGAAAGGAGAAGGGACGTTTTACCTGACAAGACGGTAAGGTGCAGAAAAATACAATTGTGAAGCTTTCTGTGTACTTCCACGGAGTTTAGAGGCCCCAGTGAAATGTTTTTTAATGCAAAACTATAGGAGAACTGTGTAAAAAGAGTAAAAATAAGTAAAGTTTACATATATTAAAACACATGTAAAGCTAAATGGAACTGCCATTTTTCTAGCTTTCAACCTTTTATATTTATATGTACATTTACATTTTTATTATGTGGGATGGGTCCAGAAGCAGTTTGTCAGTCTCCGGACCCTGTTTTTTTGTTTTTTTAATTGGAATTTTATTATATAGGGGGCCAGGACAAGTAGCCCTGGACCCTAATGTATTATATTTGGGTCTGGGAGATATTTGGGTGGCTCCCAGCCCTGGTCATTATAGGGGGCCAGGGCAAGTAGCCCTGCCCACATGAGTATTATAGGAGCCCAAAGGGACAATTTTATTTAGGGGGGGGGGGGGCAAATGTTTTTATGTGGTGCCAGTAGGGTAGTACGCTGGTCCCAGTGGGACAAATTCTGTTATTTTTTTTTATTACAAAAAGTAACTGGAGAATTGAAATACTCAAAATTCAGCTGCTTTAGACAACTTAGGGTACATTTTGATGGATTTCTGCCCATTTTGAGTATGGTAAATCCAAAGGATTCCCAGGTCTGAAATCCCGGAACCAAATATGGTCGGAAATTGGCGAAAGTTGAATTATGGAAAATTCAAAATTTGGCCCAGATCACTTTATACTGAGTCGACTCTTAGATTTATAAATACATATCCTTGTAGGCGCTCTTCACAATTTACATGTATAGACATGTGTGCATTGTTTTTTAATGTTAAAATGTGTGAAATATTGTTATGGAGTTGGTCCCCAGGACATACTTGAAAACAAGAAAATCTAACACACTTGAGAAAAAATAAATACATAAATGAATTGTCTGGAGTGGTCCACAATGGATTGTGAAGTCAATCAAAACCATGAAATATTTAATTTCATATTTATCATTTGAATACTGAGTTACAAAACCGAACATACTTGATATATCTTAGTTTTTATATTTCAATGCATGCTTTAATATGGCATTTTCTGTTATTTTATCTCAGAGAACACCATGGCAGGTCCTTATCGGCTTCATCCGTAGTGTATGTAAATGTCACTGCTCCATCAGTAATTCTGCGACTCGGAAAGATTTTGAGAATTTCTTGCTTCATGAAATACACAACAGCTCTGAAAGTAAGAGTTTCATATATGTACTGTATGTTCTGATGCTTGACATGTCTGTGCTAATGAGGGGAAATTTATTCCACAATAGAAAACACTGACATAGCATTAGCATTATGTGCCTTAAAGGGTGCACTCAATATACAACCGTTTGTCCCGAAATGGATACAGATCGGGAATTTCAGCCAAATTTCCCAAATCTAGGAAATGCTCAATATCCTTAAATTTGTTTCCATATCAGCTCTTCAGAAACCAAAGCGTCAGAGGCATTTGGATTGGGATATATTCACCATTAAAACCATAGATTTTTAGCTACTTAATATGCTCTGATCGCCCCAAACACTCTCTGAATTCAGGTAACACAGGCGAATTCACCCATTTCAATTCTCCTGATTTTAGCTGGAGAATTTAAATTTAAAGTCCTCTAAAGTACAGTACAAAGATTTTAAAGTCCTTTTTTTTTCCCACATAGACAGGCCTAATATATGCCCTAATATAATTTCTGATCCAATTATCTATCATTACAATATTTGCTCAAAATATGATCTTTGGTAATATATGTAACTATGGCCATGTCAAGAAACACGTTAAAAAAAGGATTAGGCAGCAAAACAGATGTGCAGTGCAGATACAGAGTACCCACAAAGAAAGAGAAGGTGTACCCATGTACTAAGATGTATGGATATATTTATATATTTATATATATATATCAAAAGGCACCGTTATACACAATAACAGCCCATCATCTCGGGTTTAAAAAGGAAAATATATGAAAATACAATTGAAATAGTTCCATGTGCAGGAAAATTTAGGCAAATACGCTGTAATAGCATATATTACATTGATGAATTCATTAGCATTCCGTAACATGGGCCAGAATGACCTGAATGCTGCAATACACACCCCAATCCACCTCTGAGATTCCAGTAATCATATCAACGTACACATGATTCACAGAACCCAATCAGGATCATTATAAAAAGGAAGGAGATTCACAGCCACACCCATTGATTCCCAAGAGGGAAGTTTGTTGGATAGAGAGCAAATTATGCATAAGCTCAATATCTATCTCCTCCGGAGGCATAGAAGGCTCAGAGTGATAACAACACAGAGCATAGCTGGCTGACACTGCTAGGGCACATCCTTGCTTGAGATATCATTGAAAAGGTACACTGACCAACAACTTCTCAAGAACTTTAGGCTTTCTCTTGCAGACATCCTGGATTTAAACAAACACATAAGACAATATCTGGAGCCTCTGTCTGGAAGGAAACATTCAATACCTGGGCTGGTGAGATTGTTATCATTACTGCATCACCTAGGTTCACAAACCTTCCAGACAGGTTCTGGGATCAGTCAACAGCCCGGATCAGTCAACAGCATTTTTTTCCCCTGGTACCTTGATTTAGTGCTAGTGCTAGAGGTCCAACTGGATGATGCAATGATATTGCAGTAATTACTAAAGATTTACCCATTGGTAAAGGAAAGTGCAAAAAAAAAGAAACCAAATCCTAAAACCTAAGTAATTAGCCCATGAAAACTGGTATTAATAAATGCACTTTGATATAATTTGTGGATACTATTTACAGTCATGTCTCTTATTCACAGATGTGCCAGTCTCAAGAGGAGACCATTGTCAGAGATCCTCTTCACCGGCCAACCCTGCACAACCATTAACAAAGGGGGGCAAAGAAGAGTCTGGGATTTTGCACCCTAGGTGCCGAAACGTGATGCGTCATTCCATTCTCGTTAAATACTTGATTAACGATCTATCCTTCTACAGAGAAATAATCATGTATGTGACAATGATATATTTTGAAACAATTGTATTTCTCATAGAGAGTTTTCATTTTATTCTATAAAATGATTACACAGAGTTCAGTCAATAAAGTATTTTAGAGTCTGTTCAGTATAAGATGAGTTGAATTGAGATAAACAACTCATCTCACAGACTCATTGTGCAGGGACAAACTTGGTGACTACTCCTACTAGAGGAGCCCAGTTAGCCATGGATAAAGCATAGTTAAATCTCTCCCTGTAATAGCATTATCTCCATAAAACCTCTGGAACTAAAAATAGCGGTGGCTGTTCTAACAGGATGACTTGACGATTGTTGACGTTAGAAATGTTTTCTGAATCACAGGTTTTACAGAATGTGTGATGCCGCTGATTTTCTTGCCACTCACGGAATGTACTGTCCAAATGATGAGGCAAGGCTTCAAGCAAAGGTCAAAATGATTATCAAACTATTCCTGGCCTGTGATAGCCTTCCAAAGCTACGGGTAGGAAGTACACCATTTATACATCATTATTCAAAGGATTCAAATGTAATACTTTGACCCGCCTAAAAAGGCTTTGGGGAATGTAAATTCTGTAGTTTTAGGAGCCAGTTCACTTGCAATAATAATGTGAGAATGGCCCTTTGAAACTTCAGGACACCCAAAAAGCTTTGGGGCACAATAACTCTGTTTTTGTTTTTTTGCTAGGTAAACATCTCAGAAGCACAGCGGGATTGGATTATAGAAAGGTTTTCAAATAACATAGTTGATCGCTCACTGTTCCACACAGCGCTTCTTGCCATCTTCCCCACCCTTATCTACTTTTGGAAAAGGCAATTAAACTTTCCTGTTAATTATCATGCACACTGCCTTAAAAGCATTTTACTACATACAGAGTGTTGTCGGTTTCTAGGTACTGCATAATGAAGGCAATGATTGGTTTTCGTCCTCGCACAAAGATACAGAAGGATAGAAAACAGCCTGAATGTAAAGGGAGCAAGGAGAGTCATCTGAAATTATCAGTGAGCTCAGGTCAGACTCCTATATAATAAACATGATATTGACTACTCAATAAATGGGGGGACTTAAAGGAAGTTGAAATGGGATTTTCAAACTTTGTAGCAGAGTTGAAATAATAACAAGCATAGGAACTTTATAGAAGAATACTGGCATCTTAATGGACAAATTGGCTGGGGCATCTGAATGGCACAATCTTACTGGCATCTTAATGGTGCAATAATACTGGCATCTGAATGGCACAATAATTATGGCATCTCAATGGCACAATATAACTGGCATCTCAATGGCACAATAATACTGGCATCTTAATGGCACAATATTACTGGCATCTTAATGGCACAATATCACTGGCATCTGAATGGCAAACTATTACTTTCATCTGAATGGCACAATGATACTGGCATCTTAATAACACAATAATACTGGCATATTAATGCCACAGTATTACTTGCATCTTAATGGCACAATAAAACTGGCATCTTAATGGCACAATATTACTGGTATCTAAATGACACAATATTACTGGCATCTTAATGGGCAGATTAGCGGGGGCATCTGAATGGCACAATATAACTGGCATCTGAAAGGCACAATAATTATGGCATCTTAAAGGTGCAATAAAACTGGCATCTGAATGGTGCAATAATACTGGCATCTGAATGGCACAATATTACTGGCATCTCAATGACACAATATTACTGGCATCGTGATGGGCACATTGGCTGTGGCATATTAATGGAAAAATAATACTGGCATATTGAATGGCAAAATACTTGCATAAATTAAATGGCAAAATACTGGCATATTGAATGGCAAAATAGTGGCATATATTAAATGGCAACGTACTGGCATATTGAATGTCAAAATACTGGCATATATGAAATGACAAAATACTGGCATATTGAATGGCAAAATATTGGCATATTGAATCACAAAATACTGGCATATATTAAATGGCAAGCTAATACTGGCATATTATTGGGCAAATTGGTTGTTGGTTATTAATGACAAAATAATATTGGCATAGTATTGTGCAAATTGGCTGTTCCTTTTTAATGGCAAAATAATACTGGCATGTTATTGGGCAAACTGACTGTGCCATATTTATGGGCAAACACTGACATATTAAGGGAAAAACTGGTTTCTTTTAATTTGCAAAGTGATGCTGTGGCATGGTCTGTTGGTCAAAATAACATGTACTATGAGGAAAGTGACACTGGCTAGTTCTGTGGGGCAAAGTGACACTGTGGTATGTTCTGTGGGGCATTGACACTGTGGCATGCCAAATCGTGTAGGTGCAATATGAGTGCAAGCCAAGTGCCGTGGGTGCAATATAGGTGCATGGCAAGTTCTGTGGGTACTGTATGGTGCTGCACTAAGTCCTTTAGGTGCAATGTGGGTGCAGAGGAAAGGAATAAAAACAAGGAATGCAATTTTTCAATAACATTTTTATTACATATGAAAATAGTTGAATATAATATTTCAAAAATCAAATAAGTATAAATGCAACAAGTTATATATAGAGAGAGAGAGATGTCAGTATGTATAGATATGTATTGTTTTAGAATTGTACAATTGTCATCTCGTGGGACTCCTGTGTGTCGCATAATCAATGGTGGTCCCATGTGTGGCATATTTATTGGGCCCCATGTGTGGCATAATTAAGGGGCTCCTTTATGTGGCATAATTATGGGGCGCCTGTGTGTGGCATAATTAATTGGGCTCCGAGGTGAGGCATAAATAATGGGGCTCTGGTGTGTCATAATTTATGGGGCTCTGGTGTGGCATAATTTATGGGGCTCCGGTGTGTGTGTCATAGTTAAGGGGCTTCTGTGTGTGGCATAATTAATGGGCTCCTGTGTGTGACATAATTTGTGGGGCTCCTGTATGTGGCATATTTAATGGGCCATCTGACTGGCATTACTAAGGAATGTGTTTGGCATGGTATTGGGGGAAATATATACTCTGAAATATGCCCCTTCATTCAAGGTTTGTCTTATAATCAGACCTCAAATCTATAAAACTATAAGACTGGGATCCAGGTCCCCCGCAGAGCTGTGCAGACATCCTCTGGTGCTCCCCGGCACTTCTATGACAGACGCCAGGCGGTTGCATCGGAGGATGTCTGCGTGTATTGTGCAGACATCCATCCCGACACTTCTGTTGAGACTTGTATGACGAAAGCCGAGAGATCACATGACCTACCCGTGGTCCATCATAGAAGACGGGAGAGGAGAGGAGAGGCAGCACTGGGCAAATCTGGGGGAGGGAGGGGAAGAGGCAGCCTTGTTCAAATCTGGGGGAAGGAGGGGGAGAGGCAACGTTGGGAAAATATGGGGGAGGGAGGGGAGAGGTAGCATTGGCTTATACTGAGGGAGGGGATGGCAGCATTGGGTAAGTCTAGTGGAGGCAGCATAGGGTAAGTCTGGGGGAAGCAGCATTGGCTAAGGCAGGGTAGGGAGGGGGAGGTAGCACTGGTTAACTCTGGGGGGGGGGTAGTATCAGCAAAGTCTGGTGGGCAGATGTCTGTGGGGGAAATGCATTAGTTACATCTGGGGGCAGATGAGCAAATAAAATGAAATAAAAACAAGAAATGCATTTTTTTCATCATAATTTTTATTAAATATGTAAAAGCAATTTAAAACATTTTTTTTTTCTTATAGGGTAGTCTTATATTCAGGCTATTAATTTTTTCCCTTAAGAAATATCCAAAGTTTGGGGTTTGCCTTATAATTAGGTTTTTCGCGCAAATACGGTATATACCATACAATGTATTTGCTAAAGTGTCTTGCGTATACTTAGGAAGAAAAGCACTAGATATTAAAAAACTGTGTTTTGTAAAATGCAGGAAATGCTCTAGTGTTAAAGGCCCAGAATCCCAGGATTTCTACATAGACATCTAAACCTCTATTAGCCATTGTGCTGGATGGTTAATGTTAACTTAACTGAATGTATTTAAAGGCTGTCCAAAATGTATTTTTTTATGTGTGACCACTAGAGAGCTCTCTTGTTCTATCTTAGGCACATCATTCCTATGTATAGGCACATTTGTGTGTGCACAGCTTGTATGATCAGTCAGAGTAATGCTAATCTCTATCAAAACACAACATTAGAAGTAATAGCATTTTAACTTGTATTACAAGCTGATGGCATATTTAATAATAGCTCTGTCACAATACTATGCTTTCAATATAAATATGTATATATTTACATTTGATATGTGTGTATAAAATTGTGTGTTGTTATTGGTGACACATTAAAGTTTTTTTCACAGAGGCCAAATCAGTTTAAAGCCTATCTATGATAATCCTGATGCTTAGAGGATCACAAGGCTGAATAGGGTCTCCAACTACATGCTGCTAGAGAAGTCCCTATGCATCTTTCCAAAAGAATCATGGTGATGCATACTTCACATGCATGTTTTGTGTGTGGGATGCCCACTATGACCATGCCTGCCCCTTTTTTTTCAATGAAGGAAGAGCTAATTGTTGCTGTTTTCTCTGTATAGCAGCTGCATATCATTCATGGTAGTATAGTTAGCCAGACACACTCATACCACCCAACTCTCCCATTTTGGGCGGGACAGTCACGTTTTTGGGGCCATGTCCCGCTGTCCCGCCTAGATATAGACCTGTGTCCCGATTTTTAGACTTCTCTGACAGTGACAGGAAGCACTTTGCTTATAGTACTGTGACTGCTGATTGTAGTCTACGCCAATCAGCAGTCACAGTACTATAAGCCAATTGGTGCTGTAAGCCAATCAGCATTCAGTTCTGTAAGCCAATTGGCAGCTCGTCTCAAACTCTCATTACACGAGAGTTAGGAAACACCCGTGTACAACGTGATAAAAGCTGCTAGATTGCACAAGGAGCCACCCTAGACTAATTTACCCTTCCTGCTGGCTTGATTCTGTCCCTGCTGCATTAAATCTGCCCCTGCTGCATTATCTGACCCTGTTTAAAGCTGTGAACGTCCACTGCAATCAATACCACACATGATTAAACAGTGAGTTGTATTACATGGCTGGGGCTGAGTCATACTGCACAATGACAAAGCCCTAGTAATATAATAAAACTCATAGTAAAGGTGCAATTTCTTCTACTTGGTGAGTTGTGCGATTTTAAAAAAAATCCCACTTTCACATTTTGAATGAGGTATGCACACTCGAGGTACACTATAGCTCCCACAATACAGCTAAGTCACAGAGACTGTACAGTATAGTTATTATCAGTGTAAAAATGTAGGGTCTATGCCTTTACAGTGATTCTACCAGAGGCTTCTATAAGTACCAAAGACGGGACCCCCTCGTCCTCAAAATTGATGGTAAAAATAAAAAAACTGGTGTAAGAGCCTCTAGAATTTCTTTAACATGCAGTTATAAATAATACATTTAAAAAGATGTTCAAATTACACTTATTGAGGGAAAATTCCTTATACAGAAACATAGTGCATGTTGCCCTCTTTCTGGGACCCTCGTCAGACGTGTCCATATTCTTGGTTGAACATGTAATCTAAAATATATAGCAACAAAGTGCAGGCACATATAAAATGATATCTAGTGTATTAGTAATGCACGAGGGCATGTTTCAGTTTGAATTTACCAAAGCTGTTCTATATTATGCCTACAGAGCACCGCCCCATCCTGAGATATTCCCTCTCCAAAGGAATCCGGTTGATGTTACCAGAGAAGTCCAAAAAGAACACCGGTAAGCCAGCTGCTGAATTCGATGCTCAAGAAGAGAAAAAAATTAATATGCCAAGAGGCAAAGCTCTAATATAGACTTTCTATTCTTATCAGGACCTGCTTCTGCTGATAACCTGTCTCCATGGAAACTGCAAACTGTATCCTCTCGTCTGCAGCTCACATCACAAAGCATGAAGTTGAAAAAAATTGCTGGATACAGCAGAGTGATGGACAAGGACATGTTACCGAAACATGGACAGAGCTTATAAAATAAATTACTAAGCTTGGCCAGAGGGATATTAATAGCTGTGCTTCTAGGCAGTATATCATATCTTGAGAAATATCTGGAGCTTATTCAGATAAAGGACACAATGGGTCTCTGTTTCTACTCAAAGTGAACCAACAGACATACACTGTTTTTTTTGTTGTTGTTGTTGTTTGTTGTTGTTGTTTTTTTTTTTTTTACAAATATTAAAGTGGTGTGCATATAGTTTGGCCAATATGAACATTCAGTACCCTTGTCAATGTTGCAATATTTGAAACTTCAGCAAAGCAGGCACATGTCCATCTCAAAGTTGTATATAATGTATCCTGTGAGAAACACAATACCCCTTTGAAACATTAGTATACCTCCTGGAACAGCTGTGGATATTGATACATTCAGAATCCACTGAGAAACCAACATTGTAATTGTAATAAATCAGCAATCACAAGGGATAAAAAGAAAAATGTTGCCTTTACTCCCTCTATAATAATGAAAGTAAAGCAGGTATTGAATTATCACCTATCCACATATCCTATCTGTCTTTCATGAAAAAGCTCTAACTTATGTTGACTACATCTATAACAATATTCAGCCAGCCATATTGCTGACTGAACTTCAGGGGAATTGTAGTTATAGATTGGGATTATGGTGACCTACACTACACACTAACTTTTCTGTTGTTGACTGCAGTACCCATGATATTACTGGCTGAACACCATAGGAATTGTAGACTGGGAGAGTTGAGGTTAATCTTTCCCACCATAGTTATTGCTCAGGTACAGGCTGGTCTGTTAGCAGGTACTACCCAGATCATATAATGCTTCCTATTAATGGGTAACTATTAAGGAGTTTCCCACCAGGAAACTCCTTTCCAGAGCCTGCAAAGGTAGCCAAATGTCAGGGACTACGAAGTGATTGTGTGAATATTTTGCATACTAATGCCAAACATTGGGAAACTGTGAAAAATACAAATTTGTCCAGTACTGACCAGTCTCTATATGTCCAAAAAAACAAGGACATTTTCAAAAAAAGTTGATGGAATATTAGTTAAAGGTGTACTTTATCAGCGTGGATGGAGCAATAACCTATACCAGTCCCTTATAGAAAGTGTTACCCTAGGGAACTGCCAGGTCTTTATATGGGGTGAGTAGAAAAAAAAAAAGATCTCATACAGATGAACCAAATATCATTTTGATGATTATTACTATTATAAATCTCTGCTGTTTAGGAAATGCTTCTGACAAACAATATGTTCGGATCAGATGTGTTTATATTTTGCTTGAATGTCAACTGAAGGGTATGTGAGCATTTCCTGCAAATGTGGATTCCTGATGTCCTAAATGTAGCATGTGTTGGTATATGTGCCTAGAATTTAAGTGGTCATAATAATTTAGACCATATAATAATCTGTTTCCACAGGATGTCGGAAAATATGTCCTTGAAGTCAACATCTCAAGAGTTTTTGCAACCAAAAGCCTAGAAATATATCTAAAAAAAAGAGTTGTTTTTGTTTTTAAACTACTGCCCCAATATAAAATCTACAGTGTTTCTAAGAAGCCATGTGTATGGATGATTTCATAATAAACTATGTATTACCTATCCTAATGGGAAAATGTTAATTTCCACATCAGGGATTGTATGGAAAGAGCTGAAGGAATGGTACTGTTCAATAGGGAGAACTGCCATACATCTAGGAAATAAATAGTGGAAAGCTACTGGAAGGTATGAATATTGTCAGTGGAATAATACCCTGAAGCATGAAAGGGAATAGTGTACAATACAGCAGTGTGCTCAAATGGACCCCCCTGCTCCACTCCCTTTCTCCTGCACTTTTGTTATTGCCCTAACATCACTTGCCACAACACCCCTGGCATTTGAAAAAGTACCCAGCGTGTGCCCACAGGTCTTGCCAGAGAACCAAGATTGCTTTACAGTGTCTTTCCAGAGCACCTAGATTGCATCGACAGGACTTGCCCAAGCATCTAAATTGCACACCCTGGACTTATCCCAGCCAGCACACAGATTTCATCCACAGGAGATGCCGCAGTACTCACATTCAAGATATGCCCCGGCACCCATATTGCACCCACGGGACATACCCAGAACTTACCCTATCCAGCACCCAGATTGCATGCCCAAGCACCCATATTGCACACCCATGATATGCCCCAGCACCCACATTGCATCCACGGGACATACCCAGAACTTACCCTAGCCAGCACCCAGATTGCATGCCCAAGCACCCATATTGCACACCCACGACATGTACCAGCACCCATTTTGCACACCCGGTACATACCCCAGCCAGTACCCATATTGCATCCACAGAACATGCCACAGCACCTGCATTGCATACACAGGAAATGCCCCAGCACCCACATTACATAACCAGGATATGGAGGCTTTGGATGTGCTACATGTATTGTTCTCATGCAGCTCTGATAGATTAATTATAATAGTGCTGTACATTAAACATAGTGTTGGTCGATGGACATGCTACAGCAGAGTCTAGGCATAGAGTTACTGGCGATGTACTCTGTGGCAGAAGTACCCAACAGGTAGCTCTCTAACTATTGAACTAAAACTTCCATGATCCCAGTGATCCTATATCTAGTCAAATGCCCCCAGATGACGGTAGGAGATGCAGTTCAACAACATTGTTTAAAGGGACACATAATAACCTAGCTACCCCTTTTGTTGTAAACCTATATTAAAGCTGAAGGTAAGAGCTTTACAATGAATATTTAATTATTGCAGTAGTGTTTTTGCCTTCTATAGACACAGTGATTGGGTGTGAGTCATTCTTAGGCTGGTAGAGAATGGTAGGAAGGAAATTAAAGAATGTTGGCCAGATCTCCATCACTCTGTAGACGTCCGAGAGAGTCCTAGCAGTGGGGGTCATTCCAAGTCCCATTTTACATCAACCCAAGAATGACCCAGACCTGTCCCACAAATTGCTGAAATTGCACTTCCAGCACCATTTTATATTAAATGTTTGTTGAGCTTCACTATTTCTATTACTACCGTGGCCTGGTGCAATATTGGGGAAGGCTACGGGTGCGATTAATGCAAACCCACCGACCTTTGCCAGAATAGTGGCACTATTCCCACATCATCTTTATACATCCCTATATGCACAATAAATAACCTGGGAACCTTCTTGATTGATCAGCTTATAATAGTTTAACTATTTTCAAAGTTTTGGGGAAAGAACACAGCTTCTTCTGTGTCAACAAGTATATGTACTTGAAAAAGTCAAATTGTATTCAAGCCAACTAACCTTAAATGTCTTCTAAGCAGCATGTAAAGTGCCTGAGGCAATCCCTGTTCTTGCCCATTAGGAATGCTAGGAGAATGGCTCATTACACCAGTTTCACAACACATGGCTCAAAAAATAAAATTGAAAATGAATGACGCGGTTTTCTAATTTCTTACATTTTTTTATTTCAATTAACACTCATTGTTAGTAACATTATTTACGGTTTTTTCTCCAAGTTAATGTTGAAACATGCCACATCTGCCTGCACTTGGAGGACAGGTCCTTACACTATGCACTTACAGGATTGAACTTCCCACTGAAAGAACAAAACACTAGTAAGCACAGCTTACCCACCAACAATATATTCAGCAATGTGCCACTATAAGTCATAGTGGTCATACATGGTCATTACACTTTTTCTAACTGATATCCTGGGATGTAAACAGTAATCAGTGAGTTCCAATGCAAGATCTTTAGATTACCCATAGCCAATGGACAGATGGATATGTTGATAAGTTTATGTGAAAAGGCTCAGACTTAGAGAATATGTACAAAGGGCCAGATTGGCTCTTACAAGCATATTAATGTTGATATATACAGAATTTTTGAATTGCACACTCAACTTGATGTCCTTTCATCATGATGGTGATATTTGTGTTTTGGAAGCAGGTATGTGGAGCATATAGAAAAGCAGAACCATGGGTTATTAAATAAATTGCGAAAATTTAAAGCTACCACATGCCCAGTCTCACGGTTTTCCTATTCTGCAATAGAAAACTACCATTTCTGATTAGTACAGAATGCTACAAATGTTGGAAAGGATTGCACAAACAGCACTGACATATGGTAAAACTATAAACACAGATATAATATTACAAGCCTCCAAGGTTGGCAACTAAGTGCCTCAAGTCTGTTTGAAAAGATGGCATCATAGTCTGTTGCCACCGTTCTGTTTACCATGTTGACATTTTAAAATGCTTGCTTTAATTACAACAGATTATATCTCATCAGACACACTTGCATCCTGTCTGTTGCCTCGGCTGATCCCTATTCAATCAGCCTGAATCTCTTTTTCTTCCTCGTTCCACATCATTCGTGCTGATGACGGTGAAACAATGAGACAAAAGGTTTCTGGTCTTCACTCAAAGTCCAGTCTGTCTGACTCACTCGAATCCTTTACTGAACACCTTGGGTCAGTGTTGTCGTTTACTCCTCTGTCCCACAGAACGCTCACGTGAAGGACAGCTTGATTTTAGATGCAGAGGATCTGTGACATAGCGCCTTGAAAAGAGGAGATTTAATGAAACGAGGGTAGGAGTCTTTCTCCATCAGAATGCGAGCCTGTTCTTGAGCTGCATCAAAACAGTTCCTACAAGAAAGAGTCATTTGTTGGAGAGTGAACTCTCTAGTCTGGTGATCGATATTGACCTATGGGAGGAAAAGATTCCACGGGTTTACATAACGGCAGCAGACATCTGATAAATACCATGTGGAACATCTCCAGACTTCATATTAATAATAACTTTTCTACTGGTGAAATCTATAAATATAATCTGTTTTAAAGTGAACTCAATGTTGGCACTGACTTTTGTGCCCAAAAGATTAGATTGTGTAAGCTTGCACGCAGGGTTCTTGCAAGAAAAATTTTAATGCAATGGAATTATGCTATGCAGCCAGGGTTGATGGATTGGCCATATTTTTACCAGACACACCCGTGTTGTCAGTTAGCAAATGAACATTAACCCCATAGTGGCATAATTCATAAACTGGCTATGTCAAACCAAATTTTAAATATGAGTGAATCTATGAAAACCCCACTGCAGAATACTTCCTATGTGCTGCCCCTCAAAAGATGGATTTTCATTGTCCAGTTAAAATGGCTGCCACTACGGAAGCCCATAGAGGCTATGTATTTTAAAAATATTTTTCTGACTTGTTTTCTTGAGATAACAAGTTGTTTTTCCAGCGATAACAACTTATTATCTGAAGAAAACAAATTGCTGTCTCGACTAAACAAGTCAGAAAAGTATAAACAATACATGGCTTCCCATAAGCCATATTGTAATCAATCAAATTGAACTAAGCTGGGAACTGTGTGGGCAATAGTAGCTTAATGGGACAAAAGAGGAAATTGGAGCATTTCTCCAACTCAGTTGCTGGTGGCTGATTTTTGCAGTTCCATTTGTCAGTTCACTTTTAGTGAATAGACCCCTAAGAGTAGGATACATCAGTATTTGTACTGTAGTTTCTTCCACTTAAGCACAATAGCATATGGTACAAACATCTAGCTCATTGTGTGCTTTGTAATTAAATAAGATGAAAACCTTGTCAACCACTGTTAAAGTCAGAATATGACCCTTGAAAACACGAGCCTTCCTTCATTCTATGTTTACTGCCACTAAGTTGTTATGTAGAGTTCTGTTTCTCACCTCTCGTGGAGCTCCAATCTGAAGGAAATCTTGAAATATAAGTTGGGCTTTGGTTATCAGCTTATTGTCAGAACATATCTTTTTGTACTCTTCACAGGCCATCCAGAATTCAAGGTTCTCTTCACTGAATTCTGTTTTCAAGAAGGTGCGGAAAGCCAAAAGTCCATCTGTATATAAAATGAAACATGGTCAGAACAGGTTATATATCACCGACTTGACAGTATTCTTTTTTTCTGTCTGGTATATTTTTCCATTCCTTCTCTAATCTCTTGCTTGCACAACATAACTTAATAAATCTAAATGTAATATTTCACATCCCTGGCTCTGTTCCCGGTCAGCTCGCTTTCTTTGCTCTAAATATAGCATTTATCCGATGATAGAAAACAGGAATATGTCTCACCTTTGCTACTTAGCAGTTGATGGAACGATTCTTTCACCCTCATTGCTTCTTTTTTGGAGTTTCTGCAAAGAAAAATGGGGCTGGTATAAGACAACGGCACATATTAATTGCAAGCTCTGCAAGACAGAGAAGCTCTCTCTACAATGCATCTGAGATCTAATAATAATCATTTATTTTTTCATATAGTGATTATCTATCGACCAGACTAAAACTACCTTAGCTCACTCTCTCACAGCTGAATAGCTAGCTGATAACATACATTATTATTACTCAACTTAATAGTACTTGTTGTAGAAAGCATGTACTCGTTGTCAAAGAAGAGTGAAGTATTGGACCTTTAACCCCAAGGTTTTAAGGGGTATTACTGTTGGAGGCAATAAACCAGCTAGCTCACCTTTTTACCTTCTAATGACATTTGCAATCATTAGGGCTTGTGTATATAGAAGTTCTGGTGGTAAAAGTGAAGTAATCACCAATGGATTGTTACTGCTGACTGCTCCACTTTATGAACTTGGCCCAATGATTGCTCTTGATATGTAAACTCTATTGTGTATGACACAACCATTTAACCTGGGCACTTTTTGTTGCTGTCAGATTACAAATCCTATTAACCTCATGCAGCCTTTGTAGAACTTCATGTCACAAAAGTTTCAGTCTGCTGTAGAAAGCCTACACCACACACTTAAAATAAATACCATGCTACTTTCTAAATAACTTTTAACTAGTTAATGCACAACATGTAAGTTCCCTTACAACATGAGCAAGGCTATGGACAGACGTCAGGCAATGTCGACAACCATTTAATTAAAAGCATACACTTTCATACAGCTTCAGAGAAAAAATCAACAGATGTCTCAGTTGTTGACTAACCTGATGTTCTTTTTTGTCTTGTACACTGTGGAAGCCAGAAGGTGGTGTCCAGTCTCTAACTTGTGAATTAAGCTTCCAATGGATAAGCGCAGCTCCTTGGCCCTGTTGCAGAAAGAGGCATCCAGATTACAAGAAGAAAAAATACATATATTCCCTGCTTTGCTAGAGCACAGTCATGCTCTGATGATCTCCTAAGTGTCAGGGTTCTAGAATCCTTCTTGTCCATAACTATATGTTCTTACCATACTGGGCAGGTGCAATGTGTCTCTGCTAGTCCTCTGCACATGATTTCAGATGTAATTCTCCCAGTACAGAGATCTGTGCTTTATATTTGTATGTGCCTGTGCTGAGTACCACCTCCTTAGTAGGAGGATCTAAAAACTGCATCCATGGGAATATGGCAGAGAAAATAATAACACCTCCTCCCACGTCAGATGTGCCAGGGTTAAGTGCAGGGATGTGCTGCTTTTGTTTAAAACAATTGCTTTTTTATGCAGCTAGACAAAAAACAGAGCACTGCAGAGAGACACACTTACATAGAAAGAGAGGTGAAAAAAAAGAAAGAGAAGAGAGTGAAGGCCATATAAGATACATTTAGCTACATAGACGCACCAAGACGGAAACACAACAAAGAAGATCATTTATTATGAGAAAAATTCCCGGCAATGATATTACACAATTGTTATGCTGTATGTGCCTAGTGCAACCCGGAGGAGGCTTAAGCATTGTTAACTCCTTCATGTTGCGTGAGACTATAGTGGCATCACATCTGGAGAATAGATGTTAGTCAGCTATGCTCTTTTTGTTAGAGGTTTTTTTTTTTTTTTATACAAGGGGATTGAAGTAACTCTATGTGGGTGGGCTATTCAGTCAAATGAACTGACAAGTGAACTGCAAAAATCAGTCGTGAATAGCTGAGTTGGAAATATTTTCCACCTTGCTGTTTTCAACTCTTGCTATTCAAGATGGAGTAAAGGCAAACAATAATTATCCGTTAAGTACCTTGCCAATAAAGGGAAAAAATGAATTATTCGTAAAGTACCTCGCCAGTGTTTCCTTCTCTCCTTTTCAAGAAGGAGTAAAGGCAAAACATGAGAATTCTTAATTCATTCTTAATCACTTTTTTTTTACATTTCTGTTCTATTATCTATTAATTCAAAAATATAACACAAATATTTCCTTGGTGAAAGTTACAACTCATATTATCTAGAGAGCAAGTGATATCATGCTTACCGAGGGGAGAAGCATGAAATGGCAGCTGTGGAGAAGATAGCAGAGACTGACCGTGCTGCCAGCATTCATCATGTACGCTGAATTAGCTTGGTGTTTGGTGCAGCATGGTAGACAGGCTTAGGGCATCACCCGCTTCTAAGAAGAGGAATCTCTGACAGCTCTATCGATCCCTTGATGGAAATCTTCTGAAAATGTATTTAGAGTTCACATGTGATTCTCTGATATATTCTCCAGTTCACCATGTTTAGTAGGAATTCGCACACTGCACTGTGTCAGGATTGATTCCTAGACGAATTGCCAAACGTATGATGCAGCTATTTTCTAATGACATTTAATATTGATGTATCCCACCAATGACATAAGGATGTACAAAATCATTGCCTTTATCAATGGCTCAAGGCTATGCATCACACATGCAGATAGGCACAAGCAGAAGAAGACAACAATGTGCCATGCATATATTGGCTTTTTACATGCCATATTCGCATTCAGGAAATATTCTAAACACAGCTAACCTTTTAGGGTTGATTCAGGAAGCTCAGATTTTACTGGGAAAATATGAATTTGGCATTTCAGATTCATTTCGATCACTTCAGTGATCCAAGTAAAATCACTTCCGATGCTCTGAATCTGTTGCTTGACTGCCCCTAGAGGCAGTCAGCAATTTTGCAACTGAAAAAAAAAAAAAATTAATTAGCTTAAATCTAGAATTAGTTAGAATAGCTGTTAGGGTTACAATTAAATTAGGATTAGCATAAGGGATATGGTTAACATTAAATTAAAATTCTTAATATATTAAGGGTTAGCATAAGGGTTAGAGTTGGGATTAAATTTAGGGTTAGGGTTAAATTCAGGGTTTGGGCTGGGGTCAAAAGGTCAGTACAGTATTTGCCCCATAACTCCCAAAAAACTGCAGAAAAACATGGAAACAAGCATATTTCTGAACTCGGGACAACATTTAGAAACTATTTAGTTGGGGTCTTTTCTTATGATTGTATTTGTGTAAATAATGTTTAAGGTCAAAGTTAGAAAAAGTGTTTTTTTTTTCCATCATATTTTATGATTTTTTTTGTAGTAAATTATAAGATATGATGAACATTATGGTATCTAATGAAAGCCCTTCTTATGACGATAAAAACAACATATAACCTGTGTGGGTACAGTATGTGAGAAAGAAGAAAATTACAGCTAAACATAAACACCCCAGAAATGTAAAAAATAGCCCTTGTCACCAAGGGAAAGTCAAGGTAAAAATTAGGTCTTGTAACTAAGGAGTTAAAATGTATAAAGTTGCATATGATTGTAAATATACTATTATAATATATAGCATTAATATATTATTATTGTCTATAAATATTTGTATGTTTGATATGATTACTATAATTTTTCTACACTTTTCCGTTCAATTTTCCAGCTAAAATGTGGAGAATTGAACTGCCTGAAATTCATCAATTTCCACCTATTTTCTCACAAACTTTTGGGGGGAATTCAGTCTTTTAGGGTAAAGTGAAATCCATAGGATTTCGCTGTCCAACTGCCTCAAACTGAATATGGCCGAAACTGTTGATTTTGTGCTGAAATTGTCCATGTCGGGTAGCTGTACCGCGGACTTCTTCCCAGGTTGGCTATATGCAGCGATCTGGCCTGAATGCGGGTCAGATCAGGGCATACTGAGTAGATGTATGTGTGCTTTGAGAAGCTGACACATTGCTGCTAAGTTATGAAACTGTAAATTGAATATTTATATTTCTCTTGCACTTTCTGGATACATGATATTAGGCTCAGGGTATTATATGTATGTTTAAGTAAAAACAAGCCTTAGATCTCATATATCTTTGATCTATACATTTGTTAAAAATAGCTACTAGTGCAGGATACTAAGTTATTGACAGACAGACAATGAGATGCATAGATAGACGGATAGATCAACATATGTAGAATATAAAAAGCACATATAAATGATCACGGTAATTTAAAAAAAAAAATTAATTAACTCATAAACATTAATTTACTGGCATAAAACCGCTTTAATGTGTATGAACTGAGTGAACATTAACATGTGTTTTTTATTTTGTCTTCTGTGAAATGTTTTCCCTTTGTCATGCTTCATTTTATGCTGCACTGCACAGACATGGAGAATTATTATCCTGTTTATGTGCAAGAACTGTACCCATTAAACGATCGGCGAAGCGTCTGACAGTCCTCCCTAATGTGGGGATTTTCTGATGGAGATTCCCTTTTCAAAGCACCTTTCAAATGACAATTTTCATGAAGCAGAAGTGACGCTCTGCTTTATGAGGATTAGAAAAAAAACTATTTTATAGCTTATTCCTTGTTTAACCCCTTCATGACGCTAGAACGTTCTATGCCGTCCTATTTTTTGGTCCCAAAAGACTCTAGGACAACATAGAACGTCCTGCATTTAACAGATCATTGCGTCTCCCCACGATGAGTGGTGCAGGGACTTGCAGCGGGATCCCAATTGTCAGATGAGGCCACTTTGAGTTCAGGAATGGTTTGAGGAACACAGCAACAAGTTCAAGGTGTTGACTTGGCCTCCAAATTCCACTGATCTCAATCCAATTGAGCATCTGTGGGATGTGCTGGACAAACAAGTCCGATCCATGGTGGCCCCACCTCACAACTTACAGGACTTAAAGGATCTGCTGCTAACGTCTTGGTGCCAGATACCACAGCACACCTTCAGAGGTAGGGGCTGTTTAGGCGGCAAAAGGACCTACACAATATTAGACAGTAAGTAAAATCTCATAAGAAATAATGCATTGGGCAACAGAGACACTTGAGGACACGATAGGCTATCTCCTTGCCAGCATTATTTGTGTGATTTATGTTTTGCAATCATCTACAGTTGGCATGGTTCAGTGCGCCTAAGCAAAATCCATAGCACTGACTGGTCTTTTAGATCAAGGTGGCACAGAGAGACCAACGTCCGTGAGATGTTCCTGATTGGAGAGTTCAAAAACATTCACAGTCAAACCTAAAGAGAGAAAACAGACAGAAATAAACTGCTCCATCCTTGTGAGTGTGATTTATTTTATCTGGTTCTGGCAGCTATTATTTGAAGAACAGTGAGCACTATTGCATGTTGTATCTTATTTTATTTTTTGGGTACATCGCCTAGAAGCTCTAAACTTCGGTCCACATGTTTACCTTAGGATCTGTAGTTTATTAAGTATCTGTTTTCACATTTATCTATTTTTCACAGTAACATCACTATTGTAACAATGTATTACTATTGTAACATTCTCCTGCACTGCTGCTATTCACTTTTTCTTTTTCCTTAAACCTAAAGAGAGGTCTCACTTAAACCTTGTTTATTGCGCAACTGTAAAGTAAAAAATGATGTCTATATGATTGTAACAAAATTGCAAGTAAATGCATAGGTCAAGGCTTTGTGGCCTGATGTGCAACTGAATAACTTACAATGGGAAATGTGTAATTGGTATTTTAAGCCAAAGGGTGGTATCTTAAAGATGGGACACCAAAGACATACAATAACATAAGCACAGAACATTCACAGTATATATAATGGTTACGAACGGATTCCTTTTAAGTAAAACCATGACTTTTTTTAACTGCTGGTCCTCAAGGTCATTAGTTCTTAGAATACATGCACACAAATACACTTAAAGGGAACATCTTATCACTTTACAATGGACCTTTCTCTCCAATCAGTTCCTATGGTCCAACTATCTTTCTTCATTTGCATTCCCCCCCCCCCCCCCCCCAAAAACGTTTTCCGTCATGCAAGCCAATGTGAATCCACAGTTCTCTTCACCTCTCTTCAAGCAGCGAACTTGAAAAAAATACGTTCTCCATCAGATAATTGAGGGTAAACGGTTTGTTTGAAATTGCTTTGTTACTCTACCTTTAATACAGTTACATGTGTCTGTAAGAGATCAATCAATGAAATGCTATGTTTTTTTAATTCTTTATTTACTTTGTTGTATACCCACAGTCCCAATTATTTACATTTGTTTTTGTATCAAACCATTATTCCTATACTTACATGTCATTACACTTCCAAACTCCTGCCCCGTAATGCTTTTCCTCCCTCCGTGGGCAATTATCCTTCTCACCCCCACAGAATGACTCTTACCACCCTCAACATCTGTGTGATGGGCCCACACCTTGCAACTCCATGCACTGTAATTATACATCCCACACACTGTCAGTTCAGCAGCAAGTGGAATCTGAGCTCCTGATTAAAGAGGGTATAGCTTTCCCTTTGAGTCAAACTGAGTTCCTGTCGACGACGTCACATCTGATTAGCGGTGCTACTGTGTGGATGCAGGAAATAGACTTTATTACACTGCATGCATTCTCTGCTCAGACGATGGAACTGAGCAGTAGGAATGGGTTTAAGGGTTTTATTATTATTATTATTATTGTTCAAGCCCATTATTTATTTTTCTTGCAAGAAGTAAAAATGACATTACTTTATGTCTGCGTTAAAAAAAAAATAGTGTATATGCTTTATTAAAGATTTTGCTTTTGCTCATGTGTAAGGGTTAGTATTTGGGTTAGGAGCTAGTTTTAAGGTTAGTTTGAGTGTTAGGGGTTCCTTCTAGTGTTAGTATTATGGTTAAGCTGGGTGGTTTAATGGTCTATTAATGCAATCACATTGGGTACCTTATTAAAGAGCTCCTATAACCTAAACATTATTGTGCAGGCAGAAATATTCGCTTATGCAAAGGAAATAATAAAGTTTTTAACCAGTTTTTAGAAGTGCCATAGAGGCTATGAAGGATGTACCTTACTAAAAGCCCCTCCTAAACTGCTCAACGTGCCTTGTTTTAACCATCCCCAAACTGCTTTTGTTTTTACCCCCCTACTACATGATCCCTTATAGCTAGTTCACAACCTTTTCTTCAAAAAATACTACCCGTGCTGTTACCTTTTGCATCAAAGCTAATTCTTTTACTGGCCTGTTATTAAAATTCTAGCTGGATGGTAACTCAGCTTACACCCCACCAACAAAGTCTTTACCTTTCTGATATGAATAATGCAGTAAGTGTAACAGGACGTCAGTCATACCCAATAAGTGCCCAACCTACGTATTTCATGGGTGAAACCATTAAATATCAGCACAATACACGTATATATATAGAGAGATATCTTTATTTATATAGTGCCAATGGTGTACTCTATACAGATAACAAGTAGGACATCATACAAATTGATTAAATCAGTCCAATGTTCAAATCAACATCAACAAATAGATACCCATAAAGTATGCTAAACTATAGCACTGCTCCATGTGGGAATAGTTGATACAATACGGAGCATGGCCTGTAATGTTAAATTGGAAGACATAGACGACGGGACTACATATCATTTCACTGGATCAGAGGGCAAACGTCCATCGATAATGCATTTTGAGTATGACTGACATTAACTTTAACCCCATGAGTGCCATGAATGTGTTGCATACCACTGGGACACTCAAAGGCTTAAGGGAGAAGAAACTGACTTTGTACTGTCAAACAAACATTTATACAAGAAGTGAATGCACTATTTTGTACAGTTGAAGTGTAAGATCATTGGTCAAGGGCTAGGCAGGGTGAACATTTATGTATTTTTTTTTTTTTTGTAACAAATGGGACACTCGAGGAAGAAAAGAGACATCAGGAATGTCATTTAAATTTGAACCCTCCGATTGCACAAAACGCGTAGGGGTTAATCAAAATATATCAGATTCCTAATGTAGGGAGGAAGGTTATACCAGATAAAGCGACTAGCACTGGTTCAACGGGAGAATAATTTCACAGGGTGTCAAACGTGTTGCTATGGATTTGTTGCTAATGCATCAGTGAGCAATGAGAGGAGAAGGTTACATACAGCAATAAATTGAGTCAGGGGAATTTTTTTGACAGTCTTTGTATTGCCAGCTCTCTGAGCAGCATCTGAGTTGGCAAACGGGGAGGGCGGCATCAGTTGTCACAAAATGAGGAACACAGCCACACATATCACACAAACAACAAGGAACAATATAACCAGGGTTGTTCTGCCCTTAAACAATAGTGGCACTTTTTTTTTCACAATGTCCCTCCTGATGAATGCTGGATCTGCTGCAATGTATCCAGTTGTATCATCCTTTATGGAAGACTTGGTTCTTGGTCTATTTAGACCCCTTCAGCTGGATCATTTGGCTTTAATAGTACAGGATTTCTTTATAAAGAGACTCCATCAACCAAAACATTAATTCTAGTGTAACCATAGAGAATAAAAATGATCAATATGCTGCTTTAGCAAATGCAATGATTAAAGGACCAATCCAAGTGCAAAAAGATATTAAAACAATAAATTCATACTAGAACTGACATTATGTAAAATGTGATATGTTTAAATTCATTTAATTAAGTTCATTTTCCCCTTCCTCCTGGGTAATGACCTTCCCAGAATGACATTTTGATCTCTCCATAGATAGGCACCACTAGCATGCCTCCGAGCCAATCTGAGAACTACCAGCGAAATGCATGGGGGCATGCCAAAATACACGTGTGTTTGACATCAGACTAATTGGCATACATACTGCGAGTCCCCATAACACTCTTGACAGAGATGGGGACTCGTTGCATTTGTGTGTGTGTGGCTATGTGCACCACACACACAGTGTGCACGTTGTACATGCCAGTGACCTTACTGCGTAGCAGTTTTCCCCCAATGGAATAATTGTTGGACTGCCTCTTTAACAGAAAAACATGTTTACAATGTGTAGCTGCTCTCTCTGGCTTCTGACATCCCTTTCAGGCACAATATGTAAATAACATATCCTCCACTACAGTAGCTCATTTGCATATTGCATTCCATGGTATTGCCGCCAATCAGAGACAGACACATTTAAAATGCATGTTTCTCCTACAGCAATTACATCATCTAAACCTTGTTTACAGTGTGCATTCTGAGTATAATGCGATCTATATAATTTGCAAGCAAATGCACAGATTAAGTGAAAAAGTTCTTTAATTAAGTTAATGCTGTCTTCTATCTATAAAATGTCCCTAGCAGCTTTGTATGCAAATGCATGACTTTAAAGAAGAGTGGTTAATATGCATATAATTTCACAAGAGAATGTCACAAGCAAACGGCAGAACATTAGAGGGAAGCACTCACCTGTACAAGATTAAGTTACAAAGGGCACTGCTGAAATGATCAGAAATGACATGCAGTACAATGCACAAGGGGGTCACCCACCATTGCCTTTAAGTGATGCAGTTTATGCGATTAAGCACCATAGAGGCATAATGTTAGTATCCACCAATATTGTAGCTCTTTGATGTTGTGGTGGTGTTGCAAAGTGCCCTGCTCTATCACTCATTGATAACAAAAGGCAAAAACATGAACATTCCAAGAGGATCAGTGCAGATATACTGGATCCTCTTATACTGACATGTGTAGTAACATTTCACTAAGCAGCTAATAATTGTCTTTCTTTTTAGTTTTTTCACATTATCAACTGATGTGACAGGACAGATGAGTGATGAGCCAGTAAAATATTGCCTTGAGGCCAATATTGATTCTATGACAGCAGAAGAGGTGTCAACCCTAGATGTCACTAGTGACATAAGCAACACCTTGCATATGGCTTCCTTCTGCATCTCTATGGGAGTTTACTGATTGGGTCCAACGAAAAGCTGAGGATTCCCATTTTTTTGAGATAGCTTAAAATATCACTATGGGAGGCCTAATCCCCAGGGGAAAGCATTCAGAAGGTTGGTTTTCAAGTTATATAATTGCAAAAATTAAAATAAAACTGGAATTAATTATTGCATATTTATTTTTAAAGTGCCAGCTTTAATATTTTCACAGCCCAGAAATGATCCTATAATCTATACATTTCATAACAATGTGCTTTTTAAAATACAACTAAATCTCTTTTTGGTGACAGTGGCCTTTAATTCTACACTATCAAGAACACAATGCACTACAAATCTAGGTTTTCATGTTATTGGACTTGATTTCTGCAGTGATGGGTAAAGGGAAGCATTTTTGGATGAATTTTGTGCAGTTGCCTTGTTAACAACCATCGAGAGCCAGATAAATAGCATGTACCTCTCATCCCTCCAATCCACCCAACGTTACAAAGAGGAACTGGCTCCAAATGTCCTCCACATCAAGCTTTTCATTTAAAGTTTGAAACATATTTTAGAGTTTGTAATGTTCCTGATTCTGTGGTGAATATGTGTTTGTTTTTATTATAGAGCCAGATGAGAAGAACAATAAGCTTTCAGTACATTTATAACAGGACAAAGTCTTCCAAATAATCAAAAGGTTAGATGGTGATTAGCACAATCTCCATAACATCTTGCTTTATTGGACATTCATGCTACTCAGCATTTCGAGGGATTAACATATTGACCCTCAAAAGTCTATCACAACCACCTAAGAACAGAGCCTTCTCTGGAATCAATATGGCAGCAATCCATTTTCCAGGACATGCTGTTTTACTGTTTTTGACACCACGGGCAGTTGCCAATTTAATAACCAGAGCTTTAAAATGTGTCCGTGGCTTTTTTAGCCAGTGCATTTTGATGTATGCAGTTTATTTAAAGCTCAGTGTGGTGGGGGGGGATCTTTACAGGAACATTTCTGGGTGCCCACACCTCACTTCCTTCCACTTTTACACTCCCTCATCGCCATCTTTTTCTTCATTTGCACCTTTGAACCTTTGGATTGTCTGATCATTATATCACATTTTCGACCCCCCCCCCCCCCCCTTTATTTTGTTCAAGTTTGCCCCATGGTCTCTTCAATGACCAAGCAAAATAAACATAAACTAGTGTGGATATTCTTGCCAATGTATGTTTTGGTTGATTACATCACTTTGTCTCAATAATTACTTTTATGCAGGACCCCAAAACTTGCTAAGCTACAGAAAAAAATAAGCATTCCAATGTCACGTGATCCTGTTTTTTATGCCCGATACATATATATTCAACTGTATATAAGAGCTTTCCATTAATAATACTATCTTAATATTATTATCGTTTGCAAATATTAAGCTTTAACTTAGAGGGTCAAATGTTCTTCCAATGGGGATGAGTTATAGAAACATTTATTACAGGACTGCATTAAAATCAATGTATAATGCCAGGATATTGTACTTTAATCTGTCTCTTCATATATGTGTATGTAACTTTAAGACAACTACAAATCCTGAATTATTTACAATAAACTATTTGTACTCCTAGTTTATAAATCTTTTTTTTCCTTTAAACCCATATAAATATGTTGGAATCGCTTACCTTGCTTTTAATAAAATAGACTACTTTTTTGCTCAGTATTTTTTTTTAAATTCCCATTCCTATTTCATAACTGTGCTTAATTAAAATGAATTACCCTTGGGCTTTGTAATCACTTTTTCTCCAAATTTCTCATTACCATCCATTGCCCCAATTAAAGCAGTTAACCAATGGAACAGAAAATGAATGATGATCTCAGCATAATGATTTGAGCTGAATACGGAGATGAGACTTTCTAATTATTATATTATATCTTGTATGCTCAATATCAATCACGCTTTTGTGAGAATGCGCACCTTCTATTATTCATTACTAAATCTTTCTAAATCCTGCCAAACCCATGCTCTGTAATCATTTTTATATTATAGTTCACATAATCTGTAGCTTAGAGAGTTCCAATCCCTGCACTACAATCTAACTAATGTGTTGTGAGCACAGTATAGATCAGAAATAGAAGTGTAGAATAAAAAAGGAAAAGAATAGAAAAAAAAAGAAAAAATCTGCATAGTGTAATATGATAGAAAGAGAATAAAAACACTTTGATAGTATAACCTCACATCCACATTTGGCACTGAGAATAACAGCATAAACAGAATAAAGGGTTAAAAGAGGTTGCGCTCACAATGTCTCCAGTATCGAGGGACGAAGAAGATGATAAATGTTATGTCCAAGTTAGGTCTGCCTGCTTTCTTGGACCTAACATCTATCATCTTCTTGGTACCTCGATGCTGGAGACATTGTGAGCGCACACTGTTTCAACCTTTTATACTGTTTATGCTGTTATTGCACTTGAGCTGGTTTTCAGTGCCAAATAGGGATGTGAGTTTATACTATTAAAGCATGTTTTTATTCTCTTTCTACAGTATTACACTATGCATTTTTTTTCTCCCATTTTCCACATGTTCACCTGAGTCTCTAAGGAGACAGTGAGTCCTTCATAATATTTCTACAATACCAAGTGGGATCCCTTTTTCTGTGTACATTGTTGTGAGCACCCGCTGATAATTTATTGTTTAATTTAATAATACATTTAAATAATTTATTTATTGTTGGAATTGCGATATAGTACTCATTGGGGGGTCTATTTACTAAACTGTAAACTGTGCTGAACTGACAAGAGAATGGCAAGCTTCAAGCATTAATAGAAGAGAAGGAAAGGTAAACATACTGGGGAATGGCCCATATTTACGTAATCTATTGTCAGTCTACCATAGTTCCTTGTATAGTGAAGTTACCTCTTTAGCCTATATGTATATAAATATGGGTGCAGTATACTCCCTAGAATGTTTTGCTATACATTAGGACATACGATTCCTCAAGTCATAAATTACACATAAGGGTCTATTCACCAAAATTTGAATTAGTCTCAAGGTGGTCGATTTGGGAGGTTGAATTTGTCTCAAATTTGAATTGTCCCTCCAAACTCAACTACCTTGAGCTATTCATTAAACAAAACTTGACTTCAGCTCGATCTCCCTCGCCAAAGTCCAAGTTGGAGGTCGAGTTGGACTTTGGCCCAAAAATCACTCTGTTCAACTCACCTCTTTTAGCATGGCAAGTCCCTTTATTTTCAATAAGAGAAGAACTCAAGTACTCACCTGGTCTAAAATTACCTTAAAATCGTGTTACAGTACTCCTCTGATCTTGCACTACTTCCAAATAACTACAACAATAACAGTATTTCTTTGCCCTTGAACAGTTACTGCATCCTTTTGGTTCAGTACTGATATATATATGTACCAGTATTACTCTATATTGGATAGAAAAATACAACATTTCTCTATACCCGCACTATTCCGCATGTAAGGACCCTGTGTTCCTTTAGACAATGAGTTCCTTTTGGCCCCATCTCTCTTGCTTTTCAGGACACAGCATTTTTTTGGGGGATCTGTGATATCCTGCATAGATCTTCACCTAGACACTATGTCTAGTATTTTGCACTAACAGCATGTCAAATGAGGCAGTGGGCTAACAGTGGGTTCCACAAGAGATCCTCTAACTAAACTGCGCACAGATCACTGGCTTATGACCTAAGCAACAGCAGTATCTGAACACATGCACATCTGTCAATACAGGCTCCACCATATTACTAATGCATATAGTGAACTGCTAATTTGCAGGATACGTAATTGCTGATATTTAAAGAAAGTGCAAATTAATTGGACAAACTCTGACTTACGCCTTTGTATTTGAACTTTTGCCTAAAACCCAAATCCCTCACTGAGATGGAGTTAGTAAACAAACAAAAAAAAAAGCATCCTGACCCAGACCAGATCATAGGATGGCTCAAATGCACACAAATGATAGTTGGGTGTGGGGCATGGAAACAAAAAGTTAAGTTTGCCTTTCTCTAGTTCTATATTGTTTTCAATACTCCTGTATATCCTTTGTATGCCTTTCCAAACCCTCCATTCCTCTTGCCACCTGATTTTCAGGGCAGTACAACTTGGTAAGAAGCCAGAGATTATGGGATATATGAAGTAGGCAGTAAGGATGCTGTATTGTCTCAAGCAATGATAACCTGGTCATCTCTGTTTCCTGACCATAGTGCAAGGCAATTCTTGGGGCCACTGTCGTAGTCTCTGTAGCCACTTTTTTACTCTTATTTGTAGTGTGGCACTAGCATGGGCTCTTCTGTGTGTGGCTAAGTAGATCATTGTAGATCTGTGAGCGGAGAAACCTTGGGTAGGAATCCCTTTCCATTAAGCTGTGCACCCTCAACTGGGCAAGGTCGAAACAAGACAATGTTGGGTGCTGCAAGTTTCTTCTTGTCATTTCACGAGTTGGGAAATCAATGTTTACCTAAAAAAAAGAATTGATTTAATTAAGACAAAGACAAGACAGGGATAGTTGCATTGTAGCAAGATTTACAGGGACACCTATTTGTTAATGATTCTATCTGACATAACCCCCCATAGAGAATGCATTGGCAGTGCACTCATATTGGCTGTACATATTTATAAATCTCGCGGAGACACCAATGATGGAAGTAGTGCTAAGTAGGTAAAAGATTAACCCAACTGCTGCACTGATTACTGAAGGACAGGGCAGTCAGTCAGGTCATGGTCTAACTCACTGACACCAGTAATGCAAAATCTTGGACTCTACAACCCTTTTAACTATATGCATCTCATTTTCTATTACTATTATTAATCAACACATTTCATTTGGAAATATGGAATCTGAGTACATTTCCGATGATAAGAAGTCAGAGGACCTCAATGTGAACCTCATGAATCTAGGACATGTTTGAGATATTACCACCAAATATGAATCCATCGATTTGTCTTCAAATGCACACTAGGGGATATTTCCAACTAAACTGTGATGAGTAACCCTGAGTAATACTATGCTGCGTTTGGACCGTGCAGAGCTGCTGGGTTCAACTTAACTCGGTAGACTTAATATGCTGTAGTTTGACTAGACTCTACTCCTATAATATGCTATGCAGTGTATGCCCTGAAAAAAAGAGAATGTTTGATGGGATCCAAATAAATTTAGTTTTATCTTACCTCTCTGGGAGCCTGAACATCAATGAATTCTTGAAAAATTCGGTGAGCCTTGGCTGGAAGCTTGTTGACGGACCGAGTTTTCCTGTAGTCTTCACAGGCTACCCAGAATTCCAGATTCTCTTCACTGAATTCTGTCTGCAGGAAGGCACGGAATGCAGAGCGACCATCTGTGGAACATTGAATCAGGGAACCACGTAATGGTTAATGCTTTTACCCTTCTATGATCAAAAAATGACAATGTGTTTAAAATAAAAGAAAACTATTTTTTTAAAGGGACACTCCAGGCATCAAATATCTCCTCCTTTGTCTGAGGCATTATATTTCTCCTTCTGAAAGAAAATATTCCATAAGCCACTATTTTTAACATTTTTTTGGAAAGAAGGGGGTTAAAAAAGTGAAAGGGAGATTTTTTTTTTAATAACTGCACTATAACTATGCATTTATTCTAGATGATGATTAAAGGAGGCACAGATAGCTAAAGTAAATGCTTACATATTAGAAATTATGCTATTAATCCCTTAAAGGCAAGAACTTTTCTGGGATTTTTTTGTTGTGTGCCTTTAACTGTAATGTCTCTCTTTCTCATTTAGTGTACTCATTTAAACTATAAATTGTTTTTCTAAGGAAATAAATGTCTTTTTTTAATGCTATACTTACTTTTACAGAGCAGAATTTACATTTTTCAAACAAATTGACTACACCCCTTGTTTACCCTCATGTGTTCTTAAGGAGTTAATAACCCTAGTACTCCATACCTCCCAGCATTTCCCAGCAAAACTGGGACACCAGGGATGACGTTTGGGTGGTTTCGTGTCACTGCGAATGTGCAATGGCCCTCTCTGTCGTCCTGACAGCTCTACTCGCTTTCTGATCAGGACCACATAATTGTGGCCCTGAAACCCCCTGTCCCACCGAACTCCACCTCTGTCTGCAAAAACAGTGTGGGGGTTGTGGTAATCCTTTCACTATCAGTAACAACAGCACATGGTATTACAACCTGGCAAGAACACTGGCCGTGTCAAGGATGCATGCCAATGTATATGGAATTGCGCTCGCACAGGTCGCACACCCCTAAGGCCGGCCCTGGCCAGGATCATGTCAATAGCAGGAACTCCAACAAGTCACATTTGTATGAAGAGTTGGGTTAGCAAGATGGCATTTTTAAACATAGTTGCTTCAATCTGTTTTAATCTGCTCAACAAGCAGTTAAGATATGTGGCTGCAACTTTAAAATACAAACACCATGTTAAAAACTATAACACACACAAAAATTAGTTCATTATCAGATGTTGGACATGACCTGTGGCATGCATTAACAATTCCTGATATATTTTGGGAGCGTGACAGATACACACTACATACATGTATAATGAAGGGCACAGCTGATAACTGATCCAGGGTAGTATTCACAGTCCATAGAACCTGTAGGCATTAACTGCCCCTAATATTCTCAGCAGTGCAATACAGCAGCACAAGAAATCATGGATGAGCACTGTAACAGCTCACTGGGGCCTTCGTATTAAAGAGCATCCTCTTCACCCTCAATGCTCTATTCCAGGACTTGACTTTGGAGCCAAGAATTACAAACACCGACAAACAGTATGATCTGAAATGTCAGGTGCCAGAAGCATAATGTTTTTAGAAGCAATTTAGAAACATTTTTATAACTCAATCTCAATTTATGCATACATGGCCTACTTCTTCTAATCCATCTGTCGTAAGGTGTTAATGGACTAAGCAGTGAACTGAAAAGAGAATGGTAAAAATCAGGCATTACTAGCAGAGATGGAAAGATGGGTAAGTTGTACAATTTTTCCGGCTGTTTTCTAATTCTGGTGTCAATTTACCGTAGTTCACTGTTTAGTTAACAGTCCCCAGTGTGTCTGTGTGTAAAACATAGTAGAATGAACATTGCACAGAAATATGGCATTGCCTCCAGGTTAAATGCAATTTAGTTCTTGGATCATAAGAGGATCTGACAGTCAATTCACATTACATCAGTGATATGTGATTTTACCTGGGGATAACTGCACTAGTCACGGCTGGGGCAAAATGAATGTCAACACAATGAGTCAGAATTGGGTGACTCAAAATACATTTGATATTCCTCTGGTACAGAAACTTAGATTCCAGTAGTGGTCAGCCAGTTTTTTAACACTATAACCGATATCTCCCTGCACGACCTTTGCACTCCTCAATGGGACTAAAACTCTCCTCCAACCTCATCACCACTTCTCACTCGCGTCTCCAAAATTTCACCCGAGCTGCCCCCTCTCTCTGGAACTCCCTTCCACTGAGCATCCAGCTCTCTCCCTCCTTTTCAAACGTCCTCAAAACTCAACTCTTTAGAGAGGCTTATTACCCAACCCACTAGATTACCAATCACGTTACCTCTAACGGATCCCACCTAGCTGGAACACACAATTCCTCCTTGGCCTATCCCACCTAGTGCCTTCCATCCACACTACTGTTACTACAACTTCAATCCCTCTGACCTCTTCAATCCCTTAATTGTCTCATGGACCCCATTCCCTCTAGATTGTAAGCTCTGCGAGCAGGGTTCTCTACCTCATGTACCAGTCTGTTTCTAGTTTGTCTAACTTAGTATGTAGTTCCCTTCTATGCTCTGTACCCAGCGCTACGTAAATTGTATAAAGAAATGTTAATGCAATGTAATGTGATGAACTATGGCTAGCAGTAGTCCACAGCACATATCTTTTTTTGGTCTTTTTAAAAAAACCGAATCAACACACTGTAAGTTTACCAGAATACAGAGCCACAAAACAACTCCTTCATATTAAAGACACTAGAATTGGCATTGGCTGTTGGCATCTGCCTTATATGCTACCATGCAGCAGAGTCTAGAAGGGAAGCCTGGCGGCACAATAGTAATATGTCTAAATAACATTAAGACTGTGATTTACAGAGCAGCTTCAGCTAGTTATGCATAAGTAAATACATATTGGTAGATTAAATCTTTAATTATTTTGAACGTAGAGGATAAAAAATGATTGAAAATGATCTATCCATTGTGTTAGCATAATTGCAACCAAATGTGTAAAATTAGGAGAACAATGTGTTTTAAATGACGCCTGTGGAGTCTCTCGCTCATGACATCACTTGTGGCTTAATATACAAATTACACATTTCCTACTGAAAACCAGTTCATTTGCATATCAAGTCATCTGTGATGTCATAAGCAGGAGACTCCACAGGCACATTTAAAAGACATTTATATCCTAGGCATTTGCTTGCAATTTTGATAACATAATGTACAGACCATTTTCAAACATTTTTTTAGTCTCTACATGTACAATAAAAAGAATGTTTAGGTGATGCTGTTCCTTTAATCTTCCTCCTATGGTCCTTTTAAATTCAGCTATAAACTTACATTTATGAGAGAGAAGCAGGTCAAAAGAACGGGCCCATCTTCTGGCTTCATCCGCAGTCAATCTTCTGTGATAAAAATAAATGACACAACTCTCATTTTATTAGTGCCAGGCTTTGAGCAGCATTTGTATAGTAGATTCTGATCTCTTTCCCAGTGTGAATCATATATATTATAATTCAGCTTGATGCTAAGTAGCCTGCAGTTAATTGCAGAATGTGAGCATGTACTATCAAAAGCCCAAATGAATCAGGTTTTAGCTTTGGGCTAGGAAGCTTCATCTCATTGCTAGGGATTGCTGTTTGCATTTTATGTCTCTTCAGAGACAGGAGGTTTGCTTGCAGAGTTGGAAAATGTTAAAATTCCATGTACAATACCATACCATTTCAATGGTATTTAAATGTTATGTAGCGTTATTTAGCAAGGGTAGGTCCCAGATTTTAAGAACACTAATTGAAAAGATTTAACTGGCCATCAAACAGTATGAACTCTGAGTCATTTAATAGTGTTTAACCTAAACATTCCAATTTTTTTTTTACATACATATGCATGCAGGCATAAACATTCTCAGCTTTATCCTTGCCCCTGCTGTTGTTTACATTGCAAGATGATAGTTTGTCTGAAATGGTAGAGCTACAGCAGGAAGCTTGATCAAGCTGATAAGGGGGATTTTATTTTATAGCAGTGATTTGGGGTTGTTACACATGTATGACGTTACCGGTGGCATTACTGATATTCTACACATGGGCAGTGGAATTTCCCATACACTTCTACAGGGGGGTCTATGACAGTTGTACGCGGCTGCTTCACCGCTGACAGTTCAGCGTGGCAGTTTGAATGCTGAACTGTCAGCGATGTAGCGCAATGTAAGCGCTGACAGTTCAGCGCTGGACTGTCAGGGCTTACAAACATACATCCCCCAACAAATCAATCCCCCTAAAAGTGACTCCATACGCCCAGACTAACCCCCCCAACTCAAATACTAACATAAACCCCCCGAACCCTAATACTAACATTAAACCCCCTGAACCCTAATACTAACATTAACCCCCTAAACCCTAATACTAACATAAACCTAACATTAACCCGCCAAATCCTAATACAAATACCTAACCATAATTCTAGCATTAAACCCTATTAAACATTAAAGATACTCGCCTTCAGCGATCCCGCGATGAACTGTCTCATGATGAAAGTTCCGGCAATGACCTCTCGTACAATGAACTGGCCATCGCGCGAGAGGGTACGGTGAAGTGGTTGCGTTCATGCAACCGCAAAGAACCATCCCAACCCCCTACAGGGGATTGGCGTCTAGGTCATGCTTGGGATGCACCTGTTTTGTTCACATTAAGAAATATCGGCAGAAAGCTTGTGCAATTATGAGTATACATAAAGTTAAAAGAAAGCTGGAATAAATAAACATATATATTTATTTTTAAAGTGTCGGCTTCAACAAGCATTTATGTATTCTTTTCTCAAGCTAAAATGATCCCTTCTCTCAAACAAGTAATAATGAATTGGATTATACACAGCCCAATTACATTTAGTAATTTAGAGAATGTGTGTCACACTTGCATATTCAGATAGGGAATATAGGAATCACTAGAGTCACTGCTTAACCCAGTGATTCTCAAACCTGTCCTCAGGACCCCCCAACAGTCCAGGATTTAGGGATTACCCAGTTGAATTTAATTAAGAATATGTACACCTGGTGTGGTTCCCTAAAAATTAAGCAACCATACCTGGTGTTCTACATATTCTTATTTAAACACAACTGGGTAATCCCTAAATCCTGGACTGTTGGGGGGTCCTGAGGACAGGTTTGAGAAACACTGGCTTAACCCAAAAGAGGAACCATGACAGTGTATGTCATGATGACATATGGGGTTTTAAAGACCTTGTTCTGGCCCAGAAAGATGAATATATTTACCATCAGCACCTCTATGGGGCACTGCTAAGCCAGTAGGGGAAGATGGCAGGTAAGGATCTTAAAGACCCACGCTAGTATGACATCATAGATCATCATTAGTTCTGTTGGGATTAATCACCTTAAATGCTAGCATTATCTATATTGTTTAACAAAAAGGTGACTGCCGTGGTTTTCTCTCTGGGTATCTGAACTATTCGTTACTATGCATCCTACTGACATGGTTACTTAGTAGCAATGTATGCCGTAATACATATGGTGCCCTTTGTAATGATACTAAGTGCCTTCTGTTAATAAACACAAATCTGTAAAACTAATGTACAGGGTGTTTGTTATGTAGAAGTAAGTCTATGATTTAGTACAATACAATAACAATCATATGAAAATGAACAGATTTATACAGCTCGCATATGTCTATTAACCATTCCAAATGAATCATTCCCATGGACACACTGTTCTGTGAATTACCAATAACTGTTAGTACATCTCAGATTGGATCCTGACCTGCAATGTACAATATATAAATGCTCCCATCCAGGGAAAGTGAATTGAAATGTTCTTTTAGCAAAGTTCCAATAGGAAGCACAGAAATATGAAATCCGAAAACATAAAGCCTTGGTGTAGCTAAAAAAATAAGCACTTGAATTTCAGATGTAGCAAATCACCAGCCGTTCTGCAGTCTCTTGTGAAGATACGGTCATTTATTTGTTCATTACCAAATCATCGCGCTAAGCTCTCACAGTGATCCCAAACCAATTTCGGCATACATCCACCATTATCAACAAAGTGAGCTTTGATAATTGCGGATGTATGCTGAAACAATTTGTTTCTGTCTATTCCAAGGTGATACATTTATGGGCTTTGTTTGGATTTAAGTGTTTACAGCTACATTTTGAAGATCTGTCAAGCTAAAAGAACATTTCCCTCTCTGAGATTTCTTATCGGATGGGTGTGTTTATATGTATCAGACATTGCAGTGCCAGAAGGATAAGCAAAGCATAGGTAAATATACAGCATATAAAGGTATGATGTCATAGATCAAAGGGTATATATTTGTATACATTATGGGCCAAACAGACCAATTCAGGAGCCAGCTCATTTTTCATGTCAGGGAAATGTATAAAAAAAAGGTTAAGAACCAGAAGAAGGGATTTTAGGAGTCATGGCTCCCTGGATCCTGGGATTTGCCAAGCCCCATCATATAAATATAAGCAAGGATGCTAGTGTGCATTGACAACATTGTAGGTATCTCTGCCACTGACAAATCATTAAACAAGCTGCAATATCATTGTAATTATAACTATGTAGTCTGATTTGTCCTGGAAAAAAAAAACTAAATGAACAATATCATAAAAGGTGATGTCACTGTAGATGCTCATAGGTAGAGATGATTTTTTTGATTAAAAAACAAAACAGCATCATGTGTGACTGTGAATGCTCTGTCCTCTACTATACAATGCACTAGTTCAATGCTCAATGGTTTATCAAGTGAATCAATATTTTTTTGACAAGATAGTTACTGTAGCCCACACAGGGCAATGCAGAAGAGGTCTGTTACCATGTTTCCTTGTGTGGGCTACAGAAACAACTTATATAAAACTCATAATTACAGTGAAAATGTAAGTGGAATTCCAGCCCAGCATCTGTGGACAAAAGGGTTTTTTAACCATAGCCCTAACTTTCTTATTACTAATGCATAGTATTCAATGTCTGAGATGCAGTAAGGAGAGACCAGCATGGAAGGTTTCGTGCAAGTATGAGAGGTACACCTGTCGTTTCTATGTTATCGTACAAGAAAAGTACATGTATGTGTGATAATCCATGTAGATATTGTATTTATCCAAAACACTATATGCAAATGGAATATTTGAAATCCTGGATCAGTATATAGAAGTAACAGTTTATAAAGTACAGTGCACTACTTACTTCAATGCCTGGCTGTGTTTACCATCACGCTGTAAGGCCGAGAAATCACTGAGAGAGTCTGACTTCTGTGAGAGACAGCTCAGATGGGTCCGGAGTCCTCTGCTTCTACTGAGAGAAGTTATACAGATGTCAGGTAAAAAGGGAAAATCCACCAAACACTGCACACAGATCTGCCTATAAGGTGCAACATAGTGATGTTAGCCCCTTAGTGACATGACCTTTTGACCTTGTCTTTCCCTTGGTGACGTGGGCTGTTTTAACATTTCTGGGGTGTTTGTATATAGCTATAATTTTCCTTTTTCTTACATACCGTACCCACACAAATTATAAATTGTTTTTATCGCCATAAGAAGGGCTTTTGTTAGATACCATCATATTCATCATATCTTATAATTTACTACAAATTTTTTTTAAAAAAACATTAAGAAATATTTAAAAAAACATTTTTTTCTAACTTTGACCTAAAAAATAATTTACAAAATACTAATTAAGTCTTTTTTTTTTCATTGCAATGTTGCTGACTGCCTCTAGGGGCAGTCTAGCAACAGCATCAGATCGACGGAAGTTAATTTTTTTTCACTTCTGACTCTCTTCCCACAATAGGACAGCAGCCATATTGAAGCAATTGTGGTTGCCCTAGGCACCGGATTTCAGTGATGCTTAATGCCTCAGCCTCGAGGCAGTAAAGCATCACCATTTGTACAGAGTTTACAATCTTAGATCGCAAACACAGCTCGTTTAACTGCAGGATGGACTAGGTCCATCCAAAGTCAGCAACACTTTGCCAGACAGGACAGACCTAGTTCGTCACATGTAAGCAAGGGGTTAATGAATTTTAAGAGGCAAGATTAGTATTAAAACCTTGAGGACCTGACTGTTTTTGGAATGTTGTACAATTTAGAACACAGGGCGTTTGTACACTTCTGTGGTGTTTGTATTTAGCTGTATTTTTTTAATTTATTATACCCACACATTTAATATACTGTTTTTAACACCATAAAAAATGTTTGTTTGTTTATTAGATAGTATTATTTTTATCATATCACATAATTTACTATAAAACAAAATCATAAAATAATAATAAAAAAAAAAATTTCTAAATTTTATGTGAAAGACATTTTACTCTACAAACACTGGTATGATATCATACCCCTGTATTCTGACTAATCAGGCAGCATGAGAGACCATGAGAAGATACTGGCAGAGGTCTCTGCCTGCAGCATCACAGACCTCATGCTCCCCTTACCATGATGCAAAACATGCTGGTTCCATTCATGGAGATCCTGCTAACCCCTTCTGCTGCCATGTTTTAGAAGAGGGCAGCATGCCCCCACCAGGCCTTTGCTCCCTGACCAAGTAAATGATGGCTCAATTCACCCCTCAGATGAGTAAGTTGCAAGCCCCATTCATCTCTACGATCGCTCTCTGAATGGCTTGGAAGAAGATCATGGAAATACTAAAAAATAAGATTTTAAAGGAGAGGATTGTGTCCTTCAGAAAAACTTCAGAAGCTCACATGGATAGCTAAGTATTAAAACCTTAGTTTCAAACAAATAAATGCTTAAAGGATTTTTTGACATGTATAAATCAATATGCAATTCAAATTAGCATACTCAGCTCCAATCACCAATAATGCTGCCTAAATCAAAGACGAAAGAAAAAAATAGATGAGGTTTTATTCACTATCAGTGACAGAACGGACATTGAGTTGCTAAACTTAAAACAAAATAACGGAGTTGGTAAAAACACCCAAATTGGAGATTTTTTTCCATCTTGACCTACATTTTGCAATGTAGTTGTCAATTTATAACTCCTCACTGTTTAGCGAACAGACCCATATTTTAAGTTGATTTATAATATCACTAATCAATCACTTTCTAATGAGAACCACAAACATCAGTTATTACATCCTCTAGCATCAAATGTACTGGAACATTAAATCCCGTTTATTTAAAACTCGAAAAAGTTAATTACAAATGATTTGTAGGCGCCTTGAGATAAAATAGCTCAATGTTCTTGGATTCTCCAAATACAAACAATCCTTCAAATCTGCTCTACTCTGAAAGGAAACAAATAATAAAATCCTGAAATAAGCTCATCAAAATGCTCCCTGACCTAGCCAGTTTAATATTTATTTACATACCCTCCATCCACTTCTTTACAGAGCCAAATCCAATTGAATACAATCTCAAACGTACTGTGGATGTCACATTCAACCTCAATTTAGACTAACTGGTGCCTGTCTGTGTACGTCCTCTATATTACACATCTAATCAAAATATCTTTCAGACAGCCTATTTTGTCTTTGCTAACCCTGCTAATAGTTCATTCATAGGTCTACTATCCCCCTCCCCAACCAAAAAAGAACATAAAAAAATGGGATAAGAAGTGGCTTGTGAACAATAAAAAAAGGGGAGTATAAAATCCTGCGCAAAAGATGAGACCCCACAATTTGACTGGGTCATTTGCAGACCCCGTCAAGATATAAAAACAAAGGATTGCAGTCCAAAATGGCTGTGGAGGGATGATGGTCTGGTACTCGCAAGCCAAGCTCCAAGTATATGTGGAGCAACATATACAGGCCAAATAAGATATATAAGCACGATTCGGGAAGGAATCAAGTAGAAGAACTCTTTGCATAAAGAAAATAAATAAAAGCGATAAAATAAAAGTCCATATAATGGTGGTAGGACCGAGGAGAAGTGCAGTTCTTAGAATCCCACCTCATTTACTATATATACTGGAAGTGCAGAACATTCCACAAGCCCTGCGGAAGACGCGTTGGTTGAAAAATGCGTTGGCTAGTATTTTGGCTCCATTGAGCCTCTGTAGTTCTACTGACACCATCTCCTGCTTCCGAAATCGAAGGTGAAACCCTGGTGCGGCGTTCAGATGCACCAGGTCAAGAAGATTAACATCAGGATTCTGAGAACCAGACCATCATTCCTCCCCCTGGTTATACTATATACTACACTATATATTGTGATTTTTTTTGCAGCCACTTACGGACTGTAATCCTTTATTTTTTATATCATGACTGGGTCTGCAGATGACTCTATTCTTCAGATTTTTACAGTAAGGGCTTTTTACTCTGCACCATTGGTTGCCTTGGAGTTTGTGGGGTCTCATCTTTTGCACAGGGGTTTATACACTACTATTCTTCTGAAGGCTGAAGAGTTACATAGAGGGTAAATTCACTAAAAATAAGAAATATAAAAGTTTACCCAGTTAAATGGAATAATATTGCAGGCATGAATGTGCATCCACTACATCCACAACACAAAGGGGTCTATACACTAAAATTTGAGAATAGTGTAAAGAGGTCGACTTGCACTTTGAAAGTTGACCTCCCAAGTCAATGTCCTCACACTATTCACTAATGGATATTTATTATTGGTGCCAGGAGCATCAGTAGCTCTCGACACCGTTCTTATTATGGGGGGCAGGGCTACATTATATTTTTTGGGGGAGTCCCCAAGAACTGTTTTTGAAAAGTGGGAATTTTTAATTTGTTATATTTATTTTTACATGCGGGAAGGACTTTCTAGGCTAAGTCCAACTCAGCAGTTGGATTTGGCCTGAAAAGCATGTTTTCCTTCCCCAGGTGAAATTAATGGGAGCGTGTTTCATCTTGCTCCCATTCATCTTGCATGCTTCACCTCATCTCGATCTTTACAAAAAGTACCCATTTGGAACGTCCAGATGAGGAATCCAAAGTCGATGGGCAATTCTGTTCGAAGTTGGAGGTTGGGATTAGCACTATCTTGATTTTTAGGTAATAGACCCAAAGATTTTGTAGGCAGTGGCTAGATTGTAAAGGGTTTATAGCCAAGAGGCTACTGGCATGAGAGGGTGTCCTCTGACAGAGGAATTAGAGTGTAAGACATAAGATCAGAGATGTGAAAGTTTACTGACTATGTACATATTGTATTACAATGTTACTCTATTTTTGTTTATTTTTATCCTCATAGGTTTTAAATGCTAGTAAAGTATATTGTGGGGTTTACATATGTTTGTTATCATATCTGTCCTGCCTATCTGAGTCTATCTCTGATGATAATGGGTGGGCTGTTGAAATTTCAGCCACTAAATTGCTTTTTTTTCCCCCAAGGCCAAAAACTCCCAGCCTCCCAGGGCCAGATGGTAGTAAAAACTAAAGCCCTTACTTTTGATTTATTATTTATGGCTCAGTGATATGTCTCCAAAGGTTTACAGTACATCAATTCCCCAGCTGTATGGAACCAAAGATCAGATAATCCAAGGAAAAAGAATCCAGCGTTCTAATTCAGTGACACGCATCTCAAGAAGTGAGCATTATGTGCCAGGGTAAAACTATTTTTAAATGCCGCTGATGTCACAAGTGCATGCAATTCTAAAAAAAAATGACAGTGGTGAGTCATGACTGTATTAATGATATCCCAGCGAGACAACTTCTCCGTTTCCGATGTTATTTTACACGGCACAACTACTGAAGTTAAAAAAGACAATACAGACAAGGGATTTTCTCACTGACAAACCACCACTAATCCAATAGTTAATGCAAACGACTGTAAGCACAGTTTAAAACATTACCCTATAATCAAACTACAGTAATAAACAGCATGCATAGAGCTGGCTTTAATGAAATAGAACAAGATCCATTGCAAAACTTTATACAGACAATATTATTTTATGCTGGATACATCTTTAAATTGATATTATTTATTTATCTTTAAATTCAGGGTATTATCATGATGCTATAGTAAATATTAGATTAAGGTTATTTATTTTTCTTCTGGTATGAGAAAAAACACTCAAAGGGTGAGGGTGCCAATAAGCTGGCTCCCATACCCGGTATTAATGGCGGGGAGCTGGCACCCAATAAGCAGGTTCCCGGACCATTAATAATAGCAGGACATCAGAAATATGGGCCCTGGCCCTCCATATGTGTTAGCGGTACAGCATGCCAATAAGAAGTAAATGCATAAAAGTTGCATATGATACCAATGAGTGGTAAATGCATGAACTTGGTATATCATGCCAATGAACAATTAATACATAAACTTGGCACACCATGCCAATGAGTAGTAGATGCATACACGTTGGTATATCATGCCAATGAGAAACTAATGAATAAACTTGGTATCTAATACCAATGACCAGTAAATGCATAAACTTGATATCTTATGCCAATGTGCAATAAAGGCATAAACTTTCTATAGCATGCCAATGAGCAGTAAATGCATAAACTTTGGTTCTTATGCCAATGAGCAGTACATGCATAAACCTTGTATATAATGCTAATGAGCTGTAAATATATGAATTTTATATATCATGCCAATGACTACTTTAGTACTATCCATTTGTTTTTTCCCCTCACCTTTTTCAGGCTATTCAGGGTATACCCAGATGTTGTTCCCTGACTAACTGCACCTAGAGGGTCACCAGCCGTACCACAAGGTCTATGATAGGCTAAAACATCTGTAGATGCTTTGTTCCCCGTGCAGTTGAGGCTTGCCAGGCATTTCAGATCTGGATCACCCTGATGGGTAGGACCAGTCTGATATGCTAAGGCGAGTTCTCAACTGGTCACTTTTTAGTTAAAAGAACTTACTGAGATCCAAGAAACCTAACATACTGGAAACCACAAACAATCTCAAAACATAACACTCTAAAAATATACATTAAACTGCAGTCCTTATAGTGTAGATTCCTTCATCAATATAAACATCTTCACTGTGCTTCAGAAAACAAAGATTATCCAGCACTTCTGTGTATTACTGATACTTTTTTCATTTATCTCCAGAGATTCAAAAGTCTACAGTTCATTTACTGCACACAGCCGTCACAGTATTGCCAGGAATGCATCCAACTCTTTTGATGATAAACATAAAAATGAGTCATATATTGAAATCCATCTAGTAGAAGGAGCATTAAACTGCCTTTTCATCTATTGTAGATGTTGATACACAGCTCCCAGCATGTGGTCATTGCCAAGTAGTCTAAATTTAGACATATGAAATATCTTCTAGCACGCCAAACTTCTTTAAAACAAGTGTTTTTTTTTTTCAATGCAACATCTCTTAAATAATCCTTACCTGAGTACCTTTCATCAACTCCTCATATTATCAATCATATATTTGCACAGCCCGTTTAATCCCTGGGGTTGCATATTTGATTGTTGAAAAGATCAATTCAGCTTTGTTATTTTGATGTAGATAAAATGTTAAGTTAAGTAATAATAATATCATGGCATGCTAGAAAAACATTTTGGGACCAGGCTCTGATACAAAACAAATTACACACAATGTCAAATGATGTTGTGTAACCCTGCGAGACTGACCTCCAGCCTTCCTGGTATAGGTAGAAGGTGTCTGGCGCTCACTTCTTGCACGTCAAAAATCTTGCACATCAAAGCCACTTGTGCACAGTGCAAATCACTGTACACAGGCAGCAGTCTTTCCAGGACAGCCCTAAATTTGATGGGACAGGATGCAGAAACCAGAGACTGTTCTGTTGATAACTATGTTGATGTTATGTGCAATGTTGGCTTCTGTTATGTTTCCAGAGGAACCAGAGGTTGGTTGACAAGCTACTACATTCTTGGACACAGTCTTGGTTCTTTTAACTGTATTATTTAGGAAGAAAATACGAATCCCTGTGATTAGACAGATGCTGATATGTCAGCACTCAGGATGGAGAGGAAAGTTCAAATACATTCAATTTTAAGCACACAGGTTAGCCGAGAGAGTGCGAATGGATTCACTACGAAACTCAGGTTAGACAAACGAGTACAGATTTTTCAGGCATGATAGGAGAGCGCAGATGCATTCAATTTAGACAAGACAGAGCACTCACTTTTAACGAGTATAGGAAAGTGCAGGTGAAACGCGAGAGATCAGGCCCAAGGGAACATCTACATTTATATTACCACACGGGATCAGATAAATCAGAGGAGACACAGGAGTATTCAGCATAGAGTGCTGGAATTATGAGATTATATGATTTATATGATTTAAGAAAATTAAACTAATATCCACCAATTCCAGAACACTGGAAGTAAAAAACAATCAGGTTGTGAACAATCACGAGTGCTATATTTGAATATGTATGTTAGTTATTTAATGCAGAGATTCTGAAGTCAATGAATTCAGGTTGGATAATTATAAAAATACTGTAATAAAAACATTGACTTGAGTTACACAAGATAATTTATTACATTGTTTACAACCACTAGGGAATAATGAACCAGTTGTCTAACACAGATCTTTGTGTAGATTATTACTGGAAGATTTAGACAGCAGTGAAAAATGGGATTTGACAGTAGGATAATTATACAAGTAGTCCCACACTTGAACCTAGTTAGGTTCCGGAAAAATATGATGCAACCTAAATTATGTAAGACCTGCCTGATTTTTAAATAGAAACACATTATATAAGTGAAGATGTGTCCTTAACCAAGGGTTAAGTCTGGATATTTATAGAAATTCATATCTCCAACATATTCATTTAACTGTTGCTTGATTCATCTGGTAATGTCTAACCCATAAATTGTACATTTTTTTTTTTTATCCCAATAAATGCAAGGAGCCCCTTCAAAAAAGTGTCTGCTCTAGCCATCGTCTTTATTTTGTTAACTCAAATAGTCCTCTTTCAAAGTAAAGAATAGTAGAGGGAATAGATAAAGCAGCAAATCTGAGCATGGGCAGACACAAGCTGGCTCAATAGCTAGGCACTAGCTACTTGTTATTTATTATTGCTTGTTTACAGTAGTGATGGGGAGCAGATCATTTGGGTGACGCCATCAGCGGAATGCTGGTGTAACTGTGTAATTCTTTGGAGCTCATATATCAGCTTGAAAATAAGCATCCAAAAGGATCCACTGAGTGAAATATCATATTCTAGGAGGACCTGTCATCTACAAAAGAGTGAATGACACTGTCCCCTTTAGGTAGATGTTGCAATTTAATATATACATTGTTGTAACACTAATTCCAGAAAATTATTTTTTGAGGTTCATTACACACCACACTATATGACTATATATGTCCACAGATGTATTACTGGAGCCAGTTTGCTATTTTTCTTGGCTCAGGAGTGGGATTCCCTGCTAGCACAGTGTGGGAGAACAGGCACTCTATGACTCTTGCACAAGCTCAGACTTTTCCTTCTCTCCGACCCCATGATCTCGGCAAGCTTGAATAAGCTAAAGCACTGGCATTACAGCTGCCACAATGCACTTTAAAGTGGAATTAAAGTAAAGGTAGATCTGCCATGTTGAGATGGCACTCTTGCACCCTTCACTGCAAACACCACTGTTCAGTCATAGCTCTTTTTATTATATACATGCTGATCCCACACAAATACAAGCTGCAATTGGCTCTTCGCCTGTGGAAGGGTCTGAGAAGGTCCATTAAAAATCATTAAATTAACCATTACAAAGCTCAGCAATTGTCCACTGTGAGCAAAGTTGGTGCTTATCTATGGTTCAGTGTGCATACATTTATATGTGTGGCACTCCTCTGCGGAGGCCATTTCCCACAGCTTCCTACCATTTAGAAACACGGGATGGTTTGTCAGATGCAACTTACTATCACTGGGCCCAATAATAACTGGGCCCAATGCCCTGCATAATCACTATGGTATTCTGATTCTCTGGCACTCTCTAGGTAATAAAGAGCAGCTATGTATTCATGTGAAATCACAGAGAGATAATTTGGGGTCATTACCCAATGAATGAAAGATTACCCACACTATTGTGAAAGATGGGATTTGAATTTCCAGCATTTAGATAAACTGTCGCTGTTATTACCCTTGTCCATATGTATCTAAAATGCCCATAATACCCTTAGGCCAGCACACCTACACAGTCCTTAAACATGAATTTAGTACAAACATGAATAATTCGAATCGAAATCAGGGGTATTTTTTTGTGTGCTCTATCAGAAATGAGTACATAAACCACAATTTGAATAAGGAGGTAATTATCAATTATGAATCTGCCAAACTCAGGAATATTTAAATAAAAGAAGAAGTTACATTATCTTTTTTTTCTTTTTTCTTTTATTAATTTAAAATTTCAAGTACAAATTCATAATTACAAAATGCTGCAATACATATTACAAAGTGATCCTTATCTTAAAATATAAACATATACATAGGTACACCCCAGTCATAAAAAGCTCCATTCCTCTGTTCACCCCATTTTAATTATGCCCCACACAAGAAGTTACATTTTCAAAAGAAAGTGTTGGCTTTTGTGTTTCCCATAAATAGAGCAATGATCTAGATTTCTCCTACTCACACCTTGAGCAGCAGCTAGGTGAGTGGCAGAGGGATTCTATTCTTACATTTCCCTTTTCACAGGTTTCTCTCTCCACCTATACTTTGTGATAATATACAGTGATTAATGAGAGACAGACACTGCCATATCCCTGATAGCAGCAAGTGATTATTTTTGTCACTGTCTCAAAAAAAAATAAAAAAAACTGCAGTTTAACACGTGATTATTAAAAATCTAGAGGAAACGTCTTTTTTTAGTTTTTTTTTTTATCAAGAACTACATTTGATAATCTGAAAGCGTGGGCTTGAACGTGAATGACATTTATTTGTTCAAAAATAAGAACAAAATGTCATTTTGTGCTGAACATTGAGCATTTTGGTGGAAAATAGATATCTCAAGCAAACAGGAGTCTCTCATACCCAAGCTGCTTGGTTTATTTATATGGTGCCATCACCTCTGTACCCAGCCATATGCAAACTGGTTGTACAAGACATCCATTTCTGTAGCAAGGTGTATGAAGGTCTGTACAACATTAATACATTTTCTATCACAAAGTCCAGCAAATGTTGACCATGGCCACTATAGTTGCCAAGCCCTGTTCCTACCCATAGCTTCAATTGCTACTGAAATGATTTTCGTTAGCATAGTGGTGGATGTGCTCCAATGCAATGGGGATATACTAGCTTATTTTGTGTATTTTATACGTTTTTTTTGTTTTTACTTTAGTACAATTTACAGTTCTCCTATAGTTTTACATTTAAAGTAATTTCATTGGGGGCTTCACAATTCCTTGACTTCAAAATATAATGACTTTGAGAGTCTTGCTACAGCAACTGCACTGAAACTATTGTCTTTAGCTGCAGTTTTTAAGAGATAGTATGAGTTGAGGAAAAACTGATACCTTACATCAGGGGCTAGGCAACCTGCTGCGGGACTACATTTCCCATACTCCTCTGCCAGCCTGAAAGAGCTTTATGGGAGATGTAGTTCATCAGCAACTGGAGGGCTGCAGGTAGCCTACGCCTGCTTTACAGGAGGCAGTACTTATCTAAAAAAAAGAAATGTGAACACTATAGATGGAACTGGCCTTTTAAAAAGGAATGTTAGAATGTTTTCATTTAAAGCCGGATTATCTATTTTAACCTATTTCTATCCCTTTGGTTTTAAAGGATTGGAAGCCATCTTTACAGGTCAATGAAAGTTAAAAAATGATGTTATCAGAATATTGTAAACTGGTCTTTCATTATTCGAAATATCTAAGCTTAACTCTTCTAACTCCCCCTATCCTTGCTTGCTCTCAGCACAGATGGCCACAGATAAGGGTCTTGGTGCCAGAAGGAGATTTGTGGTTTCACAGCTTGTTCCCTCAAATCTAATAATCTCTTTCCATTAACCCGTGCATTATTCGAAAATTCTATCATAAATTTTATTTTGAAAACAAAACATAAAATAGATTAACCTTTTGATTGCCGGGGGGGGGGGGGGGGGGGCATATTCATTTTGATTGCATTTCCCTTCAAACCAGCAAGTTTGTTAGACTATGGACAGCTATGTCTAGTGCCATGCTTTAAGCTTTTACATTTCAATGTCCATCTCTGTACAGCCAACAAAGGCAACAGAGCTGGTCAGATTTGTGTGGGAAAGTTTTGTGGTGTTAGCTACTACTTGGGGGATTAAAACAGACTGCAAGGACATCAGACATTTTGTGGCCCCTTGCAGAACAAATGGTCTGGGTCCTCCATAAATATACCCCCTGGTTATCTTGGATACTATTAATTTGCAGGAGGATTGCAATGATTTGATGACCTCTCTTCCGGCTGCTGCTGTGTGGAGGGATATGGAGTACATCTGCATGCTCTTCCTCTCTTGTCACAGGGCACCAATATGCAAAAACAAAAAACTCCAGTGCTCCGGAAGATACATAAAATGAAGCCACTTTTAATGGTGTTTAGTGGCAGATAGAGACAAACAAACGTTTTGGGGGAGTGCCCTTTTACAGACGAACAAATACACAGGGTGCCCCCCACATCCCACTGATAAGAGACATTGCTGTGTCAGATGCTGGGCCTCCTGAAGGGATAGTGGTGGCAATAACTTGAGCAGCACCACATAATGAAAAAAAAAAAAAACATAGCATATTTGCTTAAGGATATCTGTGCGCAGTGCAATCACATCCTCCATTATGGGCCACTTTCTTGATGGCGGCCATTCAAGCACTGTCCCGTTCATCATGTGGCAAAAGAGTTCTAAGGGCACATCCACTAGTAGTACCAAACATTACCCACATATTGCTGGACACCCTGTTGTCTCACCAACCAGTGCCCTGATTTGCGTGGCACCACTTTTACAGCAAAATAGGCATAACACATGTTACTGCAAGCACTTTAACCCCTTCGTGATGCATGCTTCGTGATGCATGGTGTTTGTGTCCTGTCCTGTTTTTTTCCTGGCCACTGATCACAAGGTGATCTGTAGCCAGGAACACTGTTGCAGAGACCCGATCACGGTCTTAATAAACCCTGTGGGTCCCTGCCAAAAGATTGTGATACCCCCAGACATCACGGAGGCGTGCCAGAACCCGGATGTTTGGGCACAGCGCGATTAGGTAAAATGCAGCCGATGCTTGCTTTGAGCATTGGCTACATTTTCCCTGTGAGACTGAGGCCACTCAAAGTGGCCTCATCTGACAGGTAGGATCCCGCTGCAAGTCCCTGCGGGAAGCCGCGATGAGCTGTTTAACGCTGGACGTTCTATGCCATCCTAGCGCCTTTTAGGTACACATAGAACGTCCTAGCGTCGGGGAGGGGTTAAGTCATTCAGGCTGATTGTGACATCATGGCACCACCACTAGGCAAAGTAAAATCATGACATCACAAGAACTGTAGTCTACAAGCAGAGGAGGAGTATGGCTGGAATGCTGTGGCTGAACTACTTGTGTAATGGTTACCCTGCCCTTTGGATCCATCAGCATTATGGGAGATGTAGTTCCACACCAGCTATAGGGCCAAAAATTTTACAGTTTTGCTATGGGGGGAAAAATATTGTCAGAAACATGTAGGTAACTTTACGACCACATGATGGAGGTTTATGTAGAGTTTTATTACTACAAACTAACTTATAAACATATTTAATTAAGTTTAAGCACGTTGTGGTAAGTGTTATAGCTGTGGAGACGCCACACACAACACATACTGAGACTAAGGAAATAAACGTATCCCAGAATAAAAACATTGGGACAGAACAATTTGGATCATTCCCACCAAAAAGAATGGACAGCAAATATAAACTGTCTGCATTAAATCCACACAGCTCTTCAATATGTATTTTTATTTTTAAATTGAGGCCTGGTCACATAGTGTTAGCATTACTCAGTATGCTAGCTTTCCCCCTGAAATACACTAAACGCTTCTTTTATCATTTAAGTACCAACATGGAGAGCAACATATAATGTAAAAAATAATATTTTATTATAATTATCATTTCCTCATTTATTAAAAATAATCTATTTCCAACAATGTATTCCAAAGTGTATATATTCCCCTAATGAGAAACTTAGTCTTTCTTTAAATTATAAAAGCACAGTACCTTTTAGCAAAGGGTAACCATTTTCTCTTTCCAGTTCTAAGGGACTTAGGGGGCTCCTAGGAAAGCAAATTCTCAAATAACAACATTAGACCCCTTTTCTATTATTATCTTCATAACAATTGCAATGTTTGGATTAGTGATAAAGATTATGCTGTTCACGAACACTTGTCTACAGTAAGCAATATTTTGCAGCTTTGCCCACACATTTACAATCCCTTTCTTTTTATTCCTGCTTTCCGCATCGCTCCTTCAAGTATAATTATTATGTTTGACAATTCAATGACACAGTTCAACAAGAAAATACACAAACCCATCCCTTTATACATCCATTGCTTAGGCATATTTCCAACCACTGCTGCCTGATTTGAGTTCACAAACACACGCTCGCTCAGATCTAATTTTATGGTTAACTTAATCCACCAAAGGATGGCTTAACGTAACCTTCCCCCTAAAGGAATACATAAACATAAAGGGCCAACGTGAATTCCCAATAATTAGGAATATATGGTAAGTTACTGGAGAAGATTTAAGGGGGAATGTTTAAGGAATGCACATTCTGAGGACAGCGTACGCTGCTCTGGATGGAGACTATGTCATTCTCTGCAGGGAATATAGCAAATGACAATACATTAGTGCTCATTACTTCCGTCCTTTCATTATACTCCCACCCTACATGACATTAACCAGCCTTGAAGGAGCATAAATGTTTTCTTCATTTGAGGCATGAACCATCATTTGCATTGATCATAGACCCTCTGTCAATAGATGCTGACAGTTCTCTTTACACTGAATGGACAGCAGGGGAAAAAAAAATGGAAATGTAGCAGGGTGTATGGGAGGTAATGACTAGAGCACCAACACAGGGAAGGTTGAGTTAAAGAGGTGAACATTGACGGGGTCTCAGGAGGGTTGATCCTTACCCCAGGTTAGAACCACATGGTCTGGCTGGCTTTCCATTTCCATGACCCCCCAAATCAGCATCCATTTCATCTGAGGAACGTGCCGGACAGCTCAGGCTGAGAGAACGGAGCTTGGTGCTTTGATGCATTATCCACGGAGGACAGACCCCCCGCCTGACAAGTAATCCCCCCACACCAAGCCTCCTGTCCTTGTTTGTGTGACAGCTCAATCCCAGCCTTGGTAATCCCCCAGGCGTCTGGTCAGGCAGTGTAACACATGTGTGGAGAGCTCTCAGTGCATACTACCATAGCACTGCTTTTTCTCGCATTGTGTGATGCTTAGAATTTTCCTTGCTGCATGGGTACCAAAACACTTACAGTCACATGATGTCTGTTCTAAGCATAACCTCTCCTCCTCCTCCTTCTTATACCTCTTAAACCGTGTTCTCCCAGCCTCTGCAGTGACTGATGGCGCTGAGACTAAGGATCAGATGCAGGGATCAGTTATTATAACCCAGCTCGTCAGGACACGGTGTAGCTCAGGAACTAATATCAGAGATTTTTGCAGTCGTGTATAAATAGCGTTAAGACATAATCCCCCTCTCTCCAAACAAACACTTACAGCAAATAAGAAGAAGACACGAGGCACATATAAAGCTACAGAATACATATTTACATTATCTGCAATGAGACCTTTCTGGGTAGTTTTCCAAGTTCTTTACAGATAGGATTTCTTCAGTTGGCATTTGTTCAGGATCCAGGATTTTTAATTCAAGTTCAATTTGTATTTTTGCATGTTAAAACCAAATCTACTTCCTTATATGGCTGTGCATGTATTACATGCAATCTCTCATGGAAAATAGCTTTGCATAGAACATGCTTCATGCGTCTTTGCAATTCATCATTAAATAAAACATATTTTTTTTTTTAAATTGACACGACTGCACCAGTGAAAACAAATTGAACTGCACCTAGGATGTTTTGCAATTTGCATTTTAGCATGCACTTTATTCTACCAGTGTAGTGACTATACATATGTCTATGCTAATTCCTCAGGATCAACCACATTAGTGAAGTCAATGGTTTATAACATTCCTGGTTTAAAGGGACACCTCCCATATTTAGCAGTATAATTGTGTTCATTAATATATTTCTACACAAACAATATTTTACTTGATAATAACCCAGTTAGGTTTTTGTATAAGACTGCTTTTGACAAAGCACCGGTAGGTGCGAAACGCGTCAAGCGTATGTTTTTTGTTCCTGTCTGTCTCCACGATCCTCTTATTGATTTTACTCTTTGGATTCGAATAAAGATTTTTCTGGATACTTTTTTTTCTATTATTTTACGAGATTCCTGGATGTTCTTTGGCTGGCACATACTTTGGATTTTATAAAAAAAAAACACTCTGCTGATAAGTAAGCCCTCAGGATTTGGGGCTGGGTACACAGTTGTACCCCTACAGATATGCCACAGCTGGTGTCTTCAAAAATGACAAAATGGGATAAATTCGGAAGAACTTTGCAGGATTTGCATACCTGGGAACATTGAATCTCCTTCCACTTCCTCTTTGTACAGGAAGAAGATAGAGTGAGGCTACGAAAAGGCAGGGTTTATATAGGTAGATGGAACTTGACATAAAATCAGGAGGAATTGGCTGCAGAGAAACAGAGAGTGGGTGGAGAACTCTAATGAAAAGTTCCCCACCACACCCCAACATGCACTACACAAGTGGCACAGTATTGTCATTGAAAGTCTACAACATCTGTCCAAAAAAAAAAAAAACCTATACAAACATAATGTATTGCCATTTTCTGAAAGTAAATGTAACATTAAAATATCTTAAACTGTGACAAATCCACATAATTTGTGCATTGACATCATATACCAGTAGTAAACTGATCCATTAGCTACTAAGACACATGGATCCAGTGTACACAAACACATTTGCTACCTTGTCCACATATGTTTTGTGTCACAATATTTTTAAAAGTAACTTATGTTTTGCAGCTACAAATGTTGTGCACAGTGGTAAATTGCAAGTCTACATGTGGTATGTTTGAAAGCAGACTAAGCATATTAAATATACCTGTAGACATGTACAAAATATTTATTTTTAACTGCCCTTGAAATGTAATGTTTAGCTGAGCATCACAGGAGGGGTAAGGTAGGAAATAATCAGATCTCCACAATAGGCTTTGATTTGCCTTTTCAAACAAATGTTGCATAATTACTAAGTCACTGATCCTGAACCAGACTCCTCTTTCTCACACATCATCTTCCATTCACTGGTTGGAATTAATTAATGGGAGCTACATGCACACACAGAGGAGATGATGTATAAAACCGGGACACACAGAAAATAGCACCAAAAAGTGTGCGCCAATATATAAAGCTTACTCTTGATTTTTGTATATAAAAAGCATGTTAAAAGTGTCAATCCATCTTGTTGGATGAGCTATTTTGCTTACACATGGCAGTGTTGGGATTTATAAAAAATGCACATTTTTTAAGTGCACATTTTTTAAAAAGTGCATCGCTATAGTACATCAGAAATGGCGACTGTGCCTATTTTTACCTTCCCAACACTTTCATTTGTTGGACCTTTTTATACATGACCAGGATATCTCCCCAGTGTCTCTACTTAGTAGGGACAGGCCCTCCTGCCTAGGTAAAGAACCATGTAAAGCAGTGTTGTCCAATGTTTTGTCCACTGTGTCTGGGCCCTGAAGCTGCATCCCGGGCCAGGGGTCATGGGTTGTCCCATTATCCCCAGCTCTCTGCCTCTCTTTCAAGCATTAAGGGTGAATGGGTGGCGCAGGCAGTCTGTGCTGACATCACGACTTCTCCCCCTCCATTTAGATTGTAAATTAAATAATAGGGAATAAAATAGGGTAGGGCCAGTCGTAAGGCCTGCAATTTGCCACCTCTCTACAAGTGCATTGTAGGCCAGCTCTGCATACACCAGATTAGGCTGTGTCCCAAACATTATTATTTTATGATACAATACAATACACCTGAGAGCCACATCTGGCCTGCGGGCCACAAGTTGGACATCAATGATTTCAAGCAACTACGTATATGTGCTACAAATGTTGAAATCTTAGAATCTGAGCACCGCAGTGGCAAACCGTGATGGTTAAACAGTTTGGGGCCCATGATGCAGGAAAAAAATCAAATAATGCCTATTGAAGGCATAAGGCTGTCCAAATTAAAAGTTGATGTAAAAAGAACAAAAAAACAAGTCAGAAGTTTCTAAATTGAAAAACAACCTCAACAACAAGCCCATTGTGCCTACTTATTAATATCAATGGTTTATTCAATTTAATAGAAAATTGATTTTGTTTGTCTAATGAACAGGGCAAGCATATTTGACAGGAGCCTGTTACCAGCATATTAAATTCCTGACTTAATATGCACTGATTTGTAGCAGAATGGATTAGTATCAGGCACGTTGGCCAAATTTCACAAATTACTGAAATGCAGCTACTCAACATCTCTGAATTTGAGTCTGAATCAGCTGTTTGGCCATTCATAGACTGAAGAATCGGATCAGGACAATTTCGCTATATAATGTATCCAATCTCAACTATTCAATATGCACCAATCACCCCCCAAACAAGCTCCAAATTCCAGAAACATAGCTAACACTTCACCCATCTCTACAGATTTTAGTTGGAGAATTGAATGGGAAAGTTTAAGAATTAAAGTATTTTAAACAGATAAATATGTATATACAATTATAAAACATTAATGTTATAAATATATTAAAATGATATATATGAATTAAAATAAGAATTTTAAAATGTTTATTTAGTTTATTTTTATGCATTTAGTTAATGTTGTTTTCAGTGATTTTTAGTTTATTACACTTCGAGCCATAATAGAAGACATGGGAAGAACTGTGGCTACCACTTGGTTTCACTGCATTTCATCTGATTTCAGTTTTGGTAGATATCGGTGTGGAATCAGCTATGACGTCCGAATTGTGAATGTATTCGGAAGGTCTGCCTGAGTACAAAGGATCTACCTGATGTGATTCCAATTTGTCCGCAATTCAGGGGCACCGTTACAGTGCTTAAAAGCAGACCTATCTATGTCAACCTTTAAATGAATGGTTTGCTTTGTTTTTGCAGCAGTTCTTCCCCTCCTATTGTGTTTGCAAAAACCCGTTTTGCACTCCCGCTCTCTGTCTGTCAACCCATCCTTCCAGTTTCTGCTTCTAACACTTGACTGCTAGACTTGCGTCACAGCATAACAATAGACCAACACCAGCAGCCAGCCCAAACCATACAAAAACAGACAGGCAAACCTGCTGTGCTTTGTTTCATAATTAAACCATGGTAGGAAACAAGGCAATTAATGTCTAGGACCTATGCGAGACCTATGATATCTGTCCGTAGGATTTTTTCAATTATCCATTTATATTTATACTCTCAATGTAAAGAATAACAAATACCTATACAATAGGTTAACAGAATTCCAAACAAATCAATAAAGAGAAAAGAATAGTTTTGTCTATGGTTAAAAAAACATTTTCCTATTATATATACATTTTCTAATTTTATATAATCTACAATCAGAGAACAAACAATGTTTAGGTGACAACGTCTTGGTAATAACAAACTGTAGTGAATTGGCAAGGAAATTGGTTATGGATTGTGTGTGTCAGGCTCCATCTTGCTGTCATGTTCCTTCCTGCATGCAGGATCATCTTTCATCTATTATATATCCCACTTCTCTGGTTTTCCTCTTTCACGTTGCTTTTCTGTTCTGTTTATAAGTTATCCTTGTTACTGGGTTTTCCTTTGTTTATCCTTGAGCGTTCCTCACTTTCCAGTCCTGGACACAGAGTGATACTTCCTAGTCCTGGCCACAGAGTGGTGTTCCATAGTTCTGGCCACAGAGTGGTGTTCCATAGTTCCGGCCACAGAGTGGTGTTCCTTAGTTCTGGCCACAGAGTGGCATTCCTTTGTTCTAGCCACAGAGTGGCGTTCCCTAGTTCCAGTTATAGAGTTGCATTCCTTAGCTCTTGTTCTGATTGGCACCTGCCTAGCCTGGCCCCAGAGTGGCACTTGCCTAGCCTAGCTCCAGAGAGGCTATAGCCAAAGTGGCATCTGCCTAGATTGGCCCCCATAGTGGCACCTACCCAGTTGCCCCCACTGTGGCATCTGCCCTGTCTGTTTATAGTCCAGTTTCTGCCCTGAGCTAAGTCCCTGTAATGGGGATCCCCTTGTAAGAAATATAGGGATGTAAAATAAAAGATGTAAGGCACAAAGAGAAGATCTTCATTACATTTCCTAAGTATCGTCTTTTCTTCTTTTGTTGTTAAATATTGATTATGTAATGTGTACATTGTGTATATATTTTTTTTTATATCCTGTAGCAGTATCTTAATGAAATACCAATATACCTTTTTATACTTCATTCGTCACACATTCCCAATAAGAATACCCCTGTATGAGGGTTATGTTAATTTTCTTATACCCGTAGCTCTGTAAAAAGGGTGACCTGTTTTAGAGTCCCTTTAATAGGATGCCCTGTCTTAGAGTGCCGTAATTCGGGATGCCCTGTCTTAGAGTCCCTTAAATGGGATGCCCTGTCTTAGAGTCCCTCTATTGGGATACCCTATGACAGTATAGCCCTGTCATAGTGTTCCAGTCCTGTCTTAGAGTCCAGTCCTGTCATATTTATTTTTATTTATTTATTTATTTATTTATTTATTTATAAAGTGTTTTACCAGGAAGAATACATTGAGATTTCTCCTGTTTTCAAGTATGTCCTGGGGACCCAGTCCAGAATGGAATTACACAGTTACACTTTTAACAGTAGATTTTTTTGTTAGTTTGTTATTCAGTTTGGAGGTAGGGACTTGACTCTGTTTGGCAGACTTAATCTTATGACCATAAGCAAACCAAATCCTCACCATATACCATCTCTAGTGTTAGGCTAGTGCAGTGTTGTTTGTGCGAGCGTTTGTTTGTGTGTATGCTCCCTTGTGTTTCTACTCCTTAGCACTGGCCTCTGTATGTTCTTCTGTTCTTGTATATGTCCCAGTATATATCCCTTTTTAGTTCTGTAGCTATGCCTTTCCATTCTGTACCCTGCATTGAATCTATGCTATTATCTGTAACCCTGGGCCCTGTATTGTTTATCTTTACTTTGGTCTCTGCTTTATTTTGCTTATGTTTGCCTCTGTCCTGCTCTTGTCTGTCCCGTAGCCCTACACTTTATTTTTAGTTCTGTTTTACCACAGTTGCTTTTCTGCTATTGCTCTGTTTTGTTTGCCTCTTAGTTTGCCTGTCCTAGCCTGCTGCATCCTGCTTTCCTGTCATATATTCCAAGTTCCACTCCAGAATGTCTGCAGGATATTTCCCTGCTATGTCTGGATACTTCAGCTGCCACCACAGGGCCTTGGCATGTGGTTGAACGAACCTGGGGCCACAAGATACCAGGGGAATGTGGTCACCCTGTACCAGGCCCTATGTCTCCACTCCTGCCAATGGGCTCCTGAACTCAGGCTCCCAAGGTCTAATGCTATCATGGACCCTGACCTTCCCTAAAAAAAAAGGGGGGCTGGGAGCTGGGCAAGTGCTCCTGGCACTTAATAAATACATTGTATAAATTAAATTCAGGACTGTTGACAACTATGGTAGCTTAAAGTCAGTAAGATGGTAATGGATGGGACAACAAGGGAACCAGGAAATGAACCGCCTTATGTATTTTACTCCTGATAGTGTTTCAGCATAGGCTGTTCATTTCCTGGTTCCTCAATGGTATTGGTGATTCATCCTGTGTTTAAAATAAAAGCACTTTTCAGGACTGTTGGCAGCTATAGTAGGTCCAAGTCAGCAAGATGCTAATGCATGGGACAACAAGGGAACCAGGAAATGAAGCGCCTTAAGTATTTTGCTCTTGATAGTGTTTTGTCATAGGCAGTTCATTTCCTAGTTCCTCAGTGGTATTGGTGATTCATCCTGTGTTTAAAATAAAAGAACTTTTTTGGAACTCTGTATAATGTGTTTCTTTTTATGGTCCTCTTAGTCTCACTGGAATTAAATTATACCTCTTCAAATGGGACAGTTGGGGGATATCTTTAAATTGAGCAAGGTCCCCCCAATATATTAGGTAGTCGCATCATCCATTACTACACTGCTAATCACAAAGCTTGTGTATGTTAAAAGATCAAATAGGAAGTTCAATATATAAATATCTTATGTAACACAAACTGAGAACAATGTGAAAGCATTATTCTGCATCAACATCTCCATAGACCTCTGGCATAACACAATGTTGCCTGACCCTGCAAAAATAAGTTCCAGCCTCACCGGTACAAGTGTCAGATGTCAGGAGTTCGCATACTACACATTTAAATTATACGGTCTACCCTCTACTCAATAAGTTTGTGAGATTCCGTTTTTTGGCTACTCAGTTTTTTGATTTTGGAATGGGATCAGCTGTTTAAGCTGTTCAGGACCCATCGGAAGCATTTGGATCAGGGAAGGGGGCAAAAAGGAAATACAAACTTTAAGAGAGAAAGTATAACTTGGTTGGTTCTCAATTAAAAAGGTGTAATGTGATTAATTATCTAATTATAATTAAACTAAAACTGACAGTTTTTTGTAGAGTTTACGAGTCATCTATTAACCCTAAATATCACAAATGTTATGATACTGACTTTGCGGTATAACACAAACACAGGAAAAGTACGAAAAAACATTAGATTTCTTAATAAGCTTTTGTACATTTCAGTGGCCAAGAGATCTGCTTCTTCCACTTCCTTCGAGGACAGTAATGAGTCAGTTCCAAACCTGACAACTTTGTGTCTCTGACACAAAATGGGCAGAGCTACATTACACTGTGTGATGTTACCGTGCATAGGCAGTATTTAATTTGAGACAGACCTCTGACCCCCCCCCCCCCCCCCCCATAAAAGCAAGACTGGGCTGGCAAGTTTGAGACTGTTGGCAACTATGGTAGTTCCAAGTCAGTAAGATGCTAATGGATGGGGCAACAAGGGAACCAGGAAATGAACTGCCTTGTATGTATTTTTCTCCTGTTAGTGTTTCGTCATAGGCAATTCATTTCCTAGTTCCTCACTGGTATTGGTGATTCATCCTGTGTTTAAAATAAAAACACCTTTTCTGTCTTTGTAATGTGTGTTTTATCTGGTCTTCTCAGTCTCACTGGAATTAAATGATACCTCTTAAAGTGGGACAATTGGAGGTACATTTAAACTGATCGTTACCTTCAGATATTTCATTAGACATTTGGCTATACCCCATCCACGCTCTGCCCACTTTACACCTGTATTGTCAAACAGATTGTTTTAGAAGGGGAGAGTGCCTGGTATGTAAAGCCAGCCCTGAATATCACTGTACAATTTATCATAGAAAGGTCTCTTCCAATATATCAGGTAATCTCATCTTTCATTACTACACTGCTGGTCACATATTAAGAGAACAAGTAGGAATCACAATTAGAATACTGAATAACAGTACAAACAACTTATATATCACAAACCAAAAACAATGTGAAAGCATTATGCTGCATCAACATCTCTGAATTGGGTCTCAGAATGAGGTGGGGCATAGGCCTGTGACATCACATGACGTTGCCTGACCCTGAATACTGTTGTTTATGAAGTGACACCCTTTTCATGTGACTTATTGAATTTAATTTTTGTATTTCTAATAAAATTGTGATTATTTTGATTCTCCTTCTTGATTATGATTTTACAGTGTCCCAGATCTTCAATGACACTTTCATGCATGTTTTTTCTTTGAGTTGAACTATGTCATGTACCTTTGGGATGCCGTTGGTTTGAACATACCTTTGAATACTCCAAGACACCTTTGTCACTCAAAGATACTTTGGCCTTGACCTAGGCTCCTAATTGAACTGGGTAAAACACACCAAAAGCCAAGGCGGCAGCACAGTCCTCTCAAAGGAATTTGCTCACGACTGTTCCAAGAACACTTTCCATTCTTGGTGCTAAGAAATATTTCCAAGAACAACTGACTCACCAAAGGAATTTTCTTAAAAGGTGATAGATGAAACCTATCACATTGTTTGTGAAGATATTAATCTAAAATACCTAAAGGCAATTACAACACCTAGCACTTCTGTGTACTACACTATTTGCAAATACTTCCACCACAAAAAGCAATCAGGTAATTGTATTCATGTACTGAGGAACAGGCCCATCCTTTGTTTGTAGAGGATTCTAATACTTACCACTCCAACTAAAAAAAAATTCGTGCATATCAAATGTAAATAATTATAAAAATGAACGTATTCTTTAAAAAATGAAGGCTAAATGTGTTTAATTTATTCACAAATATCTGGGTTTGCAGCATCTACTGACCCACTCAGCTATGAGCACTTGGCTACAGCCAAACAAGCATTAGGTAAAGTAAACCAAATAATAACTATAGGCTATTTGCAATGTGTGCAGATATATATTGCACAGGAGTCTTGGCTTAAACCAAACAAGCAATAGGTAAAGTAAACCAAATAATAACTATGGGCTATTTGCAATGTGTGCAGATATAAATTGCACAGAGCACACATCTGCAGGCTTTGTCCGGTTGTACGGTTGCCAGCACAGACAGGTCAGACACTAAGTAGTCTATTCAATAAAGAGAGCACTGCAGGGAAATGAGATTGGAATTTCAAACTTAAGGTCCAAGTACCTGAGTTGGAAACTTTCTCCCATTCAGCTGCATTTGAGAATTCTTTCAACTTGTCTGCTTTAAAGTTTAAAATTTGCCTCTCTATTCCCTGCAGATCTCTCTTTATTGAGTAGAGCCGATATATCTTTAATGTAGAAAGCAAGTGTCCACAGGTAAGGCGTGAGAGAAAGGAATGGCTGCCTGGGGAGCAGGTCTGAAAACAGTGGAAAGTTTTCTTTTTAGATTGGAATGGACTAGTAAGAGTTACTTTTTCATGACCAACTGGTTTTTGCAATCTTTTGCATTGTATGATAATGAGTTAATATAATATCTTACAGCAGACTGTAAAAGTGACAATAAAGGTGCCATTGTGTACTGCTGCTTGTGAATAGCGCCTCTGGTAAAGTGCTGGAGACTGACAGCTGTTGACGGAACAAAGGCAGAGCTGTCCTTTAGATATAGAACATCTTTCTAATGCATTTGCTCTTAGGCCTGAGACACACAAGCCATGGGATTTGTTTGCATGGGATAGTTTATCTACATGCAGCTACTTATAAGATCCAGACCAAGATGGATGTTCGCTAGAAAGACAGTAAGGTTGCACTATTTTTGAGATTTGGCTGATGAGTGCTAGCAATAGCTGAAATATCATCACTGCTTTTCCATATTTTTAGAGTGATGCGGAATGATAGTAATTGGGAATAAATTATGTAAATAAATGCAATTCCTTCTCCTGCCACACACGGAATCACTGTAATTATCAGTGTTTTATATCTAAAGGTGCATGTTTTGTGTTCCCAGAATTCACTTTGAAGGAGGTAGTGTACCGAACAATCTGTTTCTGCCTGAATGTGTATCACAAGAAAGAAGCCTGTGAATTAAACAGAGGAAATCCTATGGGTTAGGTTTCCATTCAAACTCTCCAAATAGTTGTCCAACTGAGGCGGTCTATTTATTTTTGGGAAATTATTATTTATTGTAGAAAATATACTTCCCAAAAAAGGTTGCCGGTAGCTCAAGGGTCTCTGAGTTCCTTAATGAATATGTGAATGCAGTCTATAACCAAAACATAACCCCTTGGATTCCCTCTGTTAAAGACTCACGCCACCAGTTGAAGGAACCCACTACTTCACTTCTGCTGGGGGGCTTCATTCTTTTCACATCTCAGCAAATAGAAACATAGAATGTGTCGGCAGATAAGAACCATTCGGCCCATCTAGTCTGCACAATTTTCTAAATGCTTTTATTAGTCCCCAGTACCCTATCTTCTATCTAGGATAGCCTTGTGCCTATCCCACGCATGCTTAAAATCCTTGACTGGGTTTACCTCTACCACTTCCACTGGAAGGCTATTCCATACATCCACTACCCTCTCAGTAAAGTAATACTTCCTGATATTACTTTTAAATCGTTGCCCCTCTAGTTGTGGTAGTTTTTCTTCTTTTAAATATAGTCTCTTCTTTTACTGTGTTGATTCCCTTTATGTATTTATGTTTCTATCATATCCTCCTGGTATGTCTTTCCTCCAAGCTATATATGTGATACATAACTCAACCCCTAAATCTTCATTAACTAGAATATTGCAGTTAGACACTGAGTTTCACGCTTTGGTTTCTCCTTAAGCCAAGCACTAGGCATGTGTATTATTTGGATCCATCTCTTAACTCAACATATGCCTTTTCCCCAGACTGCTGTTGTTGGATAACAAGAATGTGTAGGGAGCCAACTTCTATTTGATATCTACTCACCAATCTTTTCCCAATTGTCTGAATGATGTACTGACAAAGAATACCACTGTATTTGCATATCTATAGCAATCATCTTAATTGGTTAGTAGATAATATCATCAGCTGCCTGTAGCTACAGTATTAATAAATATTCCGTAGTCCGGTACCAGAATCTCCTGCTCTTCATTAATAAGCAATTAGTGTAAAGCAGAGACTCCTCCTTCAACTAAAGTGTGTGAAACCGAAATCAGTATTTATAGTACCAATCTAAAAATAACAAGACTCTTTCATGAGTAAAGCTCTATTGGGTTTTTTCACTAACATTTGACTTTGGAGGTTGACTTTTGAGGCTAAGGCACCTGAATTTGACTTAGAAAAATAACCCATTTTCGAATATTCCCCACTGAAATTTATTGGAGGCAAAATGATCACAGCTGTTTTGGAAACTAAGTAAAATCTGACACCTTAAATATCTCAAAAATAGTTACAATCATTTTGCGTCCTGTTAATTACAATGGGGAAGATTGGAACCTGGGTGGCAAAGTCTCAAAATGAAAGTCGACCTCCAGAGTGGACTTTTAGTGAATAGACCCATGTGAATCGAAAGAGTTCCGGTGATTTAGAGAACATTTTTCAAGGTATGAGTCTTTAAACATCAGCAAACATCACGTGCATTCGTTCAACCAAGTTCTTCCTTTTTTAACCGCAGTTCAGTTCCAGGATTATGTTGGGGTGAGCGCTTAAAGAGCAACCAAATACTTTAAAAATGTTTTAATCAGATAAAAGGTAGAATAATAGAGGTCTGACTGTTGGTGGGCTTTCTCTTTCATGTATGCGTGCTCATGTCAATCCAGAACCAATAGTAGGGGAGGAGATAGGCATGTGGGCTTCTGGACCACCTCTACACCCTAGGAAGCTACCCTTTTTGCCTTAAAAACAGCCATGCCTCTGTGTCACAAAACACTGTGACTCTGGAAGCCAGCTGGGAAAGGTGTATTGTAAATTGTGAATGAATGCTCGTGTATCTCCATGTTGCCCCGGTTTTAATACCTCCCCAAAGGGGCAGATCACTTGTGTTTCCCCTGCCCCCCCAGTGCCAGACACCCAAGACCCAGTAGCAGCCAGGGTCCCTGCAGACCAGACTATGTAACTGAAAGGTATCCGAAAGGTGAGATTTACAGAATTACAAACAGTGATCTAGCCCCTTTCAGGACAGGTATGGTTCCCCAGCAGTGAAGCACCCTAGGTGGCCAGACACAACTGTTCTTGCTTATCACAACCTTGGTAGCTGCGTCTACTTCTGGGGATTGCTATATTTTGATTTACGAACAGGGGGGTTGGCCAGGAAGCTGATACTCTAAATCTAAGGACTAGGGTTGAATCCCTTACAAAATGAGAATTAACATCTGGCTGCTTAGCCTTCTCGTTACACTCTGTCCTGTTGATTCCTCACCAAAACTAATTATGGATCCCATAAACAAACAATACAGTATACTGCGCCAATAACTGTGATGGAGTAAGCTAGCACTTGTGCACAGCTAGTGTCTCACTCCTAGCAAACCAGTGAAAACAAATACAATAAAGTGAACATGTGCGCTGGTGACCAACACTAGAAAAAAAGGAGCATTACCCTTTTCTATGAGACGAAATGCTCAGATATTATGCAAAGGGAAAAAAACAAAACCAATAATAGTGTAGTATATCAGTGCAATGATATAATAGTGCAAAGTGCATAAATGGAACACTCACATTTACATGAGCAATACCCTGCTCAAGATAAATAGCGTGGGTGAGCTCAGATAAGAGCAGGTAGATCTTGTAAACCAGCTCCAGAGGCAGCCCAGATATCCAGATCACATGGGAAGGAGAAGGCAGGATTGCACAAGTAAGTATTTAATATAAGCAATAAAACCAACAAACAGTAAGATCTTACATTTAAAAACGTGTTAAAAGTCCCAGATGCTTGTCCATAAAACCAATAGTGTTGTCTGTGCACTCCTCTCCTCTCACACAACGCGTTTCCCCTCTTGTTGAGGCTTTTTCAAGTGTGATCTGGATATCTGGGCTGCCTCTGGAGCTGGTTTACAAGATCTACCTGCTCTTATCTGAGCTCACCCACGCTATTTATCTTGAGCAGGGTATTGCTCATGTAAATGTGAGTGTACCATTTATGCACTTTGCACTATTATATCATTGCACTGATATACTACACTATTATTGTTTTTGTTTTTTTCCCTTTGCATAATATCTGAGCATTTCGTCTCATAGAAAAGGGTAATGCTCCTTTTTTTCTAGTGTTGGTCACTAGCGCATATGTTCACTTTATTGTATTTAATTATGGATCCCAGCCAATAAATAATTATTGCCATCAAGGATTTTTTTAAGATAGTTTTTTTTATGGATGGCCCCTTTTCCTGGGCAAAAGATGAGGATCCAGGACGTTGCTGATCATCCCTGGACACACTGGATACTGGTATATCTATTCCCTATAGTGCACCCTTTATGTGCCAGCGGGTAAGCAGTGATTTTTGTTTTACTGGCTTTTGGGACATTTGTGATCACTCCTCCCCCCTCCCCTAGATGGGCAAGATGGTGGTATAGGGAGGTAGATAGGGGTTATATTCACTTTATTTATTTAAAGGATGAAGAGGGAGACTCTTCATTTTATTTGGGGCTTCGGGCATAGTGCCAGCCCTTGTTTCTTTGTTTCTAGGAACATTTTGCTGGCCCCTAACCTAGGGGCCAATAATTATTTTATTTTGGGGACAGCAGGCATACGCTGGCCTGCTGCCCTGTGGGGGAGCATTCTCATTATATTGGGGGCTGGATGCATATGCCGACCTGTGGCCCTATGGCAGTCATAATTATTTATTTTTAGTGGCAATGGATCTTATGTTGGCCCACAGTCACTAAGGACTACTTTTTTTGTTTAATGGGGCCAGTGGGAGGCCCTGGGTCCAATCATTTTAATTTAGGGGGAAGTGACACTAAGGAACTGGCAGTGGCTATTACACCCCCCATTACCCTAGCATTAAATCAATAAGGAAACAGGGAATAGACACATTTTTAATAACCTTAGCAAAATACCACTTCTTTAATTGCCCGTTATTCCTTTAGGAAAAAGTGCAAGGGGAAAAAAACTACTTTTGCATCGAATCTACCCCACTGTCTGTCGAAATAGCTCTTACATCTCCAACTGGTGTTACATCTATATTCACATTTCATTTTAAAATGTTTATCTTGAATTTCCTAAAAAAATACAATTATTTATTTAGATGTGTGCTCATTCATGTTTCGCCAATTCTCCAGATTGAATTTTAAATATGTGTTGGGTATTGCCCAGTGAATTGAATGGTCCTTGGTACATTAACCAATGAAAAACAATGCCAGCAGCGCTCTTCTGAATAGCTATAAGCTTTCACTACCAATTAGATCTTTGATATGAAAATGGTCATGATGATGTAATTTAACATGACAGCCATGTCAGCATAAATATCCCAAAAGATCATATTAATTCCCACAGTAAGTTCCTGACCTTGAATAATTGCATGAAAGAACTAAAAAGAAATATAAGAAGAAATATGTTGTGTACGTTTTCATGTATGTCCTGGTTATGTTAATATTATACAATTTAATAGTAAATATCTTATCTACCTCTGAAAGATCAAGGGCTTAGTCAACCCTGCCAGGATTCAAACCTGCAATCCTGAGGGAAGAACACTTTCCAAAGGTGGTGGACTAGGCTTTAATTCATGATTATTGCAGGTCACCTCTCAGCTCTAGTGTTTGGCCCTCAATGGCAGGATTCTTTGCATAATAGCTTAGCGCCAATGGGGGTTATTTATAGATCGTGGTGGTGTATTATATCTAATCCTGATTCCTTCAGTCAAGTTTTTTTCTTACACGTGTATAGTATGTACAAACCTGTCAGAGTCGGTTTTATACATAGGGGGAAAAAAGGGGCGAAAACTACGCCATTTCAGTCTCAGTATGCAATTTTTTTGTCTCACTTTGCGGCTTTTTGTTCAGTGCAGAAAACGCCAGATTAGAAGTCACGCCGGATTGTTGTCCAATAAAGTGATCTAAAATAGGCGCCTATTTGCAACTTTTTTTATATGTAGTCTGCACCACAATTCTTAAAAAATAATTTTATGACTTTTTTATTTTGGTGCCAAATGGCACACAGTGGGTTTTTTCCGTCGGAAATTATTTTATTCATAGTCATAGACCTGAATTATGGCTCAATTACACTACATTTCTGACGGAAACCCCTTTATAAGGAGAGCTACAACATTCATATTGGGATTGGAGGATCTAAGTTATGAAGAGAGACTTAAAAAATTGTATTTATATACGTTAGAAAAAAAGGCATCTCAGAGGGGATATGATAACATTATATAAATATGCGCAGGGCCAATATAAAGAGCTCTCCAGGGACCCGTTCATTAACAGAAATGTACAAAGAACAAGAGGTCACACCCAGAGACTGGAAGAGCAACGATTTCATAGACAGCAAAGGAAGGGGTTCTTTACAGTAAGGACAATAAAGTTATGGAACTCACTGCCAAGAGAGGTAGTGCTATCAACCAGAATAGATGCATTTAAAAATGGTCTGCATGTTTTTTTTTTAGAAAAGCAGAACATACAGGGGTATTAATAATAGAATAAGCATTAATAATAGAGCTTATTGATCCAAGGAGGAGTCAAGAAGGATTTTTTCCCCCTGGGAGGCAAAATTCGAAATAGCTTCCTTAGGGGTTTTTGTCTTCTTTTGGCTCAAAAGCTGGGGTGATAGGTAGAAGGCTTAGACTTGATGGACATGTGTCTTTTTTCAACCTAAATTACTATGTTATTTTACATAACCCCCAGTGAAAGTAATATATCACTTGGATAGAAAAAGAATCAGTGACGTACTTGGATGGAGACTTTTCTTCCTGTCACTACCTGTTCACTGCCACTTAATTCCAAGTGTATTAAAATAGACTAAGCTGCAATCAAACAGGGGAGGAAAGAGAATAACAATAATTTCTGGCCAGCGGGTTAGTATTCTTTTTCTTTTTAATTTTACTTCTATGAGTGTGATTCATCGCTGAGAACTGCAATGCAGGAGCTGCCTGCTTTCCCTTCTGACCATGACATTCTTTTCATCATTATTGTAAAAGTTTCAATTGAGGAAAATACAGTGCAGCAATGAACTGTAATCTGGAAGTAACAGAATAGGAGTCTGAATCAGAAGGTGTTTTCTCAGCCACCTATATTACGTGCGATCACAGTAAAGCCTTTTAAGCACAGTTCTCCTGCAGAAGTGATATTAATAGAATGTTCCTGTGACTCTTAATAGAGTGTTAACCTTTGTAGAGCTGTAGAATGTGTCACTGGGCTATACTTTGGCGCATCAGTTGAGGTATACCTGCAAACACAGTGATATGAATATCACTGCCCCAGTTGGCAGTGGGCCTTGGCCACCTATTTGGAGAGAGATGTTGTACACTCCAGCTTTCTTCCTTTAACTGCTTTACTACTGTTGTTTGTCTCCTTGTAATGATGACATCATAATCGTGTTATGGAGTAATTGAGAATTAAAATGTGCTCTGCAGGTAGGGTTGCCACCTTTTCTTCAGAAAAATACCGGCCTTGGTACTGTCTCCATAGACTTAACATTGCCCCGAAGCCAATTTTTTACCGGCCTGCCAGTAATATACCTATCTGCAGGCCAAGACATTTAAATCGACTCATATCACAGCGACAGGTAGCCATATTGGACTAGTGGGGCCCATAGAAATGTGTCTGCACCAGGGTGTTCGCAGTCTTGTTCCACGATTGACTGGTCCCCATTGGATGTAATGAATAGTATAATGCCAATTCTGATAATCATGAGATATCCACTTAAATTGGAAGGTAAGCAAACCTTATATGTCCATATTATCTATAATGTCCCTCTCTAATAGCTGGATATACACACCTTTAATTAGACAGGGACACTTGCAAAGATGAGGACTGTTATTCCTGTCCTTCATTTATCTTTGACAGCTTTACCTTTATAAGTCCCCAGTGCTGTGTCCCAGTCCAAGAAAGGAAATTAGTGCAGTTTTGATTAAATTCTCCTTTATCTTCCACTGGGAAACGCAGCATGATTTATATAATGAAATTGTCCGATTACCCTTCTGCTTCCTCACTTGCGAGCCAGTAGTGAAAAATCAGGTCAATGTCAGCTATTGGCACAGATGTTTATTAACATCAATACCTCATTACAATTTGGCAAGAATTCATCTTTAAGTAGTTATGTTTGTATGAAACTCACATTTACCACAGTGTGTTACAGATAACTTTATAAAACAATATACAATAAAGAAACATAGCAGTACGTGACTGATGTGCCAGTGTCTATTTTTTTTTATTTTACTTTCAGAGTAACATACATCAAACAATTAGGTTGTTGTTGTTTGTTTGCAGAATGAAAAAATATTCTCTAAGCAAAATTATTTTACTTTTTGTTCATTTATGTAGCTGTTTAACAATGAATTTATCATGGTTATGGTAAATATGCAGCAGATTACCTGTATATTCTGATGGCAGGACTATGCCACCTGATGGAAGCCATGTTTGGATGGTACGTTTTGACATGGTGCAGCCATAACTATTACATGTATCATACTGGCATTGATTTGATCTCAAATGTAACACAACATGCTTCATTCTGATTTACTTCTGGGTAAACAGAGGATTTCAAAGAAAAAAAACATGTTTAAACTTTTGGGCTTCCACAGATCTTAGAAGAACAGAAGACTAGTTCTGGAAAAAATGGGGCTGACCGTGCAGAAATGTACACTCTTATGGGTCTATTCAACCCGAGTTTGAAAAACAAATACCAGGTTTGAATCTTCCCCTTCGAATGTAATGGGAGGTGAAATGATTGAAGCTATTTTTAAAACTAAGTCAAACTCAAAAACGAGTTTGAAAGAAGAGATTAGTCTCAAAATTAAAGTCCACCTCCAAAGTCAAATTTTAGTGAATAGACCCAATAGAACATACTAAGCCAGCCCAAGCAATTATTTGCCAAAAACAGACCTCTGTATTATTTTATGAGATAAAGTCAAATGCTGTCAAAGAATTAGAGAATTCCTTGGATCTACATGAGGCTATATTGACATAATATGCGGACAAATGAATACATCTAAAAATCTGTTATGGGCAAACCAGATGAACCATCTGTCGGCACAATCGATTTTTGAGGTTTGGGCATGCCCAAAGCCTTTCTGCTATCGAATGCCTGAGAAGTAAATCTATCTCCAATAATTTTACTTTCTACTTGCCGTGTGTATTCAAAAGATGCTCAACAAATCTGTTACCAAGGTTCGTATGACTCTCTGTACTATATAATCCTTATCACGGTATCTTTTCTTGCTGTTTAACCCTTTTCAGGCCCGGCATGAAATCAAAATCCCATTGAGCAACCTCATGAAAACGTGGTTTTGGATTGACACCACGGGGACTGAAAGGGTTTTAATTAACTGGAGATTCCTTCAGATTTCCTTGGCTGATGTTCTTGGCTTTAATTTGAGAAAATCCTCCATGTGACCAAGTCATAATACAATCGTGCATGTCATCCTGATAAAGCCAATGGCCCCAGGATCTTGCAGTGATCCCTTATGTCACTCTCATAACAGGAGCTTTTCATTGTATCCGTCCTGACTAACAATGCTACTCTGACAATGAGACAGATTGAAATGATAATCCAACTATAGTGTTATTAAAAACTGCGAACGTGTCTGGGTTATAGCCAATAAAAGTATATGCCAGCTATCTTAAATGTAAAACACCAATATCATTTCCCTTGTCTTATGTACCTTGTGAATAAGACTTTTCATGACTGTCAACAACCCACACCTTGAAAAAAGGCCAACACCCACCAATAACACACATACACATAGATATTTGGTGTAGGGCACTGGGCTCAACTTTATTAACTTTAACTTGTCATAAACCAGCATAAATGTAACATAGACATTAGTGACACACCACCGCCAACAGCTGACCCATGACTGGCGGGGTGTTTTAGTTTTCCTCATAATTTCAAGAGCCCTAGCAGACTGCTGCGCCTCAAGCCGCATATGTCTCTTCAAGCCCAAGAGGGTTCCATTTTGAAAAGCACTGGTCATAACACCAGCAAGCTGTGACTGTAACTGAAAAAAGAGGACGGCAGGGTGAGAAAGGAGGAACAGTGCACTTCACCCTGGAATGTTGCAAAGAGGCAGGTCCCACCCACAAGCAACAAGATATTTAATCATGGAACACAAATATTTTTGTTAAACGACTGCAGTATAAGACACACAACCAATCACATTTTGCCAGTCATGATCTCCCCTGCCATAAGGGTGCAGGGAGGTTGTTTCACATTTCAACATAAATAGCAACTAACCATCAAACTGTCCTTCTTGGGGTGGTGCAATCCCATGGTCCAGAGTTTCATTCTCTGATGTCAGGGACACCAAAGAATTAATAGAGCGCGTATACAGCTGTTTGCATATGTGCAGCCATGCTGCTACTTTGAGTGACATAGTCACTGTGAATGAGCTATAGTGCTGACACTTCCCTTCCAAATAAACACTTCCTGGCATCCTAAGGGAAAGGGGACTGTTAGAAGGTATGCTGCAACAGGTTGCAGAGTTATACAGGTGTGATTCAAATCACTTGTCACTTTTATTTCAAGGGACAGTCTAGTCCCCAAACTCACTTTGGTGCATGTTGAAGAATAAAGCTTGTATAGTGCACAGGCTTTTTTCCCCAGTGTGATTTGATGCAGGCATTCTGCATAAATCACATTTTTTTATATTTTACTCAAGCCCTCCATTCTACAAGTGCGGCAACACTGATTATACAGACACTGACCATATAAACTTTTGTTTAATTAAGTCACTTCCTGTACTTCTGAAAAAGAAACATTGTGTGGAATGTTATAAACTTGCTCTTGGACACAGTAGGATCTCTTAACAATGCAACACATTGTCTGATGACATCACCAGAGATACCGGAAATTACATTCATTTGAAATTATTCTCATTGGTTCCTGCAGCAAAAAAAAAAAAAGGAAATTTACTTTTACTCAGCTAGTGTGGGCAATCCTGGTTTCTTGCAAACTACTGTAATTTCACAAATTCATCTAACTGTATGTTTTTTTTTTTTTTTATATTTTAAGCAATGCAAAATGTAAAACATGCATTTTAAAGTGCTTTGAAAGCACATTATTATGCATTAATATTTGGAAGATGCATTTTGGGCACCAGACAGTCCCTTTACGTGTCTCCCTATGTGCGGAAATTAGGTCATCCAACTTACGTACAAGTGTACACCCCTAATTTGCTCACAGCGTCATAGTGATTTGTGAACCTGCATTTTGCAAAATTCTGTTATATTTCTCTACATGAGGTAAGTGTTTCCCAGGGAGAAATTCGAACATAATCAAGGGGACACCTCCAGAAAAACTAAATTTGTGGGTTGCATTAAAATCAGTCATGCAATTTCAGATATATCTTCTTCCTGCCTTCAGGTAAATGTTTCTTAGTAGGCCTGCAATCCCTTGGTTAACCAAGGTCAAACAATTTGTTTTTCAGAAAACAACAGAAGAAATGCGGTGTTTGAACAACAAAAATGTTACTAAAAGAGATATTTATGCTACTCAGGATGAGGCCGGTGAGGAATTAAGGAAAAATGACATGAGAGGATTTTAATATTGAACTCTATTGCTAGATCCATTTGTCAAAGAATCAGGGACATTCCCTGGTGGCCTGATCCAGATCTGCCTATTACTTAAATGTTTTTTATATGAAGAGGATTCTTAAAGCCGGGACTGCGAACAACCACTTTGGAGATTTGCTGAGAGAGCTACAATAAATAACCAAACAGAAAATAATTGTGTATTCCACTTGCATCGGATCAGAATAAAGTAGTCAATGATGGAATGTACAAGTAAATACTTTCCCTTGTCAGCACTTTCTTAGGAATTCCTTCCAAACTAGAGAAAAAAATTATCATTGCTCAGTCAATTTTTATTGGTGTTTTTTTTATTTTATTTAATGCAATTCTGTATAATTCATTAGAGGAAAATGGCCATTGCTTAGTCAATACTAATTGGTGTTGTTGTTTTTTTATTTTTTTATTAATTTAATATTTAATATCATCTTTTTCTACTTCGTTACATCTCCTTTAATATTTGTAACCGATATTTGATGCCCTGGGTTTTGTGAGTTGTGTACCCCCATTATTTTTATTGCTCCTCCTACATGTCAGTAAGCAGTTTTCTGCTTCCTCTGTAAAATACCTAGAACTGATTATTATTATTTTCTTTGTTAGCAACATCCAGGTTACCTAATAAGTTACCAGACTTTAATCCTCCTTTATGATGTTAATCAGCAAGCTTTGATTCAGATGAAATGGAAGCAGGAGACTCCCCTGAATTCCAGGAAAAGGCTTTCCAGAACAGAATAGAAGCTATCCCTGATAACAGAGACATATTGCAGAATAATATTTGGCAGATGGCAGAGTCGTAAGCACGAATTGTAATTGTTTATTGTAGCTATGTATAGAGTATCAGGGGATAACTGACAGCTATGCCCGGCACTGTGGAATAGGAGCTCATAGGCTCCACTCAGGTCTAAATGATAATATCGTCACATTGTATTCATTGTGACTGGGCCTTCAAATACAAAATGATTTGAAATATTTACAACATAGGATGCCCATGTTATTGAAATACTTTAGAACAGGTGGGCACACTCAAAGCAGGACAAGTTTTCTCCCCAGTTCTCTTTTTCCTCCTCCCCAGTTCCTCTGCCTTCAAGTCCCTTTTTATCTCACCTTTTTCTGCATTTAACATTTTTCATAGATTTACTTAAATAATGGATTTAGGTTTTCCAATAAAGATGAAAGAAAAGAACAAATGTGCATTTCTAATCCGTGGTGTGGTTTATACCTTTTGTTATTTTGCATCTACATTTTGAATCTGAATGCTAAATCCACTTGGCAAGATGTATTATTCAACACTGATCCTCAGAGGAAACTTTAACTGTTGGTTGTGTTCTATATGTAACCACTATGGTGCTGACACCCAGTGGTAGAAATTAGGAAGATAGTTGTTCTCAATTCCCATTGACTCAATTAATAGTGGAATATTTGTCTTGTCTTTGTGACAAAATTGCAAAAACACTACAAGATGACTATGTATGCAGAACTAAACAAAATCCAGGATCATTTTTGTTAACATTATAAGATTTATTTAGTGAAGTCTTCAGGCTCAGTTGGCATCACCAGTGACTATGCTGAAATCTACTCACATTCCTTGAGAGCTTTCAGGTTCTCAATGAAAGTTACTAATTTTAAGAAAAGTTGGAGGTTTTAGAAAAATTGTGTATTTGACTTGAGATCCACGTCTTAATAAAACACATGGGGGTCTATTCAGAGAGCTATGATTTGCTGTATGAAAAACTTAGCTCTGAATTTCAATGAAAATGCCCATGAATAAGCGTGGAGACACGTGAAACGCGTAAGGCATCTGTTTTATCTGTTTGTTATCCCTGATGTTCGTGATGTTTCCTTGATTTAATACAATCCTTTATCATTCAACCTACTCCGGAGTGCGTGTCCTTCTGTTGTTCATTTTCATTGGATTACTTAGCGCTGCGCACCAGCACGGACGGAGCACCCGGTGGTTTATACTCGCTGAATGAAAGAAATTTATCAGCATTTCAGTGGAGCCGGCTTGTTTGTTGTTTTTTTGTTGTTGTTTTTTTTCTAAATTAGCTCTGAATTTCACCTTAATTCGAAAAATTTTAATGGAAAAAAATATTTGAAATCATCTAAAAATGTTTCATACACCCTCCTGCCATCATGTCACGGGTATCACTGTACCGTTTCATTTTCACTGGGTGGATGGCAACATTGAATGTCAATGCATCATTGCCCATTGTCCATAACAGTGTATGTTATGTCTACAAGCCTATGAATAAGCGCGTGTTCACGCGAAACGCGTAAGGCATATTGCTGTACCCCATGTCTTGTCTCTGTTTTTGTGGATTTTATATGGAGTTTTAATCGGATCCTTCTAATAAATATTCATCTATTTTTCACCGCATTGGGAGTGCATAAGCCTTTGTTCGCTACTTTCTTCCTCATTATCAGCGCTGCCAATACAGCCCGGCTGGAGCAACCCTTATCAGGTGATATTTACGAGACATATGTCAATTATTCTCTGGTGGACCCGGCTTGTTTTCTCTTTTGTTCTTGCATAACAGTGTACCTTTACATTTGTGAGTGCATCAGGCATGGGTGTAAAATAGAAACCCCCAGGCCATGGGAGTAAAATTACCACATGGTCCTCGTAGCCACGTAGCACATCATGACATGATATAACCATTGCAATACACCAAAATTGGCCATATTGACTACGTAAATTGTGGATGTCTCCGTAATTCAGCTATTTGTCCCAAATTGGGCCTAAACTGAGCAGTTCAGAGCTACCTGAATAGACCCTTTAATGTGTGTAAGGCCTTTATTAAAGTGAAGGGGGGTTATTTGTGGAAATCTAATATTTGTCATCTTGAATATTGCTTTCATGTCCATTTGATTTGTGCACTGCAACCATGTTATCTGTTTATAAAGTGGTTTTTTTCTGTGTGTGTGTGTTTTTTGTGTGTTTTTTTGTTTTGTTTATAAAGTGTTTTACCAGGAAAAACAGGAAAAATACATTGATATGTATGACCTGTGGACCAAATCCAGAACGCTGTCATACAAATTAAGACATTTAAAACAATACATATATATTTATAAGTAAGCCATGGAGCACATATACTGGAGTATACAGTTATACATCAAGATAAATTAAAAAAAGAATATAACAAATTATATTATTTCCAACACCTTGAAGATATACAAGATAAAATGTTGACTGGTTCGGTACTTAGGATATAATAAACTACAATTAATGTATTGTTCATCTTTCAAAAAAAACAATTTTTTTAGGTTTAGTAAATGAGTCACTTACTTCCTTGCACCACAAGAAGTCCATTAAACAAGGAACAACTAGACACTTTATCTGCCTTGTGCTTTGTATCTGGCTTTTTTTCCTTTCCCTGTTAGCTGTATTGTACATGGTGTAACTTTGTAAACACAGACGATATGAAATTTTCGCTCTGTGGTCTTCTTTTATGTTTGTGTTTCCTAGAATGAAGAAGCTCAATGAAAGAGACTGACTCAAAAATATACAAACAAGGAAGCATCTCCATGTGGGTGAAAGGGAAACAGACAACCCTGAGACAATGGGTAACATAAACATAAACTGACTTTCTGATGTCTTCAAAGTCTTAACATTGTTATCTAACACTGTCCATTTACACTCACATAATCTGGCTCCGGAATAAAAGTCACACACTGTCCTGACATATCAGACTTTTATAATTAACTCCATATATCTCTTACATAATGGTTTAGGTTGAAAAAAATATATTTCCATGTATGCTAATCAGATGTGTTGCCATCGCCAAGATCAGAAATAGAACCTTCTGCATAGTCAAAATGTTTTCTTTTTTAATTTTAATTTCCTCGTGTCAGCATCTAACCCAGGTACTTTCAGATGGAAGTGATTCTTTTGAGAAGTGTAATCTGACAGCAGTTTAGTGCTTTTATAAGATCAGTAAAAATATGTTTGTAGGGAGCAAATCCTAGGAGTGAGCAGTTATGTACCTTTTATCTAAATTATATATTTGATATAATTCCTTTTATTTACATTAGATCTGTGCTACCTTTCTGACTTAGTTTGTAAAATGTTTTTGCTGCATCAAAGAGCAGTTAGATACTAATTAAAGGACAGTCTAGTCCCCAAACTCTCTTTGGTGCATGTTGAAGACAACTTGTATAGAACTGCTCTTATACACAGTAGGATCTCTTAACAGTGCAACACATTGTCTGATGACATCACTAGGGAGACAGGACATTCCATTCATTTTGAATGACATTTTTCTCATTGGTTCCGGCAGCAAAGAAAAAAAGGAAATTTACTTTTACTCAGCTAGTGTCGGCAGTCCTGTACATTTTTTTTAAATTTTAAGCAATGCAAAATGTAAGACAAGTACTTTGAAAGCAAATTAATATGCATTAACATTTGGAAGATGCATTGTGGGCACCAGACAGTCCCTTTAATCAGACAGGATACATGTAGATTCTGTCACCTATACATTGTTTATGCTGTGAATGTAGAGAATAAAATATTGATTACAAATGGTGAATGCATTGTGTTAGAAAAATCACTGGCAATGCATTTATTTAGAAAAAAAGTTAGCTGGTGAGATAACTCAGTTGGTAACTTCTCTGCCTACAGTGCCTGCTCAAGGCCATGAGTTCAAATTCTGGCATGGTAAAGTCAGCCCTTCATCCTTCTGAGGTCAACAAATGAGTGCCATTGATTGGGTTATAATACCAATTATTCTGCTGCTGATCCAATTAATTTCACTGGGAGAAAGGCTGTAATGTAAATATTAGTTACCTTTACTATCCGTATGTTATGTATTTTGTTTTTTATTGGGCTTTGTGGTTTGATATGCAAATTCCATGTATCCCACAGAAAGTAGTTTATATGCATACTGAGCCAGACGTCATGTCATAAACATAAGACATAAATAATTGTTTTCTTTCAATCTAATTGTATATGTTAACAGAACATCCCTGCATACACAGTATATTTCATATTTAGGTGACATAACTGGTTTAATTGTCCATTCAAGACAGAATGTATGTACTGTGTATGTTGGAGTATGCTGGTGTATGTTATCAGCATGCCCCTTTAAAATTGTGGAGGAGGATCTACTGCAAGACAGAAACTCAGCACAATAAGGTAAGAATTGTACAAAAAAACAAATGCAAATCATGAAAATGATGACATAGTTTTAGTTATAGCATTAGCTTTGGTATCATTATATTATATTGTTGGAAACGTTGGAGTGGTCTTAACCAAGGCAAATTGTTCAGACATCAATGTGTGCAATACATCAAACAAAACAGTGGATGGCATTAGCAAGCTTTCAGCCTCTGAGATGTATGGGTGTTCATTGGCATGTTTAGCTAAAGAAACAATGTACTATCTGGAACATAGAATGAAGGTCTTTTCCCATACTCAGAAATATAACAGGAATATCAGACATTAGTTTGACCTTAAAGACAAAAGATTCTGGAAGGACAAATAAACATTTACCAAGTAGTTAAATAGTCAAAAGAGAATATATATCATTTGAAATCTAGAACAAATGATTAAATACGAAAGTATTTAAATACAAAATAAATCACTTGGACATAAATATTATATCAAACGATACACTTTTTACTGATCCAAATTTAACGCTTTAAATTATTTGACCAGTTTTAAATTAAGGATCCTAAATTATGGAATAATAAATGGAATTTCACTAACTTTTCAAATAAAAAGGTCTGGAAGCCTGTGTGATGAAACATGTGTAGACCTTTATTCTGATCATGCTATGCCGTGAGCGTAGCAGGGGATTTGGAATCACCTAAGTACAGATTTGGGATTACTAGCCTGTGGCTCTCATTGCCACCTATGAGTGGGCCCTGACTCTTTGCCAAGATACTGCGATCAAATGATTCAGATAGCAGTGTCATTTAAATATCCGGTGAGCTGCCACAAAAAAGGATACTTGGTCGCCAAGCAAGCCATTGAGGAAGTATTGTGAGGCATGGATGTGGTGAGACCTAAGGCCATATAGTGGATAATCAGTTGTGATATCTGGATAAGCGCTACTGCACTGTGTGAAGTGTGCAGTGTAGAGTTTGAAAGTGTTCACATTGTGGACAGTAAACGTATATCTTGTGGCTTTCAAACTAATTTCGTGTTGCACTGTTAATGTAAAATTCAATATTTATTAAGGAAGGTATACATTTTACAGTGACACATTCGTAATTCTGAGAGTCACTCAGTAATATTTAATCCTGGGATCTATTAAGGTTGTGGCCACACCTCTATTCAGTCACTGGATATGTGATTTTAAGTGTTTTGGTATATGTATTTGCACATTGTAGATTTTTTGATAAACCAGATCACACATACAGTATAATTCCTTTTTTCACTATTTCCTATTAAAGGCACATTTATACGTTTTCCAAACTTTTATTTGGTGTTCTTATTGCTTGAGAGTGCTCATTTTAAGATTTTTCTCTTTTTTGATATTTATACAGATGTTTGTTTTATTAACTCATTGCCTCAACTATTACCTTCTTTAAAATGTTTACTTCTTTTACCAATTAAAAAATAAGGAAACAAATACAAGTATTGGCACCCCCCATGTATTATATTATGTTTTCTGTAGGATTCTGCCATTTGCAGAGCTGCTATCCATGCCGGATATGTGGCCCGCAATGGAGGGCGAGTGACACTGGAAAAGATACCTGGTCGGGCCAACTATTAAGCATCTTCTGATAACTGTTATCTGCTATGATGAATATGGAAGGACTCTCTAATGTCGTCTTACTTATGCAAGACATTAGTCATGTGAACTGCAAGAAGAAATCCACCTGGCTGTAGAAAGTGAAACCTGTGACCTTTATTTAATCCCACAGAATGCTAATAGAGAAAAAGCACATTAATGCATATTAAAACGTATCCTATAAAAGCATTATGAGTTGTTTTTATTCAATAGTTAGTTCTCTAGGTCAATCGTTTGGTCTTTGGCAAGTTATTTGCAGTATAGGATGTACCCTTATTTTCTCAATTACTCAGAGGGATGTTGATTTTCACTGCCTACCCTCATGGCACTCAAAGGGTTAATTTCTCGATGCAGCTGGGTATGTTAGAGGTAGCGGGCAGGGCTAGGTGGGGCTCACAACCCCTGAAAATCCAGCGAAAAATAAATCGCGGGGTCAAGCTTGATGTGCGGCGCATACCTAGCACACATGGAGTATATGCCACTGGTGGACAGCCCCTGGCACTGGTTTTCTATTGCAGGTATGAGTCCTATTTTTTCATCCCCTGGCCACACAATTTAAAGGTATATGGCTGGGTCATTTTAGAGGAGAGAGTTCTCTAGTTTTAAATTAATGTTTTTTGGGGGATTAACAGCATTTTAAAAAAAACACCATTATTCCCTTACCAGCAAACTTGTGCTTTAACGAACGTTAGTTCTGAGTGATATGTTGTCATTGACTTAAAGACTTAATTGCTGGCATTGATAAGTCCAGAGGAAGGCCGATACAGCCGAAACGCGTTGACGTCATCACGCAACGGAGAGGGGAGGAGTCTAATGCTGATCAAAAAATCAAATAGCGGAGACTCTCTGTGTATACAATATCGTTCGGCTATAAGCAGCAGCAACTGATCCTAAATGTAAGCAGACATTACCTTGCACATTAAATTTACACATGTACTTAAATCTGCTCCCTTGTCTCCATATACCAATACTGTTCTTCATCCTCCACACCTGATGCTGAGTCTTTTGACTCTCACACAAACACTCTGAGCCCGGTCTTTATAGGCTCTTAAAAATGTGAGTTTGTTTCTTATAGGAGGATATATATTCCAACATTAGATAATATACTACACCATATTTTGTTTTATGTGTCTTTTTCTCTTTTTGAAGTACAATCACGAAGTCAATACCATTTATAAGATAAGTTATTATTTCCCTCTCTACTTTTCAGTTGCTTTTTTGGTGTAACCTAGGGTTTTTACACTCGAGTGGTACTGCAGCATTCTAAAAACACAAGAGCGAAAGTTTTTTCTTGTTTATTTGATTACATGCCATTCCTTTCACTTGTCTGCTAAGACATATAACAATGGCGTCAGAGGGCACCCTGTCTCATGCCATAATTAATACTGTTAGTGAAGGAGTTTGAATATAGCTGCAAAAAGTTTCTGTGAGTATAAATAGTTTAATGTATATGCATTTAGAGACATATGCTCACATGAAGCTATTTGCCAGGGCAGTCCCAGACAGAAGTTTTATCATCTACAACTTAGCCAATGTCACAGTTATATGATTTACTTAAACTCTTACAGCACTGGGTATATTGGTCACCTTTACTAACTTCAGTCTATGTTTTAACTCAAAACAGTTTCACATGATCTTCCTTCTGCTGTAAACAATATGCGTATCTACTAAACTTCCATTCCACCCACCTTGCGTAGACCAACCCCTCCTTAACCCTTTTGTGACCGATGTCTGTCCTGGACTGTCATGGGGAAAAATCCCTTGGTGACGGTCCAGGACCGTAAAGTAGATGCGATGGTGGTATACGCGCTGGCATATCGGGATACCGAGACACTTCAGCCATGTCGTCTGAGGCCCCCCCCCCCCCCCCCCCGAAACATCCGGGCGCCGTGACAGCCAATCACAGCGCCCGGATGTTAATAGCTGTCAAAGCAGGTGCCTTCTCCACAATTGCTCCACAGTGATCGTGGAGAAGGGAGAGACTAAATATAGCGCTGGAAGTCTACCCTTGGTAGCCCCAAGCACATCCAGGTTTTTTTTTAATTTTAATTTTCTTTTTATTGTGCTAACCTTAACCCTTGGGTTAGGGTTAGAGATCACCAAAACCCTAAACGTAGAGTTAGAATTAGGGTTTGCACTAACCCTAACCCTAGGGTTAAAGTTAGAGTTAAATATAAAAAAAAAAATTAAATAAAAAAATAGAAAATATTAAAAAATATTGGCAAAAGTGGAGAACACACTGCGCCAAAATATGACGGAAGGGCTGCGACAAAATATACCAGTGTTTCACTACTAGTACAGAAAATGAACAGACAACAAATGTGAAAATGTGCGCTACAACCAAACACTCAATACAGAGATTACCCTTAATTCTCAGGCAATCATCTCCGTATAATTGTAAAGGGAAAGATAAAAAACAAAAATAATAATATAGTGTAGTATTCGTGAACAATATAAATATACAAAAAATGAATGTGGAAAACTCACATATCCTTGAGCAGTATACTGCTCAGTAAAAAGTGCACCACAGGAGCCCCACGTAGGGTCAGCGATCCACCACAACCTCAGGGAGACTTCCGGCAGTATAAGAGAGCACAAGGAGAAACTCTTAGGATGGGTACATTTATTACATATAAAAAGAGTATAAAATCTTACATTAAAATAAACAAGGTCCAGTAGGAAAGTATAGATGGTACCAGTCCAAATGGAATATGTCCAAAAATATCTTCTCCTTTCACACACAACGTGTTTCGCCTGGCTTGTAAGGCTTTTTCAAGTGTAGTCTCTCTTCTGTGCTTCTCCATATTTGTATTTCCCGCTATACGTGACTTCCGGGTGTCACGTGTTGTGACGTCACGCACATGTACTTTCACTTTGCAGTACGCATCTCCAGAGCAGGACGCGTCTGTTGCAACCTCCTCCTCCTTCTTACTCAATTATAAGAGTGATTATATAATGCACTTCTTTTTCACAGGATGTCTCAATATAACGGAGAAGAATATTAAAATACAAAGAACATATATATATATATCAATTAAGTCTTTAAAAAAATAAGAAGTTATTCTGTAGAGGACCAGTGACATATTAGATCTGTTGGTCGCCTTCTAGAGATATTTTATTTGTATTTTTTTTTAAAGTTAATGAGTCACTTTTGCCCATTAAACTAGTGCATTACGTATTTTATTTAAATAACCCTCGCCATTGGATCTACCCCTATGTGTCAAGAAGAAAGCGGTGACCAAAAGTGTTGAATGCAGCAGGGAAAAATAGAGAACTAAGCTTTGGATTTGGCAGAGTGCAAAGACATTTAAGTGAGGCTTGTATCTGTAGAGTGCAGACTTTTTCCAAAATATTGTGGGAACAGGTTGTACATCCCCATAATTATTGTAACCATTGCTGGGATTGAACCCTGGACCGCTGTGTTTCGGGTGCCTGTGTCTGTTCCGTGCTCCACCAGAGGGCTTGGTTTTCAGAACTGCTTTGTGTCTGTCTACCTCCTGCCCATACTTAATTCCGCCCAGGTGTTCCCTGTACATCATTAACTGCCTTGTTATTTAAACCCCCTCCTCCCAGCACTCTTTGCTGGAACATTTTGCCTGCCTGTCTTTTGCTGGTGTTATTGTTTTGTTCCCTGATCCACTGTTATCGATTTGGCCTGTACCCTTACTTCTCCGTCCTTCTCCAGTCCTGATCTTTTGGCTTGTGACCCCGACTACGTTTTCTGATTTGCCAGTTTGTTCCTGTTTGACAAGATGCCCAAAAGAAGACCGCAAAACCCTAATTGTGGCCGCTCAAAGCCTGGGGCTCCACCCTTGGGGGAGAGTGGTCACCCTGCACAGGGTATCACACCTGCTCCAGCCCTTGCATCTGGACTCCAGCCAGAACTGGCAACCATGCCGCTGACAATTATAATGTTTGCTTATTGTTTTACAACCTTTTGATAGGGCACCTGTTATATAGTTCATAATGTATACAGTTTGTTTCCCTCTTATCCTACAAGATGCTTTACCAATATCATTTATTTGAGATTTAATACAAGCTACATTTGTTCCTTCCCTCCCACCACCAACTTAACAAATCATATAAATGCACATATTCCTGTAATAGGCCTTCCAATGATATATTTGAGAATAATATTGCCCGCAGGTTGCAGTACTCATTCTGCAGACCACTTATCACAAATAATTGCTAGTTCATCAAATAAATGCTTGCTCATGCCAGCACTAAAACAGGGAGCCGCTACGTAATGTATGTTTATGTTGAATTTACCAAACACTGTTTTTCTAACTGTTATCACTGACCTTAGAAGACATCTGCTCAGGCTCAAATCCCAACGCGATTTTTGCTTTTAAATAAAGCCAGTCAATCCCTAGAATAAATAGACTACACATTTAATGAGTGTTAATGGGGAAATGAAATGTATATCCTTGGTCATACAGAGAATGCTATTGACTCTTGACAATTTTAGATGTTAGAAAAAAGGAACAGTAATTATCAACCTCTTCAGTGCTGAACAATAATTGAAAGTTAGTTTTATGCATTCAGTACTTGGAAGTGGTTTAGAATTGTAATATCAAACTCAAATGCATAACAAAGAGTTATGCGGTTTGTAAGAGACTCTCAATTTACAATACACATATAGAAAATAACATACAATGCTAACAGGTATCATTAGTCCTTCTTTTCTACTGCAACATTAAGAATATTTCCTTTATACTACAAGAAAGTCTATTCACTAAAGAGTGAAAATGGAGAACAGACACAAATTTGCAAATAAATCTCCAATTTTATCAATCTTTCCAACTTTAGCTTTTGCCTTTTTTAGTTCCATTGTCAACTGAGCACCATTCGCTTGTGATTTTAAATAGTATATAAAGTCTCTACAATAGATTTTGTGTGTAGTGAGACCTCAAAGAAGATAACCCAGGGATTTGACAAATTACAAAAGAGATGTGCATTTGAAGTCTCCAATTAGTAAAACATAACATCTATTCGTTACTAATAAAAAAGAGTAGACATATAACAAGACAATACATAAGTGCAAAAAAACATGTATCAAAACTTGAATTAAAAAAACTATCTTTTTTACCACCCCAATTTTTTGCATGGTTCCTGATTAAGTATATATCATTGCTGTGTAATGATTTATTAATAAGATACGATTTATTATTCTAGACTGTTGGTCCTGTTGGTGTAATTTACGTAATTTAAACCTGTAGACAGGGTAGCTTTATTCAGTGGGTAATGTGGGCATTTAAATCCAACAGAACCACAAAAAAATCACACACAAATGTGTTTTGTGGGCTGGTGTCGGAGGTCTGGAGAGTCTGGTTGGTATGGTTGGTGGAAATAGCTTAACAGAAACAACAAGTTTGGGTGAGAACGTCAAAAACGTTCATTTCATCGGCCAGTGGTAACCCAGGAGTCATCCACAGGATAAATGAACTATTTGTGAATATTATGTTATTTGGGGAGATCTGTGTCATCGGGTGGTGCTTTCTTTTTGACGTGGGAGCATCTCCACTTCCACCAGCATACAGCAGTGGACCGAAGAGAAACCCAGTCAGGGGTAATCTAATGTGAGCATGTGTCCAAGGCCCGCTGCCAAAGGGGGCCGACAGCCAGGTTCAGTTTTCCCCCCAATGGAGATTGGCTGAATGGGCAAGAAAGGTTGAGATTGTGATACAGGCTTCATGTTAGGTAAGGTACACATTTTTCTTACTGAGAGATCTTTGTGCCACCACTGGCCAGGATTGGTTATTGGCAGGATGGAAAGGGCAACTTCCCAGGGTTTCATTTAGATGGGGGATGACAATAAGGAGGGGTAATAGTTTCTTCAGTCAATAGTGGCTTTTTATAATGTATTGATATTTTTCTAAATGATGGTGATATGGAGATGAGGAGGACTTGCTATTGAAAGCTATGTACTACACTCTGTATATTGTTAGCACTATATCAATAAATGTTAATGTAATATAATGTAACATTTCACAAGGATGCTGGTGTACATTGAGTTCTATGATTTCCCACACTTGTATTAAGTTAGATAGTAGTGAATCTGTGATCCAAATAATTTCATACAGCTAATTCTGCAGATGCTCAGTAGGATTGGAGATACAGTAAGATCTTGTGGGCAGCCAGAGTAAGATGAATTAACTTCAACTTCACCATAACCATTGCTGGATGGTCCTATAGTTTTGCCATTAGTAGATGGATACACTGTATACTCCCACTATAAAGGGATTGCATGACAGTAGTGTGATGGCAAAATCCTTATGAAACGTAGGGTTTAACATGGGGCTCTACAATTGCACCTCACACAAAAACCACCAGCTTACAGTTTTGCTCCATACTCTAGTCCTATGATCTATCTGAAACAGGAACGGCTTTCATCCTGATCCTCCTGTATTTACTACTCCAGCTATGAAAAAGGGCTAAAGCTTTAATAAGTGGTCATTAAACGTTTCTTCTGGAGAAAATTATCTTTAATTACACCCCATCCATACATTCCATGTATGAGTACATTTGGAGAATGATCACTTGATATCATGTTTGCATCATTCACTCTACACTAACATTATTTCTCCATCTCTCCCCCTTTCCTCTGTTAATGGTGTAAACTTTAAATTATCCAGCCATCTGGCATATGTCCTTATTGACCTTATGCACTTTGGTGTCAACGTTGTTAGTGGTAATCTTAACTAGGGATTGGAATGATATATGGGCTATAAATAAGTGTTATGTACTTGGGACTACAACATATTCCGCAATGTATACATATGTTTACACACCAAATATCATCCAGATATGTATTTAGATATATCCACTATGTATTTGTCTAGCTACAAAAACTAACCCAGGAAAGTAAATCTATGGATACATTTACAAGACATGCACTAACAGATAAAATCTATGGCTTATTCATTTACAATCCCTGTATTATGTGAGCATTCAGTCTGATAGCTCCCATTTAAACCAAAATCCAGCAAAATTCATATATTGGCACAGCCACAGAATATCGAGACTCCATGGGAATGGTTATAATGAGATTAGTTTACTTCGACATTCTGGAACATAAAACAATAAATACAATTTCTAATTACAAATAGGAATGCATGACATATGATCTCCCAGGTGTACGTATCCTTCACTGTTACTATTACTTTCTTACTAAAACAACATCATCTGTGATTGGCTGGTCTTGTTTGTCATCTATCTCTGTGGTTACACAAGACATACTTCTCATCTCTCTCGGGTATATCCAATGTGTGCATAAGACAGTTACAGATTGTAGTCCTGATGTGACAAACATGGCCTTTTGTGTCAAGGAGTTCTCTGTAGCCCCTTCAGCCACAAAAACGGCTCTCTATATATCATCTCCTTTGCCTGGGGTTTCCCATACAAAGAAGCTGTAGCTAGCCCACATGCAGCACGTTTGATATCCTATTAATTAAAGTTGTATACATCAAGCTAAGGCCTAAAATAGTGGGCAGTGTAATACTTTTATTCACAGATTTGTATGAACACTTCAACCTATTATCGAGGATAGTGTATTTGTGCAAAGCCAACTACAATTATTATGCAATGGCAGCAAATCTTTGTGAAATATACAGTTTAATTACTATATTTCCATTGCATTGTGGTAAACTAGCTATAAAGTTGCAGCTAAATTGCAAGAATCGTTCATTTGGAGAATTTCTTCAACTAGACTATTTTGGTCTAAATTTTTTTTAATATTGTATTGGTTTAGTAGAGAGAATAATAAACAGCATTTTTTAGGATCGTAGCATGGTAGGAAACATTGTATCTATTGCATGTACTATAACATTATTTTGAGTGTCCTTGCTGCTGCTGATTAGAATTTCAAGGCTTCACTTTAAGCCATGGTACAGATGACATCACCATTATTAACTGTACTAGAATAATGTCAGCATCACTTGGTTTGGCCAATGGCTATTATACCTGAAATTCACCTGTTATGGTCTAATTCAAACACAAATAGTACTCATTAAACAAAAGGCCAATTCCCCATACTTTCTAGTTTTTCATGTTTGCCTCGGCATGGTCTAATATTTACAAAGGTTTTGATATAAAAAAAAAGGTCAATATACAGTTGCTAACTTAATCTAGCTGTGGATAGGCACAAGTTTCATATTGTTGCCAACCTGGAAACATAGTGACTATGCAGACCTAAAACTGGTAGACGGTATGATGTAAAATTGCTTAGTTATTGGCAGCGGTTAGAGAAAGGGAACAGCTTACACAACACTGTTGCAAAAATGTAAAGACTTTCTAACTTTTAGTTTGACCCGACAGATTAAAGCCACCACCAGCAAAAGAACTGAGCAAAAAAAGCAGGACTTTTATTAATATTACCACCGTAGTCTGTCGGGTTATCTAGTATGCCTTGGCAGTTTGTGGGTAGTCAGACAGTATGCACTAATATTACCTGCTGCTGTGCCTTTGTTTTTTTAACTGCTGTTTTACACAACCAATGCATCAAAAAATTGTAAGTTGGGGTAATAGATGTACAGTAATGAAGCTGCTGCTAGCTGATGTCTAGATAGGGTTGCCACCTGGCCAGTATTTTCCTGGCAGGCTGGAAAAAAAAATTGGCTTGAGGCCAGTGTTAAGTCGATGGAGGCAATGGCATGGCCGGTATTTATTTGTAGAAAAGGTGGTAACCCTATGTCTAGATAGTGCCGTGGGAAATCAGGTGGTGTAGCCAATCTAGTAGAAGACCATGGGAAAAAAAGTCAGAGGAATATCATTCCATACTACGATGCTATCCTGAACTGCTTTCAATTTACAAGTGTGCTGTTTGTGTGTCTCTGCTTGTTTGAACTCGCACTGGGAATGTATAAGACTTCCTGATTTAACTGTTTCGTTCTTTTGTTTTGTACATTGAGAAGTAGTTCTTTTTACACTGTAGAGTGGATTTTAGTGATCTGCTAATATATACAGTAGTCTCTGTTTTGGTACCATTTGGGGAGGTTCTTTATCACTATGGAGGATATATATTGCATAATGTTTTTTGTTTCAGACTGCCTACGTCTTATTGTGTCCAATGAAAGTTGAGGTCATTCAGATAACAACTCACAACAAAGTTTATTTTTTTTAAAACTTTGATTATATTTCTTTTTCTTACATACCCTAGTCAGTTTATTTGTTTTTTTGGGGGGGGTTAACAAATAAATGACGTGTGAGGGTTCCTTGATAGTTTTGAGGTGATACCCCACTCCTCATTTCACCATGGAAGTGATGGACAGTTCTTTGCAGGATCAATTATACAGCCGAGGTGTCCAACTGCTGTCCTCCATCTTCAATGCAATGACAATGGAAAGACATTGGAACCACCAGGGAGGTGTTTGTGTGGCCCGGTGTTACTTGCTTGTAGAAGACTTTTAGACATCTTGACTTGGCTTAGGATGCATTGAACATGTGAGCTGAAGGTGTTCATTGTTGTGAGCACGCACTTCTCTTTTTTTCTGTTGACTCAGTAAATGTAGATATCCTTTGGCAGATAGTTAATGTCACTCGTTAAGGTCAGCAAGTATTCACAAACTGAGCTATGGTCTAATTAACTTGCAAATAACACCTTAGAAGGTGTCATTGAACTCTTTCCATCAGATTAACCATGAACCTCCCTTAATTTAGTTTTGTCCTACACAATCAGTGGATAATTTAAATAATAGTTTATTTGTTACAGAATGCTGTGACAAGTTGACTATAATGCCTCTACTGATCTATTAAGCTTGGTTTTAAAATACAAAAACAAGGGAATAAGGAGCACAACTCTAAAACTGTGTATTTAATACAGTGTTCAGCTGAAGTGACCAAAATGCATATGTATTGGTTCTACAATAAATGTTTCTTAGAAATACAGTATCTTCCGAGGAACAGTGCCAGGAATTACATAACTTAGCCTAGTACATGTTAATCATAACATGTCTGTGACATTCAACACCCAAACCTACAATAGTGACAGAATGAACTTCTCCCAAAATCATTCACAACAGTACAAGCTAAAATATTTTTGAGAAAGATAAGAGTTCAGCAGTACCCAAATCTTTCTGAGCAGCCTACAAAAATTAGCTAGTTTTCTTCCTTATTATTCGGTGAGTCCAGCCTAAATGGGAAAACAATCATCAACATTAAAGGGACTGTCTGGTGCCCAAAATGCATCTCCCAAATGTTAATGGATATAAATGTGCTTTCAAAGTACTTTAAAATGCATGTTTTACATTTTGCATTGCTTACATATTTAAAATAATTACAGCTAGATGAAACTGTGAAATTAAATCAGTTTGCAAGAAACCAGGACTGCCCACACTAGCTGGGTAAAAGTAAATTTCCTTTTATTTTGGTTTGCTGCGGGTACCAATGAGAATAATTCCGTTCAAATGAATGACATTTCCTGTCTCTCTAGTGATGTTATCAGACAATGTGTTGCACTGTTAGGAGGTCCTACTGTGTGCAAGAGCCCTTTTATCACAGTCCACACAATGTATACTATTCCAGCAGCACAATAAGTGACTAAATGAAACAACACTTTTTTTTTTCAGTGTCTACACAATCAGTGCTGTTGCGCCAATAAAATATTAAAAATAGAATTTTTAAGAAATAAAAGCCTTTACACTACAAAAGCAGTAGTCCTCAACTTGCACCAAAGTGAGTTTGGGGACTAGACTGTCCCTTTAAAGATACAATATTTTTTTAAAAATGGAAAACCATTTGCAGAATTTCTCCCAGTGATCAACCTTCTCCTCCCTAAAAGGTACATCCCCACATGAATGCAGGGTGATTCACAAATGCAGTGAATTTACTCATGCCTATGAGGAGAAAAGTTTCCTCCTTGGACATTTTGACACTTATATAATGCTAAGACATTAGTTATTTAAAATAAAGTACAAAATAATAATAAGAAAAAAAGGACATGTAAAAAAAGACATTAGTTAATTTATTTCTTTTTGGTCAGGTATGACTTCTACCACAAGGCTGCACGCAAGTTATATGTGGCCAGAAAAATAACTGAAAATACAACCCAAGATTGCAATAAGGATTGAAATATTCACCTCTACATACCCCTTATAAGTAAAAACTGTGTGTAGCAGAGGCATTATTAAACACAAATTCTAGACATGTCAGCAGACCTGTTTTTCCCACAGAAAGACCCAATGTACAGCGCTATCAGTACTGCAATAGGTTCTGGGAAAACACAAATAAGGTCAACAATACGTCAGTCCTTCAATTAAAACCAGGAAACTAAAACATCATCTTGCAGGTGGTACGTACTGACCATACTACACAAATGCTGGGGGAGGGGGGGATAGATTTGAAGTAGCTGTGACACCTGTAAAAGTCTTTACCTAAACCAGTTTAAGACAATATTAACAATAGTTAACAGCTCCAGTGTGACAACACTTCCTTCAGGATTTGAGGCATTTTTCCTTCAAGTTTCACTGACTGTCGTTGGGTTGATCAAATATAGGACAAATAGAACTCATAAGCACACCAGTTTCTACAGGCAGCTAAGTGGCTTCCTTGTTTCTCAACAAACCAAAACACAGGTAATATTATATAACAAAATGTCTCTCACAGGAACCTTTCATTGCTAAAGCCTAGCTATCCTTGAGGGTTAAAATGCACCTGTGGCATGGTATGCAAATAAAACTTTATCCATTGCAAAGCAGTTCATTTGCATACCGTGCCACAGGTGATGTCATACGCAGGAGACTCCACAGACACATTAAAACACATGTATTTCCTAATATAGGCATTTGTTTGCAGTTTTGCTAATACAATGTTTATATCATTTTCAAAAAATGTTTATGCTCTACATGCACATTAAAAACAATTCAGGTGATAGAGACCCTTTAATTAATCAGTCACAAAATGATGCTCCTGTGGTGCAAACTCTTGCCAGTGCACCCACGTGCCCTTGTCTTTAGATACTGAACTGCATTGATAGATCCATAGATAGATTGGATTGTGTCTGTGTGTATATTCATCCTACATACTGCCGACTGCACATGGCATGCTCTTTCTGCAGCATGTGGAACAAATGTTTCCCTGGAAACATGGCCGATTTTGGCAACTATGCACTTGCATGTACTTCTGAGTATATGCAAGTTTATCCTTTGATTGGCAGCTGCCATGCTTCCATAGGAAGCAGGTAGAAATCTGGTCAGTTACTGGCTCTCTCTGCTAGCATAGAGAGAGACCCTAATTTTTGCATGGGATCAGCAGGGGGACCTTAACCCCTTCCTGCTTGTAGGACGTTCTATGCCATCCTACTTTTTACTGCCTAAAGGCTTGGAATGAGCTGTGTGCGGAGGACTTGAAGCAGGGTCCCCACTGTCACTTTGAGTGACCTCACTCTGACACAGAAAATATAACCGATGTTCAAAGTGAGTGTCAGCTACATTTTACTGAAAAAAGCTGGAGGACAGCATAGACTGTACTGCATGTAACAGCTCATCGCAGCATGCCTGCTTGCCCGAACTTCCGAGGTTGGGCACACCTCCGTGATGTCACACATGATGTCACACATGATGTCACACGTGATGTCACACGTGATGTCACAAAGTATCTTGGGATGTCGGCAGGGACCGGCAGGGCCTATAGAGACCCTGATCGGGTCCCTGCTAACGTGTTCCTGGCCCTAATTTCTTCATGACTGGAAGCCAGGAACACACAGACGCAGGATGGTGCTTTGGTCGTTAGGGATCAAAGCACCTTCTGGCATGAAGGGGTTAACAAGATGAGTGCTGATCACATGCAAAAATTAGGGTCTCTCTCTGCTCTAGCAGTGAGACACCCCCTGCATTCTACAGACCTCGATCAGATGAACCGGGGCGAGCCTCTGCTCTGATTGTGCGCGGGCTAACACTGCCAGTGCATGACTGCCTGGAACTGCTGTGTCTCAGTTGTGATAGATAATAGATTAAACCTGCGTATATCTATTAAGAAACACATCAGGTTTACTCCAGACCAGCAGGACATCTTTTTTAATTGTTCCTTTAAGGAAGCAAGAGATAACAAAATGTTTAGTTGTCCTTTAAAGATCAATGGGATTCCATTCTGTAATTCTAATCTGATCCTGAGAGACTCTATGGCAGAAGAGAATCTCCTGCCTATTATATAATATCTATCAGCTGATAGTGTCTGGTTGTCATTAAAAGAGTTGGACATTTCAAAGGTTTTCAATCATTGGTTTATTCTGATGCCATACACCCTCATTTCATTTAAATGTATCAATATAACCACTATTTTGGTTATTTAACAAAATGTCCAGCCATAAATTGTCCATTACACTTATTCTCTCACAATCGACTGTCCCATCCTCTAGACAGGCGAACTTATATTGAAATTGGTGTTATTCACCTGCAAGGTTGGTATTTAAGTCAACGAGATATGATTCCACTAGATTTGGGGAAAGTTATTTGTAGTGAATTAAACAAGATGTAAGTTATTTTTTATAGTTGTTAATTTGCATCAGGCCCATGCGTGTTACCACTGGCCTTGTGTCTTAACTGGGGCACAGTGTGCTTGGCCCAGCAGTTATGCATTGAATTTGCTCTTGAGTGACACATTCCATTGCACTAACCACCTTAAAGTTTTTTCGTTCACACCTCCCAACATGTCTAAAAAGGACAAATATTATCATCTATTTAGCATGTTTTTCTTAGTGTTTGTAGATTTGTAAAATAGTTTTCATGTAAAAGTTGAAAAAAAAAAGATCCGGTCACTGAAGGGTTAGTTAGGGTGCAGAACAAATAGACAGCAACTCTCAATGTGCAGGCTGTATGGTTTATTGTTTGTGTACAAGGATGAGTGTTCAGGAAGGTTTATTGGGAATAAGTTAATAATAGTGGAGGATTGGGTACTGCGATTTAATGCTCATTCATATGCATGAACTGAATACCTGCTCACGGAATCAGACAGAGCAGACCATTAGACTGAAAATCACCATTGCTTTAAACCTCCATAGAAGCAGAATTTGCCTTTCCATTCTCTACACATTGCATTCCATTAGGGAATCATGGTTATAAATCAAATGCCAGCTCTGTTTATCAAGTGTTTTTTTTTTTTTTCAATATGCAGCATTTGATGTTATCATGGTCAAGTAGTAATCCTACCTAGCTCCTGGCAATACCAGGGCTATCTGCCTCCTACTTCACATACATTAGTAAATAGAACGGAAATTGCATTTATTCAGCAAATGGCTACAGATTCCTACTATGTAATCTTTTGTCAGTACAATGAAAATGTAAATTAAAGAATACCTACAGCCTTAGAAAATAGAAATAGCTGTGAATTTAAAGGTGCAATACATTGGCCAATAACATTCTGTTTCTGGGTGGCATTTCAGTGCTATAAAATGAGCATAGACTGCTTACACATGTCATACTGTACATGCTGATGTGTTAATCTATTGGCATCAATACCTGGCACAAAACCCCTCCCTCAGCTCCTCCCCTCATACCATTCTTTTATTTTTAAATAAAAGCCAGTGCAGGTCACTAAGACACATCACATAAAATTTCAGTATGTTATGTGAAAATCTGCTTCTAATTTCTTCTATTGAGTGCTAATTTCAAAACTTGGATTTGGACAGATCTGGCTACGATCATGGCAGCTATTCGGCCACTGCTGGATATCACTTCCAGGTACCCTGGGTTAAATAGTGTAATTAATGTATAAGGATACCGCTTCATCTAATGGCATCTTCATCTTTCCACATATATTTTCCTGTAGTCCTCATTTTACACATTGTTCTTTCTTCTTGCAGAATGAAGCTGCTTCTAACCTTGCTGATTCTACTGCCCTTTGTCACTCCAGGTATATTTGCAAACCTTCCCTAAATCCAGTCTAAATCTTAATACCTGAAACGTTATTTCTCCTTTATTTGCATAAACATCCATGTGATATTATCAAAAACTAAAATGGAATGTAGATTATTGCGCTTGATTCTATTACCCATTTTTGTAAAAATATTATTTTTTTTGAAAGCGACATGTACTGTTCCATAAATATGCTTATTAAAATAAAAACAGTCTTGGCCCCCTCAAACTAAGTCTGTACTCACACTGAATGGCATACACAATATGTTCCTATACTGCTTTCTTAAAAACAAATCAAAGATGGGATATTTTACCTTTTTGTTCCTGCATGAAAGGACAATTTCTAACATAAAAAAATATGTAATTTTTTTCCATTTTAATGTGCTTAGAGTAAAAAATATCCAGTGAATTGTGGGGACAAGACAATTGTAAAATCAGGTATTGCTAACCTGGAATAATTGGGGAGTTGGAGATTTTTTTCCCCAGTTATCTATTTTGGCTATTCTCTTATCAGTGTACTGACTAGTTAATAGATCCAAGTATATAGTTGATGGATTAGACTGCTATCCAATACCGTGTTTTTTTTTTTTCTTTCTCTTAAGTAGACACATCATGTTGTTTCATAGAGAGATGCTGTCCCCCTGTAGATTTCATGGTACAACAGTGTTTTATTTTTTTCTTAGAAGCAGAAATCTAATGAAATAAACAATGTTTGCAAGATAATAAAAATAAATAAAATATATAACTGGTGCGGGATATTGTTCACAGTAAAAAGGAAGGCAGGGTTACAGGTGTAAAATGCAATAAAAATCACTTGAATAGAGTAATTTAGCGATTGACACACAATCTTCCATCCAAAGTAGTATTAAACGCAGAACTGTGTTGGGACTTCTGACAAAGCACCCATGAGATTTATGACAAAACACCTAGAATTAATAATAAGACAACAAACAGTAGTGATAGCAGTGACTTTATATTTATATACTTAGCAAACATTTGATTTATTTTATAGCTCCAGTGGACCGCAAAGAATGTAAAGATAAAGATCCAGGTAATTTGTGTATACTATTTTAATACTCGAGCAAATAAAAAATACTCATAAAGAAATGCAATCTCACCCTACGACTCCTGCGTACCCTGGTTATCTTCTTAATCAAGTGAATGATATTGAAATGATTCTCTGGTTACTATGAATGGGAAGATGATCACTTAGAGAGCCAGTTATAAAGCGAGCAACAATTGGTTGAGCATATCTTTTGCTCCATGAAATAGAAAGCGAAATAACACATCTGGTAAAACACGTCTTATTTTGAAAGATCAGTGAGCTCTGTTTCAGAAGGAAGTAAAACGATCTGTGCAAAAATCAGGGAGGCAGATTTGTGATTTTTATCACTTATGTAGGAAATACAAATAAGCATCAAAGAGTTTTACATCACTTTTTTTTTTAAAGTACACACATACATAAACACAAAAAAAAACCAAAGTATTTTCACATGGATTTATAGGACAAAGAATAAATAGTTATTGATTATATCTGTGCCACCCATTTTTCTCTTTAATCTCTTGTTCTCCTTTCCTTTCCCTCCTCTCATATCCCCCCCCCCCCCTTCCTTTTTATAACTCTTACATATATAGCTGGTACATATACTTTTACCTAGCTTTTAAACTAAAAAAAAATCCATAGAAAACATATACAGATAAAACATTTTACATCATTTTAATGACATTACTGAAACATCAATGAACATTGAACGATTTACTTTTCCTTTAATTATTTATCAAATTTCTCAAAGTATATGATTAGGCTAATTGATTAGTTACCTGTGTGCCCCTCCGGACCAGCACTCTCTTCCATTTCTCTTTCTCTCTCTAAATTCTGTCTATACTAGGCTCATATTACATACACCCCCAACCTAATGTTCATACCATAACCATTATCCTTCCCCAAGTGTTCTGGTACAGACTACTACCACAAATACCAAATGGCATGAAATACAAGGGAGCGTTTATACGTTGAAGTATAACACAGATGTCTGATCAAATCATACATTGCTTATAAGTCACAGGAAAAAAGTACTGTACATAGGGAATGAAACCATAATGCTTCATGTATACTACCTATTTGGAGACATTAACTAGAATTTACTCTGTGATTAAATATATATTTCACTTCCATACCGTTACTTAATTTTGTACCAGTTTTACTAATATGAGATGTTGAGCTAGTGGGTCTTTGATTTTATATTTTTGGATACATAAAAGTAAAAACTGTAGGCAGGACTGTACATTTCAATAAATTTATAAATGTGCAACAAAAAGCTTTATAAACGTTTGCTTCTTTCATTGAAATATAGGGGGTTATAAATAAAGGCCAAATGTAGGGAAAAGTTTTTTCTAGCAGTTGCCATGGAGACCAATGGAATATTTCGGCTTATTAGATCACTTTTAGAACCTTTATACATAACCCCCATATAATGGAGGTAAAATGGCATGTATTTTAACAGGCACATGCTGCTTTACCTTCTACCTGTTATGCTTCAAACTGTAGCACAAATGTTGATCTGGTTCGCTGACTGTCACTCTGTTCCTGCAGAGGACATGCTAACCAGCCCCCACTTACCAATTCTATCTGAAAACGAGGGTTTCTCAGTGAGATTTAAAAAAAAACCTCTCTTTGTGACCCAACTGATAAGTTGTAGGCAGCATGTACACGTTTGCCTGCAGCTGATCAGCTATAGGGGGCTCTGTGCAACAGGGAACAGTAGATTAGTGCATAGTGCATAGAAAACATGATCTCTTCATTCATTGCATATTGTGTCTACTGGATTGTAATCAGAAACCTGAGTTCCGTAGGCCAGAAATGATATTTTTTTTACACAGACACCTCTCTGGTCAGGGGGAAGAAGATCCAGACTACTTATATAAACACTGTGTAAACAGATAGAAAGTCAAATTTGAGAAAAGAGTAAAAAAAACAATCAAAGTTTAGCTCTGGCTTAGTCCCAGCACAGGATTCACATTGTGTGAGGGTTGTATGACAGATGCCATTTGACACACATCCCTTTTCTAGAACTATTTTGAGCATTATTTTGTCATGTCCTTGTCTGTGTGCCAAGCAATCAAGACTTAAGGTTAATTAATGTTTTGTTTGATTGACCAAGGTTTACCCCTAAGTTAACCATAGTTACCTATTTTAATGTATTATTTGGTATTTTTCCTCATAAATACCAGAAGTAAAATTATCTAAAATTTAAATAAGCACCAATTATTAGTCAGTTTGTTAGTTAGTTAGTTAGTTAGTTAGTTAGTTAGTTGACACAGAATGAAGAGACTATGTTGATGCAACTGTATTAACACAAGAATGAGAGATTAACCTGTAAATGACCAGGAGGATATGTGATTTTTTTTTTTTACTTATTGCTAGCATATACATTTAACTTTATTTAACTTCTTTTATTATAATGGATTATTATGTTGTTTTTTTATATTGTCTATATTCATTTATATTCAATAAAATATTTTAAAAGACAAAAAGTTATTGCTTCCAAATCCCTATTTTATTGCATTCTCAATTATTTATAAAAATATAAATAGAGAAACCTTACAATCTATATAATATTGTTGTTAAACGATATTTGATATATGGTCAGCCCTGCTGATTTCTAAGCAATCAAGATATTATAGATGGAAATTGGGTACCACAGCGGTTACAAGATATCTGCGAACCGCAACAAATCAATAAATATTTGCAAAGTCCCCAAGCAAAATCCAGTGATCTAAGGGCAAACTCTTGAGTTTGAAGATGCAGAGATTTGTAATCAGTTCCACTCATGTAATTCAACCCAGATCACTGCATTCAACTGATTTTGTTTTGACTTTCAACTTACAGCCATAATGGGATCTATTGAGTAACCTGACTTAATAGTGTTTTTTTTATATCTATTTTTTATATTGCCGTTTATAGAAATAACCAGAGATAAATTTATCAGGTCACCGAATACCTAACAAAGTGATCTCCTTGAATTGGCAAATGATAACTTATTATTCCCAAAGATGCTGTTTTGATTTGGCAGAAGTTCCCTGAGTGCAGGTAAAAGGTTTAGAATATCAACGTATGTGTGTCTACACTAAGCAATGAAATAAAGGAAATAAAGTTCATAACAGCAATTTGCATTAATTATGATTTACTTGCACTCTGCATTAAATAACACAGATTTTTCCTACACTTGCAGTATTTTCCCAATGTTCTACTACCGCGAGGCAGCTGATTTCATCTATCACGGTGTAAGCATTGTTTACTTAATGATTAAATGCAAACAAAAGTGAATACGCACACTCTCTATACAACATTAGCACTTGGATTCAGTGTAAACATTTTATTTATGTTTGGTTTACCTTTGTAGGGTTTACTGCCCGTCGGACTGTGTTGAAGACGATGGAACAGTTTGGGGTTCCGGTGTCTATACGGATGTAAGTATAATAATCCAAGCACAACAGTAACTAGGACTAGGTGAATGAGGCACTAGCCTTGGATGCACAATATGAGGGTATGCAGGCATGTGCTCTGGTAGTCCAGTAGCACCCATCACCTTTTACATTGTTCACTCATGAATAGCACGATTACACCAAAAGTGTAGAAAGTGGTGAGGGTGCGCAAATCTAAGACAAAACATTAACAGACTCATCTTTTGATTTACCACTGATGTTTAGCTGGTATACATCATTAACAGGAAAAAGATAAAAAGGTACAGGGCATCGTATAGACTGTTTCACTAGTTTCCCTTTAGTTACAATGTCCACCCCCCCCAGAGTGATTCCACTCACATGTAGCAGAGCCTATCAGTCCAGGCTCAGGATATTGGGTGTAGAGTAGGTGACCAACAGACAAATCAAACAGTGGTTCGGCAGAAAAATAGGTATTGAGTTCCATCACATCAGTGGGAAATAAAAAGATAAGTCTGTTAATGTGTTATCTTAAATTTGCACACCCTCACCACTTTCTACAATTGTAACCATTTGAGGTGCTGTACGGTGAAGGGTTACAACACTTGAGTGGCTGCTGTACTAAAACTATTTACTTTTTGAGCACCACTATCACAATTCACTGTATTTCGATTATATCAAAAGGGCCAGGACACCCTGCTGGGGTGCCTCATAAGGTTAACGTTAATAGGAGCTGGAATAATAAATATATATAAATATGTATGTGTATATTTCTTTTCAAATAAAAACATATTTTTGACAACAAGAGGGCAACGATGGGGGACATGTGTACCAACATGTGCTGGCACAGAGGAGGGCTAAGGGTAAAGGTCTTAGCTGTGGTACAGTGGAAAGGCTGAGGGACTGTGGAGTTGGATGGGGATGATGGCTGTCCTTATTGTTGAGAGGGTACAATTTGCTATTCTTGCCTCTGGCTCAAAAAGAGCTAATTATAGCTCTGAAAGCAAGACAGGGCCTGTTGTTTACTTAATTGTTGTCTTCATACAATAAAAAAGGAGAACACATGCTGAACTAGAAGAAAACACATAACATTTTATGTTTCATTATTAGGAATCTTCAATTTGCCTAGCTGCTATCCATGCAGGTATTCTAGACAAATCAGGTGGAGAACTGCTGGTGGAGAAGATACGAGGCCAGGCCAGTTACCAAGAGTCTACAAATAATGGAATATCTTCCAAAAGATATGGTCCTTGGTTTGTGTCCTTCACCGTAAGCAAACCCGAAACTGAGTCTGCTACAAATGAACCAACAGATAGTAAACCTGCCAAAGGTAACATTTATTCAGAGGATATTAAATGTTAGCTTAAAGGGACACTGAACATTTTTCACTGGTGCTCCTGATACAAAAGCACAAGTGGAAAGTTTAGGAGACTTATGAGGATAAATTGACATTTACTTCCTCAAGAATCAGGCAGGCAAGTTCATGGAGCACTATAAATTGTAAGAAGATGTGTATATTCCACAAATCATAGCTTCACTCTGCATAGAGAAACCATAATATATCATAGAAAACCACTTGTGAGTGTAGGAATGAAGCAGAGGAATGAGTGGCTTTATATATCCACAGAGGTCCCCCATGTCAAAAACGCCCTAGCAGAGAGACATCATCGCAACCCGATACACCTCAACCAGATCCTTGGGAAGATCTCCCCTCTGATTGGTTGTACCAGCCTTCCAATCAGTAAATAAATTTCTCTACGAATACATGTCCTATTTACTCTTCAGAAGGGATACTTCTACTAAGGAAGCAAGGGTTAATAAAGGTTTTGTGTCCTTTTAAATATGATCACAATCAATCTTTTTTTGGACAAATTAATATTATTTTATGTGAAAACTATTATACAAGGTCATTGTGATTGGACAGGACACTAAATGCTGCATGCATCAAGGGTCTGTCTTAGCCTCAAATGACAAGAAAAATCCTTAACCTTTCAATACAACAATAATTTTTAACAACAAATTAATAATTCAGATATTTGATTTTACTTCTATGAAGATATAGCAACTCCTCCCCCCCCCCCCCCCCTCCTTAGATCACTTACACACAATATGTTCTTTTAGTTTGGCTAATGTTTTATTGTTTTTGGCAACTAAGAATTTTTTTTGCAATTTAACAGGTCTTCATTGGATCAGTTTGATTGAATGTGTCTTTCATTAAGTTTCCTGGGATAGGGTTACAGAGTTTGAGGATATTTAGGGCTTTAGTCATGCAAGTGGGAATAGACTAGGGGATTTCAAACTGAAAGCCAAACTAGCCCTGCTGGAAAAAGACATCTATTCTATCTTTCCCAAATTAGCACATAGTTCCAGAAATTAGATTTTCTGTGCCAGTATACATGTAACACTTCTATTTTTTATTTTGTAACAGGTAAAATCCAGTGTTCTTTATCTGCCAAACAACTAACCCGACGAGTAACAGAGTAAGAAAACCATTGATTACAGAACATGATAAGTATAGGACACAAGTAGTGTTTCTTTTCAGCATTTCTATAATATATAATACATTGTTCTTCATTTTTTTTTTTAGAGTTATATGCCCAGCAAGGTGCCAAATACAACCATGGAATGTGTGGGGTACTGACATCTACGCAATTGTGAGTTAAGATTTGTAATATAGAACTTTAGTAACTGAAAATTGTAGACAGTTTATAGATATTTCTTTAAACACAAATATATTTATGTATAAGTATAAATAATATATACATATAATCCATTTCCTCTATCAGAATTCCTCTATATGCCAAGCTGGCATTCATGCTGGAACAGTGGGTAAAGATGGAGGACGGTTCATTGTTGAAATCATGCAGGGACAAACCAATTACAGACCATCCATCAGAAATGGAATCAAAACAGAACCTCTTGGTGCTTCTCCTGGCTCATTTAGAGTAAGACCATCATCTGAAGAACAAATTTCTTCATCACCAGAACCAGGCAAAGGTCTACCTGGAGGTAAAATGTTTAATATATCAACTGTATCACTAAATACTTTTACATAAGCCCTAAAGACCATCATAACTCCTTACTTAAACTCTTGCCTTACCATAATATTTCCTCCCTTTACCCTACATGTCTAATAATGCTCATAGATTTTCAGGGATTGTTTCTGAGTTGAATTTGGCATTGCTATGTCAGTATACAGAAGGTTGTTGAATACATCATCTATTAGGCTTGATCATGTCAAACAAAACACTTGGGGTGAAAAGTGACACATAAATCAAAGTGAACAGGTCCAAGTATGAATGTTTGATTAACACTTTTTTCTATAGATAGAACAAACTTTTTTCTTGTCGTTGAGGTTTTTCTCGACTAGGCTGACTAGTATCACATGATAAAGTTAACATTATGATCATTTACATTACATTCCTCAATAGCTCCCACTACAAAGCCAGATTCACCTTCTCAGTTGCCTGAATCATCTAAGCAACCTGGATGGTCAAAGGAACGTGAAGCAGAGATTAAAGAGCCTGGGAAGTATAAGGAACCTGAACAGGAGGAAAAAGAAGGAAAGTCTAAAGAGCCTGGGAAATCTAAAGAACCTGGAAAGTCAAAGGAGCCCATTCGCACCCTACCAGCAGGTCAGTTATATTGCAATATTATGAGATACATATTATTGCAGAGATAGGTGTGGCTTTTTTTCTAATTTATGGATCACTCTTCTGTCTTCTATCCCTCCCTAGTTTTTTCTATTCATTCTATAACTTGTTTTTTTCTATGTATTCTAGATCAGCTTCAATAATGAAGTGCTCTCAGTTATATTAATGCATTGAAATTGTACTGCTAACACAGAGAGAGACACTTGTTTATGCCTGGGATCAACAGAGGGGACGTTAACTATGTACCCTCTCCTTTTCCCATGCAATCGAAAAGGCTCTCTCTTTGTGCACTAGCAGTGCGAGACCCACACAGACTACAGATCCCAATCAGATGGGTTTTGTCTCATCTATGAGACATAACTGATAGTAAACCTGCATGTGTCTAAGAGATTCACAATTGGTTTGCATGGGAGACTCAAGACATTGTGTAACCTTTGCTTCCACACTGAACAAAGAGTTAAAAATGTTTAAATGTCCTTTAAATATTTTATGTATAAATATAAATGCTTGCTGGTATACTGTATCATATAGGTTATATGTATTGGTTTGATATCTTGCAGTATCCGCTCCATGTTCTATGGCTGCAAACCAGTTAAAAGAACAGACGACAGAGTAAGTTTTAAGTAAAAGTTACTTTAATATTTCATTTATTGGGGGAGAAATTACAGAATAAAACTGATTTTCTTCAATCTGACAAAACCTCTTAAAGAACCAAAAATGATTCTTTGTATTTTTATTTTCTTTACCCTTAGTGTTAAATGCTTGCCTGGATGTATGACTGCAAAAGACAGTGTTTGGGGAACAGATGTCTACACAGATGTAAGAAATCTCATCAAATCCATCACAAGTGGTTTGTGCTTATTAAAAAGTTCTTTAAATATCAATATGTATCTCACTCATTTGCATTCACATTCTATAGGATTCTTCCATTTGCCGAGCTGCTATACACGCAGGCGTTATGAAGGAAAACGAACCAGGAAAAGTGAGAGTGGAAAAGATCCCAGGTCAGGAGAGTTACGCAGGATCTACAAGGAATGGTGTGACATCCAATAAATATGGACGCTGGAGTCAATCATTTAAAGTCAGTGTGTCACCATCTCTCTCTACAAAGCCTGAGTCTCCTTCCAAATCATCAGATCAGGACCCTGAAAAGTCCACAGAGCCTACAAAAACATCTCCTAGACTTCCATCAGGTGAGTTCTGTAGAAATTGTATTACCAGTTTATCAATGAAAAAGACTTTGAGGAAAAGGCAGATGTGCAAGCTGTTTGATAAGGTTTCTATATACTTTTACACTATCACTATTTCTATTTTAAAATAATCATTTGTGAAAATGACATGCTGAAGAACTGTGTTATAAAAATGCAGTTTCTCTGATTCATACACTGTATGTGACAATTTTACCAGATGCATTTAGAGTTTCTGATAATCTTACTCTTACAATTTCTTGATTGATTTTGCTGAACATCAAATAGATTTGATTAGAACTTAAACACCGGTATGTGTTGTATGTTAAATAGATTATTTTACTATTACAGGGTTTGCATTGTGAACTTAGAACATAATATATCAATACTATAGGAACGATATATAAAAAAGGAATATTCGAAAAGAGCCCCATATATTGGCTGTATCACAGCTTGTGCCATTACATAAACTCCCAACAGCTGTTTGGCACCAGCTCAGCACATGTATAAAGATCAGAGATACAATGGGAATGCAGGCATTCATTGACTGATTTCAACTCTTTTGATTTCCAAAAGATCCTAGTTGACCAAGTGTATCAGTTATCATTTCTCATGAGGCCTACTTAAGTGGACAGTGTTTTAGACCAAATGGCAAACTAACGTCTGACAATTCATGAAATAATAGAAATGATTAATTTTTTTTAAGATTTATTGATCACAGTATCCAGAATCAAATTTATGAAGAGACGCACTACAATGTAATCCAGTACAATGTAATCCCAGTACAATTTAATCCCAGTACATTTTAAACCGAGTACTTTCTTAGAAGTTGCAAATCTTCTTCTGAAAATAGTTATATAATATAATGGAGTTACCATAGAATTTATTTATTTAGTTTGTGGAAGAGTTTTAGGATATTTAGATTAAATTAGATTTTTGGTGCCAGTATAAATAATACATATTTATTTTATATTTTGTTACAGTTCCATCGCGGTGTTCTTCTTCCGCCAAACAGTTATCCCAACGAGTAACAGAGTAAGCATGCCCTCCCTTATAGAATGGGACAAGTATAAGATTAAATATGGTGTTTCGTGTGAGTATTGTTTTGTATGCCCCAAATAATACATTTGTCATCATTTTGTAGAGTTATATGCCCAGCAGGATGTCAAATACAGCCATGGAGTGTATGGGGCACTGACATCTACGCAATTGTAAGTTAAGATACCTAATATGGAACTTAATTAAACATTTTATACAGTTTACAGATATTTCATTAAACACAAATATTTGTAAGTATACATGTAATTAATATATACAAATAATTTATTTCCTCTATCAGGATTCTTCTATATGCCAAGCTGGCATTCATGCTGGAACAGTGGGTAAAGATGGAGGACGGTTCATTGTTGAAATCATGCAGGGACAAACCAATTACAGACAATCCATCAGAAATGGAATCAAAACAGAACCTCTTGGTGCTTCTCCTGGCTCATTTAGAGTAAGACCATCATCTAAAGAACAAATCTCTTCATCACCAGAACCAGGGAAAGGTCTACCTGGAGGTAAAATGTTTAATATATCAACTATAACACTAAATACTTTTACATAAGCCCTAAAGACCAGCATAACTCCTTACTTAAACTCTTGCCTTACCATAATATTTCCTCCCTTTACCCTACATGTCTAATTATACTCATAGATTTTCAGGGATTGTTTCTGAGTTGAATTTGGCATTGCTATGTCAGTATACAGAAGGTTGTTGAATACATCAACTATTAGACTTGATCATGTCAAACAAAACACTTGGGGTGAAAATTTAAGCGAACAGGTCCAAGTATGAATGTTTGATTAACACATTTTTCTCTAGATAGAACAAACTTTTTTCTTGTGTTTGAGGTTTTTCTTGACCAGGCTGACTAGTTTCACATGATAAAGTTAACATTATGATCATTTACATCACATTCCTCAATAGCTCCCACTACAAAGCCAGATTCACCTTCTCAGTTACCTGAATCATCTAAGCAACCTGGATGGTCAAAGGAACGTGAAGCAGAGATTAAAGAGCCTGGGAAGTATAAGGAACCTGAGAAGTCCTCAGAGCCTGGAAAGTTTACAAGGCCTGAAAAGTTGACAGAACTTGAAAAGTCCAAGACACCTGGAATCATTAAAGAACCTGCGAAGTCCAAAGAATCTGAACAGGAGGAAAAAGAAGGAAAGTCTAAAGAGCCTGGCAAATCTAAAGAACCTGAAAAGTCAAAGGAGTCGATTCGCACCCTACCAGCAGGTCAGTTATATTGCAAAATTACGAGATACATATCATTGCAGAGATAGGTGTGGATTTTTTTCCAATTTATCGATCACTCTTCTGTCTTCTATCCTTCCCTAATTTTTTCTATTCATTCTATCACTTGTTTTTTCTATTTATTCTAGATCAGCTTCTATAATGAAGTGCTCTCAGCTATATTAATGCATTATAATTGTACTGCTAACACAGAGAGAGACACTTGTTTATGCCTGGAAACAACAGAAGGGACGTTAACTATGTACCCTCTCCTTTTCCCATGCAATCGAAAAGGGTCTCTCATTGTGCACTAGCAGTGCGAGACCCACACACACTACAGATCCCAATCGGGTGGGTTTTTTCTCATCTGTGAGACACAAATTATAATAAACCTTCATGTCTCTAAAAGATTCACATTGGGTTTACTTGGGAGGCTCAAGACATTGTGTAATCCTCGCTTCGGTCACTGAACAAAGAGTTAAAAAAGCTTAATTGTCCTTTAAATATTTTATGTATAAATATAAATGCTCGCTGGTATACTGTATCATATAGGTTATATGTATTGGTTTGATATCTTGCAGTATCCGCTCCATGTTCTATGGCTGCAAACCAGTTAAAAGAACAGACGACAGAGTAAGTTTTAAGTAAAAGTTACTTTAATATTTCATTTATTGGGGGAGAAATTACAGAATAAAACTGATTTTCTTTAATCTGAAAAAACCTCTTAAAGAACCAAAAATGATTCTTTGTATTTTTATTTTCTTTACCCTTAGTGTTAAATGCTTGCCTGGATGTATGACTGCAAAAGACAGTGTTTGGGGAACAGATGTCTACACAGATGTAAGAAATCTCATCAAATCCATCACAAGTGGTGTGTGCTTATTAAAAAGTTCTTGAAATATCAATATTTATCTCACTTATTTGCATTCGCTTGATAAAGGATTCTTCCATTTGCCGAGCTGCCATACACGCAGGCGTTATGAAGGAAAATGAACCGGGAAATGTGAGAGTGGAAAAGATCCCAGGTCAGGAGAGTTACGCAGGATCTACAAGGAATGGTGTGACATCCAATAAATATGGACGCTGGAATCAATCATTTAAAGTCAGCGTGTCACCATCTCTCTCTACAAAGCCTGAGTCTCCTTCCAAACCATCAGATCAGGACCCTGAAAAGTCTACAGAGCCTACAAAAACATCGCCTAGACTTCCATCAGGTGAGTTCTGTAGAAATAGTATTACCAGTGTATCACTGAAAAACACTTTGAGGAAAAGGCAGATATGCAAGTTCTTTTTATTAATTTTGTTATATATTTTTACACTTTTCTGAACGTAGAACATAATATATCAATACTATGGGAAAGATATATAAAATAGGAACATGCGAAAAGAGCACCATATAGTGGCGCCAGCTCAGCACATGTATAACATCAGGGTATAACAATATCCATAGACGTGGAGGAGAATCTACGTCAGTACCAATTTGGCAGAGATGCTAACATCTATATACAAAAGTTTCTAGAATTTGTTTCATTCAGTTTATGGAAGAGTTTAAGGATATTTAGATTAAATAAAATTGTTGGTGCCAGTATAAATATCACACATTTATTTTATATTTTGTTACAGTTCCATCGCGGTGTTCTTCTTCCGCCAAACAGCTAAGCCAACGAGTAACAGAGTAAGCATGCCCTCCCTTATAGAATGTGACAAATATATGATAAATATGGTGTTTCATGTGAATATTGTTATGTATGCCCCAAATAATACATTTGTAATCCTTTTGTAGAGTTATATGCCCTGCAGGATGTCAAATACAGCCATGGAGTGTATGGGGCACTGACATCTACGCAATTGTAAGTTAAGATACATAATATGGAACTTAATTAAACTTTTTGTACAGTTTATAGATATTTCATTAAACACAAATATATGTAAGTATACGTGTAATTAATACATACATATAATTCATTTCCTCTATCAGGATTCTTCTATATGCCAAGCTGGCATTCATGCTGGAACAGTGGGTAAAGATGGAGGACGGTTCATTGTTGAAATCATGCAGGGACAAACCAATTACAGACCATCCATCAGAAATGGAATCAAAACAGAACCTCTTGGTGCTTCTCCTGGCTCATTTAGAGTAAGACCATCATCTGAAGAACAAATTTCTTCATCACCAGAACCAGGGAAAGGTCTACCTGGAGGTAAAATGTTTAATATATCAACTGTATCACTAAATACTTTTACATAAGCCCTAAAGACCAGCATAACTCCTTACTTAAACTCTTGCCTTACCATAATATTTCCTCCCTTTACCCTACATGTCTAATTATGCTCATAGATTTTCAGGGATTGTTTCTGAGTTGAATTTGGCATTGCTATGTCAGTATACAGAAGGTTGTTGAATACATCATCTATTAGACTTGATCATGTCAAACAAAACACTTGGGGTGAAAAGAGACACAAATTTAAGCGAACAGGTCAAAATATGAATGTTTGATTAACACATTTTTCTCTAGATAGAACAAACTTTTTTTCTTGTCGTTGAGGTTTTCTCGACTAGGCTGACTAGTATGACATGATAAAGTTAACATTATGATCATTTACATCACATTCCTCAATAGCTCCCACTACAAAGCCAGATTCACCTTCTAAGTTGCCTGAATCATCTAAGCAACCTGGATGGTCAAAGGAACGTGAAGCAGAGATTAAAGAGCCTGGGAAGTATAAGGAACCTGAGAAGTCCTCAGTGCCTGGAAAGTTGACAGAACTTGAAAAGTCCAAGCAACCTGGAATCATTAAAGAACCTGCGAAGTCCAAAGAATCTGAACAGGAGGAAAAAGAAGGAAAGTCTAAAGAGCCTGGGAAATCTAAAGAACCTGAAAAGTCAAAGGAGCCCACTCGCACCCTACCCGCAGGTCAGTTATATTGCAATATTACGAGATACATATCATTGCAGAGATAGGTGTGGCTTTTTTTCCAATTTATGGATCACTCTTCTGTCTTCTATCCCTCAGTAGTTTTTTCTATTCATTCTATCACTTGTTTTTTCTATGTATTCTAGATCAGCTTCTATAATGAAGTTCTCTCAGTTATATTAATGCATTATAATTGTACTGCTAACACAGAGAGAGACACTTGTTTATGCCTGGAAACAACAGAAGGGACGTTAACTATGTACCCTCTCCTTTTCCCATGCAATCGAAAAGGGTCTCTCATTGTGCACTAGCAGTGCGAGACCCACACACACTACAGATCCCAATCGGGTGGGTTTTTTCTCATCTGTGAGACACAAATTATAATAAACCTTCATGTCTCTAAAAGATTTACATTGGGTTTACTTGGGAGGCTCAAGACATTGTGTAATCCTCGCTTCGGTCACTGAACAAAGAGTTAAAAAAGCTTAATTGTCCTTTAAACATTTTATGTATAAATATATATGCTTGCTGGTATACTGTATCATATAGGTTATATGTATTGGTTTGATATCTTGCAGTATCCGCTCCATGTTCTATGGCTGCAAACCAGTTAAAAGAACAGACGACAGAGTAAGTTTTAAGTAAAAGTTACTTTAATATTTCATTTATTTGGGGAGAAATTACAGAATAAAACTGATTTTCTTTAATCTGACAAAACCTCTTAAAGAACCAAAAATGATCCTTTGTATTTTTATTTTCTTTACCCTTAGTGTTAAATGCTTGCCTGGATGTATGACTGCAAAAGACAGTGTTTGGGGAACAGATGTCTACACAGATGTAAGAAATCTCATCAAATCCATCACAAGTGGTGTGTGCTTATTAAAAAGTTCTTGAAATATCAATATTTATCTCACTTATTTGCATTCACTTGATAAAGGATTCTTCCATTTGCCGAGCTGCTATACACGCAGGCGTTATGAAGGAAAATGAACCAGGAAATGTGAGAGTGGAAAAGATCCCAGGTCAGGAGAGTTATGCAGGATCTACAAGGAATGGTGTGACATCCAATAAATATGGACGCTGGAGTCAATCATTTAAAGTCAGTGTGTCACCATCTCTCTCTACAAAGCCTGAGTCTCCTTCCAAACCATCAGATCAGGACCCTGAAAAGTCTACAGAGCCTACAAAATCATCTCCTAGACTTCCATCAGGTGAGTTCTGTAGAAAAAGACATGCTGAAGATCTGTGTTATAACAAGTGCAGTTTCTCTGAATCAATCACTGTATGTGACAATTTTACCAGATTCATTTACAGTTTCTGATAATCTTACTCTTACAATTTCTTGATTGTTTTTGCTGATCATCAAATAGGTTTGATTAGAACTTAAACACCTGTATGTGTTGCATGTTAAATAGATTCTCTTACTATAACAGGGTTTGCATTGTGAATGTAGAACATAAACTATCAATACTATAGGGAAGATATATAAAATAGGCACATGCGAAAAGAGCACCAAATTGTGGCTGTATCACAGCTTGCGCCATTGTATAAACTCCCGACAGATGTTTGGCACCAGCTCAGCACATGTATAAAGATCATTGTCTAACAATATCCATAGAAGTGGAGAACAATCTAAACCAGTACCAATTTGGCAGAGAAGCTAATATCTATATTCAAAAGTGTCTAGAAATGTTAAAAATCAATAGTCGCTGTTATTGATATAAAACGCTAATTAGTTATTTTTTAACCTCTCCGACAATCTTGTGCAGGTCTTTCAATGCATCCTAATATTGTGATATTAGAATGTTAATCAATGTGTAGATTAAATAAAATATGTAGCCTTTATTCAAATGGGTGATTTCAGTAGAAAATAATTTGTTTGCAAGAAGTGAAGCCATAGTTAGACTAAACCAATGTGTGAAGAATGATCATGATCTATTTTCACACTTTAGATGCCATGAGGAGACAATATGCTTTAAGAAATGTTGACATATACAAAACGAATGAAGGCTCTCATTGATTGATTTTTACTCTTTTGATTTCCAAAAGATCCTAGTTGAACAAGTGTATCAGTTATCATTTCTCATTAGGCTTACTGAAGTGGACAGTGTTTTAGACCAAATGGAAAAATAAGTCTGATAATTCATGAAAATAATAGAAATGATTACATTTTTTGGTGATTTATTGATCATAGTAATGCAGAATCAAATTTATAAAGATATGCACTACAATGTAATCCCAGTACAATGTAATCCCAGTACAATGTAATCCCAGTATAATTTAATCCCAGTACATTTTAACCCCAGTACTTTCTTAGAAGTTGCAAATCTTCTTCTGGAAAGAGTCATATAATATAATGGCGTTACCATAGAATTTGTTTCCTTCAGATAATGGAAGAGTTTATGGATATTTAGATTAAATTCGATTTTTGGTGCCAATATAAATATTACACATTTATTTTATATTTTGTTACAGTTCCATCACGGTGTTCTTCTTCCGCCAAACAGCTAACTCAACGAGTAACAGAGTAAGCATGGCCTCCCTTATAGAATGTGACAAGTATATGATAAATATGGTGCTTCGTGTGAGTATTGTTATGTATGCCCAAAAAAATACATTTGTCATCATTTTGTAGCGTTATATGCCCAGCAGGATGTCAAATACAGCCATGGAGTGTATGGGGCACTGACATCTACGCAATTGTAAGTTAAGATACCTAATATGGAACTTAATTCAACATTTTGTACAGTTTATAGATATTTCAGTAAACACAAATATATGTGTGTATACGTGTAATTAATATAAACCCATCATTCATTTCCTCTATAAGGATTCTTCTATATGCCAAGCTGGCATTCATGCTGGAACAGTGGGTAAAGATGGAGGACGGTTCATTGTTGAAATCATGCAGGGACAAACCTATTACAGACCATCAATCAGAAATGGAATCAAAACAGAACCTCTTGGTGCTTCTCCTGGCTCATTTAGAGTAAGACCATCAACTGAAGAACAAGTTTCTTCATCACCAGAACCAGGGAAAGGTCTACATGGAGGTAAAATGTTTAATATATCAACTGTATCACTAAATACTTTTACATAAGCCCTAAAGACCAGCATACCTCCTTACTTAAACTCTTGCCTTACCATAATATTTCCTCCTTTTACCCTACATGTCTAATTATGCTCATAGATTTTCAGGGATTGTTTATGAGTTGAATTTGGCATCGTTATGTCAGTATACAGAAGGTAGTTGAATACGTCATCTATTAGGCTTGATCATGTCAAAGAAAACACTTGGGGTGAAAAGTGACACATAAATCAAAGTGACACAGGTCCAACTTTGAATGTTTGATTAACACATTTTTCTATAGATAGAACAAACTTTTTTCTTGTCGTTGAGGTTTTTCTCGACTAGGCTGACTAGTTTCACATGATAAAGTTAACATTATGATCATTTACATTGCATTCCTCAATAGCTCCCACTACAAAGCCAGATTCACCTTCTCAGTTGCCTGAATCATCTAAGCAACCTGGATGGTCAAAGGAACGTGAAGCAGAGATTAAAGAGCCTGGGAAGTATAAGGAACCTGAACTGGAGGAAAAAGAAGGAAAGTCTAAAGAGCCTGGGAAATCTAAAGAACCTGGAAAGTCAAAGGAGCCCATTCGCACCCTACCAGCAGGTCAGTTATATTGCAATATTATGACATACATATTATTGCAGAGATAGGTGTGGCTTTTTTTCTAATTTATGGATCACTCTTCTGTCTTCTATCCCTCCCTAGTTTTTTCTATTCATTCTATCACTTGTTTTTTCTATGTATTCTAGATCAGCTTCTATAATAAAGTGCTCTCAGTTATATTAATGCATTGAAATTGTACTGCTAACACAGAGAAAGACACTTGTTTATGCCTGGGATCAACAGAGGGGACGTTAACTATGTACCCTCTCCTTTTCCCATGCAATCGAAAAGGGTCTCTCTTTGTGCACTAGCAGTGCGAGACCCACGCACACTACAGATCCCAATCAGATGGGTTTTGTCTCATCTATGAGACATAACTGATAGTAAACCTGCATGTGTCTAAGAGATTCACAATGAGTTTGCATTGGAGACTCAAGACATTGTGTAACCTTTGCTTCCACACTGAACAAAGAGTTAAAAATGTTTAAATGTCCTTTAAACATTTTATGTATAAATATAAATGCTTGCTGGTATACTGTATCATATAGGTTATATGTATTGGTTTGATATCTTGCAGTATCCGCTCCATGTTCTATGGCTGCAAACCAGTTAAAAGAACAGACGACAGAGTAAGTTTAAAATAAAAGTTACTTTAATATTTCATTTATTGGGGGAGAAATTACAGAATAAAACTGATTTTCTTTAATCTGACAAAACCTCTTAAAGAACAAAAAATGATTCTTTGTATTTTTGTTTTCTTTACCCTTAGTGTTAAATGCTTGCCTGGATGTATGACTGCAAAAGACAGTGTTTGGGGAACAGATGTCTACACAGATGTAAGAAATCTCATCAAATCCTTCACAAGTGGTGTGTGCTTATTAAAAAGTTCTTGAAATATCAATATTTATCTCACTTATTTGCATTCGCTTGATAAAGGATTCTTCCATTTGCCGAGCTGCTATACACGCAGGCGTGATGAAGGAAAATGAACCGGGAAATGTGAGAGTGGAAAAGATCCCAGGTCAGGAGAGTTATGCAGGATCTACAAGGAATGGTGTGACATCCAATAAATATGGACGCTGGAATCAATCATTTAAAGTCAGCATGTCACCATCTCTCTCTACAAAGCCTGAGTCTCCATCCAAACCATCAGATCAGGACCCTGAAAAGTCCACAGAGCCTACAAAATCATCTCCTAGACTTCCATCAGGTGAGTTCTGTAGAAAAAGACATGCTGAAGATCTGTGTTATAACAAGTGCAGTTTCTCTGAATCAATCACTGTATGTGACAATTTTACCAGATTCATTTACAGTTTCTGATAATCTTACTCTTACAATTTCTTGATTGTTTTTGCTGATCATCAAATAGGTTTGATTAGAACTTAAACACCTGTATGTGTTGTATGTTAAATAGATTCTCTTACTATAACAGGGTTTGCATTGTGAATGTAGAACATAAACTATCAATACTATAGGGAAGATATATAAAATAGGCACATGCGAAAAGAGCACCAAATAGTGGCTGTATCACAGCTTGCGCCATTGTATAAACTCCCGACAGATGTTTGGCACCAGCTCAGCACATGTATAAAGATCATTGTCTAACAATATCCATAAAAGTGGAGGACAATCTAAACCAGTACCAATTTGGCAGAGAAGCTAATATCTATATTCAAAAGTGTCTAGAAATGTTAAAAATCAATAGTCGCTGTTATTGATATAAAACGCTAATTAGTTGTTTTTTAACCTCTCCGACAATCTTGTGCAGGTCTTTCAATGCATCCTAATATTGTGATATTAGAATGTTAATCAATGTGTAGATTAAATAAAATATGTAGCCTTTATTCAAATGGGTGATTTCAGTAGAAAATAATTTGTTTGCAAGAAGTGAAGCCATAGTTAGACTAAACCAATGTGTGAAGAATGATCATGATCTATTTTCACACTTTAGATGCCATGAGGAGACAATATGCTTTAAGAAATGTTGGCATATACAAAACGAATGAAGGCTCTCATTGATTGATTTTTACTCTTTTGATTTCCAAAAGATCCTAGTTGAACAAGTGTATCAGTTATCATTTCTCATTAGGCTTACTGAAGTGGACAGTGTTTTAGACCAAATGGAAAAATAAGTCTGATAATTCATGAAAATAATAGAAATGATTACATTTTTTGGTGATTTATTGATCATAGTAATGCAGAATCAAATTTATGAAGATATGCACTACAATGCAATCCCAGTACAATGTAATTCCAGTACAATGTAATCACAGTACAATGCAATTCCAGTACAATGTAATCCCAGTACAATGTAATCCCAGTACAATGTAATCCCAGTACAATGTAATCCCAGTACAATTTAATCACAGTACAATGTAATCCCAGTACAATCTAATTCCAGTACAATGTAATCTCAGTACAATGTAATCCCAGTACAATTTAATCCCAGTACAATTAAACCCCAGTCCTTTCTTAGAAGTTGCAAATCTTCTTCTGGAAAGAGTCATATAATATAATGGCGTTACCATAGAATTTGTTTCCTTCAGATAATGGAAGAGTTTATGGATATTTAGATTAAATTCGATTTTTGGTGCCAATATAAATATTACACATTTATTTTATATTTTGTTACAGTTCCATCGCGGTGTTCTTCTTCCGCCAAACAGCTAACCCAACGAGTAACAGAGTAAGCATGCCCTCCCTTATAGAATGTGACAAGTATATGATAAATATGGTGCTTCGTGTGAGTATTGTTATGTATGCCCAAAAAAATACATTTGTTATCATTTTGTAGAGTTATATGCCCAGCAGGATGTCAAATACAGCCATGGAGTGTATGGGGCACTGACATCTACGCAATTGTAAGTTAAGATACCTAATATGGAACTTAATTCAACATTTTGTACAGTTTATAGATATTTCAGTAAACACAAATATATGTGTGTATACGTGTAATTAATACAAACCTATCATTCATTTCCTCTATAAGGATTCTTCTATATGCCAAGCTGGCATTCATGCTGGAACAGTGGGTAAAGATGGAGGACGGTTCATTGTTGAAATCATGCAGGGACAAACCAATTACAGACCATCAATCAAAAATGGAATCAAAACAGAACCTCTTGGTGCTTCTCCTGGCTCATTTAGAGTAAGACCATCAACTGAAGAACAAGTTTCTTCATCACCAGAACCAGGGAAAGGTCTACCTGGAGGTAAAATGTTTAATATATCAACTGTATCACTAAATACTTTTACATAAGCCCTAAAGACCAGCATAACTCCTTACTTAAACTCTTGCCTTACCATAATATTTCCTCCCTTTACCCTACATGTCTAATTATGCTCATAGATTTTCAGGGATTGTTTATGAGTTGAATTTGGCATCGTTATGTCAGTATACAGAAGGTAGTTGAATACGTCATCTATTAGACTTGATCATGTCAAAGAAAACACTTGGGGTGAAAATAGACACAAATTTAAGCGAACAGGTCCAAGTATGAATGTTTGATTAACACATTTTTCTCTAGATAGAACAAACTTTTTTCTTGTGTTTGAGGTTTTTCTTGACCAGGCTGACTAGTTTCACATGATAAAGTTAACATTATGATCATTTACATCACATTCCTCAATAGCTCCCACTACAAAGCCAGATTCACCTTCTAAGTTGCCTGAATCATCTAAGCAACCTGGATGGTCAAAGGAACGTGAAGCAGAGATTAAAGAACCTGGGAAGTATAAGGAACCTGAGAAGTCCTCAGAGCCTGGAAAGTTTACAAGGCCTGAAAAGTTGACAGAACTTGAAAAGTCCAAGACACCTGGAATCATTAAAGAACCTGCGAAGTCCAAAGAATCTGAACAGGAGGAAAAAGAAGGAAAGTCTAAAGAGCCTGGCAAATCTAAAGAACCTGAAAAGTCAAAGGAGTCGATTCGCACCCTACCAGCAGGTCAGTTATATTGCAAAATTACGAGATACATATCATTGCAGAGATAGGTGTGGATTTTTTTCCAATTTATCGATCACTCTTCTGTCTTCTATCCTTCCCTAATTTTTTCTATTCATTCTATCACTTGTTTTTTCTATTTATTCTAGATCAGCTTCTACAATGAAGTGCTCTCAGCTATATTAATGCATTATAATTGTACTGCTAACACAGAGAGAGACACTTGTTTATGCCTGGAAACAACAGAAGGGACGTTAACTATGTACCCTCTCCTTTTCCCATGCAATCGAAAAGGGTCTCTCATTGTGCACTAGCAGTGCGAGACCCACACACACTACAGATCCCAATCGGGTGGGTTTTTTCTCATCTGTGAGACACAAATTATAATAAACCTTCATGTCTCTAAAAGATTCACATTGGGTTTACTTGGGAGGCTCAAGACATTGTGTAATCCTCGCTTCGGTCACTGAACAAAGAGTTAAAAAAGCTTAATTGTCCTTTAAACATTTTACGATAAATATATATGCTCGCTGGTATACTGTATCATATAGGTTATATGTATTGGTTTGATATCTTGCAGTATCCGCTCCATGTTCTATGGCTGCAAACCAGTTAAAAGAACAGACGACAGAGTAAGTTTTAAGTAAAAGTTACTTTAATATTTCATTTATTGGGGGAGAAATTACAGAATAAAACTGATTTTCTTTAATCTGAAAAAACCTCTTAAAGAACCAAAAATGATCCTTTGTATTTTTATTTTCTTTACCCTTAGTGTTAAATGCTTGCCTGGATGTATGACTGCAAAAGACAGTGTTTGGGGAACAGATGTCTACACAGATGTAAGAAATCTCATCAAATCCATCACAAGTGGTGTGTGCTTATTAAAAAGTTCTTGAAATATCAATATTTATCTCACTTATTTGCATTTACTTGATAAAGGATTCTTCCATTTGCCGAGCTGCCATCCACGCAGGCGTTATGAAGGAAAATTACCCAGGAAATGTGAGAGTGGAAAAGATCCCAGGTCAGGAGAGTTATGCAGGATCTACAAGGAATGGTGTGACATCCAATAAATATGGACGCTGGAGTCAATCATTTAAAGTCAGTGTGTCACCATCTCTCTCTACAAAGCCTGAGTCTCCTTCCAAACCATCAGATCAGGACCCTGAAAAGTCTACAGAGCCTACAAAATCATCTCCTAGACTTCCATCAGGTGAGTTCTGTAGAAAAAGACATGCTGAAGATCTGTGTTATAACAAGTGCAGTTTCTCTGAATCAATCACTGTATGTGACAATTTTACCAGATTCATTTACAGTTTCTGATAATCTTACTCTTACAATTTCTTGATTGTTTTTGCTGATCATCAAATAGGTTTGATTAGAACTTAAACACCTGTATGTGTTGCATGTTAAATAGATTCTCTTACTATAACAGGGTTTGCATTGTGAATGTAGAACATAAACTATCAATACTATAGGGAAGATATATAAAATAGGCACATGCGAAAAGAGCACCAAATTGTGGCTGTATCACAGCTTGCGCCATTGTATAAACTCCCGACAGATGTTTGGCACCAGCTCAGCACATGTATAAAGATCATTGTCTAACAATATCCATAGAAGTGGAGAACAATCTAAACCAGTACCAATTTGGCAGAGAAGCTAATATCTATATTCAAAAGTGTCTAGAAATGTTAAAAATCAATAGTCGCTGTTATTGATATAAAACGCTAATTAGTTATTTTTTAACCTCTCCGACAATCTTGTGCAGGTCTTTCAATGCATCCTAATATTGTGATATTAGAATGTTAATCAATGTGTAGATTAAATAAAATATGTAGCCTTTATTCAAATGGGTGATTTCAGTAGAAAATAATTTGTTTGCAAGAAGTGAAGCCATAGTTAGACTAAACCAATGTGTGAAGAATGATCATGATCTATTTTCACACTTTAGATGCCATGAGGAGACAATATGCTTTAAGAAATGTTGACATATACAAAACGAATGAAGGCTCTCATTGATTGATTTTTACTCTTTTGATTTCCAAAAGATCCTAGTTGAACAAGTGTATCAGTTATCATTTCTCATTAGGCTTACTGAAGTGGACAGTGTTTTAGACCAAATGGAAAAATAAGTCTGATAATTCATGAAAATAATAGAAATGATTACATTTTTTGGTGATTTATTGATCATAGTAATGCAGAATCAAATTTATAAAGATATGCACTACAATGTAATCCCAGTACAATGTAATCCCAGTACAATGTAATCCCAGTATAATTTAATCCCAGTACATTTTAACCCCAGTACTTTCTTAGAAGTTGCAAATCTTCTTCTGGAAAGAGTCATATAATATAATGGCGTTACCATAGAATTTGTTTCCTTCAGATAATGGAAGAGTTTATGGATATTTAGATTAAATTCGATTTTTGGTGCCAATATAAATATTACACATTTATTTTATATTTTGTTACAGTTCCATCACGGTGTTCTTCTTCCGCCAAACAGCTAACTCAACGAGTAACAGAGTAAGCATGGCCTCCCTTATAGAATGTGACAAGTATATGATAAATATGGTGCTTCGTGTGAGTATTGTTATGTATGCCCAAAAAAATACATTTGTCATCATTTTGTAGCGTTATATGCCCAGCAGGATGTCAAATACAGCCATGGAGTGTATGGGGCACTGACATCTACGCAATTGTAAGTTAAGATACCTAATATGGAACTTAATTCAACATTTTGTACAGTTTATAGATATTTCAGTAAACACAAATATATGTGTGTATACGTGTAATTAATATAAACCCATCATTCATTTCCTCTATAAGGATTCTTCTATATGCCAAGCTGGCATTCATGCTGGAACAGTGGGTAAAGATGGAGGACGGTTCATTGTTGAAATCATGCAGGGACAAACCTATTACAGACCATCAATCAGAAATGGAATCAAAACAGAACCTCTTGGTGCTTCTCCTGGCTCATTTAGAGTAAGACCATCAACTGAAGAACAAGTTTCTTCATCACCAGAACCAGGGAAAGGTCTACATGGAGGTAAAATGTTTAATATATCAACTGTATCACTAAATACTTTTACATAAGCCCTAAAGACCAGCATACCTCCTTACTTAAACTCTTGCCTTACCATAATATTTCCTCCCTTTACCCTACATGTCTAATTATGCTCATAGATTTTCAGGGATTGTTTATGAGTTGAATTTGGCATCGTTATGTCAGTATACAGAAGGTAGTTGAATACGTCATCTATTAGGCTTGATCATGTCAAAGAAAACACTTGGGGTGAAAAGTGACACATAAATCAAAGTGACACAGGTCCAACTTTGAATGTTTGATTAACACATTTTTCTATAGATAGAACAAACTTTTTTCTTGTCGTTGAGGTTTTTCTCGACTAGGCTGACTAGTTTCACATGATAAAGTTAACATTATGATCATTTACATTGCATTCCTCAATAGCTCCCACTACAAAGCCAGATTCACCTTCTCAGTTGCCTGAATCATCTAAGCAACCTGGATGGTCAAAGGAACGTGAAGCAGAGATTAAAGAGCCTGGGAAGTATAAGGAACCTGAACTGGAGGAAAAAGAAGGAAAGTCTAAAGAGCCTGGGAAATCTAAAGAACCTGGAAAGTCAAAGGAGCCCATTCGCACCCTACCAGCAGGTCAGTTATATTGCAATATTATGACATACATATTATTGCAGAGATAGGTGTGGCTTTTTTTCTAATTTATGGATCACTCTTCTGTCTTCTATCCCTCCCTAGTTTTTTCTATTCATTCTATCACTTGTTTTTTCTATGTATTCTAGATCAGCTTCTATAATAAAGTGCTCTCAGTTATATTAATGCATTGAAATTGTACTGCTAACACAGAGAAAGACACTTGTTTATGCCTGGGATCAACAGAGGGGACGTTAACTATGTACCCTCTCCTTTTCCCATGCAATCGAAAAGGGTCTCTCTTTGTGCACTAGCAGTGCGAGACCCACGCACACTACAGATCCCAATCAGATGGGTTTTGTCTCATCTATGAGACATAACTGATAGTAAACCTGCATGTGTCTAAGAGATTCACAATGAGTTTGCATTGGAGACTCAAGACATTGTGTAACCTTTGCTTCCACACTGAACAAAGAGTTAAAAATGTTTAAATGTCCTTTAAATATTTTATGTATAAATATAAATGCTCGCTGGTACACTGTATCATATAGGTAATATGTATTGGTTTGATATCTTGCAGTATCCGCTCCATGTTCTATGGCTGCAAACCAGTTAAAAGAACAGACGACAGAGTGAGTTTAAAATAAAAGTTACTTTAATATTTCATTTATTGGGGGAGAAATTACGGAACAAAACTGATTTTCTTTAATCCGACAAAACCTCTTAAAGAACAAAAAATGATTCTTTGTATTTTTATTTTCTTTACCCTTAGTGTTAAATGCTTGCCTGGATGTATGACTGCAAAAGACAGTGTTTGGGGAACAGATGTCTACACAGATGTAAGAAATCTCATCAAATCCTTCACAAGTGTTTTGTGCTTATTAAAAAGTTCTTGAAATATCAATATTTATCTCACTTATTTGCATTTACTTGATAAAGGATTCTTCCATTTGCCGAGCTGCTATACACGCAGGCGTGATGAAGGAAAATGAACCGGGAAATGTGAGAGTGGAAAAGATCCCAGGTCAGGAGAGTTATGCAGGATCTACAAGGAATGGTGTGACATCCAATAAATATGGACGCTGGAATCAATCATTTAAAGTCAGCATGTCACCATCTCTCTCTACAAAGCCTGAGTCTCCATCCAAACCATCAGATCAGGACCCTGAAAAGTCCACAGAGCCTACAAAATCATCTCCTAGACTTCCATCAGGTGAGTTCTGTAGAAAAAGACATGCTGAAGATCTGTGTTATAACAAGTGCAGTTTCTCTGAATCAATCACTGTATGTGACAATTTTACCAGATTCATTTACAGTTTCTGATAATCTTACTCTTACAATTTCTTGATTGTTTTTGCTGATCATCAAATAGGTTTGATTAGAACTTAAACACCTGTATGTGTTGTATGTTAAATAGATTCTCTTACTATAACAGGGTTTGCATTGTGAATGTAGAACATAAACTATCAATACTATAGGGAAGATATATAAAATAGGCACATGCGAAAAGAGCACCAAATAGTGGCTGTATCACAGCTTGCGCCATTGTATAAACTCCCGACAGATGTTTGGCACCAGCTCAGCACATGTATAAAGATCATTGTCTAACAATATCCATAAAAGTGGAGGACAATCTAAACCAGTACCAATTTGGCAGAGAAGCTAATATCTATATTCAAAAGTGTCTAGAAATGTTAAAAATCAATAGTCGCTGTTATTGATATAAAACGCTAATTAGTTGTTTTTTAACCTCTCCGACAATCTTGTGCAGGTCTTTCAATGCATCCTAATATTGTGATATTAGAATGTTAATCAATGTGTAGATTAAATAAAATATGTAGCCTTTATTCAAATGGGTGATTTCAGTAGAAAATAATTTGTTTGCAAGAAGTGAAGCCATAGTTAGACTAAACCAATGTGTGAAGAATGATCATGATCTATTTTCACACTTTAGATGCCATGAGGAGACAATATGCTTTAAGAAATGTTGGCATATACAAAACGAATGAAGGCTCTCATTGATTGATTTTTACTCTTTTGATTTCCAAAAGATCCTAGTTGAACAAGTGTATCAGTTATCATTTCTCATTAGGCTTACTGAAGTGGACAGTGTTTTAGACCAAATGGAAAAATAAGTCTGATAATTCATGAAAATAATAGAAATGATTACATTTTTTGGTGATTTATTGATCATAGTAATGCAGAATCAAATTTATGAAGATATGCACTACAATGCAATCCCAGTACAATGTAATTCCAGTACAATGTAATCACAGTACAATGCAATTCCAGTACAATGTAATCCCAGTACAATGTAATCCCAGTACAATGTAATCCCAGTACAATGTAATCCCAGTACAATTTAATCACAGTACAATGTAATCCCAGTACAATCTAATTCCAGTACAATGTAATCTCAGTACAATGTAATCCCAGTACAATTTAATCCCAGTACAATTAAACCCCAGTCCTTTCTTAGAAGTTGCAAATCTTCTTCTGGAAAGAGTCATATAATATAATGGCGTTACCATAGAATTTGTTTCCTTCAGATAATGGAAGAGTTTATGGATATTTAGATTAAATTCGATTTTTGGTGCCAATATAAATATTACACATTTATTTTATATTTTGTTACAGTTCCATCACGGTGTTCTTCTTCCGCCAAACAGCTAACCCAACGAGTAACAGAGTAAGCATGCCCTCCCTTATAGAATGTGACAAGTATATGATAAATATGGTGCTTCGTGTGAGTATTGTTATGTATGCCCAAAAAAATACATTTGTTATCATTTTGTAGAGTTATATGCCCAGCAGGATGTCAAATACAGCCATGGAGTGTATGGGGCACTGACATCTACGCAATTGTAAGTTAAGATACCTAATATGGAACTTAATTCAACATTTTGTACAGTTTATAGATATTTCAGTAAACACAAATATATGTGTGTATACGTGTAATTAATACAAACCTATCATTCATTTCCTCTATAAGGATTCTTCTATATGCCAAGCTGGCATTCATGCTGGAACAGTGGGTAAAGATGGAGGACGGTTCATTGTTGAAATCATGCAGGGACAAACCAATTACAGACCATCAATCAGAAATGGAATCAAAACAGAACCTCTTGGTGCTTCTCCTGGCTCATTTAGAGTAAGACCATCAACTGAAGAACAAGTTTCTTCATCACCAGAACCAGGGAAAGGTCTACCTGGAGGTAAAATGTTTAATATATCAACTGTATCACTAAATACTTTTACATAAGCCCTAAAGACCAGCATAACTCCTTACTTAAACTCTTGCCTTACCATAATATTTCCTCCCTTTACCCTACATGTCTAATTATGCTCATAGATTTTCAGGGATTGTTTATGAGTTGAATTTGGCATCGTTATGTCAGTATACAGAAGGTAGTTGAATACGTCATCTATTAGACTTGATCATGTCAAAGAAAACACTTGGGGTGAAAATAGACACAAATTTAAGCGAACAGGTCCAAGTATGAATGTTTGATTAACACATTTTTCTCTAGATAGAACAAACTTTTTTCTTGTGTTTGAGGTTTTTCTTGACCAGGCTGACTAGTTTCACATGATAAAGTTAACATTATGATCATTTACATCACATTCCTCAATAGCTCCCACTACAAAGCCAGATTCACCTTCTAAGTTGCCTGAATCATCTAAGCAACCTGGATGGTCAAAGGAACGTGAAGCAGAGATTAAAGAGCCTGGGAAGTATAAGGAACCTGAGAAGTCCTCAGAGCCTGGAAAGTTTACAAGGCCTGAAAAGTTGACAGAACTTGAAAAGTCCAAGACACCTGGAATCATTAAAGAACCTGCGAAGTCCAAAGAATCTGAACAGGAGGAAAAAGAAGGAAAGTCTAAAGAGCCTGGCAAATCTAAAGAACCTGAAAAGTCAAAGGAGTCGATTCGCACCCTACCAGCAGGTCAGTTATATTGCAAAATTACGAGATACATATCATTGCAGAGATAGGTGTGGATTTTTTTCCAATTTATCGATCACTCTTCTGTCTTCTATCCTTCCCTAATTTTTTCTATTCATTCTATCACTTGTTTTTTCTATTTATTCTAGATCAGCTTCTACAATGAAGTGCTCTCAGCTATATTAATGCATTATAATTGTACTGCTAACACAGAGAGAGACACTTGTTTATGCCTGGAAACAACAGAAGGGACGTTAACTATGTACCCTCTCCTTTTCCCATGCAATCGAAAAGGGTCTCTCATTGTGCACTAGCAGTGCGAGACCCACACACACTACAGATCCCAATCGGGTGGGTTTTTTCTCATCTGTGAGACACAAATTATAATAAACCTTCATGTCTCTAAAAGATTCACATTGGGTTTACTTGGGAGGCTCAAGACATTGTGTAATCCTCGCTTCGGTCACTGAACAAAGAGTTAAAAAAGCTTAATTGTCCTTTAAACATTTTATGTATAAATATATATGCTTGCTGGTATACTGTATCATATAGGTTATATGTATTGGTTTGATATCTTGCAGTATCCGCTCCATGTTCTATGGCTGCAAACCAGTTAAAAGAACAGACGACAGAGTAAGTTTTAAGTAAAAGTTACTTTAATATTTCATTTATTGGGGGAGAAATTACAGAATAAAACTGATTTTCTTTAATCTGACAAAACCTCTTAAAGAACCAAAAATGATCCTTTGTATTTTTATTTTCTTTACCCTTAGTGTTAAATGCTTGCCTGGATGTATGACTGCAAAAGACAGTGTTTGGGGAACAGATGTCTACACAGATGTAAGAAATCTCATCAAATCCATCACAAGTGGTGTGTGCTTATTAAAAAGTTCTTGAAATATCAATATTTATCTCATTTATTTGCATTCGCTTGATAAAGGATTCTTCCATTTGCCGAGCTGCCATACACGCAGGCGTTATGAAGGAAAATGAACCGGGAAATGTGAGAGTGGAAAAGATCCCAGGTCAGGAGAGTTACGCAGGATCTACAAGGAATGGTGTGACATCCAATAAATATGGACGCTGGAGTCAATCATTTAAAGTCAGCGTGTCACCATCTCTCTCTACAAAGCCTGAGTCTCCTTCCAAACCATCAGATCAGGACCCTGAAAAGTCTACAGAGCTTACAAAAACATCGCCTAGACTTCCATCAGGTGAGTTCTGTAGAAATTGTATTACCAGTGTATCACTGAAAAAGACTTTGAGGAAAAGGCAGATATGCAAGTTCTTTTTATTAATTTTGTTATATATTTTTACACTTTTCTGAACGTAGAACATAATATATCAATACTATGGGAAAGATATATAAAATAGGAACATGCGAAAAGAGCACCATATAGTGGCGCCAGCTCAGCACATGTATAACATCAGGGTATAACAATATCCATAGACGTGGAGGAGAATCTACGTCAGTACCAATTTGGCAGAGATGCTAACATCTATATACAAAAGTTTCTAGAATTTGTTTCATTCAGTTTATGGAAGAGTTTAAGGATATTTAGATTAAATAAAATTGTTGGTGCCAGTATAAATATCACACATTTATTTTATATTTTGTTACAGTTCCATCGCGGTGTTCTTCTTCCGCCAAACAGCTAAGCCAACGAGTAACAGAGTAAGCATGCCCTCCCTTATAGAATGTGACAAATATATGATAAATAAGGTGTTTCATGTGAGTATTGTTATGTATGCCCCAAATAATACATTTGTAATCCTTTTGTAGAGTTATATGCCCAGCAGGATGTCAAATACAGCCATGGAGTGTATGGGGCACTGACATCTACGCAATTGTAAGTTAAGATACGTAATATGGAACTTAATGAAACTTTTTGTACAGTTTATAGATATTTCATTAAACACAAATATATGTAAGTATACGTGTAATTAATACATACATATAATTCATTTCCTCTATCAGGATTCTTCTATATGCCAAGCTGGCATTCATGCTGGAACAGTGGGTAAAGATGGAGGACGGTTCATTGTTGAAATCATGCAGGGACAAACCAATTACAGACCATCCATCAGAAATGGAATCAAAACAGAACCTCTTGGTGCTTCTCCTGGCTCATTTAGAGTAAGACCATCATCTGAAGAACAAATTTCTTCATCACCAGAACCAGGGAAAGGTCTACCTGGAGGTAAAATGTTTAATATATCAACTGTATCACTAAATACTTTTACATAAGCCCTAAAGACCAGCATAACTCCTTATTTAAACTCTTGCCTTACCATAATATTTCCTCCCTTTACCCTACATGTCTAATTATGCTCATAGATTTTCAGGGATTGTTTCTGAGTAGAATTTGGCATTGCTATGTCAGTATACAGAAGGTTGTTGAATACATCATCTATTAGACTTGATCATGTCAAACAAAACACTTGGGGTGAAAAGAGACACAAATTTAAGCGAACAGGTCAAAGTATGAATGTTTGATTAACACATTTTTCTCTAGATAGAACAAACTTTTTTTCTTGTCGTTGAGGTTTTCTCGACTAGGCTGACTAGTATGACATGATAAAGTTAACATTATGATCATTTACATCACATTCCTCAATAGCTCCCACTACAAAGCCAGATTCACCTTCTAAGTTGCCTGAATCATCTAAGCAACCTGGATGGTCAAAGGAACGTGAAGCAGAGATTAAAGAGCCTGGGAAGTATAAGGAACCTGAGAAGTCCTCAGAGCCTGGAAAGTTGACAGAACTTGAAAAGTCCAAGCAACCTGGAATCATTAAAGAACCTGCCAAGTCCAAAGAATCTGAACAGGAGGAAAAAGAAGGAAAGTCTAAAGAGCCTGGGAAATCTAAAGAACCTGAAAAGTCAAAGGAGCCCACTCGCACCCTACCCGCAGGTCAGTTATATTGCAATATTACGAGATACATATCATTGCAGAGATAGGTGTGGCTTTTTTTCCAATTTATGGATCACTCTTCTGTCTTCTATCCCTCAGTAGTTTTTTCTATTCATTCTATCACTTGTTTTTTCTATGTATTCTAGATCAGCTTCTATAATGAAGTGCTCTCAGCTATATTAATGCATTATAATTGTACTGCTAACACAGAGAGAGACACTTGTTTATGCCTGGAAACAACAGAAGGGACGTTAACTATGTACCCTCTCCTTTTCCCATGCAATCGAAAAGGGTCTCTCATTGTGCACTAGCAGTGCGAGACCCACACACACTACAGATCCCAATCGGGTGGGTTTTTTCTCATCTGTGAGACACAAATTATAATAAACCTTCATGTCTCTAAAAGATTCACATTGGGTTTACTTGGGAGGCTCAAGACATTGTGTAATCCTCGCTTCGGTCACTGAACAAAGAGCTAAAAAAAGCTTAATTGTCCTTTAAACATTTTATGTATAAATATATATGCTTGCTGGTATACTGTATCATATAGGTTATATGTATTGGTTTGATATCTTGCAGTATCCGCTCCATGTTCTATGGCTGCAAACCAGTTAAAAGAACAGACGACAGAGTAAGTTTTAAGTAAAAGTTACTTTAATATTTCATTTATTGGGGGAGAAATTACAGAATAAAACTGATTTTCTTTAATCCGACAAAACCTCTTAAAGAACCAAAAATGATCCTTTGTATTTTTATTTTCTTTACCCTTAGTGTTAAATGCTTGCCTGGATGTATGACTGCAAAAGACAGTGTTTGGGGAACAGATGTCTACACAGATGTAAGAAATCTCATCAAATCCATCACAAGTGGTGTGTGCTTATTAAAAAGTTCTTGAAATATCAATATTTATCTCACTTATTTGCATTCGCTTGATAAAGGATTCTTCGATTTGCCGAGCAGCCATACACGCAGGCGTTATGAAGGAAAATGAACCAGGAAATGTGAGAGTGGAAAAGATCCCAGGTCAGGAGAGTTACGCAGGATCTACAAGGAATGGTGTGACATCCAATAAATATGGACCCTGGAGTCAATCATTTAAAGTCAGTGTGTCACCATCTCTCTCTACAAAGCCTGAGTCTCCTTCCAAACCATCAGATCAGGACCCTGAAAAGTCTACAGAGCCTACAAAATCATCTCCTAGACTTCCATCAGGTGAGTTCTGTAGAAAAAGACATGCTGAAGATCTGTGTTATAACAAGTGCAGTTTCTCTGAATCAATCACTGTATGTGACAATTTTACCAGATTCATTTACAGTTTCTGATAATCTTACTCTTACAATTTCTTGATTGTTTTTGCTGATCATCAAATAGGTTTGATTAGAACTTAAACACCTGTATGTGTTGTATGTTAAATAGATTCTCTTACTATAACAGGGTTTGCATTGTGAATGTAGAACATAAACTATCAATACTATAGGGAAGATATATAAAATAGGCACATGCGAAAAGAGCACCAAATAGTGGCTGTATCACAGCTTGCGCCATTGTATAAACTCCCGACAGATGTTTGGCACCAGCTCAGCACATTTATAAAGATCATTGTCTAACAATATCCATAGAAGTGGAGAACAATCTAAACCAGTACCAATTTGGCAGAGAAGCTAATATCTATATTCAAAAGTGTCTAGAAATGTTAAAAATCAATAGTCGCTGTTATTGATATAAAACGCTAATTAGTTATTTTTTAACCTCTCCGACAATCTTGTGCAGGTCTTTCAATGCATCCTAATATTGTGATATTAGAATGTTAATCAATGTGTAGATTAAATAAAATATGTAGCCTTTATTCAAATGGGTGATTTCAGTAGAAAATAATTTGTTTGCAAGAAGTGAAGCCATAGTTTTAATTTAGACTAAACCAAGTTAGACTAAACCAATGTGTGAAGAATGATCATGATCTATTTTCACACTTTAGATGCCATGAGGAGACAATATGCTTTAAGAAATGTTGACATATACAAAACGAATGAAGGCTCTCATTGATTGATTTTTACTCTTTTGATTTCCAAAAGATCCTAGTTGAACAAGTGTATCAGTTATCATTTCTCATTAGGCTTACTGAAGTGGACAGTGTTTTAGACCAAATGGAAAAATAAGTCTGATAATTCATGAAAATAATAGAAATGATTACATTTTTTGGTGATTTATTGATCATAGTAATGCAGAATCAAATTTATAAAGATATGCACTACAATGTAATCCCAGTACAATGTAATCCCAGTACAATGTAATCCCAGTATAATTTAATCCCAGTACATTTTAACCCCAGTACTTTCTTAGAAGTTGCAAATCTTCTTCTGGAAAGAGTCATATAATATAATGGCGTTACCATAGAATTTGTTTCCTTCAGATAATGGAAGAGTTTATGGATATTTAGATTAAATTCGATTTTTGGTGCCAATATAAATATTACACATTTATTTTATATTTTGTTACAGTTCCATCGCGGTGTTCTTCTTCCGCCAAACAGCTAACTCAACGAGTAACAGAGTAAGCATGGCCTCCCTTATAGAATGTGACAAGTATATGATAAATATGGTGCTTCGTGTGAGTATTGTTATGTATGCCCAAAAAAATACATTTGTCATCATTTTGTAGCGTTATATGCCCAGCAGGATGTCAAATACAGCCATGGAGTGTATGGGGCACTGACATCTACGCAATTGTAAGTTAAGATACCTAATATGGAACTTAATTCAACATTTTGTACAGTTTATAGATATTTCAGTAAACACAAATATATGTGTGTATACGTGTAATTAATATAAACCTATCATTCATTTCCTCTATAAGGATTCTTCTATATGCCAAGCTGGCATTCATGCTGGAACAGTGGGTAAAGATGGAGGACGGTTCATTGTTGAAATCATGCAGGGACAAACCTATTACAGACCATCAATCAGAAATGGAATCAAAACAGAACCTCTTGGTGCTTCTCCTGGCTCATTTAGAGTAAGACCATCAACTGAAGAACAAGTTTCTTCATCACCAGAACCAGGGAAAGGTCTACCTGGAGGTAAAATGTTTAATATATCAACTGTATCACTAAATACTTTTACATAAGCCCTAAAGACCAGCATACCTCCTTACTTAAACTCTTGCCTTACCATAATATTTCCTCCCTTTACCCTACATGTCTAATTATGCTCATAGATTTTCAGGGATTGTTTATGAGTTGAATTTGGCATCGTTATGTCAGTATACAGAAGGTAGTTGAATACGTCATCTATTAGGCTTGATCATGTCAAAGAAAACACTTGGGTTGAAAAGTGACACATAAATCAAAGTGACACAGGTCCAACTTTGAATGTTTGATTAACAAATTTTTCTATAGATAGAACAAACTTTTTTCTTGTCGTTGAGGTTTTTCTCGACTAGGCTGACTAGTTTCACATGATAAAGTTAACATTATGATCATTTACATTGCATTCCTCAATAGCTCCCACTACAAAGCCAGATTCACCTTCTCAGTTGCCTGAATCATCTAAGCAACCTGGATGGTCAAAGGAACGTGAAGCAGAGATTAAAGAGCCTGGGAAGTATAAGGAACCTGAACTGGAGGAAAAAGAAGGAAAGTCTAAAGAGCCTGGGAAATCTAAAGAACCTGGAAAGTCAAAGGAGCCCATTCGCTCCCTACCAGCAGGTCAGTTATATTGCAATATTATGACATACATATCATTGCAGAGATAGGTGTGGCTTTTTTTCTAATTTATGGATCACTCTTCTGTCTTCTATCCCTCCCTAGTTTTTTCTATTCATTCTATCACTTGTTTTTTCTATGTATTCTAGATCAGCTTCTATAATAAAGTGCTCTCAGTTATATTAATGCATTGAAATTGTACTGCTAACACAGAGAAAGACACTTGTTTATGCCTGGGATCAACAGAGGGGACGTTAACTATGTACCCTCTCCTTTTCCCATGCAATCGAAAAGGGTCTCTCTTTGTGCACTAGCAGTGCGAGACCCACGCACACTACAGATCCCAATCAGATGGGTTTTGTCTCATCTATGAGACATAACTGATAGTAAACCTGCATGTGTCTAAGAGATTCACAATGAGTTTGCATTGGAGACTCAAGACATTGTGTAACCTTTGCTTCCACACTGAACAAAGAGTTAAAAATGTTTAAATGTCCTTTAAATATTTTATGTATAAATATAAATGCTTGCTGGTATACTGTATCATATAGGTTATATGTATTGGTTTGATATCTTGCAGTATCCGCTCCATGTTCTATGGCTGCAAACCAGTTAAAAGAACAGACGACAGAGTAAGTTTAAAATAAAAGTTACTTTAATATTTCATTTATTGGGGGAGAAATTACGGAACAAAACTGATTTTCTTTAATCCGACAAAACCTCTTAAAGAACCAAAAATGATCCTTTGTATTTTTATTTTCTTTACCCTTAGTGTTAAATGCTTGCCTGGATGTATGACTGCAAAAGACAGTGTTTGGGGAACAGATGTCTACACAGATGTAAGAAATCTCATCAAATCCTTCACAAGTGGTGTGTGCTTATTAAAAAGTTCTTGAAATATCAATATTTATCTCACTTATTTGCATTTACTTGATAAAGGATTCTTCCATTTGCCGAGCAGCCATACACGCAGGCGTGATGAAGGAAAATGAACCGGGAAATGTGAGAGTGGAAAAGATCCCAGGTCAGGAGAGTTATGCAGGATCTACAAGGAATGGTGTGACATCCAATAAATATGGACGCTGGAATCAATCATTTAAAGTCAGCATGTCACCATCTCTCTCTACAAAGCCTGAGTCTCCATCCAAACCATCAGATCAGGACCCTGAAAAGTCCACAGAGCCTACAAAATCATCTCCTAGACTTCCATCAGGTGTGTTCTGTAGAAAAAGACATGCTGAAGATCTGTGTTATAACAAGTGCAGTTTCTCTGAATCAATCACTGTATGTGACAATTTTACCAGATTCATTTACAGTTTCTGATAATCTTACTCTTACAATTTCTTGATTGTTTTTGCTGATCATCAAATAGGTTTGATTAGAACTTAAACACCTGTATGTGTTGTATGTTAAATAGATTCTCTTACTATAACAGGGTTTGCATTGTGAATGTAGAACATAAACTATCAATACTATAGGGAAGATATATAAAATAGGCACATGCGAAAAGAGCACCAAATAGTGGCTGTATCACAGCTTGCGCCATTGTATAAACTCCCGACAGATGTTTGGCACCAGCTCAGCACATGTATAAAGATCATTGTCTAACAATATCCATAAAAGTGGAGGACAATCTAAACCAGTACCAATTTGGCAGAGAAGCTAATATCTATATTCAAAAGTGTCTAGAAATGTTAAAAATCAATAGTCGCTGTTATTGATATAAAACGCTAATTAGTTATTTTTTAACCTCTCCGACAATCTTGTGCAGGTCTTTCAATGCATCCTAATATTGTGATATTAGAATGTTAATCAATGTGTAGATTAAATAAAATATGTAGCCTTTATTCAAATGGGTGATTTCAGTAGAAAATAATTTGTTTGCAAGAAGTGAAGCCATAGTTAGACTAAACCAATGTGTGAAGAATGATCATGATCTATTTTCACACTTTAGACGCCATGAGGAGACAATATGCTTTAAGAAATGTTGACATATACAAAACGAATGAAGGCTCTCATTGATTGATTTTTACTCTTTTGATTTCCAAAAGATCCTAGTTGAACAAGTGTATCAGTTATCATTTCTCATTAGGCTTACTGAAGTGGACAGTGTTTTAGACCAAATGGAAAAATAAGTCTGATAATTCATGAAAATAATAGAAATGATTAAATTTTTTGGTGATTTATTGATCATAGTAATGCAGAATCAAATTTATGAAGATATGCACTACAATGCAATCCCAGTACAATGTAATTCCAGTACAATGTAATCACAGTACAATGCAATTCCAGTACAATGTAATCCCAGTACAATGTAATCCCAGTACAATGTAATCCCAGTACAATGTAATCCCAGTACAATTTAATCACAGTACAATGTAATCCCAGTACAATCTAATTCCAGTACATTTTAACCCCAGTCCTTTCTTAGAAGTTGCAAATCTTCTTCTGGAAAGAGTCATATAATATAATGGCGTTACCATATAATTTGTTTCCTTCAAATAATGGAAGAGTTTATGGATATTTAGATTAAATTCGATTTTTGGTGCCAATATAAATATTACACATTTATTTTATATTTTGTTACAGTTCCATCGCGGTGTTCTTCTTCCGCCAAACAGCTAACCCAACGAGTAACAGAGTAAGCATGCCCTCCCTTATAGAATGTGACAAGTATATGATAAATATGGTGCTTCGTGTGAGTATTGTTATGTATGCCCCAAAAAATACATTTGTTATCATTTTGTAGAGTTATATGCCCAGCAGGATGTCAAATACAGCCATGGAGTGTATGGGGCACTGACATCTACGCAATTGTAAGTTAAGATACCTAATATGGAACTTAATTCAACATTTTGTACAGTTTATAGATATTTCAGTAAACACAAATATATGTGTGTATACGTGTAATTAATACAAACCTATCATTCATTTCCTCTATAAGGATTCTTCTATATGCCAAGCTGGCATTCATGCTGGAACAGTGGGTAAAGATGGAGGACGGTTCATTGTTGAAATCATGCAGGGACAAACCAATTACAGACCATCCATCAGAAATGGAATCAAAACAGAACCTCTTGGTGCTTCTCCTGGCTCATTTAGAGTAAGACCATCAACTGAAGAACAAGTTTCTTCATCACTAGAACCAGGGAAAAGTCTACCTGGAGGTAAAATGTTTAATATATCAACTGTATCACTAAATACTTTTACATAAGCACTAAAGACCAGCATAACTCCTTACTTAAAATCTTGCCTTACCATAATATTTCCTCCCTTTACCCTACATGTCTAATTATGCTCATAGATTTTCAGGGATTGTTTATGAGTTGAATTTGGCATCGTTATGTCAGTATACAGAAGGTAGTTGAATACGTCATCTATTAGACTTGATCATGTCAAAGAAAACACTTGGGGTGAAAAGTGACACATAAATCAAAGTGACACAGGTCCAACTTTGAATGTTTGATTAACAAATTTTTCTATAGATAGAACAAACTTTTTTCCTGTCGTTGAGGTTTTTCTCGACTAGGCTGACTAGTATCACATGATAAAGTTAACATTATGATCATTTACATCACATTCCTCAATAGCTCCCACTACAAAGCCAGATTCACCTTCTCAGTTGCCTGAATCATCTAAGCAACCTGGATGGTCAAAGGAACGTGAAGCAGAGATTAAAGAGCCTGGGAAGTATAAGGAACCAGAGAAGTCCTCAGAGCCTGGAAAGTTTACAAAGCCTGAAAAGTTGACAGAACTTGAAAAGTCCAAGCAACCTGGAAGCATTAAAGAACCGGTGAAGTCCAAAGAATCTGAACAGGAGGAAAAAGAAGGAAAGTCTAAAGAGCCTGGGAAATCTAAAGAACCTGAAAAGTCAAAGGAGCCCACTCGCACCCTACCAGCAGGTCAGTTATATTGCAATATTATCAGATACATATCATTGCAGAGATAGGTGTGGCTTTATTTCCAATTTATGGATCACTCTTCTGTCTTCTATCCCTACCTAGTTTTTTTCTATTCATTTTATCACTTGTTTTTTATATTTATTCTAGATCAGCTTCTATAATAAAGTGCTCTCAGTTATAATAATGCATTGAAATTGTACTGCTAACACAGAGAGACACTTGTTTATGCCTGGAAACAACAGAAGGGACGTTAACTATGTACCCTCTCCTTTTCCCATGCAATTAAAAAGGGTCTCTCTCTATGCACTAGCAGTGCAAGACCCACGCACGCTACAGATCCCAATCAGATGGGTTTTTTCTCATCTGTGAGATACAAATTATAAAAAAAAAACCTTCATGTATCTAAAAGATTTACATTGGGTTTACTTGGGAGACTCAAGACATGTGTAATCCTCGCTTCGGTCACTGAACAAAGACTTAAACAAGCTTAATTGTCCTTTAAATATTTTATGTATAAATATAAATGCTCGCTGGTATACTGTATCATATAGGTAATATGTATTGGTTTGATATCTTGCAGTATCCGCTCCATGTTCTATGGCTGCAAACCAGTTAAAAGAACAGACGACAGAGTAAGTTTTAAGTAAAAGTTACTTCAATATTTCATTTATTGAGGAGAAATTACAGAACAAAACTGATTTTCTTCAATCTGACAAAACCTCTTAAAGAACAAAAATGATCCTTAGTATTTTTTTTTTTTTACCCTTAGTGTTAAATGCTTGCCTGGATGTAAGAATGAAAAAGACAGTGTTTGGGGAACAGATGTCTACACAGATGTAAGAAATTTCATCAAATCCTTTACAAGTGTTTTGTGCTTATTAAAAAGTTCTTTAAATATCAATATGTATCTCACTCATTTGCATTCACATTCTATAGGATTCTTCCATTTGCCGAGCTGCTATACACGCAGGCGTTATGAAGGAAAACGAACCAGGAAAAGTGAGAGTGGAAAAGATCCCAGGTCAGGAGAGTTACGCAGGATCTACAAGGAATGGTGTGACATCCAATAAATATGGACGCTGGAGTCAATCATTTAAAGTCAGTGTGTCACCATCTCTCTCTACAAAGCCTGAGTCTCCTTCCAAATCATCAGATCAGGACCCTGAAAAGTCCACAGAGCCTACAAAAACATCTCCTAGACTTCCATCAGGTGAGTTCTGTAGAAATTGTATTACCAGTATATCAATGAAAAAGACTTTGAGGAAAAGGCAGATGTGCAAGCTGTTTGATAAGGTTTCTATATACTTTTACACTATCACTATTTCTATTTTAAAATAATCATTTGTGAAAATGACATGATGAAGAACTGTGTTATAAAAATGCAGTTTCTCTGATTCATACACTGTATGTGACAATTTTACCAGATGCATTTAGAGTTTCTGATAATCTTACTCTTACAATTTCTTGATTGATTTTGCTGAACATCAAATAGATTTGATTAGAACTTAAACACCGGTATGTGTTGTATGTTAAATAGATTATTTTACTATTACAGGGTTTGCATTGTGAACTTAGAACATAATATATCAATACTATAGGAACGATATATAAAAAAGGAATATTCGAAAAGAGCCCCATATATTGGCTGTATCACAGCTTGTGCCATTACATAAACTCCCAACAGCTGTTTGGCACCAGCTCAGCACATGTATAAAGATCAGAGATACAATGGGAATGAAGGCTCTCATTGACTGATTTCTACTCTTTTGATTTCCAAAAGATCCTAGTTGACCAAGTGTATCAGTTATCATTTCTCATGAGGCCTACTTAAGTGGACAGTGTTTTAGACCAAATGGCAAACTAACGTCTGACAATTCATGAAATAATAGAAATGATTAATTTTTTTTAAGATTTATTGATCACAGTATCCAGAATCAAATTTATGAAGAGACGCACTACAATGTAATCCAGTACAATGTAATCCCAGTACAATTTAATCCCAGTACATTTTAAACCGAGTACTTTCTTAGAAGTTGCAAATCTTCTTCTGAAAATAGTCATATAATATAATGGAGTTACCATAGAATTTATTTATTTAGTTTGTGGAAGAGTTTTAGGATATTTAGATTAAATTAGATTTTTGGTGCCAGTATAAATAATACATATTTATTTTATATTTTGTTACAGTTCCATCGCGGTGTTCTTCTTCCGCCAAACAGCTATCCCAACGAGTAACAGAGTAAGCATGCCCTCCCTTATAGAATGGGACAAGTATAAGATTAAATATGGTGTTTCGTGTGAGTATTGTTTTGTATGCCCCAAATAATACATTTGTCATCATTTTGTAGAGTTATATGCCCAGCAGGATGTCAAATACAGCCATGGAGTGTATGGGGCACTGACATCTACGCAATTGTAAGTTAAGATACCTAATATGGAACTTAATTAAACATTTTATAAAGTTTACAGTTATTTCATTAAACACAAATATTTGTAAGTATACATGTAATTAATATATACAAATAATTTATTTCCTCTATCAGGATTCTTCTATATGCCAAGCTGGCATTCATGCTGGAACAGTGGGTAAAGATGGAGGACGGTTCATTGTTGAAATCATGCAGGGACAAACCAATTACAGACAATCCATCAGAAATGGAATCAAAACAGAACCTCTTGGTGCTTCTCCTGGCTCATTTAGAGTAAGACCATCATCTAAAGAACAAATCTCTTCATCACCAGAACCAGGGAAAGGTCTACCTGGAGGTAAAATGTTTAATATATCAACTATAACACTAAATACTTTTACATAAGCCCTAAAGACCAGCATAACTCCTTACTTAAACTCTTGCCTTACCATAATATTTCCTCCCTTTACCCTACATGTCTAATTATACTCATAGATTTTCAGGGATTGTTTCTGAGTTGAATTTGGCATTGCTATGTCAGTATACAGAAGGTTGTTGAATACATCAACTATTAGACTTGATCATGTCAAACAAAACACTTGGGGTGAAAAGAGACACAAATTTAAGTGAACAGGTCAAAGTATGAATGTTTGATTAACACACTTTTCTCTAGATAGAACAAACTTTTTTTCTTGTGGTTGAGGTTTTCTCGACTAGGCTGACTAGTATCACATGATAAAGTTAACATTATGATCATTTATATCACATTCCTCAATAGCTCCCACTACAAAGCCAGATTCACCTTCTAAGTTGCCTGAATCATCTAAGCAACCTGGATGGTCAAAGGAACGTGAAGCAGAGATTAAAGAGCCTGGGAAGTATAAGGAACCTGAGAAGTCCTCAGAGCCTGGAAAGTTTACAAAGCCTGAAAAGTTGACAGAACTTGAAAAGTCCAAGCAACCTGGAATCATTAAAGAACCTGCCAAGTCCAAAGAATCTGAACAGGAGGAAAAAGATGGAAAGTCTAAAGAGCCTGGGAAATCTAAAGAACCTGAAAAGTCAAAGGAGCCCACTCGCACCCTACCAGCAGGTCAGTTATATTGCAATATTACGAGATACATATCATTGCAGAGATAGGTGTGGCTTTTTTTCCAATTTATGGATCACTCTTCTGTCTTCTATCCCTCAGTAGTTTTTTCTATTCATTCTATCACTTGTTTTTTCTATGTATTCTAGATCAGCTTCTATAATGAAGTTCTCTCAGTTATATTAATGCATTATAATTGTACTGCTAACACAGAGAGAGACACTTGTTTATGCCTGGAAACAACAGAAGGGACGTTAACTATGTACCCTCTCCTTTTCCCATGCAATCGAAAAGGGTCTCTCATTGTGCACTAGCAGTGCGAGACCCACACACACTACAGATCCCAATCGGGTGGGTTTTTTCTCATCTGTGAGACACAAATTATAATAAACCTTCATGTCTCTAAAAGATTCACATTGGGTTTACTTGGGAGGCTCAAGACATTGTGTAATCCTCGCTTCGGTCACTGAACAAAGAGTTAAAAAAGCTTAATTGTCCTTTAAACATTTTACGATAAATATATATGCTTGCTGGTATACTGTATCATATAGGTTATATGTATTGGTTTGATATCTTGCAGTATCCGCTCCATGTTCTATGGCTGCAAACCAGTTAAAAGAACAGACGACAGAGTAAGTTTTAAGTAAAAGTTACTTTAATATTTCATTTATTGGGGGAGAAATTACAGAATAAAACTGATTTTCTTTAATCTGAAAAAACCTCTTAAAGAACCAAAAATGATCCTTTGTATTTTTATTTTCTTTACCCTTAGTGTTAAATGCTTGCCTGGATGTATGACTGCAAAAGACAGTGTTTGGGGAACAGATGTCTACACAGATGTAAGAAATCTCATCAAATCCATCACAAGTGGTGTGTGCTTATTAAAAAGTTCTTGAAATATCAATATTTATCTCACTTATTTGCATTCGCTTGATAAAGGATTCTTCCATTTGCCGAGCTGCCATACACGCAGGCGTTATGAAGGAAAATGAACCGGGAAATGTGAGAGTGGAAAAGATCCCAGGTCAGGAGAGTTACGCAGGATCTAAAAGGAATGGTGTGACATCCAATAAATATGGACGCTGGAGTCAATCATTTAAAGTCAGCGTGTCACCATCTCTCTCTACAAAGCCTGAGTCTCCTTCCAAACCATCAGATCAGGACCCTGAAAAGTCTACAGAGCCTACAAAAACATCTCCTAGACTTCCATCAGGTGAGTTCTGTAGAAATTGTATTACCAGTGTATCACTGAAAAAGACTTTGAGGAAAAGCCAGATATGCAAGTTCTTTGATAACATTTCTATATACTTTTACACTTTTCTGAACGTAGAACATAAAATATCAATACTATGGGAAAGATATATAAAATAGGAACATGCGAAAAGAGCACCATATAGTGGCCCCAGCTCAGCACATGTATAACATCAGGGTCTAACAATATCCATAGACGTGGAGGAGAATCTACGTCAGTACCAATTTGGCAGAGATGCTAACATCTATATACAAAAGTTTCTAGAATTTTTTTCATTTAGTTTATGGAAGAGTTTAAGGATATTTAGATTAAATAAAATTGTTGGTGCCAGTATAAATATCACACATTTATTTTATATTTTGTTACAGTTCCATCGCGGTGTTCTTCTTCCGCCAAACAGCTAAGCCAACGAGTAACAGAGTAAGCATGCCCTCCCTTATAGAATGTGACAAATATATGATAAATAAGGTGTTTCATGTGAGTATTGTTATGTATGCCCCAAATAATACATTTGTAATCCTTTTGTAGAGTTATATGCCCAGCAGGATGTCAAATACAGCCATGGAGTGTATGGGGCACTGACATCTACGCAATTGTAAGTTAAGATACGTAATATGGAACTTAATTAAACTTTTTGTACAGTTTATAGATATTTCATTAAACACAAATATATGTAAGTATACGTGTAATTAACACATATATATAATTAATTTCCTCTATTAGGATTCTTCTATATGCCAAGCTGGCATTCATGCTGGAACAGTGGGTAAAGATGGAGGACGGTTCATTGTTGAAATCATGCAGGGACAAACCAATTACAGACCATCCATCAGAAATGCAATCAAAACAGAACCTCTTGGTGCTTCTCCTGGCTCATTTAGAGTAAGACCATCATCTGAAGAACAAATTTCTTCATCACCAGAACCAGGGAAAGGTCTACCTGGAGGTAAAATGTTTAATATATCAACTGTATCACTAAATACTTTTACATAAGCCCTAAAGACCAGCATAACTCCTTACTTAAACTCTTACCTTACCATAATATTTCCTCCCTTTACCCTACATGTCTAATTATGCTCATAGATTTTCAGGGATTGTTTCTGAGTTGAATTTGGCATTGCTATGTCAGTATACAGAAGGTTGTTGAATACATCATCTATTAGACTTGATCATGTCAAACAAAACACTTGGGGTGAAAAGAGACACAAATTTAAGTGAACAGGTCAAAGTATGAATGTTTGATTAACACATTTTTCTCTATATAGAACAAACTTTTTTTCTTGTGGTTGAGGTTTTCTCGACTAGGCTGACTAGAATCACATGATAAAGTTAACATTATGATCATTTACATCACATTCCTCAATAGCTCCCACTACAAAGCCAGATTCACCTTCTAAGTTGCCTGAATCATCTAAGCAACCTGGATGGTCAAAGGAACGTGAAGCAGAGATTAAAAAGCCTGGGAAGTATAAGGAACCTGAGAAGTCCTCAGACCCTGGAAAGTTTACAAAGCCTGAAAAGTTGACAGAACTTGAAAAGTCCAAGCAACCTGGAATCATTAAAGAACCTGCCAAGTCCAAAGAATCTGAACAGGAGGAAATAGAAGGAAAGTCTAAAGAGCCTGGGAAATCTAAAGAACCTGAAAAGTCAAAGGAGCCCACTCGCACCCTACCCGCAGGTCAGTTATATTGCAATATTACGAGATACATATCATTGCAGAGATAGGTGTGGCTTTTTTTCCAATTTATGGATCACTCTTCTGTCTTCTATCCCTCAGTAGTTTTTTCTATTCATTCTATCACTTGTTTTTTCTATGTATTCTAGATCAGCTTCTATAATGAAGTGCTCTCAGCTATATTAATGCATTATAATTGTACTGCTAACACAGAGAGAGACACTTGTTTATGCCTGGAAACAACAGAAGGGACGTTAACTATGTACCCTCTCCTTTTCCCATGCAATCGAAAAGGGTCTCTCATTGTGCACTAGCAGTGCGAGACCCACACACACTACAGATCCCAATCTGGTGGGTTTTTTCTCATCTGTGAGACACAAATTATAATAAACCTTCATGTCTCTAAAAGATTCACATTGGGTTTACTTGGGAGGCTCAAGACATTGTGTAATCCTCGCTTCGGTCACTGAACAAAGAGTTAAAAAAGCTTAATTGTCCTTTAAACATTTTATGTATAAATATAAATGCTTGCTGGTATATTGTATCATATAGGTTATATGTATTGGTTTGATATCTTGCAGTATCCGCTCCATGTTCTATGGCTGCAAACCAGTTAAAAGAACAGACGACAGAGTAAGTTTTAAGTAAAAGTTACTTTAATATTTCATTTATTGGGGGAGAAATTACAGAATAAAACTGATTTTCTTTAATCTGACAAAACCTCTTAAAGAACCAAAAATGATCCTTTGTATTTTTATTTTCTTTACCCTTAGTGTTAAATGCTTGCCTGGATGTATGACTGCAAAAGACAGTGTTTGGGGAACAGATGTCTACACAGATGTAAGAAATCTCATCAAATCCTTCACAAGTGGTGTGTGCTTATTAAAAAGTTCTTGAAATATCAATATTTATCTCACTTATTTGCATTCGCTTGATAAAGGATTCTTCCATTTGCCGAGCTGCCATACACGCAGGTGTTATGAAGGAAAATGAACCAGGAAATGTGAGAGTGGAAAAGATCCCAGGTCAGGAGAGTTACGCAGGATCTACAAGGAATGGTGTGACATCCAATAAATATGGACGCTGGAGTCAATCATTTAAAGTCAGTGTGTCACCATCTCTCTCTACAAAGCCTGAGTCTCCTTCCAAACCATCAGATCAGGACCCTGAAAAGTCAACAGAGCCTACAAAAACATCTCCTAGACTTCCATCAGGTGAGTTCTGTAGAAATTGTATTACCAGTGTATCACTGAAAAAGACTTTGAGGAAAAGCCAGATATGCAAGTTCTTTGATAACATTTCTATATACTTTTACACTTTTATGAACGTAGAACATAATATATCAATACTATGGGAAAGATATATAAAATAGGAACATGCGAAAAGAGCACCATATAGTGGCGCCAGCTCAGCACATGTATAACATCAGGGTCTAACAATATCCATAGACGTGGAGGAGAATCTACGTCAGTACCAATTTGGCAGAGATGCTAACATCTATATACAAAAGTTTCTAGAATTTTTTTCATTTAGTTTATGGAAGAGTTTAAGGATATTTAGATTAAATAAAATTGTTGGTGCCAGTATAAATATCACACATTTATTTTATATTTTGTTACAGTTCCATCGCGGTGTTCTTCTTCCGCCAAACAGCTAAGCCAACGTGTAACAGAGTAAGCATGCCCTCCCTTATAGAATGTGACAAATATATGATAAATATGGTGTTTCATGTGAGTATTGTTATGTATGCCCCAAATAATACATTTGTAATCCTTTTGTAGAGTTATATGCCCAGCAGGATGTCAAATACAGCCATGGAGTGTATGGGGCACTGACATCTACGCAATTGTAAGTTAAGATACATAATATGGAACTTAATTAAACTTTTTGTACAGTTTATAGATATTTCATTAAACACAAATATATGTAAGTATACGTGTAATTAATACATACATATAATTCATTTCCTCTATCAGGATTCTTCTATATGCCAAGCTGGCATTCATGCTGGAACAGTGGGTAAAGATGGAGGACGGTTCATTGTTGAAATCATGCAGGGACAAACCAATTACAGACCATCCATCAGAAATGGAATCAAAACAGAACCTCTTGGTGCTTCTCCTGGCTCATTTAGAGTAAGACCATCATCTGAAGAACAAATTTCTTCATCACCAGAACCAGGGAAAGGTCTACCTGGAGGTAAAATGTTTAATATATCAACTGTATCACTAAATACTTTTACATAAGCCCTAAAGACCAGCATAACTCCTAACTTAAACTCTTGCCTTACCATAATATTTCCTCCCTTTACCCTACATGTCTAATTATACTCATAGATTTTCAGGGATTGTTTCTGAGTTGAATTTGGCATTGCTATGTCAGTATACAGAAGGTTGTTGAATACATCATCTATTAGACTTGATCATGTCAAACAAAACACTTGGGGTGAAAAGAGACACAAATTTAAGTGAACAGGTCAAAGTATGAATGTTTGATTAACACACTTTTCTCTAGATAGAACAAACTTTTTTTCTTGTGGTTGAGGTTTTCTCGACTAGGCTGACTAGTATCACATGATAAAGTTAACATTATGATCATTTATATCACATTCCTCAATAGCTCCCACTACAAAGCCAGATTCACCTTCTAAGTTGCCTGAATCATCTAAGCAACCTGGATGGTCAAAGGAACGTGAAGCAGAGATTAAAGAGCCTGGGAAGTATAAGGAACCTGAGAAGTCCTCAGAGCCTGGAAAGTTTACAAAGCCTGAAAAGTTGACAGAACTTGAAAAGTCCAAGCAACCTGGAATCATTAAAGAACCTGCCAAGTCCAAAGAATCTGAACAGGAGGAAAAAGAAGGAAAGTCTAAAGAGCCTGGGAAATCTAAAGAACCTGAAAAGTCAAAGGAGCCCACTCGCACCCTACCCGCAGGTCAGTTATATTGCAATATTATGAGATATATACCATTGCAGAGATAGGTGTGGCTTTTTTTTCAATTTATGGATCACTCTTCTGTCTTCTATCCCTCAGTAGTTTTTTCTATTCATTCTATCACTTGTTTTTTCTATGTATTCTAGATCAGCTTCTATAATGAAGTGCTCTCAGTTATATTAATGCATTATAATTGTACTGCTAACACAGAGAGAGACACTTGTTTATGCCTGGAAACAACAAAAGGGACGTTAACTATGTAACCTCTCCTTTTCCCATGCAATCGAAAAGGGTCTCTCATTGTGCACTAGCAGTGCGAGACCCACACACACTACAGATCCCAATCGGGTGGATTTTTTCTCATCTGTGAGACACAAATTATAATAAACCTTCATGTCTCTAAAAGATTCACATTGGGTTTACTTGGGAGGCTCAAGACATTGTGTAATCCTCGCTTCGGTCACTGAACAAAGAGTTAAAAAAGCTTAATTGTCCTTTAAACATTTTATGTATAAATATATATGCTTGCTGGTATACTGTATCATATAGGTTATATGTATTGGTTTGATATCTTGCAGTATCCGCTCCATGTTCTATGGCTGCAAACCAGTTAAAAGAACAGACGACAGAGTAAGTTTTAAGTAAAAGTTACTTTAATATTTCATTTATTGGGGGAGAAATTACAGAATAAAACTGATTTTCTTTAATCCGACAAAACCTCTTAAAGAACCAAAAATGATTCTTTGTATTTTTATTTTCTTTACCCTTAGTGTTAAATGCTTGCCTGGATGTATGACTGCAAAAGACAGTGTTTGGGGAACAGATGTCTACACAGATGTAAGAAATCTCATCAAATCCATCACAAGTGGCGTGTGCTTATTAAAAAGTTCTTGAAATATCAATATTTATCTCACTTATTTGCATTCGCTTGATAAAGGATTCTTCCATTTGCCGAGCTGCCATACACGCAGGTGTTATGAAGGAAAATGAACCAGGAAATGTGAGAGTGGAAAAGATCCCAGGTCAGGAGAGTTACGCAGGATCTACAAGGAATGGTGTGACATCCAATAAATATGGACGCTGGAGTCAATCATTTAAAGTCAGTGTGTCACCATCTCTCTCTACAAAGCCTAAGTCTCCTTCCAAACCATCAGATCAGGACCCTGAAAAGTCTACAGAGCCTACAAAAACATCTCCTAGACTTCCATCAGGTGAGTTCTGTAGAAATTGTATTACCAGTGTATCACTGAAAAAGACTTTGAGGAAAAGCCAGATATGCAAGTTCTTTGATAACATTTCTATATACTTTTACACTTTTATGAACGTAGAACATAATATATCAATACTATGGGAAAGATATATAAAATAGGAACATGCGAAAAGAGCACCATATAGTGGCGCCAGCTCAGCACATGTATAACATCAGGGTCTAACAATATCCATAGACGTGGAGGAGAATCTACGTCAGTACCAATTTGGCAGAGATGCTAACATCTATATACAAATGTTTCTAGAATTTTTTTCATTTAGTTTATGGAAGAGTTTAAGGATATTTAGATTAAATAAAATTGTTGGTGCCAGTATAAATATCACACATTTATTTTATATTTTGTTACAGTTCCATCGCGGTGTTCTTCTTCCGCCAAACAGCTAAGCCAACGAGTAACAGAGTAAGCATGCCCTCCCTTATAGAATGTGACAAATATATGATAAATATGGTGTTTCATGTGAGTATTGTTATGTATGCCCCAAATAATACATTTGTAATCCTTTTGTAGAGTTATATGCCCAGCAGGATGTCAAATACAGCCATGGAGTTTATGGGGCACTGACATCTACGCAATTGTAAGTTAAGATACATAATATGGAACTTAATTAAACTTTTTGTACAGTTTATAGATATTTCATTAAACACAAATATATGTAAGTATACGTGTAATTAATACATACATATAATTCATTTCCTCTATCAGGATTCTTCTATATGCCAAGCTGGCATTCATGCTGGAACAGTGGGTAAAGATGGAGGACGGTTCATTGTTGAAATCATGCAGGGACAAACCAATTACAGACCATCCATCAGAAATGGAATCAAAACAGAACCTCTTGGTGCTTCTCCTGGCTCATTTAGAGTAAGACCATCATCTGAAGAACAAATTTCTTCATCACCAGAACCAGGGAAAGGTCTACCTGGAGGTAAAATGTTTAATATATCAACTGTATCACTAAATACTTTTACATAAGCCCTAAAGACCAGCATAACTCCTAACTTAAACTCTTGCCTTACCATAATATTTCCTCCCTTTACCCTACATGTCTAATTATACTCATAGATTTTCAGGGATTGTTTCTGAGTTGAATTTGGCATTGCTATGTCAGTATACAGAAGGTTGTTGAATACATCATCTATTAGACTTGATCATGTCAAACAAAACACTTGGGGTGAAAAGAGACACAAATTTAAGTGAACAGGTCAAAGTATGAATGTTTGATTAACACACTTTTCTCTAGATAGAACAAACTTTTTTTCTTGTGGTTGAGGTTTTCTCGACTAGGCTGACTAGTATCACATGATAAAGTTAACATTATGATCATTTACATCACATTCCTCAATAGCTCCCACTACAAAGCCAGATTCACCTTCTAAGTTGCCTGAATCATCTAAGCAAACTGGATGGTCAAAGGAACGTGAAGCAGAGATTAAAGAGCCTGGGAAGTATAAGGAACCTGAGAAGTCCTCAGAGCCTGGAAAGTTTACAAAGCCTGAAAAGTTGACAGAACTTGAAAAGTCCAAGCAACCTGGAATCATTAAAGAACCTGCCAAGTCCAAAGAATCTGAACAGGAGGAAATAGAAGGAAAGTCTAAAGAGCCTGGGAAATCTAAAGAACCTGAAAAGTCAAAGGAGCCCACTCGCACCCTACCCGCAGGTCAGTTATATTGCAATATTACGAGATACATACCATTGCAGAGATAGGTGTGGCTTTTTTTCCAATTTATGGATCACTCTTCTGTCTTCTATCCTTCCCTAATTTTTTCTATTCATTCTATCACTTGTTTTTTCTATTTATTCTAGATCAGCTTCTATAATGAAGTGCTCTCAGCTATATTAATGCATTATAATTGTACTGCTAACACAGAGAGAGACACTTGTTTATGCCTGGAAACAACAGAAGGGACGTTAACTATGTAACCTCTCCTTTTCCCATGCAATCGAAAAGGGTCTCTCATTGTGCACTAGCAGTGCGAGACCCACACACACTACAGATCCCAATCGGGTGGGTTTTTTCTCATCTGTGAGACACAAATTATAATAAACCTTCATGTCTCTAAAAGATTCACATTGGGTTTACTTGGGAGGCTCAAGACATTGTGTAATCCTCGCTTCGGTCACTGAACAAAGAGTTAAAAAAGCTTAATTGTCCTTTAAACATTTTACGATAAATATATATGCTTGCTGGTATATTGTATCATATAGGTTATATGTATTGGTTTGATATCTTGCAGTATCCGCTCCATGTTCTATGGCTGCAAACCAGTTAAAAGAACAGACGACAGAGTAAGTTTTAAGTAAAAGTTACTTTAATATTTCATTTATTGGGGGAGAAATTACAGAATAAAACTGATTTTCTTTAATCTGACAAAACCTCTTAAAGAACCAAAAATGATCCTTTGTATTTTTATTTTCTTTACCCTTAGTGTTAAATGCTTGCCTGGATGTATGACTGCAAAAGACAGTGTTTGGGGAACAGATGTCTACACAGATGTAAGAAATCTCATCAAATCCTTCACAAGTGGTGTGTGCTTATTAAAAAGTTCTTGAAATATCAATATTTATCTCACTTATTTGCATTCGCTTGATAAAGGATTCTTCCATTTGCCGAGCTGCCATACACGCAGGTGTTATGAAGGAAAATGAACCAGGAAATGTGAGAGTGGAAAAGATCCCAGGTCAGGAGAGTTACGCAGGATCTACAAGGAATGGTGTGACATCCAATAAATATGGACGCTGGAGTCAATCATTTAAAGTCAGTGTGTCACCATCTCTCTCTACAAAGCCTGAGTCTCCTTCCAAACCATCAGATCAGGACCCTGAAAAGTCTACAGAGCCTACAAAAACATCTCCTAGACTTCCATCAGGTGAGTTCTGTAGAAATTGTATTACCAGTGTATCACTGAAAAAGACTTTGAGGAAAAGGCAGATATGCATGTTCTTTGATAACATTTCTATATACTTTTACACTTTTCTGAACGTAGAACATAATATATCAATACTATGGGAAAGATATATAAAATAGGAACATGCGAAAAGAGCACCATATAGTGGCGCCAGCTCAGCACATGTATAACATCAGGGTCTAACACTATCCATAGACGTGGAGGAGAATCTACGTCAGTACAAATTTGGCAGAGATGCTAACATCTATATACAAAAGTTTCTAGAATTTTTTTCATTTAGTTTATGGAAGAGTTTAAGGATATTTAGATTAAATAAAATTGTTGGTGCCAGTATAAATATCACACATTTATTTTATATTTTGTTACAGTTCCATCGCGGTGTTCTTCTTCCGCCAAACAGCTAAGCCAACGAGTAACAGAGTAAGCATGCCCTCCCTTATAGAATGTGACAAATATATGATAAATATGGTGTTTCATGTGACTATTGTTATGTATGCCCCAAATAATACATTTGTAATCCTTTTGTAGAGTTATATGCCCTGCAGGATGTCAAATACAGCCATGGAGTGTATGGGGCACTGACATCTACGCAATTGTAAGTTAAGATACGTAATATGGAACTTAATTAAACTTTTTGTACAGTTTATAGATATTTCATTAAACACAAATATATGTAAGTATACGTGTAATTAATACATACATATAATTCATTTCCTCTATCAGGATTCTTCTATATGCCAAGCTGGCATTCATGCTGGAACAGTGGGTAAAGATGGAGGACGGTTCATTGTTGAAATCATGCAGGGACAAACCAATTACAGACCATCCATCAGAAATGGAATCAAAACAGAACCTCTTGGTGCTTCTCCTGGCTCATTTAGAGTAAGACCATCATCTGAAGAACAAATTTCTTCATCACCAGAACCAGGGAAAGGTCTACCTGGAGGTAAAATGTTTAATATATCAACTGTATCACTAAATACTTTTACATAAGCCCTAAAGACCAGCATAACTCCTAACTTAAACTCTTGCCTTACCATAATATTTCCTCCCTTTACCCTACATGTCTAATTATACTCATAGATTTTCAGGGATTGTTTCTGAGTTGAATTTGGCATTGCTATATCAGTATACAGAAGGTTGTTGAATACATCATCTATTAGACTTGATCATGTCAAACAAAACACTTGGGGTGAAAAGAGACCCAAATTTAAGCGAACAGGTCAAAGTATGAATGTTTGATTAACACATTTTTCTCTAGATAGAACAAACTTTTTTTCTTGTCGTTGAGGTTTTCTCGACTAGGCTGACTAGTATCACATGATAAAGTTAACATTATGATCATTTACATCATATTCCTCAATAGCTCCCACTACAAAGCCAGATTCACCTTCTAAGTTGCCTGAATCATCTAAGCAACCTGGATGGTCAAAGGAACGTGAAGCAGAGATTAAAGAGCCTGGGAAGTATAAGGAACCTGAGAAGTCCTCAGAGCCTGGAAAGTTTACAAAGCCTGAAAAGTTGACAGAACTTGAAAAGTCCAAGCAACCTGGAATCATTAAAGAACCTGCGAAGTCCAAAGAATCTGAACAGGAGGAAAAAGAAGGAAAGTCTAAAGAGCCTGGGAAATCTAAAGAACCTGAAAAGTCAAAGGAGCCAACTCGCACCCTACCCGCAGGTCAGTTATATTGCCATATTACGAGATACATATCATTGCAGAGATAGGTGTGGCTTTTTTTCCAATTTATGGATCACTCTTCTGTCTTCTATCCCTCAGTAGTTTTTTCTATTTATTCTATCACTTGTTTTTAGATCAGCTTCTATAATGAAGTGCTCGCAGTTATATTAATGCATTAAAAATGTTTATTATTACAATGGTCAAAGAAAATAGCAGAGTAGAATGAAAGGACCAAAGCCTAGAAATAATTATGTGGAAGGAAAAATCATGGTTACTTTGCTGACACAAGAAAATAACTGTTATGGATGGGATATACAGTGACAGAAAGGGGCGTGGGATCCCAGTAACTGAACTATCTTACTCTCATTAACGTAAACAACAAATACACCTTATTTTTCGCTTGTGCTACTTATATGGAAGCACAAATGAAAAAGTAGTTGTCCCAAGTCTGAGGATAAACTGGCATTGACTTTTGACATTACATGCCAATTTATCCTCTGACTGGCAGCTGCCATGCTATCATGAGGCAGCCCGGTCTGGTTGGTGATTCTCTTTCTCTCCTAACACAGAGAGAGACATGCGTTTTTTCCATGGGATCAGAAGAGGGGATGTTATCTGCGTACCCTTTCCTTTTCCCTTGCAATAAAAAAGGGTCTCTCTTTGTGAACTAGCAGTGCGAGACCCACGCGCGCTACATATCCCAATCGGGTGGATTTTGTCTCATCTGTGAGACACAACTGATAGTAAACCTGCATGTGTCTAAGAGATTCACATTGGGTTTACTTGGGAGACTCAAGACATTGTGTAATCCTCGCTTCCATCACTGAACAAAGAGTTAAAAATGTTTAATTGTCCTTTTAATAATTTATGTATAAATATAAATGCTTGCTGGTATACTGTATCATATAGGTTATATGTATTGGTTTGATATCTTGCAGTATCCGCTCCATGTTCTATGGCTGCAAACCAGTTAAAAGAACAGACGACAGAGTGAGTTTTAAGTAAAAGTTACTTTAATATTTCATTTTTGGGGGGAGAAATTACAGAACAAAACTGATTTTCTTTAATCTGACAAAACCTCTTAAAGAACCAAAAATGATCCTTTGTATTTTTATTTTCTTTACCCTTAGTGTTAAATGCTTGCCTGGATGTATGACTGCAAAAGACAGTGTTTGGGGAACAGATGTCTACACAGATGTAAGAAATCTCATCAAATCCTTCACAAGTGTTTTGTGCTTATTAAAAAGTTCTTGAAATATAAATATTAATCTCACTTATTTGCATTCGCTTGATAAAGGATTCTTCCATTTGCCGAGCTGCTATACACGCAGGCGTTATGAAGGAAAACGAACCGGGAAATGTGAGAGTGGAAAAGATCCCAGGTCAGGAGAGTTACGCAGGATCTACAAGGAATGGTGTGACATCCAATAAATATGGACGCTGGAATCAATCATTTAAAGTCAGTGTGTCACCATCTCTCTCTACAAAGCCTGAGTCTCCTTCCAAATCATCAGATCAGGACCCTGAAAAGTCTACAGAGCCTACAAAAACATCGCCTAGACTTCCATCAGGTGAGTTCTGTAGAAACGGTATAACCAGTGTATCACTGAAAAAGACTTTGAGGAAAAGGCAGATGTGCAAGCTGTTTGATAAGGTTTCTATATACTTTTACACTATCGCTGTTTCTATTTTAAAATAATAATTTGTGACAAATACATGCTGAAGATCTGTGTTATAACAAGTGCAGTTTCTCTGATTCATTCACTGTATGTGACAATTTTACCAGATGAATTTACAGTTTCTGATTATCTTAGTCTTACAATTTCTTGATTGATTTCAACTAGGTTTAATTAGAACTGAAACACCAATATGCATTATATATTAACAATATCCGGAAAAGTAGGAGTTTATACGTGTATACAGTAGTGTCAGGATGTAGAAAAGAGCACTGTTATACATAAGGAACGTCTGCACCTTTTTCTTTTAACCTCCCCAACAATCTTGTGCGGGTCTTTCAAAGCATCCAACTGTTACAATATTAGAATGTTAATGAATTACATAGATGAAGTGAAAAATCTGTCCTTCTGGCACCGTACGCAAATGGATGATTACAATAGAAAATAATTATTTGAAATAAATGGGTATAGCCCAATTTTGTATTCATGTTTAGAAGCATATGAGAAACCAAAAGGCAATACTAGACTCTCAGTGCACAAAACAACCTTCATCCAAAACATTTTCAAAAGTTCCACCACAATAGGGTAATCCTTCCCTCCAGCTGAACAGATAAATCCAGGGGAAAAGTATTCACTTTAATGATCACCATGGTTTTGGTTGTAGACTTATAATATGCATAGTCCAGGTATGCAGTCACCTTGTATGGATAGCATAAAACATTTTTTTCAGACCACATGTGTCCAAACAAATTCTGTGTAAAGAGCAAATAGACTGTTTGATCTCACCACTTGTTCAAATTATAAATGCTGTGCAGAACCACATGAAGAAGCAGTCATAAGTAATCCTGATGTCCTGTGTTCAGGGTTAGAAAGTGCATGCAGGAAAACAAGAGTAGACTCAGACTCTAACAGATATGTGGCACTAGACCATCCATTAATCAGCACTGGGCGTGGATCCAGTGGTGCATTTGTTTTTTTTGCTGCCCTAAGCAAGACCAAAATCTGTTCCCCTGATAAATGGTTCCAATTATCCACCTTTTTATATTTGAATTCAACTTAGCAAAATCGTTGATAAGTAGAACCATATTCAAAAAAATCCACAGGACATGCCCCAGAACCCACATTGCACATTCGTCACATCACCCACATTGCACACCCAGCACCTCAGCCACATTGCACACCAAGCACATCACCCACATTGCACACCCAGCACATCACCCACATTGCACACCCAGCACATCACCCGCACTGCACACCAAGCACATCACCCACATTGCACACCCAGCACATCACCCGCACTGCACACCAAGCACATCACCCACACTGCACACCAAGCAAATCACCCACATTGCACACCCAGCATATCACCCACATTGCACACCAAGTACATCGCCCACATGGGACACACAGCACATCACCCAGCAATGTGCATAGTATGGATAATATGTATTAATTTGTTATTTTGTAGTGTCCACTACATGTTCTGCAGATTTTGCATGAGGGACTTTTTTATTAGAATTGCACAATTGTACAGGTTAAATCATGAATGTGTTTTTTTGCTTGGAAGTACCTAATCATAGATATGTGGTAACATCTGCAAAAGAGTGTAGATCATATTCATGCTCTATATTACCACTGCCAATGCCATTTAAATGACAGTATCCCCATGGGGGGGGGGGGGGGGGCTTACAATCACACCTCCCCACCTGGCTAATCTATAACCTTCCTCAAACAGTAAAACAGTTTCTATGTTTTGCATTAATCTATCAGCACAGTCAGAAAATGTATTTTCATTTTAGAATAAGGCTGCGTCTTATGTGATATTTCTATAGTGTTTTCACAGACATGGTGTTGTATCTAATACTCTGATCCCGGGATACTTGGGAGATATGTGAATAATAAATGTAGTGCACAGCAACTTGCAGTATTTCCAAATACTAGATCCCGCCTTGAACATAGGTTTTATATGATGAGACTTGGAATAAAAAGTCCTTTTGGCGCTGTTCTCGTCATTCATTATCTTACCATTAGAGTTTTACTGCTACTTCACCAGCAACAATGTCCAATCAACCTGCCGGTAACTTGGATATTTTCTAAACACTCTCATTTTTTATACCTTCTGCACCAGTGAAAACTGAACATGTTACATAGATCTGTGACACGCAATCCCTCCTAGGGGTGATAATGTCTGATTAGGAGAGCTGGGTAGATTTATATTTAAGCGTGGATGTAATGCTTAGAATTACGGTAAACCCTTACATCTATTTGCTAAACTGCTAAAATGCATTTTGGCTGATCATGGCATCCAAGCGAATTAGGTATATTTTGTACCTTCACATATCAGCAGTTGATAGTTAGTCAAAGAGCATCCCCAATGGGTACAAAGAAATCACAAATCCAATCTGACACTCGATTCCCATTAATGTATCATGTAGATGTGCTGTGTTATGGTTCATTGCTTAAAAACTCAAGTTTAGATAATATTTGAGGTGTAAATTAATATAAAAAAGGAAGAGAGATGTAACGATACATCTGGTACTGGTGAGTAGGACCATCTTAACAGCATTGTAGACCCTGAGAGAAGCAATGCCGCTACCTTCCCATTCACAGGATCCACCCCTCTGTCGGTTCACAGAACAAGACTTGGAATCAAAATCAGCCTGTTCAGAGCACTTCAGAGGCAAATGATCACTGTGATAACCAATCACAGTAATCATATGCTGCCTGTGACAAAACTCTTTGATTTGGGCACTTATATTCCCTTTTGACATGAATGAGGCATTGAGACAGTACTGCTGGTTAGTGGCTTCTGCAACTGGTAAGGTGACCACATAGCTACATTTTAAAATGTGTTTGGGTATGATATATGTATACTTAGTGGCCTGACATCTGGAACAATCGGAAAAGTGTTATTCAGTACCTATTTTTTTGTGCTGATAGAGCCTTGCTGACTGTATGTGGAGATGGATACTATGTAACCATTTGTTTTCATGTCACAGTTTCAGCACCATGTTCGATGACTCCTGACCAGTTACCTGAGCGGATGACATTGTAAGTTCTATGCTAAATGCACCTTAAAAGACAACAGAGACAAATGTATTGTACAAAAGACAATTTAAAGGGACGGTATTCACCTAGAAATTGCTTAAACGGTGAATGTAGAGAATACAAAATGATTGAAATGATCTATATATTGCATTAGCAGAATTGCAAATAAATGCCCAAATCAGGAGAAAAATGTGTTGTAAATATGTCTGTAGATTCTCCTGTTTATGACTGCACTTGTGGCTTGATATGCAAATTACACATTTTCCATTGAAATGTCATAAATAAGAATCTCCACAGACTCGTAAATTTTCTCCTAATTTAGTCATTTGCTTGCAATTTTGCTAACACAATGTATAGATCATTTCCAATATTTTTTCCTCCTCTACTTTCACAGTAAAACAACGTTTATGTGATACAGTCCCTTTAAACATATGAGAAAAAAATAGACACGATATTCGGCACTAAGGTGAGGTGTAGGTCATTCCAACATGCAGAGCAATGTTTCAACCCCCTGGATATTTGTCAAGTATTGGTAATCCTAAAATATTATTTATGTTTTGATAAATTATTTGTTGTACCCAATTTGAATCAAATGTTGATATTTGAATTTTTCTACATACGTAATTGAACCAGAAATCATTTTTCAAATGTGTTTTTAATTTTCAGAGTGGAATGTAAACCTGGATGCTTGGATGAGAAAGGAACTGTTTGGGGGTCTGCTATCTACACAGATGTAAGAAATATACACACACTTTATAATGCTGATCTTGTTTTAATATTAATTTCAATAATTGCAAACTAAATATTATTTTTTAATTCCATGTTGATTATGGTATGGTGTTATTTATGTGTGTGTGTGCGTGTGTGCGTGTGTGCATGTCTCCATACGTGCATATGTACGTATACAATTACATATATACACACACACACACGCATTTTTGAATTTCTTAATAAAAGATACTTAGTGAATGCCTGAATGAAAGTTAAATGTTGGCACTTCATCACATTTATAATAAATGTTGTATTCTTTTATTCTCTAGGATTCTTCCCTATGCCAAGCAGCTATTCATGATGGAAAAATGACCAATCAAGGAGGCATTATGATAGTGGAAAAGATGCCCGGTCAGGGTAATTACAAAGGTTCTACACAGAATGGACTTACATCAAAGCAGTATGGAACATGGCCTGGATCTGTAATATTCCACAAACCATCAGTCCCTACAATTCCAGAAACACCTTCTAAAACTCCAGACATCCCACCTCCATCTTCCATTCAGCCAACACCATCCAAGCTCCCAGCAGGTAACGACCTAAGTTTGTTCAGTGTTAGCTTCATAAATGTAATTGGAATTTGTGTTTTCATTTTTTCTGTTACCAGTGTAATAGAGGGGTAGATATGAGCAAGTCCATTGAAAAGCTCCAAGCTCCTTTGTCAGCTTCCTGTAGTTATGATTAAAGATGGCGGACAGGACATTATATTGGCATTCCTCTCGCTGCACATCACCAAACTAATGATGTACAAGAACACAAGTACATGGTAATGGGGAAACTGATACCAATATCAGGGAACATGCTAATGTTATATTACATTTATATTTATATATTACCAACACTTTACACAGGGCAGGGTACAGAGCATTGTTCTGCCCTGGATTTGAATGAACAGTCCATGGACATTTGGGGTCCTATTCCTTAAATTTTGGGTCTTTCCCAGCAAACCTCCCACCTGTTCATTGACATTCTTATAGACATGATAGACTATAAGTGGGTAATAGTCTTTTTACAATGGTTTCATTTGAATGGAATATAATGTTTTATTCTTTTATTATCACAGATAATGAACAAGTTGAATGACATGTGATATTTAATTCTGTTATTACAGTTCATGCTTCATGTTCCATGTCTGCGAGAGAGATATCTGAACCAATGGCTCAGTAAGTGAATTCTATATTAAATGGTAACTGTATGTAATAATATGTATTTATTGCTACAAAAATAGCCAGAGAATAATACACCCAATTCTTTCTTTCTTTTTCTTTATTTACTAGTCTCATATGTCCTGCAGGATGCCTGAATGAGAAGGCCGTTGTCTATGGATCGGGTGTTTACACAGATGTAAGAGAAAGATTTCTTTCTTAATTGTCCTAATTTGAATTTTTCGTAGTCTTTCTAGTAATAGAAATATTAAAAATGTACTAATTTAAAAAAAAAAAAAAGTAAAATACCCGGTATCACCTTTGTTTCATATATTTTTTCCTTAGCATTCTTCCATGTGCAGAGCAGCTATGCATGGAGGTTATCTGACCAACAAAGGAGGTAATGTGATAATGGAGAAGAGGCCTGGTCAGGACAGTTATGCGAAGTCTACAAAGAATGGTGTTACATCCTCTGAATTAACATCTTGGATTGGATCATTTGTAATCCATGACTACTCTTTATTTTCATCTATCGCTCTAAAGCCAGAGTCTCCATCCAAAACAACCGCTCCAGACCCAAAACCCAGCCTCCCAGCTGGTAAGTCCATGTGTAATTTGTACATTATAATGGAGCAAATTTCTATATAATGTTTTCACATAAGCCTTTTTTATCTAAAAAAAAGTTTCTAATTTCTGTGCTGTCTTTATGTTGAGATGGATATTATGTAACAGTTTGTTTTCATGTCACAGTTTCAGCACCATGTTCGATGACGCCTGACCAGTTACCTGAGCGGATGACATTGTAAGTTCTATGCTACAGAGATTTATATGGCTAAATGCACAACAAAAGACAACAGAGACAAATGTAATGTCTGACTTAAAGGGACCGTATTCACTGAAACATTGCTTGTACTGTAAATGAAGAGAATAAAAATGATTGAAAATTATCTATACATTGTGTTATCAGAATTGCACATAAATGCCTGAACCAGGAAATAATTGTGTTTTAAATATGTCTGTGGAGTCTCCTGTTTATGACATCATCTGTGGCTTGATACGCAAATTACACATTTTTCATTAAAAAATAGTTCATTTGCATAAAAAGCCACAACTGATGTCATAGACAGGAGACTCCACAGACTCATATAAAACACATTTTCTCCTAATTTAGGCATTTGCTTGCAGTTTTGCAAACACGGTGTGTAGATCACTTTCATTCTTTTTTTTCTCCTCTACATTCAGAGTAAAACAATGTTTACGTGATAGCGGGTATTATGTGGATATTATTTTACTATAATGACACAAGTGAGCAGGAAGACATGGGACACACTCCTAAGTTGCATTTTTCCCTTTATAGACAGATCCATTTATACTGTCCATGCTTGGTAGAGCTTGTCTCACACACTGTCAACGGTAACACATAACTTTAACCACTACTAACATCACACATTATCTAAATGACTGAAATAACCTTCAAATAACTATGAATTATATGACAATAACCGAAAGTATTTGTTTCCATCACACCAGTATCTTATGGGATATTTTACTAATTGTTAGTCACATTTTATATTCTAGGATTATTTTGCTAAAATACTATTTATGTTTGGATAAATGATTTGTTGTACCCAATTTGAATCAAATGTTGATATTTGATTTTTTTCTACATATGTAATTAAACCGGAAATCATTTTTCAAATGTGTTTTTAATTTTCAGAGTGGAATGTAAACCTGGATGCTTGATTGAGAAAGGAAGTGTTTGGGGGTCTGCTATCTACACAGATGTAAGAATTATACACACACTTTATAATGCTGATATTATTTCAACATTAATTTTAATCATTGCAAACAAAAATATGATTTATTAGCTTTGAATCTGGAACAAAGATTAATGTGTTACATAAATAAACATAAACAGATCAAGATATATATATATATATTTGTGAGTTTGGTCCATTTGCATGCTTATAAAGATTTACAAATATACATATACACTCACACACATATGTATATATATATATTCGGATACTAAAATAGAAGCATTACAGATTCTTGAAGGCAGATTATAACTTACCCATCTAACCTGCTTTTTTAAAATGATCTCATTATCTTATTTTCAACTTTCACATAACCTTATGTTTGCAGTAGGTATTTTTTAATTTCTTAATGAAATAGTCAAACTGAAAGATATTTAGTGGATACCTGAATGAAAGTTAAATGTTGGCCCTTCATCACATTTATAATAAATGTTATTTTACTCTCTAGGATTCTTCCCTATGCCAAGCAGCTATTCATGACGGAAAAATGACCAATCAAGGAGGAATTATGATAGTGGAAAAGATGCCCGGTCAGGGTAATTACAAAGGTTCTACACAGAATGGACTTACATCAAAGCAGTATGGATCATGGCCTGGATCTGTAATATTCCACAAACCATCAGTCTCTACAATTCCAGAAACACCTTCTAAAACTCCAGACATATCCAGTCCATCGTCCTCTCAGCCAACACCATCCAAGCTACCAGCAGGTAACGACCTAAGTTTGTCGAGTGTTAGTTTCTCAAATGTACATGGAATTTGTTTGGTTTTTATCATTTTTTGTGATACTAATGTAATAGAGGAGTAGATATGAGCAAGTCCATTGAGCTCCAAGCTCCTTTGCCAGCTTCTTTTAGTTATGATTAAAGGTGGCAGAGAGGACATTATATTGGCATTCCTCTCTCTGCACATCATCAAACCAATGATGTACAAGAACAAAAGTTAATGTCAGGGTAGCATTCCACAGTTATATTACATTTATATATATCTATATATAACCAACAATTTACATGTGTCGGGTGGAGATCATAGTTCTGCCCTAGATTTGAAAGGACAGTCCATGGACATTTGGGGTCCTGTTCCCACAATTTGGGGTCTTTCCCAGCAAACCTCCCACCTGTTCATTGACATTCTTGTAGACATGATAGACTATAAGTGGGTAATAGTCTTCTTCCAATGGTTTCATTTGAATGGAATATAATGTTTTATTCTTTTATTATCACAGATAATGAACAAGCTGAATGACATGTTATATTTAATTCTGTTATTACAGTTCATGCTTCATGTTCCATGTCTGCGAGAGAGATATCTGAACCAATGGCTCAGTAAGTGAATTCTATATTAAATGGTAACTGTATGTAATAATATGTATTTATTGCTACAAAAATAGCCAGAGAATAATACACAAAATTATGTCTTTCTTTTTCTTTATTTACTAGTCTCATATGTCTAGCAGAATTGCATATAAATGCTTAGATCAGGAGAAAAATATGTTTTAAATATGTCTGTGGAGTCTCCTGTTTATGACATCATCTGTGGCTGGATATGCAAATTACAAATTTTTCATTCAAAAACAGTTCATTTACATATAAAGCCACAACTGATGTCATAGCCAGAAGACTCCACAGACTCATTTAAAAGGCATTTTTTTCCTAATTTAAGCATTTGCTGGCAGTTTTGCAAACACAGTGTATAGATCACCTTCAATCTTTTTTTTCTTCTCTAAATTTAGAGTAAACAATGTTTACGTGAAACCAGGTGCGGATGGTCCATATGTGCTATGTGAGCGCCACACACCTAGCACGGAGCCACTCTGTCTATTTCCGGAGTCTGTGTGCTTCGAACAGAGAGCATACAAACCCCGGAAATATATCTGGGAGACAGACGTCAGCTGACGTATACTTTTAGTGCTGGTCGAATTGACAACAGCGTGAGTGACTTTGTTGCAGAATTCGGAGCTGCCATCGGTCCCTCGGATGTATCTCGTGTATTTCCGGGGGGTTTTGTGCTGGGAGAGCCTGTCTCACACACTATTAGTGGTAACACATAGCTTTATCCACTACTAACATCACACACTATCTAAATGACTGAAATACACTTCAGATAACTATGAAACATAAAAGCGAATATATAAAAAATTACCTAAAATATTTGGTTCCATCAAACCAGTATCTTATGGGATATTTTACTAAATGTTAGTAACATTTAATGTTCTAGGATTCTTATGTTAAAAGAGAATTTGTGTTTTGAAATAATTATTTGTTGTACCCAATTTTAATCAAATGTTGATTTTTGCATTTTGCCACGTATGTTATTAAGCCAGAATTTTTTTTTTAAATTGTTTTAATTTTCAGAGTGGAATGTAAACCTGGATGCTTGGATGAGAAAGGAAATGTTTGGGGGTCTGCTATCTACACAGATGTAAGAGATATACACACACCTTACTCTGCTGATATTATTTAAACATTAATTTTAAATATTACAAACAAAATATGATTTATAAATTAAAATTATCTTACAAGAGTTATTTTCAACTTTCACTTAAGTTTATGTTTGTAGCAGGTATTTTTTAATTTCTTAATGAAATAGTCAAACTGAAAGATATTTAGTGGATACCTGAATGAAAGTTAAATGTTGGCCCTTCATCACACTTATAATAAATGTTGTGTTATTTTCTAGGATTCTTCCCTATGCCAAGCAGCTATTCATGACGGAAAAATGACCAATCAAGGAGGAATTATGATAGTGGAAAAGATGCCCGGTCAGGGTAATTACAAAGGTTCTACACAGAATGGACTTACATCAAAGCAGTATGGATCATGGCCTGGATCTGTAATATTCCACAAACCATCAGTCTCTACAATTCCAGAAACACCTTCTAAAACTCCAGACATAACCCCTCCATCTTCCTCTCAGCCAACACCATCCAAGCTACCAGCAGGTAACGACCTAAGTTTGTCGAGTGTTAGTTTCTCAAATGTACATGGAATTTGTTTGGTTTTTATCATTTTTTGTGATACTAATGTAATAGAGGGGTAGATATGAGCAAGTCCATTGAAAAGCTCCAAGCTCCTTTGCCAACTTCTTTTAGTTATGATTAAAGGTGCCAGACAGGGCATTATATTGGCCTTCCTCTCTCTGCACATCACCAAACCAATGATGCACAAGAACACAAGTTAATGTCAGGGAAGTATTCCAGTGTTATATTAAATTTATATTTATCTAAATATAACCAACAATTTACACGTGTCGGGTGGAGATCATAGTTCTGCCCTGGATTTAAAAGGACAGTCCATGGACATTTGGGGTCCTGTTCCTACAATTTGGGGTCTTTTCCAGCAAAACTCCCACCTGTTCATTCACATTCTTGTAGACATGAAAGACTATAAGCGGATAATAGTCATCTTCCAATGGTTTCATTTGAATGCAATATAATGTTTTATTCTATTATTATCACAGATAATGAACAAGCTGAATGACATGTGATATTTAATTCTGTTATTACAGTTCATGCTTCATGTTCCATGTCTGGGAGAGAGATATCTGAACCAATGGCTCAGTAAGTGAATTCTATATTAAATGGTAACTGTATGTAATAATATGTATTTATTGCTACAAAAATAGCCTGAGAATAATACACAAAATTATGTCTTTCTTTTTCTTTATTTACTAGTCTCATATGTCTAGCAGAATCGGAAAGATATGCTTATATCAGAAGAAAAATATGTTTTAAATATGTCTGTGGAGTCTCCTTTTTATGGCATCATTTGTGGCTTGATATGCAAATTACACATTATTCATTCAAAAACAGTTCATTTACATATAAAGCCACAACTGATGTCATAGACAGGAGACTCCACAGACTCATTAAGAACACATTTTTGTCCTAATTTAAGCATTTGCTGGCAGTTTTGCAAACACAGTGTATAGATCACTTTCAATTTTTTTTTTCCCTATAAATTTAGAGTAAACAATGTTTACGTGATACCAGGTGCGGATGGTCCATATGTGCTATGTGAGCGCCACACACCTAGCACGGAGCCACTCTGTCTATTTCCGGAGTCTGTGTGCTCCGAACAGAGAGCACACAAACCCCGGAAATATATCTGGGAGACAGACGTCAGCTGACGTATACTTTTAGTGCTGGTCGAATTGACAACAGCGTGAGTGACTTTGTTGCAGAATTCGGAGCTGCCATCGGTCCCTCGGATGTATCTTGTGTATTTCCAGGGGGTTTTGTGCTGGGAGAGCCTGTCTCACACACTATTAGTGGTAACACATAGCTTTATCCACTACTAACATCACACACTATCTAAATGACTGAAATACACTTCAGATAACTATGAAACATAAAAGCGAATATATAAAAAATTACCTAAAACATTTGGTTCCATCAAACCAGTATCTTATGGGATATTTTACTAAATGTTAGTAACATTTAATGTTCTAGGATTCGTATGTTAAAAGACTATTTGTGTTTTGAACTAATTATTTGTTGTACCCAATTTTAATCAAATGTTGATTTTTGCATTTTGCCACGTATGTTATTAAGCCAGAATTTTTTTTTTTAAATTGTTTTAATTTTCAGAGTGGAATGTAAACCTGGATGCTTGGATGAGAAAGGAAATGTTTGGGGGTCTGCTATCTACACAGATGTAAGAGATATACAAACACTTTATTATTTTGATATTAATGAAATTTAATTTTAATAATTACAAACAAAATATGATTTATTAGTAATGATTCTGGAACAAAGATTATGGTGTTACATATATAAATTTAAAGATAGATATGTTTACATTTCTGAGTTTGGTCCATATGCATGCTTATAAACATTTACATATATATATATACACACTCACACACACACACACACACACACACACACACATAGATATATATATATATATATATATATATATATATATATATACACACACACACATACTAAAGTAGACACATAACACAGAATATAACAAACCCATCTATCTAACCTGCTTTTTTAAATGATCTCACTCGAGTTATTTTCAACTTTCACGTAACCTTATGTTTGCAGTAGGTATTTTTTAATTTCTTAATGAAATAGTCAAACTGAAAGATATTTAGTGGATACCTGAATGAAAGTTAAATGTTGGCACTTCATCGCATTTATAATAAATGTTCTTTTATTCTCTAGGATTCTTCCCTATGCCAAGCAGCTATTCATGACGGAAAAATGACCAATCAAGGAGGCATTATGATAGTGGAAAAGATGCCTGGTCAGGGTAATTACAAAGGTTCTACACAGAATGGACTTACATCAAAGCAGTATGGATCGTGGCCTGGATCTGTAATATTCCACAAACCATCAGTCTCTACAATTCCAGAAACACCTTCTAAAACCCCAGACATCCCACCTCCATCTTCCTCTCAGCCAACACCATCCAAGCTACCAGCAGGTAACGACCTAAGTTCGTCCAGTGATACTTTCTCAAATGTACATGGAATTAGTTTTTTCATTATTTGTGGTACCAGTGTAATAGAGGGGTTAGAGATGAGCAAGCCTCTTTAAAAGCTCCCAGCCTCTTTTGTCAGCTTCCTGTAGTTATGATTAAAGATGGCGGACAGGACATTATATTGGCATTCCTCTCTCTGCACATCACCAAATCAATGATGCACAAGAACACAAGTAAATGTTAATGGGGAAACTGATACCAATGTCAGGGGAACATGCTAATGTTATATTACATTTATATCCTGTTCCCACAATTTGGGGTCTTTCCCAGCAAACCTCCCACCTGTTCATTGACATTCTTGTAGACATGATAGACTATAAGTGGGTAATAGTCATCTTCCAATGGTTTCATTTGAATGGAATATAATGTTTTATTCTATTATTATCACAGATAATGAACAAGCTGAATGACATGTTATATTTAATTCTGTTATTACAGTTCATGCTTCATGTTCCATGTCTGCGAGAGAGATATCTGAACCAATGGCTCAGTAAGTGAATTCTATATTAAATGGTAACTGTATGTAATAATATGTATTTATTGCTACAAAAATAGCCAGAGAATAATAAACCCAATTCTTTCTTTCTTTTTCTTTATTTACTAGTCTCATATGTCCTGCAGGATGCCTGAATGAGAAGGCCGTTGTCTATGGATCGGGTGTTTACACAGATGTAAGAGATTTCTTTCTTTCTTGAATATTGTCCTAATTTGAATTTTTTTGTAGTCTGTCTCTTAATAGAAATATTAAAAACGTACTACCGTATTTGCTCGATTCTAAGACAAGGTTTTTTTCAGAAATTTTTCTTATAATTCTTATAATGAGCTGTCCGTCATAATAGACGGAGGTGTCGGGCAGCATGGAGGATGTCTGCACGTATCGTGCAGACATCCCCCGGCTGCCCCCACTAGCCACCAGGGATCAAGTTTTAGTTAAGGGGGAGGGAGGGGGCAGGGAGACAGGGGGAGGGAGGGGGCAGGGAGACAGGGGGAGGGGGCAGGGAGACAGGGGGAGGGATGGAGGGCAGAGAGACAGGGGGAGGGAGGGGAGCAGAGCAACAAGGGGAGGGAGGGGGGAAGAGACAGAGCAACAAGGGGAGGGGGGAATAGACAGAGCAACAAGGGGGGGAGAGACAGAGGGAGGGGGGACAGAGCAACAAGGGGAGGGGGCAGAGAGAAACAAGGGGGGGAGGAGACAGAGGCGAGGGGGGGAGAGACAAAGCTGGGGGCAAAGGAAAGAGAGAGGCAGCATTGACACATAAAAAGGAAGTAAATACAAGAAATTAATTTTTTATATAATTTTTTTTATTAAAAAAGCAATTTACATGTGAATATATACAAGTTTAAGTTTTTTCCTATAGGGTAGTCTTATATTCAGGCTTTTAGTTTTTTTCCTAAAGGAATATCCAAAGTTTGGGGGGTCGTCTTATAATCAGGGTCGTCTTATAATCGAGCAAATACGGTAATTAAAGAAAAAAGTAAAATACCCGGTATCACCATTATCTCATATATTTTTTCCTTAGCATTCTTCCATGTGCAGAGCAGCTATACATGGAGGTTATCTGACCAACGAAGGAGGAAATGTGACAATGGAGAAGAGACCTGGTGAAGACAGTTATGAGGAATCCAGCAAAAATGGTGTTACATCCACTAAATATGGATATTGGTCTGGATCATTTGCTTTCCGCCAGCAGCTAGTTCCTCCTCCAGCTAAGACCCCAGAAAAAACGTCTAAGATACCCAGAGGTACATCTTCTATAATGGCTAAATAAATGTTTTGTCTCTAGGTCATTCAGTAAACATATCTTACAGAATGTATGTATTTTATATATAATACCAGCAGATTTATAACAATAGTAATATAATTTGTTTCTCCTCAAATGGACATAATGTCCTGCAGTGTAAGCTATCACGCCCCCTGCTGGTCATTATGGAAAATCTAGTCCAGAATAGGTGGAGTTCATTAGCTCATATTCAGGGCCCACAATGTGCAAACAGTACATACAAATCTCAAAGACCGTTTCTGGCCCCTTACAGCCAGCCCCGGCTGTCTTACGCCTGGTGGCAGCCAATAAAAGGATTGGTGTAGCAAAATAACAGAATCAAAGGCATACTCAGAAGAGAACCGCAATGCACAATCTAGGACTTAGCTGCTCTGACCACTACCAAAGATGTAGAAGTGCAATAAACAAGACACTAAGGCACAGAGGATAACACAGGTAATCACTGGTAACTGAAACCTGGAGAATGTAGCCATGTACAGGTATGGGAAAATTACCTGGGATGGCAGCAGACAGGGTATAGTTGGAAAGCCAATGATCATTCCCAGAACAGAACAGCAAGTGAAAAGGCGAGGTCAAAACAGGCAAACAGATCAAGGCAGATGGAAAAACAACAAGGTCCAAAGGCAGGCAGGGCCAAAATGCAAAGGAACCATTAATACACTGAAAATGCAAGGGAAAGGCAAAAGGCACTATGACAGGTGATTGCCCAATGTGCCTCCAAATACGTTTGCAATTTGGAAATCATAGCCGATTCCATGCCAATATCTCCTGATAATGAAATCAGCTGAGATGCACTGAAACAAAGTAGTAGCCTTGGTCCAAAATTGAAGTCAATGGGAGGACTTTGGTTATAGCCAAAATAGCCAAAGTCCTCCGAAAATGGCCAAAAGGGTAAAAAAATTTACAAAAAATAAAAGAAAAAACTTTAATATTTAATTAAGTACATAAAAATAAAGTAAATGAACATAAAACATTTTTATGAAAATGTAAAAATGCTTATATTAATGTATCTATACTATTGTAATGTATATATTTTTATTTATAAATTAATATATTATAATTGTATATAAATATATTTGTCTTAACTTATGTTTACTTTAATTCTTCTACAGTGTTTGATTCAATTCTCCAGCTAAAATCTGGAGCATTGGAATTTGCAAATATTGCCTATGTTACCCAAATTCGGGATGTGTTCAGGGGTAGCCTGAAAATGTCCACATCTGAACACTTCTGATGCAGAGGTTTCTCAACGGCCCAAACTGTGCCCTATCCGAATCTATTTTGGGACAAATCTGTGTATATTGAGTAGACCTTGAGTGTTTAAATAGCCCACTAAACAAGATCCAGAGGCTGACGATAATGGGAGGGACAGAAATCATAATTTTGGCCCTTTAAGTAAGAGAGCGAGAGTGGAATGATTCGCGGATGTGTTGAAGTGAGGTGTGCAAGATGGAGCTGTGATGTTCCACACTTGCCCTAAAGGGAGTGAGGGACACCTGCAACTCTATTTGGAGACAACTGCCTTGGACCCTGAAGGATCCGTGGAAAAGTACAGCGCAGCGGTTGGCACAATTGCGTCAAAGTGACAAAATCTTAAGTGCTAGCATTCATTCTCCTCTTCTTTTAAACAGCATGATAATAGATGCAAATAGAACATCACATCATGCGTCTGGGGGCACACAATGTAATACATGATGGAATCAGTTACACATGTAAACTAAATCCCAAACTGTATTTTATTAGCTTATTAATGAGAGTTCACAGAGTTTCAATGTTACATGTGTTACTTATTATTTGAAAAAGTGGATCCGTTCTGTTTTGTAAGACTCTAAAAAGTTCAGTCGTTATATTAATTGTATGAAATGTACTTATGTATTTTTTTCAAATACTAAATTACACATTGGAGGTTGGTGTTAATGCCATTTTGTTTTAATGTCTTCCTTTAACAGTGAGAAGTCAGTGTTCGTCAACAGCAAGACAGTTAACTCACCCGGTTACAGAGTAAGTACAAGAACCGTGATACAAAAAACAGAACATAGTATTATTATCATCCTATTAACTGTGTTACTGAAAAATTCCAGAGAGTTAACCTGTGTCAATATTTTTTTAGGGTGCTCTGTCCAGCAGGATGTCAAGATCACCCAAAATCTGTATGGGGAACTGACATATACCTGATTGTAAGTTGAATTGAAGTCAGTCACAAAAGATGCATCATTTGCAGGCATTCTTGACTATAAATCTTTTTCTCTAATCAGAATTCCTCGATTTGCGGAGCTGCGATCCACACAGGAGAAATTACACGTTTTGGAGGACCTGTCAGAGTTGAAATTAAGCCAGGACAAAGCTCATATAAGGAATCCATGAGATACGGAATAAGAACAAGACCTTTTGGCGCTGGTCTCTTGTCATTTATTATCTTACCATCAGAGTTTACTGCTACGTCACCAGCACCAACATCCAATCAACCCGCCGGTAACTTGGATATTTTCTAAATACTCTTGCTTTTTATCTTTTATACCTAATGAGCCGGTCTGCACCGGTGAAAACTGAATGACTATGTTGCATAGATCTATGATAAAATATGACTGGAAACCCTAGGTTGAAGGGACAATCAAAGGGGCAGTTCTAAGTACAGTGTCCAAACAAAAATTTTTTAGACTGCATTATTAAAACTGGAAATAAAGTGGAATAGAGTCCTGCCTATCTCTCCAAGCCCTCTTTGTTGGATGTCAGTGAATCTTATTATTATATATTGGAACAAAATCAGCATATGTGCACACCCTGGATTCCCTTTAATATGTTCAGTTGTGGAGGCCATGGTGTCAAAAGGAGGGTGTAATGTGTGAAGGTCCTCTGCTGACAAAAGGGAGATCAAATAATAATTGGAGCTTAAATTAATATAAAAGCAGAAGAAAACAAGAAAAGAATGCATCTAGAACTGGTGCATACCTCCCAACTTCTGCACCCCTCCCCCCCTAGTTGATCAAATTGACAGCACTACTGTGCATGCGTAAGATGCATACCGAAGAATGAAGCTTGGTCCCCAAATCCCTCTGTCCTATCGAACTCTACCTCTGTCCTGAAGAGTGGGACAGACTTAGAACTCGGCAGGACAGAGCCTCCAAAACAGTTGGGAGACACGCTACTGAATGGCTATGGTAACTCCATAGCTCCAATTTAAAATGTGTCTGGGCATAATATATGCATACATACCTGGTGGCCTAGTTGGTGATAGGAACAGTTTTATTCAGTGCTGTTAGAGCATTGCTGACTTTATGTTGCGATGGATACTATATAACAATTTGTTTTCATGTCACAGTTTCAGCAGCATGTTCGATGACTCCTGAACAGTTACCTGAGCGGCTGACACTGTAAGTACTGTGCCACTGAGATTTATTTTGCTAAATGCGCCACTAAAGACAAAAGAAATGAATATATTTTTCTGAAGACATTTTAAACATAGGGACCTGTGCCTCACTGACAAAGCCCAACATAGGCCAAAATGTACATGTGAAGACTGTATCCTTTGTGTAGAGAGTCTAAGATTAGTGTGATATGTTTGTGGTTATTCTCTGTAATCGCTCCCAAGTGAGCAGTTTCCTCTGTAGTGCAAACTATTATGTTCTGCCCATTCTCAGTTGAGCTTGTTTTCCGTATTCTGTTCATTTAAACACAGAATTAGACACTACTTTAACAGATATATATGACAAACAACCGAAATTATTAATACACACTTTGCTCATATTACAAAAAGGAACATATAAGAAACAACTTGAAAATATTTGCTTTAAACCAATAACCCCAGAGGAGTGTTGTCTAAATATTTTATCGTGGAGAGCAACATACCATGCAGAAACTAAGGTTGGGGGAAATTAGTTTCACAATATAATACAATAGGGCTTTATGGCCATGCTAGACACCACCAAAAAATCCACATCCAGCCCAAGGGTCACAAAAAGAAGAAGTGGGATCATTTACTAATTGTTACTTAAATTATATCAGAAAGGAACTTTAGCTTCTAGAATGTCAGTGCTTAAGTCCCCTTCCAGATATTGCGATGTTGATGCATACAAGCTTTAGGGGTGATGTAGAAATCAAACCAGGGGCAGATCCTGCCCCTGAATGACAGGTGTGCTGCGGACTGGCACCACACATGCACAAAATATATCGGAGAGGCCAACGGCAGCAGCGACTTTGGCATCAGAGTCACTCTGTTGCCAATACGACCAGCACAATCAACCCAATTTGCTGCTGCAGTTAGCCACTTGGCTTTATTTCGTGTACTTCCAGGGTTTGTGCACAACTAGCACACAAGGAGCATCCTCGCCTGCATCAAACACCTTTTGTGGAGCTCAGAATACTGCAAAGCAGGATAGAAGATTTTAGGAACCTTTCTTTCCAGAGAGCACCCGCCACAACACTCAGTGTATCACGTTTTTTTCCTTCCAGCTGCCAACCCTCTGCTATTGTTTGGCCTTGTGAGCAAATACTGCGAATGCAGGACAAGTTATTTGGTGGAAAATTGATTAATTAAGGTTTTATGCCAAAGGCAAAGCATACAAGCCTATGCCTTGATTAAACAATTTGCATACATCCGCCACCACGATTAACAAAAGTTAGTATCTTCTTACCTTGCTACTAATTTATATTCTGGTTATTTGGAGATCCCCCAGCCCCCCCCCCCACCCCCCGCCCCGACTAGAACCAAGGTTTGATTTTCACATTTTTGCATTGTATGTTATGTAACTAGAAATAAAAAAGACAACATATATGTTATTCATTTCCAGAGTTAACTGTTTACCGGGATGCATGAAGAAGAAAGGAAGTGTTTGGGGATCTAAGATCTACACAGAGGTAAGAAATATACACACAGTATACCATAAGGATTTTGTTCCTATAAATTACATTTTCTTTCAATCAAAATATTATGTATTTGTTTTGTGTACTACATATATATATATATATATATATATATATATATATATACAGAATGAAACAAGTCCCTTGAGTGTATGGTCGAAGAGAGTACACAGATATACGATGTGTTGTCGACACATTAATTTAATTACCTCACTCATGTTATTTCACCTTTCACTTACCATAGGCATTTATTAATTTAACAGTGAAGGTAAAAAAAAAATGTAATAATTGATTCTGGAATCAAAATAAAATGTTGGCACTACATGATGTTTATAAGAAATATTCTGTTCTCTAGGATTCTTCTCTTTGCCAAGCAGCTATTCATGACGGAATAATATCTGATGATGGAGGATTTCTTATAGTGGAGAAAATTCCAGGTCAGGCCAATTACAAAGGTTCAACACAGAATGGAATTACGTCAGTGAAGTATGGAACATGGTCTGGATCTGTGATATTCCACAAACCATCAGTTGCACCACCTCCTACCATTCCAAAAACTCCTTCTGACACACCAGGCATCTCACTGCCACCTTCCTCTCAACAAACAACACCCAAACTACCAGAAGGTAATGGTCTCATTTTGTCAAACAACAGTTGCTCAAATATACATGGAAAGTTCCTTTAACAGAACAGGGTCGCAGACCGTGCAAAGACGAGTAAGAGCCCTTGCTTTACTTTTTTCTTGTGATTCAGGCAGTGTGAGGGAGAAAAGGTACCCTCCTGCCTCGTTTCCTTTACCAACTGCTTGCAGTTAAGATTGAACGTAGCCGACTACTCCCTGACGTCTGGGAGTTTGGGGTTCTATGCCCTTAATTTGGGGGCTGTCCCAGCATACTAGCCACCTGCTTAAGCAGACCAGTATTGAAGCTGAGGTTCAGTGTCACAGGGTCATGTGATGTCACAAGTCATCACAAGATACCTCTGTATTTTGACCTTGCCCCTTTGCATCCTAAGACGTGTAGTGAGAGCACAACCTAGTAAGGGGCCACCAGTGCTAAATTTCACGGAAGTGGGTTAGCCTTCTCTTAAACTATATTAATTTCCTTATAGTGAGTAAGTAAATAAGTAAATACACCCAGGTGGAAAGCTTTACAGACAGGACAACTTTCACAAACAAAAACAGAAGTAAAAGCACCATACTTCCTCATGAACAAGTGACAAAAACAACTTAGTTCCAAACTCATATTTAGTAATGATTGCTCCTGCAGGGAAAATATGTGGAGTCCCATATATGTATATGTAGAACCCCAACCCACCTATGTTTCCAGCTCAGCTACAGTGATGTTATGTTTGCAAGACTTGAAGAAAGGAGATTTAGTCTACGAAAGCACAAGGGATTTTTTTACAGTAAGATTTAAAGAAACAGAATTCACTGCCTGAAGAGGTGGTTATAGCAAATACATTAGATGCCTTTAAAAGCAGCCTGGATACTTTTTTTTAATGAGCCGGAGCATAGAGGGCTATGCAGGTTAGTATAGGCATTAATATTTATTTAGTTCTTGTTGATCCAAGGAGAAATCTGATTCCCATATGGAGTCAAGAAGGATTTTTTTTCCCCACTGAAAGCAGAATTCGTTATTGCTGAAAGAGTTTTCAACCTAAACTATTTTATGTAATTTCAGCTCTCCATTGTTCACTGTTAGTGAATTGGTCTCAAATATGAAATCAGTACCGATCTGGCACTGGCTTAAAGGACCATTCTGACAGCAAGAGGTTAAAAAAAGAATTAGTGCATATTAAATCTGCCACTATAAAACTAATTATGCATTAATTAATTAAAATGTTTAATTATTTTTGGTAATAGTTACCAGGCATCCTCTTCAGGTCTTTAAAATGCACACCTCATTCATGGGAGCACAATCTCCCATAGAAGTTCCATGAATGGCCTTTGTGCATTTGTATGATGTCAGTGTCACTGGCATTTGTTAAACCCATGGTTCTATGGAGACGCACTGCATGTCCAGCATTGCCTTCAAAGCAGAAAGTCATAGCCTCAGAATTGTGAAAAATAGGCCTGGGTGGAGCATTCTAATTTTTTGCATGATCAGTTTGGAAGATTACACATAATGCTTACAAACTGGGGGGGGGGATGTGCTTTGAGCAGCATAATCTATGAATTGGACTTATAATAAAAAGATAATAATAGCATAATAAAGTGTTTTTAAATGTAGATTGTATATTTATTCCTCTTTTTGGAATGTGACAATTTATTCTCTCCTACTGTTTTAGAATCAACACCTGGCCCACAACCACCTCCCAAAACAAATCTTCCTTCTGAAAACTCTCCAACATCAAAACCAAGCCCAGGGTTCCCATCCAAAGAATCCCAGATACCCCCTGCAACCCTTCCAGGAAAAACAACTAACCCAGAATCTCCCTCCAAAACAGCACCCATCCCATCTGGAAACTCTCCTGCATCAACATCTAGTCCACAATCTCCATCAAGAGAACCCTCCCTCCCATCTGCATCCTCTCCAGGAAAAGACACTACCCCTGAATATCCATCCAAAACCTCACCCCTCCCATCTGGAACCTCTCCCGCATCACCATCTAGCCCAGGGAAACCTAGCTATGAATCAACATCCAACCCAACTCCAACCTCCCCACTATCATCTTCTAAAATAGGTAATTTAGACATATTCTGTCATTAAGAAAATATCTATTGCAATACAAAATAATTTATGACAAAGAAAACTAGAGATATGACAGCAATCAGGTGGCAGGGTTAATAATATTTGTTTCTTGTTTACAGTTTCTGCTTCATGTTCTATGGCTGCAAACAAGTTGACAGAACCAACTACTAAGTAAGTATACAGCAGTTTATGGAACTAATAGCAATATAGCTGAAATTGATAATAATCAAATAATGTATCTTGTAGTTGTATCATTAGCCTTATACATTGTATTCTCCAGTGTCATGTGTCCACCAGGATGTCTGAACCTTAAAGGACCCGTTTGGGGAACTCGTGTCTACAAAGAGGTAGGATGGACATTTAAGTTGACAAGTTAAATAACATTGAAATTGCATTGCCATTGAATTACAGATGTGGCTGCAATGCCCCCACTAAAGTTATAAAACAACTTCTGTTTCTTTTATGGAAGCAGGAGGTATCTTGAAATAATCCTGACATTTTTTAGCAATAAATCCTATTCAAAGATTTACTAGATGGACGAGCATTAAGGTCATGCATCGTAATGCTGGATGACCATTGATACGCATTTGGAATGTTCTACAGACATTTCAGCATATTGAAGACAAGCACTAATGTGCCAACATCCCCTAAACCTAATGTCTCTTCTAACACTGACCTTCATTCCCAGCACAAATCCTACTGTTTCTAACTCTTATCTTAATGGCTTACTTTAATGCCTTCCCTTATGCTAATAGACATTTACCCCTCTTAATGCTAATGAGCTCAGAGGTCTAAATTATATTTTGACCATGTTGCACAACATTATTATCTGCAACTTTACCATGGTCCCTTACAGTAGAATTCTCTTTTCAAGATACACTCTGTTCTCTATCACTTTTGGCTGGTCAATGTGCACCTCTTGCTGCAACAGCCTTGCGGCAAGCATCAGTGAGGGGGCTCTGGCTATGCATCTGTCTTTGGTTTTAAGCAGACAGGGTCTAAAATGGAGAAAATAGTGTATAGTTCGGAAAGCACACATCATTTTCTAGAAACAAAATGACAAGACTTCTTAGAATCAAACTTTGCGTTGGATTTTGAAAGAACAACAGGCAAAGGATGATTCTCATTTTATGTCTTATTTTAGGATTCTTCTATCTGTCGAGCAGCTCTCCATTCAGGAAGCATTACTGATGATGGTGGGCGAGTGACTGTACAGATAGTACAAGGGGAGGACAACTATGTGGAATCAACAAAAAATGGAATCAAATCCAATAAATATGGAGCATGGTCTAAATCATTTGTGTTCCTCACAACACCTGCTCCATCATTTTCTACCAGCCCAGAACCACCTTTCAGTGCAGCTACAGGTACGTTACTGCAAAGAGACTGCTATGCTGATATACTTACTTTTCATGGTAACCTTGTAGCACTTTTAATAATTGTTACATGTAAAGTTATCACATTCAAATCTATCTTTACCTGTAAGCGAACCATGTTATCATTCAATTGAGGTTTTGTACATTGGTAGGCCCACACAATAGCAATTATGGTGGGGTAAAGGAGCAGAGGACCCCTCCACTGTAATACAAAGTACAGTCAGCAGAGCATCACCAAACATGTTTACATCTGTAAGACAACTTGCACATCTGGGGGGGGGGGGGGGTTCCCAAAGAAAGTGCTGCAAGGGATTCTGGGTAATGCTCAGTAATGATCTCCATATGCCTTATTATCGATGTTGTGCACACTGTTCATGATAGCCTTTCCAGAACTGCCTGGGATAGAGGAGTAACAACATGGGATCCAATCAGTGATCTCCCATAGAGAGACCCATCACCTAACTTTTCTTCACCTCCAAGCATGTCAAAAAAACAGCACAAATATAGGAAAGCAGTTACGAACATCTAAATTAAGTTGTTACTGAGTTGTACAGGCTTTTGAACCAGCATCTGCACTGATCCACTTGCAGGTAAGCAAAAGCAGAACAAAGACTAGAGATGTAATGACCTGTGCAAGATATAAGTAATATTTGTATGCGTTTGTATGTAAAAAAAAAAATATATACCCTGTACAGGTTATAAACTAACACATGAAGCAAACTTAGTTTGATGTCACTTTACATTTCTATATTGTATATTGTATTATTAGCTTTACATGCAGCTATTTTAAATTCCTTCACAGTTCAGGTACCTTAAAAAAAAGTGATCATCTGAATTCTGTTCTCATTGCTGAATGACAGAAATCAATATAACATTTTAAAACATTTGGTGTGAAATCAGATAAAACCACACAGCAAGACTCAGCCTAGAACTATAAACTCCAACTCAAAACAGACTGATGCCGCTGACATAAACCCAATTGCAGTAATTGACAAAATTATATTAAGTCCAATACTCTCCTTTATTACATAAACACAAGGAAAGTACAACTCACAGGCAGAAAAAAACACTATACACCTGACGCTTTCATGCACAAAAGCCTTAGTCATGGGCCTTTATTTAATTACCAATGATTTCAATAAACATAAAAGCACATATTGTATTTTTATTGTCCCTTTGTTTCCTTTCAGTTGCCGCATCATGTTCCATGGTTGCAAAATATTTACCAGAACAATTTAATGAGTGAGTATTTCATTTCACAGTCCCTCATTTGAGAAATGTGCTCATGTTAAATAAATAAAATGTGATTTATATAAGCCATTTCTAAACAAATACCTTCTTGTACAATATTTAGAGTTACATGTCCAAAAGGCTGTTTGAATGAAGAACATAAGGTTTGGGGAACAGATATCTACACCGAAGTAAGATTAAAAATCAACTTAATTGTTTTAATTAACATTATTTATTTTTTTATATTTACCGACATATGTACTTTTTTGATTTTATAATTGCATTTATGTTTTTTGATATAGCACCACAACACTAATCACAGGGTTCTAAGCAGCCCTATGGATCTGCTGATGCTGTTGGTCTAGCCAGAAAATCTCTGCCTTTGTTGGCCCAGATCTCACCATCTGTGCTTCATGCACAATGTGAATGGACACTTTATAATGTGTGAAATATTGGGGATTTTTTTTTTTTTTTTTTTTTAGTAGTTCTCAATATATCTGGAATGCCAGAGATTTATATTTTTTTAAACGACACATTTATTATCTAGTTAGAGGAACATTAATCTCCTAATAAGAGAATTTGGGACATCTGTGTTCACATTTTCTAACAAATGTACCAGTAGAGCTGAAGTTGGGAATACTGACACATTAAGAGGTAACTGGAGGAACAACACTGTCGATCAACAGAAAACTCTGCTGCAAGCATAGTTTGTCATTTCATCAAGTAGAGTACTCTAAATATAGAATATAACTGATCCAATAAAATATTAAGATCATACATAACAGATAAAAAATCAAATATGCATTTAATTAATCATCAAAGATTGCTCCCAAATCGAACAATAGAATTCCACAATTCCGTATTTATAGTTATAGGCAGTAGGAAGAAAGAGACAATCATTACACAAACAAAACATCTGCAACCTCTGGGTATTACTGCCAGCGTGGCAAGGTCTATATAAGTCCACAGAAGATCATTAGTTCAATATATGGCCACGATGGACAATATTGGTTCCTACCTGTGACCACTACTGAATTTATAGCATGTGTTGTCTTGCAGACCTCCTCCATTTGCCAAGCAGCTATGCATAGTGGGAAACTGTCCAATGATGGTGGGACAGTATTAGTGGAGAAGAAAGAGGGCAAGAAAAGCTACGATGAATCCACAAAGAATGGAATAAAATCCAATAAATTTGCCACTTCCCCTGGTTCCATCGTAATCCACTCATTACATCTTACTTCACCAGGACCTCTGGATATTCCAACACCTCCCACTCCACTTTCCCCTCCAAATGTGGCAAAAGGTACATGTCTTGAAAAATATGAGCATTTTCTTTGTGTCCTAATTTGATAGCTGCCCTTATACATAGAACCCACAATTAAAAAATCAGAATAGACAGCGCTATATTAATTCAAATAGATGCAATGCAATAGGAACAAACCACTACTAGAATCAATGAATAATAGTATAAAAATATGTTTTAATAAATAATATTTCCAAATAAATAATTGTGCAAAATTATCTAGATACACAGACAAAAATACAGTACATAAAATACACAAACAAGACCACTTAGGTAGTTATGGTCCTGAAACACAGTAAAAGCATACAGAGATCAATACTATAAGATGCGGGATTATAAGTGAGAATACACACCTTATAAGTTTGTCCGAAAGTGTACTGAACCCAACACACAGTAAAATTGAATTCAGGGGAAAGCTTGGCCAGGTCTTTCAAAAATCTGGACATCTAATAATACATATGCAAAATACAGTAAGATACAGACAATAAAATCAGCCAGTTTATAAAAAGAAGCTAGCTTGATGGGACTCATGATGGAAGGACACCTGACGCGCTTTGCACTAGGATTCTTCAGAGGTGTAAACAGGAGCTTAGTATCAGGACTTTATGTGCTTGAAGTAAAAGTGCTGTCCTCATTACACAGATGATCTATCTAATCAGACTGAATAGTGACAAGGTAAGAGTCAGACATAGTCATGGGACAGCTCCCATCATTAAAAAGTGGACCAGACAGATACATGGTGCAGTACATCACCTGTCACTGTAACCCTAAGCTCCCTGGTCTAATTGCTCATATGTCTTACCATTGGAGGCGGGAAGCATCATGGAAATGTAGTTGTTGACATCTCAGATGGCATTTCTTCCCAGCAGGCATGATCACACGCATGCACAGTTCACTCGGTGGTAAGAACGGCATTCATGGACTTTTTGTCAGAACACTCTATTATACACCACAGCTTAGAACCACTTACACAAATAGGTGGCCCCCAAAGGATGGAAGCAAAGAGCAATGAAAGGAAAAATCCCAAGTCCCCAAACACAAGATGCAACACAAGCCTCAGTCTCTGCCACATTTCTCCTGAGGAAGCTGGGACTGTATTTACCTGGTGAAACGCATCGAGATCCTGTATTATACCCAGATTTAGTGACATGCTAAAGCTAGTCTTGCATCCTGTGTTTGGGGATTTTTTTTAATGCAGCAGTAAATTGTTAATGTTGTTAAAGCATGACACTGCTTTCCTAATGATAAATATATTATTTTGTTTACTCTTCATAGTTTCTGCCCATTGTGCTTGGTCAGCCAACCTAATAACAGCACCGATTGCAATGTAAGTACAGTAATAAAGAAACATTGTATATTATGGCACGCTCTCCTCACCTCACCCATAACTATTATAAAAAAAAAATCTGACCTGTTTAATCAAAGACATATTTCATGGAAAACTAGAACTAAAGCATAATTTGCTGCTACATAAAATAGCACTTTCTGATGCATGTTTCTTGCCCTAAATACAAGTTAACATCATTCAAATAATGTTGCTGTTTGTCAGTAGTCTGGAGAGAATTCCATTTCTCCTTTGCATTTCCTATTTGGAGGATCTGAAAACTGTGAGGTCTATCACAGGTAACCAGTTATTATAAAGCATCTACCATAGCAGGCAAGAGTCTCAGACTTACAGGACAGTTTTTTTGTTTGTTTGTTTTTGGCTTCTGTCCATCAATTTTGGGTCTGTACCAGTAATATTGTATCCTAATCATTTTGCCCTGTGTTTAAGCTCTGTTTGTATATAAGACATGCATACTCCAGATGCTCAAGAAATAATATCTGGCACCTCTACTTCATGGTATCATGCAACGTTGTGTGACTTTTATTATTAAATTACTGTGACAATCCAACCATTTTCTTTTTATTTAGTGTCATCTGTCCCAAGGGATGTCTAAATGCAGAAGGAGAGGTGTGGGGATCTGGTAACTACAGAGATGTAAGATTACAATTCAATTGTAAAATAGTTTATATTTTTTTCTGTTTTTTTTTTTTATTATTCTGTTAATTAATGAAAACCTCTTAACGACATCATCATAATATTTTGCATGACTAGAAGTCAGCCATTTGCCGAGCCGCTATCCATGCAGGAATACTGAGCGATGATGGAGGGACTATGGTTCTGCTAAAGAAGCAATGGCGAAATGACTATCAGGGATCCAAGAGAAATGGAATTGAAGCTAAAAGCCATGGTGAATGGTCTGAATCATACACACTCAGCTCACTTTCTGATTTCCAGTTCAGTGGATACACTTACACAGATTCCACTTCCAGTATCACAACAGGTATGTTCAACCTTTTTAGCAAAATTAGTTTATGTCTGCCTATGCACTACAGAAATTACATTGGATTTAACAACACCTGTATACCAGGCCATTGATGCCCTCTGGAATTTTTGTATGGCTTATTTACTAGCCAGAAAAAAAAACATGGGTTCTGTGGTATTATCTCACAAAATGAATAATGTTTGCTTCAGTGCAGTATTTACCGCGAGGTATCCTAGGCAGATGCCTAGGGCAGCAAATTCATTAGGGGCAGCGAAAAAAGTGCCCCCAAACTCTGGACCAGCATCCCTCCACCTGCCCCAGCTATCTCAGAGGGCTATTGAGCCCGATCATGATGCCCCTGGTGCTGAATATCCAACATAAGGCCAGCCATGCTGGGGGTTTTTAGAGGGTGGGGCATCGATTTTCATCCAATCATGCCCTAAATACACCACTGATGATGGGGAAGTGCTGACAGGTCAAGTTACCCGGTGCTCTGATATCATAAACATGCTGGGTCAGGCACGCGCGGGGAGCTGAACAGGCAGCATGGTGCTGCCTGCCACTAGCCAGGGTAAGCCATGGGGTGTTAGGGGGAGGGTGCATGTAATGCGAGTGATGGCGGTCATGTAATGGGGGTGATGGGGGTGATGGAGGCATGTAATGGGCTTGATGGTGGCATTAAATGGGGTTATGGGGCATGTAATTGGGGTGCTGGAGGCATGTAATGCAGGTGATGGGGGCATGTATTGGGGTGATGATGCATGTCCTGGGTGTGCATGATGGGTTATGGGGCATGTCGTGGGTGTGCAACATGGGTACGTGGGTGCCTGAATTTTGTCTGCCTAGGACAGGGACCAAAATTACAAGTTTATATGCTTTGAAATATTGCATAAATGTTATATCATTGTGAATAACTAAATATAACCCTTTTCCATGTTACAGGCACAGAATTTGAAACTAATTCAGCACCATCTACAGGTGAGTGTCTATTAAATATAATTTTTATTATGATTTATGTTGACATAATACATTGTTACAGCATTGTGAACAAATTGTGCATAAAATTTTAAAACATAAAAATCAAAACTAAAACTGCATTAGTTAAAAAATGACTTGAAAGTGGTAATGGAAAAAAGGCCTTTATTCTTTATTTTAAAGGAGCTGCCAACCTAATAATTGTTTAAGCTATGAATGTAGAAAAAAAATGATTTAATTTTTTTTTTAATTGTCAGAGATTATAACTTTAAAAAAAATGGTAAAGTACGTGTAATACTTGTGAATCTCAATAAATTATACAACAGGCGTGATTCGCTATGGGCCAACTTTAAAAAAATATTTTTAAATTATTTTAACCCATAAACAATTTGTAACAGATTGAGGACGTTTTTGCAAAGTAAAGAACATATATTTGTGTTGTAAAATATATATGCAGATTATTTGTTGTAAATATAATAATAATATCATGCTATAACTAAAGTAGCAAATATAACAACAAAACACAGTATCAAAAATGGAAGGAAATCATATTTCAATATATGATTTCAATCAGCAGATGTAAGAATATTAGTGCAATATAGCTGACAACACCAGGAATACAGTCCTGAACAAAAGATGGCAGTGTTTAATGCAACCTTGTATAGGACCTTATCAGCTTGCAATATACTTACACACATTATTCTCTACTATTCTGGTAACAATAATGGCATACAATGTATATGAAAGGATCAATTAAATCTCATGGATATTAGTTATTAAATCCACATGCAGATTAGCTATAATTAAAAAAAAAAAAATTAATTAAATATATCCACCAATACAGATAGACTAATTACTGTCCACAATAAATGAGATTTAAACTGATGAATATAGCACATTATACATTACCAGAGGGATCTTGAGAAGTTGAGCTGCACTTTCAGGATTTCCTTGGAATGTGTGCATAGGAAATACAGTTAACAATACAAGTTAGCCTTTGTTCTTAAAGAGAACATGAGAACAGACCTAAGTCTTTGTTTCTCCCTGGGATTTCATTCTGAACAATCAAATGAAAAGCTCTGCTCTGCCCTCATTTCTTTGTCCTCGAATCTGAATTCACCTGAATAATTCAATTGCAGCATTTTCTTAACAATTGCTTATCTCCATTACTTTCCTTCTTTCCTAACTTTAATCCAACCAGGAATAAGTGGAGCTTGTTTAAAGGAGTTTGTTTTACCATGTGATCTGGTATTTTTATGACTTTCCTCTTTATATTACCAGGTGGAGCTCTAGGCTAAAATACGCTCTTAATTAATGTCCACACCAAAGATGGTCAATTACAATTTGTGACCTTTTTTGACATATAAATCTATAATTTCTATTATAGGTAGTCACCAGTCTACCCATAACTTAAATTTGGGTGACAGGCATGCACCTTTAACAGGACAACTGAAAAAATTGAGTAGCGTTCAAATACCGTATTTGCTCGAATATAAGACGAGGTTTTTTTCAGAGCATATGCTCTGAAAAATCCCCCTCGTCTTACATTCGAGGTCGTCTTATAATCTGACCTCAAATTGAGGTCAGACTATAAGACTGGGATCCAGGTCCCCAGCAGAGCTGCAGGGGACCTGGATCCCCCTCTCTAGCAGCTGGGGATGTCTGCGCAACGAGCGCAGACTCCCCGGCTTCCGCCCGGCACGACCGCCGGGGCTTCTGTGAAGAAGCCGGGAACTTCCGCTTTCGTCACAGAAGACCCGGCGAGCGTGCCGGGCGGCAGCAAGGGAGGTCTGCGCTCATCGCGCAGACTTCCTCTGCTGCCCCACTAGACACCAGGGAAAAGTGGGCAGCTGGGGGATGTCTGCACTATACGTGCAGATATCCTCCATGCTGCCCGACACCTCCGTCTATTATGACGGACCAGCTGTCCGTCATAATAGACGGAGGTGTCGGGCAGCATGGAGGATATCTGCACGTATAGTGCAGACATCCCCCAGCTGCCCCCACTAGCCACCAGGGAAAGGGGGGAGATGGATAGTGAGAGACAGGGGGGGATAGAGAGAGGGGGGGGGAATAGAGAGAGAGAGAGGGGGGGGAATAGAGAGAGGGGGGGAAGAGAGAGGGGGGGGATAGAGAGGGGGGGATAGAGAGAGAGAGGGGGGGATAGAGAGAGAGGGGGGATAGAGAGAGAGAGAGGGGGAGAGAGATAGAGAGGGGATAGAGAGAGAGAGACTAGGGGAGGGAGGGGGGAGATAGAGAGAGAGACTACACTGGAGGGGGGAGGGAGAGAGGCCGCAAGGAAATAAAAACAAGAAATACATTTGTATAATATCAATTTTTTATTACATATTAAAAAGCAATTTACATATATACAAGTTAAACTTTTTTTTTCCTATAGGGTAGTCTTATATTCAGGCTTTTAGTTTTTTTCCTAAAGGAATATACAAAGTTTGGGGGGTCGTCTTATAATCAGGGTCGTCTTATAATCGAGCAAATACGGTATTATAAAGCTTAGGGGTCAGCAGAAACATTTTCAAAATGTAAAGGAGCCAACATAGTCTGTAAAAAGATAATTAAATTAGATAAATTGAAAAATTAAAATTGCTAAGGAAAGCAAAAGGAATACCAAAAAATCTTTAAATATATAAATGCCAAAAAATGTAAGGCTGAAAATGTTAGGTCTTTGTTATCTGAAATGGTTGAGATTGGCTGACACAATAAAAAGTGTTAAAACAGTTAAATTGTGTTAAAGTAGTCAAAGCCCCAGCGGCCATATGGTGTGCATCCACAGGTACTTAAAGAGCTAAGCCAGGTCCTGGCCAAACCTTTATGTTAGATTTTCAGGATTTTTTTTAAATTTCAGGCATGGCGCCCACAGGTTTCTGTAAAGCCCATGTGGTGTCCATATTTAAAAAAGCTTGACATCTGTTGTGGGGAAACTTTGTTAAGGGTTACTAAGGCAATTATCAAGATTTCATATTGAACAGGAATCTCATTAGCAGGAGCCACCATGGCATTGTGAAAGACAGGTCTTGTCAAACTAACGTAATTACATTCTGTGAAGAAGTGATTGAAAATATAGATACGGGTGCTGCAGTGGATATGATATTATTAGACTTTGCTAAATCCTTTGATACAGCTCCACATAAAGGGTCACAGAACAAATTGACTGAAATAGGCAAAGGGTGGTGGTAAATGGGAAGTTCTTAAATTATACAGAGTGATAAGTGGAGTATCTCAGGTATATGTCCTGGGTGCTTTTCTTTTTAATGTGTTTATTAATGATCTCCTAGAGCACATAGGTAGCCATGTCTCAGTGTTTGCCAATGACAAAAAATTAGGTAGGGTAATAAAGTCTGAAATAGATGTAAGAGGAATTGGACAAATTGGGCAGATAAATGGCAAATAAGATGTATTTTTAACAATAACAGTATAAGCAGTGTTTAGGTTGACAGACCTTGTAAGGAACGAATATACTGTGTGTATACATTGTGATTTTAGACGACATTGTGATTTTTATTCTAAAATCAAATCTACCACTATGAAAAATAACTCTTTCCTACAAATTGATTTAATTGTATTTCTTTGTTTTTACAGTTTCCGCCCACTGTGCTTGGTCAGCCAAACAATTAAATGCACCAATTACAATGTAAGTCCAGTTACCCAGGAAAACTATTATGACTACTCGAGAGGGTTGGTTCCTCGCTTCTACTACAAAGCTAATTCTTTGATGCACTAAGTAAAGTAGACTGAACAAATTGTACAGAGTTGGCAACAGTCCTGAATTTGATGGGACAGTCCTGTTTTTGGGGAGCTGTAAAGTCAAATTCAGCTCTGTCCCTGCATGCCTACTACCTACCTTGCATTATTAATAAAACAGTAAAGTAACAAATGAATGTTTCTAATAAGTGTATTATTTCATATGTATTTAGTACTTACTCTGATACTCTGATTAGTACTTTAAAATAATATTGGCCTATAAATCACAACAACATAAAGGGCTGGGAAATTAAAATCTTGTTTTCTGGTTTTCATTTAGAGTTATTTGTCCCAAAGGATGTCTAAATGCAAAAGGAGATGTGTGGGGATCATATATGTACGATGATGTAAGAACTCTACAGCTATTTTCACTTTTCTTTGGTATTTTGTTTACACTTTGTTACTTGAAAAATATTTATAATTAAATTCTAAATTGTGTTCTTGTTTGGGTTTTGTGTCATTATTTTGTTACTTTAAGGAAACATCATAATAATTGCGTCATGATACTTTTTGTTACTAGGATTCAGCCATTTGTCGATCGGCAATCCATGGAGAAACACTGACCGATGAAGGAGGTCCTGTGGTTGTGATGAAGAAACCAGGAGAAAAACATTATCAGGGATCCATGATGAATGGAATTGAAAGTAATAGCCATGGTGCATCGTCTGGGTCATATATACTCATCTCACTGGCTGATTTCCAATTCACCAGACACAAGAACATAGAGACACCTGTCAATATCCCAAAAGGTATGAATGTATCACAGTACATTTAATGCTTTCACACTAAGCTAATAAACTAAACTAATTATCCATTTTGTAAGCTAGGTGACTCATTCCCTTCCTATGGAAGCATGGCAGCTGTCAGCCAGAGGATAAACTGGCATGTACTATCAAAAGTACAGGCCAGTTTATTCTCACACTAGGAACAACTGACCTTTCACTTGTGTTTTATAAATGAAGTGAAAAATAAAGCTTAGTGTTCCTTTAAGGTTAGGGTGACAATTATGGTTGGGGTCAAAATGTTACTTTAGGGGAATGTGGTTAGGAAACAAAATCACTACATTGGGTTATTGCCCTTTGACTTGCAAAAAAACATGTAAACATTCGTATTTGTAAACTCAGGACAAATATTAGAAACTATTTAGGTGGTTTTTACTGTTTGAAATTGTACAAATTTTACTGTTTCAGATCAAAGTTTGAAAAAATGGTTGTTTTTACATTTTTCATCATATTTTTATGATTTTCGTAGTAAATTATATGATGCATGTAATGGTTCTTAAGAGAACTCTTACGCCATTAAAAACAATATATAATGTGTTGGTACATTTAATGAGAAAGAAGAAAATTAAAGCTAAACACTAACACTATAACCTGTGTCGCCAAGGGTAAGACACAGCAAAAATTGTTTTAAGCCTTTACTTTGTCTCTTTCAGCCACAGCCGTGTGTTCTTCATCTGCAGCACATCTGACTGATCCAATCACAGAGTAAGTCTGTACATGGAGCAAAATACAAGTAGGAAATATATTGTCACTTCTCAGTGTCATAACAATGGCAAAGTAATCATTTATACACAATATTTTTCTTGCTCTGTAGGGTTGAATGTCCTGCAGGATGTCAGTCTGTCAAAGGAAATGTTTTCGGAACCAATACTTATACTGATGTAAGACTGAACCTCAGCTAAACCACTTTAATTAATTTTATGTCTGTCTGTTCTTCAGAGAATGTGAACAGAATGACTGCTTCTCTCAATACAAACATTCTCTGTCATTAGGACTCCTCCCTCTGCCGAGCTGCGATGCATGCAGGAATTATAACCAATGAAGGTGGAAATGCAGTGGTGGAGAAGAAACCAGGACAGAAGAGATACGAGGGCTCAACAAAGAATGGAATCAAATCATCGGAACATGAGGAGTGGTCTGGATCTTTCACATTCATCTCGTTGTCTGCTAAGCCAACTGATACTGCCTCAGAACCCGCAAGTAACCCACCCTCAGGTATGCTTCAACATGTTTGTAATTTGCAGTTTTTGCTTGGTTCCCATATAACTATTTTTTGTGTTAGTGGGAGGGTGAAACACATGGGGTCCAGGTGGCATGGGACCCTGAGTGCCCGAGTTCAGGAGCTACAGTGCAGGGGTGGAGACACAGAGACTGGTGCTGGGTAACTACACTTATCCGGTAGTTTGAGGCTCCGGGTTTGTGCAGGCAAAGGTCATATATACAACACAGAGAGGCCAATGCTAAGGAACACAGGGAAACATAAAAAAGTAACAAACATAAATATAGGAGCTAGCCTAACATTAGACATGGTAAATGGTAGGGGTTTGGTTACACTAGTTGGCCAAAAGATAAGTAAGCTTGCTAACCACATCAAGGTACCCCACAATTTGGTAAGTCCCTAACTATGACATAATCTAAAGATTTACATTGCACATATAGACAGACACAAAGCAAACCTGAAGATGAACTGCACAGACTGGAGACTGCAGGACAGCACATATGGAAACTAACTCACTGCACAGGTCTGGTTTAATAAAATCAGAGAGACAAAGGTGGAGACAAAGAAACCCCAGATTGGAACAACAGGTTTCAAGAAACACGGAATGGAACAATAGGATTCTAAGAAAGGAGAAAACTAAACAGAACTCCAAGAAAGAGCTATACTATGACAGGGCTGGAATACTAGACATGACTGGAATAGCAGACAGGGCTGGAATACTAGACAGTGTTGGAATACTAGACATGGCTGGAACCGAATTAGGCAAGTGCCACTCTGGGCCAACTGGGCAGGTGCAGTTCTGGGCTGAACAATGGTAGGCAGTCACACTGTGGCCAGAAAAGGATGCAAGGAATAGGGCAAGAACACAAGCAGACAGGAACGAGCATAAAAAATAAACAAAAAAGCAAAGAAAAAAAAATACCGAAATGACTGGGTGAATGGTTACCTCCGGGCTCGACCAGCGGTACTGGACAAACTTCCTCAAGAAACTCATCAAGGTGAACCAGGACTAGGAAATTAAAAATTCACTGGTCTGGACTCTATGGAAGGGGTTCAGACACCAAACTAGGAACCCAGGAAGAAGCATACTCAAGATCCCCAGTGTCAGATGAGTGTCCCACAGGGGACGTCACAAAGTGTCACAGTATGTAGGCAGGGCCCGACAGAGTCTATAGAGACCCTGATCAGGTCCCTGCTTACATGTTCCTGGCTGCCATTTACTAAGTGCCCTGGGCCACAAATACAAAGACACCAGTTTCGTGCTTTGGTCGTTAAGGACCAAAGCACCATCTGCCGCGAAGGGTTTAAAGAACAAATATAATGCTTGGAGACATAGTGATTTTTATTCTCTATATTATAATCAAATTTACCACTATGAATAATACCTCTTTCCTACAAACTGATTTCATTTTATTTCTCTCTTTACAGTTTCCGCCCACTGTGCTTGGTCAGCCAAACAATTAAACTCACCAATCGCAATGTAAGTCCAATTACTCAGGAAAACCATTATGACTACTGGAGGGGTAAAAGCCATAAATAGTTCACTTCTACTGCAAACCTTATATTTTGATGAACTCAGTAAAGTACACTGTACATATTGTACAGAGTTGGCAACAGTCGTCCTGAATTTGATGGGACAGTCCTGTTTTTTATGGAGCTGTACAGTTAAATTCAGCTCTTTAGCTATTATTAATATAACAGGAAAGTAACAGATGAATGTTTCTTGTAAGTGTATTCTAATATGTATTTAGAACAACGTAAAGTACTGGGGAAATAAAAATCTTGTTTTCTGGTTTTCATTTAGAGTTATTTGTCCCAAAGGATGTCTTAATGCAAAAGGAGATGTGTGGGGATCATATATGTACGATGAAGTAAGAACTCTACAGCAATCTTCACTTTTCTCTATTTTTTTGTGTTTCCCATTGTTACTTGAAAAATAATTATAACTAAATTCTAGTTGGTGTTCTTGTTTAGGCTTAGTTTCATTGTTTTATTATGTTAAGAAAACATCATAATAATTGCATCATGATACTTTTTGTTACTAGGATTCAGCCATTTGTCGATCGGCAATCCATGGAAAAGCACTGACCGATGAAGGAGGTCCTGTGGTTGTGATGAAGAAACCAGGAGTAAAACATTATCAGGGATCCGTGAGAAATGGAATTGAAAGTAATAGCCATGGTGCATCGTCTGGATCATACATACTTATCTCAATGGCTGATTTCCAATTCACCAGACACAAGACCATAGAGTCACCTGTCAATATCCCAAAAGGTATGAATGTATCAAAGTACATGTAATGCTTTCACACTAAGCTGGCCTCACTTGCAACAACATCAGAGCAGGCAATGTTGTATCAATGGTTTCATCTTAATCCTTCCATTGTTCCCACATGATTTAACTAACAAGTTTCTAATCAAAATGGGTTAGATAGATGTCTCTCTCACTGAGTAATCAAACGTCTTTTCAAAAAATAGTCCCCTTTTATGACAACCTTACCTCATGACATGAAACAGCTATTATAAAAAAAATGTAACTATAATCTATGATACACGATGGACACCTGGAGAGGTCTCTAGCCAATAACTCTGTGTACCACAAAAACTAATGAAATCCTTACCTTTAGCACCTTGGCGATATAAGAGATACTATGTACTGTCTGTCTGCAGTTGTGACAAAGGTCGTTCATAGTACGTACTGTTTTAAAACAATAACTGACTAAATATAACTCCTTTCAATGTTACAGGCACAGAATATGAAACTATTTCAGCACCATCTACAGGTAAGTGTTTATTAAATGATATTGTTATAATGACTTAGGAAATTTGACATAATATAGCGTTACATCACTGTGAAAAAATAGAGTGCATAGAAATGAAAAAAAATAAAACTTCATTAGTAAAAATGACTTTATTTTAATTCCTTATTTTAAATAGATTCTGTCAACCTAGTAATTGTTGATACTGTAAATGTAGAAAAATAAAAACATGAAAAATGATCTATGTATTGTATCAGCAGAATAGTGAGCAAATGCATAAACTAAAATATGGTTTAACCAAATCTGTGCTGTTTGTTGTTTATTACTTCACCTGTGTCTATGCAAATAAAACATTTCCCATTAAAAAGTTGTTAATTTGCATATCAAGTCACAGATGATGTCATAAACAGGAGACACCACAAATATGTCTAAATCATATATTTCCATTTTTTATGCATTTGCAATTTTACCAAGACAATGTATAGATCATTTTTAATCATTTTATTTTCTACAGCCACAATATAAGCAGTGTTTAGGTTGACAGAGTCTTTTTAAAGAACAAACATACTGTTTGGAGACACTTTGATTTTAGGCGACATTGTGATTTTATTCTGCATATCTCATTCTATATATATATTAATACCACTATGAATAATAGCTATAAATTGATTTTATTTCTCTTTTTACAGTTTCCGCCCACTGTGCTTGGTCAGCCAAACAATTAAACGCACCAATTACAATGTAAGTCTAGTTACCCAGTAAAAACCATTATGACTACTGGAGGGATACAAGCATGTTGGTTCTTCACTTCTATTGAAAGTCTGATACTTTGATGCACTCAGTAAAATATAAGGGTCTACTCAATAAGAATAGGACTTGCCAACTATGTAAAGTTTGGGAATCTGAAACTTAAGGCCAAAATAGCTGACTTGAAAAAATGTTCCCATACATTTGCATTAGATACATTTTCCAGCTCGTCTATTTTGGCATAAAGTTTGACATTTCCAAACTTTACATAGTTGGCAAAAGTCCTGAATTTGGTGGGACAGTCCTGGTTTTGGAGTGCTGTCCTGTCAAATTCATGTCTGTGCTTTGCATTGGTAATCAAAAAATATAATAGTAAAGTAACAGATGCATGTGTAATTTAAAGTATATTCTTTGATATGTATTTTCTACTCACTGTGGTCCTTTAAAATTATGTAATGCCTTTATTTTTATTTTTTGTTATACTTATTACTGCATGATATAGTTTTCTTCTATTTCTGCTATCAGAGTAATGCGTGAAATTGATCTCCTTTATCAAACTATTTTAAAAACAAGATGATCAAAATGTTTACATACCTACGGATTTATTTTACTATTTGTAAAATATTATATGTCATTACTGTATTGTATGAACTTTTCTCTGATTTCCAAATATTTGTTACCCTTTTTTACTTCTGTACCCCATCTTTTTTACATATTTGAAGAACAAAAAACTTTTATTAAAAAATAATAATAATATTGGCCTACATGTATCAACAATATAATCTACTGTGAAAATAACATATTTGTTTTCTGTTTTCATTTAGAGTTAATTGTCCCAAAGGATGTCTAAATGCAGAAGGAGATGTGTTGGGATCCGATATGTACACTGAAGTAAGAACACTTTGTTACTTGAAAAATATTTGTAATTAAATTCTAAATTGTGTTCTTGTTTGGGTTTTGTGTCATTATTTTGTTACTTTAAGGAAACATCATAATAATTGCGTCATGATACTTTTTGTTACTAGGATTCAGCCATTTGTCGATCGGCAATCCATGGAAAAGCACTGACCGATGAAGGAGGTCCTGTGGTTGTGATGAAGAAACCAGGAGTAAAACATTATCAGGGATCCGTGAGAAATGGAATTGAAAGTAATAGCCATGGTGCATCGTCTGGATCATACATACTTATCTCAATGGCTGATTTCCAACTCACCAGATACAAATACATAGAGTCACCTGTCAAAATCCCAAAAGGTATGAATGTATCAAAGTGCATCTAACGCTTTCACACTAAGCTATGTTAAACTAATTCTCCATTTTTTTAAGAGAGGTAACTCATTCCTGCAAGGCAATCTAGATAACCCGCCAGGCAACCCTAAAGGAGTCAAACCTATTACATTTTATTTATACCAATACTCGTGTAGCTTGCTTGTACCAGCAACAATGAAGACATTCCTTTCAATTGTTTTATAAACATCCCCCCCTCATCCTTACCAGATGATGTGAGATAGAAACCAGGTTCTATACAAAATGGGTAAGATAGATGTCTCTCTCTCAAAAGAAAGAGTAGTCATATAAAAAAAAAATTTAAATTTAAATATATTCTTTGATACACAATGGAAACCTGGAGAGGTGTCTAATTAATGAAGTTCCACACAACTAATTAAATCTTTACCTTTAAATAATTAGGGCATGGTCTTCTCTGCTCACTAAATGAACATTGTTACCCAGGAGGTATTAAAAGCCATGAGAACATTGTGTTTATAGTCTTAACTTTGTCTCTTTCAGCCACAGCCGTGTGTTCTTCAACTGCAGCCCATCTGACTGATCCAATCACAGAGTAAGTCTGTACAAGGAGCAAAATACAAGAAGGAAATATATTGTCATTCTCAGTGTCATAACAAATGGCAAAGTAATAATTTATACAACACAATCTTTCTTTTTCTTGTTCTGTAGGGTAGAATGTCCTGCAGGATGTCATTCTGTCAAAGGGAATGTTTTCGGAACCAATATTTATACTGATGTAAGGTTGAACCTCAGCTTAACCACTTCAATTCATTGTATGTATGTCTGTTCTTCAGACAATGTGAATAGAAAGACTGCTTCTCTCAATACAAACATTCTCTGTCATTAGGACTCCTCCCTCTGCCGAGCTGCGATGCATGCAGGAATTATAACCAAGGATGGTGGAAATGCAGTGGTGGAGAAGAAACCAGGACAGAAGAGATACGAGGGCTCAACAAAGAATGGAATCAAATCATCGGAACATGAGGAATGGTCTGGATCTTTCAAATTCATCTCGTTGTCTGCTAAGCCAACTGATACTGCCTCAGAACCCGCAAGTAACCCACCCTCAGGTGTGCTTCAACATCTTTGTAATTTTCAGTATTTACTCGGTTCCCATATTACTATTTTTTGTGTGGTGGGGGAGGTTGGTCAATGTTGTATGTTTAATCCCTTAACGCAAAAAGTATGTGTTTGTCCTGAAGGACCAAAGCACCAAAACCTATGATCCTGGTCCCGTCACGGAGTAATATTCATTACCCCCAAAATGGCAAAAACTGAGATGTCAGCAGTGTTTAAAACCAGAGAAGGCAGCATTAATTTAAACAATACCTGCTTTTTCAATATTGTTGTAAAATATACTATACTACAAGTGAAAGAAGACGAATATGAAAAATAAATATAAATACACAATTAAAAATAAATAAACCACCAAGCCACACAGGTTGTGCTGCTCAAAAGATTGTGATACAATGCCATAAGACAGAGCACACTAAATAGACTTGCATAAGTGTTGCAACAACTTATAAGTCTGTGGTTAAAGTGGTATAAAGCCAATGAAGAGGATTTCTATAAAACTCTTCAGATAGCTGTTTATAAAATAATTCTATTACTAATTTGGAATATGTCACAGTCCTCTCAAGCCTGGTATACCCCGCAAACCACTTAGGGAAGATAACAAGTTGATAATCTGCACTCAACATGTTAAAACAATGCAGCAAATCATCCTTACACTTCAAATGTAAATAGTAATGTAGTTTGTGCTGGATAGTAGTAAGGATAACCAAACCCAATTCTGTGGGTTCTGTGGTATTACCTCACAAAATGGACAATGATCACCTCCCCACTTAAGCTCCTGCATTTTATGTGGCCCTCCATTAGACAACACTGCCCTCGGGGGCCAAAATTACAATGTTATACTTTTGATACCAAAAATCAAGTTTTACCATATTACATTAATTGTATTATGATATCTGCTTGTGAATAACTGACTAAATATAACCCCTTCCAATGTTACAGGCACAGAATATGAAACTATGTCAGCACCATCTACAGGTAAGTGTTTATTATATTTTATTTTTATAGTGAATTTGATGTAGTCTAGTGTTATATCGTTTTGAAAAAAAAGTGCATAGAATTTTTTTTTAAAAACTTAATTAGTAAAAATGACTTTATTTTAATTCCTTATTTTAAAAGGGATTCTGACAATCGAATCAGTGTTGATACTGTGAATGTAGAAAATACAAACTGATGAAAACTGATCTATGTATTGTATTATTAGAATTGTGAGTAAATGCATAAATTAGGAGACAAATATATCTGTAGGGTCTCTTGTTTATTACATCACCTGTGTCTTGATATGCAAATAACACATTTCCCATTGAAAAGTTGTTCATTTTCAAACCAAGCCACATGTGATGTCATAAACAGGAGACCCTACAGACATGTTTAAATCATATATTTCACTTATTTTATGCATTTGCCATTTTACTTACACAATGTATAGATCTTTTTCATCATTTGTTTCTACATTCACAGTATCACCAGTGTTATGTTTTGGGAACAAATATACTGTTTGGAGACATTGTGATTTTAGGCGACATTGTGATTTGTATTCTGTATATAACTAAATCTAACACCATGAATAATACCTCTTTCCTATAAACTGATTTTATTTTATTTCTCTTTTTACAGTTTCCGCCCACTGTGCTTGGTCAGCCAAACAATTAAACTCACCAATCACAATGTAAGTCTAGTTACCCTAAACAAATAGCTTCTATATTAGAAGCAGAAGTGGGGAAAAAACGTTAGTGTCCCTTTAATGACGTTAAAATAAAATCTCCTTTTCAGCTGTATTAGAAATTTTTCCAGCTTGTCTATATTGGATTAAAGTTTGGAATTCCCATCTCAATTCCCTGCATTTCCCTTTTTATTATGTAGACAATATAATGTACATATTTATATAGTTGACAACAGTCCTGAATTTGATGGGACAGTCCTGGTTTTGGGGTGCTGTCCTGTCAGGTCAGTGCTTTGCATTGGTAATCAAAATATATAATAGTAAAGTAACAGATGTATGTGTTTTTTAAAGTATATTAATTAATATGTATTTTGTGCTCACCCTTTTTCAGTTTGAGTGGTCCTTTAAAATTATATAGGCCTCTCCTCTCCCTTCATTTTATATTAGGTTATACTTTGATTTATCATTACTTATAATAGTTTCTTTCTATTTCTACTATCAGAGAACTGCGTCAAATTGATCTCCTTTATTGAGCAATTTTCAAAACAAAATTATCAAAATGTTTACATACCTAGGGATTTCTTTTACTATTTGTAATATATTATATATGATTACTGTGTTGTATGAACTTTTCTCTGATTCCCAGATATTTGTTACCCCTTTTTATTTCTGTAACCCCAACTTATTACCTATTTGAAGAAGAAAAAACTTTTATTAAAAAATAATAATAATATTAATATTGGCCTACATGTTTCAACAAGATAATCTAATGTGAAAATAACATATTGTTTTCTGGTTTTCATTTAGAGTTAATTGTCCCAAAGGATGTCTAAATGCAGAAGGAGATGTGTTGGGATCCGATATGTTCACTGAAGTAAGAACTCTACAGATATTTTAATTTTTTTGTATTTTGTTTACACTTTGTTACTTGAAAAATATTTATAATTAAATTCTAAATGGTGTTCTTGTTTGGGTTTTGTGTCATTATTTTGTTACTTTAAGGAAACATCATAAAAATTGCGTCATGATACTTTTTGTTACTAGGATTCAGCCATTTGTCGATCGGCAATCCATGGAAAAGCACTGACCGATGAAGGAGGTCCTGTGGTTGTGATGAAGAAACCAGGAGTAAAACATTATCAGGGATCTGTGAGAAATGGAATTGAAAGTAATAGCCATGGTGCATCGTCTGGATCATACATACTTATCTCAATGGCTGATTTCCAGCTCACCAGATACAAGTACATAGAGTCACCTGTCAATATCCCAAAAGGTATAAATCTATCAAAGTGCATCTAACGCTTTCACACTAAGCTATGTTAAACGAATTCTCCATTTTTTAAGAGAGGTAACTCATTCCTGCAAGGCAATCTAGATAACCCGCCAGGCAACCCTAAAGGAGTCAAACCTATTACATTTTATTTATACCAATACTTGTGTAGCTTGCTTGTACCAGCAACAATGAAGACAATCCTTTCAATTGTTATTTAAACATCCCCCCCCCCCCCCCCCCATCCTTACCACATGATGTGAGATATAAACCAGGTTCTATACAAAATGGGTTAGATAGATGTCTCTCTCAAATGAAAGATTAGTGAAATCAAATTATTTTAAAAAAATGAGTCCCCTGTTATAACAACTGTAACTCATACCATGAAACAGCTTGTTTAAATTGAAATATATTCTTTGATACACAATGGAAACCTGGAGAGGTGTCTAATTAATAACGTTCCACACAACTAATTAAATCCTTACCTTTAAATAATTAAGGCATGGCCTTCTTTGATCACTGAATAACCATTGTTAACCCAGGAGGTATTAAAAGCCATGAGAACATTGTGTTTATAGTCTTTACTTTTTCTCTTTCAGCCACAGCCGTGTGTTCTTCAACTGCAGCCCATCTGACTGATCCAATCACAGAGTAAGTCTGTACATGGAGCAAAATACAAGTAGGAAATATATTGTCATTCTCAGTGTCATAACAAATGGCAAAGTAATCATTTATACAACACAATCTTTCTTTTTCTTGTTCTGTAGGGTAGAATGTCCTGCAGGATGTCATTCTGTCAAAGGGAATGTTTTCGGAACCAATATTTATACTGATGTAAGATTGAACCTCAGCTAAACCACTTTAATTAATTTTATGTCTGTCTGTTCTTCAGATAATGTGAATAGAAAGACTGCTTCTCTCAATACAAACATTCTCTGTCATTAGGACTCCTCCCTCTGCCGAGCTGCGATGCATGCAGGAATTATAACCAAGGATGGTGGAAATGCAGTGGTGGAGAAGAAACCAGGACAGAAGAGATACAAGGGCTCAACAAAGAATGGAATCAAATCATCGGAACATGAGGAATGGTCTGGATCTTTCACCTTCATCTCGTTGTCTGCTAAGCCAACTGATACTTCCTCAGAACCAGCAAGCAACCCACCCTCAGGTGTGCTTCAACATATTTGTAATTTTCAGTATTTACTCGGTTCCCATATTACTATTTTTTGTGGTGGGGGAGGTTGGTCAATGTTGTATGTTTAATCCCTTAACGCAAAAAGTATGTGTTTGTCCTGAAGGACCAAAGCACCAAAAGCTATGATCTTGGTCCCGTCACGGAGTAATATTCATTACCCCCAAAGGGGCAAAAACTGAGATGTCAGCAGTGTTTAAAACCAGAGAAGGCAGCATTAATTTAAACAATTCCTGCTTTGTCAATACTGTTGTAAAATATACTATACTACAAGTGAAAGAAGACGAATATGAAAAATAAATATAAATACACAATTAAAAATAAATAAACCACCAAGCCACACAGGTTGTGCTTCTCAAAAGATTGTGATACAATGCCATCAGACAGAGCACAGTATATAGACTTGCATATGTGTTGCAACAACTTATAAGTCTGTGGTTAAAGTGGTATTGTCAGGTTTGGGGTTGAGAGCCTATGGCAGGAGGTTCGTGAGTGGCCACAGGGGAGCAGCAGAGAGCAGGATCTAGGTTGGGGTTACCAGAGAATAAACAGTACAAGCCAGGATCAAAGGGCAGGAGAAGTCAGAATGTCCAGGAGGAAAGCCAAGGTCAAAATCCGGGGAATCAATGAGAACAGGAGGTAAGACAAGGGAAAAGAACTCTGGGAAGGAACCAAGGGTATACACCACTTAGCAGCTCAATACACAAGCACTGATTGAAGTCAGTGCTTGGTATTTATGGGCTGTCAAGTGCACCTCCCCGCCTCCTCCAATCAGGGAAGTCCACCCACTCACATAGGAAAGCCTGACACTCACTGGGGTGAGTGGCAGTCTCTGGCCACACCCCCGCTGTCTCCACCAATGGATCGGCACCATCGCGCAATAGGCCACGCCCCTCTGCTATCCGAAATAACAGTAGCACCAGCAACTCGCGGGACGCGAGTTACTGGAGTCCGGGGATGCGGCCTACCACGCGGCGGTCTTCCCCCTCGACGGGCAGCAACGGGAGTGGATGCAGGTAAGGGACCCCTAGCCTGTTGGAGACGGGGTCTGGAACCCCCACAGAGCCCCCCCCTGAGGCACGACCTCCGGTCGGGTGAAGGAGTAGGACGACTTGGGTGTAGTCTGTGGAAAGCTCTGATCTTAGCAGGAGCATGAATATGGGATACAGGTTCCCAGGAATTTTCTTCGGGACCATATCCTCTCCACTGTACCAAGTATTCGAATCTACCACGATGGATACGGGAATCCAGGATCTTGGCGACTTCATATTCCTCTGAGTCGTTTATAAGGATGGGAGGAGGTTGGGAATCTCTTGTTCGAGGATTAGGTACCCATCTCTTGAGCAAACATGTGTGGAAGGTGGAATGAATACGCCAAGTATCAGGAAGTTGAAGACGGACAGCTGATTTACCAATAAGGGCGGTGATTGGGAAGGGACCTACAAATTTGGGTTGAAGCTTTCTTGCGGGACCTGGAAGTTTCAGATTGATGGAGGATAGCCACACTTTATCTCCTACTTGGTAGGCAGGATAGTCTCTACGGTGTCGATCAGCTTGTTTTTTGTAGTTCTCCTGGGCTTGAGAAAGATGTCGCTTTAATTGGACTATCCCTTGTGTTATTAGTTGGAGACGATCCGTAACAGTGGGAATGGTTTGGACTTGGGAGTAATGAGGGATGAATGTGGGATGGAATCCATAATTGGCTTTGAAGGGAGACATTCCAATGGAACGTTGGAGATGGTTATTATAACAGAATTCTGCTAATGGTAACATACGATACCAGTTGTCCTGTGCGTGGGTGATGTAACATCGGAGGTATTGTTCAAGGATTTGGTTTATCCTTTCGGTTTGTCCATTAGATTGGGGATGGTAGGCTGAGGTCAATAAGCGTTCAATCTTTAGTCCTTGGCAGAATGCTTTCCAGAATCTTGAAGTAAATTGTACTCCTCTATCGGATAAAATAGAGCGAGGGATTCCATGCAGACAAAAGATGTTGCTAATGAATAATTCTGCTGTAACAGCGGCTGTGGGAAGTCGGGTTACCGGGATAAAATGTGCCATCTTGGTGAGTCGATCCACCACAACCATGATGGTATTGTGTTGGTTTGAAATAGGCAGGTCGACTATGAAGTCCACTGTGATGGCCTCCCAGGGTTGATCAGGGATAGGCAAGGGCTGTAGAAGTCCGGTAGGTAGTTGGTGACTTCCCTTGCTACGGGCACATACCGGACAGGCTCGAACATACCGTTGGACATCCTTTCTGATGGTAGGCCACCAAAAATGTCGTAGGGCTAGAGTGAGAGTTTTCTTCAATCCTCCATGGCCTGCCAAAGGGTGATCGTGGATGGCCTGAAGGACCTCTTCTCGGGAGCCTGGAGGAACGAATAGGAGGTCCTCCTTGTAGAGAAGGCCTTGTTCTGTTCTGAGAGGAGGTAAACGAGGTGATAGGGTGTGCTTCTTGCTTTGATCTTTAATTCTCTCAATTAGAGTAGTTTGTGCAGCCATGAAATGGTGAGATTGGAGGATGGTGTCATCCGAGGGAGTCTCGACTTGAACGGGTTCATGGATTCGCGACAGGGCGTCTGCTTTCCCGTTTCTGCTTCCGGGACGGTATGTGATGTGGAGTTTGAAGCGGGTAAAAAAGAGAGCCCATCTGGCTTGTCGGGGGCATAATCTCTTTGCTGTTCTTAAATATTCGAGATTCCGATGATCAGTGAAAACCGTGATCGGATGTATAGTTCCCTCCAATAAATGTCTCCATTCTTGAAGGGCTAACACAATGGCCAACAATTCCCGATCTCCCACACTGTAGTTGCTTTCTGGGGTTGTGAGTCTCCGGGAGAAATAGGACACTGGGTGGAGGATTCCACTCTCAGGGGATCGTTGGGACAGTATGGCTCCAACTGCATATTCAGAGGCATCTACTTCGAGTGAATATGCTTGTGTGGGTTCAGGGATGGCCAGCACAGGTGCTTGGGTGAAACTCTGCTTTAGGTTTTGGAACGCCTGTTGTGCTTGGGGAGTCCATTTGAAGGGAGTATGTTTCTTGGTTAGACTGGTAATGGGTTGGACAATTTGAGAGAAGTTTTTGATAAAGCGTCTATAAAAGTTGGAAAATCCCACGAATCTTTGAACGCCTTTTACTGTAGTGGGTACAGGCCATTCCAGGATAGCGGAGACTTTAGAGGGATCCATCTGAATATGACCAGGGGAGATGATATACCCCAAGAATGACACTGTGGTGACTTCAAAGATACACTTTTCAATTTTGGCGTATAAATGGTTCTCTTGAAGGCGAGTGAGGACGAGTTTCATATGTTCTCGATGTTCTTGTAATGAAGATGAGTAAACCAGAATATCATCCAGGTACACCACCACACACGAATCCAACAGGTCTCGAAAGACATCGTTGAGGAAATGTTGGAAAGTGGCTGGAGAGTTGCACAGACCGAAGGGCATGACATTGTACTCGAAATGTCCATAACGAGTTCGGAATGCTGTTTTCCACTCATCTCCCTTGCGGATTCGAACCAAGTTGTAAGCTCCTAGTAGGTCGAGTTTAGAAAAAACTTGGGCTTCTCGAAGTCGATCCATCAGTTCTGTAATGAGAGGGAGTGGATACTTGTTCTTTATGGTAATGTTATTCAACTCTCGATAATCGACACATGGTCGAAGTCCTCCGTCCTTCTTTCCCACAAAGAAAATACCGGCCCCTGCAGGGGAGGTTGATGGCTGAATGAACCCCTTCCGGAGGCTGTCTTCTAGATAGTCCTTGAGTACCGCCAATTCTGGTTCAGATAAGGGGAAAATACGCCCGAATGGAATGGCGGCGCCCGGTAGTAGGTCTATCGGGCAGTCATAGGAGCGATGAGGAGGGAGGAGTTCAGCCTCTTTTTTGTCGAAGACTCTACTGAAGGGAAGATACTGTACCGGGAGTTGAAGACTGGTGTTGGGTGTTGTTACAGAATTTGACGTTGTAGCAAGGGTTGCAGAGGCGAGACACTGATTTTTGCAGAATAATGAGGAGAAGACCACCTTTCCAAGGGACCATTGGATGTTCGGGTCATGTTTGCGAAGCCAAGGGAGTCCCAGGATGACAGGGAATAGCGGAGATGTAATAATATTGAAGGTGAGGGTTTCTTTGTGCCGGTGACCAATGAAGAGAGTAAGAGGAAGTGTTTCGTGTGTCACCGGACCTGATTGGATGGCACTTCCATCTACGAGATGGACAGTAAGAGGTTGGTCTTTGACTCGAAGAGGGATCTTCAAGGAGTGAGCGAGCTGACTGTCTAGGAAGCAATCGCTGGCTCCGGAATCCAGAATGGCCATTTGTGAGGTGTTCATCTTATCCCACTGTAAAGAGATAGAAATGGATAGATGAGAGGCTGCACATCCCAATAGTACGGCAGTGTCCGATGTGTCGGGCTTACCTCTGGGGGGACGTTTGGGACATTGAGGAATCAGATGAGTAGCGCTTCCACAATACATGCAAAGGTTGCCCTTGATTCTTCTATTCCGTTCGGACTCCGAGAGGGGTCCGCGGGCCATTCCTATTTGCATGGGTTCCTCCGAAGGATTGGAGGTAGGAACCGAGGTGGTCTGTGGGGTGCTAGAAACTCGAGGAAGTGAAGATTGATGAGCCATCCGTTCCATACGTCGTTCCCGAAGTCTCCGGTCGATTTGGGTGACCAACTGGATAACCTCTTCAAGCGTGCCGGGGAGGCCCACTCGGGCTATTTCGTCTTTCAATGACTCTGAGAGTCCCAGCCTAAACTGGTGGATAAGGGCTGGTTCGTTCCATGTGGTCTCTACGGCCAGACGGCGGAATTCGGAGGTGTAATCCTCGACCGGGTGGCGACCTTGTCTCAGAGATCGGATAGATGATTCGGCCACCGCAACTTGGTGTGGGTCTTCATATAAGGCATCTAAGGCTTGCCGGAAGGCCACCCAAGTAGCCAGAGAAGCATGGTTTGTTTGTAACAAATGTTGGGCCCAGGGCATGGGACCCCCGGTGAGGAGTGAGATGGCCGTACGCACACGGACGAAATCTGTGGCATAAGTTCTAGGCTTCAGAACGAATAGCAATTCGCATGAGGTGATGAAGGTTTTATAGGTAGATCGGTCTCCATTAAAGCGATCGGGTAGTTTGACTTGTGGTTCGGGAGCAGCTACCGCACCTTCCGCTGGAGCAACAGCGACTAACACCGGTTCAGGAGGTGGAAGGGGTGCTGCTTGCAAGGTTTGAACTTGATTTTGTAATTCCTGTTGATTGTTTCGTATGTCTTGTACTGCGTGAGCCAATGCTGCAATTTGCTGGGTGAGTGCTTGGATGGCTTCAGCCACACCTGCAGGCTCCATAAGGGCTTGTGTATTCTGTCAGGTTTGGGGTTGAGAGCCTATGGCAGGAGGTTCGTGAGTGGCCACAGGGGAGCAGCAGAGAGCAGGATCTAGGTTGGGGTTACCAGAGAATAAACAGTACAAGCCAGGATCAAAGGGCAGAATGTCCAGGAGGAAAGCCAAGGTCAAAATCCGGGGAATCAATGAGAACAGGAGGTAAGACAAGGGAAAAGAACTCTGGGAAGGAACCAAGGGTATACACCACTTAGCAGCTCAATACACAAGCACTGATTGAAGTCAGTGCTTGGTATTTATGGGCTGTCAAGTGCACCTCCCCGCCTCCTCCAATCAGGGAAGTCCACCCACTCACATAGGAAAGCCTGACACTCACTGGGGTGAGTGGCAGTCTCTGGCCACACCCCCGCTGTCTCCACCAATGGATCGGCACCATCGCGCAATAGGCCACGCCCCTCTGCTATCCGAAATAACAGTAGCACCAGCAACTCGCGGGACGCGAGTTACTGGAGTCCGGGGATGCGGCCTACCACGCGGCGGTCTTCCCCCTCGACGGGCAGCAACGGGAGTGGATGCAGGTAAGGGACCCCTAGCCTGTTGGAGACGGGGTCTGGAACCCCCACAGGTATAAAGCCAATGAAGAGGATTTCTATAAAACTCTTCAGATCGCGGTTTAAAAAAATAATTCTATTACTAATTTGGAATATGTCACAGTCCTCTCAAGCCTGGTATACCCCGGAAACTGCTTAGGGAAGATAACAAGTTGATGATCTGCACTCAACATGTTAAAACAATGCAGCAAATCATCTTTATACTTCAAATGTAAATAGTAATGTAGTTTGTGCTGGATAGTAGTAAGGATAACCAAACCCAATTCTGTGGGTTCTGTGGTATTACCTCACAAAATGGATAGTGATCACCTCCCCACTTAAGCTCCTGCATTTTATGTGGCCCTCCATTAGACAACACTGCCCTCGAGGGCCAAAATTACAATGTTGTACTTTTGATACCAAAAATCAAGTTTTACCATATTACATGAATTTTATTATGATATCTGCTTGTGAATAACTGACTATATATAACTCCTTTCAATGTTACAGGCGCAGAATATGAAACGATGTCAGCACCATCTACAGGTAAGTGTTTATTAAATCATATTGTTATAATGACTTAGGAAATTTGACATACTATAGTGTTACATTATTGTGAAAAAATAAAGTGCATAGAAATGAAAAAAATAAAACTTCATTAGAAAAACTGACTTTATTTTAATTCCTTATTTTAAAAGGGATTCTGACAATTAAATCAGTGTTGATACTGTGAATGTAGAAAATACAAATTGATGAAAAATGATCTATGTATTGTATTATTAGAATTGTGAGTAAATGCATAAATTAGAAGACAAATATGATTTAATCATATCTGTAGGGTCTCTTGTTTATCACATCACCTGTGTCCTGATATGCAAATAACACATTTACCATTGAAAAGTTGTTCATCAAGCCACATGTGATGTCATAAACAGGAGACCCTACAGACATGTTTAAATCATATATTTCACCTATTTTATACATTTGCAATTTTATTAACACAATGTATAGATCTTTTTCATCATTTGTTTCTACATTCACAGTATCACCAGTGTTATATTTTAGGAACCAAATATACTGTTTGGAGACATTGTGATTTTAGGCGACATTGTGATTTGTATTCTGTATATAACTAAATCTAACACCATGAATAATACCTCTTTGCTACAAATTGATTTAATTTTATTTCTCTTTATACAGTTTCCGCCCACTGTGCTTGGTCAGCCAAACAATTAAACTCACCAATCACAATGTAAGTCTAGTTATCCAGGAAAACCATTATGATTACTGGAGGGGTAAAAACATGTTGGTTCTTCACTTCAGCTGCAAGGCTGATACTTTAAAGGGACATTCCAACTTGTTTAACCCTTGCTTCCTTCAAGGTAGACAACTGACATTTCACTTGTGGTTCTATATTAGAAGCACAAGTGGAAAAAAAAAGTTTAGTGTCCCTTTAATGAAGTTAAAAAAAATTCTCCCTTTCAGCTGATTTAGAAATGTTTCCAGCTTGTCTATATTGTATTTTTTTTTTTTAAAGTATATTAATTAATATGTATTTTGTGCTCACCCTTTTTCAGTTTAAGTGGTCCTTTAAAATTATATAGGCCTCTCCTCTCCCTTTATTTTATATTAGGTTATACTTTGATTTATCATTACTTGATATAGTTTCTTTCTATTTCTACTATCAGAGTACTGCGTGAAATTGATCTCCTTTATCCAGCTATTGTCAAAACAAAATGATCAAAATGTTTACATACCTATGGATTTCTTTTACTATTTGTAATATATTATATATGATTACTGTGTTGTATGAACTTTTCTCTGATTTCCAAATATTTGTCACCCCTTTTTATTTCTGTACCCCAACTTTTTACCTATTTGAAGAACAAAACACTTTTATTAAAAAATAATAATAATATTAATATTGGCCCTCATTTAGAAACAACATTGATCTACTGTGAAAATAACATATTGTTTTATGATTTTCATTTAGAGTTAATTGTCCTAAAGGATGTCTAAATGCAGAAGGAGATGTGTTGGGATCTGATATGTACACTGAAGTAAGAACTCTACAGCTTCTTTAATTTTTTTTGTATTTTGTTTACACCTTGTTAATTGAAAAATATTTATAATTAAATTCTAAATGGTGTTCATGTTTGGGTTTCGTGTCATTATTTTGTTAATTTAAGAAAACATCATAATAATTGCGTCATAATATCATTTGTTACTAGGATTCTGCCATTTGTCGATCGGCAATCCATGGAAAAGCACTGACCGATGAAGGAGGTCCTGTGGTTGTGATGAAGAAACCAGGAGTAAAACATTATCGGGGATCCGTGAGAAATGGAGTTGAAAGTAATAGCCAAGGTGCATCGTCTGGATCATATATACTTATCTCAATGGCTGATTTCCAGCTCACCAGATACAAGTACATAGAGTCACCTGTCAATATCCCAAAAGGTATGAATATATCAAAGTGCATCTAACGCTTTCACACTAAGCTATGTCAAACTAATTCTCCATTTTTTTTAAGAGAGGTAACTCATTCCTGCAAGGCAATCTAGATAACCCGCCAGGCAACCCTAAAGGAGTCAAACCTATTACAATTAATTTATACCAATACTCGTGTAGCTTGCTTGTACCAGCAACAATGAAGACATTCCTTTCAATTGTTTTATAAACATCCCCCCCCCCCTTCATTCTTACCACATGATGTGAGATATAAACCAGGTTCTATACAAAATGGGTAAGATAGATGTCTCTCTCAAAAAAAGAAAGAGTAGTCAAATAAAATTATTTTTTAAATTTAAACATATTCTTTGATACACAATGGAAACCTGGAGAGGTGTTTAATTAATAACGTTCCACACAACTAATTAAATCCTTACCTTTAAATAATTAAGGCATGGCCTTCTTTGATCACTGAATGAACATTGTTACCCAGGAGGTATTGAAAGCCATGAGATCATTGTGTTTATAGTCTTAACTTTGTCTCTTTCAGCCACAGCCGTGTGTTCTTCAACTGCAGCCCATCTGACTGATCCAATCACAGAGTAAGTCTGTACATGGAGCAAAATACAAGAAGGAAATATATTGTCACTTCTCAGTGTCATAACAAATGGCAAAGTAATCATTTATACAACACAATCTTTCTTTTTCTTGTTCTGTAGGGTAGAATGTCCTGCAGGATGTCATTCTGTCAAAGGGAATGTTTTCGGAACCAATATTTATACTGATGTAAGATTGAACCTCAGCTAAACCACTTCAATTCATTGTATGTCTGTCTGTTCTTCAGAGAATGTGAACAGAATGACTGCTTCTCTCAATACAAACATCCTCTGTCATTAGGACTCCTCCCTCTGCCGAGCTGCTATGCATGCAGGAATTATAACCAAGGATGGTGGAAATGCAGTGGTGGAGAAGAAACCAGGACAGAAGAGATACGAGGGCTCAACAAAGAATGGAATCAAATCATCGGAACATGAGGAATGGTCTGGATCTTTCACATTCATCTCGTTGTCTGCTAAGCCAACTGATACTGCCTCAGAACCCGCAAGTACCCCACCCTCAGGTGTGCTTCAACATATTTGTAATTTTCAGTATTTACTCGGTTCCCATATTACTATTTTTTGTGTGGTGGGGGAGGTTGGTCAATGTTGTATGTTTAATCCCTTAACGCAAAAAGTATGTGTTTGTCCTGAAGGACCAAAGCACCAAAACCTATGATCCTGGTCCCGTCACGGAGTAATATTCATTACCCCCAAAGGGGCAAAAACTGAGATGTCAGCAGTGTTTAAAACCAGAGAAGGCAGCATTAATTTAAACAATCCCTGCTTTTTCAATATTGTTGTAAAATATACTATACTACAAGTTAAAGAAGACGAATATGAAAAATAAATATAAATACACAATTAAAAATAAATAAACCACCAAGCCACACAGTTTGTGCTGCTCAAAAGATTGTGATACAATGCCATAAGACAGAGCACACTATATAGTTGCATAAGTGTTGCAACAACTTATAAGTCTGTGGTTAAAGTGGTATAACTCCAATGAAGAGGATTTCTATAAAACTCTTCAGATAGCTGTTTATAAAATAATTATATTACTAATTTGGAATATGTCACAGTCCTCTCAAGCCTGGTATACCCCAGAAAACTACTTAGGGAAGATAACAAGTTGATAATCTGCACTCATCTTGTTAAAACAATGCAGCAAATCATCTTTATACTTCAAATGTAAATAGTAATGTAGTTTGTGCTGGATAGTAGTAAGGATAACCAAACCCAATTCTGTGGGTTCTGTGGTATTACCTCACAAAATGGATAGTGTTCACCTCCCCACTTAAGCTCCTGCATTTTATGTGGCCCTCCATTAGACAACACTGCCCTCGAGGGCCAAAATTACAATGTTATACTTTTGATACAAAAAATAAAGTTTTACCATATTACATTAATTTTATTATGATATCTGCTTGTGAATAACTGACTATATATAACTCCTTCCAATGTTACAGGCACAGAATATGAAACTATGTCAGCACCATCTACAGGTAAGTGTTTATTATATTTTATTTTTATAGTGACTTAAGAAATTTGATGTAGTCTAGTGTTATATCATTTTGAAAAAAAAAAGTGCATGGAATTCTTTTTTAAAAACTTCATTAGTAAAAATGACTTTATTTTAATTCCTTATTTTAAAAGGGATTCTGACAATTGAATCAGTGTTGATACTGTGAATGTAGAAAATACAAACTGATGAAAAATGATCTATGTATTGTATTATTAGAATTGTGAGTAAATGCATAAATTAGGAGATAAATATGATTTAATCATATCTGTTGTGTCTCTTGTTTATTACATCACCTGTGTCTTGATATGCAAATAACACATTTCCCATTGAAAAGTTGTTCATTTTCAAACCAAGCCACATGTGATGTCATAAACAGGAGACCCTACAGACATGTTTAAATCATATATTTCACCTATTTTATAAATTTGACATTTTACTTACACAATGTATAGATCTTTTTCATCATTTGTTTCTACATTCACAGTATCACCAGTGTTATGTTTTAGAGAACAAATATACTGTTTGGAGACATTGTGATTTTAGGCGACATTGTGATTTGTATTCTGTATATAACTAAATCTAACACTATGAATAATACCTCTTTGCTACAAATTGATTTCATTTTCTTTCTCTTTATACAGTTTCCGCCCACTGTGCTTGGTCAGCCAAACAATTAAACTCACCAATCACAATGTAAGTCTAGTTACCCAGGAAAATCATTATGATTACTGGAGGGGTAAAAACATGTTGGTTCTTCGCTTCTATTGCAAAGCTGATACTTTAAAGGGACATTCCAACTTGTTTAACCCTTGCTTCCTTCAAGGAAGACAACTGACATTTCACTTGAGGTTCTATATTAGAAGCACAAGTGAAAAAAAAAAAACATTTAGTGTCCCTTTAATGAAGTTAAAATAATATCTCCCATTCAGCTGTATTACTGATTGAACCATCTTGTCTATATTGGATTAAAGTTTGGAATTCCCATCTCAATTCCCTGCATTTGCCTTTTTATTATGTAGACCCTATAATGTACATATGTATATAGTTGGCAACAGTCCTGAATTTGATGGGACAGTCCTGGTTTTGGGGTGCTGTCCTGTCAGGTCAGTGCTTTGCATTAGTAATCAAAATATATAATAGTAAAGTAACAGATGTATGTGTTTTTAAAGTGTTTGATTTAATATGTATTTTGTGCTCACTCTTTTCCAGTTTGAGTGGTCCTTTAAAATTAAATAGGCCTCTCCTCTCCATTTATTTTTATATTTTGTTATACTTTGATTTATCATTGCTTAATTTAGTTTCTTTCTATTTCTACTATCAGAGTACTGCGTGAAATTACCTATGAATTTATTTTATTATTTGTACTATATTATATATGATTATTGTGTTGTATAAACCTTTCTCTGATTTACAAATATTTGTTACCCCTTTTTATTTCTGTACCCCAACTTTTTACCTATTTGAAAAACAAAAAACTTTTATAAAAAAATAATAATAATATTAATATTGGCCTTCATTTATCAACAACATAATCTACCGTGAAAATAACATATTGTTTTCTGATTTTCATTTAGAGTTAATTGTCCTAAAGGATGTCTAAATGCAGAAGGAGATGTGTTGGGATCTGATATGTACACTGAAGTAAGAACTCTACAGCTATTTTCACTTTATTTTGCATTTTGTTTACACTTTGCTACTTGAAAAATATTTGTAATTAAATTCTAAATGGTGTTCATGTTTGGGTTTTGTGTCATTATTTTGTTACTTTAAGGAAACATCATAGTAATAGCATCATAATATTATTTGTTACTAGGACTCGGCCATTTGTCGATCTGCAATCCATAGAAAAGCACTGACCGATGAAGGAGGTCCTGTGGTTGTGATGAAGAAACCAGGAGTAATACATTATCACGGATCCGTGAGAAATGGAATTGAAAGTAATAGCCATGGTGCATCGTCTGGGTCATACATACTTATCTCAATGGCTGATTTCCAGCTCACCAGATACAAGTACATAGAGTCACCTGTCAATATCCCAAAAGGTATAAATCTATCAAAATGCATCTAACGCTTTCACACTAAGCTATGTTAAACTAATTCTCCATTTTTTATGAGAGGTAACTCATTCCTGCAAGACAGTCTAGATAACTGGCCAGGCAACCCTAAAGGAGTCATACCTATTACATTTCATTTATACCAATACTCGTGTAGCTTGCTTGTACCAGCAACAATGAAGACATTCCTTTCAATTGTTATATAAACATCCCCCCCCCCCCCATCCTTACCACATGATGTGAGATATAAACCAGGTTCTATACAAAATGGGTTAGATAGATGTCTCTCTCAAATGAAAGATTTGTCAAATCAAATTATTTAAAAAAAATGAGTCCCCTTTTATAACAACTGTAACTCATACCATGAAACAGCGCGTTTAAATTTAAATATATTCTTTGATACACAATGGAAACCTGGAGAGGTGTCTAATTAATAACGTTCCACACAACTAATTAAATCCTTACCTTTAAATAATTAAGGCATGGCCTTCTTTGATCACTGAATAACCATTGTTAACCCAGGAGGTATTAAAAGCCATGAGAACATTGTGTTTATAGTCTTTACTTTTTCTCTTTCAGCCACAGCCGTGTGTTCTTCAACTGCAGCACATCTGACTGATCCAATCACAGAGTAAGTCTGTACATGGAGCAAAATACAAGTAGGAAATATATTGTCATTCTCAGTGTCATAACAAATGGCAAAGTAATCATTTATACAACACAATCTTTCTTTTTCTTGTTCTGTAGGGTAGAATGTCCTGCAGGATGTCATTCTGTCAAAGGGAATGTTTTCGGAACCAATATTTATACTGATGTAAGATTGAACCTCAGCTAAACCACTTTAATTAATTTTATGTCTGTCTGTTCTTCAGATAATGTGAATAGAAAGACTGCTTCTCTCAATACAAACATTCTCTGTCATTAGGACTCCTCCCTCTGCCGAGCTGCGATGCATGCAGGAATTATAACCAAGGATGGTGGAAATGCAGTGGTGGAGAAGAAACCAGGACAGAAGAGATACGAGGGCTCAACAAAGAATGGAATCAAATCATCGGAACATGAGGAATGGTCTGGATCTTTCACCTTCATCTCGTTGTCTGCTAAGCCAACTGATACTTCCTCAGAACCAGCAAGCAACCCACCCTCAGGTGTGCTTCAACATATCTGTAATTTTCAGTATTTACTCGGTTCCCATATTACTATTTTTTGTGGTGGGGGAGGTTGGTCAATGTTGTATGTTTAATCCCTTAACGCAAAAAGTATGTGTTTGTCCTGAAGGACCAAAGCACCAAAAGCTATGATCTTGGTCCCGTCACGGAGTAATATTCATTACCCCCAAAGGGGCAAAAACTGAGATGTCAGCGGTGTTTAAAACCAGAGAAGGCAGCATTAATTTAAGCAATTCCTGCTTTGTCAATACTGTTGTAAAATATACTATACTACAAGTGAAAGAAGACGAATATGAAAAATAAATATAAATACACAATTAAAAATAAATAAACCACCAAGCCACACAGGTTGTGCTTCTCAAAAGATTGTGATACAATGCCATCAGACAGAGCACAGTATATAGACTTGCATATGTGTTGCAACAACTTATAAGTCTGTGGTTAACGTGGTATAAAGCCAATGAAGAGGATTTCTATAAAACTCTTCAGATCGCGGTTTAAAAAAATAATTCTATTACTAATTTGGAATATGTCACAGTCCTCTCAAGCCTGGTATACCCCGGAAACTGCTTAGGGAAGATAACAAGTTGATGATCTGCACTCAACATGTTAAAACAATGCAGCAAATCATCTTTATACTTCAAATGTAAATAGTAATGTAGTTTGTGCTGGATAGTAGTAAGGATAACCAAACCCAATTCTGTGGGTTCTGTGGTATTACCTCACAAAATGGATAGTGATCACCTCCCCACTTAAGCTCCTGCATTTTATGTGGCCCTCCATTAGACAACACTGCCCTCGAGGGCCAAAATTACAATGTTATTCTTTTGATACCAAAAATCAAGTTTTACCATAATGCATGAATTTTATTATGATATCTGCTTGTGAATAACTGACTATATATAACTCCTTCCAATGTTACAGGCACAGAATATGAAACGATGTCAGCACCATCTACAGGTAAGTGTTTATTAAATCATATTGTTATAATGACTTAGGAAATTTGACATAATATAGTGTTACATCATTGTGAAAAAATAAAGTGCATAGAAATGAAAAAAAATAAAACTTCATTAGTAAAAATGACTTTATTTTAATTCCTTATTTTAAAAGGGATTCTGACAATTGAATCAGTGTTGATACTGTGAATGTAGAAAATACAAATTGATGAAAAATTATCTACGTATTGTATTATTAGAATTGTGAATAAATGCATAAATTAGGAGACACATATGATTTAATCATATCTGTTGTGTCTCTTGTTTATTACATCACCTGTGTCTTGATATGCAAATAACACATTTCCCATTGAAAAGTTTTTCAAATTAAGCCACATGTGATGTCATAAACAGGAGACCCTACAGACATGTTTAAATCATATATTTCACCTATTTTATAAATTTGACATTTTACTTACACAATGTATAGATCTTTTTCATCATTTGTTTCTACATTCACAGTATCACCAGTGTTATATTTTAGGAACCAAATATACTGTTTGGAGACATTGTGATTTTAGGCGACATTGTGATTTGTATTCTGTATATAACTAAATCTAACACCATGAATAATACCTCTTTGCTACAAATTGATTTCATTTTCTTTCTCTTTATACAGTTTCCGCCCACTGTGCTTGGTCAGCCAAACAATTAAACTCACCAATCACAATGTAAGTCTAGTTACCCAGGAAAATCATTATGATTACTGGAGGGGTAAAAACATGTTGGTTCTTCGCTTCTATTGCAAATCTGATACTTTAAAGGGACATTCCAACTTGTTTAACCCTTGCTTCCTTCAAGGTAGACAACTGACATTTCACTTGAGGTTCTATATTAGAAGCACAAGTGAAAAAAAAACAGTTTAGTGTCCCTTTAATGAAGTTAAAATAATATCTCCCATTCAGCTGTATTACTGATTGAACCATCTTGTCTATATTGGATTAAAGTTTGGAATTCCCATCTCAATTCCCTGCATTTGCCTTTTTATTATGTAGACCCTATAATGTACATATGTATATAGTTGGCAACAGTCCTGAATTTGATGGGACAGTCCTGGTTTTGGGGTGCTGTCCTGTCAGGTCAGTGCTTTGCATTAGTAATCAAAATATATAATAGTAAAGTAACAGATGTATGTGTTTTTAAAGTGTTTGATTTAATATGTATTTTGTGCTCACTCTTTTCCAGTTTGAGTGGTCCTTTAAAATTAAATAGGCCTCTCCTCTCCATTTATTTTTATATTTTGTTATACTTTGATTTATCATTGCTTAATTTAGTTTCTTTCTATTTCTACTATCAGAGTACTGCGTGAAATTACCTATGGATTTATTTTATTATTTGTACTATATTATATATGATTACTGTGTTGTATAAACCTTTCTCTGATTTACAAATATTTGTTACCCCTTTTTATTTCTGTACCCCAACTTTTTACCTATTTGAAAAACAAAAAACTTTTATAAAAAAATAATAATAATATTAATATTGGCCTACATTTATCAACAACATAATCTACCGTGAAAATAACATATTGTTTTCTGGTTTTCATTTAGAGTTAATTGTCCTAAAGGATGTCTAAATGCAGAAGGAGATGTGTTGGGATCTGATATGTACACTGAAGTAAGAACAGCTATTTTCACTTTATTTTGCATTTTGTTTACACTTTGCTACTTGAAAAATATTTGTAATTAAATTCTAAATGGTGTTCATGTTTGGGTTTTGTGTCATTATTTTGTTACTTTAAGGAAACATCATAGTAATAGCATCATAATATTATTTGTTACTAGGACTCGGCCATTTGTCGATCGGCAATCCATAGAAAAGCACTGACCGATGAAGGAGGTCCTGTGGTTGTGATGAAGAAACCAGGAGTAAAACATTATCACGGATCCGTGAGAAATGGAATTGAAAGTAATAGCCATGGTGCATCGTCTGGGTCATACATACTTATCTCAATGGCTGATTTCCAGCTCACCAGATACAAGTACATAGAGTCACCTGTCAATATCCCAAAAGGTATGAATATATCAAAGTGCATCTAACGCTTTCACACTAAGCTATGTTAAACTAATTCTCCATTTTTTATGAGAGGTAACTCATTCCTGCAAGACAGTCTAGATAACTGGCCAGGCAACCCTAAAGGAGTCATACCTATTACATTTCATTTATACCAATACTCGTGTAGCTTGCTTGTACCAGCAACAATGAAGACATTCCTTTCAATTGTTATATAAACATCCCCCCCCCCCCCCCCCCCATCCTTACCACATGATGTGAGATAGAAACCAGGTTCTATACAAAATGGGTAAGATAGATGTCTCTATCTCTCAAAAGAAAGAGTAGTCAAATAAAATTCTTTAAAAAAAAATGAGTCCCCTTTTATAACAACCTTAGCTCTTACCATGAAACAGCGCGTTTAAATTTAAATATATTCTTTGATACACAATGGAAACCTGGAGAGGTGTTTAATTAATAACGTTCCCCACAACTAATTAAATCTTTACCTTTAAATAATTAAGGCATGGCCTTCTTTGATCACTGAATGAACATTGTTACCCAGGAGGTATTTAAAGCCATGAGATCATTGTGTTTATAGTCTTTACTTTGTCTCTTTCAGCCACAGCCGTGTGTTCTTCAACTGCAGCCCATCTGACTGATCCAATCACAGAGTAAGTCTGTACATGGAGCAAAATACAAGTAGGAAATATATTGTCATTCCCAGTGTCATAACAAATGGCAAAGTAATCATTTATACAAACCAATCTTTTTTTTTCTTGTTCTGTAGGGTAGAATGTCCTGCAGGATGTCATTCTGTCAAAGGGAATGTTTTCGGAACCAATATTTATACTGATGTAAGATTGAAACCTCAGCTAAACCACTTCAATTCATTGTATGTCTATCTGTTCTTCAGAGAATGTGAACAGAATGACTGCTTCTCTCAATACAAACATTCTCTGTCATTAGGACTCCTCCCTCTGCCGAGCTGCGATGCATGCAGGAATTATAACCAAGGATGGTGGAAATGCAGTGGTGGAGAAGAAACCAGGACAGAAGAGATACGAGGGCTCAACAAAGAATGGAATCAAATCATCGGAACATGAGGAATGGTCTGGATCTTTCACATTCATCTCATTGTCTGCTAAGCCAACTGATACTGCCTCAGAACCAGCAAGTAACCCACCCTCAGGTGTGCTTCAACATATTTGTAATTTTCAGTATTTACTCGGTTCCCATATAACTATTTTTTGTGGTGGGGGAGGTTGGTCAACGTTGTATGTTTAATCACTTAACACAAAAAGTATGTGTTTGTCCTGAAGGACCAAAGCACCAAAAGCTATGATCTTGGTCCCGTCACAGAGTAATATTCATTACCCCCAAAATGGCAAAAACTGAGATGTCAGCAGTGTTTAATACCAGAGAAGGCAGCATTAATTTAAACAATCCCTGCTTTTTCAATATTGTTGTAAAATATACAATACTACAAGTGAAAAAAGACGAATTTGAAAAATAAATATAAATACACAATTAAAAATAAATAAACCACCAAGCCACACAGGTTGTGCTGCTCAAAAGATTGTGATACAATGCCATAAGACAGAGCACAGTATATAGACTTGCATATGTGTTGCAACAACTTATAAGTCTATGGTTAAAGTGGTATAAAGCCAATGCAGAGGATTTCTATAAAACTCTTCAGATAGCTGTTTATAAAATAATTCTATTACTAATTTGGAATATGTCACAGTCCTCTCAAGCCTGGTATACCCCAGAAAACTACTTAGGGAAGATAACAAGTTGATGATCTGCACTCAACTTGTTAAAACAATGCAGCAAATCATCTTTATACTTCAAATGTAAATAGTAATGTAGTTTGTGCTGGATAGTAGTAAGGATAACCAAACCCAATTCTGTGGGTTCTGTGGTATTACCTCACAAAATGGACAATGATCACCTCCCCACTTAAGCTCCTGCATTTTATGTGGCCCTCCATTAGACAACACTGCCCGCGGGGGCTAAAATTACAATGTTGTACTTTTGATACCAAAAATCAAGTTTTACCATATTGCATGAATTTTATTATGATATCTGCTTGTGAATAACTGACTATATATAACTCCTTCCAATGTTACAGGCACAGAATATGAAACGATGTCAGCACCATCTACAGGTAAGTGTTTATTAAATCATATTGTTATAATGACTTAGGAAATTTGACATAATATAGTGTTACATTATTGTGAACAAATAAAGTGCATAGAAATGAAAAAATAAAACTTCATTAGTAAAAATGACTTTATTTTAATTCCTTATTTTAAAAGGGATTCTGACAATTGAATCAGTGTTGATACTGTGAATGTAGAAAATACAAACTGATGAAAACTGATCTATGTATTGTATTATTAGAATTGTGAGTAAATGCATAAATTAGGAGACAAATATATCAGTAGGGTCTCTTGTTTATTACATCACCTGTGTCTTGATATGCAAATAACACATTTCCCATTGAAAAGTTGTTCATTTTCAAACCAAGCCACATGTGATGTCATAAACAGGAGACCCTACAGACATGTTTAAATCATATATTTCACCTATTTTATAAATTTGACATTTTACTTACACAATGTATAGATCTTTTTCATCATTTGTTTCTACATTCACAGTATCACCAGTGTTATGTTTTAGAGAACAAATATACTGTTTGGAGACATTGTGATTTTAGGCGACATTGTGATTTGTATTCTGTATATAACTAAATCTAACACCATGAATAATACCTCTTTGCTACAAATTGATTTCATTTTCTTTCTCTTTATACAGTTTCCGCCCACTGTGCTTGGTCAGCCAAACAATTAAACTCACCAATCACAATGTAAGTCTAGTTATCCAGGAAAACCATTATGATTACTGGAGGGGTAAAAACATGTTGGTTCTTCACTTCAGCTGCAAGGCTGATACTTTAAAGGGACATTCCAACTTGTTTAACCCTTGCTTCTTTCAAGGAAGACAACTGACATTTCACTTGAGGTTCTATATTAGAAGCACAAGTGAAAAAAAGACATTTAGTGTCCCTTTAATGAAGTAAAAAACAAATCTCCCATTTACCTGAATTAGAAATTTTTCCAGCTTGTCTATATTGGATTAAAGTTTGGAATTCCCATCTCAATTCCCTGCATTTCCCTTTTTATTATGTAGACCCTATAATGTACATATTTATATAGTTGGGAACAGTCCTGAATTTGATGGGACAGTCCTGGTTTTGGGGTGCTGTCCTGTCAGGTCAGTGCTTTTCATTGGTAATCAAAAAATATAATAGTAAAGTAACAGATGTATGTGTTTTTTAAAGTGTATTAATTAATATGTATTTTGTGCTCACTCTTTTCCAGTTTGAGTTGTCCTTTAAAATTATATAGGCCTCTCCTCTCCCTTTATTTTATATTAGGTTATACTTTGATTTATCATTACTTGATATAGTTTCTTTCTATTTCTACTATCAGAGTACTGCGTGAAATTGATCTCCTTTATCCAGCTATTGTCAAAACAAAATGATCAAAATGTTTACATACCTATGGATTTATTTTACTATTTGTACTATATTATATATCATTACTGTGTTGTATGAACTTTTCTCTGATTTCCAAATATTTGTCACCCCTTTTTATTTCTGTAACCCAACGTTTTACCTGTTTGAAGAACAAATCACTTTTATTAAAAAATAATAATAATATTAATATTGGCCTACATGTTTCAACAAGATAATCTACTGTGAAAATAACATATTGTTTTCTGGTTTTCATTTAGAGTTAATTGTCCCAAAGGATGTCTAAATGCGGAAGGAGCTGTGTTGGGATCTGATATGTACACTGAAGTAAGAACTCTACAGATATTTTCACTTTATTTTGCATTTTGTTTACACTTTGTTACTTGAAAAACATTTATAATTAAATTCTAAATGGTGTTCATGTTTGGGTTTTGTGTCATCATTTTGTTACTTTAAGGAAACATCATAGTAATAGCATCATAATATTATTTGTTACTAGGACTCAGCCATTTGTCGATCGGCAATCCATGGAAAAGCACTGACCGATGAAGGAGGTCCTGTGGTTGTGATGAAGAAACCAGGAGTAAAACATTATCACGGATCCGTGAGAAATGGAATTGAAAGTAATAGCCAAGGTGCATCGTCTGGATCATACATACTTATCTCAATGGCTGATTTCCAACTCACCAGATACAAGTACATAGAGTCACCTGTCAATATCCCAAAAGGTATGAATATATCAAAGTGCATCTAACGCTTTCAAACTAAGCTATGTTAAACTAATTCTCCATTTTTTTAAGAGAGGTAACTCATTCCTGCAAGGCAATCTAGATAACCCGCCAGGCAACCCTAAAGGAGACAAACCTATTACATTTTATTTATACCAATATTCGTGTAGCTTGCTTGTACCAGCAACAATGAAGACAATCCTTTCAATTGTTATATAAACATCCCACCCCCACCCTCATCCTTACCACATGATGTGAGATATAAACCAGGTTCTATACAAAATGGGTAAGATAGATGTCTCTCTCTCAAAAAAAGAAAGAGTAGTCAAATAAAATTATTTAAAAAATGAGTCCCCTTTTATAACAACCTTAGCTCATACCATGAAACAGCTTGTTTAAATTGAAATATATTCTTAGATACACAAGGGAAACCTGGAGAGGTGTCTAATTAATTACTCAGAGTACAACACAACTAATTAAACCTTTAACTTTAAATAATTAGGACATGGTCTTCTCTGCTCACTGAATGAACATTGTTACCCAGGAGGTATTAAAAGCCATGAGGTCATTGTGTTTATAGACTTTACTTTGTCTTTTTCAGCCACAGCCGTGTGTTCTTCAACTGCAGCCCATCTGACTGATCCAATCACAGAGTAAGTCTGTACATGGAGCAAAATACAAGTAGGAAATATATTGTCACTTCTCAGTGTCATAACAAATGGCAAAGTAATCATTTATACAACACAATCTTTCTTTTTCTTGTTCTGTAGGGTAGAATGTCCTGCAGGATGTCATTCTGTCAAAGGGAATGTTTTCGGAACCAATATTTATACTGATGTAAGATTGAACCTCAGCTAAACCACTTTAATTAATTTTATGTCTGTCTGCTCTTCAGAGAATGTGAACAGAAAGACTGCTTCTCTCAATACAAACATTCTCTGTCATTAGGACTCCTCCCTCTGTCGAGCTGCGATGCATGCAGGAATTATAACCAAGGATGGTGGAAATGCAGTGGTGGAGAAGAAACCAGGACAGAAGAGATACGAGGGCTCAACAAAGAATGGAATCAAATCATCAGAACATGAGGAGTGGTCTGGATCTTTCACATTCATCTCGTTGTCTGCTAAGCCAACTGATACTGCCTCAGAACCAGCAAGTAACCCACCCACAGGTGTGCTTCAACATGTTTGTAATTATCAGTTTTTGCATGGTTCCCATTTAACTATTTTTTGTGGTGGGGGGAGGGTTGGTCAATGTCATATATTTAGCCTCTTAACACAAAGTGTGCATTTGTCCTAAAGGACCAAAGAACCAAAACTTGTGATTTAATGCTGGTGGTCGTATCACAGAGTAATCGGGAGTCAGCCTCACCGAGGCAGGGAGCCCATCAGGATCTGTACAGTAGTGCTTTTTTTGTCGACTAAACATTTTCGTCATGATTTTCGTGAACTGCATGTTTACAGTGACAAAATCTTAACATTAACTAAATAAAAACTTTTAGTTAGTATGAATAAAACGATGACGAAAATCCATTAAAATTTTCATCAACTGATGTATCTGTTACAGTTCATAGAGTAGTCAAAAAAGTATAACTCACATAAAGCACACATGTCATGATGCTGCTTATAAAAACATTCCAAGCTGCAATAAAAGATAAACAATTCATGGAGAAACCCTGCAGGCACCAGCCAAAGTCTTGTGATGGTCTGGATCATAATTACTAATCTCACAATCATATCAAAGTATATCTGATGCATTTAGCAGAAGTATGTCTGCATTTCACAATAAGCCATGTTCAACTAATTGTCCATTTTTTTAATTATTTTAGAGATCACATGGGAGTACAACCTATCTACAGGTTAGCGCATTACATTTGTACTAGAAGTGCCCATGTATTTTGATTATTATTGTGCAGATCAATACTTGACATGAATTCTTTAAGCTTAAATAAATAGTTTTATTTTGTATTGTTTCAAGGCCAAGAATATGACACAGGCATAAACCTATCTTCAGGTATGTTAATACCAGATTCAAATCAAATACCATTTTTGTAATTATTTATTTTATGTTAATATGAGGCACATAAACACAGAAGAAATGGTAAGCTTCAAATATAAAAGCAATTCATATGGAACTGCAAATGTAATAACATGGGGAGGATGTACACACAGGCTTAGCACCTAATACTGGCACTATCCCTATGTGGGCCTATATATTTATCATGGACTTAAAATATAAAAGCAATTCAAATGGAACTCTAAATGTGATAACATGGGGAGGTTGTATAAAGATGACACACATAGGCTTAGCACCTAACACTGGCACTATCCCTGTGTGGGCCTATATTTAGCATGGGCGCTGGTCTGGAACTTCCGGTGGTCAGTGGCACATCCCATGCATAAAGATTCAGACAATTTTCAGTTCCTGATAAGTGTCAGAGAGCCTCTACCTAAACGCTGGGCTTGGATATAGGAAAAGGGTACACTCGCCATTATACATAACACACAGTCTTTTTTTTTTTCCACCCAACACTTTTGTGTGAGGAAATTCTTAAACTATAGGTAACCCCCATACATTTTAATTCAATAGAAATCATTAGTATGTATCTTAAACAGCTTGCTGTCAATCTGCCGACACATCTTAACACTGTACCTAATGTGTTTTATTCTCGTTTTATTCTCACAGTTACCGCCCAGTGTGCTTGGTCAGCCAAAGAGTTACCTGCACCGATTGCAATGTAAGTCTAGTGATAGAAAAATATTATTGTGACTGGTGACCTATTACAGCATATCATTCTAAAGCTTTTATTCCATGGTAAGAACATTCTTTATGGTGAAGAGATATCACATCCAGTTACAAACCAGTAAGAGGGAGAACAGTATTATAATTATAACATTTAATGTATCTTGATCAGAATAAAAATATATATTTGACAGAAAACAATTGATTGCAGACATTTTCTAGGTAACCAGATATCCCACCTTATGGAGGTAACATTGATTTGAACCCCTTTGTGATGCATGGTTTCACCATAAGGGTCCCTACAACGGGATCCGACCACATACCTTCGCGGGGCGCAGAAATGATACAGCACACGTAGAGGACATCTTGTTACTACATTAAATATAGCTTGAATTGTTTTGAAAAACGGGGGACTATGTATAAACAAGGGCATACGCAGATAGTGTTACATATTGAAGGTATCAACATGTTTAAATCTGGACCTTTTTTTTTATTCCCAATGTTACTATGGCTAATGAAGCTACAGTAAAAACAAATTCTACCCTCTTTAACCGCTCCATAAAATGATCCATCTGCTACAAAACACTATCCAAATTCAAGCTCGGCAGTGTACTTAAATGTAAATATTTCAATTTGCTCATGGTACAAAATGTGTTTCATTCAATAGAAGCTGATATTTTAACAGTTGGATCCATTTATGCCATTCTACAATTCATACTTCACATTTATTCACATAGCCGGTTGTTGGGCAAAAGTAACATCCCCAGCAGCACATACTTGAAAATGAAAGAATATCACAATGTTCCTTACCGGCTTAAGCACTTTATCATTATTATATATTATCCAAAAATGCTAACATTCTGCCATGTTAGTGTCTATCTGTAATTTTCGCATTCACTGTACCCACGCACATTATATATTTTTGGGGCGTATGAGAAGGGTTTTCTTCAGATACCATTATCTTGATCATATCATATAATTTACTATAAAAACAATTTGATGAAAAATGGAAAAATATTTTACTAAGATTTAAATGAGAAATCTTTTACACATCTACAAAATGCTAATAAAAAAAAAACCTGCTAAATAGATTCTAATATTTTATATACTAATGTCTCAGCATGTGGTTGCACAAGCTAGCTTATTTTCCAAAATGTTGAATTTTAACATATGTGCAAGCACACTGGAGCAAGTGTACTAAACAGTGACGTGTGCTGAATTTTGCATCTCTGCTATTTTTACCTGATTCATGCAATTCACTAGTCAATTGCTTGTTAATAGACTCCATTGTCTGCAATAAAGCATATATTTCAACATAGCACCCACATTTTTCAGTATAACCTGTCTATTATAATGTACGTAGCTTGTAATATTGTTGTCCATTGTTTTGTATCACTGTTTTAGTGTTCAACACAATGGTATTTGTCAAAGCATTAAAGGTCTACAACTATAAAATACCATACACTATTAAATAAATCTGTTTATTTCACAGAGTCATTTGCCCTGCGGGATGTCTAGAGGCCGAAGGAGAAGTGTGGGGAACTGATATCTATAAGGACGTAAGATTATAAATAGATGCTAATATTGTCTGTGCTTTAGCTTCTATTCTCTAATCTACTACTTTAAGGATACAGGTAAATAATGTTAATTGCAATATATTTGTGTTCACAGGATTCGTCTGTTTGCCGAGCCGCTATTCATGCAGGGAAACTCAATAAACATGGAGGAAGTGTGTTAGTGATGACGAAACCAGGGCAGGCTTACTACCATCAATCCATCAGAAACGGAATCGAAGCTAAAAGCCATGGTGGATGGTCTGGATCATTCGTACTCAGTTCACTTGCTGATTTCCAGTTTGAAGGATTCACGTACACAGAGTCTGCTTTTGACATCCCAACGATAGGTACGTTTGTTGTAATAAACCATGGCTGATGCCTTTACCCCAAAAAATATGTCTGTAAATCATGCGAAACTGGGCTAAACTAATTAATGGAACTATTATGTTTTTATTACAGAGATGACATCGGACATACAACCTGCCACAGGTTAGTTCATATATATATATATATATATATATAAAACTATGCTATAATTAGTCCATATATATAGAAACATAGAATGTGTCGGCACATAAGAACTGTTTGGTTCATCTACTATTTCTAACCCAAAATCTGTTTAATCTGCAGAAGTGACTTATTACTTTCTGTACTGTCCTAAATGTGTGGCTTCTATAACAACCACTGTAGGAAAGGCTAACCTTGGCTAACCTTAGCATGTAGATGTTAAGGAACTACATGACTAAACATCATGGGTTCCATAGTTCCAAAAAAATCTACACTGCCAAGGTTAGCTATCACTGTGTTGAGCTGTAAATTTTGTTATAAAGTCCAGCACCTATAGGTGTGCCTCTGGTTTGTGGGATTGTATCAAAATTAAGTAATTGTATAAACATGTATTTATTACAGAGGTGACATGGGAGGTGTACCCTAAGACAGGTTAGTTCATTTTCATTTTACTATACAAAAGACATTAACCCTGTCACACACTATTTTTGGTATAGCATAAATACTAAAATGATAAAATACATGGGCACATCATTAAGGTATATATAAAATGTTTGTCAAGAGAATTTTGATTAAGTTCAAATATATCATTACTATCCAGGACAACTTATTTTTTTTTTACTATATTCTGTAACATGATTACTGTAAATATAAAGTTAAAATGAAATTTAAAAAAAAAATATTTGAAAGCAATACTCAGTGTTGGGATAATATAATTCTACAATCTATTTTGTTTGTCTTTGTTTCTACAAATGTTTCTGTCTCGGTCTCAGGCTTTTATAACAACCTCAGGATAGAAAACCTCTGTAGGAATAGGGTGTACAATCAAAAGATGTTAAGGTGTAAACTTTGTCCCAAAGCCCAGCACTTGCTTTTCAGAAATTTGATAAAATGAAGACTAGTAAATGTGTAAACATTTATTTATTACAGAGATGACATGGGAGGTTAACCCAAACACAGGTTAGTTCATATTAATATTACTCCATACAACAAAAACATTAACACTGTAAAATAAACATTTGAAATAGTATAATTATTCTATAAAGTAAGTCAACATTTTTGATGCATAATCCAGGAGAATGTATTTAAATTAAATTATTTTAAAAATATATTCTTAACAATACTTTACCAAGAAATCCACGACAGAATATTATTTATTTATTTGCAAATACAAAATAATGTTTTCTTGTTTCTGAATTATTACAGAAATAGAGTCCAGCATTCCAAAAAGTAAGAATTTTAATTACACTATTTGTTTGAGTAATGGATAAAATGTGATATGTTTAGTAGCATATTGACTGAACCCCCAGAATGAGCCATTTAACCTGACAACTTACAAGAATCTGATAGGTTGAGTTTAACAGCTATTTATAAATTATTACAATACATAGAGTTATAAAACTGTGTCAAATGCAAGTCTACAACTAACTCTCTACAGACATAAGTAGAACGTTTAGTCCAATGGATTATTTATATTGGAAACTGAAATAGATAAATGGTATGTTTTCTGTAAACTTAAAAATGATAAAAACATAGATATGTCTGTTCTACATAATCCGTTAATACACACTATTCAACCCACTCTACTTGGCAAATGACCTATCCAAAGTTCATCTATCTACACTACCAGGAAAAACAAAAACAATAAGTTTTGGGAAAGGGGGCAAAAGCAATTTAGTGGGTCATGGTGCAACCTCATCAGCCCACCCATTATCAACATAGAGAGAGACAGGTAGACACATATGTTGACAGATAATTTATACAGATTGACAGAAAGACAAGACGATTGTGCAGAAATTGTAACACTTTGTGGCATTTAGAAAAGAACACTAGTCAATCCCCAGCCGATTGTTGCCCCTCTGCCCCCACTGCTTGGCCTAAATGGCCAAATAAGATGTCTTATTCTTCATGATGTTTTTAATCATACATTCATATCACTGTTAAATTAACTGCCAAATTGGGACTGTACCCTTCCAATATTGTAATTTAATATTTGTTTTGTTTTTTAGTTTCAGCAGATTGTTTTATGACCGCTGAACAGTTATCTGCCCCGGTTACAATGTAAGCATGGCTACTATACTGTAGACTCAAGCACTGTTGGAAATAAAATGAATTGTGCTTATAAATACCCAGTTGATTCCAAGATTCTCATAGCTGCATGAGAACCAATCATGTTGGGACTAAACTGCTTAGCAGAGTTTTGTTAAGTGGATTCTGTGGGGTTGTGTATAAATATTGTCTCATGCATAAATATCACAAAATTGTGACTCAATGGCCGTGTGCGCCAATGTATAATGCTTACTCTGCGCTGGTTCACCACTTCTGGCTTGGGGCACCAGCTTACCACATATCTAAAAAAAAAATAACAGGCATTAAATTGGCTTCCTGACTAATTCACGTTGGTACTATTTCTCTGCACACAATGTCTTAATTAAATTGTCATAACCATTGTCCAGGTTGAGAGACTTGCTGTGTAGGTGCATGTATCCGCAATAACTGTACATGCCTGTACTGTAACTGTACTGTACAAGACGTGCAGGGGTAGGCATCCTTCGGCACTCCAGATGTTGTGAACTACATTTCTTAAGGTGCTTTACCAGCATTACGGCAGTAAGAGCATTATGGGAGATGTGGTCCACTTGTCTAGTGTCTATCTAGCAAATAAATGGGAGGAGTGGCTGGAATGTCTGCTGGGCCTAGATGAATTTGTAAATCTTACCATTGTTGGCAATTATATGATGTGGTTAAAAAAAAAACACATGAGTCCAGCCATTCCACGACACAGATGAAGACACACAAGAAGATATTCAGGCAAGCAGAACATCTGCAGGCAAACATGTCTACCGTGTGTACATCCATTTTAGCTCTAGGTGTACCGTAGTCTGATCTAGGGTTGCTAAATGGTTATGATTAAAATACTGGACTCTACTAAATACACTGGACATGACAAACCATCCCAGCATCCTCCCATAGAAAACAAATGAAATTTCCAGTATTGGCTTAATTTATTTCCTGGACAGATAACCCAGATCCCGAACTGTCGAAGGCTACATTGGGCAACCCTAGCTTTTATCACTGGCAGGGGCCATGGCCCACAATGATAACAGGATGCAGTCTATTACTGTACTCCTGCAGTGATTACATTTTGAGTCTCTTCCCAAATTTGTCTGCACAGTTTGTCTCTCTCCAGGCATATGCAGTCTGCAGAAAATTAATGTTTGCTGTAGTTAATCCTTCATGGAATTGAACAAAGCAGTACAAATCTCTGCCTGTATAGCTCTTTAGGTTAGATTACATTACAGCTATTATAATGGGGGTATTTTTGGCACATACGTACAGGCTGCACCCACTTCCATTATCTTTTTTTTATAAATACAGCATTGCACTTAATGATATGACAAGAATAATGTGCCCAGGATATTTGCTGCAGTTAAAAAACTTATATTTTAAATATTATTAAAGATAGTGCTTAAATCTGCATGAAAAGGAATATGTATATTAAATTCATTCTGTCTACTAATATCAAATGAACTGGTGATTTTCATTACAAAAAAACACATGTATAAAAATGGCGCACACACCGATTGCGCCAAATACTGGAATGTGCGCCAATGTATAAAACAGTACCACGGGAGTCTGTGTTATCTACGCTGAATGCGTAGATTTATGTTGTGTCATGCATGTTGTGCTGGCGCAGTCTATGCATAAAAAAATCAAGCGGATAAAATCTCCCGCACAATTGCCATTATACAATATGAAACGCCGATTGCTCTTTTTTAAATTAAACTCCCCTCACTTTGCAGTACGGGAGTTTTTATACATAATCCCCATACTTTTTTTTTTATTTTATTTTTTTTAAAGAGAAAGGGTTCTAAAACTATTTTGTTAACTTTTCTTCTATTGTGTTTTTTAATGCATGTGTCAGGTACCATGATGTAGAATTAATTTAAGAATTCTAATAAATATCAGGTTTCTAGTATTTACATTAGTATCTATGGAGTTTTATGCACATAATATGGCACCTACTGAAAAATATCTTTTTTTTTCTGTTTTGTAGTGTAACATGTCCTGAGGGATGCCTAAAACAGAAGGGAAATGTTTGGGGAACAGACACCTATACAGAGGTAAGATTATATAAGATAAGCACTGTTTCACATTCAAATTCATAACACATGGTTTTGGCAATGGTTGTCCACTGTCCTGCTCAAAGGGTTGTATGGGCCATTCTCTTTGTTTAAATAAAAAAAAAGTTGGGGAGGTTAATAAATGAATAAGTGGGACTAGGTATTGAAAGTTTATGAAATTTGGATTATGGGTAGGATTGATATAACAGGCACACATCTTGCTATTGAGGAATTCCCCAATGTATCCGATAGATGTCATGGGTTTGAGTTTCATGTGTCGTTACCATGCTGACATTTTCTAGAGCTGAAAAGGCGCAATCTTAAGACGCAACTATTGCGCCTATGTTTTGTAACTTTTTCGACAATTTCAAGCGCTTGAGTTTTTATGAATAACCACTTGTTTATATATCATTAGAATTCTGTCATTTGCCGAGCCGCAATACACGCAGGTCTGTTAGAACAGCCTGGTGGAATGGTCATTGTACAGAAGACAGACGGACAGAAGGAATATAAAGAGTCTACAAGAAATGGAGTGACAGCAAAGAGCCATGGAAAATGGTCTGGGTCCTTTAAATTGAGCTCATCGTATGAATTTCAAACTACCACCTATACAGAATTCTCTTACAACATCCCATACACAGGTAGTCTTGTTGTGGATGTGCTTGATACTAGGCCTATTTTGGTAAACTTTCATTTCTCTAATATATTGTTATCTGTATTGTAACAGAAATGATTTGGGAATTCAAACCAGCAACAGGTAATGTGTCATTTTCATGTTTCTATGTATGTGTCATGTAAAAGAAAAGGATTAAATAATATAGCGTTTAGGAGCAATGAAACCTTTAAAATAAAAAAATAAACAATATTAAAGAGTTCACCCTTTTCTGTTGGAGAAGTTCAGGCCCTCGGTGGCTCTCAACTCACCGACGCTATCACCTTTCTTACAAAGACTAGCACTTATAGGTGGTGCCCTGGGATATAAAGCTTTCTTGCACCTTCACAAGCGGTAATAATGCAGCTCCAAAGAGCTCGACAAACATCCTTCTGATCCTATGCCTGCTCAAAGGTTTTGCATGTTTCGGTTGCAGTACCATATTGGAATAAGAAGAGGGATACATGTTATCACTATTGATAGGCTCCTCGGGATAGTTAAAGGGACCTTAACATTGGCTATACTGTAAATGAAGTGTATACAGGATATCTATACATTATATTAGTAGAATTGGAAGCAAATACAAGATTAAGAGAAAATTTATTTTAAATGAGTCTGTGGAGTCTCCTGTTGATGGCATCACCTGTTGCTTCATATGCAAATTATACATTTTTCCACTGAAAGGTAATACATTTGCATATCAAGCCACAGGTGATGTCACAAATAGGAGATGCCACAGACATGTTTAAAACATATTTTTTTTCTTTATCAATTTGCATACAGTACTGCTAACACAATGTATAGCTCATTTTTGATACTTTTTTTTATTTATTTTTTACATATAAATAATATTTAGGTGATACGCTTAAATGTATATCTCTCCTTTCATCTATATGTATTTATTTATTTATTTTTAGTTTCAGCACACTGCTCTATGGCAGCCACAGAGTTACCTGCGGAAATCACAATGTAAGTATAATATTAGTAAGGAAAAGGCTTAAAAGAAAAACATTGACAGATTGGACAGCTAATCAAACTTTGCTGCTATAACAAAAATCTAAAAATATTTTTCAGCATTATATGCCCCAAAGGATGCCTAAATAAGAATGGATTGGTATGGGGATCTGAGATGTATACCGATGTAAGTTTTTAAATGCACATGTAAATTTTACTGCTTCATGTGGACTTAAACCAAGAATTCTGAAATATTCATTTTCCATTGTCAGAATTCTGCCGTTTGCCGAGCTGCCATCCATGCTGGTAAAATAACCGATGATGGAGGAAGTGCAATTGTACAAAAGAAAGACGGGCAGAGTAGTTATGGAGGATCGTCAAGGAATGGAATAACCACAAACCACCAGGGAAAATGGACGGGCTCATTTGACTTTAGTGCATTGTTTGATTTTCAAACCACTACACATTCAGAAACATCTTACTTCGTCCCAGAAACAGGTAACATCCTTTCAGATGTTTTTTTACATGTGTTTCTAGGAATTCTTAGTATTGTTTCAAACTCAACCCACACTACTTGTCTTTTACAATCACAGAGGAAATCACATGGGAGTTGCAGCCAGCAAAAGGTAACATTTTACAGTTTCCTTTGCCTATTACAGTTATTCTCTAAAACTATGATTTCAGATTTGTATCCTGCGTGATTACGCCTATTTCTATTTCTTTTTTCAGCTATATGGGTCTAAATAAATGAATAAACCAGTTGGGTTAGGTATTGCCAGGTACTGCAAGTAGAGTTCTCCCAAAATATTTCATGCTGTACTTAACATTGGCCTTAATACATTTATTTACCATTCTGATGGTATATTGGCTGTGTGGGAAGTCAAATTGCAAGTTTGTGAAATATATATGATAAGAAGAGTTGATTTGACAATGTTTTACACGACCCATAACTATTATATGCTGTCTGGAATCTGTAGAATTAATATGTGTCCAGCGGAAACCACTGAAAAACTCCCTTGAATAATTAATTGATTTCCTTTTGCACAAATATGAGTTCAACATCATGTTCAACATTATATGTGTCATGTAAAAAAGTTGGCCTGTCTGTTAACCCTAACGATGAGACATAATCATGATGCAAACCTCGACTCATAATCTGGTACACGAGCATTTAATATCAGGTCTATAAGTGTCATGGCTAGCTTCTGGCAGTCCAGCTGTTGCTAGCTGTTTGTGCGCCTGAGGTATGAATGCCAAATGGGCCCCCCTCAGTATAGTTTCAAGGTTATTTTGGAGAAATATTAAATCAGATACATCCCTTGTTGTGGTGCTCAGCTAGTTGAAAAGCTCATTTCTTCACTTCTGGCCTCTTCCCTGATGACCAGTGGTGTTGAGGGAGATGCTTATTCCCACCAGAAACCTGCCACTGTCCATGCAGACACAAGTTGCCAGAGGCTGATCTGGAATGTGGCAAGATATCATTATATCCCACCCTCTGGTCTAATTAGACCTGTGCACAACGTGAGCAAGTTGTAAGAGACATGCAGCTTCGTTGCACAAGAGCACATCAGTCTCGTTATTTATCTAACGTTGCTGCACCCATTTAAATGTGTATGCCTGAGGTCAGTGCCTCGGTCGTCTCACCCTCCTTTCTGCTCTGGAATATCTTACTAAGCTACTGACATTAATATAGGTCTTATTGCTGATCGGGAAAGGTAAATTATTATAAAATTACAAGTGGGCAGGTTTTATGGGAAGTAAAGTTTGTGTATTTTACTTTGTAGTTTCAGCAACGTGTTCAACGACCGCAAAGGAATTACCAGCACCAATCACAGTGTGAGTATGACCACAATACAAAGTCAAATCACAAACAAACATCTACAACATGAGAAAATGAAAAATGGTATATACAATTAGGAGAAAAATGTGTTTTTAATGTGTCTGTGGAGTCTCATGTTTATGACATCACCTGTGACTTAATAGGCAAATTAACTGGTTTTCAATAGGAAATGTGTAATTTGCATTTCAAGCCACAGGTGATGTCATAAACAGGAGTCTAAACAGACAATGACATTTTGCTAAAATAATGTAGAGATCATTTTCATCTTTTATTCTCTTGTCTGGGTTTTTACATTGAAAATGCAGACACCTTATTTATTTTTCTTGCATTTTTCTCAATATTATTCACACCGTTTAGTCATTTCTACTTGTGTTCAATGTATGTATTTACCTTATTTAATCATTTATCAGTCACACAAAAGGCAACTTAAAGGATAACTGTCAAAACATATGAATTTCTGTTTAAATTAAAGTTTACATAAAGCGTAGACATTTAAAATCAAAATTATTTAATGAAAGAATAAAAACAAAACACCTTATTGACCTATCTTTGCTTTGTACAGATTTATCAGGGGGTAGCCATGTTTAGAATCTTGGGTCAGATGCATAAATAACTGACCCATCTGACCCAAGATGTCCACCTCCTGATAGTGCTATGCAAGCAAAGAGGGCTCGATAAGGTACTTTATTTGTATTCTATTTAAAATACCTACACATGTTGCAATCTTTCAATTACAAATAATTACAATTTTTGTCAGAAATGTAAAGGATCCCTTCTTCATTTCAGAGTTTCTTGCCCTGACGGATGCATGAATCCAAAAGCAAGTGTCTGGGGATCAGATGTCTACACTGATGTAAGATTAAAATTCACTTGTTGTGGAGGGAAGGGGTGGCCAGACATTTGAGACCTGCAACACTGAACTGCAGTGAGCTACATCAGGCATGATGAATGGCTAAGCATCATACCATCAATGCTGCCAACCATCACAGGATTGATGTAGTTCTCAGCTGGTGGAGCTAAAAGTGTTGCCAACTCCAAAATGAAATAACCCTAAAAGTACCTTGTTCTGTAAACCTGTCTACCATTAGGGGTCCTCTGTCTGCCCAGCTGGAATACATGCAGGAGTATTGCCCAAGTCTGGAGGAGATATTGTTGTGCAGATGAAGCCAGGACAACATAGTTATGTAGGATCCACAAGGAATGGAATAACAACAAGACGTCAAGGAGAGCAGTCTGGCTCCTTTGTGGTCAGTTCATCATACGACTTTAAAACCACTGTGTTTACAGATTCATCCTACAGGCCTCCAAATGGTGAGATACTGTCACAGCTTTTAAAGTTGTAAATCCAACATGAGTTTTACTATAATAACATTGTTCTCAAATTTCTACAGAAATGACATGGGAGTCCAAGCCACCAACAGGTAATATACACTGTCATGTGCTTCTCCTCTGCTATGTGAGGGGTGAATGTATATGAGCTGATAGAGGGCTCAGTGGGCTAATGCACAGATGTTTAATGTTAAAGGTTTTGCTTCCCACTGAGGTCAATAAGGTATCTGCTATAGTTAGCGTTTATCCACATTTCCCATTTTTTTGCCCTTGACAAAGCCGTTTTGGGGAAATACATGTTGGAAGAGCTATTAAAAATACAAAGTTATTCTCTATTTCACGTTTATAATAGGGCTCCATCCTTTAATATTATTCTTAGATTGAACAGAACTGCTTCTAAGTATCATATTCCAATCTATTTTATAAATGGTGCTAACGTTCCAGCAGGGAAGTGTTCTTTTAGAGTTCTTTGTATTTCAGCTGTGAGCTTATACACAGGTATAAACTTATTCAGTTATTGAGTCATGCAACCCTTGTGTGTTTCTTAATAAGGTGTGGTATGCTGGTGTCTGACTAGGTATACTGATTAAACGCTGTTTACAGAGATTATCCCTTTAATTTAATTTAATGACACTCAGGATCTACTGTCTAGCGCTGTGGTCTGCAGGACACTGCAGAGATTGTATGGTCAGCCTTAAAAGGAATTTCTATTAGCAACTCATTAACTGCAGTAGTTCCTGTGTGGTACATTAATGAGCAAAGCTGTTTTTCAGACTAAGTCAAACTCAGGGTGCCGAATGCGACTTAGTCTCAAAAATAGCTTTAATCATTTCGCCTCTCATTACTTTCAGTGGGGAAGATTCAAACCTAGGTGGGGGTTTTTTCTAAGTCTCGAATTTATCTCAAAATGAACGGCACCCTCCAAAGTCTAATTTAAGTGAATAGACCCAATAGATTTATCAAAAGATTAAAGGTGATGTTTTACCTGAAGAAGGCATTGTCCTGTTTTGCAATATGTCCCAGCGGAGTGTGCAATGTTATAATAGGTCTCGAAACAGTACAATTAAGGATGTACCAATGTCAGTGTTACATAATTACTCAAATGAAAATAAACATCTATATGTAACATCACATTCTCTTCTTCTAGTTGAAGCTTCCTGTTCCTTAACAGCGAAAGAATTACCTGCACCAATAACACTGTAAGTGTCAGCACCATTGTGACCAGACGCTGTGTCTTAACCTTGGTGACAGAGGCTGTTTTAACACTTCTGTGGTGTTTGTGTTTAGCTGTAATATTTCTCTTTTAGCCACATATATTATATATAGTTTTTATCGGCATAAGAAGGGCTTTTTTAAGATACCATTATTTTCATCAAATCATATAATTTACTATAAAAAAATATGCTGAAAATGTTTTTTCTAACTTTTACAAGTTAGTTACGCTAATAAAAAAAACTATAATGAAAAACTGGAGCACACAAATTAATTGCATACAATAATAAAGTTATAGTGATGTAAATAAATATTACGTGAATAGCATAAAACATGTCTTTATTAAGTGAGTGGCATGTAAAAATACTCCGACTTCAAAATCTTGGAGATCCAGGTAGTATGGGCATCCTGAAAATACAGCAAACAAGTAAAAAAAAAAGAAACAGGACAAAAATAATGGTCTGTGTATTGTAAGGCACGCCGCTGAGTCAATATGTCAAGTAAATGGCACACAGCTGGTATGGATTACAAAGGGTATATGACATATGAATATCAGTCCTTGCTTTGAAAACAGATATACTATGAATTGAAGAAAAAATTAAAACCACCAATTAATCTAGACGTAAAGACATCAGAATTGCACAGTACTATAACAAAATGTAGATATTTTAAAATATTGAACTGTGTTTTCTTATTTGTTTAAGTGTTACTTGCCCTAAGGATTGCTTGAGTCAAAATGGAGAGGTGTGGGGAACTGACAAATACACAGATGTAAGTATAACATTCACATGCAAATTTATGCTAATTCCGTCCATTGTGTTGAATTGTGAATATTTCTCAAGTACTTGTAAATTTTTATTTTTATTCATTTTTTTACATTTAGAATTCTGTTGTTTGCAAAGCTGGCATCCATGCCGGAAAAATTATGAAAGATGGAGGAACTCTGATTGTCCAGATTAAGCCAGGATATGATAGCTATAGTGCTTCCTCAAGGAATGAAGTAACGACTAAACAGCAGGGGAAATGGTCCGGATCATTTGAGTTCAGCTCATCCATTGATTTTCAAACCATTACATACACAGAAACTGCTTACAACCTCCCCCAAAAAGGTAGCTTTATTTCAATAACTTACATTGTAAAGTTGGCACCAGATGTATGTTTATCTGAAGCTTAATCTGTGCTTATGTTCTTGCAGAAATGAAATCTGAAGGCAAGATGATAAAACCAGGTAATATTAGCATTTTATTTTCTTATATATTTATTGGTTTAATATGGTCTTCCTATGAATAAACAGCGATAGTGAGACGAAGCTCCTTTGCCACTGTTCCAGAGTAAATCCGAGGTGTGGCTTTACACATAGGTTTGCTATTTATAGATCCACGTGGCTATACTCCTGAGCTGGATCTCTCAGCTGAAGCGAAGCGAAGCTGGATGCAGGCGCACATGGACAGTCTCTCTCTCTCTCTCGCCGAAGTCTCTCGCTGCTAGGGCAGAGAGAGACCTTCGTTTTTGAATGCTACCAACAGGAGGTAAGTAGTTAAGGTCGCCTCTGTTGGTAGCATGTGAAAACGGAGGTGCAGTAAGAGACTTGGCGACAACCGCATCTCTGAAGGAAAGAATCAATCAAACAAAGAGACTGTAGTTGTGCATATGGGAGACTGCTTATTTAACCTACTGAAGAATAGTGTATTAGTTTAGACTAATTTTTTTTAACCCATGTTTCCTGAGAGGATGGGTTAGAAACCAGTGTCCGCTTCTCCGGAGTAAATGCATTGTGGATCTTTATAGATATATGCTGGTTTACTCTCGCCTCAGCATGCGCACAGCCAATCAGCGCAGGGCCACGCCCCACTCATCTTATCAGGGTCTGTATTCAGCTTCCCAGGGAAGCACGATAGCTGGCGGTCAGAGTATATACTGCTATGTACCTTTAAAAAGTACTTGCCTGTTTATCCTCATACTAAGGCCACTCACTGTTTCACTTGTGCTTCGGTATTAGCACAAGTAAAAAATGAAAATAAAAGTTTTGTGACCCTTTAAATAGATATAGCAGTTTGGTAAAATAGGCAAGTTGGAGAGTAGACATGGTCATGGGTCCTGAGGTCACCATTTGTTTCCCATTCTCTTCTTACATGTCCTATGTCTGATTCCCTGTCTTTTAATCCTGGTAGCTTTAAGTAATATAATGTGATAATGATACATTTGTGAATATTGCGAGTCAAGTAGCAAACAGATGCATTTTACTAATCATATATTTTACAATGTATTACAGCCATGGACGCTACACCAAAAAGAGGTAAGTGTTTTTTATTGCATAGAGGTCTGAAAACAATGGGTATCTCTCAAAAATAAACCTGCTCAGTGTTGATTTTCAGTTAAGTAATGCCAAGTAAAGGACAAACACACAGAGGTATAGCACTTGAAGGAGATCACAGTGTTAATCTGCCTGGTTGAGATGATGATTTTACCAGCTAAGTTAGTTGGTGAGTGTGGGAGCTGATCGGGCTGCACTGAATAACAATTTCTAGGTTTTATTAACTTCATTAGAGAATTCAACAATTTTATTTCACCTATGGCAAAGAGTCATTTTGTTAATAGCTGCTTTTTTTTTTAATAGATACTAATCTTTATATAAATATGCTGGTTTATTCTCGCCTCAGCACACGTACAGCCAATCAGAGCAGGGCCATGTCCCACTCATCTGATCAGGGTCTGTATTCAGCAGGGGTCTTTCTCTGGTACTGAGGCATTAACCAAGCAGAATGGAAGCAAGGACAAAAGCACATGCCCCTATATCAGGGGTGTCCAAGTTTATTCTGCAAAGGGCCACTTCGCTAGAAATGTATGCGTGCGTGGGCCGCATTCATTTTTCATTCATTCAGAGAATAATATATATAATTATATACATGTGTGTGTGTGTATGTATATATATATATATATATATATATATATATATATATATATATATATATATATATATTACACTAATGTGTAGTGGTCACATTAACTACAAACACACACATGCATACACAGTCACACTTACCCCCCCTTCCCACACACACAATTACCCCACACACACATACACATTTATACACACATACTCACATACATACATACATACATACACTTACCCCACACCCACTTAACATGCACTCACATAGATACACATTTTCTACACATACTCGCATACATACACTTACCCCACTCACACACACTCACATACATACATACACTTACCCCCACACACATACACATTTATACAGACACTCATAAACATACATACACTTAACCCCCACACACATCCACATTTATACACACACTCACATACATACAGTTACCCCACACACACATACACTCGAATACATACATACACTTAACCCACACACACACTGATACATACACTTAACACACACACACATTGATACACACACTCACATACATACATACATACACTTAACACACACACACATTGATACACACACTCACATACATACATACACTTAACCCACACACACATTGATACACACACTCACATACATACATACATACACTTACCCCCACACACATACACATTTATACAGACACTCGCATACATACACTTACCCCACTCACACACACTCACATACATACATACACTTACCCCCACACACATACACATTTATACAGACACTCATAAACATACATACACTTAACCCCCACACACATCCACATTTATACACACACTCACATACATACAGTTACCCCACACACACATACACTCGAATACATACATACACTTAACCCACACACACACTGATACATACACTTAACACACACACACATTGATACACACACTCACATACATACATACATACACTTAACACACACACACATTGATACACACACTCACATACATACATACACTTAACCCACACACACATTGATACACACACTCACATACATACATACATACACTTACCCCCACACACATACACATTTATACAGACACTCACATACATACATACACTTACCCCCACACACATACACATTTATACAGACACTCACATACATACATACATACACTTACCCCCACACACGTGGCTGTGGAGGTTGTGGGCTCCCGGTGCGCTTCTTCCCTCCCTCTGACCCTTGCGCATGACCTCACGCGCAGGGTAGAGGAGGGGATTTGTGCACTGCACACTGCACGGGAAGCTGTATCGGGGAACGAAGTTCCCTACACAGAGCGTGTAGGGAACTTTGTTCCCCGACACAGCTTCTCGTGTGGTGTGCATTTCGAGGTGCGGCTACCAGAGCGGAGCTCAGGCGGGCCGCACCTCGATGCCTGTGCCCTATATCCTCACACTAGTGGCACAACATTTTTCACTTGTACGTCTATATTAGAAGCACAAATGGAAAACAAACAATAAGTTGACTTTGAACAAACAAATTGTGTTTTTGAGAGACAGAAACGAATCTTGAATTTTGTTTTGTTTATCTGTTTATTCTCTTTTCTTTTCAGGTGGGTTTTCGGGATTTTTCTCCAATAATTGGTGATTATTTTGAAAACTGAAATCCAAAATGCTAATAATACAAAAGGAACTGAATATGGTCTATCAATAAAAGAAATACATCACACCCTTCAAAGCAATTGTGTAATGTCTTAATTTAGGAATAGCATCTCCATATGCTACTCATCAATATATTCGCTTTTAAATAATGTATAATAATTATGTAAGCATTAAAGTTGTGTTTAGAAAATGAACCCTGCAAATTTAAAATAAAAGCAATTTATCAAAGTTAACTACTGCATTCAGTCCCTAATTGTATTCATTTCATTAATATTTAATTATATGTTGTCTTAATAAATACTTGTATTTTTGGGCTGGGGGCTCTTTATCAGAATAAATAAAAATACAATTGAAATACAAAGAATGCACACGGCTAATGAAAATTTTCTACAGTTGTAAACTTTTATTTAAGAAAAAATATACTTTTTTTCATATTTATATACATTAATATATATATATTATGCAGATAATGCAAATTAATTATAATGCCGTTATGTTGTAAAAGAATTGCCCCAAACTACTGAACAATTTGACAGACAACACATCTCTTTTAGACAAATACAAGAGTATCAGGCCAAGTTATTAAGTTTACATTTCTGTGCACATCTTCTTATTAAGAACCAACTTGGAAGATATTTAAGAGACAATTACCATCTTCCCAGATGCTCCTGGATACTCAGCACTGACAAATGGGGGGGGATGATACATCAAATTAAACTATTATCAAGCCACAGAATTCTCCAAAATCTTTGGGGAATTCGGCAAACTCTTCTGAGGGCATCCACAGAGATGACCCATAGCCTGTGGCCAGACTCACCTAGTTATCAGTGAGGTGTCAATTAGAACTCCCCATTTCACTGATGCAATTTCTTTTACCAGATAGTAGCCCCGATTTTAATGTAGTCTTAATTAATGCCCCCCCTTGATTGAAAGTCTAACCCCATGTTATGGCCAACTTGGGTTGTAGTGTTTTATTTGGCTTCCATCAAGGAATATTTATTTGCCCTGTTTATATTTCTGTAAGTGTCCACAAAGACTGACCTTCCTGGACTAGTTTACATCAAATGAAGATAGCAGATCCATTACCTAGCCCGAAGTCAACAGAGGAAATGTCCAACTGGTGCCACAACAAATATTATAAACAATAGCTTTGGACACATGATCCCTACATCAGGGCTTGACAAATTTAATTTGATTTTAGGAGCCAGAAATTTTTTTTAGGAGCCAGACAATCACGCAAACATAAACGCAATTCATAAACACACACGACTACTTCACCTATATACAAACACACCTACTTTACATATACACATATATCCATACACCTCACACACACCTACTTTACATATACCCATATATACAAACACCTCACACACACCTACTTTACATATACCCATATATCCAAACACCTCACACACACCTACTTTACATATACACATATATACATACACCTCACACACACACACCTACTTTACATATACACATATATACATACACCTCACACACACACCTACTTTACATATACACATATATACATACACCTCACACACACACACCTACTTTACATATACACATATATACATACACCTCACACACACACCTACTTTACATATACACATATATACATACACCTCACACACACACCTACTTTACATATACACATATATACATACACCTCACACACACCTACTTTACATATACACATATATACAAACACCTCACACACACACACCTACTTTACATATACACATATATACATACACCTCACACACACCTACTTTACATATACACATATATCCAAACACCTCTCACACACCTACTTTACAATACCTACAAACACACACCCACCTCACACAGTATTTTCTTGGGGGTTTCTTCTTGATGTGTCCCTTTCATGCTGCAGCTGCACTCCGTTGGTCGGCGTGCTGAGTGCCAAGATGTCACGTGACGACATCCGGCACTCAGACACGCGTTGCGCGAGGGGGCGGAGCTTGCAGTCTGCGCTATCGGCACAGACTTTACCCCCTCGCGCTGCGGAAAAATCGGATGGCAGCGGCAAGGGGACCATGAGGCTGGCAGCACCCAGGCGCCAGGTCTAATTTCCTGGTCGCCATGGCGACCTGGCGCCTGGGGTTTGTCGAGCCCTGCCCTACATTATATAATGTTTTAATATCCCTTGTTAATGTGTCCTAATAGTTTCTTAATAACTTCATAACCATGTTAGTTTAAGAAACCTGGAGTCATATCTGAATCATTTATCTTATTTACTGTATGGGCAGAACAAAGGTGCTTTATTACGGTCAACATGATTATATGTAGCAGAGTTGTGTTCATCATCACAATACACTATTGACTGAGCTAGTTAAGACAATGATATTCTTATGCAAGCATGGTTATGTGCCAGAATAATTTAATTTCCCGTAATTTAAAAATAGTAACATTGAATGACAGTGGTGTTGTATAACTCAAAGATAAGTTCAATGGTTAAAAAAGGGACTTAAAGGGTCACAAATGGTTCTTCTGGCATAGCTTTAAATGGCTACAAACATAGCTCTAACGGGGCAGACATGTTGTGTGGAATCTTGGGTCACATCTGCTTTAACCTTCATGCAGATAAATGAAGACCTGCCCCAAGATTCTAAACAACATGTCTAACCCCTATTAAGAGCTATAGGAATCAAAGAAGGCTCAATAAAGTACATTATTTGTACTCTTTCATTAAAACATTTCTATGTAAAATGCCTACACTTGATGCGATCTTTCAACTAAACACAAGTTAATTTGTTGGTACAGTTGTCTTTTAAGAAGATTTAATCACAGTCACAAAAAAACCCATGCCATTTCATGAATATATTTAGGTATATAAAACTATGTACATCTTATGAATACTGATGATAATTTATCCTTTTGGCTATTTATCTTGGAGGCAATGTTTTACATAAGTTATAAATAAATAACATGTAAATGGTACAATCCCTAGTATTAAAACTGGAGAATAAACATACTTTTTCCTACAGCTCTGCAGGGGTTGTTTGTAAATGGTTATATATCGAAGGAATTGAAATAGGGTCTGTTCAATCAACAGTCAACAGACAAAGGGATCGCACCAATCATTGGCTCAGTTGGAATGATGGGCATGTTGGAGAATCAGGTTTTCCAACTCAGTAATTAAAGTCTGCTTTATGATATTCACATCAATGCATTAAAAAAAACAGTCCAGGAGCTCAATTCCATTAAATAAAGTTGTTTTATTGCATACAGAAAGAGTTCAGATGTAATGAATACACAAAATGTATGTATTTGTTTTATAAAATTATTTTACAAGGAATGATAGTTTAAAATGATTTCTAAGCCAAGGAGCTGAAAGTACCAGTATAGGTAGAGATAGCGAGCCGGCCACACAGACAAGGATAGATAATTATTGTTTTTTGAATGTTTTCAGATTGGACTGGAGAGGCCCCGCAGACACACTTAGAAAACAAGAAAAATCAATTGCGTTCTCGTTTTCTAAGTGTTAAAATTATATAAATGCTAAATAAGTGGGCTAAATAAAGATGTGTATATATACAGAGAGATGACTGATCATAAATGAAACAGTAAGTTGTAGGGTCAAGATATTAAGTGAAAATATTTTTAAAAAAATGTACATAAATTGTGATCGGCTGGCTAATACTATTTCAGGTAAGATAAAGCTTTACAGTGAACTATTATTTTATTCCTCAGTCCTTCAGAAAAAAATACAATTCTTCCTTTGTCTACTTTATTTGAAGCATTTAAAGGTTTGCATCCGGTCTCCTCCTCACCATCTCTCTTTTATATGTTTTATTACTTTCTGGGTATGGAATTAGTGAACTTAACATATAAACTCTGCTATCAGAACAGCTTGTGATTATTGACCCAAACATAATAGAGAACATATGGCAGTTCTTGCTACCAATCAATGTAAATTGCTGTGTTGTGAGCTGCTGCTTTATACTCTGTTCTAGCAGTTATTATCTACACAGAGCATTAAACTTATTGGACATCATGTCCTTGCCTCTAAGCACCAAGCATAATTAACTTTGAAACTAGCAATATTATTTTGAGCTCAAAATAATATATTTGGTTAAAATGTAACATAGTCTTAGACTGCAATACCAAGTGCTTTTCGAGATTTAATATTAAGAAATAAACCCCATGTATTCTGATGGAAACTGGCAAAAAAGAAGAAATAACGCATAACTATATACAGTTACTAAAGGTGGAATATCAGCAGAATCACAAAGAGTCTGGTCAGTGTATGCTCATTTTAGTTATAATCTGGTGGTCTTGGTAATAATTTGGTAGGCTTGGTAATAATCTGGTGGGCTTGATGAATGCACTGGTAAGACTTGCCGTTGAAGATTATGAATAAAAGTCAATTCATCACATAAAGTTGTAAATGTGGTGCAGTCTCCATGGAAACAAAAGGAGTGTTCTTGCTGATTACATCACTTTTAGAATTTTACCCCAGAATCACCATGGGAACCAACGGAATGTTGCTGCTGATGACATCACTTTTAGAACTTTACCCAAGAATCACCATGGAAACCAACAGATTGCTCCTGCTGATTACATCACTTTTAGACCTTGACCCCAGAATCACCATGGAAACCAACGGAATGATCCTGCTGATTACATCACTTTTACAACTTTGACCTAGAATGACCATGTGAAGCAAGTGGAATGTTCCTGCTGATTAGATCACTTTTAGAATGTTGCCCCAGAATCACCATGGAAACCAGCGGAATGTTCCTATTGATAACATCACTTTTAGAACTTTACCCAAGAGTCACCATAGAAACCATCATAATGTTCCTGCTGATTACATCACTTTTAGAATGTTGCCTCCGAATCACCCTTAGACAGAACCTCCTATATTTGGTTTCTGAGGAAACCTGTCCCCCTGACACAATTAAACTAATACATGCGAGGACCAGGAGACCCTTTCCTGCAAGCTTTGATTCTCTGAATCATTAATATGTCACACAGCTGTCCCATACCTTCAGCGAATCCGGACACCAGGGGTGGAGCTTCGCTATCGTGCATGCACAGTAGGTATTCTCCTGTGAATTCAAGCTAATTTTTTACCAGCCAACCAGCTGAGTGGCAACCGTAAGTGGGAGGGGAATTGGAACTACAGAAAGCAGACTCAATAGAAATTTAGATATGAGAAATAATTCTACAAGTGGAGAAATCAGCAGGAACATTCCACTGGTTTCCATGTTGGTTTGTAAAAGGATAGCAATCAAAAGGAACATTCCACTGGTTTCCATGGTGGTTTGTAAAAGGGGAGCAAACAGCAGTAACATTCCACTGGTTTCCATGGTGATTTCTAAAAGGGGAGCAAACAGCAGTAACATTCCACTGGTTTCCATGGGGTTGTAAAAGGGGAGCAATAAGCAGGACAGAGTAGTTCTCCATACCTGGCCCTGATATAAATTATTTCATACTCACTTTTTCGCCCAGTGCCTGCCCATTTTCAATAAATTACAACATTAAAAGATTGTTTTGGCTACTGGAATGTATGTTTTACTCTGTATTAAAAGAATAACGCCCCGGGCTTCTGTAATTTCCTTCTCCGTGAACACTGACCAATTCCAGGGAATACTGTGAACCTAATATTAAATAATGTAATTACCCAGTGCAGTGTGATAACACCGGTGTGAAAACCACAGTGAAAATATGCTGCCCTCTGCTGGTCACTGAAAGGAAGCGCATCAGACTACAGTCAGCTGCCGGCCAGGGAAAGATATGAAGCTTCTCTGCTCACTGACCAGCAGCCATGATTCCCGCAGCCACCTGGTCTCTGTGCCACAGCAGCTCTGCCAAGCCATTCAGTATAGGGGCTGCGTCTGCCAGTCCAACTCGCCCATCCAGGGTGTGCCCGTCAGAGAGGCGGGGCCCGTTCACGCTCCTCACCCTCATTACGGGCAGGTGCCACGTCCTCTGGAATTCCCGCAGCTCCTGCTCCGTGACGTCAGCATGCATGTACTGGTCCAGTCTGACCCAGGGCTAAGGATGATGCGTTAATCTCTGGGGGGTCTACTTCCTGTCCTGGAGATCTCGTGTGATATCTAGCTGCTGCCCCTCTACTTTAAATGACAACCAGCAAAAATGAAGTTCTGTTCATGTTGTTTCTAACTGAAAGATCCCGTGAAGTTTAGAAATGTTATATGGAAATGTTTTAATGAAATGATACAAATAAAAGTACCTTACTGAGCCCTTTGTGTCTTTATAGCTGTATCAGGGGGCGGACAGGTTGTGTAGAATCTTTGCTCTGTATAGCTCTATCAGGGGGCGGATATGTTGTTTAAAATTTTTGCTCTGTATAGCTCTATCAGGGGGTAGACATGTTGTTTAGAATCTTTTCTCTGTATAGCTCTATCATGGGGCAGACATGTTGTTTAAAATTTTTGCTCTGTATAGCTCTATCAGGCGGCAGACATGTTGCTTAGAATCTTTTCTCTGTATAGCTTGATCAGGGGGCAGACATGTTGTTTAGAATCTTTGCTCTGTATAGCTCTATCAGGGGGCAGACATGTTGCTTAGAATCTTTTCTCTGTATAGCTCTATCATGGGGCAGACATGTTGTTTAGAATCTTTGCTCTGTATAGCTCTATCAGGGGGCAGACATGTTGCTTAGAATCTTTGCTCTGTATAGCTCTATCAGGGGGCAGACATGGGTTCTCATTATTCTCATAATAATATATATAATAATTCTCATTGGCGTGGCTGTGTGTGGACATTATATAGATGGGGTCTCATTAGCGAGGCTGTGTGTGGAAACCTTACTGATGGGGTTCCCTTTCCATGCATGTGTGACAGGTGGCATCTCTGACTGGGTGATGCAGGAATTACTCTCAGGAAGGATACTTGGTGCCAATCACCACTCTAGCCAAATCTTCATCTTGGCCAAGGGTCCGGGAGATCAGGGCTGGAACGTCCTCAAACGATGAGCGGTCAGTGAAGGAGAAGAGGAAGAGAGCGGCATCAGCCTTTTCTTTACAGGCCTGGTGAATACAGGAAAATACTCACTATTTACACGTACAACACACTCTATGCTACAATTAATGCAAGTTCTGGCTGAAACACTGAAAACTGCTCTACCAGGGGGAAGATATGTTGTTTAGAATCTTGGGTCAGATCATCCATTATCTGACTCAACATATCGCCGCCCCCTGATAGAGTTATACAAAACAAAGAGGCTCAACAAGGTACTTTTTTGTATTCTATCTTTAAAGAATTTCTATTTAATATGTTTACATTTGATGTCATCTTTCAATTAAAAGGAACTTCACTTTTTGCTACCGTTGTCCTTTAAAACCATTAAATCTTTTAAATAAAAGAACCAAAAAATAGTTGTGCAGTCCTGATACTCACTGGTAAAATGTGATCAAACTTCCTCAGAGCAGCCTCTCCGCAATCCCAAAACTGCAATCTGAAGATAACCGGGAACTGGCTGCCCCTCGGACGGACCGGCCAATAGACACAGGTGGTCTGGATTCCTAGAAGTGTCAGAGAGCAGATACACCATAAAGCACAAGACAGCCGAACAGAAAAAAAGCTCTCTCTGGCCTACACTACAGATAGAATAAGAAGGTGGGTGGGGCGACTGAATGACATATTGAATGTGGGCGGAGTCATTTTACAATGTGGTCACTTTTCGATTCTTGGAAAGTTTCATATTGTTCTTTATTTTTTCAGGAATAATTTTGCAGCTTTATACAGATGCAGTAATACATTTAATTACCAAATGTCTGTCTGCCTGAGAAGGTAACTGTAGCGCGGCTGCACAGTGGTCCCCACAGAAGTGCTCGCTCACCTGTCGTCTCCTGGTGCATGCTGGGAACTTCCAGCCCAGCCAGTTTGGCGATAAAAGCTGTTTTTCCGACGCCGCTTTTGCCACAAACAAACACTTTGTAGCTGGCGATGTCAGCGGGGAGCTGTGGGGAGAGTACAGGACGCTCAATCATTCCTGGAGTGAGAGGAAGGAGGAATGATATATATGTTAAAGTCCCAGTTACTCTCATCATCGTGGAGAATCTTAAAGGAAAACTACACGTTTTCTTGGTTCTTTAGAGGAAGGAAGGGTTAAAATGTTACCTTTCTTTATTCTCAGAGATCCACGCGGGATTACCCTTGGCTTTGCCTCAGAGCTGAAGAAGAGCCAGTCTGGAGGTGTCAACACTCGCACAGCTAATCAGAGCAGGGACCCCCTGATCAACATTTAAAACAAGGGTCTCACTCTGCACTAGCAGACCAGACTGTTATTTGGAGGATAAATTGGCTGATGTACTATCAAAAGTACATTCCAGTTTAGCCTCATCCTAGGGGCATTAAATGTTTCACTTATGCTATTTTAGAAGGGGCTCTGTTACCTAAACATTGCTTATACTGTGAATGTAGAGACAAATGATGAAAATGAATCTACACATTGTATCAGCAGAGTTACAAACAAATGACAAAATTAGGAGAAAAATCAGTTTTAAACATGTCAGTGGTGTCTCCTCTTTACTTTTCTATTTCTATGGTTCAGCCAGGTTCACGTTGAGATGTTTCATTATTTGAGGTTTGCACAGCCATTTTTCAGGAATAAAAATATAGAAATGAAAGTTAAAGAAATAAACCCTCACCAAACAGCTTCCTCTTCTTCTTGCGAAGGATGCAGTTCAGATACTCCTTCCCTTCCGTGCTCTGATGCCAATCAGGAATGATTAAAGAGCCAGGTTTGGGGTAAGCTGTCCAATCCATGGTAATAAACCTGATGGAAATCACGGTCACAGAGCTGGGGAATGGAATATACGGCAGTGATCACACACTGGGTATCAACCTGCGGACAGATATAATCAATCTAAGGGGAAATGAGCATTATATATGTCTGGTTCAGGGTCTAAACAGAGCTATTAGGGATCTGAATTCTGAGCAGTGGAAATCTCACCCCTACAGGGGAAATATGGTATTATTATTAGATTGTGATATTACGGTAGTATTATTATACAGTGATATTATTATACAGTGATATTAATATTATTCTACAGTGATAATATTATTATTATACAGTGATATTATTATACAGTGATATTATTATACAGTGATATTAATATTATTCTACAGTGATAATATTATTATTATACAGTGATATTATTATACAGTGATATTACTATTATTATTATTATAAAGTGATATTATAATACAGAATATTATTATTATACAGTGATATTATACAGTGATATTAATATTATTATTATAAAGTGACATTATAATACAGTGATATTAATATTATTATTATAGTGATATTAGTATTATACAGTGATAATATTATATAGTGATATTATTATACAGTATTAGTATTAGTAGATTGTGATATTAGTATTATTATAAAATTATATTAGAATTATTATTATACAGTGATATTATTATACAATGAAATTATTATTGTACAGTATTAATATTATTATTAGATTGTGATATTAGTATTATTACATTGTGATACTAGTATTATTAGGGCCCAAATAATGACAGTTAACCCTTTGAGGGGGCTGCTGTGAATAAGTGAGGAGGGGGCAGGATGTGATACTATTATATAAACCTTCCATTCCCAGCACGCTCAGCCAGACAGACAGACCTGACGATCACTGACCCTTTAAACAGATACACTTTTGCCCGCTCACCGAGGTAAAGAGCCAGGGGGAGGGGCGACTGGAACCAACGACCATTACCATGGAGACGCCGTGTACAGAGCGGGACGGTGGCCGCGGAAGGACAGACTGGTCTAATTCGCGTTTAGCTGGGATCGTGCCAGGGCTGAGGCCGAGATGTTCCATTATACTCTCGGTCACACCAACTGTGCAGTTTCCATGACAGAGGCAAATACATTAGTCTTATTTTTGTGTTTTCAGTCTATGACATATACTGTAACATATAATCTGTAAAGAATACCTTCTAACGCAGACGATTAACTAGAAACCACACCTCTTAATTGGTCGGAATGCGAGCAAACAATGAGAATCAGCTGATAATTCTCGCAAGATATGACGGAAGTTGTAGTCTTATGATAACTCAGGCCGCGGGACACCTAAATTGTGAATGACTAAGTTTGGAAACTACTCTTCCCAGCATGCAATGTATTCGGTGGAGTCATGTGATTTAAGCATGTAAAACAGACCCACAGGCTAAATATGCAGTAGAAGGCTAGTTAGTGCTGTCATATGAAGAGGTGCAGGTAAGAAGCAAGTTATACCGATTCTCCAAACCCACCGTATTACAGTACTCCATATATTTAAAGAAAAGTCCTATAGGATTTATGCTACCGAAAAAAGTGAACAGAGGACAGTAAAGGCTTAAAGAACACTAGTACCTTACTGTCATACATATTGTTTTTATAGCTGGACATCTTAAATAGTATCGTTTTGTTGCCTCAGCCCAGGAATGTGGTGCCTACTAAATGATGAAAATACTTATTTACATAAATGTATCAAATGACAGCATATAAATACTGCATTCTTGACTTGTGTACATACAACACGTTCATCATCGTGTATACAGTGTGTGTGTGTGTTATTTATATATATATATATATATATATATATATATATATATAATGACTGCCTGAGCCTGTGAAACACAGCACATTATTCACTTAATTTTTAAGAATGGTTTTGATATACACATATATATTTTAGATAATACATGATATAACAAAAACACGAGTGTATTAAATATTGAACACTGTCTTACTTATGTAAGTAAAGCACACCATCCAAAACTATAAATACAGAATTGTGCACATATCTCGTCAGCACCATATAAGGTCTGTGTCTGAGAATAGCTATCAACATATTCAAGTATCTGATTTATATAATACATAGAGAGCCATTGAAGTATGTTCCAGTGCAGTCTTTAAAATCGTATGATCACACTTTTTTCAAAAGACAGGGAACGAATACTAAAGCCTCAAATGGCTAGGGATGTATGCAATTTAAACTGGAGATATGAAATAAAAACAGATATACAAAAATATTTACAAAACTAGCTATGTTATCTGGTCCTTAGGTCTACAATTGGTCACATAGTGCCATCTAGTGTTTGAACTTTGTAAGGTTAATTCTAATGCATTAAAATTAATAAACTAGACAACTGACTATAGACATCGGTTCCCGAAAGAAACGGATAGATTAAGTCAGTAAGCTGAGAATGGAAAGAAGGAAAGGGAAAAGTCTGAAGGTAAAGAAAAAGCATCAGGAAAAATCCAAAGGAAGGCAGTACAAAAGGAGGATCAGCCAACGGCATCATGATATGAGTTCTGTCAAAACATTGGGCACAGAGGTCAGCATGTGATGCCCAGAAAAGATTGTGCAACCATAATGGCCTTGGGGAGCAGCTATTATTTTCCACCCACAAGAGATAAGGAATGTTTATAAGCAAGAGAAACTTCAGAAGTTGATCGTCACATAGTCAGGATTAATAAAAGTATTTCGAAATTTGGGCAGACTAGAATGGCCAAATGGTTCTTATCTGCCGACACATGTTTCTATGTAGCTGGATTATGTTCACCATGCCGGGGTAGAACAAGTGGAAGATTTTAAGATCAGGTAGAAATTGGTCAATAGCTGCTTGGGTGCTCTATAGTCAGGAGCTTTTTCGCCTCAACCATCTCCATGCCATTGTGAAACATGGACAAAGTGGCTACGTTGTATGTAAAAGTGTCTTGCTACCGGTCCACGGCCAGCAGCCAGTGTTGCCTTGCTATGTAGCTTTACCACAACATCCCAAGGGATGTCTGATGGGGGCCCTTTGGGCCTTGCAAATAGGGTTGTCACCTTTTCTTCAAAAAAAATACCGGCCTTGGTACTATCTCCATAGACTTAACATTGGCCTGATGCCAATTTTTTACCGGCCTGCCGGTAAAATACTGGCCAGGTGCAACCCTACTTGCAAACTCTGAAAGACAATCACAATGCACATATTGGAGCCGGTATGTGGAATAAAATGGGCTATGAAACTCCACAGGAAGTTCCAGAGGGCAACGGGCCTTGCTGCCTACGGTATAACGCATATGCAGATGGCTCTTCACGTCCAAAAGTATGATCTGTTTGTGCATATGATTGACTTTCTGTATCTGAGATACTGTGACTTCAGAGCTCTGGGTACAATGCTGTTACACTGCCCTTTGTGCTGTTACCATTTGGGTTGCTTTAATTTCCCATTTGATTACAGACAGATCTGCTTTCCACATTGTGTGGAAGTCTTTGAAGAGCTTTTTTAATATCACCCTTCATTGAGGGCTCATTGTTTGCTGGACAAGCTGATGTAGAAGCAGGTGTGTATGGGGGCCTCTCTGCAATGGATTTGTCAGAGGATGTAGTGGAATCTTCCCCTAAAGGAGATTGTGCAACACTGTTGAGGCCTAGGCGACCTGATTAAGAAGTCAGCCGTACCAGGTTTTGTGGTTGAGGCAGTGTTTACTGCTTTCTTGGTTTTTTTAACCCTTACTCTGGATATCTTTTGACTGAAAGTTCATTTAGCATAGCTGTCCATTTTGTTTCCTGTATGTCTAAACTATGCACATGTATATTTGTTTGTCCTTTTGTATAGCGCTGTGGAATGAGGAAGTTGTGTGGGTTTGTTTTTGTTTTTGACTGTCTCTCTGTGTGTACATATATAAATCACCACTTGAATAATTAGTCTAGGGTTGCCACCCAGCCAATATTTTACCGACAGGCCAGTAAAAAATTGGCATTAGGCCATTAAGTCTATTGAGATGGTAGCAAGGCCGGTATTTTTCTGAAGTAAAGGTGGCAACCCTAGCCTAGTGCTCTGTAGAGGGAGTGCCAGTTGACCACAGAGAATGAAGAGTGAGAGTAGCAAAAGTTCATATAAGGGTCTACTCCATAAAGAGAGCATATCAGGGAATTGAAATGGGAATTTTAAACTTTAGGCCAAAGTAGCAGAGTTGGGAAAAATTCTCCAATGCAGCTGAATGGTTAAATGTGCCGTTTATGTTCCATCTAGGAAATAGGATGTGAAACTGCATCTACAGCATAATCATATCCTGCCCTGTTACTTTACAAACAGCCTTGTTAATTTGAAATCCAGCAAATGAAGTGGAACATTGAAACCCTGACAATACTAAACTGTGCCTTCTTCTAAATCTCTGCACTGGTGAATTTTCTTTCTCTGCGACACATAAGGCTCTCTTATTTATTTGATTCTCTTTTAAAAACATTTTTAAACATCTTTAAAGGCAACTGTGGTTAATCTACAATAAATATATTTATTACATTTTATCAGGATCATGGAATCTGCTGGAAAAAGGTTGACAGGTCTTGTAGCAGCGACTTTTACCCCCCTGACAACAAACAGGTATTTTAACTAAAGACATTCCAATTTCTGTCATTAAATTGTAGTGTTGTTTTCTTTTAAATGTGACTTCTTCTTTTTTTTTACATTTGTATTTATAGACAAAGGTTTCTCCTGCCACAAGCCTATAACTTTTGGGAGCAGCAGTTTACTTTTCTAATAAACTTCTCAAGCACGATTAGAAATGATGTAGGATTGTTGTATTTTTTTTGTGATTGACACAGACAAGTGATGGGAATCAATTCATTTTCTTACTTTACAATACGGGTGTTTAAATTCTGCACTTCGGGGTCCATATTACCAGCAGGTTTCTATGGTTTCTCTAATTAGAATCTTAAAAAAAACATAGAATGAAGAAATAAACCAATGTCTCCCTAAACTGTATCACGTATCATACTAGAGCCTGGGATCGTCTGTTGGACTCAAGGGCACAGCTGGATGCACTGCTGATTTGCAAGGAATGTTCTTGTTTGCGGTTTATGGTTGATGTATTGCGAATTTATAAATATTTTATAGCTAAAATTTTTATATTTAGGATAATTCTATCAAAATATACAAAATTAGGAAATTTGTGGGATGGAGGAGTATAATTTGTTTGAAGATCTGTATATATCCATTTCGTTAAAAGGTAGTAAGGGTGAAAAACATGTCCTGACGTGGATCTTAATAGATACACTGGCTTAATCTCAGCTGTGTCTCACAGCTGAGACACAGGCAGTCTGGAGACTGGTGCGCAGTGACAAGTGTCTGTTTAAGGTTCCCACTGCAGATCCAATGTAAAAATGACTAGACCAGGCTGCCTGTTTCCTATGGAAGCATGGCAGCTGCCAGTCAGAGGATAAACTGGCGTGTACTATCAAGTACACAACCGGTTTATCCTCAGACTAGGGACCACTAACTTTTTTATTTTTTTTTTCTTTCTTTCTATATTAGAAGCACAGGTGAAAACTAAAGTTTTTAGTTGTCCATTTAAAGGTACTGTAGTTTTTATTTTGGTTGTATTTTCTCTACAGGGAGCTCAATCTTCCCATCATTGAGCAATATGTGGATTACCTTATTCAGAAACAGAATGTCAACAATATATTTGGTACGTTCCATGCTGCTCCTAGCCTAAAACCATCTGTTATTTCTACAGATTATTCGCCTGAATGATGGTAAATATTATTTTACTACATGTATGTAATTAGTACATACCAAAGAAGCTTTAAATGCCTTGACATCACAATGGCTCTCTATAGGTATTTAAAACGACACATTTTTTTTATTTAATTTAAATTATTTTCCTACTCCACTGTAAGCACAGTGTAGATACTAGGTATCCGTCCAAATTCCCGGTCCATTTTAAATTGGATGCGCTCATTAGTTGTTCACTTTTTATTTTATTTATTTTTTTTGTACAGTCAATGGGACAACGGGGGAAGGCTTGTCATTGAGTATCAAGGAGAGGAAACTGCTAGCAGAAGAGTGGGTGAAATATGCAAGAGGCAAGTGAGTAGCCATTCAAGCTGGAATTTTCATTTTCCTATTGATGGGACAATACTACTTCATTAGAATGTAATATACATTGCAGACCTGTGCATGGTGCTCATAGTGTAAGTGTCATGGGCACAATATAACCTGCTTTCCATCAATCTATGGTCTCATTTCACAAAGTTTCAGAGCGGTAATACATTGTATGGATCTATGACATGACTTTATGATGGTGATCTTGAATCAAATGTTTGTTTGTTTGTTTGTTTTTTTTCTTTTTACCTCTCCTTATCTTCCTTAGAATGGACAATGTGATTGTTCATGTAGGATGCCTCAGCCCGGAGGACTCAAAGGATCTGGTGAGTATTTTGGAACTTGCATGTGGCACAATTGCATTGGCTTTTTGAAATTTGTCTGCACTGTGGCTCCCATGGTTTTCTTTCCCCACTACCGCTTGTATACTTACTCAACCACCATCCTACACATTCCTTCATTACTCGTCTTGGAGGGGTCAAGTATGATGGTCGATTATGGTTAAATAACTTACCAATGGCCACGCTTTAAAATGCAACCAGTAGTTCCAGATAATGGATTTCTCATCAAAAAATATCTCAACCCCACCAAGGTCTGGTCCCATGACCAAAAGTTAACTTTAATGAAAATAAGCAGGAGAGTAACACGGTATCATAATATATTTTTTTTAAAAATGCATAACATACATAGAACTATCCAAATCAATATAATCAATCATTATTCCACATAATAACGTGAATCCATACAGAGAAAAACTCCCCATAGAGCCAATAATGGCATATTTACTGCAATTACAAGATTACTCTCAATAAAGGCTAAAAGGTCATGGGTCTGGTGCTCTCTGGAATACATGATAATTATCCCATTATTGCTAGTATGCTGAGATTTTAATTTTAATTTTTTGTATGGATTCAAATATATTTCTAAATGGAATGCTATGATTCAGATAGTTCTATTTAATGTTATGTATATTTTTAAGATTATGGATTAAAAGGATATTTTTTATACTTTGATAATGTTTTATTCTCCTGGTAATTTTCATGGTAGGTTACGGTTGCCAGATCAGCCATTTAAAAAAATTTCTGGCCTCACATAACCTTTATAATGCTGCCCTGCACTCTGTACAAATCATAGGCATCCAGAAGGAACCCGTTAATTAAGAATGGGATCCCACATGAACCCGTTTGTTTCAACTGATTGATTTCCTTCTGAACATATTAGTATTCTGCATAGGGGAGCATATAAAACGTATATGCCCAGTTATAATGGCAGATATGGTAACGCTGGTGTAGACATTGGTCAATATTCTTGTTATACAATGTTAATATTCTCTATGCAGGCTGAACATGCTGCCTCCTGTGGAGCAGATGCGATTAGTGCTGTGAGCCCTTCATTCACCAAACCTTCCAGCCAAGGTAGTGTTAAAGCACAGTTCCTGAATTAAATGTCTTGTGCAAGCTCTCTAGAATCCTGACCAAACTGAAAATGAATGCAATATTAATGGGCCACTAAACTTTATTTTTCACTTGTACTTCCAATATAGAAGCAAAAGTGAAAAGTTGTCACTAGTCCGATGATAAACTGGCATGTGTTTTAGATGGAAGTTGCCACTCAGAGGATCAACTGACATGTACTATGAAAAGTAAATCCTATCCAACTTTCAGGGGAAACGGATGGCCTGGTCTGGTCGCTGACTGATTCTTTCTGGCAGTGCAGAGCAACCTGCTGTGTGTCAGTTGTGTGACACAGCAGAGAGTAAACATGCGTTTGTTTTAAGATACACGTTGGGTTTACTTAGAAGACCGAAGATGACATGTTTTCTTTAACCCTTGCTTTAAGTTGTAAAGTCTTATCTATACCACATTTTATGAGGTATTTTTTCAGTATTTGGAACCCAGAAGTCTGTTTAAGGACGACTGTCGGCAAAGCATGAAGTTCTGTTTTAATTGAAAGATTACTTCAAGTGTAGGCATTTTAAATAGAAATACTTTAGTGAAAGAATACAAATAAAAACACCTTGTTGAGCACTCTTAACTTGTATAGCTGTATCGGGGGTGGACTAGTTGCTTAGAATTTTGGGTCAGATGAAGAAAGATCTGATCTATCTGACCCAAGATGTCTGCCCCCCTGATACAAAAGGTGAAGACTCAACGAGGTATTTGTATTTTATTAAAGCATTTCTATTTAAAATACCTATACTTGACAACATTTTTCAAATAAGCATAACTTATTTATTTGCTGATGGTTGTCCTTTAATATTTGGTATTTTGCTCTTGTGCATTTCATGTCAATTTAATGGTGGGACCTGCCACAATATGAGAATGACAGAGGTCTGTTTGGGTATCGGCAGTATTTCAGAATTCTACTGGCAATATTTTATAAATACTCCAGAAGTCGCTTTGTCAGAGGGATAGAAAATGGGGACTGTGTACCAAATGTATGTTTGTGTGGGGGCAATACTCAGAACTTAAACTTGTGGACTGTAAATTTTTGGAATATCCAAGCTAAATGTAAGTCTATTCCAAAACAACTGATCTGTCACAAGTGGCTTTCCTTGACATTCTAAATGTAGTCCACAGCAGCTACAAAGTATGGTAGGTTATGACTCTTGGGGTATAGCATTCATCGCGCCCACATATTGAATGATGGTTAGTTAGAATGTGCAGCTGGAGTCGTTTTTGGTGTATTCTTTATTTATAATATAGAACGTCTGTCTTCTAGATGCATTAGTGATGTACCTGAAAGAAGTGGCCTCTGTTGCTCCCAGCCTCCCATTCTATTACTATCACATTCCCTCTCTGACAGGGTTAAAATGTAAGTACAATGCAGGATTTGTTGTTAGACACACAAAACGATCTGATATGTTTATAGAAGTTGGAGGCCTGATGACAGATTTTCTATTCTCCCACACAGATCCTGTATATGAGTTGATGGGCAAGATGCAGCTCCATATTCCTTCCTTCCGTGGAGTTAAGTTTAGTGATGTAAACCTCATGGATTTTGGTATGTGTGTCAAGGAGTACAAGGAATATGATCTTCTCTATGGTGTGGATGAGGCAAGTCCTTAGGAAAATCTAATTACTCAATTTCTTAAGAGGTATTCATATTTTAAACTTTGTAACCGTCCAGCTCTTTCAAATAATGTAAAGAGCAAGTCTTCAACAACATTCTAAATAGTGGAGCGAGTACTATGGTAGCCAATAAATTTGTTCTTAAGCCTATCCAGAGGACCCCCAATAGTCCAGGATTTAGAAATTGCCCAGTTATGTTTCAATAAGCACCTGGTATGGTTTCCTAAAGCCATACCAGCTTATTTAACACAACTGGGCAATTTCTAAATCCTGGACTATTGGGGTCCTTGAGAAAAGGTTTAATAAGCACTGTCCTAGATGGATGCTCTTCATTTAGATATATTGCTCTTTACACCTAACCCTCCAGAAAGTCTGGTTTCAATGGTGTGCTTTGTACATGGATGTCTATTATGTATAAAAGTATAGTTTTATTTTATTTTTTATTAGCAACTACTCGGAGCCTTAGCTTTTGGTTCACAAGGAGCTGTTGGAAGGTAATGAGCTAAGTACTAATTTTTATTTATGATCCTTGCAAGGATTCTTACAAAACCAATACTTTCTTTCTTAAGAGATTATTTTTTTGTATTGTAGTACCTACAACTACATGGGTAAAGCTACAAATAAGATGATTGCTGCTTTCAAAGAACATGATTTACACAAAGCTCAGGAAATTCAGGTATTGTTCAGCCTATAACCTGATGTTAGCTGTGTTAACTTTTACAGAAATCACTCTCAAACTGTTGGTCCATATACAGAGCATGAGGAGCTCAAAATTAAATCTCCAATTATCCAGCCTTGTCACGTTGCATTTGTTATGCTTTGGTTGGTTCTGCAAGTTCCTTCATTTCTTTATTTTTATTTTTTTATTTGTCCTTAGCACACTATACAGAAATTCATGGCATTTGTATTTGGGATGGGTAAGTATGCTTCAACATCCTTATTTTTGGGGGGTATCAACCAATACAAATAACACTGTGTGATAATAAAGGAAGTGATGTGAACATCACCTAGTCAAGATTGCCTTACTCGTTTCGCACCTCACTTAGGTGCTTAGTCACAGGAATTTTTCTCATATTTTGCTTATTATCTTGCTAAACAAAATAGTTATTGTAAATTTTGGAAATTAAGGATGGTTCATAACTTCTAAACACCTTCTTTTTCTTTTTTTTTTTATTGAATGTGTACCATAGTGTTCTCTATTTCTCCCTTTTTGTACAGGATGGGGCTTACCAGAATTTAAAGACATCATGTCATTGAATTCTGGGATTGAGATGGGTCCAGCACGACTTCCTCTACTTTCTTCCTTCAAACTCGAGCATCACAAGGACATGAAAAGAGAACTGAAAATACTGGATTGTCTATGATTCAAGATCTAGAGATGCTCAACACTGCCCTTGCATAAATGAACGTTGGCACTTTACTAGTTTTTCAACAATTTCATTAATGGATTTTTTTTCAAGGCTTTTAAGATGTCTGATAATAATGCCAATGTTCTCTAACAACTTAAACCAAACTGCTTTTGTAATCTTAAATGTTATCGCTGCGTCTCAAAAATAATTAAAATACAGTGTTAATTCTTAATCCTCTTAAGTGAATTTCTTCACTGTGTAAAAAGCATGTACTTAGTAGTGGCAAACAAAACAAAAAAATCAGCCTTGTTCCTACTAGAATATACATACCAAAAAAATCATGATTTAAATGCAATTGGCTTTTTTTGTAGGTAAAAGAATGGCTTTTTGTACTAGGAGAACTGGAACTACATAATGTGTAAACGTTGTCTTAAGATATTCTTTTTACAATAAATGCACAAATAATGACGTAATAAGGTTCTGAAAATCTATGGATTATTCACTAAAAATGGAACTGCAGTGAACTTCAAAAATCAGGCATTTACCCCTTGATGAATGACTATTTTTGCCATGTCTTACCGTTTGTGACAATGGCTGTTTTAACACTTCTGCGGTGTTTGTCTTTATCTATTATTTTCTTCTCTTATATACTGTGCTGCCATAAATTATACATTGGGGGGGTGGGTTTATTTGAGATAAGTGTTTTATTTAGACCACTCTTGATCGTGTGCAACTTACTACATAAAATATAGAGAATTTGGGGAAAAGAAACATTTATTTTGTCCAACTATTACATGAAAAAACTTTTACACATCTACAAATGCTAAAGAAAAACATCTAAATAATAGATTCTAATATCTGTCCTTGGTTTAGAAATCTCCAATGTCTACATGTTGGGTTCTTTTTGCATATTGCTTTTTCCTAACCATTTTCTTCTACATTGCTCCTAACCCTAGATCTAAAGAGATATATTTATATTTATATTTATATTTATATATATATATATATATATATATATATATATATATATTTTCACCGTAATGTTGCTGATTGCCTCTAGAGACAGTCAATCCACACTCCCTGAGCAATGGAAGTGATCAGTGATCACTTCCGAAGTTCTTCCCCACAGCAGGGCAGCACAATGTTGAAAAGGCTCTATGTCTTTGAATATGGCAAATGTGATCGGTCCGCAGAGTGAATGCATTACAGCAACACCAACTGAGCTTAGAAAGGGATTACTTTTAGTTGTCATTTAAGTGCATGTTTTTGCATGGTGTGTTTGGCACTTCAATTGTTGCAAAGGGGTTAAATTTAAAGATTGCATCAAGTGTAGGCATTTTAAATAGAAACGTTTTTAATGAAAAAATACAAAAAGTATCTTCCTGAGCCTGCTTTACTTGTCTAGCTGAATTGGGGTCCAGGCATGTTGTTTAGAATGTTGGGTTGTATGGGTCAGAATTTCCTTTATTTTAGCAAAGATGTCTGCTCCTTGTAATATTTCCTATTCTTGCATTAAAAGAATCATCATATTCCTGTTTTAATTAAGGATCTGTACAGACGGTCGGTGAAGAAAAGAAATGGATATAGAAATAGACAGATATACCTGAGAGTCCGACATGCTGACCTGCTGCCACCAATGTTCGGATGGCACTCTGCAATGTCCACCCTAGTTACCATGTAACACTAGCTCGGTGAGCCAGGACATTCTCAGTGTGATGGGAGCCTTGCAGCCCTCCCGTTCGCACAGCTCAGCACCAGAGCGAGTGTTGCATAATGAGCATCATTCCTTTATGGCCAACAGGCTGCTGTTTGGTGACCCCTCTCTACACATATTGTGGAAGTTTTTTTAAATTAGGCTTATTCAGTGAAGTTATCAATATTATAGCAGATTATTTCATAAATACTATTTTTAAATGAAAGTGTTGCATATTTTGTGAATAAACTATTTAAAAAGCTGTGGGATTGGACCTTAAATTTACTGCATATGGTTTAGACCTTTCCAATTCTGTATTTTTTGTAAATGGTGCATTCACCGTTTGTTATGTAGAATGGCGATTGCATCTTTATAAATCTGATACTGTGCATTGTGGGTAGGGTTGCTACCGGGCCGCTAAAAAAATGGCATCAGACCAATGTTAAGTCTATGGAGACGGTAGCAAAGCCGGTATTTTTCTGAAGAAAAGGTGGCAACCCTAATTGTGGGAGAGGGACCTCCCCCAAACAGTGTGCCGGTAACAATGTAATGCCAAAACATGCAAACTCCCTGAAGTAGTATAAATAAAATGATGTTCCATCATTTTGTATAGATCTTCATGTAGCTTTAATTAAATTGTTTACTGTTTCTGGGAGTCTGTGAAGGAACTTTATCACTTTTTACATGGTTTTTTAAATAAATAAACATAAAAGAGCAAAGGGTCGGCCAAATAAATAAATATATATATATATATATATATATATATGTGTTTAACTGAAAGATTGCATTAAGCAGAGGCTTTTCTAATGGATATTATTTAAAGAGAGACTAGGACTTTGAGGGGTATCCAGTTAGTATTCTTTCATTAAATAATTTCCATTTAAAATGTTTGCATTTGATGCAATCTTTAAATTGCACATAACTTATTTTTTGGGTCAGTGGCAACAACACTTCGCATCATGGCAAGTGAAAAGTAGTCAACAAAGTTAGCTATCACTGCTATGGTAATGGTAAACCATATTTGTATACCCTTCTGCATTTCTTCTAGCTCTGTGCCCTTTTAGTTCAAGAATGCCCATTTCAAACATGGCGCACAGAGCTTCCACCGCAGATAGTAAGTCCCCCGTAATGTGATTGGTCCGCATGTGTTCGCGCGTGCGTTCAGAAAGCAAACCGTTCCTGCGTGTGGTTACCTCTCCGTCCATTTTGTCTGAGCTGTTGTGTCCAAACCGGCCGGGAAGAATAATAATTCCTCGGCGTTAAAGGAGAAGTTGACCGGGGAGCGCAGACAGGTAACAATATATTAATAATATGTGCGGAAAAACTAAGGCATGCAGTGTAATATAACCATGCAAAGGTCATTATTGGCGTTCCAGCTGTTGCAGTCTGCAGCTTCTCTAATACACTGCCTTCCACAGAGTGACACCCCCGACAGTGGAGGGATACTCGGTGTGTCATCTCCAGTATATGGCAGTGCTGGGTATATGCCAGGAAGTAATGCTTGGTAGTTCTCTCCTCAGCTTATGGGATGGATGGACGTTTGCCAGGACCTCCACGTTACATCCAGGCCTCATGGAATTACTGTTATCTTTGTAATAATTGCTAATTGTGTTTTAATGAACCTCTTGGTGGAGCATTGTATATTAGGCATGCTCAAACATGTATAGTGCTTGCATATTTGGGTATACAACATTAAGCTCATTTGTAGATTCTGCGTATACATCTGTACAGATCTGTGCATGTCCAGCAATAACCCCTATAAAATAATGGGATATATCCTGCATGCTTGGTGCTTGTGGAATAGGCTCCCATGTTTCCTAGAGCATAGACCTTGCAAAAGGAAATTTTTTTAAAGGTGAGTATTTTGCTTTTTAAAATTACATGTTTTTCATGCATTTTTTAATTCAACTTTTGTTTTAAGTCAGAGTGGTTCTCTCTGTTCACAGTATAAGTTGAAGTCAGTAAAAAAAAGAAATACATTTTATTTTTTTGATCTAATGCGAAGTTTATAGTCTAAATCCCATTTTTCTTAATACTTTTCAGGAAGCCACTGTTCCATCATGGCTGATGTCAAGAATTTTCTTTATGCGTGGTGTGGAAAAAAGAAAGTAACTCCAAACTATGAGATTCGTGCAGCAGGAAACAAAAATCGCCAAAAGTTTATGTGTGAGGTACATTTTCTCCAAATTATTTAAAGACATCTTTAAAGATGTACGCAGAATTTTGTCGATGGATGACATCCTCAGCTTTTAACAGTTGCATGCAGATAGAGGTTTAAAGGGACACAGCATGGTATTTATTCAGTGTCTCAGCTGAACTTTGTTCTACTTACAGGTGCGTGTCGATGGCTTTAACTACACCGGCATGGGAAACTCTACTAACAAAAAGGATGCCCAGAGCAATGCTGCCCGAGACTTTGTAAACTACTTGGTTCGAGTTGGAGAAGTGAAAAGTGAAGAAGTTCCAGCAATTGGGGTTGGTAGTACCAGTCATGTTTATATAACTTTTTCATAAACTATACAAATGCCACTGCAACATTGATTATCAACCTTCTTATTGTAGGCCTCACTGGGGGATACTGTTGATGGATTCCAGACTGCCACAGCAGAAGGGTTCGATAGTCCATCAGGAGCTCCCTCCGGAGGTCCCTTGCCTCCCCATCTGGCTCTGAAGGAAGAAGCTGGTAGTAAGTGTCCTTGTTTATGTCAGGCAGTTTTGATTAAAAAAATAAGTTTAATTTTATGAATATTTAATGTCTGAGTGTGTGTTTATATAATGCCACATTTCTCATGCATTGTGCATTCACATTAAGCATGTTACACTCTCTTAAACCTCTAGTTTTCATTACTTCACTACTTAAACATCTTTTTTAAGATTCTGTATTTTATGGACAGACGTTTATTTTTCTACTTAAACCTTTCCACGAACCTTGTAATGGATCACATTGTATAACTATATATGTTTTTCTTCTCTTCCTTGGCAGGTGGTATTGGCAGTTCAGGGTATGGCCCTTCTGGTGGTGGGGCCACCTGGGAACGGGGTGCAAACCTAAAGGATTATTATTCCAAGAAAGAGGAGCAGGAGAATAAGGCTGTAGGACATTTTCTGTATTTCATTTTTATTAAAGATGCAAACTAACTCATGAGCTCACCCTGTATGGCAGTAGTTATGTATGCTGCTTTTATCACATCCGATTTTGGTTATATTCTTTCCACTCCCCATTATATTTTGAATTAGGGTAATGGCTTACACAATGCATGCACTTGGATAGACCTTTCCACTTATGACAGTCCCTATTTCTTTCAGTTTACAAATTTCTAAACAATTCTAGCTGTGTACACCTGCAATAGTTTGGCTGCTTTGTCCGATCCTTGCCATATAATCCATTTTAAGAATTGATTTACTTTTGGATTCTATAACATTTATCATGTGATAGTGGTTTGTTCCAATCTGCAGATATGCTTACTTATTTATGTTTTTCTTTTCTGATGTGCACTTGATAATTCAGACTCTAGAATCTGAAGAAGTAGATCTGAATGCCGGTTTGCATGGGAACTGGACTCTTGAAAATGCCAAGGCGCGTCTCAATCAGTTCTTCCAGAAAGAGAAGACACAAGGAGAATACAAATACTCCCAAGTGGGACCAGATCACAACAGGTTTGTTTGCATCCAGCCTTTTGGATCATCATTTCCCAGAGTTGAAAAAACCTCATGTATAATGTTGGAAAAAGACCTTGGGATTTGTAGTTCATCTGCAGCACAAGAGTAGCCATTGATTTATGGATTGTTTTATGTGCAAGTGTATTTCTCAGCCTGCCGTTGTGGAACAGAGCATTACAGAGAGTATTTAAACTACTCCCAGTAAAACTCGAACACACCCAAAAAAAAAAAAGTTTCTCATAAGAGAATTAAATCAGATCGACTGCTTTAAGCCTCTTATGTCTTTGCTGGATAATGTTATATTCCAAACAATATTATAGATATTGGGTTCAAGTAATCTTTTATCTGTGTGTCTGTGTGGAGGTTTGAGACCAGGATATTGTACAGTAACTTATGTGTTTTTAGTTTACCATTTGTATTAGTTTGTTTTGGGGCTTGCAAATACCCCTGGAGGCAGAAAGTCACTGCTACTGCAAATGTTACTGCTGAATGCAAACTTATTTTAAAGTATTTTCCTGACTGCCAAGAAAATAATTCCTAAATTGTACAAATGTTCGTCAACAAAATAATATTCATTTTATAACGTAAGTTTGCATTCTGTCTTTTTTTTAATTTTTTTTAATTATTATTACTTGAGATGCATGAAGATTGAGTCATCAGATATGTTATTAACATTTTAAGATGCAGTCACAATGTAGCTTCATATAAAGATTTTCCATATCGGATGGCTGTCAATCATATACTATTTAATCAGTCTACCAAGTAACTAATTAAGGCATAATGATATAAAAATGTGTAATATATAAAATTTTTAATAAATGGATTGTAATTTGGTGATGCATAAAATATTATGCTGGCAGCAGCCATTTTGTCTAGTACATCATTTATTATACTTTGATTTTAGTGCAGAATCTCCTAGTAAACCAACAAGTCATTTGGTAATAGGTGATATTATACCTACATTTTCAAAAGAATGCATTCTAAATTGTAACTATTTTTTTTGTAATGAATTCGCTCTAAATTTTGGGATCCAATATATACTGTTAAGTGAACTGCATTTTTCCTTGTGTATTTCTTTCTCACAATGTGTTAATTCAATGCTGTTTTCGAGGTTTCGCCTGATTTCAGCACTTTATATAACATCTATCGGGGGGGGGGGGGCAGGGAGGAGATGCTGTGTGACATCAGGAATCTGCTTTTTATTTCCCTTTCACACATGGTATGAAGCTTAGGCTGGACTAAGCAATCCCATGTGGAGTATAATACCAACTACTGATTCCTGGTGTCACTCTCTCCAGGTGACCAAAAGGCCGGCTGAGAAACACACACGCGCAGGCTGCTAGGGAGACCCTTGCAGGTCAGTTCTAAATTGGGCTGGGGCTGTGCTGCTTCTGTGTGACTATTAACATTGGAACTCATTTCTGGAGTGATGAGGAAAATATATGTAGCGTTAATCATAACTATTTACAGTATTTATGCATGTCTAATTTTGTCTGCTTGCACCCTTGATGTTCATGTCTCTGTTCCCTTCCAGCAAGTCATTTTATACTTTATTAATACTTGCCACGTGTCTTGTTTCTTAGTATAATTCCTCACGTCTTATAACGGAGCATTTTAAATGCCCCAGAATCCATCTGTGCTTGTAGACTAGCCTATAGAATGTTAAGCACTGTGTGCAACAAGGGCTCTAGGATAGAAAATGGTATCAGTCTTTCAGGTGGTTTTAGTAGATGTTCCTTTGTGTTGTATTGTTGATAAGACTCTGACATATAATTGTCTCTGCAGGAGCTTTATTGCAGAAATGACCCTCTATGTTAAGCAGCTTGGACGAAGTAAGTATTTTTGATATTGAGAAGATCTTTAGTTGGATAGTGGAAGTGCAAATTTTTTTGTTTGTTTTGTTTTTGTTGGGGTCTATTTTCATGCAGTATTTCAGAAGTAGTCTATGAATCTTTCCTTTTTGTTTCCAGGGATAACTGCCAGAGAGCATGGCTCCAACAAGAAGCTGGCAGCACAATCTTGTGCCCTTTCGCTGGTGCGTCAGTTATACCATCTGGGTGTCATCGAGCCCTACTCTGGACTAACCAAAAAGAAGGAGGGAGAATCCGTGAGTTCCCTTTTTGTTTTGGATTTTATGGGGGGGAGGCATGATCTGTGTTTTGTACATAAAGATTTGAAGCAAATCACCAAGTACTTCTATTTTTCTGTCCCAAAGCTTTGTTATTACTGTATGCGAATCCTTGGGCACAAGTCTCAACTTTTTATCTATTTTATGTGACTCAATGATGCAGAGAAGTCTTTTGTATTTTTGCCCTGCATTTATAAACAAACAGTTATTCTCCTTATTTGTGACTTTAACCTTTTCCACATGATTATTGCATTGTTAATGCTGTAACCTTGTCTGCAGGTGGAACCATATCAGGTGACCTTAAGTTCAGATGTGCAAAAGCAGCTGCTAAGCACAATTCAAGAGCTGGAGATTGAACTTCCCTTTCCAGTGAGTAATATATTTGTGTTCTTGTTGTGTTGATTTGCAATAACAAAATCCTTTAACGTGACTTTGATTTACTTCACAGCCAGAGGATCCAAGCCAGCCTGTCTCACTGAGTCTAGGGAAGCTGGTGCATTTTGAGCCTTCACAGAGACAGAATTTGTCTGGTGTGGTTCCTTGGTCTCCTCCACAGGAAAACTGGAACCCATGGACCAGCAGCAACATTGACGAAGGCCCACTTGCATTTGTAAGCAAAACAACTTTTTATCCTAAGGTTTGAGTCCAATGCGGTGATCATCATGGTTCACAGAGCTGGCCACATCTGTGGCACTCATGAGCTTAAACCAGGGTGGAGATTGTAACTTTATTTCTGCTGTATTAAACTTCTTTTTTTTGTTTATTATTTTAAAGGCAACCCAAGAGCAGATCAGTGCTGATTTGAAGCACGAAGTGCAGTTCCAAATGCAGCAAGACGATAGCCTGCATCAGGTTAGTGCAAGAAAATTTACATATTTTAGGTTGTAAAAGTAAAGGAGGTCAGTGACCTACAGATGATCGATTTTTTTTTTTTTTTTGGGGGGGGGGGGGTGTTATTAAATTTAAAATTATATTTTGTTCTTTGCAAATGCGTTATTTTATTTGTGAGTAGGTGCATGTGTATAACTTAATGTAGGTTATCCTTGTGGAGCTAAATAGTGTTACAACCCTTTTGTTTACAGATTCTGAGCGAACGGGAGTCTCTTCCTGTTAAAAAGTTTGAGCATGAAATCTTACAGACCGTACACAACAACTCGGTGGTTATCATTAGAGGAGCTACCGGCTGTGGCAAAACCACACAGGTCCCACAGTACATCTTGGATGAGTTTATCCGTAATGACAACGGAGCACAGTGCAACATTGTAGTGACCCAGGTACAGATGTGAAACAATTGCATGTGATCAAATGTCCTAGAACAGGAAAACAGTAGAGTCTTACTGTCCATTCCTATCCTTTTTAGCCCAGAAGGATCAGCGCTGTATCTGTTGCCGAGCGTGTGGCTTATGAGAGAGGAGAAGAAATCGGGAAAAGCTGTGGTTACAGTGTGCGTTTTGAATCCATGCTGCCCCGTCCTCATGCCAGTGTGCTTTTCTGTACTGTGGGTACGTATGCTTGAATTGGAATTATAAACCCAGCCTCATGCTTTAGGCCGGGCTTTGCAGTTGCGTGCATTATTATGAAGCTGGGCAGGAGCACAATGTATTGGTGTTAAACGGAGCTGCAACATAGAAATGAACATTGGTGCATGTGGTTTCTATCGATGGATACATTGTGTTTATAAAAGGTTTTTATTGTTCAATGCTTTGATTTAGACTGTTTGTTTCTCTGCAAAAAGATACAACCCCTTTAACTTCAAATGGAATGGCCGTATCACCTAAACATTACTTATATTGTGAATGTAGAGAATACACATTTGTGAGTGATCTATTCATAGTGTTAGGAGAATTGCAAGCAAATGCTTAAATTAGGAGAAAAATGCGGTTTAACTGTATCTGTGGTGTCTCGTGCTTATGACCTCACCTCCACAGGTTGGTATGCAAATGAACTGATTTTAAATGATAAATGTGTAATTTGCATATTAAGCCACCAGAGACACCTTTTAAATAAAACACATTATTCTCCTAAATAAGGGATTTGCTTCAATTTTGCCAACACAATGTATAGTTCATTTTCAATAATTGTATTCTCTTCATGCACAGTAAAATCAATATTTAGGTGACACTGCCCCTTTAATACTTAAAAGCACTTTGACCTAAATGTTATTCACACTGAAATGTAGAGAATAGCAAAATGATCTATATGTTGTGTTAGCAGAATTTCAAGCAGATGCATAAACTAAGATAAAAATGTGTTTTCAGTGGGAAATGTGTAACTTGCATATCAAGACACAGGTTATGACATCACAACCGCCTTAAAATACATTTTCTCTTTATGCATTTCCTTGCAAATCTGCGAACACAGTATATAGATCCATATTTTTATTTATTTTTTAATTTCTACATTCACAAGAAGTACAATATTTAGGTTAGAGCGCCCTTTAAGCTCTGTTGTTTTCACTCTTACTATAGTTTTACATGAAACTGTAAAACGGACTGCTGTACTGAGCGTACATACTTGTATGTCTTTCTATTTGGCTTGTAATCCTGTTTCATCCTTGTGTGTGTATATATACACCGTTTCTTTACCATTTTATTATGTTTGGCAGGTGTCCTCTTGAGGAAGCTGGAGGCCGGGATCAGAGGAATTAGCCATGTGATTGTGGATGAAATCCATGAGCGTGATATTAATGTGAGTTACTTTGTCAGTCTGTGCAGACTTTCTCTCCTGAAAGTAGAACGAACACCATGAATGTCTCTCTAAATATATCCAATGTTGTGTTACATTATGTTGGGAATGAAGGATCACATGATCACATTCTTGTTCTGCTGAAAACGTCCCTGCCTTGCACATTTTAATTAATGTCCTAGATTATATGGCCAATAGTTTACATATGAAACGTATGCACATAATGTAAAAGAATATGAAATGACAATGTACAGCATAATACACAAATGTACACATAATATGCAGGTCTTAGTGAGTAAACCCACAGGAACCCACGTCTACCACATTAAGTCTAATTTGAATCGTGCACAATTCAAAAGATATTATCCCCTAGTCCTCGTTGTATATGATAAATGACATGCCACACAGCCAATCAGTAGGGATAATCGTCTCCTCCCGGCCTCAGATGAGCACATACCAATCAGCGCAGCCAGGTCAAAGAGAGCCTACCTGGCGACAAGTCAGCATCTGAATTCCAAAAGACGGCTATTGCTTCTTCATTAAAGCACCACAGGAAACACTGAAGTTGACTCCTTTGTGTTTAAAAGAACATGGAGAGGGTTTAGTCCTTTTAACTGCTGTGACCAAATTTAGAATTTCCAATATATTTTAAAGGTTGTGGGGAGCTTATTTGCAGGTATGGCTTCCATGCTGAGATACTTCGGTTGCATATAGTTACATTATTTTTTCTTGTAGATGTGTTCAGTGTGTTGTCTGAGTTGGCTGCTCGTTGTGGTTTTATGTACTTTACTTTAATGTAATATCTCCTATTTTTAGACTGACTTTCTGCTAGTTGTTCTGCGTGATGTGATCCAAACTTTCCCAGAAATCCGAGTTATCCTTATGTCTGCCACCATTGACACCAGCATGTTCTGTGAATATTTCTTTAATTGTCCCATCATTGAAGTATTTGGGCGGACCTTTCCTGTGCAAGGTACGCATTCCTATTATACGTATTTGGTTGTCTGGTCTATGGAATAAGTCTACTAATTTAATGCAGGCTGGTGTGTTACATGTGTGGTCATTTGTGGCATAAATCCTTTTTCATGCAGAGTACTTTCTAGAGGATTCCATTCAGATGACTCAGTTTATACCCCCTCCAAGGGACAAGAAAAAAAAGGATAAAGATGATGACTGTGGAGAAGATGACGAGGTGAGCTGATAGGGTTAGCAGATTGAAGTTATCAAAAAAAAATTTGTTAAGAGGCAAGTAACCCCTAAGCAAATCTGCTTAGTGGCAGAAACGCCCGTAATGTGTGCTGTTCAGCGATACAATTCTGTAAGATCTGCTACTGCTGCTTTGCATCTGATTTTCTCATTTACTGTATGTCTTACAGGCCAACTGTAATTTAATATGTGAAGGTGACTACGGTCCTGAGACGCGACGTTCCATGTCACAGCTTAGCGAGAAAGAAACTCCTTTTGAGCTCATTGAAGCTCTCCTTAAATACATTGAAACACTGAATGTACCTGGTGCCGTACTCATCTTCTTACCCGGCTGGAATCTTATATACACCATGCAGAAGCACCTGGAGATGAACCCACATTTTGGTAAGAAATGTGTCGTGATTTTTCTTTTGTTCTTCTATTATTCCTCAGTTTACATTTCTCTGCTAGTAGCAAACTTACCCCTCACGGGAGTCCCAGTGATTGGTAAGTTTTATTTTTTATTTTACTTTAAACATGGTCAATGTATTTAATCAATATGAAGGGGTTAATTTTTTTTCTAAAAGTGTGAGCAAATTACTGCCCTCCAGCTCCTTACGAACTACATCTCCTATCATCCTCTGCCACGCAAAATGCTGGCGGGCGCAGTCCTGCTGGAGTGCCTCTATTTGAGCCTTTTATTTATTTATTTTTGGTGTTAACTGTAAGTGCAAAGTTTGCTCTTTCAGCTGGATGCAATGTGAATGATTATTGCTTTGGAAATGGCAGGTTGTATATATGTTTTTACTCCCGTTAGAGAGCGAGATTGCCGGGGTTATTCATGATAAGTTAACTGCAAAAATCAGGCGTTAATCGTCTTTTCAGCTCCGTGTGACTCCTTTGCTTTTTTTACCCCCCTTGTGTGGGGTCAGTGCTGGCTATCATTCTTCCAGTGAGCTATATACTAGTCATTGTTTCCCAACAAAAACCAAATGTATCTTGCAAACTCTGCAAGTGTGGCCATGAGAGCAGCTTATGTATCTAGCTCACTGGAAGAATGATATTGATATATAGATATAGATATATAAAATATTCTCTAGCACTGGCCAAGCAACCTTTGGCAGTATGTGTGTGTAGTCCACAACATCAGCATTGTGGGAGATGTAGTCCACAACATCTGTAGGGGTGAAGAAGCCCTGCTCTAGCATGTACACTTGAACCCTGTATAGACCATTGATGGCTAACATTTTTTTAACTTGAGTCCCCATTTTTCAACAAGAAGCCAAGATGAAGCTGTCAGTGTGTCCCCTCATCAGCCACTTCTCATACTTGCTCTCCTTCCCTTCCATAATTTCTCTTGCACCAATGAGTTCAAGTAAAAACTGTGCACTAAAGTGCCTACTATCCCCTAATCCCCAGTCTTCGAGCATAACATTTACTTCATCCTCAAAAATGTATGGTCACACTGCAGTGTCATCTTTGACTGCCACCTGTGCCATATGTTTGGCTTCACCAATGTATACTTCATGGTGTCTAATTTAATGTATTCTCCCCCTCTCTAGGAGGTCACAGTTACCGCATCCTACCACTGCATTCCCAAATACCACGTGAAGAGCAGCGCAAAGTGTTTGACCCTGTGCCTGATGGGATAATCAAAGTAAGTGGCTTATCAGTGATGAGTCTTAAGAGGGCAGTAGCAGTAAGTGTGACTTCTACATAAATTGTCTTTTATTTTTGTTCCACAGGTTATTTTGTCTACAAACATTGCAGAGACCAGCATTACTATAAATGATGTTGTGTATGTTATAGACTCCTGCAAGTAAGTTCATTGAAATGTTTACTGTTGAAATCCAAAAGCAAAATATTGATGGCTATATTTAATTTAGTGATCAAACCAGGTCTATCCTAGTAGTTTATAACATCTGTGGATATGCACTTGCTAAAAGGACTAAGGTTTGTTTGTTTTTTTCCCTTTTTTTCTTCATTGCAGGCAAAAGGTGAAACTATTTACATCACACAACAATATGACAAACTACGCAACTGTCTGGGCTTCCAAGACTAATCTAGAGCAGCGCAAGGGTAGAGCAGGGCGAGTACGACCTGGATTTTGTTTCCACCTTTGCAGTAAGGCGCGCTTTGAACGGTAAGGAGACGGGATCCCCTGTACAATTGAAGCAATTTTTCGTTTTTACAATGCTCTTTTGTTTTTTTTTGTTGAGAGGGGCATATTATATCTGTCATTTACTCCGTTTATTTTTCTTGATGCAGTTTGGAGACCCATCTTACTCCAGAAATCTTCCGTACCCCATTGCACGAGGTGGCTCTAAGTATTAAACTTTTACGGTTGGGTGGCATTGGGAATTTCCTTTCAAAAGCTATAGAGCCTCCCCCACTGGATGCTGTGATAGAAGCTGAGCACACGCTGAGAGGTATTACAATCATCGACTTGCTTTGGCCTTTTCCGATCACCATCCATATTAAATTAGGAAATATATTTTTCTGAAACATTTGACTTTATAGTAAAACAGCCTGATCATCCAACTTTTTACATTTTTAGAGTTAGATGCCTTGGATGTCAATGATGAGCTGACACCTCTTGGAAGAATCTTGGCGAAACTACCCATAGAACCAAGACTGGGAAAGATGATGATTATGGGTTGCATCTTCTAGTAAGTATATGGGGGGGGTTGAAAATAAATTATACACCAGACACTTTATAGCCCCAATCCCGATTTCCCCCGCCCCCCCCCCCCCCCCCGCTCATTGTTTCCCAACAATAACTAGTCCTCACCCTATACAATATTTTACTTAATGGGCATGTACACTGCTATATAGGTCTGGTTACGCAGGGCTCTGATTGTTTGGTCCAGGATGTCTGACCAGTTATGTTGTATATTTTAGCTTGATCACTTTGCAGTGATTAATATAATGGCCCTTTTTATAAAAGAAGAATCAGTGTTTCTCTGTGCTGCGGCCAAACTAAATTCTCTAATCATTTAGACTAACTCACTATTTTTTATTCTAGTGTTGGAGATGCTCTGTGCACTATTTCTGCTGCAACCTGTTTCCCCGAGCCTTTTATCAGCGAGGGCCGCAGACTGGGATACGTGCATAGAAACTTTGCAGGAAGCCGGTTCTCTGATCACGTGGCATTGTTATCTGTTTTCCAAGCATGGGACGACACGAGGTATGATGAAGCACATATTTAAAAGGCCGTCTTGCAAGCTTTTTTTATTTTTTTTATTAGAAAAATATAAAAAGTTACATTTTATTAATTCGCTCTAGTCATCTCGATAAAACAGTATAAAGTACAATCTTTATCATCCGATTCTCAATTGCGTAAACATGTACTGTACTTAGGACAAAACAAAATACAATGGACAAAGACACATTTAAGACAAGCTTTTCTTATAATATCATTGACATTGGTTTGCTCTGATTTTTTTTATTGTTTGTAGAATGGGAGGAGAAGATGCAGAAATGCGATTCTGTGAACACAAGCGTCTGAACATGGCTACACTTCGCATGACCTGGGAAGCAAAAGTACAACTCAAAGATATTTTGGTGAATTCCGGTTTCCCAGAAGGTCTGTCTTATTATTTTTTTATTTTAATGTAATTTTGTAATGCAAATGTTGCTACTGTTTAATCTGCATTTTTTTCCCTCTTGTTTCACTAGAATGTTTAATGAATCAAGTATTCAACAACACGGGCCCAGATAATAATCTGGATGTAGTCATTTCCTTGCTGGCGTTTGGTGTTTATCCAAATGTCTGTTACCACAAAGAGAAACGCAAAATCCTTACTACTGAGGGTCGCAATGCCCTCATCCACAAGTCATCAGTCAATTGCCCCTTCAGCAGTCAAGATCTGAAGTATCCTTCTCCATTTTTTGTCTTCAGCGAAAAAGTAAGGAATATAACCCTGACCAGGGCCGGCCTTAAGTGTTCCGGCGCCCTGTGCGGGCTTCCCACGTGGCGCCCCCCCCCCCCCCCGTCTCTTTCACCCCCCTATGTTTGTGTATCTCTTCCTTGCCATGTCTGTCTCTCTCTCTCTCCCTGTGTTCTGTCTCTCTCTCTCTCCCTGTGTTCTGTCTCTTTCCCCCCGTCCCCTGTTCTGTCTCTCTCCCCCCCCGTCCCCTGTTCTGTCTCTCTCCCCCCCGTCCCCTGTTCTTTCTCTCTCCCCCCCGTCCCCTGTTCTGTCTCTCTCCCCCCCCGTCCCCTGTTCTGTCTCTCTCCCCCCCCGTCCCCTGTTCTGTCTCTCTCCCCCCCCGTCCCCTGTTCTGTCTCTCTCCCCCCCCCCCCGTCCCCTGTTCTGTCTCTCTCCCCCCCGTCCCCTGTTCTGTCTCTCTCCCCCCCCCGTCCCCTGTTCTGTCTCTCTCCCCCCCCCCGTCCCCTGTTCTGTCTCTCTCCCCCCCCGTCCCCTGTTCTGTCTCTCTCCCCCCCCGTCCCCTGTTCTGTCTCTCTCCCCCCCCGTCCCCTGTTCTGTCTCTCTCCCCCCCCCCCGTCCCCTGTTCTGTCTCTCTCCCCCCCCCCCCCGTCCCCTGTTCTGTCTCTCTCCCCCCCGTCCCCTGTTCTGTCTCTCTCCCCCCCCCCGTCCCCTGTTCTGTCTCTCTCCCCCCCCCCGTCCCCTGTTCTGTCTCTCTCCCCCCCCCCGTCCCCTGTTCTGTCTCTCCCCCCCCCCCCGTCCCCTGTTCTGTCTCTCTCCCCCCCCCCCGTCCCCTGTTCTGTCTCTCTCCCCCCCCCCGTCCCCTGTTCTGTCTCTCTCCCCCCCCCGTCCCCTGTTCTGTCTCTCTCCCCCCCCCCCCCCGTCCCCTGTTCTGTCTCTCTCCCCCGTCCCCTGTTCTGTCTCTCTCTCTCCCCCAGTTCTGTCTCTACCCCCTGCCCCTTTTCTGTCTGTCTCTCTCCCACCCCTCCCCTGTTCTGTCTCTCTCCCCCGTCCCCTGTTCTGTCTCTCTCCCCCAGTTCTGTCTCTACCCCCTGCCCCTTTTCTGTCTGTCTCTCTCCCACCCCTCCCCTGTTCTGTCTCTCCCCCCTCCCCCTGTTCTCTCTCTCTAGCCCTGTTCTCTCTCTCTCTCCCCCTCCCCCTGTTCTCTCTCTCTCCCCCTCCCCCTGTTCTGTCTCTCCCCCCTGCCCCTGTTCTGTCTGTCTCTCTCTCCCCTCCCCCTGTTCTGTCTCTCTCCCCCCTAACCCGTTCTGTCTGTCTCTCTCTCCCCTCCCCCTGTTCTGTCTCTCCCCCCTAACCCCTGTTGTCTGTCTCTCTCTCCCCTCCCCCTGTTCTGTCTGTCTCTCTCTCCCCCCCCTAAACCCTGTTCTGTCTGTCCCGCCTAACCCCTGTTCTGTCTGTCTCTCTCCCCCCCCTAAACCCTGTTCTGTCTGTCCCGCCTAACCCCTGTTCTGTCTGTCTCTCTCCCCCCCCTAAACCCTGTTCTGTCTCTCTCCCCCCCTAAACCCTGTTCTGTCTCTCTTCCCCCCCCTTACCTTTGCCTGAAAGGGTGGATCCAGGGAGGGGGCGGAGATAACCGGCACAGCGGTGTAGCTCCGCCCCCACCCCGGGAAGCAGAGCACAGTCTGCATTACGGGGAGCCATGGGCAGCAAGAGAAGGTGCTGCTCGGGCTCCCCATGCTTAATGCAGGCATGGGGAGCCTAGCAGCACTATCTCATGCTGCCCGGGGCTCCCCGTGAAGCAGACTCTGCTCTGCTTCCCGGAGTGGGGGCGGAGCTACAACGCTGAGCCGGTTAGCTCCGCCCCCTCCCCGGACGAAGCAGAGAATGCCGAGCAGAGGGCTGGTGAGGGGGGATCTTTTGATCTCCCCCAGCCAGTGCCTCTACCGGCATTTTTTTTTTTTTTTTAAACTTTTTTTTTTTTTTTTTTACCGGGGCGGGCGGGCGCCCCCTGGGGTGTTGCGCCCTGTGCGCTCGCACAGGTCGCACACCCCTAAGGCCGGCCCTGACCCTGACCAAATGTTTGCTTAGAAGCATCTTTTGTTTATTAAGAACTATTCAATTTTATTCTTTTAAAGAGCACTCTGATTTATACATGTCCCACTTTGCCGCAGTATTTACATCCATTTGGAAAAAAGTTCTGCTGCTATTTAGATTCAGAGAATTGAATTTAAAAATGCCTCAAAATGTACCCTGTTCGTATTGAATGCCATGGCTTTTTCTTCCCAAAGGGTATTCTATATGGGTGTTGTTGATTACTACTGACACAACAGAACACTTGATACCGATGACACTGCTCACTTATCTGTTATTAGTGGAAGGAAAAGCCTGGCTTCTGATTTCCATGATCTTATAACCCTATTGCAACCCCGGTTTAGCTGTTCCAAATAACTGTGATATTTAATATTCAATGCCCACCTTTGACTGGTTCAGGTCACGGCCGGCTCCAAGTATCAGTGGTATGAAGCAGTAGGTTTTCTTTCTGATAAGATCTGCCACATATTGTACTTTATTAGGTTTCCGCACACTCTTTGTTATTCCATTAACTGATGTGAGTTTGTACATTTTTGTGATACTCATGTTGAGTCCTGCTTTCTTTCTTCATTTCCAGATCCGTACCAGAGCTATCTCTGCTAAAGGGATGACTTTGGTGAGCCCCTTACAGCTGCTACTCTTTGCTTCCAAGAAGGTCATGTCAGATGGAGAGCTCATTATCCTGGATGATTGGTATGTTCATTGAGGCAATGATTGCATAATATGTTCTTATAGATTTTTAACCAGTTGATACAAGTGTAAGATTCAGGTCCGTTGTTCCTTCTCTTTTTCCATGAGTTACAAAAATATGATGGCTTAGTCTTTGCATTGAATGCAGTTATAGCAACATATAGAAATGTACTCGGTTACATACATACAATCCAGGTATGATATTTGCCATGAGTTTATCCCCCCCCCCCCCCCCCCCCCCCCCCCAGTGCAGTAGTCTCGTCTCTGTTGATTTTGACCAGGACCCCCAACTTGGAGTAAGAGGGAGATGATGTGTGTATCCTCTGACCGCTCTCTTAATCAGCCATGGAAATCAAAAACTACCGGGGGGGGGGGTGAAGTTGCATATATCTCCTAAAGTACATGGTACTTTTCTGTCTGAATGGGGACATTGAAAAAATAACTTTTCTTTCTGTTTTAACAACTGAAAGTTCATTTGAAAATGCAACAGCAGATACCGTATTTGCTCGAATATAAGACGAGGTTTTTTTCAGAGCAAATGCTCTGAAAAATACCCCTTGTCTTATATTCGAGGTCGTCTTATAATCAAATTGAGGTCAGACTATAAGACATGGATCCAGGTCCCCAGCAGAGCTGCAGGGGACCTGGATCCCCCTCTCTGACAGCAGGGGAAGTCTGCGCAATGAGCACAGACTCCCCTGCTTACGACCGCCGGGGCTTCTGTGAAGAAGCCGGGTACTTCCGCTTTCTGCTCATCGCGCAGACTTCCTTCTGTCCCACTAGGCACCAGGGAGAATCGGGCAGCTGGGGGATGTCTGCACTATACGGACCAGCTGTCCGTCATAATAGACGGAGGTGTCGGGCAGCATGGAGGATGTATGCACGTATCGTGCAGACATCCCCCAGCTGCCCCCACTAGCCACCAGGGAAAAAATCAAGGTGAGGGGGAGGGAGGGGGAATTAGACAGACATGGGGAGGGGGAATTAGACAGACATGGGGAGGGGGAATTAGACAGACATGGGGAGGGGGAATTAGACAGACATGGGGAGGGGGAATTAGACAGACATGGGGAGGGGGAATTAGACAGACATGGGGAGGGAGAATTAGACAGACATGGGGAGGGGGAATTAGACAGACATGGGGAGGGGGAATTAGACAGACATGGGGAGGGGGAATTAGACAGACATGGGGAGGGGGAATTAGACAGACATGGGGAGGGGGAATTAGACAGACATGGGGAGGGGGAATTAGACAGACATGGGGAGGGGGAATTAGACAGACATGGGGAGGGGGAATTAGACAGACATGGGGAGGGGGAATTAGACAGACATGGGGAGGGGGAATTAGACAGACATGGGGAGGGGGAATTAGACAGACATGGGGAGGGGGAATTTGACAGACATGGGGAGGGGGATTGGACAGACATGGGGGGGGGATTGGACAGACATGGGGGGGGGGATTGGACAGACATGGGGGGGGGAATTGGACAGACGAGGGAGGGGGGGGATTAGACAGACGAGGGAGGGGGGGAATTAGACAAGAGGAGGGAGGGGGGAAATAGACAAGAGGAGGGAGGGGGGAAATAGACAGACAAAGGGAGGGGGGAGATAGACAGACAAGGGGATGGGGAGAGAGGGGCCGCATTGGCACATAAAAGGAAATAAAAACAACAAATGCATTTGTATAATATCATTTTTTTTATTAAATATTAAAAAGCAATTTACATATATACAAGTTAAACTTTTTTTCCTATAGGGTAGTCTTATATTCAGGCTTTTAGTTTTTTTTCCTAAAGGAATATACAAAGTTTGGGGGGGTCGTCTTAAATACGGTATATATTCATGTGGGTAACTTGCTTTTAGGATCAAATTATTAATGCCACATGAAGATGCTGCCTGCATTACTGGCTTGAAAGCTGCGATGGAGGCCCTTGTGGTGGAAGTCACAAAAGATCCAGAGATTCTGTCTAATCTTGATCCAGTGAATGAAAAGATGCTGAACATGATCCGCCTAATATCCAAGCCCTCTACAGCTGGGATTAATCTGATGATGGGGAACACCAGGTAACCTTTAGTAATATTTCTTTTTTAGAACTTTCTGATATTTACTATGCAATCTGTCATTGAGTTAAGTTTACTTCCTAACTGCTACACTGACTCTTTTCATTGTATATGTTCCCTTTCAGTGTTGCGTTCAAATGTTTTTTCCCCATGACCTAGTATAATACATCTCATCATGGCTGATGTACAATGAAGCGCACACACTGATCTTACTCTGCCAAACAGGCAATTTGACAGATTCAAACACTTAGGGCTTTATCCATGAAAGAGAGAATTGCAGAGAATTTCAAACATAAGGCCAAAGTAGCAGCCCCCCCCCCCCCCCCCCCCCCCAACTTTGGCCTTAAATTTGAAATTCACGTTCCAAATGCCTTTTATTATTATTACTTATTTTTAATATACGCTTTCTTTGTTTAGGTTTGGAGATGGTCCTCGGCCTCCGAAAATGGCCCGGTTTGATAGTGGCTTCCAAGGGAATAGAGGGAGAGGCTACCAAAGTGGATATAACTCCGGCAGCGGTTACCGAGGAAGTGGCTCTGGCTATAGAGGGTTTAGAGGTGGAGGAGGTGGATATGGGGCTGGTAACAGAGGAGGTGGATATGGGGCTGGTAACAGAGGAGGAGGATATGGGGGCGGTAACAGAGGAGGAGGATATGGGGCCAGTAACCGAGGCGGCGGATATGGGGCCAGTAACCAAGGCGGTGGGTTTGGGGGCGGAAACCAAGGCGGTGGGTTTGGGGGCGGCAACCAAGGCGGTGGGTTTGGGGGCGGCAACCAAGGCGGTGGATTTGGGGGCGGCAACCAAGGCGGTGGATTTGGGGGCGGCAACCAAGGCGGAGGATTTGGGGGCGGCTACCAAGGACAAGGTGGTGGTTTTGGCGGAAACTACCGGGGAAGAGGTGGGTTCTGAGACCTGTTGTGTTTTGGATTCTGAGGATTTATTTTTCCATTTGTCAAGCAGCAAACTTATGTGCATGTTTCTGTTTCAGTAAAGAGTACAAAGTATGTATGGAAATGTGAAAAATGCTGCCTTGGCTTTGTACGTGTCCTTTTAACAAAGGGTTTTTATATGTTTTGTTTTGGGTTCTTTTTATTCCGAGACCTATTCTTCTAAGATAAAGAATGAAAATTATACCTGGAAATTAAACTGGACACAAAAAAAAATCCTAGTTACCTCGATACCATTCTTTTGTTTCTAATCTGCACTATTCCTTAATAGTAAAAAGTCCTCCAGTTTTTTTTTTATTTTTTTTTTTTTTATACGAATGTTGATAATTAAAATAAATGTTTTATTAAGAGACCTGATCTGTTGAGGTTTTGGTTAAGAACTGTTGTGCACTTCTAATTAACTCTTAAACTTATTTTTCTCTTTGTACTTGGATTAATAAGATCACTTTAGTTTACAAGTAGTTTATAATAGATGTTGATTACGGTGGGGTATTTTTTTTTTTTTATTGTGTTTACAGCACCATATCTACAGAAGGCATGCTCGTTTAGCACTCACTTTTTCTGTAGGAGCACTGTGTAGGACTCCATCCACCAAATCCCTTATAATGAATACTCTAAATAAAACTATCACAGGGCACTCGCACATGTGGGGTGTTTCGATCACAAAGGATCTTTGTCAAGTCTTGAGTAGGTTATTGATATGGCATTAAATACGTTCTTCTTTTCCCTTTACGCTTGTCATCCTGGGTGTTATTTGGTGTAAGCATCAAATTATATGTTACTTTGTATGCGGATTGAACTTGAGATTCTCGATTTAAATACAGATCATGAAATAAGATTACTCTTGGCAACTATAAACAGTATACTATAACACTGAAAAGCTATATAATAACTTTTGCGCCTTTAATAGATGAAAAGGTGTTTTACACATTGAGTATATTGGGGGTAAAAATTATTTGTGCTTTTAATACATACATCTTATCCATGTGCCAGGTATCCTGCTAGCATACTGGCTGATCCTTCTGCTCGCTTTTTGCCAGGCTCCTTGGCCTGCTCACGTAACCTCACATGGGATCCAAACCTCATGATTTATCCCCCAAATCTTTGACGGTGGAGCCATGACATCGTGTAAATCCAGCTTTTGTTAGATAATATAAAAAAAAAAAGAACTTGGATACTTTTTAAGTCAATTTATCACACAGAACATGATGTACAATTACCATATTTTTTAAAAGCATTCTTTTTTTTTTTTTTTTTTTATAACTTTATCTTATATTAACTTTTAAGGAGATATATACACACACACACACACACACACACACATATGAATCTAACTTATCCACTAGATATTGCTCTGTCACTGGATGTAGCCACCTCAGGCTCCCGTAGAGAAACATGTTCTGGTCACCAGAGATGTAGGGATGCCTAACTACTTGGATACTTTTCAGTGTACAGCTGTATGCTCAGAATGAAGCTCAAATATGCAAAAAAGGGAATGGTAACCAAATAAAACAAAATCCTGAATATACAAAAAAAATATGCAGACAGTAAGGAATCCTCCATAGCATTACATTATACTGCAATACTATCTTCCATTGTCCGTTGACACTGCTTAAAGAAACAAGATAAAACCCTGTAGCTAAGTTGTCAGGGCATGTCTGTATGGTTTCCCATTATTATCTGTACTGAGAGGGATTTTTAACTGAAAGACTATTTGAATTATAGCCAGATTCTCATTCTAGCAGAAGGGGTTTTGTTCTTCCACTTAATCCACCCCTCGTTCATCTTACCCTGAACACTCTTGAATCTTTTATTTAAGGTAAATATACATAATATCAGTGTGTTCTTTTTCATATTTTAGAGTTGCCATACACAGCAGGGTTCAATATTTTATCTTTCACCTAAAAAAAAACCAAGTTGTTCCCCAGTGTGTTCTGTCATCTGTACCCAAAAAGCTTGCCTGCGCCATCTTTTTCATAAAAACTGTTTCCTGCGCCAACTTTGCCCCGGCTTACCTGGAGACTTCAGCGTTTCTTGCCTCTGTGCCTCATTCATAATCAACCCCTTATCTAATCCACACTCTCCATTAGAAAAACTTTTTTTTTTATTAACATAAATGTCCAGCATTAATACATACGGTAATTTGAAACACATAAAGCGTCTCCATGGTTTTGAAACAAATTTTCACTTAAAATTATTTGTTTCAAGAGTTTATGCTATACTTATAGAATAATTGTGTGGTTATTCTCTTTTTTTTTTTTTTTTTTTTTAATCCCATCTTTGTCAGCTCCTGCATCCCTACTTACTGTGACTATAAACTCCATCCACTAAAATGAATGAACAGATCTTACCATATCTGCAGTTATCGTTTTTGCAACAACCATGAGTTATAATTGTTTTTCCGGAGGCTCTTTGTCTTTTTCTACGTCTGAGTATTCTAGGAAAAAAATGGCCCATGAGATCTGTATTTCTAATTGAACGATAAAACGTTAACCAGATTTTTTTAGAGCACATGCATGGAATACCATAATTTCCAAAGACTGGGACAATTTGTTACAGATATTAAATGAAACAATAGACTTATAGACTAGAAGCTACAAACATGGATTGCATCATGAAACATTCCAAGATCCCAGTGCTAAATATTCTGAAGAGCACATTGAGTGCTTTCTCTTTGGACTAAATCCCATTCCTTAACACTCAGCCCACGCATGTCATAGAATCTCCATGCATATGAGGGTGTATAAAAACCTAAGGGGCAGAAGAGTGTAAGAAGCAATCCATCAAATCCACCCAAATGTATGTACATCATTTCTTAAATTGTTTCTGTAATTGGTGTCAATTTTGTTGTAATTATCCTTTTTATTGTCATTATTATTCATACTATTTAATGTGATTACTCACTCCATGGACTCATTAGTAATATTTACTGCTACTATTAGCTGCAGTAGACTATAACAAATGTATTAAAAATGTAAGATGGAAAAAAATAGGAAGTAGAACAAAGCTTCTTCCAGCTCAAGGAAAAGAAGACCTCTCAACGTGTTTTTGAGAAACAGAAAAAAGCAGCCCCTGTCTATTTTTTTTATTAACGTAACAAGGTTCTGTACATCTGTGCTATATATATATATATATATATATATTATATACACACACATACAGAAGGCTATCTCTAAGTCTAACAACTAGACATTATTGTGAGCAACTTACTGGTCAGCTGCAGACATGGCATTACCCTGTTGTGGGATTTTACACTCCTTTAAGCAATGCATTTCATCCCAATCAACACACTGACTGTGTTGAATATGCTCACCCTAACCAAAACGTTGCGGTAGATTCTATGCCTGTGACCACAATAAAAATATGTAGTGCCCCGTTGCCTAATGATTCTTGCACAATACAGTAGATAAATTAAATAAAATATTCCCTACACAAGCACACACTAGCCTCTACCTTGCCCAGGTGTGGGGGGGGGGGGGGGGGGGTCAAAGAACAACCTCAAACCAGTCCAGAAAAACCCTTTGAGTACCATGAGGGTGGGCAGTGAAAGTCATCGCCCACCCCCCTGGCACACAAAGGGTGCCATGTTGGTAAAAAAAAAAATACTTGCATTTGCAGTGAACACTTGTCTCGGTTGCATGGGTCCCATATTGAGAGCTCTGAGTGAAGGAGGTTTCAGCCAAGCAGGAGAGATTTCTTAACTCTTCTGGTTGGCTGAGAGTTCAGAAACCTCACCTGAGTGGCTCCATCATGGAGTTCAATGTAAGTAAACTGCAGCAGCCTGGGCCTGCATCAGGTAAGTAAGTGTGTGAGAGTAATAGATCAGTTAATTATCTGAGATACTCAGGTCTGCTAATGGAGGGGTTAGTTCTCTGCAACTGCTCATGAAGGGGTTAATTCTCTGCAACTGCTCATGGAGGGGTTAATTCTCTGCAACTACTCAGGTCTGCTCATGGAGGGGTTTCATTCTCTGCAACTGCTCAGATCTGCTAATAGATTAATACTCCAACCTCGGTATTCTGTAGACAATCATGGAAAAAGCAGTGGGTAACTATTCAAGTTTCATCTGTTAAGCTATACTGTCTTTGATCCCTTCCATTCGGGTTTTAGGAGTTGCCACAACACTGAAACAGCAGTAGATTGGCTTCTGAACCATATTCTGATAGCGACACAGATTATTATTCCATCCTAATCCTCCAGGATGTCGGATCTGCATTTGACACTCATGGATAGGATTTAATAAAACATTCACACCACTTTTATGTATTGAGTGACAGTTCTAACTGGTTTAAATCTTTCCTGAAGTGCAGGTCACAGTGAGTGTCATCAGAAATATTACATGTATTTTGCAATTTGTTTGCCTCGGGGGGGGGGGAATTGCATTACAGACATAATGGATTACGATAAACCTTTATTTATAGCTCTTGCATTGGATATATGTGGAGGAGAAAGTCACTTTTAAATTTAGGGTTCTTTGATTTTTCCGGGGTATCCTTGATTTTTGTCTAGAACACTATTATATTTTAACCTTACAACAGGCCGTAAAGGAGAGTATTCTTTCTGATGTAGAGGAGTACTAGAACCATTATTCCTCTGATAAAGCATATATGCATTATTAGAATTTATATATAAATACACATACACATGCCGTTCAAACATTTTGAGTCACTTAGGAATTTCCTTATGTTAAAACATACATCAAATGAGTTGCAAAATGAATAGGAATTGCAATCAGGATGTTGCCAAGGTTAGAAATAATGATTTAGATTATAAAGAAGTCCGGTTTTATTTGTTCTTTAATCAGCTGTTTGCAGCTACAATAATCATTTACAACATTAACAATATCTACACTGTATTTCTGAACCATTTGATGGTATTTTAATTGATAACATTTTCTTTCTTTTAAAAACAAGGGAATTTCAAAGTGATTTTGAATGGTAGTATGGGCTGTGTGTGTGCGTGTGTGTATATATATATATATATATATATATATATATTTATTTATTTATTATGTGACAAAAGTACTCCTTTCCGTTGGTACCTTGTCCTGGGATTTGGGTGTTACACACAGTCTATTCAGGCTTCAGAGACACTTCACACGCTGGATGAGGTAAAAAGACTTATTTTCTTTTATTGTGGTTCCAAGATGCACAGTAAGGTATAACAGGTTGTAACTAAATATAAAACAAAATCCTTACTTTTCTGAGCACTAACTAAACAAAAATACTAAGCTAGCTGGGTTGGATGGCTTGTCCATTTCCCAACATAACCATAAATCACAACCTTACTGTTTCCGTGCTTCCACTCACAGAAATCAAACACAGTCTCTCCCTCCTCTGGCAGGGGAGTAATTAACAGCACCTGTAATCAACAAGCCTTTTCAGGTGAGGTAAATTAGGATTGGAACTCTGACACTGGACTGCTCACCTGTAGGTTCCAAGCAACATAAAATGTGAAGTGGAGCACTGGCCCACCCTACTCTCCAAGTGCTCCACCCCAGGGCCCACACATACACATACATAAAGTGCTATATTAAGTGTAACATAACACATTTCCCTGGGGCTTATTACACAAAGTAGGAACTGTGCAAAATCTGGGGAGATATATAGACTTTCTCCAGCACAATTCCTTGCTGTCGGTCACTATATATATATATATATATATATATATATATATATATATACACACCTTTTATAACAGTAGTTTGAGGATTTGGCTCTGCCTTGTCTGTTTCCTGTGTGTCATCATCACATCATCTTAATGCTTTTTATATAATAGCCTGTTCCATAATTAGCTATTTTTTAAGTGTACAAGCCATAACGGGGAAAAAACGATTAATATATTACATTTTATTATATTTCATCTTTTTTTCCTAACAATTGCTGGTCTTCCCCATCCATACATTGGTTTCAAAGTGTTATTGCAGGCCAGCACCATCATTTCCAAATGTGTCCCTTTCCCAAAACTCTCTTTACAGCAAATCACAAGTCTTCTGGTAGTTAGCTCACTGGAAGTCCCCCATATCAAGTGAGAAATATTCTGTGTGCATAGAAATATTCTGTGTGCATCGTGTGCAGGACTCAGTGTGCATAGCTAGTGTGCCCCCCATAATTTGGGGTAAAGCACGGAGCATAGGAAATTCTGATGGCATAAGGCTTTACTAATATTATATTTGTTAGCATTCTTTGTGCTGTATCAAAGCTTCAGACATTTATAATGACTTCTGCAAGCTTATGTTTAGCAGAAACATTCACAAAACTATTTTATAAAAAAAAAACATACAAAGTGACAACTGAGAAATAACATATACTGATGTCAAGCCAACATTATTTATGATGCAAAATGTTTTGTTAGATAATATAAAGAACCACAAGTCATATGAAATATTACATTTTACAGACTATGTAAGTGATAAACTGCAATACTGATCTTTAGCATTGTAACAAATGTTCAGATAACCAAGGTATTTAACTGAAGGTGGCTAGATGTAGGGAGGATCTTTGTGATAAGGATTACGCTTAAATAAATGGATAATCTCACTAATACAGGAATGTCTACTATTTGAGAAACGATATTAAAAGGTTCCAATAGATTTTACTTAAAAGAACCATGGATTATTCTGAATATTGCCGGTTTAGGTTCTTTCAGCACCAGATAAATAAGATTTAACTTTTATTTAATTATTTAAATTCACCACAATAGAGCAAAAAAAAAAAAAACAGTGATGTCCCTCCCGAGTAGGTTACATCCTATAGGGCTGGCTACTTTAGCACTGTCCGTGACCACAATAGATACATCATGATAGAGTATGAAATATATACACACAAAGTGACTACAGACAAGTGGAAACATGACCAGGTACATTGATTCAGTTGTTTAGAAGCAGTCCTGCCTTGAATATGAAAGAAACAAGGAATGTGTCAGCAGTTAACCATTCTGCCCAAGTTTCTAAATACTTTCATTAGTTGACAAAACTATATGACAGGGGCATCCAATGGGCAGCCTGCAGGCCTAATGACAGCAAGGTGTGCCCATCCTGACTTAACTGCCCATATACTCATTAACCCTATAATGTATACTTTATTTTGGATAAAGTTAATTTAAACATTTTTCTATGGCTTACAGGCTGTAAATAAAAAATTACTGCAGCCCAACATGCACATGCGTTTTTCGGATTATGCAGCCAACTTCAGAAAAGACTTGGACGCCCCTAGTATATGGCTTCAAAAGCAGGGTACAATAAATATATAGAGTTACTTAACTACCACAAATGCTGGATATAAAACAATCTGTCAGCAACTGTATCCCCAAGCATTATACTTTCTATACTATGTGATAAGGATCTTCAAAAGGGAACAGGGAGAAGGCGAGTATACTGATAGTATGAGTTTTAAGTGGGTAAGCACCAATATACCCTCTTAATCCACAGTTAATAATGAACACTTTCTTGCACTCCCAGTGCGATCCAATACTTCCAGGGAAACAAGTTAAGTACGCTGAAATAAATCATAGATTAACCAAAGCATCAGTTTAGGTGTGGAAATTTAGATAAAACCTCTATCCTCAGTTTGTTTTCCTTTTCTTGCACCCATAGTGCATTAGAAGTAGGAGAGACAAGTGTGCTATGAGCCCAATCCTCCCTGGTTAGTAATAATTTTCATGCACCCATAGAGCATTCAGATGAAGGTAGGAGAGAAAATGTGCTCAGATCGTTAGGTTGGAAAAGTTCCGCTGCGATCAATAGGACAATTCAGTGACAGTCATATGTAACATGAAATACACTTGACCTCTTACATTATTTCCCTAAATAAAAGTTTTGCTCACAGTCCATTACATCCTCTTAGCAGTCTGCTTCAAAAAGATTTACTGTTACATCCCACTGAGCAAATGAAGAATAACAAAACACTGCAGAATCTACATGAAAATGAAAAGGATTAAGACGCTCGCTAGCACATCTGCAAAATGTACAATAAAACTATCTCCCCACAAAAGAACTAAAGTAAAAAAAATGTTTTAAAAGAACTAACGGGGCGTAACTGACTGCCAACTAAACATGGAGGGCGTGAGTGCCTTCGTTTTCACAGTTAAAGTTGATATTATCAAGACTTTTCAAAGCTCATTCCTCAACAATTATATGGGAAAGTACCTACAGGGAGGAAATCACAGAGACCTACACCCCAGTCGTGGTCACAGTATGACAGCGGGCTGCTTTCGTGGCCTACACTGCCACAGAGCTGCTATGTGTCAATGGACTTCTTGACAGATTTAGGCTATGACACATTCTCGATTCGGGTTCCATGTCTGGACCTCGTCATCACAACCAAAGGCCTCTACAACTGAGGACACCCTGTCAGGAGATGCTACTTCCATTCGCTTACCTAGAAACCAACACTTTGGAAAAATGTAACAGACGCCTGGACAAGCAACAAGAAGTTATGCTCTTGAAAATTGAGGATCTAGAGAACAAGTCTTGGCGCATTAATGTTCGGCTTAGAGGCATTAATAAGGGTGTAAAAGCTAAGGAACTACCGCACTTTATCCAGTGCCCGATTGCATACCTAATGCGGGTAAGCAGAACAGGACCCTTCATGTGGAAGGATGACATATCAGGGAAATGCTATAATTCCAAAAAGGACTTGCATTGCCCCTTTACCTACCTCTGGACCAAGACCTCTAAACAAGAACCTCCTTTCGCACCATTCGCATTGTGGGCTTCTGTAGAAAGCGATTGTAATGAGACAGCTCAGTAGCCAGATGTTTATTCTCATTTGAGGGTTCCAATATCTCCTCAGCCCTCAATCTTTCGCAATCGATGGTCAGCTCCCTGGCCAACACCCCTTAGTAATATGTGATTCGTCGCAATTCCCAGAAGTAGACACGGCTACCAAGGATTTCACAGCAAGAACAACTTATCACAGACAAGACAGTACATTTATACATTAAAACATCTTGATAACAGATGACTGAACAATACACTCATAACAGGATTAACTTCTTTACAATGGGGAATACAATTACATCTGGCACAGATAATAAAAGAACCGAAGGCGACGCAAAAGAAGGGCAAGGCGAAATCATCAGCAGGAACATAGATCTGGAATAGCAAGGAATGCACAATACAAGCTGTAACTAAAGCAATGCAAAGGCCCTGTTTGCAGTAAACTGCAGGTATATTTAGGACCAGGGCCATCTTTAACATTGACTGGACCCTGGGCAAACATTTGTTTGGGGCCCCTGGACCCCACCCCTCATTCCCGGCATGCAATCACACCCTCCACCCTAATACCTCCCTACAAAAAAATAAACACACACTTGCTTTGTGTGTGTGTGTAATGTATAGGTGGTTTATATAATATTTAGATTGTGTGTGTGTGTGTGTGTGTGTGTGTATATATGACTTACACAGAAAACCTTACACAGTCAGATCGACACACTTACACACACAGTCAAACTTAAACACACACACACTCGTTTGTCCCCCTCCCTGCTCACTTACCTTACATTTGCAGGGAAGGGGCTGTTTCTTCTGTGCGTGGCTCCATGTGTTCTGAGCACCGGTATGTCACGGACATCTGGTGCTCTAACATGCTCTCCGAGGGGGCGAGATTTCTCCCCTCACGTGACACATATACATATATACATACACTTACACAGACACCCTTACACACACACAGTCACCCTTACATACACATTTAAACACACCCTTACACACAGTCACACTTACACAAAAATACACAAACACTCTTAGACATACACAGACACCCTTACACACAGTCACACTTACAGATACACTTACACACACACACACACACACACACTCCTAGACAGCCTTACACACAGTCACACACTTACATTTTATTTATTTTTACTGGAAAAACTAACAGTCACACTTACACTTATACACACAGTCACACTTACATACACACACTGTTATACACACCCTTACACACAGTCACACTTACACAGAAATAAACACACTCTTAAACACACAATCACCCTTACACATATACATACACAGACAACCTTACACACAGTCACACATACACGCCCACACGTAGACACACACACTCACACGCTTACATTTTTTTTTACCGAAAGAAAATAAACATATTCCCTTGTGACACTAACAGTCACACTTACACATATACATACACAGACACCCTTTGTCTCCCCAGTGTTCTCTCTGTCCCCCATTGTCTCCCCAGTTTTCTTTTTTTCTATCTCCCCTCCCCGGTGTTCTCTCTGTCCCCCATTGTCTCCCCAGTTTTCTTTCTATCTCCCCACCACAGTGTTCTCTCTATCCTCCCTCCCCTCTGTTCTCTCTATCCTCCCTCCCCAATGTTCTCTCTATCCTCCCTCCCCTCCCCACTGTTCTCTCTATCCTCCCTCCCCTCCCCACTGTTCTCTCTATCCTCCCTCCCCTCTGTTCTCTCTATCCTCCCTCCCCAATGTTCTCTCTATCCTCCCTCTCCTCCCCACTGTTCTCTCTATCCTCCCTCCCCTCCCCACTGTTCTCTCTATCCTCCCTCCCCTCCCCAATGTTCTCTCTATCCTCCCTCGCCACCCCACTGTTCTCTCTATCCTCCCTCCCCTCCCACTGTTCTCACCTTCCCCGCCCCAGTGGTCTCTCCTACATGAGTGGAGCTCGGGGAGACGCAGGCAGCATGTGCTCAGTGTGTGTTAAACACACTGAGCGCTCAATCCATACTGCTCGCGCTCCCCGCGCGTAGTAATGACGCAGAGCATTGGATTTCCGATGCTCTGAACCAACACTACGTGCGGGGAGCGCGAGCAGCATGGACTGAGCGCTCAGTGTGTTTAACACATACTGAGCACATGCTGCCTGCGTCTCCCTGCTGAGGGAGCCGGGAAGAGCAGAAAACGCTGGGCGCACCTGCACTATGCGATCAGTGCTGATCGCATAGTGCAGGTGCAGTTACGGAGGGGCAGCGGTACCACCTGGCAGCTGCCTTGGGCCCCCCAGGAGTAAGTGGGCCCGGGGCAGCTGCCCCGTTTGCCCCGCGTTAAAGACGGCCCTGTTTAGGACTGGCCTTTAACAAGGAAAGCTGACATCAATAGAGGAGAAGAAATACAAAAACAGCGGCCACTAGAGGCTGAACTGGAAACAGTCACAAAACCTGAATATAAAATAAACAGGAGCCAGGAAAACTGGGTAGAACTGTGACAACATCAGTAAGGGAATATTGCACACTCTGGCGTTTTATTATAGAGTAGCCAAACACAAGGTGAATTTAAAGCAAAATCATCCTTTTATATTATAGCCCTTTCTGCAGATCCTGCAGAATGGGACAAACAAGCCCACCAGTGTTAATTTGGCAGATGGGTCTGACCATCAAGTTCCCCATCCACCCCATGTCAACATATCCACTCCCACAGTCTCTGGAAGACAGAATATTACTCTGTTATTGTTTAGGACCAAGAACCAGACAGAAAGTAAAATGCAAAACACCTTTATTAATAATAAATAGAAACATGGTAAAAAATAGTCCATAATTTAATTCCAGGAGGCAAGCCAGAGTCAGGAACCAAAGCGGTTAGTCAGATGAGCCGGAATCAGGGGGAACACGATGCTTAACATACTGGCTGAGAGTCATGGGAAATGCAGTCTTCCGATTGGTTGCAGTTTGTGGTGTATTGTCCACACAGAGTGTACCTTATAATGCTTCTTAAGCCATAAGTGCCAGCTAAACCTTGAAATATTTCACACCCAGTCTCTTCTAAACCTCATTCTCAGAATGTGACACTATTGGACATTTCCTATAACAAGGTACCTGTATCATCATGTTACCCCTTACAATGTGATGCACCAGCCAGCATTTAGATGAAGTGTCACATTGCAGCCTTTGCATTGCACCCTACCATCTGCAGCGCAGATCTCCCTGCCAATGAGCAGCACAGAGCACATTAGTGCTAACCACAGTCTACCAATACTCCATTTGTTTTTAATAGCAGTATACCACCCTTTGCCATCAGGGTGGCACTGCAAGGGTTAAAAAAATATGAATTACGAGAAACAGGCCGATCCAAGGTAAAGAAAGTCAGAGTGAATGGGAGAGAGACCAATAGAATGAAAGGAGGGATCTCAGGGAAGCGGGCCAATAGGGTGAAAAACAGACAGTTAATGGCCAGTGGGGTGAATTAAATCAATTGTAGTAGGAAGAAGCTAAGGGAACTTGGGCAATACCATAATGAAAGGGGTTTAGTTGTGAGTGATACCAGTCTAATATCATTCACACTGGCAAGTGAGAATACGAAGAAAAAGATTCAGAAATAATAGGGCTCAAGTAGCAGATTCATTGGACACTACACTACACTACATTGGACACTACTCATTCTTAACTAAATAAAAGCTTTTTTGCTGCAATTCCCTGTCTGACAGGTGTTTCTTATGATATTTACCGTATTTGCTCGAATATAAGACGACCCTGATTATAAGACGACCCCCCAAAACTTTGTATATTCCTTTAGGAAAAAAACTAAAAGCTTGAATATAAGACTTCCCTATAGGAAAAAAGTTTAACTTGTATATATTCGCATGTAAATTGCTTTTTAATATTTAATAAAAATTATGATATTCAAAAAATGCATTTCTCGTCTTTATTTCCTTTTATGTGCCTATGCTGCCTCTCTCTTCCCATCCCCCCAGCGTTGTCTCTCCCTCCCCCCAGCGTTGTCTCTCCATCCCCCCAAACTTTTCTTTCTCTCTCCACCTCCCTCATTCTCTGCCCCCCTCCCATCTTGTCTTTCTCTACCCCCTCCCTCCCCTTGTCTCTCTCTGCCCCCCTCCCTCCCTTGTCTCTCTCTGGCCCCCTCCCTCCTTTGTCTCTCTCTTCCCCCCCTCCCTCTCTCTGCCCCCCCCCCTCTTGCCTCTCTCTGCCCCCCTCTCTCCCCTTGTCTGTTTCTCTCTGCCCCGGTCTGTCTGTCCCCCCCTCCCTCCCCTTGTCTCTCTCTGCCCCCCCTCCCTCCTTATCTCTTTCTGCCTCCCCCCTCCCACCTTGTCTTTATCTGCCCCCCTCCCTCCTCTTGTCTCTCTCTGCCCCCCTCTTGCCTCTCTCTGCCCCCCCCTCCCCTTGTCTCTCTCTGCCCCGTCTGTCTGTCCCCCCCTCCCTCCCTCTCACCTGGTCTCTCGTTGGTGGCTAGTGGCGGCAGCCAGGGGGTGTCTGCACAATACGTGCAGACATCCTCCATGCTGCCCAACACTTCCGTCCATTATGACCAACAGCCGGTCCATCATAATAGATGGAAGTGTCGGGCAGCATGGAGGATGCCCAAATTTCATTGGTGGCTAGTGGGGGCAGCCGGAGGATGTCTGCACGATACGCGCAGACATCCTCCGCTGCTGCCCAGCACTTCCGCAGGGACTTTTATGATGAAGCGAAAGGACCCGGCGGTTGTGCCGGGTGGCAGGGGAGGATGAGTTCTGCGGGGGACCTGGATCCCAGTCTTATAATCTGACCTTGATTTGAGGTCAGATTATAAGATGACCTCAAATATAAGACAAGGGGTCTTTTTCAGAGCATTTGCTCTGAAAAAAAACCTTGTCTTATATTCGAGCAAATACGATATGTCTAGTTAACCTAAGCAGCCTACTGCTTCTCCCTCCCTTGCTGCAGGTCCAATTTCCTCCCCCTGGACACCCATGGGACTGGCTAATACCAGGTAAGTAACCATGGTAACAGTAGTTTAAAGGAGCTAGTCCTTAACAACAGCTGATCAACTCACAGTGAAGTGGGAAAAAAAGGTTTCTTTTAAAAACAGCAGGGAAACATTTACAAAGGAAATATTATGAGAAATGTAACTGCTTTTTAGCCACTGTTTTCCACTGGATCTTTGCCCCCCAAAATTATTTGCATAACCCCCATTTTTGTAATAATGCCTGCTCTGCCTTTTCATTTTTGTACATTACTAACCAAAAAAGTTAACTGAAGCTATACCACAATGTAGTCATACTGCAAGATCAAACTGCTACAATTACACTAGACTGGAATGTGAACAGTATTGTGTAAAGCTATACAAGTTCTAACCTTTTGTGAATTATATCAATAAAGCAGACTTTTTGAACTTAAACATTAATTAGATGTCTAAAAACAGGTGAGGAGACTTATTACAATGCAAGTTTACTACAACAGTCAGCTTGGTTAGCTGTAAATATGAGCAGCATGTTATAATTATAGCAAATAGCTAGCTGTTTAAGAATATGTTTTAAGTGTTACAATCATGTAACTGTGCTTTGAACAGCTTAAGATGCTTCCCCTCTAATTAAGAATGCTAATATGTCGGATAGACTTCCAATAATGGTACATGATTGTCAAGTTCCTCCAATACTATATCTACCTGATCTCTGGGAAGTATAGTCCCCCCCTAAATTCATTTTTTTTTTTGTTGCAAGGCTACATGATTAAAACTTTCCTGAAAAAAATGCTACAATACCCATACATTTCCATTCTATATCAAAGGTTACAGTCCTTTTCTCAGACACCATAGAGAACACATTGAGAACTTACTCATGCACGCAACTCATGGATTAGTCTGAACTGCCCTGCTCTCCACTTCTGTCACAAAGGTCATGTAATGAGCCTTTGAAGGAGAAACAACCAAGCAAGAAAGCAATCTATGTAGGGCTTATGAATGAAGCACAGCACAGATCACTGAAAGTCTTTGTAGAGAGGCAGACAGCGATTTTCCAGAATAAAGTTGGCCTTTTTTTTTTTTAACACATTTACATATTACGGAAATGGGATGCTCCATCAAATATTGGCCTTCAGTTATCATTTTTATTTTTGTTATGTTAGGAGTGGAAAAAAGATAAGATGGACAAAACATAGAAAAGTGTACACAATAGAAGTCAGCCTACGTGTTACCATAATACGTAAATTTAGAATATTAAAAAGTAGGGAGTAAAAGTTATATTATAATGCACAAAAAAAAACACATGGATGAGAAAAAGGGAACTCACTGAAAGGATCCAGGGGAGATTAAAGTGAGTAGATACAACTCTAAATATATTTATTATCTGTGTGTAGCATTATTTCAACCAGGGCCGTCTTTAATAGTGATTGGACCCTGGGCAAGCATTTGCTTGGGCCCCCTGGACCCTGCCCCCTCCCCTGCATGCAATCCCGCCATCCATCGCAATGTTACCCCCCCCCCCCCCACACACACACACATATGCCATAATTGTTGTGCCATTCAGATGCCAGTAATATTGTAACTTTCGGATGCCAGTAATATTGTGCCAGTCAGAGCCCAGTAATATTGTGCCAGTCAGAGCCTAGTAATATTGTGCCAGTCAGATGCCTGCAATATTGTGCCAGTCAGAGCCCAGTAATAATGTTCCAGTCAGATACCAGTAATATTGTGCCAGTCAGATACCAATAATATTGTGCCAGTCAGATACCAGGAATATTGTGCCTGTCAGAGCCCAGGAATATGGTGCCTGTCAGATGCCTGTAATATTATGCCAGTCAGATGCCTGTAATAGTGTGCAGTCAGAGGCCAGGAATATTGTGCCGGTCAGATGCCTGTAATAGTGTGCCAGTCAGATGCCTGTAATATTGTGCCAGTCAGATGCTTGTAATAGTGTGCCAGTCAGAGCCCAGGAATATTGTGCCTGTCAGAGCCCAGGAATATGGTGCCTGTCAGATGCCTGTAATATTATGCCAGTCAGATGCCTGTAATAGTGTGCAGTCAGAGGCCAGTAATATTGTGCCAGCCAGATGCCCAGTAATATTGTACCAGCCAGATGCCCAGTAATATTGTGCCAGCCAGATGCCCAGTAATATAGTGCCAGTCAGATGCCAGTCAGATGCCTGTAATAGTGTGCAGTCAGAGGCCAGGAATATTGTGCCAGTCAGATGCCTGTAATATTGTGCCAGTCAGATGCCTGTAATATTATGCCAGTCAGATGCCTGTAATATTGTGCCAGCCAGAGCCCAGTATTATTGTGCCAGTCAGAGCCCAGTAATATTGTGCCAGCCAGAGCCCAGTAATATTGTGCCAGTCAGATGCCCAGTAATATAGTGCCAATCAGATGCCAAGTAATATAGTGCCAGTCAGATACCCAGTAATATAGTGCCAATCAGATGCCCAGTAATGTTGTGCCAATCAGATGCCAAGTAATATAGTGCCAGTCAGATACCCAGTAATATAGTGCCAATCAGATACCCAGTAATATAGTGCCAATCAGATGCCAAGTAATATAGTGCCAATCAGATGCCAAGTAATATAGTGCCAATCAGATGCCCAGTAATATTGTGCCAGTCAGATGCCTGTAATATTATGCCAGTCAGATGCCTGTAATATTGTGCCAGCCAGAGCCCAGTATTATTGTGCCAGTCAGAGCCCAGTAATATTGTGCCAGCCAGAGCCCAGTAATATTGTGCCAGTCAGATGCCCAGTAATATAGTGCCAATCAGATGCCAAGTAATATAGTGCCAATCAGATACCCAGTAATATAGTGCCAATCAGATGCCAAGTAATATAGTGCCAATCAGATGCCCAGTAATATAGTGCCAGTCAGATGCCCAGTAATATAGTGCCAATCAGATACCCAGTAATATAGTGCCAATCAGATGCCAAGTAATATAGTGCCAATCAGATGCCCAGTAATATAGTGCCAATCAGATGCCAAGTAATATAGTGCCAGTCAGATACCCAGTAATATAGTGCCAATCAGATACCCAGTAATATAGTGCCAATCAGATGCCCAGTAATATAGTGCCAATCAGATACCCAGTAATATAGTGCCAATCAGATGCCAAGTAATATAGTGCCAATCAGATACCCAGTAATATAGTGCCAGTCAGATACCCAGTAATATAGTGCCAGTCAGATACCCAGTAATATAGTGCCAATCAGATGCCCAGTAATATAGTGCCAGTCAGATACCCAGTAATATAGTGCCAATCAGATACCCAGTAATATAGTGCCAATCAGATACCCAGTAATATAGTGCCAGTCAGATACCCAGTAATATAGTGCCAATCAGATGCCCAGTAATATAGTGCCAATCAGATGCCAAGTAATATAGTGCCAGTCAGATACCCAGTAATATAGTGCCAATCAGATACCCAGTAATATAGCGTCAATCAGATGCCAAGTAATATAGTGCCAGTCAGATACCCAGTAATATAGTGCCAATCAGATGCCAAGTAATATAGTGCCAGTCAGATGCCCAGTAATATAGTGCCAATCAGATGCCCAGTAATATTGTGCCAATCAGATACCCAGTAATATAGTGCCAGTCAGATACCAGGAATATTGTGCCAGCCAGCCCCCCCCCCGCCCCCCGTTCTTACATGAAGCTGCTCCGTGTCCCCCGCCGGATGTCTCCTCCGTGCAGTCTTCCCTCTTGCACGGAGGAGGGAAACAGAAACCGGATGTGACGCGTCGTCACATCCGGCGGCAGTTTTATTTTTATTTTTTTTATTTTTTTCCGGCCGTTGCATCCATCGGATGCGGCTTGCCGGAAAAAAGCGTTCACAGGCGCAATGCGCTGTGAACGCGGCAGCAGGGGCTGGGGGCCCACGGGACAGCTGCCTTGGGGCCCCCCAGGAGTAAATGGGCCCAGGGCAGCTGCCCCGTTTGCCCCGCGTTAAAGACGGCCCTGATTTCAACAACCATCAAAGTCTTGATTGGAGCTAAATTATGAGTTCTTAGTTAAAGTGGCACTAAAGTTTGATTACAAAACTGGAACATTTGCTTCTGGCATCTTGGGTTTACCTGCTTTTCAGCTGGTGCACAGTGACTGGTCTGATGGGGGTCTGTCATGGTCTGACAGTTTCTGGGGGGGAGGCTGGCCAACCAGCCAATTAGAGCAGGGGCTTGCACTGCTAGTCTGATCAGGGACTGAATCGTGCTGGGGTCTCTCTCTATTTAATGTCCCCTCTGTTGATCCCCTTTGAAAACAAGAGTCTTTCTCTGCACTAGCAGAGAGAGATAGTTACCAACCTGATTTGGCTGTCTTCTTCCCAGAGAAGCACTGTAGTAGCCAGTCAGAGGAAAAACAGGCGTGTACTATCAAAAAAACATGCCAGTTTATTCTCATACTAGGGACACAGAATTCAATATTAGAAGCACAGGTGAAAACAATGTTTAGTTGTCCTTTAAGCTAAATATAGGTTTTTAAAAATATCTCAATTCGGCTTAAAGGATTCAAAGCCAAAAGTCAAAATTATGTTGGCTAAATGTGGCTCTATTTTCAAAATTACATTAACATTTATTTGTACAGCGCCACCAATTCTCGAAGCGCTTGGTACAGAGCAAAGAAAGGAACTACATACTAATTTAGACAAACTAGTACAGACTGGTACATGAGGTAGAGAACCCTGCTCGTAAGCTTACAATCTAGAGAAATAAATTTGAACCATCAGATAGGTGTTAATAGTTTTCAACCTACTGTTTTTATATATATTTTTAAAATATAATCATACTTAAGAAATGTTTCCTAACAAACATGTAGTTTCCTTTCGCACAGTGGGCACGCTACATCATCAAGTAATTCATCATGGATTTTTCTTGCCCTGTACAATAGGATGCTCAAATTCAGAAATTCCACTTTTTAACAGCAGCCTTTTAATAACAACTGCCTCTGAAGAGGCTTTAGAAATGCATAGAGAGCAATACAAAAATAAACTTTGAATAACCTTGCTATACATAAATTCAATGAACTATTTTAGACTTAGTGACATTAACTACACAACATTTTTTTTTTTTTACTAATGCCAGTTTCATAAGACATAAATCTAACTTTAATGGTAGCACTGAAACACATCTGATATCACTTGCGTTATGTTGAAATTAGACTAATATTACAGATCTATGAGGAAGCTCACCATTTGAAAAGGATGTGAAATACTAAAATCTGAATTTGAATTTAACAACAAAAAATATTTTTCAATTATAGTTTTTGTTTACAAATACTCATCATAAGTGCTCATTTAAAATTAGCAGCAATTTTCGGGCAAAGTTGAAATGATCGGGGTAATGTATAAAAACTCCCGCACTGCAAAGTGTTGTTATGGATAACAGCGATTGCGCTTTTTTTATAACTTCGACACTTTGCAACGCGTAGTGGGATCTCCGTCAAACACTTTTTGGCGCAGGTTTCCCAACACAAATCCGATTTTCATTTTTATATAAATATATATATATATATATATATATATATATATACACATACACATATACATATATATACATATATATACATATACATGGGCTGCGCCAGTGCAACAAATGCCGACACAACCAAAATCATTCTATCCGTCAGAGGCAGCGCAGACCCCCGGAATTTGTCAGGGGAACCTGCTTTACACTGGCGGACTCACCGATTGTGGCACTATTTGGCGCAGTCTTCGTGTGCGCTATGTTTATACATGTTGTTTTTTTTGTTACTAGTGCACTGTAATTCCTTTTCTTGTGGTTGAGGAGCTATGTTTCCACAAGTCTATTGTGAAAACAAGAAATTGTTAAAAGCCTGACTATTTTAATCTTAGTGATGTGAGGAAGTAGTAATCTGTTTCGATGTTTTGGCTATGAATTCAGACATGACAAATTTTGATGCATGTCCTGTATACACAATAAAGCGTTTGAGAAATTTTACATTTTTTGCTTACAAGATGAAAACCAATATTGTTAAAAAAACTTGTAAAAATACTATAAGAAAGTTCAGAATGTTCAATAACTATAATAAGCACTGAAAGAACTGATCTTCTGTGTCAATATGAGAATATGGCCTAAAACAAAACTGGATGATTGAACTCCAGTAATCTTTATACTTTTTTCTATTTTCCTCTTTTTCTTATGCTTTTTTATTTTCAGTCTACCTAGCGTCCCACCATTTTGATTGGATATATTTTAACGTGATCTTAGCACACAGTCGCCTCAGAAGAAGCCGCAAGATGCGAAACGCATCAGATGTTTCTTTACAACACGCTGATCCCTGAAGGTGTTATCCTCTTGCCATTGGAATTAGTTTACTTGTCTTGCATACAATATTGACGTTTTATTGTTAATACTTGTTTTATTATTGCTGTATTACATTTGTGATTTATCTTGTAAAATGATGTGGTCAAACTAGGTTCAACATATGCAAATAGTTGTTTTTCTTTAACCAAGTCAGGGAGTTATAGTGATGCCTGTATATAAACTGATCATGCTTCTATAACACAGATTGCATGGTTCACATGATAACATTTAAGGGAGTGCTGTTGCTGTTCCTTAAGACCATATGTACATTGTACAGTTTTGTGTTTTTTGTTGAATTCAAATGGCAGAAGAATACTGAGCAAGGAGGGGGCCCTCTGCAGCATGTGGGGGTGACCCTGAGGGAATGGTATGACGTAAAGCTGAGGGGACATGGGTCATCTCACCATTGGAATACAGTTTACCCTTCCCCATATTTAGAAGTCAATCAAACATACTAGTTTGTGTGCCAGTCTCAGAGTTCAGTCAGCACTGCATGAGGCTCTCCATAAATAGCGAAGACTCAAAGCGTCGCAACCTGATGCTTTGAGTCATCACTATGCACGGGAAGTGCAAGTCAGCGCTAACTGAGTTCTGAGCCTGGCACACACAAAATCAATTCTGCAGCTCCCCAGTTGGGGGAGAGACACACAAAACGAAAGCAAGACACACCGAGGGGGATGGGTAGAGATACAGACTAAATTGGGAATGAATGGGAGAGAGTCAGACAAAAGAGATATATACACAAAAGGGGGACAAGGGAGAGAGACAGACACAAAGGGGTATGGGGGAGAGACAGACAAGGGAGAGTTAGGACGGGAGATAAAAAGGTGAATGAGTGATAGTGAGAGACAATATGGGGTATGGAGAAGACAGACAAGGGAGAGATAGGGGAAAATCCAAAAGGGGGATGAGGGAAAGACACAGATAAAAAGGGTGAGGGGAAAGAGGCAGACAAAAAGAGGGATGTGGGACAGATAGACTAAAAGGGGGACAGGAGAGAGAGATAAAAAGGTGGGATGGGGTAGAAAGAGAGACAGGCAAGGGAGAGATGGGGAAGGATAGACAGAGATGCGATAGAGAGAGGCAGACAAGAGTAAATGTCGGTAGTGAGACAGGGAAGGGGGTGGACCTATGATACCATGTTTATGTCTCTAGATAGCTGTATCAAATAGCTAGGGCACTGGAAATATGATTTACCATAAAGGCAATTATTATTTTTTGCACTACTTTAATGTTTTGTCTTGTAATATTAGACAAATTGGGTATTAGAGGAGCCCACTTCTACAGACATTCCCAGGGTCCACTAGGGCCTTAAAGGGTCCCTGATTGGGGGTTTAGTCCTCTTTAATTAGGAACAATCATAGGGCAGTGACGGTTTGAATGCAGTCAGTCAGTAAGTGTTGCTAATTAAAGGGACAACATGGTTAGGATATCATGGCATATATATCATAGAATAACAAGCTGCAAAAGCAGTTCACTACAAAAAGTTAATAGTCACATTGGAGAGTTTTCCCAGCTCCGCTATTGATGCCTAATGTATCCATTGTATCACCACAACTTTTGTTGTGTTGAAATTCTACTCGGCCGTTCACAGTGAAAACACTGGCACAAATGCCTTTTCCAACCTGCACCCAGCTGCCATTCCAAAACAATTATTTCTCATCGAGCTGAGATAGTCCATGATGGGTGGGTGTTTGTGAATCCCATCGCATGCAAGTGGTGAGTGAGAACATTGAATGAAACATGGATATGTTGTCGTAGGCAAACAGCTGGTAGTGAGATGACCTTAGTAACAGTTTGGCACAGAGACAATGCATTAGGAAAGATAGAGTTCTATGTGAGAGGGTGCTCAGGAATGCTGGCAGACAGAAAACATACAACACCTGCCATGTCATTTTCCCCAATTTATGCACAGTGTAGGAGAAAAATGCGAGGGTCAAAAGATATGGATGAGAGGAGAAGGCAAATATATTAACGTGCACTAACCGAAAAAAGGCTGAGTTAAACAGAGAGAGATGGATAGCTGGAGAGAGAAATAATATTTGGCAGTGTTACAAAGGAGAAGATAAGTTACGTTTTTAATCAGATAAATGGAAATACATTTTTACTGTATCAGAATACAGAGGAAAAGTCATATCAATTCAGTGTGGGTACAGTTACTATAACTTCAAAGTGCCATGGCACAATGGCCTATTCATTAACACAATGGCTTATTACATGTTATTAATTAGGCACTGGATAGACAAAGTGGATACATTACAACACTGCATTAAAGCAGACTAGATTTTTCTAGTCCATAGGTGTGCTTTAACCTATTTTGATTTGGTGGTATGGAGACTAACTAGAGATGGTGGTTCATATCATCCAACGATCTATGTTTCTGGATTAGCAAATTAAAGGTTTTTATAAAATAAATACTGTTTACAAGTGAGTAGGACGCCCTATACGATGATGGTGAACCTATGGCACGGTGCCACAAGTAGCACTCGGATAGCTCCGAGGTGGCACTCAGTATGTATCTACATTCTCACCATCAATTGTTGAAATGCTACGATCTAAAAACTGATATCAGTGTAATGTTATTGTCCCTGAATTGGAAGTCTCTCATGTGGTACTCAATAATAAGTGATGATACCCTTTTCATTTTAAATAAGTTGACTGTGCACAGTATGTCCACACACATACAAAATGACATGTTGTGTGCTCCTGGTTACATTTTCACTATAGCAATCCTTGATCATGCCAATATTGACACCCCAAATGGATAGCTGGAATAAACAACAAACCTTGATAAAATTAAATAGTGTTATATAATTACTGGAAAGTTTATACAACACTATGTACCAATTATGTTAAAGTTTTGTTACTGTACCTTGGCAAATACTGCTGTGGTGCGCCCTCAGTATTTAATAAATGAGTGTAAACTCATAAAACTAAAATATAATTACATTAAACCATTTTAGTTGCCTCCTGTAAATTAATTTATAAATTATTAATCATTGAGTTTGAGAACGCTTTACTAAAAAAAAAAATCAGTCATTATTCTTACCTACTCACCTAGGACTTCTGCAGTTTCATTGTCAGTTCTGTGCATAGACCCCCTTTTCATGCAATGAAGATGTCCAAAGCCAGGCCCAATTTTACTCCTGTGTATTAGCCTGACCTCTGACATGACAATTTTTTAGTGCTGTTACTTTGTGAATAGGACATGTCTAGTCAAATAGTATTTTAGAAATCTCTGATCAACTGCTAGAGGTAATATGAATAGAACCTGCTGCTTTGTATTAGCAATAAAAGAAAAAAACCTAAGCACATTCCTCATATGCAGTTGCTTTCCAGGAAACATCCCTTGATCTTGATCTTAGGAATTGTTGCAGGATGTAATTATCATTATAATCTTTCTGTGAATGGCGATTGCAGCTTTTCCAGTCTCACTCTGTACCTGTGCACATATATGAACAAACATGCTACACAGATTGACAACTCTGTAATACTAATGTACACGTTTGTGAAAATATTTTTGTAGGTGATGTATTTGTATATGAGATTTACTGTTTTTGACAGCTGTATGGGGTTTCTTTTCTGTATATTCCGATGGGGAATGTGGTTCATCTCTTTCTGCCTTGAAACAACAGACAAGTATGAACTGAGAAAAAACAACAAGTCTGCCTACTTCTATTTTAGTACATGTATGTTTCTGTTCATTTTAAAAATGCAACACAGGTGGAAAGGGTGTACAGCAAGGTTTCCAATTAAAATCTGGTATGAAACATTGGCCTAAATTAAAAATAAACGCATGTTATCCCTATTGGAAAAGGGGGGGCCGCAAAAAATACCATGTGTTAAAGCACAGGTATAAGGGAATAATGGTGTTTTGTAAAAAAAACAAAACACCATTCCCTAAAAAAAAAGTAAGTTAATGCTAGAGGACTGGGGGCATAATAGTCAATCCCAGTTGCCTAGCTTTCCCACCCCAAAACAAATAATACCGGGACCAGGGGTTGCACAACTACAAGAATACCTAGATAGCGCACAGGGTTATGACACTATTATTCAAACAAAACAAAAAAACAGAAAGGGCTGTATAAACACATCTCTACTAAAAAATATAGAAAATAAAATAAATTCCACTATATGGTGATTGAAACTGTTCAAATATAAGTGGGCAATTCCTCTAACTGTAGAACAACAAACCTATCCTTATGCTTTGAAACATACCTTACTTGTCTACATATGTGTTTTCTTTTCAAATGTTCAATGTATGTAACTTTGTACCAGAAATGTTAACTGGGATATGCTTGAAAACAAGAGAAATGTCAATGTCTTTTCCCTGGTAAAACACTTTCTAAAGAAGCCATTTATTTCTAAATGGGCATATTGGCAGCAAGGTGGTAAAAATACACTTAATGTATCAGAAATATAATGGTTTGGGGGGGCTTGCCCTTGTGCCAATTTATTTTGCATTTTAAATAAAAACGTTGATTTTGACTGCTGAAATAGCCAATCATAACACCCCAAGGATTCAAATCATAGTCACTGGACAATGTGGTAGCTCCAAATCAGTATTATATTGGGGCTCAGGTACACTTTAGTAATAGTCTCAGGTCTGGTGTTTTACTGATGCTCTCTTAATGATAGCTACGAGTAAGATAGGTACAAATGTGTGGAGGCACCTGGTCTGGATGTGCAGCTCGGTCACAGGGGTAGGGTTTATTGACAGCACTGAAATAGTGAAAATGAAGGATACAGCACACACATTAAAGCTCTTTTATTACATCATTGGCAAGGCTCCAGCTCAACAAAGGCGTTTTTAGCAAATCTGGTTGATAAAAGACTCGATAAAAGCTGTTTTGTGGCGTTGAAAGGTTGCCAAGGGGGCAATACAGTGGTTAATTAATTTGTAGCTGTGCTGGGTCCTTCATTTTGTGCAAATGCATAGGACAGGTCGGCCACACCATTACTAAGCTTGCGAGCAGGGCTCTCTACTTCATGTACCAGTCTGTTCTAGTTTGTATAACTTAGTATGTTGTTCCCTGATATGCTCTGTACCTAGCGCTACGTAATTTGTTGGCGCTATATAAATAAATGTTAATGTCTGCACCTTACCGTAATGTAGCACACAGGCTTGTACGTAAATTCTATTAGCACATAAGGTACTCATCATTTGCACGAGTAGGAAAGAATATGAATGAAATATTCATATCCCTTGTTATGGCCCCATATTTGCTATTTGTATTGGCACAGCACAAACATCTTTTACAATCCCTGCCAATAGAAAACAACGTACCCACCCTTGGAAGAGTATCTGTTTACAAAAAAACTAGAGGACAGCCACAGTGCTTTAAGAGAACACCTGCCCATGCTTTCTCCCATGTGTAGGCGAATTCTGTGACACTGATGAAGCTCAGCTTGTGGAAAATATTGGCATTACAACATTTTACATTCCCAAAGATTCTCTTGGGTGATTTTTTTTTCATGTTTTTGGTTCTCACTGACAGATCCAACCACTGAGACTTTAAATTCCCAGCACAGCTGGAGTGTTGTAATCCTGGACAGTGCTACAATCCTAGAACAGTAGTACATAATGTGGTTATCTTAATATATTATGGTGACCACAAAGCTAAGAAAACAGGAGTGGATGTATGCATGCGCACATATTTAAACACGCTTCCAGTTGTTCTTCTTCTGCAGCCAGGATGCACATCTGAATCTTGTATTTCAGCCATGTTTGCAAAATAAATATTGACATGTTTATTAGATATTGGCAGTAGTGGTGTTACTGAGCAAGGTTATGTGTACATGGCTGTACACATAATTTGCAAACAAACATGCTACAGCTGTTTAGTAGTGTAGATGCTAAGAACACCTGCAAATTGTAGTGTCCAATGCTTGTTGTAGCAACCTTGCAAATCCCATTGTTTGTTTATCATACTAACAGGTGTTTTGGATCAGTTGCCACCCTTCTCTTCCAATAAAGGTCTTCTTCAACAGTAATATGTGCAAAAATGTCCCTCACATCAGTGGAGGAGTTAAAGTGCCATTAATATGGCACAAAAATAACAGTATGTGCTTTTTTTTTAAATTAAGAATTTTAAATCTTAAAATTAAAGGCTGATCCAGTCCATCACTGTCGCTCAGTCACTTGGTTTTACATAATACTACCGAGCCCTCCCCTTTATCAATTTTCCTTGAAATTCAACTGTTGCATTTGACTGATTAAAAGAAATTCAAAACGGGATAGATATTCAGTTGTTACCCATCCTATGGGAAAAGTGGAATATATACAGTGGCAAGAAAAATGTGTCTTAAAACATGGTCTGATTTTCATCAAAGTTACTAATTGTGTTTCACTAATAACACTCAAATTAATTTATTGTTTTTGTCCATCTCAGATACATCATTCAAACATTCACAGTGTGGGTTGGAAAAAGTATGTGAACCCCTAATGACATCAACAGGAGCTAACTGGGGTCAGGCGTTTACAAACCCGGAGTCCAATCAATGAAACAGGATTGCAGGGGGTGGGGGGGTTTAAAGCTATTTTGACTTAAGAAAACAAACAAACCCTCCAACATTTTGATTTTGCTTTTCTCAAAAAACATCTGCTGATGTGAATCATGCCTTACGATCCAGAATGGATGATTTGCATAAAGCTGGAAAGGGTTACGAAGTAATCTCAAAGAATATACATATTCATCAGTCGACTGTTCTTCCTAGAAGTGAGTTACCAAAATATGATGTTAACATCCAACAATGCTCAGCAGGGGTGTGGTACTATAGATACCAGCATCGTATACTGGGAGCAGGTGGATGTCTGCCCATCATCCAGTTACACACCCATATTTGTAGCCTTTCCTTCTGAAGAAGAGCAAAAAGTCACACAAGGAATCCAACATGATTAAAAGTTTGGTAAAGTTGGATACGATAAGATTGAGGTTCTACACCAAGCCATACAGCTTTTTGGTTTGTTTAAAAGATTTCTGTGCTTTAGTTTGCACGTTGGCCACATAATGAATATAAATCTTTTTATTGTCTGTAAAATAATAATTTGTCATTTTTACAGGACTGATCTACTTTAAAGTAGCCATGTTTAGCATATGATCGGAGCAATCGAGCAGAACAAGCAGTTATGATGTTACAAGTGATACAAACAGTATCCTAAATGGAAAATGTTGTTAAAGGCAATGGTGTCTCAGCACATTATACATATGACTTTATTCATGTGAGAGGGGATCGCAGAAGATTGCAAACTTAAGGCCAAAGTAGTCGAGTTGGAAACATTCCTCCATTCATTTATACTTCAAACTATATGGTATATTCACCTTCGTTTTTGCAATTTCCTTCTCAATTCCATATTCTAAAGGAACAAAATCACGCAATTAATCCAAAAATATTAGAAGCTCTTTGGCCATGACCAGATTCATATTTCATAGTTGTTAACATCGGCCATGTTTCCAGGGACACATATTTGTGCCACATGCTGCAGAAAGAGCATGCAAAGTGCAGCCTGGAAGTATGTAGGATGGCTATACACACAGGCAGAATCCAACTAATTAATCATGTTAGGTTCTATGAGATCTTCACCCTGATTAAATAATTGGATTGTGTCTGTGCGTACATGCATCCTACATACTGCCGGGCTGCACTTTGCATGGTCTGTCTGCAGCATGTGGAACACATATGTGTCCCTGGAAACATGGCCGATGTTGGCGACTATGATATTTTGATCAGAAGATTGTTCCTGATCATGTTTGTTGATAGATATTTTGGGAATGGATACTCTATGTTTCTGTAAACACTGACTCTCCCGATTCTGGTGGAAGAATCATTTGAAAGATATGGCAGAAGGGAAATGCTGGTGTGAAAACATCATTTTGTTCAGAATTGGCGTCTGAATAAATAAAACATCCACAGATACTCCTTTCAAATAAGATATAATGCTCTTGGTGATGTAGTTATCCTAGTTTCAAGGTTCTTCTCCCCAAATCACCATTTATAAAGCATATCTCAGTGGGCCCAAGGTTGTGCACTGCAACATTTCTGATTCTGGTGCAAAACATTGGGGGCTCCATATAAAAGTGTAGCATCGTGGAAATAGCGTTAATGGTGGTGCTTTGTGTGCACCGATGTTGAACGCTTACATTAGTGCCTAGTGCGGCAGATAGGGTTGCCACCTCGGCCATTTTTTTTAATGGCCACATATAACTTTCGCAGGCTGCCTCGCAGTATGTAGAAGTCTAATGTGACCAAAAGGAAATCAATTAACTAATAAACGTGGTTCTGGGGTATTTACTACTTGGTTAGGTAATTGATTTCCTGCTGGTCACATATGACTTCTACATACTGCAGGGCATGTGAAAGTTACATGTGGCCTAGGTGGGAACCCTACTGCCAGATCCAAGAGTGACATGTTTAAAAAAATGTTTTGTGTGACACAGTATTTACAACACTTTAAAGTATCATTAAATTGAGGAGCCCTGATTTATCAAACTGTATAAAATAGGGTAAAGGATGTCTGATCCTTGTTTTTATATACATCTCGACAGCTATGTCGCCCTCACCCAAAGTCTTGTATCTGCAGCATCTTAGTACATACCATTTTCTTTTAAAGCTACACATCAGGGATCATCATCATGCGTCTTGCAACCTGATGTACTGTATGAACTCACACCTGACCTCTGATTGATGTTAGTTTGTCTTTAATTCATGTTTCTTTCCTGCTCACCCATCCCCCAGCCTCTCCCTTTCTCTTTTTGGCAGGGAGAGCCTCCCTGTAGACTACTCTAGATGGAGGTATGAAAAGAATGTTACTGTGGAAAATCTTATAGGAAAGGGGACACTTCCAGATTGTAAGACTCAAAATGTCATATATCAATGTGAGTGTGAGAATTCTCCCAGAGAGCAAACATCCTTAATACACCCAGGGGATAATGGGAGGTGCAAATTATGGATGTCTTTTTGTTTGTCTGAACTATCATGAAACTGTTTGCAGTTTGTTCCAGGTATTAACTCACACATATTCTAAATCACTGCCTTTATGTGTGCCTGGGAACTTTCAGGGCCTTGATCAAAGATCTAAGGGTACAATCTGGGTGTAATTTAGATGCTCTGCAATCTGGGAGCCAGGTTTTACCAAACCTGTGTGTGCAACCTAGGTGCTGTGGAAAAAACTGTAGGTGCACACTTGGTGCTCTGGCAGAACCTTTGGGTGCATTCTGGGTGCACCCACTGCCCTAGTTAGTGGGAACTTGGTGATATAATCTGCACCATAAGACCTATGCAAAGCTAAATTATGCAAATTACATGGATTGGGCAGCATGGTCAGAGCTTTGGGGCAGCAGTGTGTGTGGTAAGTTTTCATGTAAGTAATTGATATCTGTGCTCCGAAGTGTTCCCGGAAATGTTTTTCAAATGTTGGCAGCTATGCATGTATGAATTACATTCACTTTTATGTAAGCACCCCAGATTATGTGCAAGAAGCCCTTGGTAGCAATAGCAAATGGAAGAACTACTGTGCATGTGCGAGGTTAAGTTAAATGCAGGTTAAGTATTTTTATTTTTATTAAGTACTGATTGAGTAGATGCATTTGTATCCATTAAAAATGTTAGAGTTCCAATCTTAGAACAATGAGGATAGAGGGATTTGGGTGTTGGAGAAGAACACTTTTTTTTTTTTTTTTTTTTTGCCTTCTTTTGGTCGGTAAAAAGGGTTGACCTTGATGGACTTAGATCTTTTTTCAACCTAAATTAATATGTTACTATGTCACTTGGGAGGTATGGGAAAGTCCCCTGCCAGGCTGTGTTTTTTTATGCTTGTGAACTGGTATAGCTAAGCACCTTGCTGTTTTAGCTTGCACACAAAAACTGCAACGGTTTAGCTGTTGGCAGTGTTTGCTGCACCCAGTCTACGAGCAGTGACTTCTGATCAAAGTCTGCAAATCCAAGGCTTGTTTGAGCCTGTTAAAAGATAACTTACAAACGTGCACCTGGCAGTCCTCCAAAAAGTGCCCTGCGCCAGCAGAAAAATTCACATCGCACACAATCGACAGTTTATTCTTATGGCTACATTTTTCACATTCCTCCTGTGGCTCCCCCAAGAAGCAAACCGTCTGGCTGGTATCAAGGGTGACATCATGACAAGTCATTGGATTGGTTACAGTAACACATGCTTGTGAGGTCAGGGAGAATGTTGGGCATTTTTCAGTGACTACACTTATAATTGGCGGCACGGCCGGCCTTATGGGTTCAGGCACCCTGTGCGGGCCATCCTCGTGGCACCTTCTCTTCTGCCATTCATAGGCGGTGGTAAGGGACAGTTAACAGTTAGCAGCTATAGCACATAACTTGTCACAGCACTGCTTTGCAACACACACAGCACTTGAAACAGCAATCAGGTTGCACCCACAGGTGTTGCCAGAGCACCAAGATTGCACCCACAGGTGTTGCCATGCACCCATATTGCACACACAGGACTTGCCAGAGCAACCAGAGTGCACACCCGGACTTGCCTTAGCCAGCATCCAGATTGCACATCTAGGACATGCCCTATCCCCCACCCTGATTGCACACCCAGGACATGATCTAGCCAGCACCTAGATTGCACACCCAGGACATGATCTAGCCAGCACCTAGACTGCACACCCAGGACATGATCTAGCCAGCACCTAGACTGCACACCCAGGACATGATCTAGCCAGCACCTAGACTGCACACCCAGGACATGGCCCAGCCAGCACCTAGATTGCACACCCAGGACATGGCCCAGCCAGCACCTAGATTGCACACCCAGGACATGGCCCAGCCAGCACCTAGATTGCACACCCAGGACATGGCCCAGCCAGCACCCAGATTGCACACCCAGGACATGGCCCAGCCAGCACCCAGATTGCACACCCAGGACATGGCCCAGCCAGCACCCAGATTGCACACCCAGGACATGGCCCAGCCAGCACCCAGATTGCACACCCAGGACATGGCCCAGCCAGCACCCAGATTGCACACCCAGGACATGGCCCAGCCAGCACCCAGATTGCACACCCAGGACATGGCCCAGCCAGCACCCAGATTGCACACCCAGGACATGGCCCAGCCAGCACCCAGATTGCACACCCAGGACATGGCCCAGCCAGCACCTAGATTGCACACCCAGGACATGGCCCAGCCAGCACCTAGATTGCACACCCAGGACATGGCCCAGCCAGCACCTAGATTGCACACCCAGGACATGCCCCAGCACCCAGATTTTATCCTGAGCTTCCTTGTGTTACAGGTCACACACCCCAAAGGCCAGTTCATGGATAAGTACTGGGATTGCTGGGTAATTAATGGATAAGTACTGGGATTGCTTTGGAATTTTTCACAATACATTTATTTACTTTCTGACAGAACCATCAATGGTGGAGAATTGGGTGGAAAGGCAGCCCTAAAAATATATGTCTGAACAGGCTTATGTTCATGTGTTTAGTTGACGAATAGCAAAATATTACTATTTCCATAGTATGTCAAAGAACTGTACCTGCTTGGTATTTATTTGAGTAATCACTGTATAAGTGGTAAAAAGTCTTCCTGTCTAAAACTAAGCACTGTTGTCACTGGAAGTATGTGTCTTTTCAAAGAATAATGGGTGTGCAGAGCCAAGATGAAATCAAGGTAGCTTTAAACTCTGTTAATATTAAACAGGAAGGAATTCCCTTAAGCACAATTCAAATGTGTAAGTGCAGTACTTTGTAGCTAGGGTTGGCTGTGGCCAATTTATGGTGTCAGTTAATATTTTAGTTAAGTCATATATGCATTTAAAAGGGCGATATAATTATGTTATAAAACTGATCATCCTTTGAGATGCAAAAGCACCGATAGCTGGGTTTGGGAATTCTAAAGGGTCTACACAATAAAGAGAGAACTGCAGGGAATGGAGATGGGAATTTCTAACTTTAGGTCAAAGCTGGAAAAATCCTCCAGTGCAGCATTATATCAGAATTTTCCCTACTCAGCTTTGGTCTTTAGTTTGAAATTTCCTTCTCAATTCAATGCAATTCAGAGTATAAATTATTCTGGTCTATTTGCACAATCTAAAAGATCCAGTGCGCAGTAGTTCACAATAAAAGGGCAATTTAAAAAGTGAATACACGTACACCGAACAAAAGCACATAAAGTACAACTTGCGTATCAAGTCACGATAAATTGTCCATCTCTGTTCCTGCTGCTACCAGGATAAGGTAATCAGGTTCTGGAATGCCGAAAAAGCTGAGATCTCAACTCGTTTCGCCGTCAGAAGACTTTAATAAAAAAAATTCAATAAGTGCACTGCTCCTTACTTTTTTACCTTTTAGAACACCTGCAGGGAGGGGATTTCGAGGTCTAGAGTGGTCTGTACCTGTGACATTGGCACAGACCACATTGAGCTGCTGCTGTTGCTTGTAGCTCTTTTATTTTGTGCACCTGGCACTCTTACTCCGAAGGGCAGATAGAGAGGAGTCGGAGTGGCAGCTTGCATGCGGTCCAGCAGTAAGGCAGGACTACACGCTATGGAGCAGTGAGGACTGCATGCCGTCCCCTTAAAATGCCACCCCCGCTTTTACCCCCACGAGAGCTTAAACCTCTGCTGTCCGGACAAATTCCCAGAAGGAGAGCACTGCATGTGCGAAGTGATGCCAAAATGACATATATTGGGGCTGCAAAGTTTTTTTAAACATTAACAGGATCTCAGCCATGTAACTGTTTTGCCCAAGCCTACAGCAACCCAGAGAATGACTCTAAACAAATCTGTCTGCCCGTGACCATGCATTCAAAAAGACTGCTTTACCTTTTCAATGCACACATTTCATACGAGATAGGGCTCTACTTCCATATATTTCAGTCTCTTAATTCAGTTCTTTTTGTGAAATTTTCGGAAGGACATTTTTAATGAAATTACATAAAAAGATTTACAAATCAATTAATACAATTATAGTTATAAAAATGAAGATCACTGCTTGTATAATGCACAGGCTTTTATCCCAGTGTGATTTTATCCAGGCATTTTGTATGAATGACATTTTTAATACTTGACTCAAGCCCTCCCCAGTGATTACTCTGCATGTTTACTGCAGGTGCAGCAGCACTGAGTCTATAGACAGGATATAAAGCTTTGTTTCATTTAGTCACTTCCTGTCCTCCTCAAATTGAATCTATTGTGTGGCCTATTGAGTGACCTTGCTGTAGGATCTCTTGTGCAACACATTGTCTGATGACATCAGTAGAGAGACAGGATATTCCATTCATTTGAATGGCATTATTCTCATTGGTTCCTGTAGCAAAGAAAAAAGGAAATTACTTTTACTCAGCTAGTGTTGGCAGTACTATATAATGTAGGCATTGCAAAATGTAAGACATGCATTTTAAAGTACTTTGAAAGCACATTAATATTCATTAATGTTTGGAAGATGCACTTTGGGCAATAGACAGTCCATATAAGATCATGCAGCTATGTTTACTCCATCTTTAACGAACGTGCCATGTCTAAAAATGTGGTTCTCAAGTAGAGTGGCTTGTCTACATTATGGCAAAACCGACCACACCAGTTCTACATTTAGGGCTCAGTCATGAATTCATGACAGAGCTGCAGAGAACTGACAACTGAGGCCAAAATAGAAGAGTTTGAAATATAGCTGAATTGGGGAATTTTTCAAACACTAGTTACTTTGGCCTTAAACTTGCAACTCCCTTGTCAATTGCATGTAGTTCCCTCTTTCATTAATAAAGCCATTTTCAATGTCGCTTCAAGAGTGTTGCATGAGAAGTGAAATTACCCATACCATGTAACACTAGGCTAGTTAGCAGAGGAAAGATGAAGCTGCACATTGCTAGATTCAGTGAGTTCAGTGTCAAGTATGTTAGTACTGACTCACACATTCCAATGGGAGGGGGGCAAGAAAGCCATTAGCCACACTTGTGGCTATTGATGACAAGACTACCCACCCAGGATGTAAGCAGTTGTGGAGGGCAAATAGTTGAAAGTTCCATGCGCAGGTGAAATAGAAGGCATGGTGGAGAATAGGGTGCCTCTGTACTAACTACAAGGATCCAGGCTAGAAGGCAGATGCACTAAGGAGCATTCCTGTAGACAGCCGCCTACTCTGCTCCCTGTGAAATCTGGCTCTGTGAAGGATTCCAAGTGGGAAATACTCAAGCCAATACCATGATTTCCTATTGGAATACACAGACGCGTTCAGGATCATTGTAACCGGAGTAACAACATAAGAGTTTAATTACATTAGTTTACAGTACATTAAGTTCCTCGTACACAGTTCTAGAAATGTTTCTGTTTGCAAGGTTTATTTTCCTTAAAGCAACATTACATCATTGCAAGAGAAGTCAATTTTACGAGATTTGGCATAATAAAAGTATTGATACCACTTTGACCTATTATATCCTGATCCCATTATTTCCCCCCCCCCCCCCCCTCCAAAAGCCTCCAATCTAGTCAGCCTTGCACCCACATGTTAAGACATCTGATGATTGGGATAGTAGCAGCTTCAATACCCCTCCTCTTCGGCTTTCATCTATTCTCTCAAAGTTCTCTTAACAATGAGGGTTTCTTTTTGTCTGTAATGTTTCTTTTTATTTATTGGATGGTCTGCGGGTGTCTGGAGTCATTATCATTATTATGATTGTGCTCATTGAGAAATGCAGACGAGCCTGTGGGAAGCCTACACATCATGGGGGTCAGGCCAGGGCATGTCTGAGAGGAGGGGAAGGGAGGCTCAATCCCCCCTTACCATTTGCTAGACAGGCAATCACAAGCCACAGGAAGCTCATGATATAACTGTACCAATCTTTCCCATGATTTCTCCAACTTTCTTTATGATAGGGTAGGTGGATATTACCTCTTCCACCGTAACCATTTCTTGGTTATTGAATTATCTTTTACAGTGACTCCTTTAAAAAATATAGCCTTACCAAGTGCTGCCATAACATAACAGATTTTTTTTTAACTTTTGTCATAGTTTTGTTCACTAAACAATTCCTTGATCACATGCTCTTTAATCGAATTATTGATTCACTTCTCTATAGTGTTTGGTCATTTTTGTGACTATTCCCTCACCCTGTCAATAAAGATGCTCGTGAAAAAATTCCATACACGGCAAAATCCAGATGCTAATAAGAATGTTTGATACCCCTGGTGTGGGTCATCCTAAGTCAGAAAATACAGTTCGACCTGTTATAACGCAATGTATTATAACATAGTTCCTGGGTACAGTCACCTGATGGCTCTGCATGGCATTAAAAATAGATGTTCCGAGTTGATGCTCAGGATCCAGAGAATCACATCTAAGAAGTAGCCTAAGGCTCTGTAGTCAGATGAGTGCTCGCCATGCAGAGGGCTGGTGAGGGGAGATCTTTTGATCTCCCCAGCCAGCGCCTCTGCCAGCAAGCTTTTTTTTTTTTTAAAGGGTCGGCACTGGTGGTACCCGAATGTCCGACTAGTCATTGCATCTCTGAATCAGTCCGGACCTCAGAGGCATCAATTACGGGCTCAAGTCTGGCGCATATTGACTAGACTCTTCAGAATACGGATTACACATGAAAGGTTGACCAAAACTGCAGCCCTCTGCCTCCTCTCTACTAACTCAATAACTAGAAATAATCAAATCCCCCAGACAAAATAACAAAGTATTACTTCATTGAGACAACATGACCGCACAAATCTTAACAGATAGCAGCAAGCAGATTTTCATATCCTGTGTAATCCCAGAAGACCAGCTGTGGAATTAAAAACATTGATAGTAGTCGAATAAATTCTTCTGATTATTTTACTATCATGTGCCAATATCCTTAGCACAATGCTTTATTTGTAAAATTACCTTTAAAAAAAAACAGTTCTAGCAAGCTGAGCACAGAGCCTATTAACGATGTATTACTCCGGTAATTATGTGATGCTCCCAATAACATGACTTATTCTACAAACTTGAGTACAGAGGGTTAACTGTAAACAAAATGGCAAAAGAATGTAAAACAAACTTTAAACAGGATGTGTATAATGTGTTCTCCTAATACTGTGCTCTTAGAGCCATATTGATATCAAATGGGATGTCCAGTGAGTTCAAAGGTTATAAATCACAGTTAGGGCAGAAAACAAATACATTTCCAACTTACAACAGACTTAAAGCGACACAGTCACCTAAACATTGATAGTTGTGAGAATGTAGAAAACAAAAACAAATTCTATATCTTGTGCTCAAAGGCATAAATTAAGAGTAAAACAGGTTTATCACATCACCTGGGAATTGATATGCAAATAAGCTATTTTTCAGAATTTGTTATTTACATATAAAGTGATGAGGTGATGTCATAAGCAGCAGACACCACTAACACATCTCTTATTATATGCATCCAATTCTGTTAACACAACATATAGATAATATTTGATAATTATTGTATTCTCTACATTCACAGTATAAATAAAATGTACATCCAATTAAAATCACTGCCTAACGAAACTAGCAGTAGTTGTTCAGCAACTGAAAATGCATCTAGTGGTGTAACTGTGCTTTGTGTCAATAATCTTATGATATTGAATGTTTAGATAGCTTCAAAATACTCAATTATGACAAATCATTGCATTGTATTTACAAAAATCAATCCTGTGCCTTTAAGCCATATTAGAGTGCCTGATTACTATTTGGCATTGTGCGTATACATTATGTCTACCTTTTGAGGGATTGTATACCATTATAGATTATACAATAAGACTGTGGGCAATAAAGGAAGTTACAAAGCTAAACAGAAAAGAGGCAAAGCACATAATTACTTGTTCAAAGCCTTAGACAGAGGGGAAAAAACCCAGACTGTGAATAAGAAAGACAAAACATTTAAGGTACTTCAGTAAAGGAAGAAAAACTAAGAATAGTCCTAGTGAGGCTAAGGTTATGCAGTGTAGATAGAAAGAGAACGTTTAAGGGGAAGAATGCTTGTAAAATTAGATACATGAACAAAAAGACCTCCAGACTTGTATACATTACATTAACATGTATTTATATAGCCCCAACTATTTAGCAGTGCTTGTTATTTAGCTTATATGGGAATTACCAACCAAAGAAGTATACAGGAAGTATACAATAAATTAGGTAGAAATATAAACAGAAATAAATATGCTGCAGTATGTAGATGTGTGTGTGTGTGTGTGTGTATATGTATATATACTGTATATACACACTCACAATCTTATTTTATCCATCAATAAAAGCTATTTCCTGGCTAACCATGGCAGCAGTTACGTATGGGTTAGCTCCACCCTCAAGGTAGGTAGGACAGAAACAAACTTATAAGAGAGCCCCCGTCCCCTGTCTCCTCAGTCATTTTTCTGTCCTCATTGGTATTAGGACGGGGCCCGTTTGGGCCTAAGAATTTTATTATTTCTTCTATTTTTACACCTTTTTACTCACCTGCCGGAAAGTTCAGCCTCTTTCTTTCCGAAGCCCGGTTCCTGTCATTTCAAGGTTCCCTGGGATATATATTCCTCCGCACCCTTACATCTGGATGGTACTGGAGATGATTTGGATATGAAGTTTGGGCCCTGTTCCTCCGTAAGCTTACTGCAAGTGGTACTGGAGATGTATGGGATATTAGCAGAGGTCTCCATTCCTGCTATGCTTCATATGGTATGTATGGGATGTTTTTTCTCCCTTCCTTCATTGGGCATGGCTGTTTATTCCCCCTCCGTTTTATTTTCGAGGCTGTGCCTCTCTGGTGTGCTCTGGGGCGCTTCTAGCTCCAACCCCCCCCCCCTTTCTGTACCTTTTTTACCTATTTTTCGGGCTCTGGAACGCATGTGCGTTCCAAGCCTCGTTTTCAGTGCCGTTTTTTCGACGTTGGAACGCATATGCGTTCCACGCCTCGTTTTCGGTTCCGTTTTCGGCGTTGGAACGCATATGCGTTCCACGCCTCGACTTCTGGCCTTTTCGGCGGTCTGGGCAAGTTTTTCCATGGATTCCTGGGTCCGGACCATTGTTCAAGACAGGATTCGGCACCAGAGCTTTCTACGCTTCGCCATTGGGGAGGATCACTTCCAGTTTCGGGCCCTCCCATTTGGCCTCAGTACGGCTCCTCGTACCTTTTCCAAGATCCTGGTGGTGTGTATTGCAGAACTTCGCAAGAGGGGCCTTACGATTTTTCACTATCTAGACGACATTCTCATCGTGGCTCCTTCTCGAGACCTTGTCACTTCTCAGCGGGACGAGGCGTTGTGTTTTCTGCAGGGAGCTGGTTGGATAATCAACTTCACGAAGAGCCAACTCCTTCCGTCCCAAACCCTAGTATTTTTGGGGGCGTGCTTCAACACTCTCACGGCTACTGTTTCCCTGTCGTTGGATCGTCAGTCTCGTCTGATTTGGGCCATCCAGAATGTCGTCCTTCCCGGTTGGCTGCCCATCAGGAGACTAATGTCCCTACTAGGGGTCCTGGTCTCCACTATCGGCCTCGTTCGTTGGGCTCAGTGGCACACCCGGTTTCTTCAGTCCCTACTGCTACCTCATCTCCCGGTTCCCAGGTCCTGCTTGGACAAAAAATTGTATTTACCAGAGGTGACTTCTCATCATCTGGCCTGGTGGTTGGAGGTCCGTCACCTCAGGAGAGGTTTTCCGCTGACAGACATCACTTACAAAGTGGTCACGACGGATGCAAGTGCGCACGGCTGGGGTGCTCATCTGGACGGTCTCTACGCCCAAGGAGAATGGTCCCCTACGGAGAGTGGTCTTCACGCAAACATCCTGGAACTGAGGGCGATTTACAGGGCCTTGCTGGCTTTTCGTCAAACCATTCGGGGTCATTGGGTGAGGATCCAGACAGACAACAGGTGTGCGGTTGCCTATATCAACCATCAAGGAGGTACCAGGAGCCTGTCTCTCAGCCGAGAGTTCGAGCCGATTGCTGTCTGGGCTCAGGAATCAATCGAACACCTGTCAGCGGTTTACCTTCCGGGTCCGGAAAACACGATGGAAGACTTCTTGAGCCGCACCACTCTCAACACAACAGACTGGAGGCTTTCATCCCAGGTATTCGATCATCTCTGTCTACTGTGGGGTCGTCCGGCATTGGACCTGATGGCCTCGCCCACGAACACTCAGCTTCCTCGCTTTTTCTCCAGGGCTCCTCACCCCATGTCGGAGGGCGTGGATGCTCTCTCTCTCCCATGGCCCAAGGAGTTCCTATATGTCTTTCCTCCTCTCCCTCTCATTCCGAGACTCCTGGGGAAATTGCGTTTGGAGAAGGCGGAAGTGATGGCCATCCTTCCATGGTGGCCCAGGAGGCCTTGGTTTCCTCTGGCAAACAGGCTGTCCACCCGGGACCCTTGGCTTCTCCCACCTCGCCTGGACCTCCTGTCTCAGGGTCCGGTGTTCCATCCTTGCCCCCGCTCTCTTCAACTAGCGGCCTGGCGATTGAGCGGCAGTCACTGCGGTCCCATGGTCTGTCGGAGGGTGTCGTCTCTACCCTACTGAAGGCTCGGAAGCCTAACACCTCATCCACATACCATCGTATTTGGTCTGCCTTCCTGGTTTTGTCCGGGGGTAGGAATTTGGATCCACTGTCACCTTCCCTGCCTGATGTCCTGGCCTTTCTCCAAGCTGGCCTGGATCGGGGTTTGGGCCTGAACTCCCTCCGGGTTCACGTATTGCCCTGTCTGCACTCACATCAGTTCGTTGGGCGCTGGATCCTTTGGTGATTCGTTTCTTCAAAGCGGTTTTCAAACTCCGTCCTCCGGCCCGTTCCTTTACGACCCCTTGGAGCCTTCCTCTGGTGCTTCGTGCTCTCTCTGGACCTCCTTTTGAGCCCATACAGGATGCCTCCCTGTGGTTGGTGACCCTGAAGACTCTCTTGCTACTGGCAGTGACTTCGGCAAAACGTTGTTCCGAACTTCAGGCTTTTTCTGTGGACCCTCCATACACGGTTTTCTCTCCAGATCATGCCCTCCTTCGACCTGTCCCAGAATTCCTACCTAAGGTGGTTTCAGCCTTCCACCTTAATCAAGAGACTGTTCTTCCGGTGTTTTTCCCGAACCCCTCGTCTCCTGAGGAATCCCGCTGGCACACCTTGGATGTGGTGCGCTGCCTACGCCTCTATATTGCAGCCTCTTCTTCCCTGAGGAAGTCTTCCAGGCTCTTCGTCCTTCCTCTGGGCTCTCGACGTGGTGAGGCGGCCTCTGTCTCCACTCTACGCCGTTGGATTGTGGCTGCCATATCCAAGTGCTACAGCTCCAGTGATGTTCCTATTCCCCCAGGTCTCAAGGCTCACTCCACTAGGGCTGTTTCCTCTTCATGGGCGGCTGAGGCTGGTTCTTCTATGGCTACTGTCTGCGGTGCTGGGAACTGGTCATCCGGTTCTACCTTTTTCCGACATTACCGTCTGGATGTCTGCCGGGCTGAGGAATCCTCCTTCTCTCACGCTGTTTTGGCCTCTGTCTCCTCTCATTAAACCTTTCTCTTTTTTGCAGCATTTTCTGTGTCTGTGTTTATTTGTTGTATGTTCTCCCATCCCCGTCTGTTTTTGGCTTGGGTATGTCCCATACGTAACTGCTGCCATGGTTAGCCAGGAAAATTGAAAATTGTTTCATACTTACCGTAATTTTCTTTTCCTGGTTATTATCCATGGCAGCAGTCAGTTCCCTCCCTTGTTGTTTCTTGGTTCTGAGGAGCTGGTTACTAGACTGAGGAGACAGGGGGCGGGGGCTCTCTTATAAGTTTGTTTCTGTCCTACCTACCTTGAGGGTGGAGCTAACCCATACGTAACTGCTGCCATGGATAATAACCAGGAAAAGAAAATTACGGTAAGTATGAAACAATTTTCAATTTTGTTATACGTCCACCAGTTTTTAAATATGGGTATTTTTTTTTTTTACCTCCCAAGATATACCAATAAGAATTCAGCAAGCTTTACATTATAAATCAAGAGATTCTCAAAGTGAGGTCTCATTGGGTCCATGGAAAACAAAGAGTGTAATATAGGTGCTGGGCAAGACAAAAGGGTTATGTTAAAAGGCAAAGATGGACTACAGAGGCATGTGAGGTCTGAGAAGTACTAGGGAAGCATATGGGTTCTGAGAAGATCAGAAGGGATGCTAGAGCTTTTGAGGACAAGGGACATACCAACATACAAACATAGCCTTTTTCCAATCACCATCATATTCCAACCACAACAAAGATGAGCAAACGAAAATGAATACTCTATGCATATGTGGAGTGGTTGTATCCTAGTTAAAAAGCCTAGGAAGATGGCCCTTGATATTCTAAAAAAGGCAGACAATATTTATTTGCACCTTAAACCCATGATTATCTTAAATAACAATTAATAAGCAAAACGTCCTCAATGATCAACTTTAGAATGAATGGTCTAATAAACTTAAATCCCACTAGTAAGAAAATACGATTATAATTGCTGGGTCCCAATTTGAAGAGACTGGCCCATCTTAGTACGGATTAAGTAGAAATAGATAGGTGGCAATATCTTTCATTTAAATCTCCTATATGAATCTGGCTCCAGGTATTTTTAACCTAAATTATATATAGGCACTGCTCTGTCTGAATGCATAGTTTGTTATATATAGTCTAATGTATATCTGTGTGTATGTTAGGTATTTTCCAGATGACATATAATTGTTCTATGAATTTATATATTTATAATAGAAAAAGAAAGATAATAAAATGGAAACGTGCATTATTTGGTGTCTGAATGTATCTGTTAAAACTAAATCTATGATTGCAGAATGTTTAAAAATGGTTGTATCATTCGACATGTAGCAACTTGTACGTATCCGTGAATAGTGTTCCAATATTGCTTTGTGATGGAATACATGGCTCCTCCTCCTTCTTTACTTTGTATATCTCCCCTTCATTTCAGTGATAATGTTATTTTATGTTTTTCTTTTCTTTTTTTCTTGCCTTTGTCTTTGTTCTTTTTGTTGTTGTTAGTGTTTTGTACACATGTAAGGAGTAATGAATTTTGACATTTTTACGCCTTTTAATTTTTTTTTGTATGAGAAAACGATATAAATCAATAAGAAATAAATGAATACTCCATTAATTATGGTAAGTTGGATCACATGTTGCAAGTTTCAGACTCACAGTGAGGAAAGCAGATAACACCCTTTACCTATATAAGGACATTGCTTACCAACTGACACACGAATGCATCTTGGCTTAAGATGTAACAAATTCCTAAGAGGCCTTGCCTACGTTTTCTTTCACTCTTATATTTTGACACAGTCGTCTTCTTGGCTATTAGTCTCAGTAATTTATACATCAGTAAAAGCTAAATTTGTTATACTTCCTTCAGTTTTTAAATATGGCTAGTCGGGAGTTTACATTACATTTCAAGCGATTCTCAATGTGCGGTATCACAGTGACCACTGAAATATGTCCTTTTCACTGGCCACTTTATAAAGGATTTCAGTGCTGTTGTCTCAAACCCTTCAGATATAATGCACTAGATCCCAGGTATGGGCAAGACTGGCTCTACTTAATTATTTTGCTTAGGCAGGTGGTCACATCTGAACACAGGTAATATGACCAAGATGCTATTCTAGCCGCAAGTGCTATTCAACAACAAGAATTGGCAGCACCACCAAAACAGCATCCTGAGACACAGAGACTGAGTAGCATCACGCAGACATGATCCCAAGTCATTGTTTCCATCGCTGGACCACTGGGTGTTTTCTTCAAACCCCACCAACAAGTCAAGAGGAGGAGAGAAATGATTGGCACACATGCTGCTAGAACAGTATTTTCTATGATGCTCATAGTAAATGTATACACAGGTGAAGTTCTTAAAATAGTCATGGCTTATCATGGCCCTCCAGCAGTGTGGATCATATTAATAGCTGATCACCATGGAAAGTAGAGTTCAATATATACTGTGCTCGGAGTATAACTTCCAAATATATACTGCCTTTATCTCAATAGAAAGGATTTTAAATTTGTTGTCCTCTTGATTTACATTTCACTGCCATATACAAATGTACTATTACAATTGTATATATGGGTTATTTCCATACTGAACAAAATCAACAATTGTTAAAAATCTTTAAAATTCTGCTTACAGAATAAAATATGTTTTTATTTAATATGTCTGATTCTTACACTTCAGTTTAGATTAGTTTTTTTTCTTCAACACATTGTTCTAATCCCATCACCTCTTGGAACTAGTAGGTGTATACTTACATATCACTAGGTGGCAGGCTCCCCAGTGCTCACCTCCAATGATGGTACAGCTTGTACCATTGTAGGTGGAGTCTGAAGCCTGCTGGAGGTGGGGGTCAGGTGACAAGTTCTGAATATCTAAGTTGATAGAATTCAAGTAACATAATATTAGATTTGGTTATTTTCTCATTATTTTACCAGAAATGGATAACATGATTTCAATAAAGAGCCACTAATATGTTTAAGAAGAAAGGCTTCTTTTATAATTATTTTTTAAAAATCTGGGAATTTTTGAAAAAAATGTTTAAAAAGGAACAATAGATACTTCTTTTACTGAACCCCCAACAACATTGTGGTAGGCAGATGATGTCTCTGCGCTGCCCAGGCACACAGACCTCCTACCATGGTGCCTCGGGCGCTCCCTGCGTGGTCTGAAATGCCGGCGAGTCACATGAACCCCAGATGCAGTCAGCAACATTGCAATGCCCCATTAAAGGGTCGGCCCTGATGGGGGGGGGGGGGGGGGGGGGGGGGAGAGCACGTAACACATAACACATTTTGCCGGCCTTAATTTATACAATTTAAATTACTTATATAATATTAGATTTGGTTATTTTATTATTACCTTACCAGGAATGTATAACATGATTTCATTAAAGAACTCTTGCTTCTTTTATAGTTATTTTTAAAAACTCTTGAGGGTCTACTCAATAAAGAGAGAATTGCAGGGTTTTGAGATGGGAATTTGGGAAACAGTTTCTCATTTAGCAGCATTGGAGAATTTTTGCCAATTGCAATTCTCTCTTTATTGAGTAGACCCTACAGTTTTTGACAGTGACAGTATGGTATATAAAAGTACATTCGATACTTGTGAGCCTACACTTGACCTTTCCTATTTCTTGACTGCTTTAGATTAAAAAAAAAATAAGTAGAACTTACAGACAACTATGATCTGCAATTCCATGACAATCCATTACATTACTATTTATTTATATTGCGCCAATAATTTACAGAGCATAAGAAGGGAGTTACAAACAAAATTAGACAAACATATTCAGACATGAGCTGGAGGGCCAGTTGATACAAATAATACTCCAATGTACTAATACTTCTTAATGATGTAATGTACAGACTAATGGGCTCTATGAAAGACATATGTGATCTGCTGGGCTTTAGTTAACTAAGGGTTAAAGCCTGGTGGGTCTTTGGTGGGCTTCAAAAATGTTCTGGTAAGCGCAGCACATGGAGAATGATAGCTCTCTATTGGCTAGCTCTTTGGGAGCAGTCGTGAGTTGGGTCAACCTGTGGATAAATTGCCTATAAATTGAGGAGTGCAGAAAGGACTGAGGCAGCATGACAGTCATCAATCAGCCATTCAGTAAAAGAGCTAGGATCCCTGGCGCCCCTACCACCCTCCCCCAATTTATATGTATTTATTTATCGTGACTTATTAGTGGGTGTCGGTCACCCTACTGAGGCCATAGGGTGTATCAAGTTCTATATATCGTATTTAAATTAAAATAATTTGGGGAGATTTTATTTATGTGGAATGAAGCGCACTATGCAGATACCAAGAGAAGAGAACTACAACACCTATAATGCATACTAGTAATAAAAATAATAATATGTTTAATAAACATAAAAAGAAAATAAAGACTCACAAAAACTCCAGGGGTGAACAACTGTCTCATAAGTACTTTAATCGTAAATGTTAATATTTGCTTCTTCAATACTAAAAAAAATGTTGGTATCAGTGTTAATGTTCCAAAAAGGCTAGGAAACCTATTATATATATATATATAGCCTCAGGACCCTGACTCATCCCTGTTACTCTCTGAAGTAATGATGGTTATCTTTTGCTACTTCAGCTGTTCTAGACTAATGGTTCCCATGTTCCCCAACCCCGGGTGAGCATCATGGGAGCTGTAGTGCAGAACACAGTTGGAATGCACAAGGTTAGCCCCCACTGCTGGAAAGACTTGCTCCCACCAGATCCCAAACCACCGTATTTGCATGTATTCATTTCCCAGGATACTTTGCGGCTTCCAGAGCCCCCACCCCGTGTCCTCGGCCGGCCCCTCTCTCCTGCCCCGTACAGAAGTGAGCTGCAAAGCACACCAGCAGAGCAAGGTCCCGGGAACCGAACCCCCCAACACCCCCTGCCTAACCAGCCAGCACCACCCGGGGAATCGGAGCCACCCATCTTGGTCAGTGTGAGTGAAATGAAAGCCAACCCCGGCGACCTCTCTGACTGCTGACCTGGGGAAAGTTGCCCAGGAGTGAGTCCCAGCTGTGAGGACCGAGACCCTGGCTGTGTGGGTGGAAGGATACAGAGCACGGAGCGGACGGGTCTGGCCTCAGTGTGTGTGACAGGCTCCCTAATAAAGTTTTACAGGCGCTTCTCCTGTGGGATTGGAGGTCTCTGCGGTGCCCGGCCCTGCCACAGCTATATTAAAATAACCTTGCAACCTAGACAGCCTCCATGTACCGGAGGATGCGGCCTCCGTTGTTGGTGGCCTTATGGCTCTTAGCGGGAACAGCCCGGGCCGCTATGGATGAATGTTCCGAGGAAAGCACGGGGCGGCCGCAACGTTGCATGCCCGAGTTTGTTAATGCGGCTTTCAATGTGACTGTGGTGGCCACGAATACCTGTGGCTCTCCGCCGGAGGAGTACTGTGTGCAGACCGGAGTCACCGGGGTTACAAAGTCCTGCCACCTGTGCGATAGCAACCAGCCGCAACTGCGGCATGGATCCGATTATCTCACCGACTATAACAACCAGGCGGACACCACCTGGTGGCAGAGCCAAACCATGCTGGCCGGGATCCAGTACCCACACACCATCAATCTGACCCTGCATCTGGGTGAGTTCAATGCACCTCCTTATCTGCTGGGGTATCCTGTCACGTACCCCTTACACGCTCCCTGCAGTCAGACCCTTTATCTCGGTTATGCATACGCTGTGAGTGTGTTTTATAAAACTTATTAAAAGTTATATAAGTAGAGTAAAGGGCAGAAACCCTCCATTGATTTCCAGGGCTATTGCTCTAGTTTTAGAACTTCGATCCCGAATTGCTGTCTACACAACGTCAGTAGGTCCCCTGCTTTTTCAAATCAGCTGCGGCAACATCTGTCCTTATTGTAAGTAACGTGAACGCAGGGCGAAGTTCTGAATGAGGAGCAATGACATTCCATCCGTTTCCAAGGTGATAGCTCCACTTTTAGAAATTATCCTCAGATTAGCCTTCAGTTCGGAAGCACTGATTTCCAGCACATGTACCTAACAGGGTGACAATGTAGCTGTATGTCACTTCAGACTGGAATGTAGCCCCAAAAAGAAACATTATGTCTTATTCTGGTACTAAAGCCAGCTATGCTAGACATCCTTCTTTATTTTCCCTTTAAAGTGACATTCTTGCACATTTCTTGAACACCACTGCTATACATACTGCTTGTTCAGTCAATGCCATTCCTTGCTTCTCTGATATTGAGTGTTATGTGTAAAGGTGGTGCACACATTTCCAGGTTGCACCAACACAGCGTGTATAAACAGAGGTGTGTGTGCAGCTCCAGCAAACTATGTATAAAAAGGTGCAATCTATAGGGTCTTATGTAAAAAAGGAAATTCCTTCCTGGTGCTTTGCTGTGCACATAACCCCTACAGAGCTTGCATCTCTACTTCCCAAATCACACTGTATGCTTTGCCTTCCTCATACTATAATTTAACATTTCCCCAACCATCATGTATAGCACATTTTTCACGTTTTTTTTTTTTTTTGACACACTAATAACTGTCCTTCCATCTCTACATACTCCTATAGTTGTAAATGTATCTAACTATGAAGGACCCTATACATTGATAATGTTGAGTGCATGGTACTAATGCATTCTGATTGGGCTTATAGAGGTTTTTCCATTAATGACTTAATACAGCAGATGCTAATGGCTATTCAGACAGGGTAGTGGTCATGCAAATACTCATGAATGCTGAATCTGACCCAATCTCTGTATCTTATCCGTCCTGCCAGTATATTTGTGTCTGTCTCTGATGAAAATGCAAAATGGGTCACTAAATAGTTTTTTTTGGCCCATGGGCTGACATTTTTCCATCCGCCCCCCTGATGATAACAGTAGTGTTTGTGGCTTGCAGACATCTTTAGGACATGTAGTTATGTAGGATATGGTATGATCTACATTTTGGCAATCCGTTAAGTACGATATCTATCTATCTATATATCTGTAAAACAGCACGGATGCCTGGTATTCTGCATGCATCACTCAATTCTGCAGGAACCCTGGGGTGTTCGCACTGTGAGTGTTGTCCAAGAACTTACTTGTACCTATGTAAAAATAGGGCATGAAAGACCTTTTTATTATTATCCTGAAGAAGCAGTTGAATGCTTAGTGCAGAAAATAGCACCTCGGGCAGTATGAGTGAACACACCATCTGTTTCAGTACTGCTTACTAACCCGGCGCCTGCCATTAAAGGTGAATGAACTACGGAATGATCTGAGATGTAGGTGTGTATTGGATTTGGTGGTTACAAATCTGTACTGGCTCAAACACTGTGCTGATAAGCAATGTTTGTTGTTGCCAATATTATGGCTAAAAAAAAAAAATCAGACAAAATAAAAAAAATTTTTTTTTTTCTTCTTCTTCTTCTTACTCTGGTAATGACACTGTTGAATTATTGTTCCTATTTTTGTTTAGAGAAGAGGTAATAAGCATGACTGATATTTGACTCTTCCATGTCCTGAAAGGGTCACAGCACACCCTCACCAGGGCATTTAGGAAATAATTTGATCATGTATGTCTCCCTTCAAGGAACTTTCCTTTTTATATTACAGTTGCCATCTATAAATATACTTTTTATTATCTTATCTAGTGTATTTGTACCGCTGCTTTTCCAATGACCCTCCTAAGTTTTACTGCACTTTCCTCATGAGTCTAAACACCATGAAAGTACAAATATGGAGTGGGATACTAATCCCAATTCATAATCTAGATGTAGACATAACCTTTTCCCCATTCATTATTACTATGTATTCATTCTTGGCAGTATGATTGATTACTACAGTATGTGAGCGAATGAGCAGATTTGCAATCATTCCCATTACTGTTCAATGGAATAAAAAAAAAAAACCTTCTTTGAGGCATATGGGTGTTTGTGAAAGAGTAAATCTTGTTCCTTCCCCAGCTGTATACATATGCTGTAAGCCTACAACTGCAAATAATGGTTCTTAACTACACACGTTCTTACTCTGTGTTCCAGGAGGACAGCGCCACCCAAATGTTAACAGCATACAAACTCAATGGACGCCCTGGCACTTGATACAAACGTGAGAACTTTATTGATCAGATGCAGACAACGTTTCAACTCTTGCGAGTTTGCGTCAGGCCTCACAAAAGTTGAAACTTTGCCTGTGTCTGATCAATAAAGTTCTCACGTTTGTATCATGTGCTGGGCGTCCATTGAGTTTGTAAGTCTACAACATTCAAAAAGCATAGAAAATTATACTTCATTGTGAAATCAAGTTATTTTAACAGCATAGGAAAATGCAGTTTTTCCACAGCGTAAACCTGGCAAGCAGTAGCTTTTATACATTCATTTTATAGTTGAGTTAAACTGAGATCTGTGGGTTTACATGACTGTATGGTCTGCATTATGGTATTTGCAGTGTTGTAAAAGTGATCTGTGTGTATGTGCACAGGTCACCCATGATGGGCAATTGGCTATTGTATATGGATTTAAATAATAATTTTGCGGTCTGGTTCTCGTGCAGTTAAAGCAACAATGAATGACACAGTTTTAAATGGTAAACAGATCTGTTTGTCACCACATCCTCTTTCCATGTACCTTTTTCTCATGGGTTATTTTGTGTTGAAGTGAGTGAAGTTAACAGAATGAGAAGACATTGCTGCAAATAAAGTTACATCGTTACCAGAAGCTGTTATAAAGCAGGAACACTTAGTGAATACCAGATTCAGAGAATTAGAAACAGATTCTCTTCTAGTCTCTTGGCTCTCACGCAGAAATGTAAAAGCCAAAGTAATGTTTCTCAAATCATGGTTCCTTTATTCAATTATGTGCTTCTATTAAAAAGAACATGCACTCGCAACACGCATATTTCTTTAAAGTTCTCATACTAGAAAAATAAACCTCTTGTGTCTTCTATGACATGGTTAGGGTTTTTTTTCTTCAGGGGGATCATTTAAGCTATGCTTTTAAGGGGATTTTGAGTTACAAGTGAATGTTGGGGAAATTAGTATTGATATGTTGAACTCTGTAATAAAAGGAATGGTACCAGCAGGTGGCGTCTAACTCAGTTGGGGTAACAATTTGTAATGTTACATCTTCATGTCGCTAAACATATATACAAACACAAATTCTTCTGTTCCTCTATATCTGTACAAGTGAACACAATACAGAAATAAACAAGCTATCAATTTTTTTTATTTTTTTATTTTTATAATTGCTGCATTAAAAAAAATTGTACTTAAAAAAAAAAAAAAATTTTGTCGCTGTCTGTGTAAATTGTGCTTAGCCTGCTACTAAGTTATTACTGGTCAGGAACCAACCATTTTCGTTACTGCAATTTCTAGTTCTTTTTTTGATGCCTATATGGAAGCTCCAACTTTAGAGCACAAAAAGAAACCACAGGGAAGGACTTTTAAACAATATATATATTTATTACGCATTTGTCCAAGGTTCGGCTACCACCATAGAGACTAGTTTAAAGTGGAAGCTGATGGCCAGCAATGCAAATCTTTTAGTTGCCCACAATCAACAAAACAGTTTACCCAGTGCTGGGAGCTTCTAAGTAGCTTAGTAGCTACACTGTATGGACAAAGGTATTGGAGGAAGGATGATGGTGTGGGGCTGTTTTTCAGGGATTGGGCTAGGCCCCTTCCTTCCAGTGAGGAAGTTCCTTAAAGACATAGTTGGATGAGTTTGGTGTGGAAGAACTTGACTGGCCCACACAGAGCCCAGACCTCAACCCCATCAAACACTTTTTGGGTGAACTGGAATGGAGATTGCAAGCCAGGCCTTCTCGTCTAACATCCGTGCCCGACCTCACAAATGCTCTACTGGATGAATGGGCAAACATTTCCATAGAAAGACTTAAAAATCTTGTGGAAAGCCTTCTCAGAAGAGTGGACACTGTTATAGCTGCAAAAGAGGGACCAACTACATGTTAATGCTTAAGTATTTAGCATGAGATGTCCTAAATGTCCCTGTTAGTGTAATGGTCAGATGTTCAAATCTTGTTTGATATTTTGTAATCTGGAAGTCTATGTTCCTGTGCCTATAAGGGGAAAAAAAATCCTAAAATTCTCTGTTTCCTAAACTATACATGAATTTGTCCAACCCTAGTTTTCCCAAACTGTTGAATGCTTTCAGCGCCTGTTCCTTAAATTGACACCTTGTTGTGATGTGACTTGTTCTCTCTCTGTATTCACATACATCCACATTTGATTTACTTCATGTATTTCATCTACTGAGATACTTCAAAATTACTTTCCCGGTTTGACCACGAACTTGTTGTATTATGTTTTTAGCACACATTTTACACACAAATCATTTTATAACCTCAAGTTGCCGGTTCCTTTTTTTGTTTCTGCTGTGATTACGCTTATGCTATGCCTTAGCCCCAAATCCTCCCCTTCAGAGTCTGGTTAGCGTTTTTTACAGATATGTAATCCATTAGCCTTATAGAAGTTGTATTTGCCTAGCACCATTAGGGTGTAATGCTACCTGAGGATATGTGCTTTTTTGAGGGGAAGGGGGGTGGTGAACCACTTGCACATTAAATGTATACTGCACTCATGGTGATTGTTAAATGTTATTAGTTTTTTTTCCCTCATAACACTTTATTCTGGGTAAATGTGCCCAGTAATCCATGCCTATAGGTTAAAACCCATGACTAGGCAATATTGATATTGGATTTATTTTTTTGGAGGCCTAAACATATTTAAAGGGACATTCCCACAAAAAAATGAAAAGGTTTTATTTTGTATTGTTGATTTCAGATATGTCTTGTTTTTCTTATGTGACTGTATTTAATGAAATATGTAAACAAGTGTGACTGGGCGCTGCTATTTTGGGAAATATAGTGTTTTTGGGTTCCACCCCTCAGAGACTTTAGAGCACAGATTTCTCACTTTGGGGCTGGGGACACAGAATGCAGTCTATAAGTCTGAATTCTGACCATAGACTTGCATGGGAGGGTAATGTAACTATTACATCACAAGGGATGGAGTTATGATCCTGTTTGATCTCCTCTCTCTGTGCAGGAAGGCAAGTAAAAAAAAAAAGTTACATCTAGTTACATCTTATGTAAGTGGTAGTGTCCCTTTAAGGAGCGTGTATAGCGCAGGAAGGCCTAACATTCTGCAGAGCATCCATACTAAACAGGATCATTTCAGTGCTGTATCAACATATCAAATTGTGTCTTTATATAGGAACAGCGTGCACATATCGTGCTTTTTATAGTCTATTTGGATTTATATCGGGCTAGGATCTGTCTAGCATAGTATCAAAAACAGTGGGTAAAGCAACAAGAATGTCATATTTATCTGTGGATTTGAGTACAAAACTAAAATATGTCTGATTCGGTTCTATTATTTGCAAATGTGCAGAAGTTCAAGTCAATTAACTTATGTTATTGGTGGGGTTTTTTTTTATCTCCCTTTTCTTGTACAGAGGCAGTCTCTAATATGCAGTACAAATGAAGAATGCAGAGGAAAAACTGCTTCCCATGATGCATTTATATAGTTATCAGAGCCCTAGCATATATTTCTTTTCTTTTTTTTCAAAACAGATTTGAAAGATCCATCCTTTCAAAACAGATTTGTTTCTGTGTTTTTTTTTACTCCAAAATGGCTAAACCTCTGTCATCAGTCATTTGTGTGTGGTCTTCTACATATTCCATGGAATATCTTGGTGCTTCACACACTTCCATTGAAAACTGTAGCAAGAATGGGTTCTGTATTTGGAAAGGTTTTAGAGACCTCTCCGTTTCCAATCGGGTGGAGATCCGTGACTTGCAATGTGTTCTAGTCACTTGAGCAGTTAATATTTTTTATTACAGCTGCGTTCTTTGTTTTTAAGCAAAAAGGGTACATTCAGTTTGGAAACCAGCATTTGAAAGGACATTGTAAAATTATATAAAGTGCTGTTACCATGTTTCAGTTTGCAATGTGTTGTTTGGCTTGACTTGACGATTAAAACAAAGCAGATGATTGCACTACATTCCAGCAGCATGGGCAGGCCAGGAAAATGTAATGATATGATTTATTGTAAAGTGTTCTGTCCTGTCAGTGAATCACAATGAGGAAGTCATTACTTAATTACCTTTTAAAGGAGGGCTTCCTCTTAGGACCAATATAACCGAGTGGCACTAATGTCTTCTAGTGATTATTTCATGGTGTTTTGACTAGATCTTTAGAATCCTGTAGATCTAGCCTACTTATTTATCATTGCTTAAAGGACAGGACCCTTTTTTTACCCTTCAAAAAAAGTCCTCCTTCCCCCTAGTAATCCCAACATGTAGCTTTAGAGATACATGTGGGTTTACCTTTGGCTGGGACTACTGGTGCGCATGGCCAGTGTCTCCACGCTCCCAGCCAATCAGAGTTTGTCTGTTCGGAAAGAGAGACCCTTGTTTTTACATGGGATCAGCAGAGGGGACCTAGTTGAGTTTCCTTCTGCTGATCCCATGGAAAAACAAGGGTCTCTCTCTGCACTAGCAGAGAGAGATAGTCACTGTCCTGGATTCCTGCTCCCCATGGATAAACTGGCAGGTACAACAAAAGTAGATATAGTTTAACCTCATACTAGGGGACTAAGCTTTTCATTTATATATTAAAAAAAAAAAAAAAGTTTACTTGTCCCTTAATGTTCTGATGTAATTTACTGTAATAAACATTTAAAGTGCTACTAAAGTGGTCCTAGTATGAGAATAATCTGGCGTGTACTTTTCGATGTACATGCCAGTTTTTCCTTGGACTGGCAGCCATGACACTTCCTTAGGAGGATGAGGCTATTGCTGACATTCTCTCACTACTAGTGCAGTGAGAGACCCTCATTATAAAAAAATGCCACCAACAAAGATCCCCTCTGTTGATGGCATTCAACATGGAAGGTCTCTATCTGCACAGCCTGACAGACCCTGATCAGACACACGGTTAATTAATGATAAAAAAAAGTCCAAACCCATTTTAGTGCCACTTTAGAGGCAGTCTCCTGCCAGTAGGAAAGATTCATATTCACCGCAAATCAAGGCAGCCATGTTATATAGTTCACCACATCTTTTGACTGGTGCCCCAAGCATGCATGTACAAAAGACATTGATCTTTTTTTAGGAAGTCTAATTAAGACTTTCATGCTGCCATGTTACTGAAATGCAGCCCTTTGACTTGATTGCAGCTGCAGGTGTGTCGTTGTATGACACATCAAACATGTTCTTATCTCCTTGTAGCTAGAGGCTGTGTGAGGCGTGTCAACACGTGATTGATGCATTCCAGTGACAGAGGGCCGACCGGATCGCTAGCCTGCTGATGGAGCTACGCTCTATTACATGGCAGCCTGGAAGTTTTGATTTGATTGATATTTTGAATGGCGAGCTCCTAGGACAAAAGGTTTTGTAATAAGACGTAAAAGGTCTCCTGAATGATTTAAAACAGTTTGGGGGGGACTTTAGTACTATTTAAAAATCTCCTGAAGGGGGGAGTAGTCACAGTTTTTTGGTATGCCCAGAAGGCCAACATTTTTTCAGATCACGATTACTATTACAGCGTATACATTTTTATTGCAAAGGAAATAGTGCAGAGAAGTTCCATTTGATGTGCTAGCAGCCTCAAAACAAACCGTTAGAAATCTGCCTAATGTCTTTCAAGAAGAAACATTTACATTGTACTGTTAGTGTCCTTTAATGTGTCCTTTAATACCTACCTTGCCCCAATGGCCAGTGACTGTTTCCTTGGCTAAGCAGTCCATCTATCATCCAAAAGATGAAACCTGTAATGATTGGTAAATGTGTACAACATAATCCAGTTTAAACCCAGTTAGCTCTTACGTTTTTAATACGGTTTGATCGTGGAATTTCTCTATTTTAACTCTTATCTATTGTGTCCTTGAAAAGTTGTATTCTCATTAAGCATGAACATTCTGTGGTATGTGTGTGTCCTGTGTGTGATACAGTGTACAGCATGCAGACCTTAATGAATAGCTGGTTACTGTGCCCCAATGAAGATAAGCTTGAAGAAAAGGTCTCTACCAACACTAGATTACAAAATCCTTGCAGAATTGCTTGTGTAGATATTCTACAAGCATCTGAATGTTATAAACTTCCAGTCAGCTTGTTCTAATCAAGCATGCTGTTTTGGTGAGCACTCCTCTTATTACTGAATTAGATTTTCTTTTAACAAACGACACCTGCTCTTGCTTTTCAGCTAGATTTTAATCTGTAGTCTGTAGAATGCATTGCAGATCCATCGGGAGGCTGGTTGAGTTTTCGTGAGCTTACAGTCTTGGGAACCCAAGCATGTTTCCTGCTTAGTCCTGGAACAGAGAGTCAAGATTCTGAGGCCTGGGGTCAGGGGAAGGGAATATGTTTTTTGTCTGTTTGGAGAAAGGAGGGGCATGTTGGGAACAGCACATGGATAGTCTCCCATGTGTCCACCTCTCATTTGGGGGAGGTGGAGATTCAGAAGGGATTTTGCAGACCAGAGGCTAAATTGCCTTTTATTTAACTTTAGAGACTCCACAAGCCCCCTTTTTCCCTTCTATGTTAAGGCCCGTCCAGGGACAGGGCGACAGGGAAAACAAAGAGGGTGCTGTTGATCACAGTTGGTCAGAAACTTCTGAGACCAAGTCATTGCGTGGGTCCTTGTCTTGCTCACTGAGATGAATTTTCCAATTTCCTAGTGCAAGGGAGGGGAGGACCGAACACAGGCCTCTTGGGATAGTTAAGCAATGTAGCATCTGTAGTTTTTTTTTCTTTTCCAAGTCTTTTTGTTGCCTTCCAATTTTTTTTCCTTTTCCGTCTGGGTTTTTATTGAATGCTTGATCACTCGACCTGTGCTATTTGTTTACACATTCAGTGTCACCAGATAGATGAAGCTCTACTAGTTTGATGCTGCTATGCCAGCTTGGTATTCAGTGCACAAAACAAATTCCCCCTTTTTCAAATGGCCTTGGACAATGGCAGAAAGGTTGGCGTCATGGGGCATGTTTGTGGAAACACAATGAAAGCGTTACATGTATTCCTGATGTATCAGTTTTGCAGTTCCCCAATGCGTGACTTGCGTTTTATTATTATTTGCAGGCAGGTGGTTTTAGGGTGTGGAGCTCTTGCAGCCATCCACACTTTTTTTTTTTTTTAAGTTGCAGAGATAAATGTACACCCCGAGCCTGTGATTTAGGGAGCTGCCTGTTCCATCCACAGAATATTTTTCTGAGCAGATCTAGCTCTGCTTGGAGGCAGTCATGGTAAAGGAATTTGAAGAATCCTACTGGTCACGTCAGAAGAACACTTTTATTTTATAATTTTTTAGGTTTGGCTCCCAATCTCTCAACTGATCCATGAGAATTGTCAGGAGCTCCTCAAACAGAGATTACTTTAAGAAGAGGTTGGACTTTTGTGTAAACATTGTAAGTAATCTGTAAAACATCTGTTTGCTCGTAGGTCTTGGTTACCCCAGGAACATTTGCCTTGGCCTTTTTGCAATTGCAGCCCTCTGTCAGTTCAGATCCTCCCAGGGATTCATAATTTTTCTCCTATCGGTCTTCATTCCTGTCCAAAGATAACTTTACATTACAGTGTCTTCCTGTTATCATATTTCCACCCACACTTTTGCATTAAGTCCAGGAGAAAGGAAGAATCCTTTCCCTTGCTGTGCAATTTAACTCTTTCCATATCATGTAAACTCCTTGTATGTTACCAGTGACCTGAAGCAGAACCGGAGTCCTTTTTTGTTCTTCTAATGTATTATTTTTATATCAGCTTCTAATAGAAACATAGCATGTGTTGGCAGATAAAACTAGTCTGCCCGGGTTCTGCTCATATAATGACTACAGTAAAGCTGTTTGGAGATTCAGACGGTGCCCCTTTTGCGGTTTGGGTACAAGTCCCATCATCATAAATTTAGCGCTGGTAAATATTTGTCGGAGATTCTGTCCAACTTCCTCTCCTTTCCTCTTTTTGGACAGTCTGCATTCATGCTGGAATGCTTAGCAGAATATGTAAATAACACCCATAGTATACTCCATCTTGTGCGAAGTGTAGGAGATCTCAAATAATACGGTTGCAGTTTTTCGACATCGGTTCCTGGGTAGGCAAGTAAAATGTGCTCTTGTAAGGACATGTGGAAAGAAGCACCTCCGCTTCCTTCCAGGATTAGGGATTTAAGCTCGGAAATGCAGGTTTGGGAGTTCTGTAATATCTGGTGCCTGCCTCCCTAGGACTCCAGCCTTGGAATTTGTCTGCCCCCCTAAGGGGGTCTCAGACAGGCATTCTCACAAAGAGCTGCTTTTACATCATTACATGTCCAGGCAGGAGCTGGTTACTGCACACTTACATGTTTAAAGGGGCATCCTTCACTTACTCATCCCATAAATACCCCTTTCTTTCCTTGGTATAACTGTTAATTAAGCTTGTTTTTTTAATCTCCGCCCTTTTACCTGTTTTTTTTTCTTTTTTCTTCTTAATCTTGAATATCCTCACCCTTTGTATTATCATCCCATCTGAACATCCCCCACCCCCTCCTTCCCTTTCAGAAGACTGTCTTGGAAGTTTATCCATTGAGTCCCGTGCTTATTTTAAGGCACTGCTAGCGTTGGGATTGTATGGCATGCTGCTGCTATTTACAGAAGGGCTGAAATGGGGAGGGGGGGGGGGGGGGGTGGCTGTTTTTACCAACCACCATCATCCTGACGCCAGAAATACATACTTACTTTTTAGTCTATTTCCTGCACTCACCTGCATACCTCCCTTTCATGTCAAGTGGACATTTCCATCCTCCAAAGAACAGGGGTTTGTATAGGCAACGTGTAGTGCTCTTATACCATGGCAAACAGTGAGAACAATGAGCTTTTTGTATAAAATACTGTTATTTAACATGATGTGAACCTCGCATGGCCTACTGACCTAGAGATGCCTATTGCAGATAGTCATATAACATTGTGATTCCACCCTTACTCATGAACTACTCTGGATTTCTTTATGGGAACTATGCTTGGAAGGTAAAGAGAAAACATGGGGCATTTTCTCCATCTTCAATAAGTGCTACTCTATGCTTCTCTTATGGGAGTCTGTTGCTAGTTCCTTGTTCATGAGATCATCCTGTTCCTGAACACTCATAGAGAGGCTTTAGATTTGGATTCTGGCCTGTGGCAACCCTGCATTTGTATGGATTCTCTATGGTTAATCTGTAGAGGGGAAGCAAGCAGCCCATGATACAGGAATTATCAATACAGGACTAGACATTGCTTCCTCCTTAATTACTCATTGGAAATTGCAAAATATACCTTTTGTTATTATGTGTAAATACGTCTATGGTAACCGCATACTTCCCTGCCTTATCTTTCTTGAGATAAGGGCTCCTCTACGTTCACACAGTGATCTGCGCATATATCCATTTTGTTTTCCACGCCGACTTTCTTTTGAACCGCCATATGCAAATGAAGCACCAGGGTGAGGAAACGCCTGATTTGTACGTAGGTGGCGCCAAATAATACCAATAAAATAACTGTGACAGATTGTCACAACATTCATTCTCTTCACGGATAATTCCTGTGCTCAATACAAGACACCGAGTTTGTAATGAGATAAGTGAGTGCATTCACTACTCTACAGCCCAGTGTATGTGCCAGCTCCCCTCTCTAGATCTGAACTCATCTTTATTATTTTTGCTTCACTCCTCCTCCATTCCCCATGTAAGTTTTCCACCCTCTCATTTTCATTTCCATTCTCCCAATGTTTCCCATGGCATTTGAAGGAAGTAGTTTTGCAACATGTTGTTTGTTCTGCTTTTTGATAATCCTATCCGTTAAGGAGCAGAAACAGTGCCTTAGTTATGGCATTCAATGGTACCCACGTGATTCTCTGTTGTAATGTATATAACTCACTATATTGCTACAAGTGTAATGCAGAGGCACAACACAGTTTGAGCACAATTGTCAGGAAAAAATGTTTAATGAAGAGATTTCAAATGTATTAAATAGAAATACTTGAGGTCTGTTCTAGTTTGTCTAACTTAGTATCTAGTTCCCTTCTATACTCTGCACCTGTCACTATATAAATGTTAGTCTAATGAAAGAATTCAAATAAAGCACCTTATTGAGCCCTCTTTGCTTGTATCAAGCAGGGGATATCTTGGGTAAAATGCATCAGATCTTCCATCATCTGACACGTCTGACCCAAGATTCTAAACAAGATGTGTCCCCGATAGAGCTATAGAAGTAGACAGGGCTCAATAAAGTGCCATTTTTATATGTTCTTTCATTAAATCATATCTAATTAAAAAATGTAAATTCAACAGATCTTATTTTTGTTCTTCCTCGACTAGAGAGTTGTGTGTTGTATGTCAATTGTGAATGGATGCACCCACATGCAAGTGACTGACAACACTGGTCAACTGAGTGGTTTACGAACCTGCAGGTCCATGAAGCCTCCATGTGAGAGTTTTCGGATAAAAAGATTTTTCTGAAAGTCCCAAAAATACTATAACTCATGTTTGCATTGGAACCAGTTGGTGAATATGCATGGTCGTTTAATGTGTGTGCAGTACTTTTAATCATGAAGTGATTTATCAAAACGTACATTTTAAAGTGTGTTTTACACTAGCAGTGTCTGAGAATAGATGGGAGCTTGGCTTTCAGGTGCAGTAAAGTCTGACGTTTGCTCTGTTCTTTGAATGCATTTTTTTCCCCATAGTCCTTACTAATTGACTTCCAGGTGTATAAGCTGGATCCCCTCCCTCTCATCCCCCTCTTTTGACTCAGGAAATACCATCTTTGTCTTTCTCTAGCGAACTATCTCTTGCTACTGGGGGTCGCTCCTTGCAAATCCTTTGATGCACTTTAAATCCACCTCAAATTGCCAAAGGGAGGGTTTGCTTAATTTGGTTTGCTCAAAGGAACCCCAATCTCGAAATGTAACTTTCTGCATCTGCTGCATCACTCATCATGCCAATATGTACTGTAAACGAGTACATTCCCAAATATACACAAAATCCATATCCTCCTATATCTATTCCGGTATATAGAATTACAAAGTTCTCATACCCAACTATACTGTTTGTTTTGATTTTTCTTTTTTTAAATAGGTCCTTACACGTCATACAGATGTGTTTTTTGGTGGCAAAGATAATTTTTATTCCATTCTTTTTGTGTCTTTCTAAACAGTAATCAGTGTGTATCCTGTAGCATTTAGCAGTTTCAGAGCTAGAAGCAATGTATTGTTCATCCCATGAGTACTAATATATAGTTAATCTAAGTACAAATACAGGTGTTAAGGCTTGCCTTCAATATGCACTAATGTACCTTAATATGTGAGCTACAGAATTAACTTGCAATGTTACTGGAAGGCTTGTAGTCCTCTTTGGAGATGCTACATGGCTGATGCCATGGTTTGCTTGTAACTTCAGTAGTTTATTTAATAGCATTGTAATAAAATTTGCAGTATTAAAAGTCCCAGGATCAATCGGAGGTTGCATTCTGTCTGAACATGTGGGTTATTTGCATGAGATCTGTTTCACAGATTAGGAAGTTGGTGTTTGAGGGAGGAAATCTTGTGGTTAACCAGCAGATTCAGTTGTGGGTGGGAGGATGTTTCAGCCCCATCAAAGTCCTGATGTTCTGATGTCTTCAAAGATTAATTTGAAACAAAATGCCTTCTGTATAATATTTTAACGGGATACAAGAATTCACTGTGTCTTCCTGTTGTGAGGTACTCATAAAAACAGCAGTAACGTATTATCGTTATGAAACACAATATAGTTTGTGTTTATCCACATTTTTGCTGTGGCGGGGGATTAATGAGTGGGCAAAGGAAACCAGCGAGCTTTCAAAAGGAATAATCCATTTATTAATATACGATTAACTGTTAATTGTGTTTTAGCAATGTCTCTGGTTTTTAAAGCACTGTTTTATAGTGCAGTGGTGTTATTGTGTAATATTTTCTTTTCATGCAAGAGTTGATTGTACAAGGGAGTCTGGGAGTGGATTTTGTGTCACCCAGTTCCTTTTTCTATTGCTTTGGCAATACTACAGATAAGGACAGCGCTTAAATATGAACACATTTGTAAATATAAAATCTAAATTAATATAACATATAGATTTAATTACAGGAAAATTATTAAAAATGAATATAATGTACAAATGAAAATATCTTAAGTCAGAGCTCGACAGATCCCATGACTCTCGAAATCCTTACTTCTGGCTCTTAAATATGTTGAAATACAATTTTCCTGGCTCCTAAAAAAAATAATCAGGCTGGCTCCTGAGCTGATCTCTCTGGTTCCTAAAGTCTGCAGAAATGTATCAAGCCCTGTCTTAATTCATCTGTATACTTAATTACTACTGAAAGATCTTACCTGCTAACAAAAGCATATCCACAGGGTTATAAGAAACATTAAACAGCGCTAATACTGTTACCAATTCTGCCAGGGTCCATCAGTGAGGTAAAGCATTATTACCATAATTATGGATCATAGAAATGTATCTGTTTTTTAATGTTCTTTCTAATGCTAGTTATTTACACTGCATGTGAAAAATGATAAATTCCCTATTTTCTATTATCCAAGTCTGGCTGTGGTCAAAGTGCATAATAAGTTCTGGGTGGTGTCTTTCAAAGACGGTATATTATTACCTATGTACACAGTCCGGGTTTAGTTTCAAATGATCTATTCAGCTTCCATTCAGCTTCTACTATAAATATATTTGGAACCATCCTTGGTGCAATCATCTCTCCCTTACTGCTCTTGATACTTCTTTTCTTAGTCCTTACTAAACCCGCCTGGATTTTATGAAGGGATTTTAATGATTGTGCTTTCGTGATCGGTTAAATATCAACAAGTAGTTAGTTTTGCGTGTGTCATTTTGTGTTTAAAGACCTGTGTGAAAATCACCTGTGCGTCCAGTTGTGAAATGGGATCATGTGAGTGGAGGGGGACATCAACATTTTTATTGCTGTATAGTCATTACCTTTTCAAGCTTGTTGAAATTTGACACCCCCCCCCATCCCACAGCAAGGACTTGAGGAGCCTCCAAATTTAAAAAATAATTTCTGTTTCCTTTAAAAGAATCTACTTTCTTATTAAGTTTGTTTTTGACTGAAGTAGCACATATTATAGGAGCTTTGTGCCACATCACGCTTCCTCACCACCCCAGTATCTCTATTGGCACACTCCCTTTATTAACTGTTATTCAGTCTATAGAGTTAATCCTAAAACAATGGCACTCGCTGCCGTTACGATGATTGACAGTCAGTGACCAAGTCTACCTGTATGTTTCTGTTTGTAACCTACAGAATCTGGATAAAAGAGCAAAAAGGCATTCACCTGTTAAAACATAGTCAATTTTGACCCCATTACTCTGCTCAATGTGAAAATAACCCTTAGGGTTTATTAAAATGTATATTAACGTTTACTGTACTTTAACCCGGGAAAGGTTGACTGGTAATCATGTAACATGATTTGAATCCGTACTAGGGAAAACCTGTTATTCTTGATGTATTTAGACATTTGGAACATATTTATCTGTGTAATCTTAGGCAAAGTAATTGATTTTCACAATGTTTAATAGTCCTTTTTTTGATTCATTTTGTGGTTTTCTTTATGACTGACCCCCTGCACTATACAAAACCTGGCAACTCTCCCAACTCGTTTAGTATTTCATATGATGGACTAACTATAAACATTACTTTCTTTTAGATGTACTTGGGGATCTGTGCAATCTTTGAGGTTTTGCAAATACAAGTCATTCATTGATGTCACATCTTTCTCTTTGCCAGCATGTATTTTAGCAAATATGATTTTTTTTTAAATGCTCTGGGGAGAACACATCATTGCTATTTTTGGATTATGTCTATTATAGACTGTGTTTCTCACAGGAAATTCTTTTAATACTTGAATCTGTAATTTTTTGGAAATTGAGACCAAGGAAATTCATAAACCATTAGCTTTCTTCCACAGTTCTGTGAACACACACACACACTTCTTCATCTCTGTATAATAGAACACACATACAGGCAAATGGATTGTTACATACAATATATAAATGGATATATATATATATATATATATGTGTGTGTGTGTGTGTATATGTGTGTGTGTATATGTGTGTGTGTGTGTGTGTGTGTGTGTGTGTGTGTGTGTGTGTGTGTGTATATATATATATATATATATATATATATATATATATATATATATATATTCACACACATGTACTGAAAATGTAGAGGTCTATTTATAAATTTTAGAATTTCCGTGGTTATATATGCTTCCATGTATCTGATGTTACACAATCACTGGAATTCCCACTTTAATTTACTTTAAAGAACTACTGTCACCCCTCTAACAGATTCTGTGAAAATAAACCTAACCCTGTTCATTTTTTGGGTGGCCCAGAGTCTACCTTGCTAGCAGTCACTGACAGACTCGGTGCAGATAGAAGGGCCCTACTCTGGGTTTTAGATAATGATCGCTTTGTAGAGAACTCTGTATGTGCTCACCTGCAATGATCTCATTGAGAGCTAGCAGGTCCTGTCACCACTTGCCAATCCTCTTCTCACCACCCTTTACCTTGTAACAAAACAGAGTGCACAAAAATATATGTAACCTCTGAACCACTATGGATGTGTTTGTACACCTGGGTAAATGTTTGCAATTTAAATATACATACACACTCTATAGGGCACTATTCAGGTGGGAATGAGTTATGGATAGGTTCGTCAGCAAATAGATTAAGGATTTTGTATATGGGAATTTAAACCTTTCTTAAAGCTCTCAACAGGTTAAATCTCTATACTGTATAATGTGCTGATCTGCAAGGAATACTTGGTATGTGTCTATTTTTTTCAATTTCCTTTCCCATATGATTTAGTTTTGAGTTCATATCATTATCTGGATGTGCATTTTATTACCATTGCAATATTTATTAAACAACAAACATATTTGCAGCACTGTCTACAGTTTGCGCATGAAGTAACTAGCAGGCTACATTTGAAAACTAAATGATTATATATATTATATATTGGTTTTATGTAACCTGCTTGCAGAATAGCAGAGGTGCCATACTGCTCCCATAATCCTCGGTTGCCCAAAGAGGCTGCTGGAAAAATATGGGAGATGTAGTATATCAACAGTTTGACCCCCTAGTATTACACACTGATATACATTGTGTTGTATTCTTCTCAGTAGACTAAGTCATTTAGATGATGTATAACTTAATGTGCATCCAACCTCCAGTGTAAGCAGTTAATGATGTAGAAAGAAGAGGGAATCTCTGGAAACAATGGATACCTGACTCAACTTGCCCAGCCTGTGCCCTATACTTCCGGTTGTACACTTTTTGCTGATACTGTGACCTTAGACAAGCTGCCGTCACCTCTGCCTGCATCTGAAGGGAACGTTGCCTCTGGCTATGTGTATTTAAGTCCCTTCCCCTGCTTCCCCATTGTGTAGTCTTCATTAATGACAAAAGGAGGAAACCAAAAAGGCGAGGGGAATGTGTTGCTGGGCTGAAAGAACTCAGAGAAGCAAGATCTTTATAAAATTATGTTTAGCAAGTTAACCACACTGTCCTCCTCATTCAGGCTGTGTGGACTCAAGGGATGCAGCTAGAGAAAGGTGACCAAGAGTCCCTTGAATAGAAAGGGACTCTTCTTTTTTTTTAAACGAATAAAATTGGGAATTCTAATTTATTTTAACCTATGTATTTTGGAGCGCTCTAAAACAGCGGACAAGGAAGTCCACCCCTCTTTCTTGGTCCGCTGCGCCTTGATTTGGCAGTAAAACTTTTAAAAGTACTTAAAATAAACAGCAATATCTTCGGAGGAAGAGACTAAAGCACAGTGGTAAACACTGTAGTGTGAAGAATGTCTTGATGGTGACCTGGATGACTGGAGGCCGGGCTGTCTTCTAATGCAGGAGGACAGTGTAGTTAATTAGCAGAAATCCCAAGCTAGGCCTAGTGGCATAATGGATTCCAAGTGGAAGGTTTAATTATGATTTTAAAATGGCTTAGAAATGCATGAAACACTTAATAAGAATGGCTGAGAGGTAGATAACAGGACTGGTGGGGGAGGGTGGATAAAAGAACAAAAAAATATGTTAAACGTGGTCATCTGTGTTCGAAGTACTATGTCGTATATGAGACAGATTATCTTGGAGGTGGGAACTGGAAGGTTGTACCTGACACACGTGTACACAAATGTAATATATTGAAAACAAAATACTTAAGTTAGAGATTCTTTGCAAGCAGGTACTCTTTGCTTGCTAGTATTGTGTGTACTATACGGCAAGCATATTGCACAAATATTCCATTAGATACATACAGATAGTTTCCATTAGATACATTTACTGAAGTCACTGGGTTATAAACATTTATTTTTGGAACATTGAAGCTCTACAGAAAACTACATGGGAGTATCTGAACCTGTGTTGCTACTTAAAAAGCATGCAATGATTAGTTACTGCAACTTCTATGATACAAATAACTAAAGATGGCCATAAGTGGGAATGGGTTAGCAGAACTTTTTACTGTGAACTGTTTACCCATACCGAATCAGAAGGCAAGAGCAGAATTGATGCATAGGGGTAGGTATAATAGGTTTCATTTAAATCATTTCGGCAGTTCACTGCTTTTTATTTAAAAATGGAGCCGAAGCCTGTGTGAATAAAGAAGAACACTAACGCTTTAAATGGATGCCTGCACTTAAGGTTAGGACTTGATTAAAGAAACATTGCTCAGATCTGTAAAGGGGGTGGACTTTACTGATGCCATCATTCCCCCCTCCCCCTTGTTAAATGACTCATGCAATAATAACCCTTTTTACTAGTGCAGACAAGCAGTAGAAGATATTACATGTTTTATCAATTTTATTAAGTGACATTAAAATGTTCCTGTAGTCTCATGGAACAGTTTATGTACTTTTTTTTTTTTATATAAAGTATTTTCCTTTTTTCCTCTAATCCTTGCTATTTTACATAACTGAGAATGATGGAACTTTCTAGGAAACAAATACAAACAAATGACAAACATACATGAATGCACACACACACACACACACATTCCTAATGGGGGCTGGGTACATAATCCGCTGTTGATTATAGGCCTCTCTATATTGCACTCCTTGTTCTGGCCATAGGACGTTTGAATACTTGCATTGACACTGAGGTCCTATTGTGCACTGTGTGTCCATGCTCATTTTTTTCTGTCCTATTTCTACAAAGGCAGTGCTCATACTCCATATTCCTTGCTACTGAAGTATGTAGATGTGGGGTCCCTTTGATGATTAACCTCCCTACTTCTTGAGCCCTAAAGGTTGCACTAGGAGGAAGATCTATTATGTTAGTAATATTTTCCTATGGAGACAGGCACAAGGTGTGTGTGTTTGAACATTAGGAGGGAGGGAGGTAGAGAGAATGGAATCTGAAGGAGAAAACACACCAGACTCTCTTACTTTAACTCATTCACAGCCAAAGCTTGTTACTTGGTGTATGTTGGGTGCAGCTAGATTGACGTTTAATTTGACTTAACATCTATACCTTTTTACTACTTACAATTCTCCACCTGTTCAGAATACTTGGTAACATATTATTAAATGTATGTTTATTTTGCATTAATAGACTATTAATGGTAGAATTAAGCAATGCATATGTTTGCCTTTACTGTAGCTAACATTTTGTGCTCAGAATGAAATAAATGTGTAAGTATTTTGCATGGTTTTACCTCAAGCTTTCACTTAATAGTAAGATGTTGCGTTCCAGCGCATTTTTCATCTCCCAGATTTTGTATTAATACAAAGTTTAAAATAACTTATTTTTTTCTTTTTTTTACTTTTAACTTCACACGAAAATCATTTTAAGGTTACAGTGAGGTTAATCTGGTTATAATTTAACTTGCCCCTACTGTGCCCTTGTACCTCCCGCCTGTGTTCGGCAAGGGCCTACCCTTAGATCCTTTCCAGATCTTAAGTAGCATGCTTGACTGTAGAAAAAAAAAAAAGCAGTTAAAAAGCTTTTTTTATAGCTTGCATACATGCCAGAAGCCATTTTCACCACATAAACCAATTACTTGTGGAATAATACAGGTACACTGTACAGCTGGAGAGTTGCATAGCATACATTGGTATCTGAAAAGGAATTCTATTGCTTACCAAAAATATTTTCAACACAGGGAGCAGCAATCTGGTATTAAACCTGCTCATTGATGCCCACGATTTGAATGTATGTATAAATCGTCCCCACCATCATTCAAACAGCGAAGTCATTGTTTTGGAACTTACAGCACATTTAATTTATGAGGCATTATTGTTAATTTGCTCTAACGAATGTGTAGAGTGGGGATTTTCCGAATTCTGTGCTAATAGTAAAGCTCATAATATTACTACAGTGGTCTGTCAGTGGTTATATTCCAGTAGACACACAATGTGCTGTAGATTTTATAATTTGGACAATGTGCATTATTCTCCAAAAACCAATGTTGGCTAATGAATCCCTCTGTTTGGATTTAATTTAAATGTCAAAGTCACAGTGCACGTGTGTATTCAGTGTTAAAGGGACTCAATCAAGTACATATTTTCTATGTTCTCTGTTAACATCACCCCATAGGTATGCAATGGCCACAGAGACAATTAATGGGAATGAACCGGCCCATTCATTAGTTTAGGAAAATGAACACGCCTGCAAGTCTTAGTCATGTTAACCTATGTACGCACAATGGATGGTGGTTCCATGTTAACCCATGTACGCACAATGGATGGTGGTTCCATGTTAACCTCTGTACGCACAGTGGATGGTGGTTCCATGTTAACCTATGTACGCACAATGGGTGGTGGTTCCATGTTAACCTATGTACGCACAATGGATGGTGGTTCCATGTTAACCTATGTACGCACAATGGATGGTGGTTCCATGTTAACCTCTGTACGCACAATGGGTGGTGGTTCCATGTTAACCTCTGTACGCACAATGGATGGTGGTTCCATGTTAACCTCTGTACGCACAATGGATGGTGGTTCCATGTTAACCTCTGTACGCACAATGGGTGGTGGTTCCATGTTAACCTATGTACGCACAATGGATGGTGGTTCCATGTTAACCTATGTACGCACAATGGATGGTGGTTCCATGTTAACCTCTGTACGCACAGTGGATGGTGGTTCCATGTTAACCTCTGTACGCACAATGGGTGGTGGTTCCATGTTAACCTCTGTACGCACAATGGGTGGTGGTTCCATGTTAACCTCTGTACGCACAATGGGTGGTGGTTCCATGTTAACCCATGCACGCACAATGGATGGTGGTTCCATGTTAACCTATGTACGCACAATGGGTGGTGGTTCCATGTTAACCTATGTACGCACAATGGGTGGTGGTTCCATGTTAACCCATGCACGCACAATGGATGGTGGTTCCATGTTAACCTATGTACGCACAATGGGTGGTGGTTCCATGTTAACCTATGTACGCACAATGGGTGGTGGTTCCATGTTAACCTATGTACGCACAATGGATGGTGGTTCCATGTTAACCCATGTACGCACAATGGATGGTGGTTCCATGTTAACCTATGTATGCACAATGGGTGGTGGTTCCATGTTAACCTCTGTACGCACAATGGATGGTGGTTCCATGTTAACCCATGTACGCACAATGGATGGTGGTTCCATGTTAACCCATGTACGCACAATGGAGCCAGAAGTAGTAGAGCTGTAGGAAATGTATGCATGTCTGTGATGTAACTATGACATTTTTAATATAAAGCAGTGATTGCCCTTTTTTTTTTTTTTAATACATTCTAAGACTTTTTTTTATTAGGCTTGCTGGGCCCCCGATTTTTTTTATTTTTTTTTAAAAGCTGGAATAATACTCGCCATTTAAACAATACTCGCCAGATAAACAATTATGTTAACCAATTTCCTTTGTTTTAATTCAAATAATATACCATAGTGCTTGACAAATATGTGTACACATTGACAGCCAAACAGGCCAATTCAGGAGCCAGCTTAGTTGTTCTTAGTAGCCAGGCAAAGGTGCTTCCATAGAGGGCTATGTAAAAGAGTCAAAGTTGCCAAGTTGTGGTATAGCAAGTAATAAAATGAATCCTTTTTTTCCTGAATACAAATCAACAGCATTTTCTTTTTTTTTGCCAATGAAAACATGTTCATTAAATCACATCCTGGTATTATAGGCTCAGATTTCAGCTTCATGTTTGCTTTCATGGGAGGACAAGGGAAGTTTCTAGGACTGGGAATCATGCAGTCCACTGCGCTTTGTCTTAAGGAACAGAGATGTGTAAAAAGGAGCTATTGTGAACTTGTTGTGCTTGGGTATTTAGGCGCTGTATCGCTTAAAGAAAGCTAATTTTTCTTTTTTTTAACCCTTCCATCGGTTGAAATGTTGGTTTTCCTTGTTCAGAATAAAGCCAACTGGTATTCTTACAGATGCATGTGATTTACTCTCAGCTCTGCCTTACAGCTGAGTCAGAGCCGGACAGGAGGCTGGGAGTGCGCGCACACAGCCAATCGGAGGCTTACGTTTAAAAAAAAATTCCAACCTATGGATCTAAAAAGATTTGTTTATATCCCTAAATCCTTTTTTGAATTTATAGATTGGAGTGGTAAATAAGTAAAAAAAAAATAAATAAAAAAAACTCATTTTGTTTTTCAATATAATGCAGAATATTGTAACCCCGGTCTTATTTTTAATGTGGTATGTTTTACACTTATGATGTCATATATAACTGTGTCTGTTCCAAATTAGAGAATCTATGAATAGACGAGTGTGCTAACTTCTAATCAGTGGCTTGTTTTAGCCCTGTGACTGATGTGGCGTGTTTAGAAAACATTTCACATGTGGTACTGGATGGCTTCCTTATCCATGTGTCGTGAGGCCTAATGTAAACGTGTTACCTTTCTATGAACAACTTTTGAAAAGGGTTTAATTAGTGTTGGACACAACACTGGTCATGTATGTAATCCTGCTCTGAGAAAGGAAGCAATGATGAAGATATTTTGTAACATAGAGATTCACCATTTTTACCATTATTGGAGGGATAAACGCATTTTATTAAGTGCTTGGTATACATAAGTGTGACAGATTTAGAAAATCTAGCTTTTGATTGTTTTGTGTGTTTATGCCACTCAATTTGTGTCCATTGTCAACTGTATCTCGCTTGCACTGAGGATCTCATGAGGAGTATGCCTGGCCTCCATTCTCGGGCCCCTGCGATTCTCGCTATTGATCTTCCTGCAGTGTGCAATACTTCAACTGTTGCACTGTAGGCCCATTGAAGATGTTCTAAGACATAGTGATTTATGCAAGTAAGCAAACTCACTGGAGATGTGCTAAGGAACATTGATTAAAAAGTGGATAGCTAATAACCACAAACTACTTGGATACTTCCAGTTAACATAGACAAATGTTTTGTGATAAATCTTAAATTAGTTCAACTAAACCACCCCTGAATAAACATCAAGTACAGATCAAGCTATAACCTGATCCCTGGTGAATTCTTGGGATATGGCTAGATAGCAAACTCTCTTTTGGTGTCTGTATTGTAAATAAAGCCTGGAGGGAGGATTGATCTACAAGAGAAAACACTGCCAAAGGTATGGTTTTAAGGTAAGTACTGCTAATCTTAAACATAAAATTAAAGCTGATTCCTAAAAAACAGTTATTTTGTCCAGTGTGGAGAGGTTTGCTTTAGTGGCAAAAATGCAATAGATCTGGTTGTGTTGCATGTGTTTCTGAGCCAGCGCTCAAGGTACTTGCAGGTGCTTGGTGTTCTGAGAAAGGCACATTGGAATCCGCCATCCTTGGCTCTTAATCTTCCAGATGACGCTCTGTTGGATGGTACTAAAAGAACTGATAGCCTAGATTTATTCCTAAACGTAGTATATCCAGGTTTTAGCTTTTAATCCCAAGTACTTATGTTCCAAGATAATTGGCTTATCTGTGTAATCTAGCATGGGATTCTTTGCAAATGCCGTATGTTTTCTACAAGTGAGTAAACAAAGTTTTATTTAATCAAAGGAGCAATAACACATGTTAGAAATGCTCTCGATGTTAACCAAATAAAATGTAGTTTTGAGATAACTTACACCTAGTAATGCAGGTTCACTTAATAAACATGGTAACTGTGGAACTGTGCTCACATTCTAAATGTATATTTGTCACCACTGAAGTTGACGAAGATCAATTGATGTCTTTTTCTCTACAATGTCCAAATGTGCCTGAAAAGCATGATTAAAGATACATCAAAATTGCATTTTAATCCATTCAATACAAGGTCAGGGTTGACTTTTTTCATTAACGTGGATAGGCACCTTCTGTGTTGGACACACAGGAAACCAGTGGAAGCAAAGAAACTTATCAGACTAAAGACTGCTGTCTGAGAGATTTGGAGAAGCTAACCAGTGTTCTCCAAATATTGAATTTGCCTACAAAATGCATGTCCAACTGATGGCACTCTGGCTGGATTGGGCCCTTTAATTGTGTTCGTATCCTGGCTGAAAAGGTGATGGGTTTTGTGGTATAATCTTAAGAATATGGCCAGCTCTAGGCCTCCCAACCAAACGTCCACGTGGCATGCAGGCCTCCCAACCAAACGTCCGCGGGGCATGCAGGCCCCCCAACCAAACGTCCGCGGGGCATGCAGGCCCCCCAACCAAACGTCCGCGGGGCATGCAGGCCCCCCAACCAAACGTCCGCGGGGCATGCAGGCCTTCCATTAAAAACAACAGTGCCCTAGGGGGTAGAACGTCTTCTTTACAGTTTATATAAAGTTTTATATATTGCAATCTTCACTAGAGTCCTGAACTGGCAGGATTTACTGAATAAGAAAGATGTGTGTTCCTGTCCAGTATGCAAAGAATTATGTTCTATATAGGTTTCCATACATATATGTATGCACACCCCTTCCCAAAGGAAACCTATTTAAAAAGATGCCTTTAAACTTCTGACTCTTAATCCCATTTGCTTTGTACAGTCTGAGTTATATAAATCATGCTCTTTGTCTCAAAGGAAATGATGTATGCCGTACTTTATATCCACATACATTGTAAACTGATAATCGGATTTAGGTCCTTTTTGTATATGGCGAGCTTATTGCATTCAGTTATAGTCTATTCAAGGCCCTTATTCGTCTTGGTACAATCGGACTGCACAAATCCCTGCAGCAAGGGAGCCAAGGCCCCTTTTAAGGTAAGACCCCTACTTCTGGCTCCTAACATTTTATATGAACTCCGAGGAAGTATTCTTCCTTTGGCTGTTAAAATAACTAGGCTGGCTCCTGAATATGTCAAACCCCATAGTGCACCCCAGTTATTCATCCATCGCCATATAAAACAGTCACACTTGTATCCATTGTCCTTTTTTACATTTTGTTTACCCCACCATGCCCCCCCACAAACTGAGCAATGCTATTCTACTGATGGCGAGTTAAATTAGATGAGCCATTTACTGGTCTGTTTTGGTGAGGCTGTGTATAGGCTTTTGTATAAAGATTTGTCGGATACAGAAGCAACATTCATGTCTCTAAAAAGTTCCCTGCTGCCCTCGTCGGCTCCCATGAGTATTGTTGTCATTCTTGGCAGGCAGCTATTCAGCAGAACCTGACTGCATTGTGCATGGCTAGTGTGCCCAAGCTGCATACATAACCATTGAACATGGAGGATATAAACAAAATTATTATACTGGCGTCTTCAGCGTGTGAGGAGGGTATTGAAATGGGTGGGCTTAGTTCTAATGGGTAGGATTTTCAATCGGCTGCCATCACTAACTGATAATTCTTCTGACCCCTAAAATAGTATTCATAAAGTGTCATTGTGTTTTGGCCATGAAAATACACAAACGTATGGTAACATGACACGTTATATATGCTGGAACAAAAGATTGTAAGGGCCTACATTATATATACCATTCAGCGTTACAAACATGCGGATGTCTGGCATAGTACAGCCTATGGGGCGGAGTGACGGTACAAGAAATAATAAAAATATAATTTCATGCTTACCAATATGCTGCCACTAGGTTCTGGGATGTTTCAGGGATGTGGCCTGTAGCGGGAAGGGATATGTGATGCTGAATGACTTTGCCACTTTCTACTTCTTCTTCCGTGATGTACCAGACTACAGGGCACTTAAAATGACAATCTAAAGGGACAGGCCCCAAAAATCTGTACTTTTGGCAACTATGGCATTTTTCCTTGCTTTACACATTTGCTAGCATTCAAGGGGGAAAAAAACCTATTTGGAATGCTAAATCAAAGATTATCCACATTTTATACGTGACTACACCTGATGTTTGAGTGTCCCTTTTAAACATTTTATGTAAGACACCGTGTATATATTTATTTTCGAATTTCCATTGGTAGAGTTACTGCAGAAAAATATCTTCTACTTCAAGACAGCGACAGATGGGGGATGATTCAGTAGTAGATAGTAGATGTAGAGATAATTACAAACTTCTGAAGAGGCACAGATTATTTCTTAATGAACCACTTACACCCCTGACCCTTAACACTCCCAAAACACACCCCTGACCCTTTTCTCTCCACAGCCAATCGCACCACTGACCCATAAGTCTGAGTTCTTGAGAAATCCTTTAAGAAAGGCTAAACCCCTGAGGCACAGATTGAGGTGACTGAAGTCCTCTGATTTGATCTTTAGGCCTGTGCCATTTTGCATGCCCCTCATAATGCGGTCATAATTACTGCATTTGTTTTCCCAATTGTTGTAATTTATCGAAATGTTAACACATTGAAATCCAAAGAAGTTCCCTGTGTATACTTTGTGCTTTCTTTACATTGTATAAGCAATCTGTAGAAACACAATAAGTGTTTACCACCCTCTGTGTGGACAGTGACATTGCTGCCTAATCTTCTCAGTCTTGCGTAATGTTTAATTGTCCGTCCCCCCCAACTTTGGAGACTCGCAGCTGCACACAAGATGTTAGCTTAGTCTGCGGTCGGATGGTTTAAGTTTAATGGGTTTCCTGTGGGGCTTCCTGCCAAACAAAAGCACTCTTGATGAACTTAAAGATTATACTATACTTAAAGAAGCCGTCACAGATACAAAAGAAGTCTTTATTGTACCTTACACGTAGGACAGGTCCCTGCTTTCATGCAGGCTTTTAAAACAATCACTTTTGTTGTTTAAACTCCTTCTGTGATTTCTGTTTCTTGCACATCTACCGGTGAGATTTTCGCGGCCCAACAACTCTTGAACCGAGAATGTATCCGCGTTAGGAACTAGTGTGGCCACTGGGTAAGTTTGGTTCCGATGGTGCAAGTTGACCATCTTTCCATTTACATTCATTTTCAATGTGTTTGGCTAACACAAAGGTTGTTAGATCGTTTTCTTTCGGGCAATAAAGGTTTATGTAAAGGAGAACAAGTTGTAATACAATGTAGACACAATTTACCAGTGTGAATTAGATACATTGTTTCCGCAGGGCACAATTTTAATTTGTCTACAAACTACCAGTAGAGGGCTCTGAATTTTCAATAGTGGGAATGGTTGGTTGAATTTTAATTTCAGGGTTTCTGGCTTCTAATATTTGCTAACTGGATACTGAGGAATTGATTAATGCCAGACATCTCTATGGATACTCTGTTTCCTAATAGTATTGATTTCTTGAAGGGATTGTGTCTTAATATTTCTTATACTATGGATATAGATATTACAATGTTTTAAATGTGTATGTGGTGTCTCCAGCTTATGACATCACATTGTAGCCTGGTATGCAGGTTTCACATTTACCATTGAAAGTGGCTAATTTGCATATTGGAAAAGGTCATAAACTGGAGTCATTACAGAAACGTATTCTATGTATATATATATATATATATATATATATATATTCTCTCATACAAACATTGTTTTGGTGATAATGTTTGAAAATTGTTATTTAACAAGCAATTATATAATTAAAGGTCAGTACAGGGAGCAGGGCTAGAGATATAAGTAAAGGCACAGATCAAGTAGTCTGCCCTGGCAAGGTTTGTAAATGTGTGAGGATTTGGTGACATCTGATGGCGTAAGATGTGCAGCTTGCCACCGCAAGATCACAGAATCCTACACTCAAATAGGCATTAACCAAAATTAATTTGATAGAAGAAAAAGTCCCCATGTTCTACCTCTGCTCTGAACTAACGTGTTACTGGTTGACAAGCCCTGGGAAGGCTGGAATTTTGCAAGTGTGGGAATGTGCAGTGTGTATATAGTGGTTAATTATTGGTAGATGAGACAACATAGGTTTTCCATATTCATAAAGTAATTGCCAACAACTAGGGGAATTCTAAAGAAACTCCTAACCTTGCTTACTTACTTTGCATTGACAGTCTATGTGCCTCTTAAATGGAAGGTCTGATGCCCAAAATTCATCCTTCAGATATTAATGCATATTACATTTCTTTCAAAGAACTTTAAAGTACCAGCCCCCACTCCGGACATTGTCCCTTCAACTCGATTCCCTCAGCCGCTGCCTGGCTACCCAGAACCTCCCATTCCCCAAGCGCACTCACTCAGGCAGCTGTGGCAGTCGCAGCTCTTCGATCAGAGTTCACATCTGCCGGCTCTCGTGGAGTAAATACGGTACATACTGTAAATAATTTTAAAAAACTCCAATCTATTCTATTTAGCTGTTGTTGGAGAACCTGTAAAATGGTCACAAGTGCCAAAATTGGGGGGTGGGGTTTACTTACACCGGCTATGTGCAGCCGCACTGGAGGTGGAGCTGAGAATGACCACTGGGGGAAGGCTTGAGCAAAAAATAATAAATGTGATTTTTATGGAATCCGTTCACCAAATACAAGTGGAAAATAAACCGGTGTGCTACCGCTTTCAACTTGCAACAAAGTGGTGCCTAGACAGGGCCTTGAATATGATTGTTGCTTCTGTGCAACTTTTAAGACACACCACAAGATTGTGGATGACCCAAGTTCGGCAAGTAAAAGTCAAATTGATGGCCAACCAGATTGCATCATTGGGCAGCGAGTCCATAGCAGCTGTACAGGTTCAATATGGAAGGTAATGGATTTCAATTCATTTTGTGAATATTTCCCGTGATGCAACATCAATCGTCCAAAATCTTTCAGCCAGTCTCACTTTAAAACTGTTGCCAAAGCCTGCATGATGATGTCATACGATACTCCCCTGCTCTCTTACTGTCTCCTGTGTATCACTAGTGGGCAGGACAAGGTGGCTGTGTACCACTTCTTTTTTTTTTTTTTTTTATTTTTTTTTTTATTTTATTTTTTTTTACCTGCCTTCCAACACAGAAAGGAGATTAACCTGATCAAACAGGATCATAACTCCGCCCCCTTGTGATGTAATAGTTACATTACCCTCCCATTCAATGCAAGTCTATGGTCAGAATTCAGACTTTTAGACTGCATCCTGTGTCCCTAGCCCCAAAGTGAGAAATTTGTGCAGTAAAGTCACTAGGGGATGGCACGCAAAACCCACTATATTTCACAAAATGGCGGCGCCCAGTCACACTTGTTTAGTTACGTATTTTATTAAATCCAGTCACATAACCAAAACAAAAGGAGTGTCCCTTTAAATATTACAGTAGCACATGCCAATTAGTGATGATATCCTTTTTGGATTTTTTTCTTTCTCTCCCATGAGTTAGATATTTATAGTTAACCTGCATCTTTTACATTCTTCCTCTGCATTTTCCTATGTTAAAATAGAATCTTATGTTGCCTGGGGCTAGAACCAGTCATTTTATTTCTCGCTGTAAAGTTTGTGAAAAACGAATTTAGAGTCAAGATATGTATGTTCCTGAAGTAGGTTGTGATTTCTGAGTAGCCGTAGTGTTCGATGGCATCCCACCCTCTCTGCTATAATGCACTGTGCCATAGGCATGGAATAACTGATCTGTTATCAATTCTATTGCTATAAACAGCTGTGTGTACAGACCTACTCTGTGGATGCAGGTTCTTTTCATTTTCAGTTTGGCTTTCCCAGGGTTGGAGATTGATGGGTTACTGTTTGTTGCCTATTCATTAAGGCATTTAACTTTAATTACCACATGACTTGGTTTGTCAACAGTGCACATAATTAGTCCTTCTCTCCAGATTACAAATTTCTAGCCTCCTGCTGCCATAATCATTACTATTAGAGAACTAGCACCATGTGGGGGTAGCTCAATGTGGAAGAAAAAAAAAAGAGTTCCATTCAAACAAAATACAAATCTCATTTGGACAATTGTGTGTTCTCTATTTGTGCAGCAGCCTCTGCTTTGGACCAAAACACAGAATTTGTCCTTTGAAGAGTGATAATAAGAATGAATAACTCCATCCCCACTAGAAAAAGGACTGGTTGTTTCATTGGCAGATATACCTTTTTTAAAAGAGACCTATACGTATTTCTGTCTACAAGTCCTAAATGCAGAACAATGATTTTTTTTTAACTACACAGCTGGCTGGCTGGCTGGCCAGAGAATCCTAATCTTACTCCAGTCCTGTGATATAATTGTCATCAAGCTGCATCAACCAGCTCAATAGGTTTAATTTTCAGTATGCTGAATATATATAGAAGCCATTCTGGAACACATGTTTAGATTTTTGGATTCCAACAAAACATTCGAAATGATATACAAACATGTCAGATCAATACGATGCCAGGATGGGGAACGAAAAGGGAGAGAAGTATACTTAGAAATTTGGGATAGTTGTTATTTTTAAAATTTTCATGCATTTTTTCCCACATACGTCAGAAATATATTTTGTTGGAGCCGGGGGACGGTATAGGCCCCACCTCCAGTTCTACATTTTGCTCAAATATTCTATGCCTCTCTATGCCTATTTCCTCTTTCCATTTTTTTTTCCAGTAAACACATTTTGTTGTCGCTTTAATTTCCCATGGAATTAAAAAAGGCAAAATGTAACCAGTATGGCATTAAAGTGAAGTCCATTTTATTTTGTTTTGTTACCTTTACATTGAATTAGTTTCATTTGCTTATTTTATTTCAAATAAAATGAGATTGTTTTGTTGTTGTTGCATATAACTTAAGCCAACATAAAAGTATTATTAGGTGCCGCCCCATGCTTCCAAACATCTGTGTGCTTTACCGTTTAAGTGGTTATTCGTCCTACATTATCTTTAGTAGAATTAATCTCCTGGGGGATTTAACACATTCCGTTTGAAATCATGGCACGGAAAGATAAGATCTTGTTACTAATCTAATAGACTGAGATAAAAGGAATTCTTTCACATATAAATAAAACATTATATATATATATATATATACACACACACACACACACACACACACACACACACACACACACATACACAAACGTTAATAATATATATAAAATACTTTAAAGTGATCCATAAAGGGGGTAAGAGAAACAATATTGGCCATAAAACCAGTTGAAAAATAGCATATTAAATATAGATTTTGATATTCAGCATAGTGTTTGGCTCTTAATTGCCTTCAGTTATTAAAGGGACAGTGGGCTTGATATGAAAATGACTAATTTTCTAACAATTCATAGATATTTTCACTTTCTAGATTCACAGAAAAAAACGTGTTATATAGATATATCTATATATCTTGAGAATGGTTCCTGAGTGAACCGAAACGTCGATACTTTGCTGTTCTATGACTTAATATATCGACATTTATTGTGATTCAAGTCCTGTGAGTGCATGTTTTTTTTTTTTTTTTTTACACACTTGTGTGTTTTGGATATATATTTATATTTTTTTTTTTTTTTTAAAGAAAAGGTGGTAATCCTAATAAGGGTGTTCTGTTTAGAGAATAAACAAGGATAGCTCTTCCAACATACACCGGAATTTCCAGTAAATCTGAGTATTTGCCATTGAAATCCCATATTAAGAAGGCCATTGTTTGCTTTTCAAGATTAGGATGTGTCTGTAAGAGTTTTATGGCACCAACAGCCTCACAGTTACAATTTATAGGAAATGTCTACTGTATACAATGACCTCCTGGGGCTGAATATTTAAACTAAGGAAAAAACAGTACCTCCAGGATGCCTGTATACTTCAAGGCTTTGTGGCTAATTTGTTAGCTGCATTTATGTTGGAAGTACTAGCTATTCACATGATGTAATTATTCAGAGTTCAGATCACAAAAGGTTTGCAGAAAAAAAAACCCTACCTGTCGGACAGTGTATAGATCATTCCCATTGGTCAATCATTTTCTATTTTAAATGAAATTTGGACGTGAGCTGAATAATTTCTTCACAAGTGATCTATATAATGTGTTTAGCAGATTTGCAAACAAGTGTGCAGATTAAGAGAATTTTTTTTTAAACCTTGTGGCTTGATATGTAAAAAAAAAAGGAATTTCAACATCAAGCAATAGGTGATGTCATAAACAGGAGACAGCATTGACCTATTTGTTCTTATATTCTGTTCATATTTGCTTGCAATTCTGTTAGTACATTGTATAGACAAGTTTTGCTTTTACTCCTCTACAGTCACAGTATAAAAAATGCTTAGCCGACAGAGGCCCTTTAATGTAGAGGATAAAGGCAGGATATGCAGAAGAAATAGCACTCATGTTAAACCGTGCAGAAAGTAGATTTATTGATGTGCAGGTAACTTGCAACACATGGGAAATGCATGTCTCACAGCATGATGCGTTTCGCACGTGGAGCGCGTGATCATATCTCCACACGCGAAACGCGTCATGCTGTGAGACACCTTTTGTTTTTTTTTTCTTTTCCCATGTGTTGCTGTGAATATTTTTGCAAGTTACCTGCTCATCAATACATCTACTTTTTGCACCGTTTACCGTGTGTGCCATTTCTTCTGCATATTCTGCCTTTATCCTCTACTGGGTGTGAGCCATACACCAGCAGAAGGCACCCGGACTCAACATTGGAGCTGAACACGTTACCTTATGTTTTTCGGTCTGTGAGCCTATACCTCTTTCACCCTTTAATGTAGCCCTATATTATGTTTTTTTTTTTTTTTTTACACACAAAATAAATAGACACCATTTTTTCAAGATGTGTCTTTTTAGTAGCGGTGCACTGTTCCTTTATATAAATGTTTGTTGTGTCTTCTCATGGCCAGACAGATTAGCTGTTGGGAAACTGCTTTTGTTTTACTGTATCTAAAGTTTACCTTGTGACTGGTCTACTTCGATCGTCTCTAAGCTCTCAGAAAATAGCGTCCATGTGAACATATATGTGATGAGGTAGATGTGAGGAGCCGGCTGTTGTCAGATTCCACAAATAGCACATTCTGAGACAAGTTTCTCCTGATGAGGTTACAGCTATGTCTGCACAGGACATCCAGCCCAGACAACTAACACGATGTGACTACTAACTACCCGTTTCCTTGTGCCCTTAATGGGAAATCATTGTGCTGTACTGTATGTTGGCACCCTGTAAATAAATTGCTGATAATCCTCGGTATTGTTGGGTTTTTGTGTACACCATGCCTGTTACACACCATACTTGGCTTTGTGGAATCACCACTAACAATCTGCCTCCAACCACTCTGTGTTCCGATGTCTGTACAGCTAGGCAGGCACCACAATGTATATTTATTCCTTAGTATTGTTTAACAGCACTTTATATTACAGATTATATTACAAAAGAATAATCATTTTAACATTAACTGTTCCTGACCCCAGGACAATACTTTGATTTTTTTTGTTTTTAATTTTATACAGAAAAGCGCACTGTTTACAAAACCTCTCCATCTGGGACCTGTCATTGTAGGTTGTATGCCACACTCCATTTATTCTAGATACTTGCAGGAAGCCAATGGGTACTCTCTCCATTTTCTATTTCAGTGTAAGCTAATATGATCATTTTCCGAGTGTATATGGCATTTTCCCAGTGATGGTGCTTGGAAAAGGTTTTGTTTTATTTTTTTTATGGTTTAAATCAAGAAACTGTGTTGGAGGAATACCACGACGTTCTGCTTTACACCTACTCGTTATTTATAAATTAATGAGGATTCAACTTGGGAAAGTACAGAGATGCTAGGCAAAAAGTGACTTGTTAAGCACCCGCTTCATAGGTCTGACCCAGAGGATATACCTTTTGACAGATGGTTCCTGGGATTCCATAATAAACTTCTCCTCCCCGGGCTTGGTGTGATTGTGTAGCCCTGCCCATACCATACCTGGTCTTTAAAGTCTCCACCCATTTTTAGGCTATCCCATCCCCTAAAGTGTGGGACCACCGCCCTCCTGCCCCAGACGAAAAACAGGTGAGCAGTGTGCACAACAAAAGCTGAACTTCCCAGCACTCCCCATCTGTCAAAGGTTGTTAAGTTGCTCCAAGTTAATGCAATTTAGCTCCGTTTTATGTAATCTAAATTCAAATTAGTCTCCACATTTTTCAAACTGTTTTTGTTCCAGTCTAAAGAACACACAAACTCTTACAGGCTGGGCATTTCTATTGTGTGCAGTGTTCTCAGCTTGCCTATAACCTCACAATACTGCCCAGCACTCTGGGACTTGTACTTTGTATTATAAAAGTATTACTATTCCCTAGCTATCCTTAATGAAGCATAGCACATTGATTGTCAACGCCATGATGCCAATGACAGGGTGTTAGCTCTCACAGCATGGGAAACCCTTTTGGGATGTACAGCTACTTGTGTATGTTCCCTGGCATAAAATCATACTCCTTGCTTCCTTTCTCACATGTATTATTGATTTTTTGCTTTGCACCTGTCTTCCCCCCCCCCCCCCCCCCCCCCCCCCATACACTGCTCTCCCCATCACTTCTGTGGAGTGCACGGAATTTTGTTTCGTTAGAACACATCCTGAGTGTGAGCTTATTTCCTCTTACCATCTGCGTCCATATGAAGGGGTAGATGGGATACCTGCTGGGATTGCCTTTGAGTTCTGGCAATGGGTGGGTGGAAGGGGACCGTGTCTGTGATACATTGCAGGGAAGCAAGGAGGCTGTATTTGAAATAACAAGATGAAGGGTTACACAGTTACCATCAGCTTTTAAGTGTTTACTATTATTTGGTTGCCGCCGAGACTGCCTGTTAATTTATTTTCCACAGCTCATTCCAATTCCTCTTCATTCGCGTTGACATTTTATGACCCACAATCCCATGCTGGAATAGACACGTTTTTGATGTGGTTAAACAGGTTTCAGGCTCTGTCTGTAGACACGAATGGGCTTGGAATTTCTCTCCATGTCCTGTGAAGAATACCGTACTTCAACTATTAACTTTTTGAGGGGCAGAGCAGTTGTCTCTTGTTAACCTATCTCGGGCACCACAAATGGTTAAATCCCCTTATTTGGCGTCCAAACATAACAGGCATGATCTGTGCAAAGGCATGTGGAGCCTGCGTAGCAGGAGTTGGTGCAGGCTGCAAGTTTGTTTGTGTATGTTACTTCCATAAATCAACAAATGAAACAGCTGGTTTGCAGCTGTGCCGATCATCATGGGAACCTTCTTTCTGTACACTTGTACCAGATGTTGTGTGAAATAATTGCGTGGGGGTGGCTGACATTCTCACTAATCACGCTCATGTCTTTCCTTTAGTTTTAGTTTTTCCCCCCATTTTTTTAATATCCATTTTTCTTCCTTTAGTCACTTAATATGTAAAACGTGTGTCTCTCCTTCCAGGAGGTACTTTTATCAGCCATGCAGAATTTCACTATTGTTCTTACTATTTAACCAACATTATTTGCTGTAGCAAAACATGCTTTGACTAATGAATTAAAACCTAATTCAGAACACCTATTGTCTGTCAAACTCGCCTAACCTGGAATTTAGTCTTACTGTGCTTCTCAAATTAATATTTTTACCAGGAAAGGCCTTTGACATCACTTACGTTCGCTTGAAGTTCCACACAAGCCGACCGGAGAGCTTTGTCCTGTACAAAAGAACTAGAGAAGATGGCCCATGGATCCCATACCAGTATTACAGCGGCTCCTGTGAGAATACCTACCAGAAGTCCAGCCGGGCCTTCATCCGCACCGGGGAGGACGAACAGCAGGCTCTTTGCACAGATGAGTTTAGTGACATCTCACCTCTGACTGGCGGGAACGTGGCCTTCTCCACGCTCGAGGGCCGACCCAGCAGTTACAACTTCGACAACAGCCCTGTCTTGCAGGTATACAAATGATAATTTGCTAGGGATTACTTTAAAACATCACTAAATCTGTTGTCGCTTCTAATCTAGAAGCCCAAGTGTAATGCTTAGTAACTATTAATGGGATATACATTTTTTTTTTTTAAATGCATTCAATATTGCATTTTAATTGAGCGGCAGCCTCCATGTATCCTCTCTGCATCCCACAGTGCTAGTCTACTGTAAAGGTAAAGGAAAGGGAACTGCTACTCCCATACTGCACACATTCTGTGACCTGTACTCAGGGGGAATGGAATTTTAGAGGCGCATGATGCACTTTCACCAGCCCAAATTGCCCTAGCATACTGACTGGGCAGTGCAAAGCCCCCCCCCCCCCCCCCCCTGAAAAAATAGGATTTAATTGTGAAAAAATGTGATGTAATTGTACAAACAGCAATACCTTTTCAAGTAAACCTGTCATTTCACATACATTTAGTCTATATATTTGCCATTTGTCTTAATTTTGGTGAGTGAGCATACTCCAACTATCAGAACACCATTGCAGGATGACTCTCACACTGTTATATGGGACTGAAAACCGAGCATTTTGGAGTGCGTTTGTGCTTGCATATATAATTTTTAAATGTAAGGTGTACTCATATCTTTACAGATTTCACACTGAGGGTGGTACAGAATATATTCCATTAATATATAGTGAGCCAGACCCTGTCGGCGTTCCTTATATTCTTAAGTTACTGAACTGGTTATGGGGCTCGTATCTCCCCTATTAGTCTCAATGAACGCCACCCATGTGATCTGTAGACACTTCCTTCACCTTTCATCATTGCAAGTAGCTGCATTAATAGCTGGGGGGGGGATATCCTAACCTTCCGCTCTGCTATGATTGGTCATCTGCATACATGTGTACAGTTGAGGCTTTGTAGATGTAGCGAGCCTTGAGGGTACGTACACCACACCTGACTAGGAGAGGGAGGGAGGCACTGTCAGAAATGTACGCATTGATCAATATGATTTGAGCCAGGTTAGCGGATAATCCCCAAATACCTGAAGTTTTTGTAATCTGATGCAATGGTCTTGGCAAAAGTGAGGAAAAAAGCTCTAGTTAGAAAAACCTATGTGTTGGTCAAAACCTTGCCACTTGGTTGATATTAAATATCCGAGTGCCAAGAATCCTTATGATTCGTATTTTATATATGTTTGGGATAAGGTATGGGAATATATTTTATATATGTGCCTCATTCATGTTTGGGATAAGGTATGGGAATATGTTTTATATATGTGCCTCATTCATGTTTGGGATAAGGTATAGGACTATATTTATGCCTCATCCCAAATATGAATGAGGCACATATATCAAATATATTCCCATACCTTATCCCAAACATATATAAAATAAGAATCACAAGGATGCTTAGCACTCAGATATTTAAATAAAATAAATTCCCAAACTGTATTGCAAACATGAAGTGGTGCACATATAAATTAAGGCACTGCTCATGGGAGGGAACACAGGAAGGTGAAGTGAGAATGAGGCATGACGGCATCATTAAATGCTCTGCACATACGCCGGGGCTGGGTCTCACACACACTGGTGATTTGCTGCAGTGCACTCCACTAATCCCCAGCACTAAATGACAGCCAGCCTCTTGTATCCACTCTAGGCTGGAAGTAGCAGCCCCAGGGGCAGTCACACCCAACGTATCCACCACAAAGACCACAATAAAGAGTGTGGCCATCTGGCACGCCTCATGCTCAAACCCTATTTACAGAAGCATTGCTTATGTGGTCCCAGTTTGTGTCTACCATGCTCTTGCCAGTCAGTGTGCTGCCAGCTGGGATAATTCCAACTCCCTTAGAATCAGAGAAACTAAATGTGAATGGTGCGGCAGCACATTGCACAGGGTGACAGCAAGCCGTCTGTGCGACCTAATTAAAATCTAGATTCCTTTTGCTTTTTAAATAGATCACCTGCTCTGTAACACAACTTTGGAATCCTTTCATCCACCAAAGTGGATACATCCAACATTGAGTTCCAGGATATACATTTGAATCCTGCTAGTCACTGAACGAATGGATGTGTTATATTACATTCTGGGCCTCATTATACTGTCAATTTATTATTTCTGGCATCATGCCTATGAAGCATGAGCAATTAATCAAAAATGCTCATTTTAAGTTCTTAATTTTAAAATTATTACAAAACAAGCCTTGTTTAAAAACCAGTGTATCTATAATAAGAGACATAGTAACTATTTTAGGTTATATTTGTTATTATATAACAAGAAGAGAGTTGTAGCTAATTTTATAGTAATTGTGTTTCTTCTTGTCTAATAATTCCTATTCTACATACTGTTTAAAATCTCATATTGTGTGTAATTTGAAAAATAGTATGATTTGCAAAAGTACATTATATGTAGATTTGTTTTTGTAAATTGAATTTTGCTGCTGTTATCTGCAGAATGATTTTGTAATCAGTATTCAGTTAACATAAACACAGCTTGTGTGGAATTGTCATGTATACTATGTACTCTCTTTTAGGGACAGTACATAGCAAATGATCTATACATTGTGTTAGCAGAATTGCAAGCAAATGCCTAATTTTGGAGACATATGTGTTTTAAATGTGTCTGTGGAGTGTCCTGCTTATGACATCACCTGTGGCTTTATATGCAAACCCTTGATGCCAGTTTATTTGCATATCAAGCCACAGGTGATGTCATAAGCAGGACACTCCACAGACACATTTAAAACACATATGTCTCCAAAATTAGGCAGTTGTTTGCAATTCTGCTAACTCAATGTATAGATCATTTTAATCCTGTTTCATTCTCTACAGTCGCACTGTAAGCAATATTTAGATGGTACAGTTCCTTTAATAAGCAATAAAATGTTTTACAAAAATGATAATGCTTTAATTTGTATATTAACCCCTTGGTGATGCTAGGACGTTCTGTCGTCCTGAGTTTAGTGTACCTAAAAGACCCAAGGACGGCCTAGAATCATGGCTCCCCGCGATGAGCTGTGCTTGGATCCCGCTGCAGGGACTTGCAGCGGGATCCCACCTGTCAGATGAGGCTACTTTCCGTGTAGTCTGACAGGGAAAATTATAGCCGATGACCAAAGCGAGCACCGGCTACATTTTACCTAATCGCGCGGTGCCCGAACCTCCGGGCACGCCTCCGTCCGGAGGTCTCACGATCTTTTGACAGGGACCCACATCCTGATCGGGTCTCTGCCATTAAATCGGTGGCCAGGAACAAAACATGACTTTTTGGTGCTTGCGTCGTCTGGGACGCAACCATCATGCGTCACGAAGGGGTTTATATGTAGTTTTTCTTTTTCTTTCATTTATTAAAACAAAAAAAAAGCAAACAATCAAAAGGTGGACTATGTAGGGGTTCATGTGTTTTACATTACCTTAACAGTTATTATTATTGCACCAAAAATATACACAGGATTTTCAACAGAGCTTAACATGGAATTAGAAAATTAGAATACATAAGGCTGAGGGACCCCTGCTCCGCACACTTACTATGTAAATCAGGGCTGTCAAATTATTTAACTAGAAAGCCCATGATCCAATGCCATTGGCGAGTTGCATGCTGGGAGAGTTGGACCTGAGATTGCTGGATCGCTACCTGTTTGGCTTTCAATAGTTTAATGGGATCGTGCTTGGAAACGTCTGCTGTGTTGCAAGAGTTTATTTGAAGATTAATTGCTACCGACCTGTTTTTAAGCTGTTAACATAAATCCATTTTCTGTTTTGCTTATTTGCAGGAGTGGGTAACGGCCACAGATATTCGTGTAACCTTAACCAGACTTAATACATTTGGAGATGAAGTGTTCAGTGACCCCAAGGTCCTCAAGTCTTACTATTATGCCATTTCTGATTTTGCTGTGGGAGGCAGGTAAGCCTGTTTCAGTGCCCGTAGCTCAGGGCTTGACAAATTTAATTTAGTTTTAGGAGCCAGCTAAAAAATTTAGGAGCCAGACAACGGCACATCACAATATCATAAACGCACGGAGACAGTCGCATACACCCACCTCACATACACAGCCAGTTCCATTCACACATACATCCACAGCCATTTCCATTCACTCATACATACACAGCCAGTTCCTTTCACTCATACATACACAGCCAGTTCCTTTCACTCATACATACACAGCCAGTTCCATTCACTCATACATACACAGCCAGTTCCATTCACACATACATACACAGCCAGTTCCATTCACACATACATACACAGCCAGTTCCATTCACACATACATACATAGCCAGTTCCATTCACTCATACATACATAGCCAGTTCCATTCACACATACATACATAGCCAGTTCCATTCACACATACATACATAGCCAGTTCCATTCACACATACATACACAGCCAGTTCCATTCACACATACATACACAGCCAGTTCCACTCACACATACATACACAGCCAGTTCCATTCACACATACATACACAGCCAGTTCCATTCACACATACATACACAGCCAGTTACATTCACTCATACATACACAGCCAGTTACATTCACTCATACATACACAGCCAGTTACATTCACTCATACATACACAGCCAGTTACATTCACACATACATACATAGCCAGTTACATTCACACATACATACATAGCCAGTTACATTCACACATACATACATAGCCAGTTACATTCACTCATACATACACACAGACCAAAGAACAAAAATGTATTTCTTACGGTGTCCTCCCTCCCTGCTGCTTACCTCATTGCAGGGGAGGGGGACATTTAAGCTGGAGCCCGATCTTCTTTTGGTTCATGCTAAGTGCCGTGTTGTCACGTGACAATCGGCACTACAACGTGCTGCGCGAGGGGGCGGAGCTTACAGTCTGTGTGATCCGCACAGACTTTCTCCCCTCGCGCTGAAAGTAAAACGGATGGCAGCCGGCAAGGGCTCCCTGTGACAAACAGCACCCGGGCGCCAGGTCTGATTTCCTGGTCGCCATGGCGACCTGGCGCCCGGGGTTTGTCGAGCCCTGCCGTAGCTTGTCTGATTCTGTGCAGCTTTCTGGTGCGTTTCTTGGATGTGTAACTCGTTCCCCCTTCTCTTCCTGTCAGGTGTAAATGTAACGGACATGCCAGTGAGTGCGTGCGCAATGACTTTAAACAATTGGTGTGCAACTGCAAACACAACACATTCGGTGTGGACTGTGAGAAGTGTTTGCCTTTCTACAACGACCGACCATGGAGGAGGGCAACTGCCAACAGTGCCAACGAGTGTCTGCGTAAGTAACCGGTTATCCTCCCCTAAGACTCCGCTCTCCACGGTGCAAGAAGTAGGCCTTGTTGTTGTGTTTATAAGGATGCACTTTCCAGTACCACTCTCTGTGGTATTTTCTCTGGTAACAGCAGGCACAGTAAGATCTCAAGTAAAAATGCCAGCCCTTGCGGAAGTAGAGAATAAGTCGTTCCTTCCAAGTTGTAGATGAGAATTGCTCTGTTTACCATATTTTTAATAAAGTAAAAAAATACACGCTCTCATTTTCTGATAACTCTTTACCAGTTGGTTCAGGTCACCGGGCATGTCCCATGGATGCAGAAGACTTATTTGGGAGCTTCTGATGGGTATAACTGGTTGATAGTACATGAAATGCTGCATGTTTCCTATCACTGATGAGGACCACAAAGCAGGCAGTTCTGATGGCTTGTGATTTAGCATCTGAGACCAGCTTGCTCATCAGCCCATCTCGAAAGGGTCTTATTGATCAAGTCATGTCGTTTCATTCCTTAGTTGGCTAGTAAAACTCTCTTCCAAAAGTTGAATTCACTCCTCACCATGTTAGAGTTCTTAAACAAGAATTCTAATTTAGCCATGTTAAACTACATGTGCGTCATTTTAAAAGACCTTTTTTTCTTCTTCTTTTCTTAACGTCATTGATTTGATAAATGCCAGAGTGAGTATCCCTTACAGTCCTAAGTAACGTGTTTTCTGCATCCCACTCACTGCCCTCTCCTTCTCGTCCCACAGCCTGTAATTGTAATGGTCGCTCTCTGGAATGCTACTTTGATCCAGAACTGTACCGCTCTACTGGACACGGTGGGCACTGCACAGGGTGTGCCGACAACACAGACGGACCAAACTGCGAGCGCTGCCGTGAGAACTACTACAGACAAGGCAATGAAGAAGCTTGCCAGCCGTGCCACTGCGACACTGTGGGTATGTATACCTGAACACCCTTAACTATGTAATCTGCGGTATGCTGTTGAATGAAAATGCAAAGCTAGGTAACAAATTACATTATATTGTCCATGGAAGTACATTTTGGTAACATTTGAAATTCTGACCCTAAACTCACAAAGTTGTAAATTTGTAACAACGTTAGTGATGTCATAACACCAGTTTATTCCAGTGATGTTGTAAATGGAATGTTCTCTGCATTTGGGGGGTGGGGGGAAAGCACTTAACATTTACTTTTTAATTGATTGGCTGTTTAGATTAGCTCTTCCATCTGGTTTTTGTCAATCAGCTGTACACTAAAAGCAGTCTATCTAGAATTCCCGATCTCTAAGTGCTTATATTCTATAATGCAAGATTGTAAACACATGGTTATATATAAAGCAGGATCGCTGTAAAACTGGTTGTGCTGCTACTTTACAAGATGGAAAACCCAAACAATACTTAGGTTCCTATTCATTTTAGATTGAAACCACGTCTGTAGATGTGCTTAGTGATACATTTGTATTCCTCTAGAGCTTATCTGTCTGCAGGAGAGATGACTGGACATTATATTACACTTACAAACACTCTGAACGCCCTCTGTGGCTATGGCAGGAGGGCAGGGTACGATTAGATTAAAAAATTTCACTTTCAATAGTGTTTTCTTTCAGATGAGCTTAGTTTTGTAAAATAATTTTCCTGAAGTTTCTATTCTTTTTGGAGACCTTCTCCTTCTTTCTAAGATCTTGGGAATGCAGTCCTAGCCAGGGAAACCAAAGTCTCAAGTGAAAAGACCCAAATGCACAGTTTGGGACTTATGTTGACCGGTTTCAGAGGCTATGGGGCTATTGTCAGCCTCTTCATGATGTATGGTAGTGCAAGATGTGTGTGATGATGCTGAGCACAGACCCCTGCCTTCTCCTGTGGCTACTGTATCACATGACCTCTCTGACAGAGGTGGGGAAGCAGGGGTCTGCTCGAGCATGGTCGCGCAGAACCTGTTCTGCCCACTGTACTACCTGGGATCCCTGTGCCCACGGTAAGAATGGGTAGGGTGAGATGAAACTCATCTTCCATCATCTTAGCAACTTGTCTAGCTGAGCCTCCTGGGAACTACAGTCAATGCATTACTGGTTACAGTTCCCATGATTCCCAGCCAGACAAATATCATATATGATAATAATGAGCACCATAGGACAAGTGGTCCACAGCAGCAGGAGCATATAAGCGTATCCCAGAGCTCCTTAGCAATAAAGCTCACAGCAATTGTTTTTTAGTTCATTTTTTTCAGCATCAAACTATAGGGGTGCAGTGTGTAATCGGCCAAATACCGGATGAGTTTACTTTTTTGTAACATTGTAACACAGTAACTCTCTCTCTGGACTAGTAAAGTTTACATTGCACTATTCGATCTCCATGATCAGACTAGTGCCTTTTTTGGTTGTCTACACATGCTCAGGCAAAATTCTGCCTCTGACCCAGTTGACATGAACCAGTTTATTTTCACATCCCTGATAATAAAAACTCCCCCACGTCTTCAAACAAACAACGATCTGCTTTGTAAACAGTCAAGTTGAGTGGATGGTGTCAACTTTTACACAGCAATATAAATAAGCCTCCTGCTGCCTTCTAAACAAAAGGACCTCACAGCGTGATTATAGGCTCCTTTCCCTAACTGTTCCTCTCTTGGCTTTTAGAAAACAGCATCGTTTGCACATTTGCGAGTTCTGGTAATAATGCAGAAATGTAAAAAGTCTCTGCATTTTGTGTGGAAATGCTTTAATGAAAAAATACAAATAAAGTACCATGCTGAGCCTTCTTTGCGCTGTATGTCTCTCAGGGGGCGGACCTCTTTAGGGTCTTGGGTCACCTCTTGCTTCATCAGCTATAATATGAACGAGGATCTGACCCAAGATTCTAAACTTTCCTGCCAACAAACAAAGATGGCTCAATACATTCTTTATTAAATAATTTTTATTTAAAATACCTACACTCAAGGCCACGCCTAGGGTCATGGACGCCTCTGCAAGAATTTTTTTTGGCACCGTGTGGCTATATCCTACCCTTCACAAACACACTTCTTTCCACACCCATTTTCTATGGCAGCCACTCCACCTCTTTCTGCCCTGCCGACTTCACCAGTTAACATGTCAAACACTTCCCACGGTGCCGTCTTTGCCCCTCAGTTTGCCAGTGCCATCGTAGTCCTCTCCCATAAATGTTTTTACACTGAATTGAAGCGTCCTGTGTCACCGACATCTGGCGCTCTGATTTTAAAGAGGACCTTGGGCATGAAGTCTTTGCGAAATAATGCCGCTGTGCTCCCAACCTGATGCTCCCCTGGTATATAGAACGCCCAGGTTATGTGCACCCGCCCAGGTTTCACTCTGCCTCCACATGATAAAACCTATCAATTAAACATAACCTTATTTTTACACCTGCAGTTGTCCTTTAATTTTTAAATGTGGTATGGGTTATTTTGTATCAGGCAAATATAAGCTAACAAACTGAAATATTCTAGTTCATATGGGTGCCAGAACCTCTTCTAGTTGATGAGAACCAATTATACAGCTTTTGGCAATGGTTTAGTCTACGATGTAGAGTCCAGTTCCCCACTGGACGCAACACATGATTCTTTTAGATACTTCAGAAGCATCTACAAGTGAAAACTAGATCAAGATCAGTGAAATTTGTAGTGGGACAATGCATCATAAGTACCGTACTGAGCTCTCTTCCCTCTGTCTAGGAGGCGGACATGTTTGGAACCTTGGGTCAGATAAAGGAAGATCTGGCTGAACATTCTAACAAATACATGCCACCTTTTTTGATTAGAGCTATGCAGAAGAAAGAGGGTGCAAAACGGTCATTTATATACTTTCATTAAACATTTGTTTAAAATGTGTACGCTTGATGCCATCTCTCAATTAAACATAACTTTTTGCTGACCGTGGTCTTTTCAGCGTGGGATTCTGCATGTTTGAATTGGCACTCCTCACTGACATGGAAACAGAAAATGTCCGTTGTTCTTTAAAATAAGTGTTTTGTTGGTTGGTGATTGTAATGTTTAATTCTATGCCCTGCAGGCTCCCTCAGCACGCAGTGTGATCATTTTGGACGCTGCAGCTGTAAGCCAGGAGTGATGGGTGAGAAATGTGACCGGTGCCAGCCTGGCTTCCACTCCCTTACTGAAGCCGGCTGCAGGTAATGAAACGTGTCGGGTCTCCTTTTCTGGATTCTTTGCTTTCCTTGTGAAATTCTGCTTGTCTGATGCACATCCAGTCACATGAGAAATGCTGCTGCTGCTCTTGCTCTTTAATATAATCTCCTGTAAAAATATTATAGCCCATTTTTTCATTTTGTTTTAAAGAGACAGTCTAGACATCAAATTATTATTATTTTTTTGGACTACCCTTTTCTTTTTTCCCCTTCACAGACAGAGCTTACGATTTCATGGTGGGAAGTCCATTGCATTTATTTGTACAATTCCTTTTTCAGATTAGAGGGATCCTTTTAAGGATGGGTGTGATTTGAATGTCTAATACATATGGATTGTTCACCGCTCTCTGTCTCCCTAGGCCCTGTGCATGTAACGCTGCCGGTAGCACTGATGAATGCAACGTAGAAACAGGACGATGTAGCTGTAAAGATAATGTTGAAGGATTCAACTGCGAGAGGTAACCGTACAGGATGATTACCACAAAGCAAACTATTACTGCAATGTTTTCTTTCAGTTACGTTTTAAGTTCCTTTGTTACATTTGGTGTTTATTGCTTGGAAAATATTGGTCCGTGCTGGAATGTTCTTAAGGATGACATTGGTCCATCTGTGTTTTTCACAGCATAGGATGAAGGCAGGCTACAGTCTGCTGAAATCTAGAGATGCCTATAAAAAAATATATTGTTCTTTTTCTATTCAAAAACAGTTTAGTTTATGATCCTTTAAATGTAATTTTCTCTTTCCTCCTTTGCTTTCATTCTAAACATATTCTAATCGGAGACATTCTAATTATTAGGTGTAAACCTGGGTTCTTTCACCTGGATCCAAATAATCCCCGTGGCTGCACTCCCTGCTTCTGCTATGGCCACTCTTCAGTTTGCAGCAGCATAGAGGGCTACAGAGTCACCAGCATAGTCTCTACGTTTGAGATTGGTGAGTATCCCCCGTGTCCAAATGAAGCACCGTATACCCTCATTCACTCCACTGCATCAAGTAATTATCTTTACCACCTCTGTATTACACTGCTGAGCTTGGCATAGTCTCTTACTTTTGCCAATAGTGTGTTTTTCAATTTTTTTAACGTTTTTATTTCGTTTGTAAACAATTTGCGATTTGCCTCCATTCTAGCACTTTCCCATCCATTTTTTTTACCCCTTGCCATCCCCCAGTTAGGGAGTCCCCAGTAGCATCATTTCCTAGGATGGCCTTTTTTTCTGCTATAGTGTCCATGGCTGAACTCTCATACACAGGTCCCTAGGGGTCTGTTTCATGTATAGAAAGCAATGCGGTAAAATTTTTAATAAAACCACTTCCCTATAATGAACAAGATGCTGTTTGGATGTATATGCTAGAATTGAGGAAAACCTCTGGAAAAACAAACAAACAACGTGATAATTGCCTTCAGAGACAAACATGAATTTTCTTAGTTTTTTTTACATTTATTTTTTTAGTCAAACTTGGAAATAGTTTTAAAACTTAGGAAAGAATATCTATTACGCTCCAGCATATTTTTGCAACCTTGATAAGCCTTCTCTGTGGATGCTGTTCAGATTTGCCCTTATGGGCTTCAGAAATAAATCTGTTTAATACTTTAACGATGTAGCTTGTTTTCCAAGGGATTGTTTGAAACATGAAACTTGATTCCTGTGTGCACACTAGGAAGAAATTCTCCGGAATCATGGGGTAGTTTGGTAACCTAGGCAACAGCCATGCATTCAGATCTTGATTAGTGTGGGTACCAATCCCATTTCCCACCACGGGGGATGGGGGGAAGACTTTAATGAGCAGTGCACGGGATGAACTAGGTAGCGTGAAAACTTAGCAACGTCCTAGGAGTCTGCTTTAAATCTGGTGGTCATGGCAACTGTCTTGTAGAAAATGTAATCTTCCTTTTAATATAGCACAGAGGAACAGTTGTGTGACAAGGATGTGAGATTGAATGTGCTGGAAGTGATGTGGGGTTTCTTTCAGGTACGGATGGTTGGCGGGCTGAGCAGAGGGATGGATCTGACTATTCCTTGTCCTGGACTACAGAGAGCAGCTCATTATCGGTCACCTCCGAGAGCTACTTCCCCATTTATTTCATTGCACCAGGTAAGTTTGGGATGGGATGATAAGGGTTATAAATGCAATGAACTATGAAATGAAGACGTTTCTATATTTTGTTGTAATAATACTATGTTACTATATTAGTGTTTTAATCTGTCCAGCAAGAGAGACCTGGGCATTAATTGTTTTTTGTTCAAAGACTTGGAGAATGTGCTGTAATTTTACAAGTTAATCCTCTGTGCAAGGCATGTGTCAGTTAGTTAAGTGTATTTACGAAGAAGCAAACTGTAGTGACCTGACAAGTGATCTGCAAAAAAAAAAATAGGCCTTAATTAGCATCTAAGATGGACAAGATGGAGAATTTTTCCAGCTCTGCAATTAATGCCTGGTTTTCACAGTTCCCTGTTTAGTGAGTAGATCCCAGAGAGTTTCATTTTGCAGTTCAACAGTTCTTGTGGAGCTTTGCAGACCATTTAAAATTATATTGATTAACATCTACTTGGCCTGGGAAACCATGATATAGAAAAGAGTTTGCTGCAGGAAGTTAATAAAAACAGAGTTATATTATCGTAAAGATCTTATGAATGTATTGCTTGAAGGTCTGTTGCAGTCTCCGGGATTATATTATTTAATGAAGGGAAAAACTGTTTATGTATCCGGAAGTGGTTTATTTTGGGCTTGCAGGTCAGTTTTCAGTGTCACAGCTGCTCTTAGTGCTTGAGGTGTTTTCATGACCTCTAGTGGTTAGTGTGTTTATTGGACCAGCAAATGTATGGAAGGATTTAGCCATCACTTGTGGGAATACTGAGTAGAATCCCATGCATGGTGAATTAAGCATTCTCACAATGTTATTCCAAAATGATCTTTCAGAGCCTCCATCCAACCTCCTTAATTAAAATTCCAGTGTTCCCTTTAGCTTTGTGCCGTAGTCATCCCCTGAGATTGTCTGTTGGGGGGGGGGGGGGTTGGGGGGGTTGTGTTTAGACGCTGCAGCACAGATTCTTGTGACTTATTGTTTCTATTTCCCTTTGTAGACAAGTTCCTGGGTAACCAAGTTCTAAGTTACGGTCAGAACCTGACCTTCAGTTTCCGAGTAGAACGCAGAGACACCCGCCTCTCTGCAGAAGACCTGGTGCTGGAAGGGGCTGGTCTCAGAGTATCCGTGCCTTTAATCGCTCAAGGGAACTCTTATCCCAGTGAGAGCGCCCTCAGTTATGTCTTCAGGTGAGAGACACATTCCTGTTGTTCGGAAGCTCCACGTCTCTGATTCTGAATGGGCCACCCTGGTTTATACATGATGTGTTTAAACACTGGATTCTATGGCCAGATCAATAACTACAGTCTTTATCTTTGAGGAATTCATATGCCTAAGCAGACAAATATGTGCTTATATTTGTATTCGTGACAATGTGGGATGCTGCACATGTGTTACGCAATGTACACGTGTGTACAGCATGCTGGCCCCAGGAAATTCATCTGGCAGACAAGTCCCATATTATGCAATGCCCTGAGACTGAATTCTGTTCACTATTAAGTCTCCCCTTTAAAGAAAGAAAAACAAAATTGATTTGTCTAAGTTTTAATTGCAGTTGCTTACAGATTCAGAACTAGTAGTGTGGTATCTCCTTCTAGATCACTCATTAGATTGTTTCCTAGAATCTTGCATGTCCTGCAGTCTCTCTTTTTTTTGCTTTTCTTCACAATCGGCCCACTCGTGTATTTTCTGCAGGAATTACAAGTATTTTAATATGTGTATATGTGAAAAACAAAATTGTTGGAGCAAACTAAATGTATAGTACACTAGTTCTGTGTAGTGAGTGGGTCCAAAAGAGCATCTTCCACATGTTAAACATGTAAACTAAGTAACGCAGTTACTAAGTATATAAAGTGGGCATTGTGCAGCCCCCACAGTAATGTAACCTCATAAATATTTTGATGATGTGCGGCAAGCATCGAATGGCTGGTAATACTTCTGTTGTGCAATTATTTTCTTGGAGAAGAGCTTTACTTAGCAGTGTGAGAGAATGTTGAGGCTTAAACTTTTATTAATTCTGGAAGCTGCCTCTCATTCTATTCCTAAGGTTAAACCTTTAGCTATATAATTGGACGGTCAACCTAATATTAGAGGTATATTAGGGGTATGTAAATTTAAAGAATAAGTAAAACCTCCTTATATAAAGGCCTCTTACTGCCTATAGTGTAATTGTTTTAAAACATTGCAACTCCTCACACAGAATATCCCTCTCTGAAAGTCTCATATTACAAAAATGAGTCATGGGCAGAGTGTAATCAAAATGACAGAACTATACTACAAACAAAACAGTGATTTAATATTGTATATTTAAGTATTGCAAATCCTTTGGAAGTTGGCAAGCTTGTTGTTAATGTTTAATACTCATTCCATAGGTTACATGAGGCCACTGATTATCCCTGGAGACCATCCTTGTCCCCTTTTGAATTCCAGAAGATGTTACAGAATCTGACAGCAATCAAAATCCGCGGAACCTACAGCGAACGAAGTATGTAGCACGTCCACGGTCTGCCTAAACCTATATAACCAACAATAGTCTTGGGTGCAGTGTTGAAACACTGCCTATTTTTTTTTTTATTTTTTTTTAAAGGCTTGCCGGCAGAGGCGCTGGCTGGGAGATCAATAGATCTCCCCTCACCAGCCTGTCTGTGGCAAGTAGGCAGCTAGTCCCAATCCATGTTACCCCATTGCATATTAGAGGTTTTGAAGCTGTGAATGGATTTTGTACTCGCATTAACCTCTCAACGTATGTTGCTGTAGATTGGGGTGAAGGGAAACCTTTTTGGCACTTCAGCTGCTCTGGACTACATGTACAACACTGCTTTGCCAGTTACAAGCATATCCACGACTGCCTACTTGGGTATTGTGGCACTTAAGCTATCTCATTTGTAAACGGTGTCCCTATGTAAAGATGGTACCTGCAGGTGAGAGACCTTGTATATGTTCCTTGCATATCCCTTTTCTTTTATTACTGGAGACTGAGTATCTGCCTACAGTGTGACTCCCTATTTACATTATTCCCAAGATGGCGAGCACCCTTCTTTACAATGAATACTATGGGTTTTTTTTTTATAGCAGACTGAAATCTATTGAGGACCATTCACTGGACACCTTTATTAGCTGGGATTTGTGTGATTTAATGGCTATTGGCATAAACCTTTTTTTTTTTTTTTATTAAGTTGCACACTATATGGGGTTAGTGTGAGAAAAATTATGTAGGTAGTCACTGACTCCACCCTCTTTATGTATTGTTTGCACCCATTTTCTTGGAATTTCTCCCATAGCACTGGAACCAGCCATTTAATAGGGTGCTTTGGGAGTGCTGCATGCGTGCTACTGATGATCGACCCACTATCAAGGCTCTCAGACTTTATTACCACCAAGTTTAAGACAAACTTGACGTCACCTGTGACATTCTTCTGCACTTTAGCTGATGACTACAGTCCCTACTGAGTTTAGCGGCACTCAATAACTCTCCGTAGACTTTGTATTGAATGGAACAGGTTCCCAGCTGCAGAAATGTCCTGCCAAATTCAGCCATTTCCCCTTTCCTAGTCCCCTGCCAGCCACACCCTGATCCATATTGATGAATACCCAGAATGACCATCATCTCAAGGCGTGACTATGGGCCAACTCAAGCAAAGCCCTGTGACTTTTGCTTTGTGTGAATGTGTGCAGTGTTTTAAATTATTTAGTAATGACTATCACGGGATAAAGCATCGCGTTTAATCTGTCTTTGCAATAGCTTCAGCAGCCTGAACACAATATAGCTTACCAATGATGTGTCTTCTTTACTATTCCAGGTGCTGGTTTTCTAGAGGATGTGAGCCTGGTCACTGCTGAGATCGGTGGTGGTGCTTCTGCCCCGTGGGTGGAGACGTGTACCTGCCCTGTGGGTTACCTCGGCCAGTTCTGTGAGAGCTGTGCACCTGGGTACCGGAGAGAGAACCCTAGTTTGGGACCTTACAGCCCTTGTGTGCTCTGCACTTGCAATGGCCACAGTGATTCGTGTGACCCTGAATCTGGTGAGCTTAAGACATACATAAATTAATGTTTCCGTCCAGCTTAACCTGGCTGACTATCAGGTTAAATACTTTAACATGGAATAATGTTGTACACTGCTTTAAGTGGACATTGATATTTGTTATTTAATGCTGGGCTTCAGAGATTGGGTGGAGAACCAGGGTAAGTACACTATATCAATCTGTTCAACCACAAAATTTATGATCCTCCCACAGCTTGTTTATCCCTGCTGTACCCTGATAAATGTTCTGGGAATGTCTAATTAAAACAATTGTCCTCTCTTACTTCATTTGCAGGTGTATGCCAGTGTGAGCATAATACAGCAGGTCCTCACTGTGAGAAGTGCAGCGAGGGATATTATGGAGACAGCACCACCGGTACTAGCACAGATTGCCAGCCTTGTCCGTGCCCTGGCGGGACCAGCTGTGCTGTTGTACCGAGGACCAAGGAGGTGGTCTGCACTAACTGCCCCCTGGGAACTACAGGTGAGTGCCATCCATGTGATCCTGTTTGTGAACAGTATTATTATGTTTATTATTTTAAATCATTGTTAGTATTGTCTGCAGAGACCTCTATACCATATACCTGAAGTCAGTGTCATTCTAGTGAGGAAGGTCATAATCACTGCTGCTGAGACTCTAGCAATGTCTCGGGCATTCGTTATGGGGACAGAGCCCCGTCACACATGTGCCGAGCTTAATGTAACTATTGACTGTTTGTGTCCTCATCAGGTAAAAGGTGTGAGCTGTGTGATGATGGATATTTTGGGGACCCACTGGGTGAAAATGGAGCCCCCCGGACCTGCCGACTTTGCGAATGTAATGATAACATAGATCCGAATGCTGTGGGGAACTGCGACCGCCTGACCGGAGAGTGTCTGAAGTGTATATACAACACGGGGGGCTTTTACTGTGATCGCTGCAAGGACGGCTTCTATGGATCAGCACTGGCAACAAACCCAGATCTCAAGTGCAGAGGTACCAAACCTAGTGATGCTAATATGGTCAGTGGGCTTTGTGGGTTAGATACGGTTTACTGCATCGGCAGCTGTACTACAACTGCAAGCAATATTTAAAATGTAGCCATTTGTAAACGAATGTGCAAATATATTTCCTAGATTCCTTGCGTTGAACCCATACTGACAAACCCAATGTCCAAATTTCATTTTCTCAATTCATTTTTGATGTGACTTCTAAAATTGATGGACGATAACTCTGTGCTCGTTTCTAGCTTGCAACTGTAACCCATACGGAACGGTGAAGGGGCAGACCAGCTGTAACAAGGTGACCGGCCAGTGCGAGTGCCTCTCCAATGTCACGGAGCGTGATTGTTCTGCCTGCGAACCAGGATTTTATGACCTGCTGAGTGGACGAGGTTGTGCAGGGTGAGTAAATGTGCCCACTTATTAATGGTTAGAAACATGCGCATCTTTTTCTTCCTCAATACCACCAACTTCCACCCTCTAGAGTTTCTTTCTAATTAGTATCTCGGAGTGAAAGTGCCTCTGGACAGACTAGTGGCTCCACATGTCTAGTGTGTCAAGGAATTGGCAAAGATTCCTTCAATGAATTCTGCTTATTGTTACTTCCACCTGTCTTTACATTTATTCAATAAAGAGGACACTCCATTTTGCCAAGATGCCCCTTGTATAACCCATGTTAGTACTGTAAAGTACTTTTTTATTTTAGTTTTTGTCCATATGCTATATTACTATGTAAAGGACATTGTGCTGGATCAGTTTTTCATATGCTCTCCAATGTGCTCTGTTATGTTTCTCAGACCTTTCTATCATCTTAGCCTGTGTGTTTTGAGTCTTCCTTGGAATCTGTATACTAACGTTATGTTTGATGCTATGATTTGTTAGGTGTAACTGTAACGCCATTGGTTCGACTAATGGACAGTGCGATATCCGTTCCGGACAGTGTGAATGCCAGCCTGGCATCAGTGGACAGCGCTGTGAGCACTGCGAAACCAATCATTTCGGGTTTGGTCCAGAAGGTTGCAAACGTAAGTCTGGTTTCCTTTTGTGTCTGGTCCTGTTGTGTATGGATATAATGTAAACTGCGTTGTTAATTAAGATGGACTTTTAAGTTCAGGGCCACTTCCACTGGACAAAAGAGGCACCACCTGGCACTGTATGTTCTTCCATCACCCATCTCTGTAGTGTAGTAGCCTGTGTAGTGTGGGGATGGTGGATAATCACATGATGTCTCACCATGACCTCACTTTGATGTTGCAATTCATACCTCTCATTGTGCAGCTGGGTCTCCAGTGTTATGAAGGTTGCTACACTACAAAAAGGAAGAACACACAATGTGAAGGATAGGTAGCACCTGCTCCCCAAAAATGAAGTTGAAAGGGGATGTGTGCTGACATGATGGGTGCTGAGTTCAGTGGGGATTGTATGAGAGGTAGATGGAGGGGGTGTGAGGGCTAAAGATGAAATCGTGGTGGGATAATTGGATCTGGTGTCAAGTTATATCCATCATTGGGACAAAATGCGTTGTATGTTCTGGTGAAATTGTCACCTTTTTATTGTTGGGGCATATGTGTAGAACGGTGGTGGGCATGGTCAGTGGGTATCTAGCCCGTCAGATGAAAGGCTTTATGAAAATGGTGGTCCTGATCATGCAACTTTTTGCATTTTCCTTTAATACAGCATGTGACTGTGATCCTGAAGGCTCTGCCTCACTCCAGTGCAAGGAAGATGGACGTTGTCACTGTAAGGATGGCTTTGTCGGTATCCGATGTGACCAGTGTGAAGAAAACTATTTCTATAATCGTTCCGGCCCTGGCTGTCAAGAATGTCCTGCCTGCTACCGCCTGGTCAAGGATAAGGTGAGCATAACAAGAAAGATGAACCAGAGAGGTGAGCAAAGGTACCAAGTAGTGGGTCAGATGTTTAAATGTTCCCATTGCCTGTGTCCTTTCTTAGGTGCTTGAACAGAGAGAGAAACTCCAGGAACTGGAGGATCTCCTGAAGAACCTGGGAACTGGGGATCACACAGAGACCGATCAGGGCTTCGAGGACAGGCTGAGAGAGGCAGAAAAGGCCGTGAGTGACCTACTTCTGGATGCCCAGAACAGCAAAGGTACTAACCCGGAGGGCGAGCATGGCACACCCGATAACTTTTCGGTTTGCACTTGTGATCACAAATCAACTTTGATTTCTTTGTGTAACAAAAAATGATAATACAAGTGCATAAATAAAAGTTATATTACAGTTGTTGCTTTGGGAAGTCTGCATTTTATAGCCAACATCACTTTGTATTTGCTAGTCTGTAACTAGAATATCACAGCATGATTTACAGGATGCCAAGCATCTCAAAGGAGCATGAACCATTTTTATAATACTTATAATATAAACCTTTAATATAGACGAGCTCTGATTGGCTGCGTGCCTGTAGACCGTGTCTGCGCATGCCAGCCTTCCTCATCTCTGAAGCAGAGCCAACACTAAACTAGCGCGTATCTGTAAAGATATACATCAGGTTTACTAAGGATAAGGGAAACATAATTTTAAATTTGGCTGTGTTTTTATATATATATTTTTTTTTTGCCTTCTCAGTTGTGGATCAAGGAATGCTGGATCGTCTTGCAGAAATCAATGCCACACTGAGTTCCCAGCTGGAACGTCTTCAGAACATCCGAGACATGATACGCGACACCGATAAACAGGCACAAGATGCACGAAATCGGGTTGAGAGTACAGACCTCCTGATTGAATCTGCAAGAGATCAGCTGGAGAAGGCCAAGGTGGCCATAGCTAATGTGGTGAGTAGCATGTTGAAGCGTCAACTGCAAAGAATGCAGCTTAACAGCAGTTACTGGCAAAGAGGTTTTTTTTGTTTTTAAATGTCTTATGAGGAAAACTACGAAGGACGTTTTATGAAGTGGTTTCCCTGTAAAAACTGGGGGTGCACTAAAAATGGCCATCTGTGCCCAGGCAATGAATGATTGTGATCATCTAGACCTCATTGGTCCCAATGTATTTTATACTGCAGCTATCATAGCTTACTACATGGCCCTTTCTTGCACCAATAAAACTTGGATGGAAAACTTTCCAAACTTAAGTTCCATGTGAAGTTCTCAAATGGTAATGGCTGCAAGAACATACACACAAAGTAAAAAGTGCATGTGATTCAAGTTTGTCACAGGCGATATGCGTTTAATGAACAAAAAATGAAGTAATTAATCTGTTTAATTGACATAGAAACATAGAATGTGTCGGCAGATAAGAACCATTCGGTCCATCTAGTCTGCCCAATTTTTTTTTTTTTGAGTACTTTTATTAGTCCCCCGTTCCCGGTCTTATAGCTAGGATAGCCTTGTGTCTATCCCACGCATGATTAAAATCCTTGACTGTGTTTACCTCTACCACTTCTGCTGGCAGGCTATTCCATACATCCACTACCCTCTCAGTAAAGTAATACTTCCTGATATTACTTTTAAATCGTTGCCCCTCTAATTTAAGACTATGTCCTCTAGTTGTGGTAGTTTTTCTTCTTTTAAATATACTCTCTTCCTTTACTGTGTTGATTCCCTTTATGTATTTAAATGTTTCTATCATATCCCCCCTGTTACGTCTTTCCTCCAAGCTATACATGTTAAGATGCTTTAACCTTTCCTGGTAAGTTTTATCCTTCAACCCATGAACCAGTTTAGTAGCCCTTCTCTGAACTCTCTCCAAAGTATCAATATCCTTCTGGAGATACGGTCTCCAGTACTGTGTACAATACTCCAAGTGAGGTCTCACCAGTGCTCTGTACAATGGCATGAGCACTTCCCTCTTCCTACTGCTAATACCTCTCCCTATGCAACCAAGCATTCTGCTAGCATTTCCTGCTGCTCTATTGCATTGCCTACCTACCTTCAAGTCCTCTGAAATTATTACTCCTAAATCCCTTTCCTCAGATGTTGAGGTTAGGACTGTACCAAATAGTCTATATTCTGCTTTTGGGTTTTTACGCCCAAGGTGCATAATCTTGCACTTGTCCACATTAAATGCCAGTTGCCACTGCTCTGACCATTTTTCTAGTTTAGCTAAATCATTTTGACAGAAAGAATGCAAATAAAGTACATTATTGAGTCATTTTTTCTTGATTAGTTCTGATGTGGCAGACATGGTTTAGAATCTTGGGTGAGATGAAGACAGACCCGTCTTACCCAACATGTCAGCCACCTGACAGAAGAGCCAATAGGGCCCAGAAAAGGGTGTTTGAATTATTTCTTTAAATAGATCTATAAGGAGTAGATCAATCCAGCAGCCACTGAATAAGCATTTCTTATCCTCTGACAAAGGAAGTTTCAAATCTTACAGCATCGGGAGAAATGTGCAGGTTATATGCACATTATGTAGATTATGTACACATATTCCGATTGTTTACATTCTGTTTGTAAGGCCATGTTAAGATCTGTAAACTGAAGAGGTCTACGTCATAGTTTGTATTCTCACACTTTGAGGTTGTCTGCAGTCCTGATAACCATTTAGAATAAAATTAGATCTGGCATTGATATAACACAGCGGGGTGAGAAGACTCTTTCATTGAACAGGCAGGAATGTCCTTTTGGGCAGTTTGAGGTGTCGGCTTCCTCCTCCAGACATAGAAACTGATCCTTATTTTGTACTTTGGTGTCTTTCAGTCCATCACGCCACCAGAGACGACCGGAGATCCCAATAACATGACGCTGCTGGCAGAGGAGGCAAGGAAGCTAGCTGAAAGGTGAGGCAGACAGTTTGTGGCTTTCACTGTGGCTATACTTTGTGTGTGTGTGTGCGCGCGTGTGCGTGTGTGTGGTATGCTATTACAGGAGTAGTAATGTATAGAACTGCTTTAACCCCCACAGGAAGAAGGGTCTTTAATTGTGAATAGGCCTTTATTGAACATTTATTTCAAGTTATGTCTTCTGTCTCCAGACATACGCAGGAAGCTCGTGAGATTGAGAAAGCCGCCAAAGAAGCCAATGACACAGCAAATGAGGCATACCGTCTATTACTGAAAACTCTTGCAGCAGAGAACCAGACTGCTGCAGATATTGATGAGTTAAACCGGAAGTGAGTAAAGCATCGGCGTCTGCACTGTGATTTCTCTATGACATTACCTTGTGTCCTGCAGGTGATGCTATAAAGAGACATACATAGTGCAGTTTAAATCACATTATTATCTTGATTCATGATTTTTCTAGCAAATCTGCTTTAATTTTTTTTAAATCTCTACATTTACAGTATGAACAATGCTAAAAAAAATAAATAATCCTTACAGGACGTGTGGGTTAAAAAAAATTTTGTCCCAAGTAAACCCAACGTGTATCTTTTACGGGTTTACTGGTTTACCCTCGGCTCATCACTGAGGCGGAGCCAATAAGCAGGCTGGTGTACGCTGACTGTGTTTAAGCCAAGCGGCTCACCCTGCTTGTCTGATCTGGGTCTGAATTGTGCGGAGGTCTCTCTGCTACTGTAGAGGGAGGCCCTCATTTTTACATGGGATCAGCAGAGGGGACATATTTTTAGAAAGCAAAAGTGGAAAGTTGTTCAGTTGTCCTTTAAGGTGACTTCAGTCCCTTCAATTTAGGGATGTTTATAATGTGCATTCTCCAGTTCTGCATTGATTCTAATGGGATTTAATTCCTGAGGACATTGCCTACAAAGGTACAAAGAGGATTCATAACCTGTCCGGTAACTGTGCAAGTTCAGTCATGAATTCCTATGTTGTCTCCGTCAGATACAATCAGGCGAAGGACATATCCCGGGAACTGGAGAAGCAGGCAACCAAAGTGCATGCAGAGGCTGAGGAAGCGGGGAACAGAGCACTGCAGATCTACGCCAATCTTACTAGCATTCCACCTATTGATACAACCACATTACAGGTAAAGAAAGATCCCACCAAGCAATACACTGGTTACATAGCAGGTTTAAGGTGTTAACTGCACTGGTATGAGCTGTGTTGTAGACAGATGGCCGAAGCTCTTGCAGTTAATATTATTCATGTTCTTAAAGTTCCCATATATCACAGGAGAACTCCCCAAAGCTTGTCTTCTCAAAGTCCAGTAAAAGAAAAAGTATTAAAAATTCTTTAATTTTCCATTATTTTTCACCTGCATCACTGGACTAATACAGCTACGCCAACCCACCTAAAATGAAAACTCATATGGTAGCACTTTCAGAAAGGACGGAGGTTTCATATAGACTTGTTAGGCTAACAGATTGCGACTCTGGCCTGTTTTTGTTGAAATTCCACAATGCAGGAAATAGAGAACTATAATTTGCAATGTTGTTCTGCAGAGATTTCTGTTCACACGGATCCGTCACATTGTCCATTTGTCGATTTCCTTGTTGTTTAATAGAATGAGGCAGGGAAGATTCAGAAAGAAGCAGAGGAGCTGGATTTATTGATTGACAACAAGCTGCGAGACTATGATGATCTGCGCGATGACATGAGGAGTCGGGAAATAGAGGTTAAAAATCTGCTGGACAAAGGAAAGACTGAACAGCAGGTTTGTATGACCCTTTACCTGCAGGGGACTCCCCAATGGCAGCCAAGCTTGCGGCTTTATAAAGCAAATGAGAGGCTAGCTCGGCCATGGCAGAACCTGGCAGAGCAGATGTTTGGAAGCTACATACTGTTATGAATGATTGTGACGGTATGTGCAAACCCTTTTCTGCAACAATACAGAAAAGCGTTAAACCTCCAGTGACTCCTGAACATTGGTTCAGTTTGGAAAAGGATTGCAAGCCTCCTAGCTTACACCAACTGAAAATCATGGGCTGTGTATTTCCCAAACTGCCTCATGATTGGGAACGACCTATCCCATTATTTGCGGTCAAACATCTGCCGTACCGTGGTGAGCTGTCACTGTGTTGGCTCATGGACCTTTCTGCATGCACGAGACATGTGACTTGCTTAGTATTAAACATCATTTCCAGTTTTGGGCTGGATAACTAGAAAAAGACACTTTGGGCTCTCTAACCATCTGTCTCGCTTATAGACCGCTGACCAACTCCTAGCCCGAGCCGACGCTGCCAAAGCACAAGCCGAGGAGGCCGCAAAAAAAGGACGGGCAACTCTGCAGGAGGCTAATGACATACTGAACAACCTGCGAGGTTAGTAGACTGCAGATCCCCTTTTGAACGCTACATCCCTTTTTTTTTTTTTTTTTTTTTGCTTGTACTTATCCCTTTAATTTTTGTTGTGCTAACCTTTTCTCCAAGGTGAATTCATTTTAGCTTATATCATGTAATAAAAAAAAATACCACTGATGGGTCAAAAGAAGCAGAAGAAAAAACTCTTGAAAATGGTCTCTTGAAAAGAGGGCAAAACTACATTGCTCAACGTGGTTTAAATACTCTATTATAGTTTTATCCAAGTTGAATTACATCTTTTAAGGGGCACTACCATGAAAAGCTGTTGTAATCCAGTTAATGCAAACTGAGTCGAAGGTATGGTAATAAATTAACAATAATTTTGATAGAACATAGAGGTCAGATATTATATTTAGCGAGAGGGCAATTTTCATTTCTTTTTCAAAAGCAAGACAATTTTAGGTTTTGATTTTGCAGAGCTTTAAAAACACATGTCTGTGAGTTGGATTGGATGGTTAGATGACTCATTTGCTCAATGTATTAAAGAGATGTGACTGATTTACATCAATTAGTTAAGATTTGAATGGTGAGAGAGATTAAGGTCTGAAGACCAAAAAACTTCAGAAATGATTTCTTGAAAATTTGATTAAATCTGACTTTTCTATTAGTCCCACCCATTACTCTACAAAAAGGTATTACAATGACGTAGATGGATCTTATGTTTTAAATTAGATTTCGTGTTTTTCTTCCATTGCAGTGACCTTTAAACTGTACTCGAATCTCTTTTATCTCATCACATTTTTTTTAAAGGGACATTTAAAAGCTTTCCTGCAACTTGAGCAGGGACCTCCCAGACAGAAGTGCACAATGTCTTCTCATTTAGCTTTGAGCACTGAGCATTTATTTTAAAAAATTTTTCATCCTTCTAGACTTTGACAAGAGGGTGAATGACAATAAAACTGCTGCAGAAGCTGCTCTGCGTAAGATCCCCATGATAAGACAAACCATCAATGAAGCCAACAACAAGACTCAACAAGCAGAGACTGCGCTGGGCAATGCCAACGCTGATGCCCGAGGGGCAAAGACCAAGGCTGAAGATGCAGAGAAGATTGCTAAAGATGTCCAAAATGTAATGTATTAAAAAAAATACTGTTATATCTTTTGGGGTTTGGGTCTTGTCTGATTTTGGTATACTGAATCAGAAGTCCCCAGATCATTGTACACAGGGGAAATCCTCCATAAAGAGCCTGGTCCCACCCCTAAGGGCAGTCCAGATCCAAAATGCTTGGCAGATCTCCTCTGCACTAAGGAAAACCGCAACCACGTACGTTTTGGCCTTCATTGGCCTCGTCAGTGTGATACGGCTTGTGTACCTCTAGGTGCAGAGAGTAAGGACCATGTTGGTGCATAACCCTATAACTTATGGAAACAAACAAAGAATTGGGATATCTCCACTGAGAATGGACAAAGGTACAAGCGAGCAAAAAAAAAAACAGTGATTCCTCTCCTGAGTAGGTTACATCCTATAGGGCTGGCTGTTTCAGCTTTTGTCTGTTCTCATGGAGAGGGATCCCACTTCTTTGTTTGTTTCTCATATACTTGGTTGGCAGTAACAAGACTTGGACAGAAATATTATTGGTGGAGTATTAATGCTGACATGAAACATCACCAAGGGTATAAACACATGTCCTGAAAATGTTCGAGCACAAAGCCCTCCGCCATTAACGTTCACCGCTGCTGCAAATGTTTTTTCATATGGCTTATTTATTTAAAATGTCTAAAACTGTGCCTGCTGGTTAGCGACACCCTACAGCACCATCAAGCCTAGGAATTCTGCCAGAGATTTCTTCCTGCTCACTTTAATCAGGAAATATGTTTTCACCCAAACCTGGAAATGCTTATCGCATGGTATCTACCAAGTACATCTGTATCTGTCACAGAGATGAAAGGGATTGCTTTTCCTGACTCTGCACAGATGATTTCTCCGAAACGTCACTAGCTCTGCCTGCGTTGTCCAGAATAATGAGAAGCAGGCTTGCAAACGGAAAGGAAATCATTTTTATGCAGGAAATACTGTTTTTTTTTTTTTAATCTTCACAACATATAGGATTTTCAACTTTTAAGACCTCTATAAAAATATAGATGTTGCTGATTTTTGCTAAGGGTTGCAGAACAGAAATGTTAATTTGTTAAGCCTACATATGGGACTATACTGTGCTTTTCGGTTGCTAAATGGTACATCAGGAGAAAAGATGCATGTTAAAGCCTTTATTCAACTTTCCTGCATCTCATCAATATTTTCAATATATTGTCATTAAACAGCTCTTCCTGTTTTAATTATAGCCTTAAAGGAATCATGTTAAAGAATACTGCTTGTATAGTGCAGTCTTTTTCCAATGTGATTTGAAGCCAGCATTCTGCATAAATCACATTTTTTACTCAAGCCCTTTAACATTGATTACCTTTCATGTATACTACAGGTGCGGCAGCTCTGATTATATAGACACTGAGCATATAAAGTTTTGTTTCATTTAGTCACTTCCTGTGCTGCTGGACAAGAATACATTGTGTGGAATCTAAGTGACCTTGCTATTGTACACAGTAGGGTCTCTTAACAGTGCAACACATTGTCTGATAACATCACTAGAGAGACAGGATTCATTTGAATGAAATTATTCTCATTAGTTCCTGCATCAAAATAAAAAGGAAATTGACTTTTACCTAGTGTGGGCAGTCCTGGCTTCTTGCAAACTGCTGTAATATCACAAATTAACTGTAAGTTGTTGTTTTTTTTTAGATTTTAAGCAATGCAAAATGTAAAACGTGCATTTTAAAGTACTTTGAATGTACATTAACATTTGGAAGCTGCATTTTGGGATCCAGACAGTCCCTTTTAATGAGAATCCATCCCCTTTCTGAATTAGAAAATGTAAATATACCTTTAGGCTTTCAACGCGTCTGGATTAATTAGTGTTCCTTCCCATTCACTGCTGGGTGATTCACACCCATATACACAAATATGAACAGATCAAGGAACTCATGGATTTTGCGGACAGAGCCACCCAATGCAGTGTTAATATGCCCAAATAGAAAAATAATATTAAAAATATATTGATTAAAAAAGTGACGCATACAGGGAAAGAGTGATGCTGGCCTTACGCGTTTCGTGCCTTATTGGCACTTAGTCATAGGCAACTGACTGAATTAGATGTTTCTTAATGTTGCTAATTATATCAGTCTATATTCCATCTTTACTGTAGATGTGGATAGATGCATACAGTTTGGACTGCAGCTTCCATCTCCAACAGGCATCCAAAACTGCCAACAAGTGATAGAAATGCAGTGCAGTCTTACCTGGGAAGTGGATAGGCAGGGTGCTCAAACGTATAGTGTGTTGCTGATAATGGCTGGTGTATACATGGCTTGGGTGCAACTGTGTGATTAATACTTCTTCATACCCACAGAATGCTTCCATCGCCCGGACAGAGGCTGATAACACTTTCAAAGAAGTGACAGACTTGGATGGTGAGCTGCAGGATATGCTGAAACAGCTACAGGATGCAGAGAACCAGCTGAAGAAGAAGCAGTCTGAGGCTGATCAGGACATGATGATGGCTGGCATGGTGTGTAATTGTGTAGGGAGAGGAGTGAGAAGAGACGGTCACTTCTGCAATCTAACCTGTTCTCCTTCTACGCTTAGGCCTCCGACGCAGCACAAGAAGCTGAAGAGAATGCACGAAAAGCAAAGAACTCTGTGAACGAAGTGCTTTTACTGATCAACGACTTGCTTAAAAACCTTGGTAAACGCCTCATAATTATATTAAATGGTCCATACAGTCAAATATTATATATATATATTTTGCATTTAGTGATTAGGGGGTAAATCTAATTTTGGCATAGTTTGTGTCAACGGGAGTTTGCAAAACAGTTGGTCATTTCCTAGCTGTATTTTGCAAATTCTGAGTTCAGAATAGCACAAGTCTAGTGTTTTTTCCCTAAAGTAGCATGGAAGACGCTCGTTCACACTCTCAGCCCAGACACGCCATCTCCAGGAGAAATTAAAAAAAAATATAAAAGGTTTTAAGGACTAAATAGCTTAACTATGCTTAATATGAAGTCATTAGTTCTTCCTAATGAGTTTCATTTGGTGATGCCTTAAAGCAGTGGCATACATTCGTAGTTAAATCTCCATAATCTAACAGTAGCCGCACATGCTATTGAAGAGATCAGCATGACTTTGAATAGCTTCATGAACAGTACAGGAGCTTGAGGAACCACACGTTGGATATAGGTCTTCTGTATATTTCATGTCTGAGTATTCCTCATCCCTTTTAAAGGTTAATTGAACCTGCATACCAGTAAGAGTTTATGGAGAATAATGCCTGATCCCATGGATATATTGTGTTCTGCTTCCCCTGTGTAATGCCCATGTTGCAGTAAAATTCCCCTTGTTATCTCTTAACTACATCATTCCCATGTACCTCCTTTATGTTCACTGTGTACACGCCTGAAATTTTTCCATATTTTTGTCACATTACCTGTAACACTGTTTCCTGGTTTTTTTTCTCAATCTCCCCCCCTCCCGTTCTTAATCGCTGCTTGGATTATAGGTCAGTTGGACTCTGTTGATGTAGGGAAGCTGACTGAGCTGGAGAGGACTCTGGATGATGCAAAATCCCAGCTGCGTGATAGTAATCTAGACCGCAAGGTGGCTGAGCTGGAAGAATCGGCGCGGCTGCAGGACGCAGCACTTCTCTCTTACCAACGAGACATTGACCAGATCCTCAAAGACATCAGCAACCTGGAGGACATTAAAAACACCCTGCCCCCTGGCTGCTACAACACCCCCATCATTGAGAAACCCTAAAGCCAAGCTCCCTGGGAAAACAGGCAGGAGGTTACCTATCTCTCCTTCCTCACCAACCCCCACGTTTGGCTGTGAAGTGCCTTATTACTCACCTACCCCAGACTGTCTGCCCTACACACTGTTCACCCCCTGCCCTATGAGTATTGAACCGCAGGGGAGGTTACGGCATTTGGAAATATATTATCCCCCGCCCATACTCCATCTTGTGTGAGGCATCGATGGATTTGCTGTGATTCCTTACTCAGAGCGAGTTAGAAGGTACACAGCGGTGACAGGAATGACAGCTCACCGGCCTCCACACACAGCGATGCATAGCAAGCCCCCTGTGCCACTCGGGACGGCTCCGAAGTCTCTGCAGTTTCTCAGACGAGGGGCCGCGTAAGACGCGGTCTCTAGCTGCACTCGTAGTGGAATCTTTAACGTAATCTTTTAAAAGCTTCTGCAGCACAGCAGTGGTTAATGGAGATATGCGCTGCGGCCCTCGTGAAAGGGGCTTCTGCTGCAATGTTTCACATAATTAAAAAAATATATATATATGTATGCGCCTTCCCTTTCCCCACACTAACCAAACTACCTGGGCTCCTGCCCTGTAGCTTAGCCACACAGCCAGTATTAGCCCTAACAGCACAGATGACCCCGTAATAGTAGGGTGATTTTGCTCTATTGAAAGGTTCTCTAATGTACCGGCTGGGAAATTATGTTTTTCCTGGTCGTCCACAGTGTGCTGGTGCAAAGTAATGTCTTACTGACTGATCCACCGTAGCTGCTGCCACCCAGGGTAAACAGAAGCTTGGCCTCTTCTGATCAATATGTAACAGTGTGTATGAATATCTTGGTATCTCAGAATTGTATACAGATAAAGGGGATCAGTAACCTTGTCTCATTCTGTGATCAACAGTGTCCGTTCTGCTGGTCATCAAGGCCAAGGATGAACCAATAACTTTAGGAATTGCAGAAGAGGTGCATCCATAGCGCTCCAAATAAAATATTCCTAAACTTCAGGTTTTATCAGAGGTCATTTTTCAAGAGGTGGCTGCTTTTCTCCTGTGGCACCCCTAAAAAAGAAAAAAAAGTCTAGCGCTAAGCAAGTGCCTAAGGGAAGATCAAGCTAAGCTGACATGACATACGGAAGGTTAGACGGTGTGTCTAAATGTTCTCTACAATTTACAATGTATTTTCACATCTAATGGGATAGTTTATAGATATTTATGCACAACATCTATATTTTGGCTTTTGTCAAGTACACGGCAGGTTTGCTTGCTGTTTAATTATGGTCGTTCTAATGGCAAAGCATACTTTTGTCGAATTAAGCTATAAAACCTTTTTAAATAAAACGTTATTCTATTGGTAGTAAAAATGTGGCTTATAGAAAGGACACCTCCTAGCTTTCCAAATGTGTGTAACAGCTTCAATTTCCCATGTATTTTTACCAAGGTATCATATGATTTCCCCCCCCCCCCCCTTCCCTGCAGTTTTTGCTCTTTGGGAAAATGGATAGATAATATTGTATTATTTGGAGAACTCTACAGCTGGGATTTAGTAATCCAGCACATCAGTTGCTAGCCGGGTGTAATCTCCAAGCAGCCACTAAAAACGCGAAAAGTAACCCAAATTATTCTTCCTTACAGTTCTGAGAAACCACAGCTCTGTTACAATTGGTGAGTCTATACCAATGATGGCTATCCCTTGGCACCCCAGCTGTTGTAAACTACATTTCCCATGATGCCCACCGTACAGCATGAGAAGTGTAGTCCATAACACCTGGAGCACTAGATATTAGCATTCACGGTTCTGTACAATAACCCCCCTCCCCCTTTCCTAAGGACACACTCCACTCCCATGGAGCTCTCCGCTGTTTGCGAAGAGAAACCCTTTTTAATGACACTGGTGCTATTAATGATTTTTTTTTTTTTTTTTGAATTTGCTTGATTCCTGTGAGTGTTCTATTTTGTTTTGTATCCAGATTATAACAAAAATTGAATGTCTATAGTGTTTCGTCTTTTACCTTATCTCTGTAAATATATTCCTGGCTCGGCAGAGAGCTGGGGGGAGAGGGTGTCTCAGATTTTTATTTCATTCTACACCTTCCCAGATCCTGTTGCCCTCTCCTCCTGTTCTCAGATTCCATATTCTGTCTGTTTCCTAAGATTTTACATAACTAAACCTTTAGAATCAGAGATATGCGGTCTTGATTACAACACAGCTTCACGGCTGCCCATTGTTGAATCTCGGGCCCCCCTTTACCTGTGTATACATTTCTCTGTCTGATGAAGCCTTTTTTAACCTTGGGTTTTAATACTTGCCATGGAGTCCCCATATCTGCCAAAGAGACACCTGGCAGAATTCTGTGGCTAAGATGGTAGCTCCCCCCTTGCACTCTTAGCAGTGGCTTATATTGGATTTTAATGGACAAATGAATATTCAGAAGAGGGGGGCAGGTCATCTGTGGTCAATTATTTTTATTTTTGTCCAGGGGACAAGGGGTTCAACAGAAACGCAACACTTTTTTATGTATAAAACAGTATTTCTTATTTATAATAAAGTGAATATTTGTAACCCCTTAGACTGCAAGAATGGTCTTTTTTTTCCTATTGTCCTGAAGACTTGGTTCACTTATTGGTTGTAATTCCATTTCAGAGCTCCCCATTGCTGGTAATTGAAGTTTGATACAATAGTAGCCTTTTGCCTAATTAAGGCAGCTGGTTCTCAGATATATTCCATCGATAAGTGCTGTTTATGTAAAAGCGCATATTCGGAAATGTTCAAATACATGTCTAAAACACAGTGTGTGTCTGTACTGTAATTGCACCAGGAAGTCTGCCATTAAGTTATTGTAATTTAATTGGATTGCTGTCACTGACCACAATGTGATTTCTAGTGCTATTCTAATTGACCCTGAGTACTAACAAACCAATCAGAATGCAGATTTGATTTGAATTGTTTTCCGTCTTTCACTCCCTTTTCTGTGAGTCTGTTTACCTACATTTCACCTTCTCTGCGTGCTATTTAACGTAAACAACATTTTTACTTAAGTATTAGTATCCTTCATTGGATTGTTATCGTTCATTTGGGGAAATATGGTGTCTTTAGGTTTTGTGTTGACCTAGGCAACATAAATGGGTGCACCCCTTGACGCTTATTTGTCACACTCCTTTCTCTTCAGGTTGTACCCTTTGCTTGCAAAACCTTCCCACTACACCAGATTGTGCCTTATAACAGTACCGGATTGCCCCCACAACCTGGCTCTGATATGATTTCCTCCGGTCTGCTGCTGCCTGTGCCACCCTAGGCATAGTTGGCCTAGGCAGAAATACAGGGGTCTAGGACAGTTCAGAGCGGCAGTTAGAACTGTCAGCAATGAAGAATAACGCGGCTGTTTGATCGCGGACGCAGCTATGTAAGAGCTGAAAGTTCAGCGCTGAACTGTCAGCTCTTACAAATGTACAAGTAAAAAGAAAATAACCCCCCCTAATAAATGATCCCCCCCAAAAACCCCAATACTAATACTAACCCCCTAAACCCTAATACTAACCCCCTAAACCCTAATACTAACCCCCTAAACCCTAATACTAACCCCTAAACCCTAATACTAACCCCCTAAACCCTAATACTAACCCCCTAAACCCTAATACTAACCCCCTAAACCCTAATACTAAAATTAACCCCCTAAACCCTAATACTAAAATTAACCCCGAACCCTAAACCCTAATTCTAACCACCCTTACCTCCAATACTAAAATAAACTTACCTTTAGCGATGAAATGTCCCGCAATGAAATCTCCCGCAACGAGCGGTCGTGTGGTGAAGTGACGGTGGTGCTGCATACAAGGGAAAGTATGTTCTATATATAATATAGCTCTAGTTACCCTTCAGGCTAGGGTTAGGATTAGATTTAGGGTTGGGGTTAAAATGTCACTACAGGAGAAAATAGTTAGGAGTAAATAATGTGCTATTTGCAGTTATTGCTCTATAACTTGACTCAGGTCAAATATTTGTAATCTATTTAGTAGGTTTCCTATTATTATCGTTTGTAGAGATGTTACAGATTTTTCATGTAAAAGTTAGGGTTCCAATTTTTCAGTATTTCCAATTTTTGGAGTAAATTATATGATAAAAATAATGGTATCTAGAGAGAGCCCATTTTCTGTCAGTAAAAAAATAATAAAACTCAAGACACCTCAGAAGTGTTAAAACAGCTTCTGTTGCTAAAGGGTTAACACATTACAGTTCTGCACACTGCAGGGCATTATGTAAATTTTCTATGCGTCCAGGTAACAATGACGGATCTGGCAGGCCTGTATCTGTATCTGACATGTAACCAAGTTAGACAAGTAAACGTGGGTATGTCAGAAGATCCACATTTTTGCAATGACATCATATTATTTATAGAGAAAATGCAGAGCATGAAAAAACTGATCTATATAAAGTGTTGGCAGCTTTGCAAGCCAAAGTGTGGTATCACATAAAAATGATGCATTCTTCAACTGTAATGACGAATGAAGTCTCAGGATTGAATAGCAGCATAATAAAGTGGATGTGAGTCTCATCAGCAAGGAAAGAAGCTATATAAAAATCCTAGTTATCATTGCGGTGAAGTATGTTACCAAAGGGTTAAGTAATTATAATTTACTTTTTTGTTGTCATGGTTACACTTTGGGTACCATACTCTGTTTAAGACTATGATTAAACCGGAATTAATTGCACAGTAAAATCATAGGTGTCTGGGTATTGAAATGTTTCACTCTATATTTTAAAGAGCTTAGGGTCTTTAAAAATACTACTTATTTATTACTTTATCAATCCTAATGTATCCTTCATCACACGTATGTGCAGAATTTAATGTCCGGCAATCCTGTTTTTAAATAGATGTAGCTTTTAACCCTTTGGGCGTGGATATAAGGTGCAGCACCCTGCATAGGTCTGCCAAAAAGACAGGAGGCTGAAACTTCAATACAGGGTGTTCCTCAAAGAATTTACTGACATAGCCCTGTCAATTGCTACATCGAAGAGGTGAAGAAATTCTGAACATTTGGGTGGGATACATAAATGGATATACGTTATCAATCATTATCCCTCCCATCAGCCTAAGGGGGATCACCGGAGGGGTGGAGGGTGCTCATTTTCTAGAAATGACAGGTTTAAACACAGCACTTGAAATGTTTACTCTTTATTTTGATGTTGTCTTGGCTTCTCCAGCTCTTTCAAACCATAAAAAGATATATTTTTTTTGACCATTTCTAAATAGTTCCCAACCCTTAGTTGGATCCGTTTACTGCTTGTATTTTATCTTTTGAAGTTATGTTCACTGGTGCTACTAGTTCTTTGGCTGACCACTCCATTGGTGGCAGTTGTTTTTCTTGCCACTGTGGTTTTTTTCTGTGCTTTATACCTTTGTGCGCATACAGACTTTGTACTACAAAGATGCCGGCAAAATATCTATAAAAATGCCAGATAGCGCCTGACTAATAATAAGCACCCTGGCCTGTTAAACAGGTTTGCATGCTTGTTGGCATGACTGGCTGATGGGTGCCAAAAAGGATTCACTTCTTAAACATAGTGGCAACTAGGGTTGCCACCTTTTCTTCAGAATAAAAATAAATAAATAAAACCACAGCTGTGCTATTGCCTCCACAGACCCAACATTGACTTCAGGCTACGTTTTTACCGGCCTACTGGTAAAATACCAGCTAGGTGGCACCCCTGGCATGACTACAGCATATGCCACTGACTGTGCACAAGCAGTATTGCATTTAAATTATATGGATCTTCGCGACATGCAGTGTAACACAAAATAAATAATATCCAGACCCCTGTACCAGGAAGCCTGGAGCTCAATCCTGTGGTACCACACAATGTTGCACAATGTCACAAATACACCCACTATTTGACTCCTCCCCCACTAGGACCCATTTAGGGGACATTATTAGGTGTGGCTTTGGTGTTGCAGGAGAACGGACTCAAAAGATGTCCATGCACATGATCATATACTGCCTTCCCTTTGCTTCTTTCACAGAGCTCATTTTCGCTTTAAGCAACTGTAAACAGATTACCATCCTCCACCCTTTCACCCCACAAAAGTATGATGACACTGTACTAGATTCAGGACAAAGGCGACAATTTTTTCAGGAATGCTTATAAAATCTGAAGGTATATTTCTGTTTATGGGGCACATTTACCAAAATGCGCAGGATACTTTGTTTCATAGAGTTCCATAGAGTTGAGGTGGCCCTATAGCCAGCCTGCACTGGAGTTAGACATATTCCAGCTAGTAGATCTTCTGCTGAGAGGTTATTAGAGGTGGATACACATCATGGAGCAGTTACGGTAAAAACGTCTGACCTGAGCAAGAACCAATTCATGTTCTAACTGATATCTAAATCCAGAGCAGCAACAGATCGTAGGGAGAGTGAACTGTTGTCACGTCTATTGTTATGTGTAACATGGTGACTGTGACAGGGAGCTGAGTATTAGGTTCACACCCCTTCCTTATTTCCCTTATTTGTTTTTTGTTGCCTCAGGGCAGACTGTCTGTGTAGGATGGGAGTGTCTCACCGCAGCCTCTACCTTCCTCCCCTCCAGACATGTTCTGCGGCTCATCTGGGCGTCATTCAATCAGACATGGCCTGAGGGAACGATTGGTGCAGACTGGTTTCCTGTCTGTGCCTCACTACTCCATCTAACAGTGTAGCACCTCAGGTGCGCTTGTTTGTGTTACCTGCAAATAACTGGTGGAATCTACAGGATGTGTATTTACTTAAATTATATGAGTTTGATAGATAAAGAATTCAGAAGATATTATAACTTAATTGTCCTTCCATCCCATACAATAGCAAAGGAAAAGCCTTCTGGCAGCCCTAGCATATGGATAAAATAGCAGGTACTTATTAAAGGTACATTAGATGTTATCCTCCGACCAACAGTCTCCATGACAGCTGAAGCATGCAGGCACCATAAAAAAAAGGTCCCCTCTGCTTACCGCATGCAAAAACAAGGGTCTCTCTGTACTAGCAGCCAAAAACAGGGTCAGTTAGGTCTTCACAAATGCAAGTGGCGGTCAGTCACTCTGATTGGCTGCACGCACATTGGCAGAGCGTCTGCCATTTTCTATACCCGTGTGTAACTAGGTAGCAAAAGTTTCAAAATGCTTTAGTGCCACTTACTCCCCTTATGTCATCTAGACCCAACAGCGACCTTTAACCTATCACACATACATGTTGTATGCCCCTATTTATTGAAGGTAAATGATCCTACATGGAAGGTAACGTCCTCTAAAAAACAGGGGAATCACCTTATAACTCTCCCTGGATAAAACAGCTAATATTTAGACCTAACAGCTGTCACCTTTTGATCTATGATGGCCAGAAATCTATATCAGCAATGTGGTAGCAGTGGATCACAACAAAGAGATCCACTGGTCCATTATAAGAATCCATGATTAAAGCGGACATCTGGTCACCCTACTCTACTTTACTGCTCTTAGTATTGCTTTTTAATTCACGTACGACAGGCAGCCTGTGACAATCCAGCTGCTGAGTACTGTGACCCCCACTGCACTCAGCCAGCCAGTCGGCACACGCTTTTTTATCCATACTGGTATTTGCCAGTATGCAGTTGGGCAAGAATTTTTGTGTATATGTGAAGTAGAAAGAAGGGTTGGGCACTTAATCAGAGGGTGAGTCACAACAGTAGATCTTTGTGTCTGTAATGAGTCAGGTTACAGAAAACTCATAAAACACACCTGAGGGAGACTGTAGTAGACAGTCGGTACACAGAGAACAGGAGACACAAACCAAGATACCTTTCTCCAGAGAAGTCCACATCTGTCCACATCTGCGCTATGTGGGGTCAGTGGAGGTGCCTGAGCCGGCTTCTGTCTTTCCTGTTTGCCCTGTCCGTGGTAACGGGGACATTAGGCATTGAAGGTGAGCAGCCTGGTTTCCTCTTCTACAAACATTGAATGCATTTAAACCACTAAGCACCATGCAACCACATTAGGTATCTACATGTTACTTTATTGCTATCATATTGCATATAATGAAGAAAATGCATGAACACTATAAGTCACCATTTTCACTCACTTTGGGCTTTCAAGGTCACCTTCTCAGAGTGTAGATTCATTACTACATCCCTTTATACAGTTGCATTTGCGGGCAGCAATTAAAATATTAAACATATCAGAACTATTAGGAATAATGATATTAGTACAATTTGTAACAATTCACATTACAGTAGAATTTTTTGCCTAATTTTAAACTTACGCATACACTGTGAGAATCAGCTGGTAGAGTATTCCCATATATCTGTGTGTACACTTCTTGATGGTGGAACTTGGGAGTTTAGGAGGTTGATAATATTTGTTGGTGTGCTTAGCAGATTGGTAATGTCTGGTGGTGTGCTTAGCAGGTCAGTAATGTCTGGTGGTGTGCTTAGCAGGTCAGTAATGTCTGGTGGTGTGCTTAGCAGGTCAGTAATGTCTGGTGGTATGCTTAGCAGGTTGGTAATGTCTGGCGGTGTGCTTAGGAGGTCAATGATGTTTGGTGGTCGCCTTTGCACATCGGTAAAGTTTGGGGTGTGCTTAGCAGGTTGGTAATGTCTAGTGGTGTGCTTAGCAGGTTGGTAATGTCTGGTGGTGTGCTTAGCAGATTGGTAATGTCTGGTGGTGTGCTTAGCAGGTTGATAATGTCTAGTGGTGTGCTTAGCAGATTGGTAATGTCTGGTGGTGTGCTTAGCAGGTTGGTAATTCCTGGTGGTGTGCTTAGCAGATTGGTAATGTCTGGTGGTGTGCTTAGCAGGTTGGTAATGTCTAGTGGTGTGCTTAGCAGGTTGGTAATGTCTAGTGGTGTGCTTAGCAGATTGGTGATGTCTAGTGGTGTGCTTAGCAGATTGGTAATGTCTAGTGGTGTGCTTAGCAGGTTGGTAATGTCTAGTGGTGTGCTTAGCAGGTTGGTAATGTCTGGTGGTGTGCTTAGCAGATTGGTAATGTCTAGTGGTGTGCTTAGCAGATTCGTAATGTCTGGTGGTGTGCTTAGCAGGTTGATAATGTCTAGTGGTGTGCTTAGCAGATTGGTAATGTCTGGTGGTGTGCTTAGCAGGTTGGTAATGTCTGGTGGTGTGCTTAGCAGATTGGTAATGTCTAGTGGTGTGCTTAGCAGGTTGGTAATGTCTAGTGGTGTGCTTAGCAGGTTGGTAATGTCTAGTGGTGTGCTTAGCAGATTGATAATGTCTAGTGGTGTGCTTAGCAGGTTGGTAATGTCTAGTGGTGTGCTTAGCAGATTGGTAATGTCTAGTGGTGTGCTTAGCAGATTGGTAATGTCTGGTGGTGTGCTTAGCAGATTGGTAATGTCTGATGCTGTGCTTAGCAGGTTGGTAATGTCTAGTGGTGTGCTTAGCAGATTGGTAATGTCTAGTGGTGTGCTTAGCAGATTGGTAATGTCTGGTGGTGTGCTTAGCAGATTGGTAATGTCTGGTGATTGCCTTAGCAGATCAGTAACATTTGGTGAAATGCTTAGCAGGTCAATAATGTTTGGAGGTCATCTTAGCAGGTGTGTAGTGTTTGGTGGTTTGCTTAGCAGGTTTGTAATGTATGGTGGTGTGCTTAGCAGGTTGGTGATGTTTGGTGGTTTGCTTAGCAGGTTGGTAATGTATGGTGGTGTGCTTAGGAGGTCGCTAATGTTTGGTGGTGTGCTTAGGAGCATGCTAATGTATGGTGATGTGCTTAGGAGGTCGCTAATGTTTGGTGGTGTGCTTAGGAGCATGCTAATGTTTGGTGGTGTGCTAAATGTTTTATGGCAAAATAATAAATTAAAGTGCAGTTTTAAATATTGATGTGCTTAGACATACAGACTTAAAAAAAAAAAGAGGTGTGAGTTCCTGTGAGATCTTAGAGGACCGTGTACTATTCCCTAAACAAATCCCCTGCCTTGGGTTTCTACCTTTTCTTCCAATAAATATTGGCCATACTATTCGCTCCATAGACTTACCATCAGGCTCAAGCTAATTTTTGTTTAGACAGCCAGTAAAATATCACTTAGTTGGCAATCCTACTTTTGCGACAATTTAAATCAGAGACTCCTACACTAGACTTCTTTATACATTTATGCTGACTTTGCACATAGACCCCCCTGTGGGTGAAGTAACGACATATAGGCTGTATTTATGTGTAAATACTACACAGTGGCTTATATTTTTTGACCTAATGTCACATTTTAGCCGGGGGAGAGAAGTGTTGACAGTATTAGAAAATGTGTAGTTTAGATAAGATGAACTTTCCTTACCTGTCACTGAATGTATTTATTGTTCATTTGCACGATGAAAATGTAAAATAAGTATTGCTTCTCTGCGAAAAGTGAAAGTTACACAGTTGTACAGTCAGTGTGGCCAGTCTTGGGGAGAATCACCATACCATTTCTTAAAGGGAACCTGTCACCCACAATGCTTGTGAATGACCAATTCAGGTCAAATTAAAATCACCAGCAAATATGTAGATTAAAATTAATTTAGAGGAGAGGTAGTTATTAAACAGAGATCACCGTTCTTACCTAAAATGAAGTCATGCAGTAGAAGTTACTACTGGTAAAGAGAGAGAAATTGATGCCATTAAGTGGAATTTAGGGTGATGCGGGCCCACCTATACATATGATGAGAGGTGTTTCTTTAATATTGTTTAATAAGCTTGGAATGTTTTCATGTTGTGACTTGATGTGATTCTGGGAGGGGGAGAGTGTGTGTTTGAAATGTTAGGAGAGAGAGAGACTGTAATGTGCTTCTGCTGGCACCATCTCTGCTGGAAAAGAAGGCCCAAATTGTCAGCCAGCTGCCAAGTCTAAGACAAGGGGGCTTTTTTTATATGGAATGCACAGCAGAGCTAAACCTGACTGACTCCAACGGATACTCTGGGTTCTTTCTTAATATCTCCCGGATAAGAACATATTTGGCTTCAGTGGATAGAAGATGGATATTAAATGCCCAGTCTGGATTTCTAGACAACACTGTGTTATTACTGGGACCAAATGGATGTGAGGAGAACACAGTTTTCATGCCTGTAGAGCTTGGTGTATGTACAAAAGCGATGCTCCTTAACTGGCATATGAGCTAAGGAACGTGCATGGACCTGACTGGGGATCTTTATTGGCTTGGCACAGAATTTACAAATAAGAGAGGGGAATCATTTGCATTAAGAATGGTTACTAATAGACCCCAAAGCCATTTGGGTGCACTAATGGGTTGCAAAGTCTATGCAGAGTATTATTTTAAAGGGACTGTATCACCTAAACATTATTTTTATTGTGCACGTAGAGCATACAAAATGATTAAAAATGATCTATACTTCGTGTGAGCAAAACTTCAAGCAAATGCCTAAATTAGGAGAAAAGTGTGTTTTAAATGTGTCTGTGGAGTCTCCTGTTTATGACATCACCTGTGGCATGGTATGCAAATTACACATTTCCCATTGAAAAGCAGTTCATTTGCATACTGTGCCACAGGTGATGTCATAAGAAGGAGACTCCACAGACACATTTTTCTCCTAATTTAGTGCTCAGCTGCTGTCCTCATTTGCCTTGATCCGCCCAGGTATTTTACCAGCAGGATGGTAAAGAACTTGGCTTGATGCCAAAGGTAAGTCTCTGTATGCAATAGTATGGGTGGTATTATTTTTTAGAAGAAAAGATGGCCACCCTAAATTCATGGGGACTAGGGGTTCAGGAAATGAAGCTAGAAAGAGCTGATGATCGCAGAGAAAACTGGAAACAGTCCAAAAAAAAAAGATCTGTCTGAAAGTAAGAAAGAGAAAGATGGTCCACATTTATGCTCACTTTGAAAGGAACATATTGTTAAGGTGAAATAGTTATAAAAAAAATCTACACCAGGGAACATTTAATTTGAACTGGAATTTCTGACTAACAAATTGTATTTTTTTCCTTATCTGTTCTCTATCTCCTTGACCTGCTGCACATTGTGACCTGCTGCCTGTTCTTATACCAGTCCAAGCGTCTGTCTGCAACTGCAATGGTCGCTCCCAGCAGTGTGTGTTTGATTCGGATTTGCTGGCACAGACGGGCTCCGGCTTTCGTTGTATCAACTGTAAAGGAGGTACCGATGGTCCAAACTGTGAACGCTGCAAGGATGGGTATTACCCACAGCCAGGGGGAACTTGTGCCCCATGCTACTGCAATGCTATAGGTAAGTCCCCTAGATCTACAGCATAGTACCAAAAATGGTTTCCTTAAGGGTTTTTGCCTTCTTTTGGATCAAAAATGGGAATGATAGGTAGAAGGGTTGAACTTGGTGGACTTGTGTCTTATTTCAACCTAAATTACTATGTTACCATGTTACAGCGATGAAGGGTAGGCTGAAGTGACCTGTCTCTTTATTAAAGAGGTGCTCTTAGTTCAGTGAGATATGTTACTTCTTGAAGTTCTCTGTATGATTCTAGTGGCTTGGGCAGTAAAAATCAAGAAAGATGCTCTAAACCAGCAGTTATTATTTGTGGCCACCAATACGACCCCATTCACATGTGGCCACCGATACCACCCCATTCACATGTGGCCACCAATACCACCCCATTCACATGTGGCCACCAATACCACCCCATTCACATGTGGCCACCAATACCACCCCATTCACATGTGGCCACCAATACCAAACCATTCACATGTGGCCACCAATACCACCCCATTCACATGTGGCCACCGATACTACCCCATTCACATGTGGCCACCGATACCACCCCATTCACATGTGGCCACTGATACCACCCCATTCACATGTGGCCACCAATACCAAACCATTCACATATGGCCACCAATACCACCCCATTCACATGTTGCCACCAATACCAAACCATTCACATGTGGCCACCAATACCAAACCATTCACATGTGGCCACCAATATCACCCCATTCACATGTGGCCACCGATACCACCCCATTCACTTGTGGCCACCGATACCACCCTATTCACATGTGGCCACCAATACCAAACCATTCACATGTGGCCACCAATACCACCCCGTTCACATGTGGCCACCCCAACCAGACTTGGAGATACCCTCTTGTCATGTTAATTGTGGTCATGTGAGCTTAGCTGGAATATTCCACAGCGATGTAACATGAATAAATCAAGTACAAGTAAATGGTGATAATTAATTATACTCAAACAAGAGGTACGTGGGGGAGAGCGGAGCGCACTAATTAGACTAGCTTATAGTCTACAATACATATGATGCCTTAATACTGTTTGGAATTCTTTCTTCTGCAGAAACTGTTATCTAGAAATGAATACAAATGGCTGTGTAAGGTTCAGAGAAGCATTTAACACTTTACCTTTACTCGTCTTTGTTCAGGATCCCTCAGTCCACAATGTGATAATTTTGGGCGCTGCAGCTGTAAAGTGGGCGTAATGGGTGAAAAATGTGACCAATGCCAGCCTGGCTTCCACTCCCTCTCTGAGAACGGCTGCAGGTAATAGGCTTACAGCACACGTCTACACTGACATTGACTATGACATAGCACGGTGAGAAGGGACCTGAAAGAGTCCAAAATCTTTGCTAAAGAAAAAAAAGACTTTGAAGAGACTGTATCCTCTAAATAATTGTTTTTACTGTCAGTATAAAAAATGAATGATAGAAAATTGTCTTGTTTATGACATCACCTGTGGCTTGATATGCAAATGAACTGCTCTCAATGCGAAATGTGACACATTTGCAAATCAAGCCACAGGTGATGTCATAAACAGGAGACTCCACAGACATTTAAAACACGCTTTGCTCCTTATTTATGTGTTTGCCTGCAATTTTTCCAACACGACGTATAGATCACATTCAATTGTTACTCTCTAAATTCACAGTAAAAACTATGTTTAGGTGATACAGTCCTTGTAATATACCATTAAAACATCATACAATAGCAACCATAGCAATAGAAAGAGTATGAAGCATAGATTATATTTATCTCTTCCCTGTAATGTTCTATACTGCTGCATCAGATCTTTACACACATCCCTTTCCCAAAAATCAAATCATGACATGTCTGGTAATTGAGTGCCAGTAACCGGCGTATGTGATTATGTGATGTACAAATAAAAATATCCTTTTATTGTCTTCTGTGCAGGAGAGAAGGCTGTCAATGTGACCCTGCAGGCAGCAGGCAAGCATGTGACACAGGCGATAGATGTGTGTGCAAAGCAACAGTTACTGGAGAACAGTGTGACAGGTAAATATAAAGTGTCATCTGATTATACGGTGCGAATGAATATTAATGTAATTATAATGGTGGTGTACTACCCACATGAATAAATAAAAGCAATTGGTATCGATGCCTGATATACACGGTATTATTAGTAGTAGTATTTGAATTATTCACCTGTAGTGCAGTGTTTTTTTAGACATTCCGTTTGGATGAAATGCGTCCATTATATTCGTTTCGGGAATTCCATTCGCCAACATCACATTGGCCGATTTTCATGCCGATTAGAGAGATTGCTTCGGTGGTCTCCGAGTAGCCTGAACTTAAGGGCTACTCAGATCACCAAAGTGATCCAATTGGGTCCAAAACTCAGCACTCTGGTTTTGAGTGATTTCTTAGTGATTTCCACATTCTAGTTAATATTACTACGTATTCACTCCTATGCAGACAGACAAATCTTTGCCCTGCAGCTCAAGGCTTAACTGACTATGTGAACCAATGAGCCGATCTCAGCACTGTGCGGAATGTAACAAGGTCTAGTGATGTTTGAGGTCATGTGACCTCATACCAAGAGCAGCAGAATGCATGGACCACACAACAAAATATATGGATGTGGATAACCAAAGCTTCCAATGGTGTAGACCTCTGTTATCAAATAGGAGGCCCAGATGCAGGACTTTTTTTTTTATAGTCCTAAATATACCCCATGTTGCCCTTCTTTAAAGCAAATACAAATTTTTTTTTGGAATTCATAGAACTGATACTTTGCAAGCACATAGTTTTGCAAGTGCCCAGTAACACTGGTACGCCCCTTCCTAAGCCATGCCCCCACTGTCCCGCATCACCTGTTGGGCCTGCTTCTAAGTATGATACATAACAAGGGATCCACAGACACAAATAACCTCACTTCTGTGTTACTATTTATCAATATACAAAGGAATAGAGTTTTTTTTTATTATTGTCTGGCAATCTTAGCGTCTGCATGTTACATAGTTGATGTGGATGGTTAATAATTCAGAACTACAGGCTGCAAATGACGTGGGACTTATCCCTTTGATAAGAACAAAGAGATCAATCTGGATCCCAGTGTGAATGGAAGACAGTGTGTGTAGTGACACAGAGATGGTGCGTGTTACAGTGCAATCTCATGTAATATATGCCATGTCTCTGACAGATGTAAGCCTGGATATTATAACCTGGAGGCTTCACGCTCGGAAGGCTGTTTGCAGTGTTTTTGTCATGGTCACTCAACTACTTGCGGCAGCTCCAGTCAGTATAGTGTGAACAACATCCTCTCTTCCTTCCAGAAAGGTAAATAACCTACATGTCAACTTTTAATAATCTCTAGTCTCAGTGTCTGTTCTGTTAACAGTTATCACTGTGAGCATTCTATTAACAGAAAGACTTCACTCTGAGCATTCTATTAACAGAAAGACTTCACTCTGAGCATTCTATTAATAGAAAGACTTCACTCTGAGCATTCTATTAATAGAAAGGCTTCACTCTGAGCATTCTATTAACAGAAAGACTTCACTCTGAGCATTCTATTAACAGAAAGACTTCACTCTGAGCATTCTATTAACAGAAAAACTTCACTCTGAGCATTCTATTAACAGAAAAACTTCACTCTGAGCATTCTATTAATAGAAAAACTTCACTCTGAGCATTCTATTAATAGAAAGGCTTCACTCTGAGCATTCTATTAACTGAAAGACTTCACTCTGAGCATTCTATTAATAGAAAGACTTCACTCTGAGCATTCTATTAATAGAAAGACTTCACTCTGAGCATTCTATTAACAGAAATACTTCACTCTGAGCATTCTATTAACAGAAAGACTTCACTCTGCGCATTCTATTAACAGAAAGATTTCACTCTGAGCATTCTATTAACATAAAGACTTCACTGTAAGCATTCTATTAACAGAAAGACTTCACTCTGAGCATTCTATTAACATAAAGACTTCACTGTGAGCATTCTATTAACAGAAAGACTTCGCGGTGAGCATTCTATTAACAGAAAGAATTCAATATGAGCATTTTATTAACAGAAAGAATTCAATGTGAGCATTCTATTAACAGAAAGACTTCACCCTGAACATTCTATTAACAGAAAGAATTCAATGTGAGCATTCTATTAACAGAAAGACTTCACCCTGAACATTCTATTAACAGAAAGACGTCACAGTGAGCATTCTTTTAACAGAAAGACTTCACCGTGAGCATTCTATTATCATAAAGACTTCACTGTGAGCATTCTATTAACAGAAAGACTTCACCGTGAGGATTCTGTTAACAGAAAGACTTCACCGTGAGCATTCTTTAAACAGAAAGACTTCAATGTGAGCATTCCGTTAACAGAAAGACTTCACCGTGAGCATTCTATTAACATAAAGACTTCACCGTGAGCATTCTATTAACATAAAGACTTCACCGTGAGCATTCTATTAACATAAAGACTTCACCGTGAGCATTCTATTAACAGAAAGACATCACAGTGAGCATTCTTTTAACAGAAATACTTCACCGTGAGCATTCTATTAACAGAAAGACATCACTGTGAGCATTCCATTAACAGAAATACTTCACCGTGAGCATTCTATTAACAGAAAGACTTCACTGTGAGCATTCTATTAACAGAAATAGTTCACCGTGAGCATTCTATTAACAGAAAGACTTCACAGTGAGCATTATATTAACATAGACTTCACCGTGAGCATTCTATTAAAATAAATATTTCACTGTGAGCATTCTATTAACGTAAAGACTTCACTGTGAGCATTCTGTTAACATAAAAAAATCAGTGTGAGCATTCTATGAACAAAAAGACTTCGCTCTGAGCATTCTATTAACAGAAATACTTCATACTAGACATTCCATTAAATTAAATGGTCATGACATGAACATCATTGTCATAAAAATACCGTAGTACAACATCATTGTGAACATTCAGTTTACAGTATAATATCAGTGCAAGCTTCCCATGAACTATCTTACATCAGTGTGAGCTTCCATCTCATTGTAATGTAAGGGAAAACTTCCTATTAACGATTCATTAATGTGTCATTCATATTAGTTATTTTTATTTACTTGCTACTAATAGTAGTATATGAATATGAGCTTTCTAGCGTTAGTGAAGTATCAGTGTGAGCTTCCTACTAATAGTGACATATGAATGCATGAATGAAAGTTTCCTGCGAATAGTAATATATGACTACATGAATGCAAGCTAATAGTAACTAATAGTAATATATGAATACATGAATGTAAGCTAATAGTAATATATGAATGCAAGCTAATAGGAACTAATATTAATATACAAATACATGAATGAAAATGTACTACTAATAGTAATATATGAATACATGAATGAAAGTTTACTACTAATAGTAATATATGAATACATGAATGAAAGTTTACTACTAATAGTAATGTATGAATACATGAATGAAAGTTTACTACTAATAGTAATATATGAATACATGAATGTAAGTTTACTACTAATAGTAATATATCATCCTCCATATTTTACAGGCACAGAAGGTTGGACCTCAGCCTTTAAAGATGGGTCAGCAGCACCTGTGCCTCTTCGAATGTCTCGACATCAAAAAGAAGTCTACCTAGCATCACAGCAGCGGGAGCCATTGTACTTCAATGCCCCAGGTATGGTATTTAACGATTCCCATTCTTCATGCATTTGGTTAAACAGCCCTGTTTAATTTGAAAGCTGAACTTTCAATTAAGAAAATGAAGGTTTGACTTAACCTTCCGTTGCTGCCCATAGCATATCTGTGACAGATGTGTACGTCAATAAAATCAACTGATAAGCATTCAATATAAAGTTACCAGCCTACTCTGAACTGTCCAGTTATTACGTGCGTGATTACAACTGTACAAGGATTGTCTTTTCAGCTAAACACAATATATAATTCTTCAATAATTTATGAATTTTAATTGGGATTCCTATAAAAAAAGCACCACATCATCTAAACATAGTTTTTCAATATAGAGCATAGACATTATCTACACATTACAGAATTGCAAGCAGACAGACGGATTAAGAGATCACTCTTAATAACTGCGCTGATAGGCATAGAAGAAATGGGGCAATAAAGAAATGAAGGGAGGGGGAAGTGGGGTAGGAGAATATACATACAGTAATACTGATGGATGGTGGAGCCACTTATGATATAAAATGTATGTAATAAAATGAAAAGATTAAGAGGACATGATGAGGGGCAGGACAAGATAATACAAAATGTTATTGGTCTATAAATAACAGTAACAAAATTTATAAAAATACAATATGGGATTCTGAGAAATAACTGAAGATGTATTACTGAATGTCAGACAAACTGGCGTCTAATTGGATTTGGGGGGGGAACTGACGCGTTTCACTCTAAAGCTTTCTCAGAGGTTCATAACAACAGCATATAAAGTAGAACATTCTGGCCAAAGAAATAAAGAAAGTGCAATTAAAATACTATAAATGTGCAAACATAGAGATTAGATATATGGGCTTGTTTACATAGACCGGAGAACAGATAAATTCAGAACAGATAAAACAATTATTAGAATACTGATAAATGTTAGAGATAAAATATTTAATGTACTGGCGTGGTGTTTACTGCTTGTGTGACATCACCTTGTTGCGTGATATACAAATGAACTACTTTCAGTGGGATATTAATTTGCATACCAGGCTACAAGGTCATATCATAAACAGATGACACATGATATTTACTAACACAAAATGTAGATTTTTTTTTTTATTCTCTATATACACAGTATATCCAGTGTCTAAGTGACATCTAAAAACACAACGTAACCCTTTCAATCTCTCTGTAGCATTCTTCCTGGGTGATCAGTCTCTGAGCTATGGACAAGTACTGAGTATAAGTTTCCGGGTTGACCGAGGACGCCACAGGGCAGGGACTGAAGATGTGATACTGGAGGGGAATGGCCTGAAGATCACTTCCCCACTAACTACTTCCAAAACTGCCCTACCTTGCAGACTGCCCCAGACATACTCATTCAGGTAATATGGTGAGAGAACCTCTCTAAATGCTGCATTATTTGGTGGATGTGGTTACTACAAGGTGTTTCATTTTTCGTTTGTTAATTGACACGTATTGGTTGCCCACAAGCGCAATACAACATCTTTCTGAATGAGGATCTGTTTTTTTAATGCATTGTCTGAGAATAATGAGACTTATTTTCTGACAAAAGCTAGAGAGTTAAACACTGGGCACTGGGTTAGGATAGGACGATTGTCACATTACAGCTACAACATATGTCTATCTTCACCCACAAACCCTGAATGTTTCCATGAGATTTATTTTTACATTTTTTGTTATAATTTTCTGTTTTCCCCAACGCGATTTGGGCCCCAGGTCTCTAGTGAGCAAGACCCAACGCATAACACATACAGCATAATATAGGATCGTTGAAATGGAAAACATCACAGAAACTCCTGCAGTACTGACCCTTAGTCTACTTTTGTGAGATTTTGTTTTTTTTCTGTTATAGTCACTAACAAGTTCTTGTCTCTCACCCTCACAGACTGGATGAACTATCTGGAAGCCCCTGGACACCTCGTCTAAGCCACATGGACTTCCATCGCCTTCTGAGTAATGTGACCTCGCTACGGATCCGTGGTACTTATGGGGAATACAGTAAGTGATATGTAGAATATGAATCCACTGTTATAGGAAAACTCACACTGTGGAGCATCTGATAATGATCAGATAATAAGGCATTTATTCATTCTGACAATTCTCAGCACTAGTATGAGAATTGTGTAACAATGTGGCAAAGCTGAGCACGGTTCTTCAGGATTCTGCCAAGTTCAGTGTTGTTCCTATGGGTTCATTTATTAGGAACTCCACAGTTCTGAGTTCCTTCTAAATGCTCATGAAAAGTTTTGTTGACTTATTTACTATTTTTATTAATCTTTTTAACAAGTTTTGTTTAAAAGATAATAAGCATTTGAAGGGAGTACACAAAGCACTAGGACACTTACTAGTCCTGATCTGTTTGGGTGTTCTTGTGTCAGACTGATAATCTGCCAACTTGTTCACTCAGCTCCAATAAGAAGGGCTTGTCTGTTTGAATGACAGCCTGATAAACCAATCGGAAATATGTTGATAAACAGGTTACACCAAAGGGCGCTCATTCCAGGAATCACATGACCTAGTGCTTGTTTTTGTTTCATGTATTTTAAATTAAACTTGATTGAAACATTATGTAAAAAGCAAATTAATCAGAACATTATGTATCCTGCATACTAGGAAGGGGTTGGGCAAACATGATATGAAAAATCAACATGTACATGCATTGCTTATTGATACATAGAATATAAATATTCATTATACTGCTTATTTATTCAATGCCTCTTTATGTTTATCTCTTAAAGGCACAGGATATTTGCAGTCAGTCACTCTAGTATCAGCTCGTCCTGTTCCTGGGAAACCTGCCCCGTGGGTAGAGAAATGTGTTTGTCCTCTTGGATACCAAGGGAACTTCTGTGAGCGATGTGCACCAGGGTACCGCAGGGAATCTCCGGGTCTTGGTCCGTTTAGACCTTGTGTTGCTTGCAATTGCCCAGGTGGAGGTTTATGTGATCCAGATACCGGTAAGTAGTCTGAATGAACATTTTCATTTCCCTGGCATGCAGCTTGTCATTTGTATAAAATAAGTTAAACAAGAGCAGTTAAACAATAGTAATTTATTTTTTTTTCTCTGCAATTTCTTTTCTTCCTTACACGTTCATTTTTTTTTTTTTTGTCCTTCTTGGAAACCTTCTCCAGGTGACTGCTACTCTGGAGATCAGAATCTGAATAATGACTGTGCTGACTGTCTGCATGGGTATTACAATGACCCAAGAGATCTCCAAAGTTGCTTACCCTGTCCCTGCAGCACCGGTATTGGATGCTTGTTATCACCAGAGACCCAGGAACCTGTGTGTGATGATTGCCCTGTAGGACTGGGAGGTCAGTTAATAAGTGTTATTTTTTATTTTTTAAAGATATTGTGGGTGGGGCATAGATATATGGGGTGGAGCTTGACAACAGTGGATGGGGCATATCTCAAAAGAGACTGAATCTGGGCAAATATATTTGGAATTTGAAAAAGTAGGTAGAATTTTGTTGATGTTGGTTGATATAATGTTAAGTCCCACCCCTTTAACACTGCTCCGACAAGAACAGAGACCCTGCTGGAAGGTGAAACTGAACCCCAAAAACCCTGTTCTTGGCTATGGGTGTGAGCAGTAAATGAGCCCCCTTACATATTGAAACGTTCCCATTAACTAGTCCTATGAAAGAAGATAAATTATACCTGAGATGAACTATTATTTTCATAACCCAGGGCCCCAGTGCGAGGTGTGTGCAGATGGATACTTTGGAGACCCTCAGGGACAGCGTGGACCTCCCCGAGCCTGCAAGCCATGTGAATGCAATAACAACATTGATCAAACTGTGGAGGGCAACTGTGATAGGCTGACTGGAGAATGTCTCAGATGTATTCACAATACAGCAGGATTCAGTTGTGAGCACTGCAGGGAAGGATTCTATGGGATCCCACTAGAGCGTAATCCACAGCTGAAATGCAGAGGTAAAGGGAAAGCTGAACTGATAGTAAAGAGATTTAAATTGTGCCTGTCTGGTCCTTATATCTCTGTTCTAGAACAATATATACTCTTACTAAGCTTACCCGTATGCATGGGTGAAGCCCACTCCCACCCCATCTTTAGTTCTATGAGCCCCTTTCGCTGCTCTGGAATCTGCTGATATAGACAATACTGGTAGCTTGGGTACGTGTAAGAAGAGATGGTATGATTTACATCTTCATTTTCCAACTTTTGTGCAGCACATATCCTGGCTGTAAAGCCCATAGGTTCTATGGCAACGATGGCTAATCTTGGCACTGCAGAAATTTGGGGAGTCTGTACCAGTTAGTCTTAAGGCTTATGGAGTTCCCAAACATCTGCAGTGCCAAGGTTAGCCATCACCATTGCATGGCATTACTTCATGGAATTAATAACGCCTCACCTCCAACCTAACCCAGTATGCTTCTGCATGGTATGTGGCCCTCCATTTATAATAGTTGGACAACTCGACCTTCCATGATCCGTCATTTCTCTCTCACAGCCTGTTACTGCCACCCGGTGGGAACTCAGAATGCAGGGTGTCAGAAAGATGGAACATGTGTGTGTAAACCTGGATTTGAGGGTGAGAATTGTGATCGCCCACAGTGTCCAAGCTGCTACTACCAGGTTGGCGAGAAGGTAATTCTTTGAAGAAGGCCCTGTCTCACCTGAGGCCTGGCTGCTTATTGAATCCATTTCAACCCAACACTGTTGTTTCCCTCCTCACCATAAATGTTGCTTTATAGATCAGTCTGTACAAGAGGGAGATCCAGGATCTGTCTGGTGTAACCGGCGGGAACCAGCTCCCCGCCAGAAGGGAACTAGAAGAGCAGATGAATAAGGCCGAATCTGCTGCACGGGCAATGCTGAGAGAGGCCGAGACAGCACAAGGTAGGCTCCGGCATGTTACGTGTAGGGTTGCCACATAGCTGGTAATAAAATTGGCTTGAGGCCAATGTTACGTCTATGGAGGCAATAGTATGGCTGGTATTTTTTTGTAGAAAAAGTGCCAACCCTAGTTAATTGATGAATTCAAACATGTCGGGAGAGGTGTATCTGATGTAGATATTAACTATACAAAGGAGGTCCTATGGGAAATATGTTTTTTTGACCATTAAAAACAATAAGGTCTGTTCACGAAAATGTGGAGTGCAGTTTTTCTGCATAATTAAAATGGGTTGCAGGATGTGGCTGTCAACACACCATTATTTACTGTTTACTGATTTAGCCATTATATGTTACAGGGCAGGGGCTTAAAGTGTTCTACAAAAATGAGAATCTTCTAATAAAATACTACAAAATCGGCTTGGCACGTATTTCCAGGGACAGTTCCACCGAGCTTGGTTTCTGTATGTTGTACATGTTTCTAATAGATGTGAAATTCTCTTATTGTTACTGTAGAATAAGTTCCGCTTCTCCTGTAGCTTTAAATTGAAAATAAATTCACTAAATTCAGTGACATGTAATAAGGAGAGCTTGGAGAGGTGGCAATAGCAATACAATGGCTGCTTTACAAAAATCTAAAGCAATAACCGGAAATAAGTAATGATCCTAATAAATATAGCTGCCTAGACACTTTAGGGGGTCATGTACTAAACAAGTGCAGTGGGGGAAAAAAGCAGGTAAAACATGAGTAAGGAGCAATTTGCGACTATTTGTAACATTTTGCTCTTGTTTTCCCTGATTTTTGCCTCTTCCATTTATTTTTTATTTAGCGTGCATTTTTCCAGTTGTAATTGCGATTTCATTTGCGCACGCTAAAGAGTTCTACCAATATTTTGTGAAAAAGAATTCTTATTTGCGTGTGAAAATTACACCAGCTTTTAGCAAATGCTTTCAAAAGAGGTAGAAAAAATATTCGCTAACTTGCCTTTTTTTATTCGCAATTATGCATGTTTTTATTCGCAATTTGCTCATATGTACAATTGGAGTGTTAAATGTTTAGTACATTGCAATAGAAGCAAAGAGCAAAAATTGTTTTGCAAATAAAATATATTTGTGTTTTTTTAGTACATGCCCCTCTGTGTGATGTCACATGACATTGGTTGTCCCCACAAAATTGGGTTACAGTCTTCCTAGTTTGTGTACAAGCATATATATGCTGCCTGGAGCACATTGAAGACATTCATAGACACATTCCATGCCCCAACACCCCAAAAAAAGTCTGTCTTGTCAAGTCTGAAGACTGCTGGCAACTATTCCTTCTTTATTCTGATTAATATGTCACATATCTATCACCTGCTCACCTTTCCTTATTGTGAACAGTGTGGTAAAAGGCAAGCCCAGCTTATGACCTTGTGTATCTTCCAAATCTTTCAGCTTTTTATGAACCATGTGATGTGTAGATAGATGGGTGTTGTGTGCCATGAAATAAATCAGGAAACAGACAGGGATAAATGTATTCTTTTTTTTAATTAATTTTTTGCAGCAATAAGCAGATGTGCAATAAAATATTGCTGCGATTTTAATATTATTTTTAATATCTGGTTGATCCAGAGGAAGGCAAAGAAAACCCCAGAGAAACTTTTGGCCAATTTTGTCTCACATGGGGGAAAAAAATTCCTTCCTGACCCCAAATATGGCGATCGGTTTTGTCCCTGGATCATTTAGTTAGTGTATCGAACTGCATATTGCTGGACACAATACATTTACACAGAGAAGTTACAATCTTATAAGGATATAATACAGAGTAAAGAGGTTCTTGCCCTGCAGAGCTTCTTATCTGCACTAACCAACTCTGCAGAGCTTTACAGTCTAAGGTAAGTTATACAATACAAAAAAATCTATTCACATAAAGCTCACAATCTAATAAGGATAGAATACAGGGTAAGGGGGTCCCTGCCCAAGCAGAGCGACTCACCTGCCCTAACCAGCTCTGCTGAGCTTACAGTCTAAGGTAAGTTGTACAATACAAAAATATATTCTCACAAAGCTTACACTCTAATAATGATATAATACAGAGTAAGGAGGTTCCTGCTCTGCAGAGCTTCTTATCTGCCCTAACCAACTCTGCAGAGCTTACAGTCTAGGTAAGTTATACAATAAAAAAAAATCTATCCCCACAAATCTTACAATCTAATAAGGATATAATACAGAGTAAGGAGGTTCCTGCCATGCAGAGCTTCTTAACTGCCCTAACCAACTCTGCAGAGCTTACAGTCTAGTTAAGTTATACAATACAAAAAATCTATCCCCACAAAGCTTACAATCTAATAAGGATAGAATATAGAGTAAGGAGATCCCTGCCCTGCAGAGCGACTCACCTGCCCTAACCAACTCTGCAGAGCTTACAGTCTAGGGTAAGTTATACAATACAAAAATCTATCCCCATACAGAGAAAGGAAATCCCTACCCTAACCCTACCCTCTGCTGAGCTTACAATCTAATGTGAAGCATAGTGTTCCAGGCGTCAGACCTCGCGGCAGCATGTATTAATCTGGAGCGCTCTGTCAGGGAGTCTCACACCTTCACAGGTTAACAGGATCTGCTACTGCACCAACTGCTGAAAGCTGAGCTGGGTTTGAAAGTAATGCAGCTCTGCTATTGTGATGTCACGCACTGTCATAATTCTATTCTGATGTCATGCTACATATATTTGTCACTAATGTACATTTACAGTTCAAAATATTACTCCATATGGAAGAATATAGTTCACAGAGATATTTAATGCTGGGTTTTGAGGGTTTTAAAAGCACTTTTGTTTTTATACAGTTGCATTCATAACAGTCCTAGAGTCACAATTGCCATACAATTTTATTTTTTTTATTTTGTTCCGTTTCCTCTCCATCTCTCACGAAAATGTGGAGTGCAGTTTTTCTGCATAATTAAAACGGGTTGCAGGATGTGGCTGTCAACACACCATTATTTACTGTTTACTGATTCAGCCATTATATGTTACAGGGCAGGGGCTTAAAGTGTTCTACAAAAATAAGAATCTTCTAATAAAATACTACAAAATCGGCTTGGCACGTCTTCCAGGGACAGTTCCACCGAGCTTGGTTTCTGTATGTTGTACATGTTTCTAATAGATGTGAAATTCTCTTATTGTTACTGTAGAATAAATTCCGCTTCTCCTGTAGGCTTACATTGAAAATAAATTCACTAAATTCAGTGACATGTAATAAGGAGAGCTTGGAGAGGTGGCAATAGCAATACAATGGCTGCTTTAGAAAAATCTAAAGCAATAACCGGAAATAAGTAATGATCCTAAAAAATATAGCTGCGTAGACACTTTGGGGGGTCATGTACTAAACAAGTGCAGTGGGGGAAAAAAAGCAGGTAAAACATGAGTAAGGAGCAATTTGCGACTATTTGTAACATTTTCCGTTTTTTTTTTCCTGATTTGCGTCTTTAGTGTGCATTTTTCCGGTTGCGCTAATAAATTGCGATTAGATTTGCGCACGCTAAAGAGTTTTGCGAATATTTTGTGAAGTTAATTCTTACTTGCGTGTGAAAATTACACCAGCTTTTAGCGAGTGCCATCAAAAGAGGCAGAAAAAATATTTGCAAAGTTGCCTGTTTTTATTGGCGATTATGGCCGTTTTTATTTGCAGTTTGTGCGTCTGTACTATTGGAGTGTTAAATGTTTAGTGCATTGCAATAGGAGCAAAGTGCAAAAATAGTTTTGCCCATAAAAGATATTTGCATTTTTTTTTAGTACATGCACATCTTTATTAGGAACAGATCTCATTCAAATGATCCATATGTGAAATGGATAAGCGTACAAACTCAGTAACCCTGACTACTTTTCAGGTGTAACACAGTAGCTAGAGGACATGAGCTATGTAAAGTATGGCTGTAGAAGAAGTTGCTTGTATTATGTTTACAATTTAGCTTTGTATTATTTGACCCTCTCATATAGGTGCAGAGCTCTCTCTCCAGAGACGACTATCTGGGCTGCAGGGGTCACAGTCTGGAGCACAGCAAGATCTGGAAGAGGCTCAGAGGAAACTGCAAGCAGTGCAGACTCAAAGCAATCAGTACCATGGACAGCTGCAGGACACAAGGAGAAAGATAGACAGTGTGAGGCTGCAGTTACAGGAGAGCCAGTCCGAGCTGACAAGCATGGTAACAGCTTCATATGCAGTATTCTTTCCATATGTCTCAGAGACACTACTAGGTTCTGTTATCTATGGCATAGGCATACAAGTGTGAGCCTCTAGGCACTGATAAACTACAAATCCCATAATGCTCCAACAGATGTTATGAATACCAGAGAAATAGCTAAGGGCCACAGTTGGACATCTAGGAAATTACAGTTCATTCAGAGCTTTTATTATTAAGGTCAAATAAAATTAATTTGCCTGTAACATATAGTTATATTTATCTTTTATATAATCATTTTCTGAACAAAACCTTCATATTTCTTTTATTATGTTTTACTGTTCTGTATTATGATCATAAACATGACTGTACCTAGATACATTTTATTTTAATTAATAGAATGTCTTTTGATTTGTAGTCTTCACACAGACACTTGTTTGTCTGCCCTGTTTAAAATGGGATAATGTAATTTATTATTTTGCAGTAAATACAGCTTATAGCCTATACATCCAATAGTCATCCAGCTGCTTCTGGACTACAACTTCCACAATTCCCTGTCATTTTGTGAGACACTTTTTTCAGGAACTATTGGATTTGTAGTCTGCAGCTGGAGGGCCACAGTTGTGAAAGGGTAAAAATATGAATCTAAATACAGTAAATTTGCTTCAGGATTAAATATTTATTTTTATTTAGGTTGTTTAGATTTTTTGTTAATAGGCCATACCTTATTAGTATCTAATTTCTCCATTTTGTATCCTGATTTACAGAAATTTCCTTCTACAAATTCACCCTTGGGTTCTGGCACTTTCTCTCAGCTCAGCCAAGAGGCTCAGACAATAGCAAACAGGTAAAGATCTATCTGCAGCTCACTATTAGTTTGGAAACTGTCCAACATATATTACACCTGTTGGATTATTGTATCAATAATTAATGATAAACCTCAGATATACCACATCTGTAATGGAATGATTGGTTGTGTCATACAACATCTTATACATTTAAGGGTCGACTGGTGATCCAAGACCACTCACATTTGGGCTAGTCAGAGACCACTGTGGCTGTTTTCTAGGCCAACATTTTTTATGGTGAGAACTAATTTTGGGAGGACCTCAACTATTATGGAAATAGCCAAAGTCCTCCCTTAGAAGCCAATAGGAAGACTCCCAAAATGGCCTGAAATTCAATAAAATTAAAAGTTGTTTAAAAAAATGTAAAAAGTAACACATTAATTAAATACATAAAATTAACATAAATTAATATTATTTTTTTTAATTAAAATTTTAAAATGCTTATATTAATATACTATTATAATATATATATATATATATATATATATATTTTGGTTTTACCAATATGTTTACTTTTTTTTTCGACACTTTTCTGTTCAATTCTCAACTAAAATCTGATTTCAGGCCAACTTCAGGGGCTTCAGTCCTTTAGGAGTAATCAAAGTTCATAGAATTGCACTGTTCTACCCCTCCGAACCGAATGTGGCCAAAAGCTGGCCCAAAATTGTTGGAAATTGGCGATTTTGCCATATTATGTAGCCAAATTGCCGGTTTCTCCATAGTTTGTCTTTACTTCTACTTCGAGTCCGATCGGGGCATACTGAGTAGACCCTTTGGTGATATGTGCAAACAATCATTTCCAGGGCAAAGTTGAAAAAGAAGAGCAATCATTGGTTTCCATGGTGATTACACCACCTTTAGAACTTTCCCCCAGAATTACTCTTTATCCATAACCTGTGGCAATACTTAGAACAGATGTCAATGTCCCCTTATTGATTTAAGAAACACAGGGCATGTTTAGCATTGGTCAAGTCATACTGGTCCATGACACATCCTCTATGGTGTAAGGAAATATAGATTTTATGTAGAAGGTAATGGATAGTGAAGGTCTCTGTAGGATCAAAATAGAGGTGTAAGCCTGATGGTTCCCATTTTATAGGAAATATATTTATTTACTGTACAGGAGTAGTTACAATAAAGTGAAGTATTGTACATTTTATTTAATGCTTGTTGTTTGAGTGCCTCTCCTTACCGAGCTCTGTTTTATTTTGTAGACTAGCTCAGGATGCACAGACTGTAACACAGGATGCAGGGGATGCCCAGGGAGATACCCAGAGAGCGCTACAGATTCTACGTTCAGGTGATGCTGATCCGACTGCTGTGGAGAGGATGAGGGCAAAGTATGTCTACAAACAAGTTAACATCCTGTGATATAGTTCTGTACTGTACTAATTCTAGTTAAGAAGCGTTGTATCAGCCTTAACTGATGTTGGATGTTGTTGTGTCTGCAGACTCGAGGAGGCCCGCAAACAGGCAGCAGAGCTGGAGACGGAGGCTATGCAATCCGCAGCAGCGGCAGAGCGGTCCCACCATGAGACGACGCAGACAGCGCGTGCTGTATCTCAAGCTGCGCGCATGAATTCAATGGAATTCCAGGTACTTTTCTTTGCCCAGGATCAGAGGGGAAACCCCACAATGCCCAGTCTTGTTTAACCCGGTATTTTTGTGGCCTGTTGATGTGAAGACCTGTCGTGGCTACAGTTCCTGAAACAAATAATGGCTTTCCAGGAATTCAGGTCTTCACACCAATTGCTGGATCAGTTTTCTGCAAGACAAGGTCTGAAAAACAAAACCTTTTGTAATTTTGGAACAAAATGTAAAACAATGTTAGGAAGTATACAAGAGATTCAAATATTGGTGTAACCACAACAATCCTATAAGGGATTAGTGTCCCATTTTTGAAAGTCATTATAACATAGAAACATAGAATGTGTCTGGAGATAAGAACATTTTGATCCATCCAGTCTGCCCAATTTCTCTAAATCCTTTTATTAGTCCCCAGTTCCCGGTCTTATAGCTAGGATAGCCTTGTGTCTAACCCACGCATGCTTAAAATCCTTGACTGTGTTTACCTCTACCACTTCTACTGGAAGACTATTCCATACATCCACTACCCTCTCAGTAAAGTAATACTTTCATTAGTCCCTGTCCTTATCTTATATCTAGGATAGCCTTATACCTATCCCACGCATTCTTAAACTCCTTCACTGTATTAACCTCTACCATTTCTACTGGAAGGCTATTCCATACATCCACTACCCTCTCAGTATACTTCCTGATATTACTTTTAAATTGTTGCCCTTCAAATTTTAGACTATGTCCTCTAGTTATGGAAGTTTTTCTCCTTTAAATATACTCTCTTCCTTTACTTTCACCTGTGCCACCTCTAGTAATTGAGTGGCTTAGTCATTTTATTTGGTATATCATAATGTAGTTCCCTCTTTTAAATCTTTCAATATTGTGTAAACCAGTGCTCCTCAACCCGTGTGCTGCGATGAAGATGCTGGGCACGGTGCAAGGACAGTCTTGTTTTTGGGAGGCAATCACACTGTACCTTTAAATTGATATGATTCTCGAAAGAAAAAGAATAATTTATAACATGGTTTATTACGCTTGTTACTATAGGCTGCACATCAGTTCTATGACTGATCGATTTGGGAAAATCTAATCTTTTCAGTACAGAATAATACACTCTAATTTTCCACTGCCCCTTCCTCATTTGTTTGCAATGCTAAGCCCCCAAACACTTAATTATATGAGCTGAAAATGCTGATAATGCTCCTATTCCCACTAATGACAATGATTTAGTGTGAACCACCCAGTCGTTGGAAGATAATACACAAATTATAATTATCTCTGTAAATAATGACGGTTCTCTGCTCGAAAGGCTGAACTGCAGCGTCTGAGAGCACAGTCTGCAGCACTCAAAGACTCAGTGGAAGGAGACCTATCCCAGAGCAAAGACCTACAGACCAAATTTACAACCTGGGAGCAAGAAGCAGATCAGCAACTTGCGGAGGGACAGAAAAATAAACTGGTAAGAACAAAGCCATGGGCAGACTTCTGATGGCAGGTCTGTCATTTCTTCATTATTGGGACGCTGCCTCCAAAATAGTATTCACAATGGGAAGACAGAGCATACAAAGTGATCTATACTATACTAAAAACAAAGGTTAAGAGATAAATGTGTTGTCATTCAGTGTCTACTCCTATTTATGACATCACCTTTTGACATCATAAGCAAATTATGTTAATTTGCATATGTAGTCACAAGGTCATGTCATTAATTTGAGACAGCATGGATATTTGCATGCATTGGTTACTAGAACAATGTATAGATGAGTTTCATGCTCTGCATTCACACTGCAGACACTATTTAATAACAATTTTAATGATCAATATTGTAATATTTGGTAACAGAGAATACTTTACCTAGTTTGATGTCGATATTTGTTAATGTAGCAATGCTGGTCCCTGTGTTCAGTTGTAGTGGTTAACAGCAAAGACTGACTGATATGTGTCAGAGGAAAAATGCATTTGTCATAGATTACATCAGTGTACAAGGTGTCATGTTGTGGGTATCCTGTTTGTTTTGCAGTTAGCGGATCAATTACTTTCGCGAGCAAATGCTGCAAAGATCAGAGCAGAACAGGCCATGCGCAACGGGAACAGCACCTACTATGAGATCGAGGGCATCCTTAGCAACCTGAGGGGTAAGTCAGTTGAGCAACTCTCTGTAGCCTGCAATACAATCAAAGAAAGGTGGGCAGTGTCTAACCTGCATATCGGAGGCATAACCCCATGGCCTGTATCATGCAGGATGCACTATCTACATCTTACTGGTCTACCCAATAAAGATGGAATTAGAAACATAGAATGTGTCGGCAGATAAGAACCATTTGGCCCATCTAGTCTGCCGCCAATTGAGACAGGAATTTCAAACGTAAGTCTAACGTAGAAAAGATTCTCCTATTCAGCTACACTGGAGACATTTTCTGTTACTTTGGCCTGAAGTTTGGAATTCCCACCTCAGTTCTCTGCAATTCTCTCTTTATTGAGTAGACCCTTCTGTGTTTGATTAGAATGGTATTTTAGCAAACATGGTATTATGGAATAAGGACGTTTAGTATAAAGGTTCAATCTGGAGTTATGAAGTAGGGCAGTCAGCAGGGACATTCCATTATTTCTATGGCGTTTTCTCAACTTTTCAAACTTTGCCCCAGAATTCTTCTCTGTACATAATCCCAAATATTCTGTAACTCTTTCAGTAAGGCAATTGTGTACAGTGCATTACAGAAAGCAGATGCTGCTGCATTGTGTGTTTCAGTTCCAACATTAATTTATTTATTTTTATGTATTAAATTAATATATCTTGTTTCATTTTTTTTTAATGATTTTTGTTTATTACACATCTGATCAATGGTTAGTTGGTCTTTATTCATAGTAACCATAGTAACTGTCTGATAATCTCATGATGTCTGTTAATTAGGAGAGGTCCTCAAAATCTTTGTCATAAAGGGAAATATTTCTTTAATACCAGTACCTTAATAATAAAACAATTCCCTTTTTGCTCCCATGTGTGTTAAAGCACAATAGTATTATTATATAAGCACTGAAAGGTTATCCATAGGGGATTGGCCCTTACTGAGCCTGACAGGAGGTAAATCATTTCTAATCTTGTAACTCTTATTGAGCATTGCTGTGTGATCTTGAACCCACAGGGTTTGGTGACAGAATCGGAGACCGACGCACTGAAGCTGAGGACGCAATGAGGCTTCTCCCCGAGATCCGGCGGCGGGTTGTAACTGCATCGGATCAGACAGAGAGAGCAGTCAATACACTGAACGGGGCAGAGAGAGATGCAAATTTGGCAGCCGGCAATGCAGCAGAGGCTCAGAGCATTACAACTACCATCCAACTGGTAACACATCCCTTTAAAACACCACTTCCATGATGCTCAGTCACATGATGCTCAGTCACATGATGCTTGCTGACAATCATCAGACTTGTAATTCAAAATATCAAGAGGGTGACCAGTTAGCTATTCCTATCCTACACAATGCAGGACAGACGCAGATGGACTGAGTAAATAGGGAGAGGAGTTGTACTCGCTCATTATTGCATAATATTCTATGAGTCTCACACATTTCTCTGCTTGAATCCTGATATTTCACAACCAGCATCTTGCAGTCTGACATTCATTATGCTGCTACTTGACATGTTATTTTGAAGCTTGGTGTTTCAGCACCAAAATCCATTACTCGTTTTTATAACCCTAATTGCTGTCATTGCTATAAGTGTGCTTACTACATTAAACCACTGTGTGGCGATCCAATACTTTTGCATTATTCTTGATACTATAAGATACTTATATTTCTGTCGGCTCTTATTGTCATACAATGGTAGAGAGATCATTTACTGATATGATGCCACACTGCCCTTGAGAGATCATATATTTTACACAACAGATTGTATATTCGAACAGAAAAGAAATAGCAAATATTTATAGTCATCAGGAGCCAGGCCAATATCGTATTTGTAAGGAGCCAGGGAACAAGTACATACAATTCTTTGCAAAATACTCAAACATTAGAGTGATAAGTAGGATTTATGGGAGCCTTGGTTCCGTTATGTTGGGATTGTCAAACCCTGTGTTAAATTTTACATTACATTTATTTATAATACTAAGCTTCAATATATATAGACAAACAGGGACGTACTGAGACATATGTAGGTAGGGAGCCCTGCTCGCAGGTTTACAATCTACAGATTGTGATGGATTGCATCTTGTTTAATTTGCTCGTTGTCTCTTGTTAGTCTTGTTTAGCATTCCTAATTCAATCCTTGTTATTTTCCACAGAATATGATACAGATGGGTCAGGATGCTAACAGCTCAGCAGAGCTCGCTCTTTCTCTGGAGCGAGAGTTTGCAGAGTTGCGCAGACTGACTAAAGATACTGGTGATGTTCTGGAGAGCAGGACTCAGACTGCGGAGACAGACAGTGTGGCTGCAGAAGGGGTAAGGAACTGAAAACTCAGCTATCCTTTCAACTAAACCAACTCATTTGAAAAAGAAAAAATAGCACTAATTTAGTTGGGTTTTTTGTGTAGTTTTTCAAATTCAAACATCTTTTGCACAATTCTTCCTGGTCATAGGCACTTTTACAAGTCCTCCAGAAAAGTGTGCTACCTGTCAACTCTAAGAGCCAATCACATGGCTCCCGTAGAAATGCATGGAAATTCCAAATGCACGTGTGGGCTGTTACGTAATGTACACATGTGTGGGCTGTAATGTAATGTACACATTAGGATTTGCCATGCTTCCCTGGGGGGGAAACACATGTGGTCAACGTATCACGTTTCTGCAGAGTGCCACGTACACATGCTCTGTACTTTTTCAGTAGGGCAATGGCTGGGAATGTGCACTTCAGAAATGTACAGCGAGTTTCCAGTGTGTTCTACAAATGGACACACAATGTCAGGTTCTAAAATCCAAGCAGGAGGGCAATCAAACTGTGCAATGTTTGTATTCGTAACACTGCACAAGGCGCTGTCGGGAGGCTGATCATTATCCAGCCTGCCTGATATGAGCAGGAGAAACAATTGGTCTACTATGTCTTTAAAGGGATATGAAAACTTCAGTCTCAGTCTCCAAGACTACAACTCCCATAATTCTGTTTTTTGCAATGCTTTTGTTTCTCTTCAATTTCTATATCCTTGCTTCTTTTCTTCATATTAGATTGCACAGTCTGCTTTGGGTGCTGAGACCAGGGCTTCTGGTGCCAGTGATGCAGTTACAGCAACACTTAGTGCTCTGGATCAAGTGCTGAGTTTATTGGGTAAGTGACAGTCCTAATGGATCCAAGGAAGGTGTTGGTTACCACTGCATATACTGATTGAATTACAAGCCTATTGTTGAGTCACCTCCAGCAATGTCCAGAGCAAGCAAGATCTACATAAAGCATATTTCATGTCTGACATATAACTACAATCAGCTAAAGGCATGAAATAGCTGTGCTGCACACACACATGACCGAGTAAGGGCTACTATAGACCAATAAGACACACTAACATTGACCTTACAGATTATATTAGGGTAACATCTGTGAGAGTCACATCTGACCTGGCAGGACCCCAGCTGAACGACAAGGTTCTAAGATGTATCCCTAAAAGTCTTTGGCTGTCTTGTATAAAGAGCAGTGCTGGGACAAAGTTCTAAATCTGATGAAGCCCTGTTTATTTCCTTTAGAACTTTGCCTGAGTATTATTCCTTATACTTTACTACCTTTTGTGTGTGTGGATTTGAAGGCTATAGTTAGATACCCTTTTTGGAAATGTTTAAAAATACAGTGTCAAGGTTCAGGTTACAATTCTTCCATTTGAAGTATTGCCAGTGAAGTCTGGATTGTCTTAATCCTAATAAAGCCTTATTTTCGTGTCAACTACAATCGAATGAGCAGGTAAAATCCTGAATAACCTAATTTCAACTCCCAGGGTATTTCGGCATGCCCTGTGCCTCAAACACTAAGCCATTGTTTTTCCTTCAGCATGGAATCTCTGTGATCCTTCCATTGATTTTTCAGAGCACAGATTTTCACGGTGCATGTTTATACTTCTGTTGATAAGCTCCACAGAATAGGATGTGATGGGTTATCATTTCTATTTTAAAGCTCTGTACTTGGACCATGCACTGTTCTTGCAGCTTGAACTTGGTCTTCTGGTCTTAACCCATCCAAATAATTAATAGCTAAAGAAACACAGGAATCAAGTAAAGGGAAAGCTGAGAAGTTGAGTGCAAACTTTTAAGACTGGTAGGTTCCTTTTCCAGGTTTCCACATTGGCAGATTCTCATGCTGATTTGAGATCATATCAGGGTGTTCCCTGAGTAACCCGAATTGAAGGTCTAATCAGATCACCAAAGTGATTCGATTGGGTCTCATAGAAAATCAGAGATATCCGAGTATATTCAAATTAGACCAGGAGTAATCTTACACTCTTAAATACATGTCTCTGATCCCAGCCAACGAAAATATTGATCCCTGTAATCTTGCTCTTTGCAGACCAGCCACTGTCAGGCAATGAGGAAGCTGTGAATGCCCTGGAAAGGAGTCTGAGGTCAGCTCGCACTCAGCTGTCTGGACGTCTCAAGCCGGCTGTGGAAGAGATGGAGTTGGCAGCTGAACGCCAAAGAAAAAGGATCCTCAGCCTCGATACAGAAATCAACGAGGCTCTCATTGACATTCAGAGCCTGAGGGACATCCGTGCTGCTCTGCCACCAGGGTGCTACACTGCCACAGCTATTGAAAGACCCTAAATGGCTGTAGGGCTAGGAAAAGACAGTTTATTACAATAACAGACATAGTATGGAGTCCTCAACCATAACAATCATCCATATCTGGAGACACTACATATTTACCTGAACTGCCATTCAGAGATCCAGTGCTGATGTCTACACTGTAAGGCGGTGTATGTTTAAAGTGACAGTAGGAAACATATTCAGGTTTGGGTACGTTTATGGCATGGGACGTACGTTGAGAATGAATGAAAGGAGAGACCATGCAAAAACTTCTATATCTATACCGGATTTCTATTTATTTATTAATAAAATATAAGCCAACGCTTTTCCTTTATCTGTCTGTTGACATCACACATCACACACGTTTCTAGCAAAGCAAAATCTTTATTGATAAAACAGCAACAGTAAAATGAACAAAACTCAATACACTTGTCAAAGAACTGCTCACGTAACCCCCTCCCTACCAGTTATTTTGCCACTTCACCTTTTTTTTTTTAACCAGTCTCCATATGTTCTTAATTATTACAGGTCTGTGGCGTCCATGTTAAGCTTCTCTTAATCACGTTATCGCCAAAGAGTACAAAGCATTCCAGAACCATCTGTTGTTGAAACGTTTGCTATGCATAAAGCATGCCTTTTTAGTGTACTATCTTAAAGACCCAGTGACATGAATCTCCACTGCCAACCTACCAATCACCTACCACAACCCCACATTTAACTTGGTGCAAAGTGGTAACATTAGGGTGAGTTCACAGACTGAGGCCAAATAGTCCAGTTGGAGAATTGTTTTCTGCTCGTCTATTGTGACCTACATGTTGCAGCTTGGTTGTCAACTCTCCTCAGTTAACCATTTAATGAATAAACCCCCAAAATACAATGCATCATTTGTAAGTATCCCTAACTTAAAGTGGCAGTGCAGGCACCCTACGGCCAAATACACTTGCCATTCCTCATCCTGGGTGGATAAATCATATCTGTACATCTGGCCGTTTGATTGATACTCTAGGGAACAAGTTTATCACAACATATGAATATTTAACTGTCCCTGCTGAGGTGAATGTAAAGACAAGCCAAGAATAAAGCCAGTAAAATACACGGATAGGTGATTCTAGCTCTTGTGCTGCTGTGTACTATAGCACAATGGATGTAATAGTTCTCAGCAGCTGTAAGTCGAAGTGATTTCTTATTATTGGATTCTGTAGTCAGTGTACCTATATGGTATAATGAGTACTATAGAGACAGACGTTAGTAGGGTGTTGTGCAATTAGCTAACCCACTGCAGGCCCACAGGATGCCACTTCCCAGGTTACAAGGGGCTGGAAGGCAAAGTCCCTTTTCTATACAGAGTTTTCATTTTATAAAGTATTCTCACATTTTGATCATTCATGACAATATTTTCTTTAATAATTGGAAGATGATCATACCAGTGAGGTTGTCCTTTATAAATCAAAGACAGTATTATTTATTGTGACCAATAAAGACACCAGCCCTTTTAACAGTGTGTTACATAAACTGAGACAGCCGCTGCAGCTTGGAACCATCTCACTGTCTAAAACATATATCAATTATTTGTAAAGATTAATGAGACATTCCATTGTTATTGAATTGTGTCGTATGGCTGAGTGTGACTTGTTTCTGCTTTCTCTCACCTGTCATTAAAGTGGGACTGCACTGTACCTTTAAAGGTGTTCTTGTGCTGGAGGACCAATTAGCAATGCTTTTATTTTTTAGGTTCCTAAAAATTCCTGCACTTTCCCGATTTAATTGCATGCCCTTTCCTCCATGTCAGGAGGTTAATATACATTTTATTAACACCATAGAAATGTAAGTACAGCAAGAACATGCTAGTCACGTGCAGTACTCTTGCAGTGGTTAGAAAAAAATGTTCTCTTGCTCCCATGTTACCCATAGTCCTCTAGGAAATGGAATGATACAAAGAAAATCCATGGTGGGTTCATGAATAGCCACAGTCATTATGCTCCTTGCTGTATCAGTATAATAAATACTGGATAACAAACACTTTGTACATAAAAATCCTAACTCAAAGAAGAAGAACAAATATTACCAGAGAGGAATAACTATAAATCCATTCTGTGTCGCATTTTAGCAAATCACTATATGGATTAATCGCTATACCGTATTCTTTCTGTATAAAGTATAAATTGATCGAATGTTTAAACCCACCAAAAAAAGACTTCCCCATACGCTCCTTTGCATACTGAGGTGAGTGATCTATATACTCAAGGTGTCAAAAGATTTTTAGTGGAATGGAGGAGGCAGAGGGTTCGAGCAGCAATGAATGGGGACAGAGTGTTTGTACAAGAGGTGTTATGATAAATGAGGAAATTGTGGTGAGTAGTAATTAGTAATACATTGTGATGACAAGAAGAGCGCAGAGCCACTTCCGGCGCGTTTCACGGACCGGCATTGTCAGCCCGATGTATTAATATAGAGTTGACTTTTCAGGACATAATCAATGACCGGCTGAACCAGATAATCCACCACATGTCCATCTCCATGCTGCAGAGCCAACCTAAAGAAGAGCAGAATATGCGTCACCTGTCGAAGCGGCAGACTGTGCCACTTAACCAAGACTGCAAAACTAAACCAACATTTCACAGAACAAAAGCATGTTAGTGTAAGAGGTATCCATGCACACTACCTGCTCTTGGTGGAACTCACAACAGACATTGGATGGTTACTGTCATCTTTAACCACCAGGATATTGTTCTATTGGGAGATAAACAGCAAAGTTAATAGCTCATTTCTAGTGTTAAACTGCAGTTAACAAGTGACAAAATCACACAGTATAAAGTTATCAAGAACGGACAACCTCTGGCACAGCAATTGTCATGTACTAAAACAAATAGCATCGCTGGATTTGAAGCCCACATGGCTAACCCTAATACATCAAAGGATGCCATAAAAAGCCAAGTTCCTCTAAAATCTTAATTTTAGCACTGAATTTAGGAGGCATACAGGTGATGCATGTGTAATACATGGCGGTTTATCTGTGTGCGGGCCAATGTAAACGAGCTGAACAAATTCTCCAATGACAGAAAGTTTCCACTTCTTCTACATTGGCCTTAAGTTTGAAATTCCCATCTCAATTTCCTGTAATTCTCTCTTTATTGAGTAGACCCTTACGAGTTATTGGTGTCTAGTCACAAAAAAAATGAACTGTGGTGAATTGAGATTTTTCCACCCAAAACCTTAAATTGTGCCTTTCTCCATGAAAACACATCTGAATTCCATTAAACCAGTAACGCACCTTATATTTACGCAGCAGCGACGAATGATTCATGATTTGCTCGGTGTCCGTTCCATCCCGCGGCACAACCACAATTCCAAAATCCCCCACGATCACTTCCATCTGCGAGAAAACCACAGTATTATGTTCTGTAAGCGTATATGGCTAGAATCCAATTACAATGCACGACATAATCTGATAACAAAGTCACGCCAAGTACACCAGTCAACAGAGGAAGACAGTAAGGATTCTTAAAGATTGTTAGACATTTTACTCACGTCTGACTCATTCCAGAGGCCAGGGATACAAAATGACTCCAGAAGATCACTACCACACAGGAGCAAGATTCGCAGTTCTGAGTGGGAACAACAGAAAGTAAATTAGACTATAAATGTTAATGTCAGTCTCTGCTGTACATTATTCCATGGGGAAAAAGGGACACTTTGATCAGGGTTCTGGTCAGTTGTTATTTTATAATGTTTACATATTTTCCAAAGCACTATATGGAATAATGTGGAATTGTTTACACCCAAATTTCAACCCCGCAACTCTGTCCTTTTTACCTATTCTTGAAGGAAGCAAGAGTTAAACAAAACATGTCCCAGGACATTTAAGTAAACCCGACATGTAACTTAATAGATACACGCGGGTCTACTAACTGCTGTGTCTCACAGTCGAGACACAGCAGTTCCTGGTTGTCGCGTGCTGACAGACATCAGCACGTGCACGGCCCGCTCTGACATCCGAATGCGATGCTAGCGCAGAGAGAGACCCTCGTTTTTGATGGAATCAGCAGGGGGACCTAGTTAGGAGAGACAGTCGATGACCAGACGGCTGCCTGCTTCCTATGAAAGCATGGCAGCTGTCGGGCAGAGGATAATCTGGCGTGTACTATCAAAAGTACTCACACCAGGAACAACTAACTTTTCACTTGGGCTTCTATATTAAAAACACAAGTGAAAAAAAATACTTACTGTCCCTTGAAGTTGGCGTATCTGAGTTTACGGAACCCTTAATAGACTTACCAATCTCCTCGTACCGCATCACTGTCCCAAGGTTAGCATTTTCATCTGTAAAACAGAATAACAGTAAATGTTAAATTCCCACATTTGGGCTAACTAGATTTCCACTAACCATACACCAAAAACCAACACAATTTCCAAATTCCTACGCTACACCATGGAGGCTTTTGTTATATTTGTAAATGCGGCCCTGCAGCACAGTGTGAACATTCACACTCCATCCTTTTATTGAGGGTAAATGTATCACAAGCAGCCAACTACCCACAGTCTCAGCATCACATAGATGGGTGAACTTAGCACAGAATTGATCAATACGTTTTAAGAAAAATCCCTTTTGTCTTCTGTCTGGCATGGGAAATGCAAGCATTAGTGGGAACAACCCCTAAGCGGTTACAAAAAGGTCAATAGGGCTGGAAGTAACTTTTAACAGTTCAAACAGATTGTGAGAAATTCCCTTCGATGTGTCAACAAGCACAAGAGCAGTGAATTAATGAAGCCATGCACAGATATGAATAGAACACCATGGGGCACTGTTGTATTGAGCTTTCCTGCTGTGCCATGCTTCTCTCTATCAAACATGTCATAAGCCTTTTTAGTGGCATGTGCTAAACAGACTGCTTCACTGCTCAGTATCTCAGCACCCAGAGCAATATCACAAGAGTTTCTCTGGTACTGATATGTTCTGGTTCCAGGTTTCATCCTGAAAGATTATGTGTAACTTCCTCACACCATCTTTTACTATGACACATCCCGACACCTTGACATCTGACCCTTCATCTTTTCTACACTCTGAATAATGCCACATTAAAAAGCCTGTGCCATGCAAACAATGTGTACGATAAGCAGAGTCAATTAAAAAAAAAGGTCTGTATTACAGAATTGTAAGCAAATGCATAGATTAAATGAAAAACACATTTTGAATCTTTCTGTGATGTTTCCACTATGACATCACCGTGTTGCTTCATATGCAAATTAACTACTTGAATGGAAAAGGTGCAATTTGCATATAATGCCCTATAAAGTTAAAGCAGCACTGATACATGGTCAACTATTTTTTTCCCCCTTAAGCTATACATTTGCTTTCAGTTCTGCTAAACAAAATGTATAGATCATTTGTTATACTCTAGACACCCACTGTAGATAATATAAATAAGTGGCAGGGGCTCTTTAAGAATAGTGGATCCATTAAGGAGACTTGTGGCCCCATATTTAGGTCAGTAAAAAATGTAATGCCATGTCAGGATCATCAAAGGAGATATACAACATCCCAGGTATCCTCAATATTCAGTTTGTTTAATATACTGTTTTATGTCTTAGTTTTTTTTAAATTGCTGTTGATTATTTTTTTATAAATTACAATTTCCTTTTAAAATTCATCAGTCATCTAATATTTGTTTCTTTTAGTAATCCTTAGTCCCTCCTCAACATGTCAGTGTGTATTTGTCAGTGTGAGTGAGTGTGTGTGTGTGTGTCAGTGTGAGTGTGTGTGTGGATGTGTGTGAGTGAGTGTATACTGCCTATATCTGTCTAGCCACCCAAGGGGTTACCTTCTCTGACACTGCATCTATCTGTCTAGCAACCCAGTTATAGGTCACTGGTCACATTATGTTTTAGGGAATTGTACAGCCTATTATCATAATAATGTTTTACCATGACTCTCCGATCACCTTATGAGGGAGCTCTTTGAAAAAATGATAGTATTATGTATATAAGAAGTGCTTTAGTGGTCATATAAAAATAGAATATTTTTTTTCTAAGAGCTCACCCACGAGGTGAAAAGAAAGAAATGGTAAAACAAACATTATTATGAATATAGGCTGTGTAATTCCCCTAAACATTATATGTGACCACTGACCTATAACATGACTCAAATATTGTACATTAAGTTTAAGTACTCAAACATTTACGGTACACATTTTAATCATGGCCTGCCAATACTGGCGCCATATAATTTTGCATATATAAAGGTGCTCTTGCATTAAATTATCACTTCCTGATATGTTTCATTTTCGTTTGAATTATCATGACTTTAATTGGGGGGAGCAATTCATTTTGGTTTTCTCCCCAGGCAGCACAATGTTTTGGGCCGGCCCTGCCCCCAACCTATGTCCATTATTTACCTGTGCGCTTACATCTAACACTTTAATCTTCTACGTTGTATCATTGATTTGATAGTGTGTGTGTCAGACTCCCCGAAGAAGTAACTCGCCGGAATATCCTAGAATCCAGACGATCACAAATTCCTCCATTCTGGGCACAATACAATACTCTCCTGCAAAAGTTACTATCCCCTTGACAACGAGCAGAACACGCGACGCACGGCGCGTGACGTCAGGCCCGCAAGGATTTAAAAGGAGACTCTGCATTCAGTATGGCACTGAGTGATTCTCGTGTATCCTGCCTTATTGCCTTCCGTTTACTTCAGCCGATTTGGATTGTCTTCGTTTACCGCTACCTTGCCTGTGCCCCTGACCTCGGATTTCCTTTTGACTACTCTCCTGTGCTTGTGCCCCCGACCTTTGGACCGGCTGACTTTGTTTCTCTTCTGGCTCCCGTTTACCTGGCGTTTCCCCGGATTATTCTCCTCACCTGTAGTGCCGCTTGTACATTGCGGTATACTACTACTGATTGGACTACATCTTCCAGTGAGACTATCTGCCTTCGGTTGTCAGTACCAATATTTCCTGCCAAGTGTGTTCCTCACCGTTATTACTGTATTGTGGCTTAGTTATCCTGCATATTGGTTTCCACCCCCTGTTTACCTCACAGTGTGGCAATGCCATGCTAGATAAAATTGATAGTGCTCACCGACAAATGTAACACGCTGCAAGTTGGGACGGGCACAGCACATGCGACTCAATCCTTCTCCCACCTTGCCCAGGATCCTCACTAATAGTGAGAGAGATAGAGAGAAAAATGAAGAGTTATGTCAGACATACGGTTTATAAAGGTAAATCGGGTGGGGGACAACTAATAACTAGTAATGTCTTTATACGTTTGTACACTATTATGTTTGGTTGTTCTACAATAGCCAATAGATTTCTAGCTTCACATGCTTATTGTCACTTAACTGTCTCTTTCAGCTGTCAGTGACTGTAGTGTCTTTGGCAAAGACTAAGGGGAAATATGGTTGGAAAGGTGCACAATAAGGGTGGCCTTCTGGCTAATTATAGAGTTTAGTTTCCTTTTAAATAATTTATTCCTTTCCATAACTAGACCCTTCCAAATCAAGAGTACCTATGTTACTCGTTTTTACTTCTTTGTGCTGCCTCTCTTGTTTTCAGCTGGAATCTCTTTTCTTTTGTCTGTGTACAAGCTTTGCATCTTCCAAGGACTTACCTGCAGTGGGCTTGTTGGCGAGGTTGCTGTTCTGGTAAACAGGCTGTGAGGATTGGTTTAGGGACTGACCAATCACGGGTGTGACAGAAGGTGTGTTCACATTAGAGAGGATACATCCAGTGACTCTCTGAAAAGTAAAGATTGAGAAAGATTCCACCAATTATACTCTCAGAGCTCCTAATAGCCTACACATTCCATCTCACTCACTTCGGCTAGCCAACAAATCCCTGCTATCAGTGCCCAGAATAATGACAAACTCAGGTTCCTGGGCATTCAGCCACGCTGCCCCCACATTCTCGAACGCTATACCATGCTCAATCAGAGAGGCACCGTCCTCTTTAATCAGTCAGTTCACTAGACCATTAGAAACTCTTCCCTTTTATATCAGATTCTATATTTGTAAAATGCTTTGTGTCTCACAGGGAGAAAAGCACTATAAAAACCACAAATTATTATTATTATTATAACTGAGGGACTAAGCCAATCACGGGAGGCTTCTGAACTCTCAGCCAATCAGAATCAAAATCTTCAGGCCTAAATCAAAAAGCTCATGTTATCATGTAGGAGAAAATAATTGGATCTGACAGTCATCCAGTCCATATATATCGTCAGTGTGTTCAGTTGTAAGGGATATACACTTCCAACTGGTACTATAAGGCCAGTAGAGCACTGTACCTAGATTGAAAGCACACAAAGGCCACGCAACCCATATAGATAGATGTGTGCTTTAATATCTTTTTTTTTCTGGTGTTAATAAGAGATGTATTATTACAAGTGATTATATTATTCCCAGTATACATCATGCTGTAGTTTTAATGCATTTGCTGTGTAATGTTGTATGATACACCAGAGTATGCCTCACCTTCATCAGGTCTCGGTGATGCTCCAGGACACTACATGTTGTTTGCCAGGTATCTTGGTAGCATTCCCATGGGTCCACCCTACAGAAAAAGATTAGGGTTATTTTACTGGTAGAGATTAACCCCTTCAGGAAAAGCGCTTTGGGGTATTTTGTGACCGTAACACAATGGGTGGAAGATGCTGTGACAGTTTTGTGATGTCCAGTATTTTTAGTGGAGTCCAGTATTTAAGACAAAGCTATGTATAAACTTCCCCAAACCCTGAACCCCACACTCCATTATAGATGTATAATAGGTTGAAACCGGGGTATTTAACCCCATAAAGAAGCAACATCTAGATCTATGCATTTCCAAATATATAAACATATCAGACTGGCTAATGAACTCTAATTAGGGAAAATGATCTAATATGAAGGAGAATATTCTACTTCATATTATATAATTTTCCTCTTATTAGAGTTAGAGGAGGGGAGAGAAAGCAGAGGTCAAGTAGGTTTAGAAGGGAAAAAGGAGCAGAAAAAGGGAGAGGAAGGTAAAATAAAGGATAGAAGAACAGCACCCCAAGGGTACACCTTTCTCTTCCACATTAAAGTCGAAGGGGGTAGATCCTCAAAGATCATCATAGAGTGTATTTTATTTTCACAGGTTAGTTGATGGTTCTTTCTGGGATTAGCCGTAATTGCTAGTTTGTTTGCTGTGTTACGCATTTTCAGTAACACGTCGTGGGGGTGACGGGGGGTGTTCTAAGTGACTTTCGGACCCTAAAGGCATCTATGATTATTGGATCAGGAGCACAAGACGTCAGATGCAGCCAATCCAGCCACCCTGCTAGGTATCCTCAGGGGTCAATGGGCCCAACTGACCACAGGACCCCACAGATCCTGATGTTGCATCACCACAATCTAGTGTCCACAATTGACAGTTGTTGTTCCAGGTGATGTATATACTGTATCATTAAATTAGAACCTCCGCTGTTTCCACTTCGGAGATCTTAACAGTTAGTGCTGTTTTACAGCTGCAACGTCAGCCTTTAGTAGGTTTTTCAGGTCAAATAACAGCTTGAAAGGTCCCTTTTTGTGATTGGGGAGTCCCCTGTTGAATTGTCGAGATCACTTCTCGTTCGGGAAGGGGTGGCCACCGGAGTATGTGTGGCGGGCCTTATAGGCCTACTTAGCAGTTGACCAATGTGTAGATGCAGCAGGAAAAACACTGTCAGGCTTCATATAAGCATCCTCACACTTCTCTGACCCAGCTAATTCACCGTCCCAGCACTTCTGTAAGGCTAAAATGTATGCAGGATCAATACAGGATGATTGGGTGACAGCTGTAGGATAAATACGGCATGCCACCCAATCATCCTGTATTTATCCTGAATATTTCTCTTTGCCGGCTACCTCCACCCCAAAGCAATTTTTTAAAAACAAAATCCCATTAAAATCTAAATCTATCCACATACAGATACATTTACACACAGATACACAAGTAGTCAAATTTACAAACATAGTCACACATATACATGAAAACATATAAACACCAGATACCTGCACACACCAGCAGAGTCATGCAAACACAGATACACAAGCAGACGCATGCACACAAAGATACAAATATACAGACACACACAAAAATGAACACAGATATGTGCAGACAAAGCCACACACAGGTACACATTTACATACCGCTGCACAGGCACACACATGCACACACATATATATACACACATAAATATACAAGTAGACAATCACACACAGATACACAAACACATTCATGCACAGATATGCACACATGCAGATACACAAATAGACACATTCACACACAGATACACACAAATGCACACACTCACACAAATAAAGTTACACATTCCCTTCTCTTCCAAATCCTTATCATTAGTGGTTTAGCAGGATGAATGATCAGCCCTCAGTCAGTCATCCCTCCCGGAGCAGCACTCCATGATTACATTTCATATCTGGTGCACTATGTCAGCTCACGTAGGGTGAGCTGCTGCACTAGGAGGGGATTTGTTATTTTTGGCACTGGCTGAGACATGACAGCTTTGTGGCGTTCTGGGCCACAAACTGAAGTGTGGTGGAACAGCCGCTTGTTCCAATATGGATTCCCCTATGGCGCCGCATGCCATGTTGAATGTCTGCGTGCCCACTGTGGCACGCGTGCCATAGGTTCGCCATCACAATTATAAGACCATTAGATATCTTATAATAAAAAAGTTGTATCAATAAAGTTTCATTTTTTTTTCATTTCTTTTCTCCATAAGGCTGCATTTTCTTTTAAATTGGAGGGCAAGTATAATTTACTGCTTTCTGGAGTGTAAATAGAACCATATTCTTAATAATAGACCAATCATAATGCTATTTACGATTCAAATTTTGTTTACAACGATTCCTTCACTCCCTCTATGTACCTTGATCCCCATCTTACCTGATCCAGTCCGAGTTCTGCACAGCCAGCTGACACATACTAAGACGATGTCGACTTGAGACCAGGCCCTACAAACCGGCAAAGACAAAAAGTGACATCATTACACACAACACAGCAAAGGAGTGTGATGAACGCCTTCAGTGCCACATGTTAAACTGTTAAGTAAGAAAAACAGAAAAACATGGCCTGGCGCCTACTATCCTGATCAAAGGATATATATGAACACACTTTTCATTTATGATTAATGGATAAATGGAGGGTGAAATATGTATTGCATCAGACACTGGAAGCCATTATACCTGTTTCCCATATGAATCGTGAACAGGAGAGATTATTCCTCCGATAACAATAAACTTCCCAGTCTTGTGCAGGTAGTCTCGTGCTCGCTCTGTTGGAGAAACACAGGATAGAAATAAACAAACATGTTTTATCTTTATATTTGGTTAGAACATTCATCCTTGGCTATAAAGCACAGACATGCCTATTTGTTTCTATCTCTGCAAATAACAAATGGGCTGATCAAATTGCAAAATGGGCCACCAATTTGTTTTTGTCCCCCTGGGCCAAAAGGTTCCATCCTTCCCCTGCCCAAGTTTGTCATGTTACATATTCAATAGTGTAAATCAGTTGACATTAGGCTTCATTACCTATATTTAACCTGGAGGCTAACTTCTGATTAACGTCAATCAGGAAACAACAAGATACATGTGTTACAATTCATCTGCTGAGGTCATGGAGAAGGTACCACAGCTCCCACTAAAATGTAACCTAGATTTTAGCTACCCAGCCTCAGAGACATCATGAGAAATATGTCTAATATTCTTATCATTAATGTTGGTATTCAGGATATAGTTGGCCACTGTTCAGTTGGCAAAACATCATTGCAAGTGTGGTTCACGATAGCTGGAGTGCCAAAGGATTTAAATTGTTCAGTCTCACTGACCATCCATCCATTTCAGCACTTTGTCTACTGGAGAGCTCCATATTCACAAACTCTACGACCATATACAGACAATACTTGGCTTACATCAACTCAAATGATAGCCATCTTCATTTGACTTGTTTCATAAGTACATACTAAATTAAAAGCAGTACATATAGTTTTATCATGCTGTTTTATGCATAGCATTAACCTTTTAAGAAAACTTTACATTGTATTGTCCTGTGTATATCCATTGTACTGCTATTCGAGTTCATTCATTTCTCTAGATTTCTAGGAGTATAGTGGGTGCCAAAACCTATATCAGAAACCCAACCCAAATGATACAGTTTGCATAATTTCATCTTACATAATCTTTCCGTGTAACATAATTCAGTTCCCTGCATTTATTAAACCAATGGGAGCAATTTACAAAGAAATATAACATTATTTTATACAGCCCATATATGAGATGATGCTTAATCTATTACCACTGGGGCGTTTAAAGTACAGTTAACTACATACATCATTTTTTTTTAGCCTGCATGATTATAGTCCACAAAGTTACGCTAAAATACTAATACACTTCAAATGATTAGTTCCTAGTGCATAATGTCCCCATTTGTTCAAAATCTGAACTGTAAAATAGAAATTCCTGCGACAATACAGGTAACTTATTGAAAGAGTGAGTAACGTCAAAATGTTCAACGTTATTAATACATAGACAGTGTTTTGCTGACTTTATAAATTTTTACATTTTCTTTTTCTCACGATTTATTTAGGGAAAAAAAAGCATGTCTTTACCGAAATCTGCAACTGGAAATAACTGAAAATATAGCTCACTGTATCCTCTACGAAGCCTCGCTTGGTATATTGATGGTGTGGATAAAATCCAAGATTTCAAAATAACGTATAATATTATCTTCTTTTCTATTACTATTTAGATCTGAGAACACGGACATAGGGAATCTATTCAGTGGCAACAACAACTTCTGTTATACTGCTATGCGTATATTTATCCAACTCTGTTGTATTGACTGGACCTTTGTAACTGAGTTCAGTAGGTTTAGAGAATTGACCCCACATTTTGGTGCAAATGGTGATATATGTCCGCCACTCCGTTCCTTATCTGCGTTTGCACAGAGGATGAGAACAGGTCAGTGAACACACTTTCAACTTTTTTTACAAACAAATTGTGGCAAAGTTGAAACTATAGGATGTGTAGTGACCCTGTGGGAGAATTATTACCAACCATAGAAAATATTGATCTATGTTTTATATCATGCTAATGATCATCAAATGATTATTCAGGGGTTGGATCATGACCCTTTTCATGGTTTGAATAACGGTCACAAGGTTCCCCATATTAAGTGCTGGTACTTAGCGAGCACTATTTGCCATGTAAGAAGATGAGAGACACAAAATCATTATCTAAATTTGACTTGTGACGTGACTCTCTTATCACTTTTACATGAATAAATAATTCATTTCATCTTGCTGTATATTCTTATCAGCAGAGAAGTGCTCATAACATCTCATTATTTATTAAAGACATTGCTAATACTGATCATTTGATTTCTGCCCTTATATTAAAATGCCTCCTATCCCTTCTGTGTCATGCAAATTTTACTTATTATTAGGGAAGGGCTACTTGTGGCCATATTTAGGTGTTTGTGTATTTATAACAGTATTAATTATTCCATAATTTTTTTTCCTGCAGCTGCCTCTCATCTAATGCATGGGATACATCACTCACACGCTTTCTATAGACAAATAAGTGGTTGATAATAACAAGTCCATGTTCTAGATAACAAGTCCAGTTCTAGAGCAAAGTTCTAAATGTGGAACAGTTGCCATGGAAACCATTGGAACATCCCAGCAATTTAGACCCATTTTTTGAACTTTGCCCTAGAATTAAGTTACAGGAGTAACCCCCACGGTGTTACTTACAGTGACAGACAGTGACCAAAAATAGATTATATATATATATGTATGTATTAGCTGCCTGAAAATTACAGGATGTCAGAGGCCAAACAGTCCTGTTTCTGGATGCTGCAGAGGCTCTTGGGAAATGACACTGTTGAGGATTTCAGGTTTGAACGTAATGTATGTAGTGCTGTTGGTGACTGAGTAAGATGTCCAGACTGTGCCAAATAAACACTTCAGTTAACTTCACCATATCACACCATATAAGAGTGATGCAAACTCATCTGGCAAAATGTCACAAGTGGGAACCATTCAAAAGATACCTCTGCTTTAGAAATGATAACTAAAATACAAATATTTGCATTTCCATGACATGGAAGGAGCCATTGGTGTGACTGGCCAATGAACACCTCTCTAGAAGGTAAAGACGCTTGTGGAAGACTGGAAAGACTTTGTGCTAGACGTCAGACTGACATGTTGGCTGTAGTACTTCTTTAACAAATTTCACACGTGTATTAACAGTAAATCAGATATGGTTTATTCATCAGTAATTTGTCATGTGTTAAAAAACAGTGGGGAGTGGGCACTTGACGCGTTTCACATCCAAAGACGCTTACTCATATGATTAACAGTCTTTGGACATAATAAATTACAGCATTGGATGTGCTGGCTTTTCTTTTTACAATTTCACTGTTCCTGCCCTGTTAACGGATGCTTTGGAGCACCCTTGCCTGGATTAATTCTGCCTGCATTTTGATCTGACTTGCCAGCAAGTTTGGACTCAGAGCTGCCTGAGGGCAGTTACTTTTTCTAAGTAGATTAGTGGTTTAGATATCCCACAGTAAAACTAGCAGTATGATAAAATATACTATTCTTTCATAGCTTGCTGGAAAGTATCTATCAAGTTTAGCTGGAAGTGTCTGTTTAGTCTGTTTTCTTGATAAGGTGGTTTCTCTGAAATTCATTTGGGTATCAGCCAGTCCTTCTAGGATTCATGTAGATGTCAGGCCTTTCCACTATTCCATTATAAAAAAAAAAAAACACTTTAATCCCCAGCTTTTTTTCTCTCCACTGTCCTTACCAACACATTTATTTAATCACCAGGCATGAATACTGGCTATGCCTGCTGTGGGTGCCTGTGTTGAGCTGTTTTATATTGATTGGTTAATTTCCTTGCCACTCATTAACAAATATTCTCATAAAGGAGTCATAACAAGCACATCTTTTTAAACAAATGGGGCATGTGACTCAAATATCCCCATATGGCTCTTAACTCTTGTCTGTTTAATAAAATAAGTAATGATTCATCACATACATGCATCTGATTTTTTTTATATACAGATTAGAAATTATAGCCACTCTAAACATTTTTTTGTAAATCTAAAAACAGCCAATGAATAATTAACATATTCACATATGCGAAAAGGTTTCTTATTAAAATGTACTTTTTACTGAATTATATGTATTTTTACCGAATTATATATATATATATTTCCTACCAAATTATCCTTGAAATTTATATACTCATTTTTAAATACATTTATGACATAGATTTTTAATATTTCTCATGTATATATACCTGAGATTTGCTTCCCCCCTTCTACCTTGGAGAGGTATATATATATTTTTATGTGAGCATTTTCTTACATATGGACGCCTGTTATGAGCTGTATGTCTTTAAAATCCAAAAAAACGGACTTTAAAACACCTCCCCCATATCTCTTCCTTGCTATGGGGTATATTGTCAACCAAGCCAATCATATGGCCGAAACCTCGCGAGATCCCGTCAGAAATCTCACTATGCGACGGAGGTAAGATGACATCACAGAAGAGACAAACCCGGAAGTGAAGGAGCGCGAATATTTAAAGACCACACATCAGTACAAGAATCACACGCCAGGAGGAAGCCTCAGGAAGGCGAAACGCGTAGCGTGATTCATTGTACTGCGGACCTTTTATTACTTTTTATTCTATTATCTGGAACATTGTCTTCACTTGGATTTTACTATTGGCGTGGGACCTGTTTTTGAGAACCATCGCCTGTGATCATCTTTTGTGCTGCATATCTCCATTTTAGATGTAAGCTACTTTATTGCTTTATTAAAATCTTGTATTTCATCATATACTTATGGTTCTTTTCATCTATTTCTACACAACACATCCACTGGATGAGGAATAAGAGGACCACACAAGAAACTACAGATAAGATTTCCTTCTTCTTTTGTTTGTGAGTCCACTATTTACCTGCACAAGATTACTCCATGTCTAGACTATATTACACTATGGTCTTTGTGTTTTTTTATCTTTTTTAAGATACTGACTGTACATCGTCATATAAGGGTTACCTACTATAAGGCAATTATCAGATTTCCTTTATTTCACTGGTGTTTGTCACATAGCGCACCTACCACTTTGTTTTGTAATAATTAATGTGCATTATTCTAAAATCTTTTATTGTAAAAAAAAAAAAAAAAAAGATAACAATTAATGAAAAATGACATTATTTTAATTAATCTAGTAACAACAATAATTCAGGTAATAATTAAATTGTATCACATTGGAGTAAAGAAAAGTCTTATCTAAACTAGCAGTCACTAAGCAATATATACACAATATGAAAAAATATCGCCACTCCAAATAATGATTTAAAAAATGTATTTATTAAAGTTCTACTTAGCCCAAACCTAGTGCAAAAAAAATAATGAAAATAATCAATACACGAAGTCTGCATTGACACACAGTGAAAGGAAAATTACCCTATGTTGTCCTGATAATTCATATATATATATATATATAAAATATAATACACATAATATGAATATTACAGAAACAGTGCATCCAATCAAAATAATATGGTACAAAAAATAAACATACCATTTCAGGGTTACTAGCACTGTTGTATTAAATGTAAAAAAAAATATAATATATACAATAGTAATTAGTCACACTCTTAAAGGTAGACACCGTGTAACCAACACTGAGTAAGGCATTCCCTGGTTATTAAATACCGTAATATAGCAAACGCATGTACAGCCGGAACTGGCGGATTGGAGAAAATAAATTTTGTCCAGCTGGACCAGCAAAAATAGTATAAAAAGTCCCAAAGGGAAAAAAAGCAGCAATGTTGAAATAAAATTGCCCAGTAGTATTTGGTAAAAGTAAAACAAACAGAGCACGGCCGTGCTGATACCAATGTCCATACAAAAAATATAGAAAATGAAACAATCTCACCAGGAGCTTAGGTAATAGTCCCATGAGAAAGTCTTATACTGGAGGTGAGCTGGTGTCAGCTGTGCTCCATAGATGTTTGCTGCTTGGAGTAGGCTTAACATGCCGAAGATGCCGATATCCAAAACCATATGAAATGGCCAAAGACGTCCACAAAGATCATGTCTGCCGCTACTGTGCTCAGAGTACTGCTTCAGGCCCCTTGCGCTCGGACAATGTCAGATTTAGTTGTACATTTGTTTAATTCAACAATTCTATAATAAGATATATTAAAGGGACTCAGTCGGGTAGAGCATAAAAATGATGAAAAATTATCTATACATTGTGTTAGCAAAGTTGCCTACAAATGCATAAAGTAAGAGAAATATATGTTTAAATGTGTGTGATATTGTCGCATGATATTCAAATTACACAGTGAAAAGAAGTTAATTTGCATATCAAGCCACAGATGATGTCATAAACTAGGGACACAAAACATGTTTGTCTCTTATTTTATGCCTTTGCTTGCACTTGTGCTAACACACAACGTATATAAGTTTTCATATTTTTTGGTTCTCTACATTAGCAGTAGTAGCAATATTACGATGACAGAGTTCCTTTAATATGAGTTTTTATTGAATTATTGAAAAAAAAAGTATAATTGAAATGGTTTTACTTAAACTAAAATAATGTTTTCATGTTCGTAAGGAATTACCAATACATGTTCTTCTGAGCCAAGAAAACTAGCAGGTAATCACAGGTTCTGTAGTAACATGATCGCATGTCATTATAATATGGACATTGTAATACAATCCAGTTGAATCATTTTTCATTTACACAAGAATATGTTTTTCACAGTATTTCTCAGTTCTCAGTATCCATATTATCCAAACACACAATTATCTGTATATTTAAATGGAAAAAAAATCTGTTTTGATCACTACATTTTTTGGACATATGTAGTTATAGTTCACATTGGGACTGTTCTTTGCAGCTGCTTCATCGCGGCAATTACAGCGCCTGACAATTCAGCGCATCGTTGAGGCGTGGGTTAGTTTTAAGGGGCACAGGTTAATTTTAGGGTTCATTTAGTGTTAATGTTAGGATATTAGGGGTAACTAGAGTTAGTATAAAGGTTAGTTTAAGAGTTACTGGTCGAGTTCGTGGTTTGGGGCTAGTTTAGGGTTAGTTTTACAGTTAGTACTAGGGTTAGGTATTGGGGGTTAGTTTTAGGGTTAGGGGAGGTTTAGGGTTACCACCTTTTCTTCAGAAAAATACCGGCCTTGCTACTGTCTCCATAGACTTAGCATTGGCCTGATGCCAATTTTTTACCGGCCTGCCGGTAAAATACCGGCCAAGTGTCAACCCTAGGGAGGTTGCTTTACTAGGGGGGTCACTAGCATACTTATATGCTGGTATGCACCGGGTTGAAACAGCCGCAAGGAACAGTCCTAGACTCATTATAACTCTATCTGTTAAAATGGAACAGAAATGTGTATATCTCAAAAAAACAGTATTTGTCAATAGAACATTTTATATATATATATATATATATATATATATATATATATATATATATATATAATATATATATATATAAATATATATATATATATATATATACGCATACTTGTTTACAGTCCTTGAATTGGTTAAATTTGTTAGTTCACTAAAAGAGAGAATGTAAACTTCTGACAATAAAGACTCTGATTGATATTTCTGCTGTCTGAGGGAATCTAAGATGATAGTCTGCTACAGTAAATTGCCCGGGCAAATGGAATACTAACAGTCCAGATTGGGATGATGAGCAATGAAATAGATTGCTAGAGAAGGCCGAAAGATTACAGTAAATATATTTGAGATACGTAAACAAACTTACATTATTTCAAACTTTCAGTTTTATCTGGTTCATATGAACTATGTTGATTCCCTATGTCTTGTTCCAATACTATCTAACAAATTATACATACATCCTTTGCTTGTAAAGAAACGTAAAAAATCCTAGCATTACTAAGGCCCCTGGGAGCCATATTTAAAAGCCAACATTGCAGATCCCAAATGTCAATACTTTCTACAAATCAATGTTTAAGATTGACAATCATGTGACTCATCAATGCAAACTATTTTAGGAAATTGGGGGCAGCTCTCATCAGCCACTACTAGCTTCATAGCTCTAGGCCTAACCCACTACCTCCGTCTAGAATAAACAGGCATGGTGTTATTCCATAAATGGCTGGAAACACCATACAACAGTCTCTATCGCACCCAAAAGGCTCAATCACATAATACCAAACCCAAATGACAAATAGTCTGCTCTCCTGCCATATTGCAACCAGCCCATTTGCCCCTATTCTCTTTCCTCTATCCTATGTTGTTGAAAATATAGAGATCAAGGATTGTCCAATTTTATTAAATGACACTAATAATTATATAGATGCTGACACCATATTTACATACAAAATATTGTTTAGCTCACCACTCTGCCATGTGTGAGATGTGAGAACATCCAATAAATGGAAGGCTATGTTGCTATTTGGATGATCCTTCTCTTTTCTGTTAATGAAAACTTGACATATTTGAGTATGTAGATATTAGTAAATAATGAAGAAAACTGACAAATATTTTCTGGATGGAGTGAAAACGCTCCAATCCATCACATTTTCTATCTCATTTAGAATTCTTATGAGACCAGCCAGTCAGGAATGTACCTGGCTGGAAATTATTTTGTTGGAAATGTCTTACAAAAAAAATAAAGTGTACTAAACTCTGTTATGTCTCTGACTGAATAAACTAAATGGACATCTCATCTGTATCAAAGAAACTGCTTCTGTGCGTATCTCCTGAACCATGAGATTCCATTTTGGATAACACCCAAATAACTTTCAGTTTAACTTTAGAGCAGACCATATCTGTAACAGTATATAGGCCTAGGAATGGACAATTAGAAACACCACCAATCGGCAAAACACCCACCCCATAAAATAGAAATATCATTTTTTTTTTGTAAAAACAGGTAAAATATTGCTGTATATTGGACAGACAGGGAATGTTTACTGTCATATACAGTCATTTCAATCTGTTGTTTTCCATTTTATTCAGAAATGTATACATATCTATTTTCTACACACCGATGGCTTTCTGGCTTTGGAAAATAAAAATAAACCCATGAATAAATACATGTTGTACGTTAGCAGTGTCCTCAAACCACAATCTGTCTATTATTAGTATCTTTCATTATTTTACCCTTTCCCTTACCCATAGAAAGAGAGGCAATTTGCAAAAAAAAATCCTACTTTGAAGACGTGAGTACAAAATCTCCAAATAGCTGTGTGATCCAAATACACATGTGATTAGATACCTGTTAAGGGATTAGATGGGAAAATCTGACTTAACACTCTGTGTGAACAGGGCATGGTGTATAATGTATACTGCAGGACTGCATTACAATCATTGCAACCTTACAGGATGCATCCTTAACATGGCTGGGTCTTGTCATCTTATGCCTGCATACTTTTTTATGTTTTGAGACTTAACAAGCTGGTTAGCCTGGGCAGTATATAAATAATAACATAACCGGCCAAAGAGCTCGTAAACCACTGGTACAATGGAAGAATGCTTGTCCATCATACAGACCAATGCTCTTTAAGTAGAGTGTTATAATGTGTGTACCAGTCCAGTAATAATAATTTGCATTACAAACAAAATAATACTTTCTTGACCATCTAACAAACAAACTAGACACAATGTTTCCCATAAGATGCACTATACCTTTAAAGGAACCATATGGCTCATTAACTGTTAATCATCCACAGCCACTGATGATCCAGGCATCACCTATTACTACAACCTTGTCAATCCTAAAACTAAACATTCCCTAAATATCTCTTCCTCCAGAACATTAGCTGAAGTATTTATCTCTTTGTGTGATCTGTACCCATGCATAAATTCATCCTAGTACAGAATTGCTTCCTTTATCTGCTGTCTGCCTTTGAGACCAGCAGATAGCTATTATCAGGTCCCCTGATGGCACAGTCTACTTAACTAATTCAATACTGGAGACATGTGAAGACAGCTGTGCCTCCTAAGCTAAGACATACATGTACCTTAGATCATGCATTAACATACATGGAGACGTGACAATCATTATTTTCCCATTTTTTACAATCCCCTTCTCTTGGCCTGCGGATTAAGGGGTGGGGGGGTGGGGGGGGCTATTCATTCTGCATCCTGTTTAATGGAGCAATGCCAGTCAGGAAGACGCAATGGAAAAAACTAATGGACAGCTCTGAGAGACAGGCGAAATGGCCAACAAAGAGGAAATAAGCATGAACTGAATGGTCCAGATAGAGAGAAAACATATCAAGGACATTGATACTGACTGTGAGAGAATTAAATGAACCTCTTGTGAAACCATCTGGTCCTATAATACCATATTCTGACATTGAATGTCTTTATGGATATTACATTATCTATAGATGCTAAAGGGAATTAAGCAGGACTGGCATGGGGTCCGTAAAGACCCGAATGTGATCATTGGTCCTAAAAGAGAGAAATACACAACAGACATCCCCAGAAATAAAAGACTCACCAAACATCTGAATATGTCCTTTTGTGATGGGATTGAAGCTGCCGCAGGACAGCAGGATAACATGGGTTTTGATGGTCTCAGTCATGTTGCTAGGGACCGATGACAAGACGGGATGGGTGAGAAGAAAGGGCAGTTTGTGGATGGGGTTAGTATATGTGTTGGGTGTTTGCAAACAGGAATATTTCTCTACGGTGGGTGGGTATCTTTTGCCTCTGCAGAGAAAGGAGATGAGACTGGCTGCTGAAACACTCAGAGGAGCAAATGCAAGATGCTGCACGTCACAGCCTCTGCCTCCTTCCCCCTCCTTCCTCACATCTCTTTATCTATATAACCTTCCCCCATTAACTAATTCACAACCACACGCCCACCTTGCTCCATCCTTTGCCTGGCTCTGGTACCCTCATTAGAACATCCATCAAATACAGGGATGCCTATCTGTAAGAGCAAAATCAGAATGCAATGTTATTTAACATTAACGTGTTAGCTGTAACCAGTGAGCTTCATCAGCAGTAGTGAAATAAATAAATCAGTGATACCTTAGAGAAGACATTTGGATGATTAATATGTAACTAGGTTTTAACAAGGCCTCCTACCTGGTCATTCCATTTATCTATCCCTTTGTGTGTTAAATTATCATTATATTTCTGGCCCTGTTTGATCTGAGTTACCTATGCCACATATAATGTGTTTCATGATTTGACAATGTGCGTAAGGCACTGTCGATACTGGAATGGCAATCAATACTTAAAGAGCAGGCTGGCTTTCTTCCTGACTGGAATGGGTGGGGTTCAATAATAGGAACATTTGAATTCTATTCTTCTGAATCGATTATGCCAAATGATGTGCCCTTATAACAATGGCCATCTTATGGAGAACTTGCAATACCATCAATGTGATACATCTTATTAAAGAAGATAGCAAGAGAGGACTGTGGCCTGTTTAATGCCATTTATTGACAGTCCAGGTGAAGGTAAATTTGAATACTTAGTGATGCTCACTGATACACACTCCGTAACCCGATGGGTCTTATTTCTGTGACACCCAAGTGTATTACAGAATTGATGGACCTTCATCACTGCAGTGATGAAGGTCATAATACAAAGCCATTACCAATTATTAATTTATGTTTATTTAATGCAAATACAGCATCTTATATTACTTATTTTGATGCTATTGTTCATTACTGAATGAATATTGATACTACTTCTCAAACAGATCATTGGTAATAACTCAATACAAAGAGTGGTACACTGTAGGGCAGGCTACATTTCTACATCATATAAGCTCCCTGAAACCTTGTGTAGCCACTGGTAGGTTTGTCCAGGATATTTCACATCCACTTTCTTCCTTCTTCTTCCACCACCAATTACTTGATGTTACGACCATCATGTGGACCCAGCAGTAACCAGCCTGGCAAACAGCTCTTTTTGTAAGCTGAATGAGCGTGGGGAGGTAGATTGCCAAACAATTTGGTCTTAATTTCATCAACCCAGAGAAAATCCTGCTAATATTTAGAATGTGCACCTCTTGGTTTGACATGTTCCTGAACACCTTTTCCCCTTTTTTTCCCCTTCAAGCTATCAACCCTGTACACATCCCAGATGATATCTACCCTTGTTACATATTAAAGATGTAGATGGACAGAAAGTAACAAGGACTGTAATAAGAGTTGTGGTAGGGACAAAGGGCTGTGGAATAGACAAAGGACTTTAGCAAGGAATGTAGCATAGACAAAGGGTTTTAGAAAGGACTGTGGCATACATAAAATTACTTTAGCAAGGACTGTGGCAGGCAAAGGACTTTAGAAATGACTGTGGTGGGTGGTGAGAGAGGGACAAGGACTGAGGAGTGAGGTAGGAACTGAAAGGACAAGGACTGAGCGCTGAGGTGGGCACTGAGATGGGGACAAAGATTGCGGTACGAGCTGAGAGAGGGACAAGGACTGAGGAATGGGCTGAAAGAGGGACAAGGACTGAGGTAGGAGCTGAGAGGGAGATAAGTACTGAGGACTTCAGTACAGGTTGAGAGAAGGACAAGGACTGAGGCCTGATATAGGGGCTGAGAGAGAGGAACAATAACTGAGGACTAAGGTAGGGGTTCAGGCCTACGGTAAGGATAGGCGTTCCAGGACCTGGACAGACTAATAGGTAGGTGCATCAAAATCAGAGAAGGGAAATATGCAGTGCCATATAATCAGCAATCAACCAGCATTCCTTTGCCCATCCACATAGGAAATTGCAAAATAAATTCCTCCTTATTATTGTAGAAGAATGCAATGGTCCTTCAGTAAAAATTGACTTTCAAATCACGAGTAAAAAAGTCAGCATACAAAAAGATCCAAAAGAGTGTCAGCTCACACCTGAGGCATTTTGTCCTGAACAACAGGACTTAGTCATCGATGTCGCTTCCAGCAATGGATTAGGAGTAGATCACAATAGTTAGGCAGTCCACTTCAATGCAAAAGCACAGATAGAACAAAGGTGAGGTTACTTATAGGGCAGGGTAAATAACAAAGTTCAGCTGATACCACTGAGAGCAGCAACAGTGCAACACACTAACCACTAAAGTTAAAAGGAGGAATATGTCCACAGAACTCGAAGTTTATACATGGGTCTGGGTAGATCCCTGATACCCTCCATCACCTCAGACTGATCGGTTATTTTGTTCATAGAGCTGAAAATCTACACCAGTCTTCAAGTGACTTCACTGCTATCCCCTATGTCATTGTTTCCTAACCTGTGGTCTGCAGACCACTTGTGGTTCACGGAATACTTTCAGGTTGTCCGCAACTATTGCAGTGGCATTCTAAGTGGGGTGTAAATTTCTGCCCGGGTGCCATGCAGTAGGGAGGGGTGCAAAATCAGCCCCCCCCCCCCCCACTCAATCTCCCTGATGTCTAGACATCCTCCAATGCTGCCGGTGGCATTGATAGGGGAACCAGGTACGTTTAGTGGGGACAAATTAGCGAGTGTTACCCCTGTCCCCAATTTGCTTTCCAATGTCACCCCTGTCCTCACTCTGCTCCCCAGTGTCACGCCTGTCCCTACTCAGCTCCCTAATGTCCCCGGCCAGCTCACTAGTGTCACCTCTGTCCCCGCTCAGCTCCCCACTAAATGTGGGAATGCCACACTAAATGTGTAGTTGTGATCCGCAACTCAAATGTGATTTGGGAATGTGGTTGTCTGGTATAAAAAGGTTGGGCATCACTGCTCTATGTCTTGGCTGTAGTCATTGTAGGCCTGCTGCATAAGTAAATAGAGGCTACTGGCTGTGATTTGATGAACCCTACGAGTCACATGAGAACCTTTTCCAGGTGTGGTAATATCAGCCAGAACAAGTGCTTCAGTACACCTACTTTTATCCAAGAGATTTCCAACAAACTTTTGTATTGCCATCTCAATATGCAGCCCAACTAACAGAATTAATTGATCCTTGCCATGAGTCGTTGGCCGGATCCACTTGGATTTGTTTTGCCAGTGGGTAGAGTGGAGTTTATGAACTATGGATATTTTGCACACAAATTTATAACATAAATTTACGCAAAAATCATATTTACCATATTTGCTCGAATATAAGACGACAATGATTATAAGACGACCCTGATTATAAGACGACCCCCCAAACTTTGGAAAAACTAAAAGCCTGAATATAAGACTACCCTATAGGAAAAACGTTTAACTTGTATATATTCACATGTAAATTGATTTTTCATATTTAATTAAAAAAATGCATTTCTTGTTTTTATTTCCTTTTATGTGCCAATGCTGCCCCTACCCCCCCAGACTTGCCCAGTGCTCCCTCTCCCACCAACGCTGACTCTCCCCCCCTCCTTCCCACAACGTTACCTCTCTCCCCCCTCCCTCCCCCAATGTTGCCTCTCTCCCCCCTCCAACGTTGTCTCGCTTCCCCCCCTCCAACGTTGTCTCGCTTCCCCCCCTCCAACGTTGTCTCGCTTCTCCTCAACCAACGTTGCCTCGCTCCCCCTCCCCGCAACGTTGCCTCTTTCCTCCACCAACATTGTCTCGCTCCTCCTCCCTCCCCCCAACGTTGCCTCTCTCCTCCTCCAACGTTGCCTCGCTCCCCCTCCCCAACGTTGCCTCTTTCCCCCTCCGTTGTCTCGCTCCCCCTCCCTCCCCCAATGTTGTCTCGTTCCCCCTCCCCCCCCCAACGTTGTCTCTCTCCCCCACAACGTTGTCTCGCTCCCCCTCCCTCCCCCCAATGTTGTCTCTCTCCCGCTATTACTGCTGAATAAAATTAGGAAGGGTAAGAGGAATCTTCCCAATTTACTAGCTGGGAGTTGTAGTTGGGCTGCTATTACAGGGCTAGCAGTTATACAGCCATCCAAATAGTTAAATTGTATAAATTGGACAACAGATTGTGCTCCCCATGATTATTAGATATTTTTTTATTTCATGTCATGAGAACTAGATCTCTAAATATTCATAGGTTACACGTAAATGTTTCCCTCTATCCTCCCCCCTTAACCCACATCACACTTCTCTGTCCTGTATGTGTGTGTCTTTTTGTATGTAGACCGTGTGTATGTATGTGTGTATTTGTGCATGGGTGTGTAATTGTGATTGTATTTAAGTGTGACTGTGGCTGTTTATGTCTGTGTAGCTCTGTGTGTGTAAGTGTGACTGTTTGTGTATTTGTGGCTGTGTGCATAAGTATGACTGTGTGTGATTGCGTATGTATGTGTGTGCATTGAATGTGAAGTTGAAAGTTGAAAGGGAATCTGTAATACACTCAGACACTTAACATTGCTGAAAATATCCAGGCTTTGCTTATTACACTGCTACTAGATAGAGTAATATTGCAACTCAGTCAGTAGCTCTCTTTTAACAGGTTTTACTATGGGTAATGTAATCAAGCCAATCACGGGGTTTACAATCCTCGGTAGCCAGAGAGCCAAAGCTCCTACTACTGGCTCCTAAATTTTATGATCATTTTACATGGAACTATATCACTAATGGATTATTAAACTCACTGCTCTTATCAGATAGTTTGCGTAACTATTAAAAAAATCGGAAATTTGCCAGCCTGCTTCTAGATAGCACATTATTTTTGTTCATGAGTTCTCAACAGTGACACCCACTGGTAAATGGAAGAAATACAATGTACGCATATTGTACTATTCGTCACAAAAGATATTGCTCTCCAAAAGATTTTTCTATTAATCTCTATTCTAGGGAATCCACTTCATTCGGCCAAATATAGTCTACTAATGGCGTATTGTGCTCGAGGAATAATATCTAAAAAAGAGCTTTTTGTTTTCCTGGATACGTATATGATCAGATCTCAAGGACACAGTAGCAGAGACTTTATCACTATCTATACAGACCCTGGCACAAAATGTAAATGCCCCGCAATGTAACTAGTCACACACTTTGAACGTTGCTTCAGTTTAACCTGTCAGTATGAAGCCACTAAAAGCGGCCTTATCAGACTCTAGGTATATATGGTTCATTGCAGCATGATCTACAGCATAGCTCTTGTTTGGAGGATATGCATCGTGGGGGCGGCCACGCATTTGATGGCGCCATACAACGTCCTCCTATGTTAAGAGGGATTTATAATCTGATCCAGATAAGAGAAGAGACGCGGTTAATGGAAAGCTGCCAGCTTTCACCAATCATAACAATTGCAAATATTTCAGATAGATGAGGATCCTCAAATAGCATGTCTGATGCTGGTGAGATAGCTTAGAGTGATCATGTACAATCTGTTCAACCTTCAGGGTTGCAGGTTCAATTCCCATCAGAGAAGACTCTGCACTTCACCCCTCTGAGGTAGAAAAAAATGAGTACCATTAAATTCAGTGAAGTCCCACTGACAGCTAATAACAGTAACATCTTGATATACTTGAAAACCAGATAATATATGAATAGTTAAACTTATTATTATTATCCCAAGACAATGTCTTACCATCAAGACTAAACTCCTGAATACTACCAAGCAGACTACACTCCTGAATACTACCAAGCAGACTACACTCCTGAATACTATCAAGCAGACTACACTCCTGAATACTACCAAGCAGACTACACTCCTGAATACTGCTAAGCAGACTACACTCCTGAATACTATCAGGCAGACTACACTCCTGAATACTATCAGGCAGACTATACTCCTGAATACTACCCAACAGACTAAACTCCTGAATACTATCAAGCTGACTACACTCCTGAATACTATCAAGCTGACTACACTCCTGAAGACTACTAAGCAGACTACACTCCTGAATACTATCAGGCAGACTATACTCCTGAATACTACCAGGCAATACAGTGAACATTTGCATGATTTTCTCCAAAATATTGTCCTGATTCTAACAAAGTCTAATGTTTAAAAACAACACTGGTTTATTTTTGTTATTTCGCCCATTGCTAGGATTTCAAAATTCATTATCCACTTCCCTTTTACTGTCAATTCAACGGTCAGATGGAGAATATAGTAATCAAACTCCAGAACTCCAGAATGCCGCAGATGCTATCTTTTTTATTTCCAAGATATCTGGGTACTCCTATTACCAACTGCTGAATTCAATAATAATAAATAGACACACCAAACTATCAACTCAATCTATCAAGGATCCTGTCTACAGATGGCCAGGGGAAGAGCTATATGTTTTCATGTCAGGGACAAGTACCCAATGGGCCGCTCAGTAATCTCCCTCTGCACAAAGGTGCGACACAACTCACGTATGAACCTTGCTGGCTGCCTATGATCCTCGTACCATATCCTGACCTGCACTATCATGTCATCACTACTTGTAGGTCCCAGTGTCCACATAGCTGCCTACAAATCTAGTTTTATAATGATTTAATGAAAGAATACATATAAAGTACCTTATTGAGTCCTCTTTACTACACATAGCTCTACCAGGAGGCAGACATCTTGTTTAGAATCTTTGGTCAGATGGGTCAGATCTTTGTTAATCGGAACCAACGATAGTGAAGATCTGACCCAAGATTCTAAACAAGATGTCTGCCCCCTGAGAGAACTATATGGAGTAAAGAAGGCTTAATAAGGCACTTAATTTGTATTCTTTCTTTCAATAATTTCTTTATAAATCATCTACACTTGATACAATCTTTCAATTAAATATAAGTACATTTTTGCTACAGGTGTCCTTTAAGACTGAATGACTTTAAGTTAGTGGTACCTCCCTGTCATCAATCTCCTATTCATCAATACCGTAAAGTTACAGGTCTCTCTCTCTGTCTCACTCAGCCCAGCAATCTGAGTTTGACACGTATTCCTTCTAAAATCGGATATGTTGCAAGAGACCACTTAAATTATGCATTTAAACTATTCTTACATTCTGAAGGAATTTCTGAGACAGGTGAAATCTAGCTCCAGATGCCAAAAAAGGTGAATGACAAGCTTGTGATATAAGCCTGGCAACAATTCTCCATTTAGTGAATCGCATATGAGAGAGTTGTAGGCCATATAAGTGGTGTTGTCTATCAACGGGAGAGGTATACACAATGATTAACCTTATTATATGTATCATGATATGTGACTGCTAGCAGAACTTTACATGGAGAAATTATGGCCTAGGTTAGGTCTGAAGAGTATACGGTAAGTTTCAGGTTGTAACTGTCTGGGTGTGATTAAGTTGGGGTGAGGAGAGGTATAAAGGAAGTCATGTCTTAAATTGTCGCACGCACGAGTGTCAGGAAGAATATTATCCACAGCCACATCCACTGTCAGTTCAATGGTATAAAACAATATAATCCAGTTTTTATTTTCAGAAAAACACCAAAATGTTTCTATGATTGAATGGACATGAATGTAAAATCCAATTTTTATGTATATTTATATGTGGCTTTCGACTGTTCTTTTAAAGACCTATAGCCAGTGTGGGATATCCTGAGATGGCCATACTATGCTAGATTAGGATGTCTATGGACCAAAATCTTAAAATGACATGCATAATTGATTGGTTCTTAAAATAATTAAGGACAAAGTAACAAGCTGGGCATCTTTATGCATTTGAAAAATTCTTAATAAATATGAATTACACTTAGACAAATGCTTAACAGTTACATTACTATTGGGTTTCTTCAGTCCCTTTAAAGTGGCCCTGTGAACTAAAAAGCCTTGTTCAGGAGTGATAGGGCTCTTAATTAGCAATATATCACAATTTACTTGGCTTAGTTTAAACTATGCTAATTACTTTGTCTAATTGCAGGATGGGAAATGTATTAAAACAAAGTTGCAAAAACAGCCCTGGGGCCGTTATTTTGAAATATATTAATAGACACTCTGAAACTACTGAATAGTTTTACATAACATATATTTGATTAAAAGATTTGTTAAATTCTCCTGGCCCTTTAAAGGTGTTGAATGCATACAACTTCACTGAACTTCTAGAAACTAGGGGTTTTATATGGAGAAGGCAGGATTCTTGGTTGTGAAGATATGTTTTTGTGCTTCCATAAAAAAGATCTAACTAACAACTTTATTCACTAAGCAGTGAATTGGGGTGAACTGGCAACTGAGTTGCAAACTGAGACTAAATAGCAGTTTCCAGGACCCCCAGTATTCAGGATGAAACAAGTGGGATTTTACAAGGTCTAGCATTGAACTCTAGTGATACAATGTTAATGCCAGTGGCATGGAAACCAGTCAGACATTACAGGAAACATTTATTAATATTGCACCAACATTTACGTAGTGCTTAGTACTAGGGATCGACCGATATTGATTTTTTTAGAGCCGATACCGATACCGATAACCTGTGAACTTTCAGGCCGATAGCCGATAACTTATACCGATATTTCGTGCATTTTAATTTTTTGGGGAAAAAAACAATTTCTACACAAATCTGCTGTTAAATGAACATGTTTATTGTTAACGTTTAGCTTTTTTTGTAAATCTTTTTCATTGCTAAATAAAAATAAATAATGCAGCAAAACAATGGTGATATGGTCAAATACAACAAAGTGGACCACTTTTTTTTTTTTTTTTAAATAAATATCAGTCAAAAGGTAACAAGAACAACAATGTTCAATTGCACATAGTCCATACTTAGATTAAATCTTAGTAAAATGAGCAGCAATGACATAGGCAATTATATCAAAGGGACACTACAGTAAATATAAGCAAGGCATCAAAACAGCTTAATTAACCCCTTAGTGACAAGACATTTTCACCTTGACTTTCCCTTGGTGACAATGGCTGTTTTGACATTTCTAGGGTGTTTGTGTTTAGCTGTAATATTTTGCTTTCTCACATACAGTACCCACACAAATTATATGTTGTTTTTATCGTCATAAGAAGGGCTTTCATTAGATACCATTATGTTCATCATATCTTATAATTTACTACAAAAAAAATCATAAAATATGATGAAAAATTTAAAAAAACCCACTTTTTCTAACTTTGACTTAAAATATAATTTACACAAATAAAATCATTAAAAAAGACCCCGGCTAAATAGTTTCTAAATGTTGTCCCGAGTTCAAAAATATGCATGTTTCCATATTTTTCGGTATTTTTTTGCGAGTTATGGGGCAAAAACCAAAAATAGTGTTTTTTGGTTTTTTCCTATATTGATCTTTTGACCCCAACCCGAACCCAAAATTTAACCCTAACACTAAATTTAACCCCAACTCTAATCCTTATTATATCCCTTAATATTTTTTAACTTTAATTTAATTTTAACCCTATCCCTTATGCTAAAAAATATTTAATTTTAACCCTATAGGCTAATATAGCTAAATAACCTATTTTTATTTAATTAAATATGTATTTTAATTATTTTCCATTGCAATGCTACTAAACTACCACTAGGGGTAGTCAAGTAGCATATTCAGAGCGACGGAAGTGAAGTTACTTTCACTTCCGAAGCTCAGACCGGCAGAGGACTTAGCCATATTGACGGAGCAGCATGCTCCGTCAATATGGCTCCCCACGATCGCTCCGTGGGGCGATCGTGGGGGTCCCAAAATAGAAATATCGGTGCTGGCTATTGCCTCGATGTCGAGGCAATAGACCAGCACTGTTAAAGCGGTTTTCGCGATCGTTGATCGCGAAAACTGCTTCATTCAAATATTATCGGCATTATCGGTAAAGTTAGATGCCGATACCGATAATTTAGGAAACTGTGAATATCGGCCGATAATATCGGTTAATCCGATAATCGGTCGATCCCTACTTAGTACAGAGCATAGAGGGGGACTACATCTTCAGTAAGATGAACAAGAACAGACTGATAGGCAGACAGCCCTGCTTACAAGTTTACAATCTAGATGGAGTGGGGAACATGAGACACATAATGGAGTGAAGAGGTCAATAGGAAGGTGGTTGTAGTCACAGTATTAGGGATGGTTGGTGGTAGCTAGGTGGGTTTGGCCAGAGATGAATTGTGTGTGTTCTAGTTAGATGAGTTGTAGGCTGCCTATTCCTAACAGTGTTTGTACAGTGTAAGCTTCCTTAACGAGATGTGTTTTTAGGGATTTTTGGACGTTTGAGAAAGAGGGAGAAGCTCTGAGGAAGGGAGTTCCAGAGAGAGCGGGCAGCTCGGCCAAAATCTTGCAGGTGTGAGTGGGAAGAAGTGATGAGGTTGGAGGAGAACCTAAGTCCTTTGAGGAGTGCAGAGGTCATGCATGGTAGTATCGTAATGAGGAGGGCAGTGTAGAGAGGTGCAGACGAGTGGTGGGTTTTTTAGGTTAACATTAGAATTTAAAGTGTTATCCTTTAGCAGACGGGATGCCAGTGGAGGGGGATTGCAGAGAGGAAAAGCTAAATTAGAATGACAAGTGAAAAAGATGAGACTGGCAGCTGTATTTTGAACAGATTTCAGACATGCTGGAGTGTCATGTCAGATGTCTGGTGTTGGAATGCAAAGTCCAGAATCTGGCACCAAATGGACACAGTTCCCGCTTAGTATTTAAATTGGTTTCAGGTCAATGCTAAATCAGTTGACACTTAAAGGAACATTGCGCCATTTTTAAACCTGGCTTCCTTGAAGGAATCAAGGGTTAAAAAAGAAACATGTCCCAGGACTTTGAAGTAAACTCAACGTGTATCTTAATAGATAAACGCAGGTTTACTAGCTGCGGTCTCTCACATCTGAGACACAGCAGTTCCAGGTTGTCACGCGCTGAGGACTTGCCCTACTCCGACTGCTGAATGCGAGGGTCTCTCGCTGCCAGTGAAGCGATGGACCCTTGTTTTTGCATGGGATCCCATAGAGCTGGTTGCCGACTAGACGGCTTGTATATTAGAAGCACAAGTGAAATATAATGTTTAGTGTTCCTTTAAGAAAATGTGGCAATGCTATGAGATATTTTTTAATATATATATATATATATCATTTTTAGTATTTTGTAGGCTGTAAGATAATTTAGGTCATCTGGAAAATTAAGAGGTGGAGCCAGATTTTATCTGGAGGTTTCCTCAGGAAGAATTGACTGCTGTTTTGTAAATGGTGTGTGTGTGTATATATATATATATATATTTGCATATCAGTGTCAGTGGTTGCATTTTAGTTACAGTGTTAAACCTACAATTTAAATAGAACATGTTTGGCATTGACTGTGCTCGCATGATTAAGACAATGGGCAATGTGACCTTGGAGGGTCATCTATAGCTTATGCTGACAAAATAGTCATCTAGTATAAATGTAAAACGTATTTGATTATGGCATCAAAATGTGCACAGTAAAAAAACATAATGTAAACTAAGTCCAGCCTTGAACATAAATAGCTCTATTTTTATTCGGACGTAATATAAAATTACACAGGCCACCGCAACGGTGATGAGGGCAGCTGCTGACGCACTCAGCAGGCCTAGCGCCGCTATCTATTGTTACCTAGGCAACAGCTCGCCAGCTGAAAACCCGTTGCCATAACATCCAATACCTCTCCTTGCCTCCTCATCACCACCTCCCTTTGCAGTCACGTCACTCCCTGAGACAAGAACTTCGCGGTTGCGCACTGACAGCCAGTGGGCGTGGCTAACAAGGATGGTCGAAACTTCACACGGAGTAATATAGCAGACGCACCGACCGGAAGTGCTGCTGTGAGCGCTGTTTCCGGAGGGGAAGTTGTTCAGGAACACTCTCCAGGGGGTTGGTTGTCCAGGGGAGAAGGGGGGGTTGCAGACCCGGGACCCCGAGCTGTAAGGCGGTGGGGGGCCCGGTGAAGATGGCTGTTTCACCGCCGTCCCGACATTGAGCCTGTGTGGATAATAGACCGATCCGGAGAGCCTCGGAGGAGGATGAGCCTGTTCTGTGCGCAGTATCTCCGGTAAGAGGAAGTAGGGGGATGGTGGGAAAAGCATGGGGTACAGTGCACACACTCTAGTGTCTGAGTCTATGCATGAGGATTATAGATTGGCATTCCAGCTGTTGTGTACTACCGTTAGGCTGACTGAGCATCACGGGAAACGTAATACACAGCACTCGAAGTGCCACAGGTCCCCCCTGATATATATGTGTGTGTGTTTGGCACAGATGTAGAAATAGATCCATGTGTGTGATTATATTCTTCGAAATGGAAGAGGGGCTAAGAGACCTGACTGTTTAGAGAACAGGTGTAAGGCATGATGTGAATATAAAAGATTTGTACTGGGGTATTACACACTGACAATTACCCTGTCAATTGTCCTTGACACAGCTTTCAGGTTATCTTGTAGGCAAGGGTTGGCAGAGTAAAAGATCATTAAAGATATTAAATACAGACAACATAATGGGTAAAATGATAAGATTAGCATAATTCAGTGATCTATTCATTATCCTTTTGGGACATCCTTTTAGTCAGTAATGCACATTGGGATATAGTTCTATAAGAATTTCGAAAATCTCAAGTGTTTTGTATTTGCTACTTTGTCCAAACAGAATTCATAGGAAATCTATTATGTAATAAAGGAATGCAACCATTTAGTAAAGTATAATCTTATTTTGATATTCTACATAATTTAACTGTTATACCTATACATCCAGTAGACATCTATCCTTATTAGCTTTTTATGCAGAATAATAAAATTCAGTAAGCTTGTTTGCTGCAAGACTTTCAATGATCTGCTGTCTAGCCAGTTGTTGCATCTCTCTCCCTTAATCATGTATAATGAATTGCTTTGTGACATGGATATAATCTGAGTGATACAGAATCTAAAATACATTTTTTTATTATTTTTTTTATCCAAGGTAAGACCCAATAGAGAACATTAGTCCATACATTTATTCAGTTGTAAATTTATAAATGTAAACCTTCAAATCAAATTCTGCTTATTTTTTATTTTTTTTTGGGGGGGGGGGGGGGGTTTAAATTTTTTTTGCTGTTTTATGTCAAGCATATATCAGTAAAGGGCTTTGCACTTTCCAATGATTATAGTTTTGATCTTCTTTTTTTTTTCATTTTTTAATACAATAATTATCTACTTACATACTAAATATAATGTCACTTATTCATCCTTTTATTAATGTGCCTAAATGATTACAGAATAATAAAAAACAGGCTTTCTATATGTTCCTGTAGTATGTTTATATTGGCGTTCTATATATATGTTTTTAGAATTGGGTTTTCGCTTGTTAGTGAACAAATGTGAGACATACCTGCATGAGACTGTTGCACATCCCCTTTTTTCCAGGGGAATTCCTGTTTCTTGTCTTTTATGTTCTGGGAAAAACAAACATCTTGTATGTTCATTAACTCTCAAAAATCACTGCATGACTGCACATTATTTTGTGTAATTTCTATATACAGTGTGGCTTGAGAGCTGATTTTTAAAAGTTGGGGATGTTATATTTACAAGATATCCCAACATGCAAAGCAGTTTTAAGTCAAAACTTTTTAGCTGCTAGGATGTGTCTAACCTGTAATGTTGCTGGTGACCGGTAAGCAAGTGGACAGGAACTGAATGTGAACTTGCTGTTGATGGTGCAATCATGGCCTTATCAGACTGATACGTCCAGGATTGTCCACCTTTTTTTCTGAAATGGCCTGCATTATCAGAATTGCATATGCATGTTGCACCTCATTATTATTTTTTTTTTTTAATTTGTTGTATTGGTAAACGATGGTAAGACGCATGTAGCCATCTAAAAATATTTATTAGTAACTCAAAAGTTGTTCAAAATAGTTTAAGCTTTATTCAAACAAAAGTACACATTGATAGAGTTAATGAGAATATGAAGAGTTGGCAGATGGGATGCACTTGTCCCATGGGTGCTCATGTTTGGCACCCCTAGCATAGACTATTCTTCATCCTTGAAATTGACCTGTCCCCAAAGTGTGAATGACCTTGTTCCAATGGTAATGCAACTTAGTCTATACAATTTACTTTTGTTTGTAATTTCAGTAGCAGAGGTTAATATATTGCATGCACCCACAATGTTTAAAGCACCTAGCCACAAAATGGGCAGTATGAATTCAAACTGTAAGCATTCACATTCCTATTCAAGATATATAAAGGTCTACTCAATAAAGAAATAATTGCAGGGAATTTCAAAGTTTTTAGACGTACATCAGCTGCATTGGAGATTTTTTCAAACTCTGCTACATTGTTCTAAAGTTTGAAATGCCTATCTCAGTACACTGCAATTCTCGTTATTGAGTAGACCTTATATATTTAAATGCTGGGCACATAAGTTTTACATGTTTCCTGCATACTATACAATGTTTGTGTGCTTAGAGGGAACTAGTTAAATAACAAAGGAGTGGTACCCATAGGAGCTACCTTGATTAATTAACGGATTTCCTTCTGAATACATACAAATTATACGTTTTATAGGGTACAGGTAATGACAGTGAAAACAATAGCTCTGCTTGGAATGGAGCGTTAAGACTTTTTTAATCTGTTTAAATAATGCTGAGTGCTTATTAGCTAGACCACATGGAACATATGGTTATCCTAACTGGAAAATGTCACATTCTTTAGATCAGGACTTTTGGAGACCATAAGAATTAAACAGACCGATTCATGAGTCAGCTTTGTTATTTTTAGGAGCCAGGGAAGTGGTACTTCCATAGACTTCTATGAAATATAAATCATTTAAAAAGTTAGAAGCCAATAGCAGGAATTTTAGGAGCTAAAGCCCCTACTTCAGACTTCTGTTGAAGAAATTATCCTTACCTAGCATCTATCAAACATACAAACAATTCTATTCGTACAGTGTCCTTTTTTCTAAGAAGAAAAGAAGTGTGCACTCCACTCTTCGGTAAATTCCAATAAAAGTGCTTTATTTAAGTGCATGAACAGACTGGGTACAAAACACAGACTGTGTGAGGAAGGCCACCTTACGTGTTCGCGTGTTTCCACGCTTAGTCATAGGTCCTTTTTTATAAACCTGTTACCCACTGCTTTATAAAGCAAATGTGATTTGTTTTCCAAAGCAAGGTAATGCAGAGAACTAGGCTTTTTTTTTTTTTTGGGTGTGCCATCGGTGAGTTATTTCAGTCAAAAATGTAAATGTTACTAACCGACTTATTTGACCTACTAATTCCTGGATGCACACAAACACATTATGTTTTATCCCTTTGGAGATATGCTTAGGAAGCATGGAGCATAATATGAAGACTTTAGGTCAGTAATAGATTCTGGAATACTGTAAAAATACATGATTTTTGTAAATTCTTGGGATGCATGTTTAGGAACTTATAGTTCAAGATCTGTTTGGAGTATATCTTTGAATGTCCTTATCTTTGTACCTGTTGCTGATTCTTTGTGTGTAATACAGATTTTGTTTACTGCACTGTCATTTGTTGCGCGCTATACTTCTGCCAGTAAACTTTTGCAGTCTGTCAGCAGCTTCTTCCATTTAATCGTAAATCTGAAGGCCCGATTGACGTGGTTTCATGGCTGTAGCTTTGCAATACTTTGCTCAGAGTGTCTCCCAAGCTGACAAATGCTGAAACATTTTTAAAACTGAAACTAATAGCATTTTTTTAACATTGAACCCGGCAGTGCGTCTGCCAATTCAGCGTTAAAGTACATTCAACGCTGATGCAACGTGTACACTGAACTGCTCCTTTGCATGACCGACTGACTAAGAGAAACGAATACAGCCAGAGAGTTACTCCCAGCTTCCACTTGCAGTCACCAATATTACAAATGTTGCACGTCACGCAAAGACAGGGCTTTGGAACAAACAATGTTTGGTCCTGTCCTCCCAGTAAAAAATTAAAATAACTGCCCCTTTACGATCTCATTTGTCATCTTGAACTTTGCTTCTGCAACTCGCTCCAATTTTCAGTGGATTTACCATGAACCCTCAAATTGAACTCTTTTTGAAAGCAAGCTGTGTAGGATGGATTGGCTTGGATCCACCACACAGTAATGGGTCAAATTTATCAATACGTTTGACGACCCTCTAAAGGAAAAAGCGACCATAGCATTTTAGCCTAATTCAAAACATGCGTAACAAACCGCCTGTTACTCTCGTTATGTGATAACAACATTTAACACCAATCCTTGTATCTGTCCGATCTCTAAGACTCTCATAACATTTACTTTCCCCTCTTTATTAGTCCCACAAAATGACTGAAGTACAGAATATTGTATATTTGATTATGTATACTTGTTTACCCCATGGATGGTCAAGATTTTCTGGCCGCAGTAAATATTCAGCTATGTATTTTTTATTCTTTTTTTTTTTTGTATTGACTACTTTCTACTGATGAAATCTGTAAAATCTAAAATGTTTAAAAGACAACAATCCGCAATAAAATGTAAAGATTGCATGAAGTGTATGTATTTTAAATATAAATGTTTTAATGGAACAATATAAATAAAGTACTTTATTAAGCTCTGTTTGACAGAGGGCAGACATATTTTTAGATTCTAAGGTCAGATCAATCAGATCTTCCTTCATCTGTCCCAATATTTTGAACAACATATCTACTCCCTTGTGGAGCTATTCAAGCAAAGAAGGCTCAATACGGTACTTTATTTGGCTTCTTTCATTACAATATTTCTATCGAACATTCCTACACTTTAATGTAGTCTTTCAATTCAACATGTTAACCTTTTGCCAAACCTTGTCCTTTAAATATTCATTTTCACTCATCTGTGTGGTGGTGGTGGTGTTTTTTTGTATGATACACCTCACATCTGGCTCACATAGGCAATAACATGCCTTCTAACCAAGCTGCTAGCAATTGGTACTTTGCAAGGCAAATATGTGCACCCAGGAGGCACTTATAGCTATATGTAGTACATCGCAAAATCTGCAATGCCGACAACTACACTTCACACGATTCCTCCCGTTTCCAACAGTATGAAATATGAGCGATTTAGACCAGAGATTGTAGGGTTAGAGTGAGGGTAAGGATTAGCGTTCACTCTAGGGGGGTTAGGTTTAACCATGTATATTAAAGCTAACCCTTACTCCTCAACCATAAGCCCCCTGGTGTAATGTATGTACCTGGATTGAAAAAAAACAATTATTTAACCCTACGCCTTACCCTCACTCTATCCCAAACCCCCTGGTATTTTTGCTCGCGTTTCATACTGTTGGAGGCATCATGGGAAGTGTACATAGCTTGCTGAGATGCTCGCTCATGGTGGCCAGTAGTCTGCATTTCCTCCGAGAGGTCAAATCTGGGATTTGAGTGATCACGCATGTTCACAATGGTACGATCTGAATTCCCAGAGGAAACGTCCTGGTAAGTCGTATAAAATGTAAATGAGGACCTTTTTTTTTTTTTTTTTTAACCTATTTTTTGACAATTTGACTTTATCTCTCTCAATAACCCTGAGTTCAGGTGTTTAAGTTTGGGAGCTCTTCCTGTACTTTGTAAACAGAGACCTGAATATTACATGAGTCTGTTTTATTATATCTATATATATATATATATATATATATATATATATATATATATATATATATATTATATTCCTCTCTCTACATGTCATTCAAGCCTTTTCATTATAGAAAAACATAATGTATGTCCTGGCTTATTTTCTTGGAAGTTGCTGACTTCATTAAAGATTGCCATGCACCTCCTGTTAGAGAGGACAGGTTGACACAGCTAGATAAAAACATTGTTTCCATACCAATGTGATGAACAGGTTTGTACCCCAGCTGCTGCCTTTAGATGTTGTGCTGCATTTCTTTAATACATCTCAAGCCAGAGTGGTATATCAGAAGCATATCGGGTTCTTATGTTTATCTGTTTGACTAATTATGGCTTTATAATTGCTCTGCAATCAGCAGAAAGGGCAAAAATAGAAACTTACACGTGGCTTTGCATACTGCCAAATAGCTATCACAATATGGCTCCCCTCGACAAGCAAAGAAATGCTCAAATATTCTGGCTGTGAGTGTGTGTCATGGAGGAACCATCTCTGCATCCAGACCTCCATTGAGGACCCCACTTAGAAGGTATGAAAGCTAATTTGCTGACTTCTGTATCCATTTTTAGGTTACAGAATATTCAACAAATGTGTGCTTGAAAGAGTTACTCTAGACCGGTCTGTTTCAGGATCTTTACTTAAGGTGTGCCATCGCACAGTCCCCCGGGACCCTCTTTGCTCCAGCACTCTCACAGTCCACTTATTCAGGTGTTCCATAACACCATTATTCAGAATATTTTTAGGCCAGTGTCTCATCCAGCCATTTTGTTGTCTAAATTATTTTTGTAAGAACTGGTTTCTTACTTCCAGTGTCCTAAACGATAGAAAATCCTTGACACTCCAGCTGTAGTAACTAGCTGAGAACTATGGGAGATATAATCCTGGACAACCAGAGTGCCAATTTATAGTTATCACTGCCATGCTTCTAGACTGTATGGGGAAAAACAAAATCTCTGTCTTTTCCCAGAAAAAAAGAGTAATCATATTTGTTTTTTTACTCACTTGTTATAGCTAAGCTAGCACTGTATTACTAAGTAGACACAGGTAATCTAACTGTACAGAACTCATTAGAGTACTCTATAACAACACGTGTGTCATCAGTTGGTTAATGCAGGTGTTTTGGATGCTTTCCTCCTTGGAGTCCTCTGGTCTCCCAGCAACAGGATACAGGCAGTTGTTTAAAGCATGGGGGGGGGGGGGGGGGGAAGCAATGCAACATCACCAAAGGATGTACAACACTTTGGCAGGAACAGTCTTACACACCACTATAGCACTTAAAAGGTTAGTGCTTTTTGTTTTTTAAGTGTATTGTACTGGTCTGCCTTATATGGTTTTATCTTGGTCATTAATGGATGAAGAGAATGTGGGGGCAAAAATACAAATGAAATTATATATTAGAAGCTATGACATTTAAACAGTTAAAGATGGAACAAAGGGGTAATTTAGTAATTCTGTTTACTAGAGGCCTGACTCCAAGGGTGACTAACCTCATACTTCTTTCATCTGTTCAGTGTAGTTTCACAAAGGAAAATTAGTTTCCTTTTTCTGAATTGTTTGTAATTTTTTCGTTGTTACGGTTCACTTGTCAGATATGTCGGTGCACATAGGAGTTTTCCTTTCTCATTTAATTTGAAATGCATTATATGTAGCATAACCTCTTCCTAGCTTGTTAGAAAATGGCTTTGTTATACACCTGACTAGCTTTCAAAGTGACCGTATCGGTCCACTAAAAAAAGTTGAACAAACAATATTAAACACTATCATCTAAACAATGTTTATACGCTCAATGAAGAGAAGAAGAAAATTATTTATACATTGTGTTATCAGAATTACAAGCCAATGCATGCAGATAGGGTGACTGCAGTGTATACTGTGTATGTCATTACTTGTGTCTTGATGTGCAAAAGAAGTTAATTGGTATATCAAATGGGAGACACAGACACATTTAAAATCATTATTCTCAATGTGTTACTTAAAAATGTCTGGTCAGTTGCATAGACTGTTAAAATACACATATATAATGTATTTAACTATCATAAATTGCTGATATGGTGGTGTTCTTGGGCACAGTGGACATCCTGTATCATCAAGCAATTGAAGATAGTAGGAACGTCACTCACAGGAGTCAATTGTTAGAGCTTATGAGTAAGCACTGTATGAGCTTATGAGTAAGCACTGTATGCGCGAAACGCGTCAAGTTTCCTAAACTGTTGGATTGCCACTTTTTCCATTCCGTTTTTGCTGTGCATCACTTTTATGCACATATTAAACCACCTTTTGTACCTAACAATTGACTCCTGTGAGTGCCGTTCCTGCTATCTTCAATTGCTTGCTGTTTAATGGTGCTACCCAGGCACCTGTAGAGGCACCGGAGCCAACGAGTAGGGATATAATCATCTAAAGTACCTCCAGCGCTGTGAGCCCGATTTATCAGATTTTTTTTATCTATCCTGTATCATCAGGCAAATTATAATTCATTATTTTTTTACTCAACTGCATAGGGAATGTCTATTGTGCTCGTTCTTGCGTACAGCTGATACAAGTACACACTCCCGCGCATGCTCATAGCACTGAATTAAGATACAGCATAGGTTATTGAAATGATGTGGATCATGGTTACGTTACTGATTCCTAAAGCTCCCTTATTTCCATGTGCCTTTTGACAGGTGCAAAATCCAGTTGCAAATCTAAGTTAAATACAAGACACCTCCCCATACAGGTGTTTCTGTGAACCATTTTGTGTCTTGTTCTCTACTCCCATTGTATGATTGACCAGCAAGAGATCATATTTCTATAACTAGCTAAGCTCAGGACTCACTGGCTTTGTATAGAGTGAATGTTGTATCCTGTGTAAAAAGGAGCTTTTTTTTTTTAACCTTTTGATACTGATTTTCTGACTAATAGAGACGAGATAAATTAACCCATGTTTTTTTGCCAGCCTTGAGAAATTTGTCTGCCCAGTCTTATTAACCTTTGTCCCATGAAGCCCTATTATATAGAAACCTTTAAAAAAAAAAAAAGCCTCATTGCTTTTTCTTTTACAAAAAGCAGATAAATCACTTGTAAATTCTCCCCATGTTTTATGGCGTTTGTTTTTCATACTTTTTGATGGCTCGCTAAATATCGATTATATATATATATATATATATAGGTTCACACGCTATGGAATTACCACCTTTTACAAGCTCTGCACAACTAATGTAATTAAAATAATATTTAATAAAATACTTTCACAGAGACCATGATATTTGTGATGGCCGGGCAGGTTATGAAGTTACTGTAATTACAGTTTCTTGTAATATGTGTAGATTGTGTGGCTTCTATGTAAGAGGTGTGCAGACCACAACTAAATGAGACAATTAGCCATCAAGACTAAATATAGTTTAATTATTAGCTGTTCTAATTAAAGGAATGGGGGGGAAAGGAGCCTTTTTCAATGCCGCTCCATCCTATATAAACCAAAAGGGTGAAATGTTGTCTCCATCATTTGACGTAAGGGCTTTACCTGTTACTAGGCAACCAGCATAAACTTATGTTCTGAAAGAATGTCTGGTACTAGGAGAGAAACATAGCTACAGACTACATGATGTGAGCGGTTACTAGGCAACAGCCTGGCACTCGTGCATCCTACACACTAGAGCTGTATAGTGTTATAATGTCAGACTAGACCAGGGTTACTGGCAGGTTGCAAATAAACCGAGAAGCCAGTGAGAGAAACCGATCTGTGAAAATGGATACCATGTTGGCCTGCAAGTGCCGATTAAAACTAAGCACTGCAACTGTACAGTCACTTTGGTAAAGTTTTGTATTATACCCTGCAGAGTGGAAACAGCCTGCTCCCTTTTTTTACCTTCGGCTGTCGTGCTGTGTTCATCATGAATAATTGTTTGTGACTTGCAAACACCGCAAGGCTATTCAGTGAAATATGCTATATTGATTGTGTTGCTACGGCAATCCTCACTGTAGCACTTGCCTTTTAGCATAATCCACTTCTATTTTGTTTATTTTTGTTATTTTCTTTACCTAACGGATGGTACCGTCCAGATACGCTAAGTCTATACAAAGAGAGAGCACCAGAGTCTAGATGGGCCAAGATTAGGTATCATCTGCCTAGATTAGTTCAACTCTGCCATCAAACTATGTTACCATGGAAACCAAAGCAGCAACTATAAATTAGTTTATAAATTTACCAATCCAGGGGAAAAAAACAAAGTAAAAAATGTAAGTTACAGCTAGAAAACACTTTCAAAACATTTACTTTTAATACAAGAATGTTATTTTAATAAGCCCTTGAAATAAAAAGAAAAAAAAGTTCTGTACTTTTCAAACTATAAGAATGTGTATCCGCGCTGGATATAGGAAAATGTCGGTGCTGTCTAACATTAATTATATATATATATATATATATATATATATATATATATATATATATATATAGCTTTTTCACAGTGCTGATCCACTGGAGTAGTTAAGACTAGCAGCTATTCCTTTATTAGCTGTACAGTGAAAGTACATCTGAGAACCTTTTTCCTCCACATTTTCCCTGATTTGATTGGGTTTGTATTGATATAGATATGTTTATTATATGTTACACTATTGGTGGCGTGTTTTATCAATTAGGCTCTGTGTAATTTTTATTCTAATGTTTCCATCCAACTATGTTGCTATGGAATCAATCTGGGGGAAAAAAAACAAGTATAATATTAAATTACTGCTATAATACACTTTTTGAAAAAGTTTACTTTAATGCAAGATACAACCCCCCCCCCCCCCATCCCCCCGTACTTTCCAAGCTATAGGACTTTATCTCTGTTTGCATGATAGTTATGGCATGATCATAGATGTTCTTGAACAGCAATGAGAGAAACCTGATTTATGTTTCAAATCACTTTAAGAATCCTTATCAATATCTGATAACTTTATCAGCACTGCTATTGGCTTCTCAATTCAAGGCAATGCAATGAGAATGTGTGACTGAGTTTTGTCGACATTATTCACACTATTGACATTGTAAACAGGCCGTGGAGCTTGGCTGCAGAGGCTAAAAGTGCATGTAACTTAGAAAGTACACAACATGCATAAATTGGGAAAAGTACCGGGCATTCAGAGTGAGTAATGTAAAAAAAATATATATATATTTTTCATTAAAAAAAAATAAAAAAAACCCACTGCTCTGCTGCTGATTATAATCCCATTTGAAATGATCTCATTCAGAAGATATCATGGTAATATTTAGGGTACTTTTATAGATTTGGGCTTTTGACAAGAAGCCACTCCCCTTTTAGTGTTGTCAACCTGTTGGTCTGACGGACGAGCATTTGCTAATGCACCCATTGGTCGGTCAGTCTTACAGACCAACAAGGGAGCAGCTATCTTTCAATGTAGCCGCAAGTGTATAAATAAGAAGTGGATTTAGCCATACTATGTGATAGTGTTGCCTGTCATGGTGGGAGTAAGATCCTGTTGAGGCAGAGCACCAGTAATGACACCATACCCATCGAATGGTTAGTACTGGGTCAATTACACAGCTGTTAACAGGGAGAGGTGGAGGTTGTGACCTGGCAGTAGTGGGCATCCATGCCATTAATCCACGGCTATTGGCAACTGCGGACATAAATGAATCCATGTCAAACAGCTGTTTTCTTGAGGTATGTAACGTGTTCTTCAGTTCTGGACTTCTCTATGTATGTTTGCTTCTTCCCCAAGATAGTTAAGTTATTTTCCCTGCTATTTTCAAGTTTCCTGGCTACAGGCTGTTTTTTGTTACCTGAGACCTCGCCTGTGACTGTAGTTTGCAGGGTGGGGCACTGTACACAGTAATGTACACACTAATTTAATATCACTAGGCAGCTTGTATTAAATCTCATGGGTGGCACTCAACACAAGCACCTTCAGGTGACAGGGAAAAGTAGGACAGGGCGGAGCTAGTCAGGCAACAAAGACAGACATGTGTCAGACAAGCTCTGCACTTACTTGCCAAAATACTTGTGTTTTTTATTTTATGTCTACGCTGGCTAAACCTACTAAGAAACATCCCGCAGACCCTACTACCGACATGGGGCACAAAAATTAAAAAGAGAGAGAAACCTCAACCAGCAAAGGAACTGGATATTGGCCCAACACAAGCTACCACACAGCAAAACCCTTACACACCCATGGTGAAACGGAGGATTCAGATACCCCTTCTGTGTACAAGACACCCTCTAATGACCTCTGGTGTCATATTAGCCCATTTTTGGCAGCCCTCTTCTGGCACTGCTGGCAGACTGTCCCTTATATTGTCTTAATTTTTCATTTCCTGCTTGTAATATTTGCTCTCTTTATTCTTCCCGTCATTTATATTTCTTCACTTATTTATTACTCTTTTTTTTTTTTTACAATTATTTCATCACTCCTATATTGGTTTATTGTTCTCTTTACAAGTTTGTTTTTCGATGTCACAAGGGCACTGTATGCCCATGAATGAAAGGCTATTGTTGATCGTTTAAATGCCATACATACCTTTCATCTAGGTTTATTAAATAGACACTACCACTTACATAAGATGTGACTAGATAACCTTGTCATTTAAAACAAACATATATAAATAATATACCAGTTTGTTTTTTATATGATTGAATTAATTGCATATAGAACGAAAAATAAAATTAGATGTTTATCTCCAGCATCCATTTTGAGAATATTTCCCAACATCATCCAAAATCTTCCAGCCAGTCTTGCTTTACAACTGTTGCCAAAGCCTGCATGATGATGTCATATGATACTCCCCTGCTCTCTTACTGGCTCCTGTGTATCATAGTGAGCAGGACTAGGTGGCTTTGTGCAACTTTTTTTTACCTGCCTTCCAACACAGAGATTAACCTGATCAAACAGGATCATACCTCTGCCCCCTTGTGATGTAATAGTTACATTACCCTCCCATTCAATACAATTCTATGGTCAGAATTCAGACTTATAGACTGCATTCTATGTCCCCAGCCCCAAAGTTAGAAACCTGTGCTGTAAAGTCTGAGAGGTGGCACTGGAAAACACTATATTTCACAAAATGGCGGCGCCCAGTCACACTTGTTTAGTTACATATTTTATTAAATACTTATTAAAAACAAAAGACATATCTGAAATCAATAATACAAAATAAAAAAGTAAAACCGTTTCATTTTTCGGTGGGAGAGTCCCTTTAAATTACCATTACAGAAAAGTCAGTTTTAGACTGATAAGCCTTTTAAAGCTCATACATTATATGTTCAGCACTATTTTCATACTCGTTTTTAAACTAGTTCATGTAGGTAATTTCTAATATTGTGATTATTTGTGATACCATTATAAGAGTTTACACTTCTAAATTATGAAGTGAGTCAGAAGTGCTGTTTTGATGCATAATGAGATTTTTTTTGTCTGTATTACTACATACTATCACAATAACATTTTTAATGGATATTTGCCAAAGACTCATCATTTTAATAAAAGAGAAAAGTAGGATAAACAGCACAAGTATCTCTTGTTTTTAATTAAATCAAGTAATATAATATTGTGACCAAGTGTTAAAATGAAACAAAATAATAACTTCGGTTTTTATATATTCCGCCTCCCAGTAAAGTATTTTTGTCGCACTCTTTAAATGAACCGAATCGGCAGCTGAATAATAAATGTTATTAGAACGAAACGCTGAATTGACCATACTTGGGGGGGGTTGGGGGTTATACTTTTTTTTTAACTGCCTTTTCCTTTTTTATATTAGACAATAAAACAAACCTACAAATCCCAAACAGGAAAAGAACCCATACAACAAATAATAACCCCACGCAGAAAGCAAGGAAAAAAAGAAACCAAGAAAGAAATAAAAAATAGAAGGGGAACAAAAGGGCCCCAACAAGGTCTAAAAATATTCCGTATAGAAACTCTATGGACGCCCAGCATTCAATATAAGCGTATGTTGAGTGCTGGGAAACTTTCTGAGAACATCAGACGCAGGCAGCGTTTCAACACAAGTTTTCGTCAGGCCTCACTGAGTAAGAACACGTGCATTTACAAACCATTTATTCGTAAAAATATATTCAGTGACTTTTACTTTAGATGTTATCTATTAAATTAACTTTTTCAGACCTGTGTTAACCAATAATCCATAGCACTGCCCCACAAATGCCAAACAGTTCTATTCTACTCTTGATGCGCATTATCATATTATATTCTTCTACACCACAAAGCTTATTATCTCTAATTATCCATTTTCTTGAAGGGGTATGTCTCTGTTTCCAGTTACAGGCTATATGTTCTTTTGCAACGTTAATCAGCCAGATAATCAAATGGAATGCTAGTATGAAACACTGTGACCAGTTCTGGGGTTATTATAAAACATCTGCATCGTTTCCACCTCCAATCATATTTTCTGTACCCTACGACAGTGAATTTACTAATGGGCAACGCCCAATGATATGTCGTAGGTCTCTTTTTCCTACCTGTCATCTCGAACATCTATCAGGCAAATATGGGATAAATCTGTGTAAGTTAGGCAACGCTCTATACCAGCGAGATAGGATCTCCTAGTAACATAGTAACATAGTAACATAGTAATTTAGGTTGAAAAAAGACACAAGTCCATCAAGTTCAACCCTTCTACCTATCATTACAGCTTTTGATCCAAAAGAAGGCAAAAAACCCCTAAGGAAGCTATTTCGAATTTTGCCTCCTGGGGGAAAAAATTCCTTCTTGACTCCAAGAGGCAATCAGATTTCTCCTTGGATCAATAAGCTCTTTTATTAATGCTTATTCTATTATTAATAGCCCTGTATGTTCTGCTTTCCTAAAAAAACATCCAAACCATTTTTAAATGCATCTATTGTGGTTGCTAGCACTACCTCTCTTGGCAGTGAGTTCCATAACTTTATTGTCCTAACCGTAAAGAATCCCTTCCTTTGCTGTCTATGAAATCTTTGCTCTTCCAGTCTGAGGGGGTGACCTCTTGTTCTTTGTACCTTTCTGTTAATGAACAGGTCACTGGAGAGCTCTTTATATTGGCCCTGCAAATATTTATATAATGTTATCATATCCCCTCTGAGACGCCTTTTTTCTAACGAATATAAATTCAATTTTTTAAGTCTCTCTTCATAACTAAGATCCTCCAAACCCCTTATTAATTTTGTAGCTCTCCTTTGCACTTTTTCTAGTTCCTTAATATCCTTTTTAAGGACTGGTGCCCAGAACTGTACTGCATATTCAAGGTGAGGTCTTACCATTGATTTGTAAAGAGGCAAGATGATATCCTCCTCCCGTGAATCTATACCTCGTTTTATACATGCCAATATCTTATTGGCCCTTGCAGCTGCCGACTGGCATTGGGCACTGTTGCCAAGTTTGTTGTCTATAATTATTCCTAAATCCTTTTCATTAGTAGTTTTTCCCAGGGAAAAACCATTTAACGTATATGTTGCTTTGTTATTATTTTTCCCATAATGCATAACTTTACATTTGTCTATATTGAACCTCATTTGCCACTTTACTGCCCAGTCCCCCACTCTGTCCAAATCTTCCTGTAAAGAAAAAACATCAAGATTAGTCTTTATTGCCTTACCTAATTTAGTGTCGTCCGCAAACACGGAGACATGGCTCTCAGCACAATGTGGCAGATCATTAATAAACAAATTAAAAAGAAGAGGGCCCAAAACAGACCCCTGAGGTACTCCGCTTAATACCCTTGTCCAATTTGAGAATTTTCCATTTACAACAACCCTTTGTGTTCTATCTTTTAGCCAATTTTCAATCCACATACACACATTTGCCCCCAAACCTATTTCTCTCAATTTGTAGAGTAACCTTTTGTGTGGAACTGTATCAAATGCTTTCGCAAAATCCAAATAGATCACATCAAGTGGATTTGAACCCGTGGCTCTGTAGTCAGGGCATTTACCAACTTAGCCTTTTATAGTATCCATACAATATTCTGTCTTGATGGGCCGCCATGAAGTCTGTGAAATGGGACAATTTATAATTTAGATGCAGATACAGGTGTTGGAAAAGTTAGAAAACTGCATAGGGATTTGCATTTTTTTTTTTTTTTTTTTTACTAAATGGGTTCAAAGCGCACTGGAGCAACCTGAGATTTTGGACGTGGCACAGGTGCTGTTTTTTTCTCTCTGCCCAGTGGGGCTTAACCCCCCCCATATAATAATGGACAAGTATTTATACAGTTTGTCCCTTCATCATTTTGTGTATTAATTCTGTCTTGAAAATGGATCCAATATTGTTTTATTGCTTTAAGAGGCCTGCAACCAAGTCACTGGCTGAAAGTGATGGGAGCTGTAGTCTTAGTGTCACTGCATGATGAGTAATGAAAGCCCTTATTCTAGTAGATGCATCTTTAATTGATATCCTCTCTTGGCTGCTCTGTATCCTGTCTGCCTACTCCCCACCTCACAAATCTGATGTCTGCCAAGCACATACAACATGTCTCTGTATGTACGTCTTGCAGGAGAAGTGGAAACAATGGAAGGCAGTAATTAAACTGACATACCATTGTTGTTGGTGCTCACTGATATGACTTCATTTCTTTATCAGTGTGTTTAAATCAGTGGTTCTTTACACACATGGAATTTATGAGCAAAACAAGTAGAATTCTCCTGTTTTGGAGGCGCTCATGGAATGATTTTGAAGATTAACCTATGTTGTTTTGTAGATCATACATTTTCAATTACCCAATACAGATTGCACAGAATGGGTCACATAATCAGTTTTTTTTCTATATATTTATCCTGAAAAAAATCAAAATTACTTCTAAAATTTTAGTAAGAGACATTGTCTGAATTAAAGGTCCACTCCTAGCAACCTTTTTTTTTTCCTGATATTTTGTTACTTGTACTATAAGTGTCAAACTTCTCAACCTCACTATCTAAAGCATAGCAATTTTCGAACTTTTAAGATCTTACCTTAGCTCCACCCTTTGTCTGTGATGGATGGAATCCTGCTGTACAGCTGTATACTTTGTGGATGGGTTCGCACTCTGAACAGCTATGTGCAAAGCATATGCACTTTGCAAGTACAGTTATCATTTCAGAGACCTTGTTGCTCATTTTCCTCCCAGCTCCAGCCAAACACGGGAGAATGGGAGGATCAGTGAAGCTGCAAACCAGATATTTGTGCATAAATTTTAGATATATGCAAATTTATAATGCATATATTTTTAGAATGGATTTCAGTTTCAGGTTTTCGGTTTTGAAACTCAAACCTGTTGAGGCCTTGATATACCGTAAACCAGTATCTGTTTTGTAACAGGCCTTTCTCCTCTTTCTCTTCCCTTGCAGGCAGGCTGAAGTCCTGAAAGCAGATATGACCGGTAAGCATGTTTTATGATGTGCTCATCTGCGCTTGTTAAGTTATTTTATTAGGATTTTAATCATTAAACAAATGTGTTGGAAAAGCTTATCCTGTCTCCTCTGGGATAGATAAGTACATTGACTGGTATTTGGAGAAGCTGCGTAGGGCAGAAATGCCTCCAATTATTAAATTTAATAAATCATTTGCTGACCAGAAATTAAGTTGGGAGAGCGTTCTTTGTAGAGATCCCTGGTGGTCTCAGGCCAGCGACCCAAAAGGCTATGGCATGGCGTCTGCAGTGTGTAAAAATGAAGCATCGTTAAAGGGTCAGTTGCACCTACAGTGGCTAGAATAATATTTTGAGATAAGTGTAAAATAAAGAGATAAGTTCTTGTTCATAACACTCTTAACAGATTTTTATCTCTTAATAAGTTGTAAATAAATTATAATAGACTGCATTTCTGCTGCAAACATGTATGCAGTATTACTGTGTTATTAAAGGACTTTTTGTGTTTACATTTAAAGAACCTATCAAAGGTTTTTATGTACAAATGTGTATCACTTGTGCATTCAGTAACATTTGCAATGTCGACTTGCACATTTGTACCATGCTTTGTGAGTTACAGTGATTTGAAGTAAATCAATCCATAGCATCCAAGTGGATGTAAACATTGCCCAAAATAAAATAAAAAAAACTGAAAAAAAGCACAAAACTCAGGAAAGATATGAGGAATGTAAGTGAAGGGGCCAAGGAAAGACTAATGATCTTTGGGATGGATAGATGCCCAGCTGGAAGGCGAAGACATCCAGCTTGTCATTACAGTACAATGAAATTGGATTAAATTTACTGACGTGAATATAATTCATGGTTCTCAGACAGCATCACATTTATGTACAGTATAATAAACAGAATGGGATATTTTCTCAATGTTGATTTCTAGTAACTGTGTTTTATCTGTTGGAAGAGAGAGATCTATTATATATGTGCATATATCACTTATAAAAAAATGTATTCATTTTTTTAAAAGATATGAGTAATTTAAATATTATTGTAATTATTTGAGTAATAGTCTGTGAATTTATAGTATTCAATTAATGATTTATCACATGACATAGGGGGTGTGTCAGGTGATTCCTTAAGCATTGCACACTGGTGTCCTATGTTCTTAGCTGTCTGTTTTATCAAGAGGCCACAATTCTATATTTAAGGTTGTTAAGGAAGTGGTAAATGTATATAGAATGAACACCGTTTTTTGGACATGAGGGATAACTTCTTGGATCTTAGTTACTTGTCCCTGTTTCTCAGAATATCTTATTCATGTATTTCTTTGTTGAGTATACAACAACAATGATTGACCATCTTAACATATAAAGACAGATGACCATTGTTTGCGATGCAATATTTAACGAAATGCACGAATATTACAAAAAAATTAAGCTGCAGATTGATAAATTCCTAATAAAAATGTTAAGCTGTATAGTAACGGCAGATAGTAATGGTTCAGCTGCACCAGTGATGGAGAACCAATGGCACAAGTGTCACTATCCATTATGGAGGACACGGTTATTGTTATGAGCCAAGGCTGACATTTGAGGATATTAGGCACATTAGTGTGCAGTTTTTACTTGAAGTCATTGGTGCAAGAGAAATTTAATGGAAGGTAAGTGGAGTGAGAATAAGCAGTGTGACTGATGTTGATGGGCAGAATAATGCCTGAAATCAGAGGTCACTTTTAGAGCTTCATCTTGGGTTCCTTTAGGATATTTGGCACTCAAGTTAGAAAATGTTCACCATCACTGAGCTATGCCATACATTGAGAACCTGTTTGTAATGGTTTGTGCAGTTAGTCTTTGTACATCTTCTGCAATGCAGTCATTGAGCAGTTGTACACATGCTGTAGGTGGCATGATAAGCCCATTTTGTTGTGTTGGTCAGATTCAAAGCCTGGTACAGCGGAGGTCTGGACATCCCGTCAAGCTCTCCAGGATTTGTATCAAAAGATGCTGGTTACAGACCTAGAGTATGCACTGGACAAGAAGGTGGAACAGGATCTGTGAGTACCAAGTGTAATATTGTCACCCCCCTTAAGCTCCTTTTTTATTAACCCTTCATGTACATATTGGGGAAAATTGGGTACCCCTTTTACTGAGATACTGTCCATTGAAAAATGGCCTTTTATTAATAGCAACTTTCCATTCATCCAAGGCTTGGCAAGGCCCAGGAACATGAGAACCTTCACTCCTAAAAATCTTGCTTTTAGCACCCATTTTTATTTCTGTATGTTAAATAGAAAGCTAAACAGGTAGCTTGTCTCATTTAAAAGGAAAAATGGTTCCATTATTATGATTATTAGTAAAGTACCATCATATTCTGGAGAGCAGTACAATGGGATTAATGAACCTACACGTGATAGAAAGATGTACCTGATCAAGACATGTGAGGGTCTGTTTTGCAGATGACAATAAAATGATTATTCGTTCTATCTATAGCTGGAATCATGCCTTTAAGAACCAGATAACAACACTTCAAGGGCAAGCCAAGAACCGGGCCAATCCAAATCGTAGTGAGGTACAAGCCAACTTGTCACTGTTCCTTGAGGCAGCTAGCGGCTTCTATACACAGGTAGGACTTGGTCCTTGTGTGAGGTATGTTTGATACGATCATTTCACCCCAATTTACTCACACTGGCTGCTTTATTTTCCCCCGATAGCTTTTGCAGGAGCTGTGTACTGTGTTTAATGTGGATTTGCCATGTCGTGTGAAGTCCTCTCAGCTGGGGATTATCAGCAATAAGCAGACACACTGTGGGACTGTGGTGAAACCTCAGTCTAGTTCCTGCGCATATATCTGCCAGCATTGCCTGGTTCATCTTGGGGACATTGGTAAGATTGGCCGGAAGTAGATCTTCTATTGCTGCAAATAATAGCCAGTTATAACATATACATGTATTAGTGCAATGTATACATAGCTGGTGTTTTTACGATTATGTTTTATTGATTCACCTATATTTCTTTATATACTGGAGGTCATTTATAAAAACTCCCACGGTTCCCAAAAATACCAACTCTTTGATGTGCGGGGAAATACCATCTCCGCTACAATCAAATATTGTTCTCTCAAGTTTTTGGGGTATCTGGAGAGTTGAGTGAAACATTCACAGGTCTTTTTATCCTTCAGTTTGTACTACTGATGATTTCCACTTGTAAGAAAGGCCTATGAGTGTAAAGATATTGGCTGGAGCTGCACACTGGCACTTAATTGGGTTCTGCTAATGTAAGGTTGAAACAGAGAAGCAGACAATATACCGTATTAGAAACATTATTGTACAACATAATGACACTAAAACGTAATATTCCCCTCCAGGCAAAGCAGTATTTAAATTATCATTTCAAAATATCTAGTGAACCTTTTAAAGAAGTAGATGTCTGCACTGGAGCATAAGAGAGAGCACAGAACAGGCTAAAGATTTATAGGTAGTTTAATCCCGTAAATTTCACTAGGATATAAGGAGTTGCTGTTTTATATACCAGATTTTTATTTTTGGGGGTAAATCCCTCTTTTCTAGCCATAATATAGTTTAAGAATAAACATGCGTTATTTATTCTGTCGTATAATGTCACATTCCTATACACACTTGCATAGCTGTGCGTAAGGTTTTAATATTTAACCTTTTTTGTGGATTCTTGCAAATCATGCAGTCTTCTAACCTTTTTTTTTTTTTTTTTCTTCCGCCAGCTCGTTACAGAAACCAGACAAGCCAGGCTGAATCTTATTATAGACACGCTGCTCAACTTGTCCCTTCCAATGGTGAGTACTTCTTCAACCTTCGAAAACAACTCTGGAGATATCTAGAAAGAATAATGTTTGAATGCTCACAATATTAGGATTGAGTCCCTCCTTTAAGAGATTACGTGTGCAGTGATAATTGTAAGGATACAAAATGAAGATGTTTATTTCCAGGACAATCACATCTTACATGAAACAGTAAATTAGAAACTGTATGTTAATTTACAAATCTTTGCGATGGATCACTGCTTGGAACATGTGTATTTGGTTATCCCTTACAGGTCAGCCATATAACCAGCTCGCCATTCTTGCCTCTTCAAAGGGGGACCATCTGACCACTATTTTTTACTACTGCCGCAGTATTGCTGTTAAGTTTCCTTTCCCAGCCGCTTCAACCAATCTGCAGAAAGCCCTTTCCAAAGCTTTGGAGAGGTACATATGGTGAAGTATACCATTATTTTGTTGCCATTTTTATCCCCTGCTCACTTTCCTTTCCTTCTATGTTAACTTTGTAATGGTTTTGTGTCTTGAAGTCGTGAGGAGGTAAAGACACGCTGGGGTGTATCTGATTTTATCAAGGCCTTCATCAAGTTTCATGGACATGTGTACCTCACAAAGAGTCTTGACCGAGTGAGCCCTCTCCGTGAGCAACTGGAAGAGCAGTTCAAGGTGCGTAGCATCTAGTTCTATAACAAGGGGCAGCAATCCGTCATTTAGACCAACCAGCCATGTTACCAGGGCAACACATAGCTGAGAATTTCTTCTTGTGACCACTTTAGCAAGATGAGAGAAGTTGAAAATCTTTGCTGCAAGAAATCAGCCAGGGGAGTGTTACAGCATTCTCCTTAAACCCCTGTATAGCGCCTTATCTATTCTTATTATGAGTTTCTGTTTCGTTTCAGGAGTTGAAGGTAGTTGGTCAAAAGCAGATTCGCATAGGGGTTGTAAAGAACGTATAGAAGGAAAAGGTGTTAACCTTGTTTCTAATTCGTGTAAAGCACAGCCGATGGTTTAGATATGGACGTGGCTAGTGCGCTATTTCACCTGTTTCTTTTATTTAGTTATGTCATGTCCACTGACAGAATGTTCATCTACCTTATGTGGATAGCCCTGCTTCACCTCGGCTAATCCCATGTTTACACTGTAATATAGATTTGTTTGTATTTGTTCCTTTTGAGTTGCCAGGCTGATCTAGCCAGAGAGAAACCAAGATTTTTTTTTGGCAGCTCCCATTTCTTGCAAACCCCAGGTAACAGCAGAGTCCTTGATGAAACCAGTGGAACTTGAATGGGTACATTTTTCTGCATGTTTGAGACTTTTTAAAAAAAATATTGTAGTATGCAATACAATGGATGCTACTTGATTTGTTGGTTAATAACTAGAAATTCTGTGTCATTATATTGCAGGTCTGAATTTGTTTCTGTCTTGGTGTAAGTTAATGTTACACCTTCTCAATGGCTCTTATATGCATTATAAGCTCCTTTCTAAAAGGGATAGTTAACCTGAACACACTTCCAATGTGTTCTCTATGGCTTTCCAGGAAATTGGAATGTGGGAAATCACTTTTTTGGGTTGGCTTGAACTTCAAAGTTTAAACTACATGAATAAGATTCAGTGTAAGATTGTGTAGTCTTTGCGGATAATTCACATTTAATGCGAATTATAGCTGCTATATTCTAATCAAGTCATTAATTTGTTCATAGCTTTCCTTACACTGTATGAGTTTATTTTGCCAAGCCAAATTTGTGTGTTCCTACTGTAATCATGATCATAGATTAATCCGTGGAAAATTATTCCTTAGTCATATAGTTTTTACAGAAATATAGATGTAAGATTCCAGACAACCGTGGCTTTTATTCTGCCGAACATTTAAACAGCTGTCTGATGGGTTGCCAGACTCTTAGATGCAGTGTTATCAATGTGATCTTGCTGATTAAATGACAGTTTGTAGCAAGTAAAGCATGGTAGCCCCAGTAAATAACTACTTTTGTTATTAAAAAAAAAAAAAGACCTAGAATCTAGATGTCCATCTGCTGCTGAACTACAAATCCCATAATTCCCCACTAGCTTTATAGAATGGCCGCGAATTATGGTAGCTTTAGTACAAAAATATCTTGAGAGCCGCCCAGGACCTATACTGTGAGTACATTTAAATAGGATTATCAAGCAAATCATCACATTGTCCTGAGAAACTGGACTCTCTGGATTGTAGAAGCATTTTCCTTCTAATGTTACCATGTATTTATGTTCCTTTCAAATCCTGACATGATCTGCTTCTCTCCCGTGTAGAACATGCTTTTTCAAAAAGCCTTCAACTCGCAGCAGTTGGTTCACATCACCGTGATAAACCTATTTCAGCTGCACCACCTGCGGAGCTTCGGCACAGACTCCGAGCAACAGAGTGTCAGTCCGGAAGAGGACTTGTGCTGGTCTCAGCTCCTTGCTCTTTTCAGTGAGTACTTAGGATAACTATACCTTCTTATCACAAACCCCGACATACAGACACAGAGTGACTCTCTACAATACAAATAACGCACAACTGTGTCACAATCAATCGAGGTGATGGAGACACATTGGCCCACTGTACCTATAAATAGGGTTCCTTTTCACAGCTAAAATTCAACATAAAGATGCAACTTTGTAGGAAAGCCAGACCGTAAAATGTACTGATCAAAGGTAAACCTTAGGGAAAACCAAAATATGACTTCAGCTTTCACCAGTATTTCAAGGTACAAAAGAAGCAGAAGAGATTATAATATATTGGTAAAAATGGGCTTTTACTATAACGAAAAGTGAAATCAAGAAAGATTTTGGAGACTATAGAGCTTACAATAGTGTAGGTACTGCAAGGTAAGGTAAACTGCTCATAATACAGCAAAAATGGCAGGATTTGCCATATTAAACTTCCTGTAAATTCAGAATATAGTGTGAGTCTGGTGCATTCACCTTCCCAAATGCTTTGCTGACATTATGTGGCACATTGTCCTGTTTTGTAGGAGTATTCCCTCCCTGTTTATTTCTGCCCCATTAGTACAACTTGGAACTTTGGAATACGCAGTGGGGTCAAAGATGGTGAGCTCGGGTCAGGTGATTGAATAACTATACTACAAAGATTTCTCTAAAAGGCTATAGCTAATATGCCTCAAATATTTTACATATATTTAGAATCATCCAAAAATTCAACTAAAAACTGTGTTAACAATAAAGAGCCTAAAATCCACTCATTTCGGTCTTCGATAAAAACATTTGTTGGTGATTCTGTAGACACATGTTGAAAAACGCTGGGCATTGGTTCGCCAACACTGATATAGGCTATGATGGATGTTGGCTGATTTAAGCATTTTGGTATTGATAAAAGTGAAGCTGTTTTTACACATCATTCATATTAAAATCACCCATTCCATTAGCAATAATCCAGAGTCAATGTTAATCCATTGTGGTAATTCACAAAAACGGATTGGTTGCTCTGATTGTGACACTTTTTTTTTTTTTTTTTTTTTCCTTTCCTTCAGTGTCGTTCTTGGGCATCCTATGCAGGAGCCCCATAAAGACCCACCACTGTGAGGAGAATGCTTGTGCGGACCCACTTCCTGCCATCAAGGTTTCATTAGACTGGATGAAGCTTCGGCCCAGTGTCTTCCATGAAACCGCAGTAGAGGAAAGACAATAGTAAGTGGCAACGTGGGAAGTGTACAGTTAAATTTAAAAAAATGATTTGTATCATGTTTTGTAATTGAACAGGGGATGGGTTTCCAATTCTGTTTAAAAGGAGATCATTAAGGATTCAATGCGCCTTGGAGCCTGTGAGCTTGACAACCCTGGTCTGTCATGATCCAGGACGTATTGGTTAGTAATTGTTCTTTTATAGATCTTGTTAATACTGTGAAGGTAGAGAATTAAAAAATGTTTTTTTTTTTTTTTAAATATGTCTTTGGTGTCTTCTGTTTATTACATCATCTGTGCATTATTCAGTAAATTAACTAATTGGGAAATGTGTGATTTTCATATAAAGCCATAAGTTAATGTCATTAATAAGAGACAGACACCACAGACTTCTTTAAAACCCCTTTTTCTCTTGGTTTATGTTTGCAATTCTGCTACCATGTGCAGATCACTTGAGTGTTGTATTCTCTACAGTCACAGTATAAATAATGATTAGATGACGGAGTCTGTTTTACACATGCACAACTCATGTACTGACTTCACATTACACTTGGTTGTGCCATCAGTTCAGAGTTGTCCATTCAGCATGAACTGTGCACTCTACCAGCATTTTCTAATCGTTGTAACGTGTTATTTTATGGATATCTCTGTTTTTACTCTGTAAAATTCATTGAAGGACTGGATGTAGGCTGCAGGTAGTCCGCTATAAATAAATAAGACCGACAATGTGGGGGGGGGGGGGGGGAACAATAATATATAGTATTAAAAAAAAAATGTAAGTACACTAACAGTGGAAGGATTTTTTAGAATTATTGCAGGATTAGCTATCCGAGTCATTTTTTTTTGGTGCATAGTCTTGTAGGGATTCTGCGTCAGTAATACTACCCAAGTAAAGTTATGGTACACAGTAACATTTTTCCATACATTTTGTGTGTGGTTATGTATTTGACCTTCGTTCTCTGATGGACTTACCTTTCCGATGCAGCTTTCCAATAGCGTCTCACAGGATAAAGTATCTTTCCTTTCAGTGTCTTGTATATTCTGATTTTACTGACTTACGCCTCTTCTCATCACTCACGGCTCCAGTTACAAGTTCATTGTCTCCTGCTGAAATGTTATATCTTCTCACCTTGCACAGCTCCACCCTACCCCTACACGGACTCTAGTGCAATATTCATGTACTAATTGCCATATCTCACACACTGTCCCCTCTCTTATTTATTCTTTTCATTCCATCACCAGGTAAACCTCTCTCCAAAACCTTTCTGGCTCAAACGATTCCCAGTGTACTGATCACCTTACTTATTGCACCACACCTCTACCACAGTCACCCTTTACCCCTGATTAACTTGCTTGTGCTTTTAAAGGGGCCGTTCCACTTAGCTTATTTTCTATACACGTGTTTATAATATATATGTGAAATGCCCTTTTTACTTTAAAACCGTTTCTGTAGTTTTACATTGAAAATAATTTAACAAGGGTCTATAAACCCCATGACATCCAATAATGAGGGCTTGAAGACATGGGAATAACTGTTGGTATAGCAACATCAATAGATCTATTGCTTTATTGGCTTTTAAGAGATGGGAAGAGTTAAAGGGGCACTACCACTTACCTAAGATGTAACTAGATAACCTCGGCATTTTAAACAAACACATATATAAATCATATACCACTGGGTTTTTTCTTTTTAAGATTGAATTAATTTCATATAAAAGGAATATAAAATGAGGTGTTTATCTTCAGCATCCATTTCGAGAATATTTCCCATGACGCAACATCATCCAAAATCTTCCAGGCTGTGTACAACTTTTTTTAAATTGCCTTCAAACACAAAGAGAGGAGATTAACCTGATCAAACAGGATCATAACTCCGCCCCCTTGTAATGTAATAGTTACATTACCCTCCCATTCAATGCAAGTCTATGATCAGAATTCTGACTTCTGGACTGCATTCTGTGTCCCAAGCCCCAAAGTGAGAAATTTGTGCTGTAAAGTCACTGAGGGGTGGCACCCAAAAACACTATATTTCACAAAATGGAAGCACCCAGTCACACTTGTGCAGTTACATATTTTATTTAATACAGTCACATAAGAAAAACAAAAGTCATATCTGAACTCAAAATTACAAAATAAAAAAAGTAAAACCTTTTTAATTTTTTGGTGGTAGTGTCCCTTTAAGACGAACACTAATCCGACCGATTGGTTTTAGTTTTCTTTGCATGATATGTACTTAATCTTTAGGGACCTGTGGGTGTAACTGCCCCTTTTAAACTCTTACCAGTGCCTGTAAAATTTAGAATCTTCGATGAATATGTATTACTGTATAATATATATGGGCAGGTATAGGAGGGCAGATATTACCCTAGGAACCACACTATCATTTAAAAGGAAAGTGCGGGTGACTCATTGTTCGTATCGCTGCATGTTGTGAGGAGTTTGTGTAATGTACATTTGAGTACATGAAAGCTTGATTTCTGCCTCAATGCAAGCAATGATATGGATTTATTATTGTGACCTATCTCTGAGACTGCAAGGATATATCACATTACCATGATGTGGAATATCCGATCCTGTCTGCTTTACGTATTGTTAAATGCCACTGGGACTCTTCTTTGAAGGTGAACGCTTTCTTATCTTTATCCTTTTAGCGTGTGGCCGTGGCTGATTTCTCTACTGAACAGTTTCCACGTGCTGGATGATGACCTGTCTGGTGCCAACAGTAAGAGTTCTGTGTTTGCTTTATCTAAACTCTGTAAAAGCCTATAACCTGACCAATACATAGTCCAACAAAAGCATAGAGGAGAGAAGGTGAGGATAAGTACCTAATTTAGAAAACCTTCTCTGTACCTTCATGTTTAAACTGGGAGTCATTTAAAAACTTTAAAACACACAGTCAGTGTTTTTGCTGAATCACTTGTGTTAATCTCTTTGGAATGTGTATTTATAACACAACCCATATATAAGAGCACAGAAATAGTAGATCACTTACTTTCTATAGTGTCTTCTTGTGGGCATGATTTCTGGAGGTGCTATCTTACAGATCTCTTGTCTAACAATCAAATAGACGGCATATCGGCTGGTAACCTTGATTTCCCTTGCATAGTGTTATCTGTACCGGTCCTGCTATTGCTGCTACATAGATTTTAACATTTTTGCTGAAGGTTTGTTTGTTTGTTTTGCTAGCTGGTTGACAACCCTATTCTTACATTACTAAGGAATTGACAAATATCTGTTTTCATTAAAGATTTATTTTTTTTAAAACAAAATTCAAAGAGAAAATACAGAGCAGGTTGAAGGTATATACAGTCATGTTCAATGGTACTGCATTTCTAAAACTTTTTGTAGTTTTAATTCACACAGTGAAAATATCAACTGCTAAAAAATAACCTGAGAGAGGGGGAGAGGCGGGCAGGATGGGGGGAAAAAAGAGAGGCAGGGAAATAACGGCATAAAAGTGAAGAGAGGTTCTTCTACAAGACCGAGATCAGGGTTAAGCAGTCTTCGGAACCTAGGGCTTCCAACGAGTTCCATCCAATAATACCAGGCCGAAACACATTGTTCAGTAGAATGATCAGAATACAATCATTCCTGGAGGTCCTTATATCTTCAACCTTTTGAACCCATTCTTTAAAGGAAGGTATCGAGGTCAATTTAGTGGAATCAGAAACTTTCCAACAGGTGCTTCTCAATAAACTGTTTTTATAGGAAGAGAGGTGTGATGTAGGAGATAACAATAAGGAGAATAGGTGGCCGGAGAGTCCATTAGTCAGCCAATGGGATCTCTGACTTCGGTCCCAGAAGGGTTTGATGAGGGGCCAGTCCCACCAAGCATGTAGTAACATGCCTACTTCCTCGTTAAATCTGGTTTTATGCAGTGTGAAATAGAAGGGCCTTGTACCAGAATGTGCGCCATTTGTTCTCTTGTATTGATGTGAGTGGGGAGCATCTCAAATTGGAGAAAGGATTGGTCAAGGGACATTTTTCTGCCAGGATCAAGGAAATCCTGCATGGATCTGCTGCTGCCTGAATGCCTCTCCAGTTTTCAGCTGTGAGCCACACAGAGGGGAGAAAATGAAATTGTTTGCTGCTCCAAGTTCTGATCATGTTTTATCTTATTGGTGTTTTTTTTTTTTCTCCTGTTTTCCCAGTGTTACCACTTCCAGAGGAGTTTGAACTACAGGGATTCCTAGCTCTTCGACCAGCTTTTAGGTGAGAGTTTCTAACTTGTTGCTTATAGGCTCAAGTATGACTCTATCAATGTTCCAAGGTACAAACCTTCAGAATTGTATTTTACAAAGCTGCATGCAAACTACTAAACTGCTCTGCCAGTAACCTTCTGAAAAGTCCAAAGGAGAAGCAAAGTGATTAGAGAGGATGAGTGTATAACACATACCCATGTTCCCTGATCTATTGACTTCCTAAATCTGAAAGTCCCTGTGTTTTATTAATCTGTTTTGAAACCAAAAATGAAACATGGTGTCAGTACTGTAAAGCTGTTTAAACTATTATAAAATCAAATGTTAAATCAGAGCAATACATGTTTAACCAAGTTAAAAGTTAAACTCCCCCAAGCTCTTGTTGACAATGGAAGTTTTGGTATGTTCAAAAGCACTGCTGGGTATTCTTTACCATTCAGTACATTTCCCAGTAGCTTTTCTCAATCTCCTTATCCACCATTGTTTAACTTACTGTTTTTTTTTTTTTTGTTTTTTTTTTTAACAGGAATCTAGATTTTTCTAGAGGCCACCAAGCCATCACTGGAGACAGAGATTCTCAGCACCGCCAACTGCGACCAATGCGCCTTGTATCCATAGGAAAGTGGATCTCTGAAAATCAGCCTCGGTGGGTTCCTCCTATCTGCAAATTCCTCACTTATTCACACGCGTGTTAGCGGCATGAGCACACTAAACTATTTATAGGTCATAATTAAACATGTACATGTTCATGAATGACTGCACTTAATCATTTATGACTTCTCAGTGAATGTCTTTCTCAGATTTGGTATTAAATGGGGTGTAGAAATACAAGTTATCAGAGAAGAGGTATTGGGTATCTATATATGTCCATAAAAGTGGACCTGTAGAAGCTTTAGATTTTCAGAGTGTATTTAGGCTTCGTGCTGCCCTTTATTTGAATTCTAGCATGCTGTAAAGGTGGATAAATAATACCATGCTGTATTTTTGTTTTTAAATATTGTCATAAACCTTATTAGGGGGGCGTCGCTCTCAGGCTCAATAGCCTTTTAAACTTGGGGGGGGGGGGGGTCGGAATGAGCCTTTGGGGCAGGCCCGCCATGAGAAATTTTGGGGCCCCTTACAGAATAAATGGTCCTGCACACCAAGTATTTATCCCAGCACACCAGGACATGCCCCATCATCCGTATTGCATACCGAGGTGGTCTGTGCATCCACAGCTCCCTGGTATCTAGTGGTAGTCAGCTGGGTGTCTGTGCCCTACTAATATGCTGTCTCTAGCCAGCACCTCTGCAAGAGAAATTTTGCTGGTGTTTTTGGCTGCCCCAGGCACTAGTCTAGGTTGCCTTGCTGTAAATACAGTGCTGCATATGAAGCATATTTTTCTTGGGGTTGGAATCTGAATTGTTTGAGTGACTAGCTATCGCCATGACAAAGGTTCCTTATTGGCAGACACTCTGGGACCTGTCGTAAATGTCCTTGTTTTGTGATCTTGCTCTGCAGGCTTATACAGTATCGGAGCGTTGCAGGAGTGCTGTCTTTCTTCACGGACATCCCTGAGCTTTTAACTGAAGATGTAAATGAGATGGAGGACAGGTCTTCCCCACAAGACACCAGCCATACAGAGAATCCAAAAAATGAAGGGAGCCCGGGCCTGAAATCGGTGCTGTCCACTGGCCGCAGCCCGAGCTGTGACACTTCCGAAAAGCCTGTTGTTACTTTTAAAGAGAACATTAAACCACAGGAGATAAACCGAGCGGTTCCGGTGCAGAGCTACTCCAGAACCGTGAACGCAAACAAAGAGCAGAGGGACTATAGCAAGGTGTTTAATGCTGCTGTTACCAAGAAAGATAATAACGGTAAAAGGAAGAATGAGCCCAAGAAGATGTGTGGTGAGAAGATCGCAGAACCTGGAAAGCAGAGCATTGCAGTGCAGGTAAAGTCCTCGCCCTGGTTCTGTGGAGATTGTAGTGTGCTGGTCTGTAATACTAATCTTTTGGAGTGGTCTGTTCACAGGTGAAAACTCCAGTCTCTGAGGCAAGGAAAACCCCATCAACCACAGCTTCAAGCCCAACAACCAACACCCAGTTCATCCCGATTCACCACCCTGGAGCCTTCCCACCTTTGCCTAGTCGGCAAGGTAACATATTTTATAGCAGACAAATAGAAAACAAATTATTTTTGAATGCTGGGCCTTCAGTGCATACACCGAAAGAAGGGGATACTTTGTTTTCTCTGTAAATCTTTTTGATAACCAAAAATTGGAATAGTCCACTCTTCGCATTTTCAGAGGGATTAAACCCTAAAAATTATAATATTCTCCTGCAAGAACAAACATCTTGCCTATAAATCTTCAGCATGTTCTGTATTCCTTCTGATACTACAGTGCCGATATCTTGTGTCTCACGGTCTGCCTGCTCCCTTTTCTACAGTCATACTTTTCCAGTTGTTTATATAAGCATTCATACGCCACGGTTTCCTTCCTAAATGTTCACATTAGTATTCACCATCATCCTTATCTATTCACATTAGCGTTTTCGTTAGCGTTTTGCATTCCCATCCACAAATAGTTTCCTCCCTCCCATCTTACATGATTGACACACACAAACACATGCCACTAGGACCGACAAGCGGTGGTGGTCCTATCTCGGTGAAGCAGCAGTAATTTGGATTGATTAAGGATGTTAGATTCTATTGTTATACTATCTTTAATATCAGACCATGTAACAGTGTAAGGAGGATCACAGAACCCATGAAATGTCTTTCTGTGACTCGTAAGAATACTGATTTGCATTAGTGTTGCTGAGGATTATAATCTTGTACTCCACAGGTTTCCCACCACCAGCCTATGTGATCCCACCTCCTGTGGCATTCTCCATGAGTTCTGGATATACTTTTCCTCCTGGGGTAAATGTTCCCGGGTCTTTCCTGCAGTCTTCATCTCACACCACTTCTGGGAACCAGGGACCTCCAGGGAAACCGTCCCACATTCCTTATAGTCAGCAGCGTCCTTCTGGTCCAGGAACTCCTAACCAGGGACCTCTCGGCAACCAGTTACCTGGGCAACCACAATCACAGGTTCCATCCAACTCTCCTACCCAGCCGAACTCACAGACTGCAGCACAGCTACAGATCCAGGCACTGGCTCAACAGCAGCAGCAACAGCAATCTCCTACTAAACCAATGCAATCTATTGGCAAGAACCCCACACATCACCCCTCCCTACAGCAGGTACATCATTGTTTTGCCTCCATTGGATATTGTCATTTCAGTCCCAGCAGCAAGATCTGAAAATGTACCAGCCATTAATATTCCGGGAGGGGAAGGAAGTCTGCCACATGGTGTCCCTGCATGGTAATTGCAGCTGTCACCATGAGTTCAGAACTTGTTTACAGTGATTTAGAGCAGCACAGGAAGTGCTGGAGTTGATGAGGAAGTGCTTGTTCAGCCAGTAGTGGCCAAAACATTTCCCATACATTTCTACAGTCATTTTAATATCTTGCACCAATGCTTCTATCTGCACACTATGAACAAATGCCAACATCCGTTGGACTTGGTGAGGAAAGTTCACAGCGCCCCCTTGTTGGCATTGTGATAGTGAAGGCTCTGCACAGAATATTGTAGGATTCTACATTGTTCCAGAATGGGGCTGGCCAGGATTAAGACTTTATAAACTCTGGAGTTGTCCTAGGCATTCTGGGAAACGGTCAACCTAATGTGTGAGCCTATGAACCCAATGTACATGGGAACATATTTTATGTTCGACAGATTAGATCCTGCTTTTTCTTTCATAAATAAGAGTGGGAGTAAAGTGCTTTTATTTTAGTCCAAAGCCTGGCAAACTTTTTAACCGAACTGAAATTTTGCTCTGAACAAACTAAGCAAGCAACATAGTGCCTATATAAAACATCTGATTGAGGAAAGAGTTGATCACATTTAAAGTCACAATACTAGTGATCATACCTTAATACAATCTCGTATCCCAAATGTAAAAGTGATACTTCCTCACGATTTTTTTTTTTTTTAACTCTACCTAATTTCATCTTTGTTTTCTCTTTTACTGGCTTTTTTTTTTTTCTTCAGGTTGCTCTGCACATTTTTTCCCTGTCACCATCTCATTTCTAGTTATTTTTTTCCGATGAGTAGTAGTTTTCACTTTTATGTATAACTTTTACTGCCATTTTAAACAGTACAAACAAAGAGTGTTAATTTTACTGATCTGTAGACTGCGCTCGGTATTTAAGTATATGGCTGCTCCATGCATACATTCCTATAACTTCTAAATAAGCTGAACCTGTATAATTTATTAAATGAGTTGCATGTTATTTGGGCCATTATGAGGGTGCTATCTGAGGGAATCTGCCAGTCCTAGCTTGGTGGGATCTGGATATGTTTAATTAACTCACCTGCATTCACAAAGATATTCCAAGCTAACAAGTGCATGGTGACATTCCTCATGGAGTACAGGATATGTTCATGCCAAATCTTTATTGAGCTCATCTCTTCTCTAGTACCCATACTGTGTCTCTTACTTTCAGTACCAGCAGGCAGATGCCTCCAAGCAGTTGTGGAGTTCCCCACCCGTCTCCAACTCTCTGGGGAAGCTGATGCCCATGAAGCAGTCCTATTACATGGATGGTCGTTTGGCCTCGGAAAACCTGAGTATGCTTGAGCAGTGTCTACAGCACCCAGTCATGCAGCAGCCTCTGGAGAAAAAGATGAAGCCTTTCCCAATGGACGCCTATAATCAGACCACTTCTGATATTAAGATGTCTGACTTCTACTGGGGTGACAACTCCTCCTACAACTTAAACGATAGCAGAGCCCTATTGGCACAACAATCCCTCAATAGCCAAAGAGGCAAACGACAGCTGACTGGCTACCGGTCTGGCCCAGACTCCTTGACTAGAATGCCATTTGAGGTAAGAAATGAATACATTTTTATGTAGTTACTTATCTTGGTTTCATCAGTATATTTTACCCAGTCACTTTGTGTTATATGTCCTTTATTAAAGTTGTGTGATCCTGTTAGTCCTCTTTTTCCTTTTTTTCCATGCACGGGATGGAATTTTAAAAACTTCTCTAAAAAACTCTGTTTAGCTCATTCATTTCCAAAATAAAGCTGTTAACATACCATTTAAAGGCGAAATATCAAAATGTACTTTTTTTTTTTCTTGGGCTATAAAATATCCCACAAACAAAATCACTTTTCTTAGTTAATACATACAAGGACATTGCTCCACAAACACTTTTCTATGACACTTTTTACATCCTTTTATACATGGCTTTTGCCGGAGCAAATTAGAAGTGCAGGGCCGGCGCACGGAACGCAAACTTACAACATGTCTCGTAATGAGTTCAAATTAACCATTGGTGCCACTAGATGATGCTACTACCACAACCGCCCAATCTATTCGCAACTCCCAAATGTACAATGTAAATACATTGGAATGTGCTGCCAATTTTAAAGCCCCTCCCGTGCATTCCCACTGTGAATCATTCTGGGTAACTTTTCTCTGCTTCTCTCCTCTTTCTCCTTTCTTGTATCTTTCTGCCCGTCTCTTACTAGGAACCCAAGCGTTCCCCTCTCCTGCCCCCGGACCTGTTAAAGAGTCTGGCTGCTCTCGAGGAGGAGGAAGAGCTGGCTTTCTCCCCTCCTCCTGATCTTTACCCAGCTCTGCTCGGGCCTCTGGCTTCTCTCCCAGGACGAAGCCTCTTTGTATGTATTTTCGTTGGTTCTCTCTGTCCTGTTCTGCTGACTGTTTCTTATAACAATCTCTGTCCACCTGCTTAGAACACCAGTGCTGGTTAGAACTTTCTTATCCCTTTTTTTTTCTTTCTGTTACTTTACAGATATAGAACAGATTTGGTTAAGTGTTTAAAGAAGCAGTGACGGTTCCTGATCAGTTGCTCTTAATGTGCTAAATTTGTTTAAATCTGTATGTAGTTTTAGGTTCATTGCCCCTAGAAAGCCTCTGTATTTATAGCCATCAGAGAGTTGTCACTATTTAATTCTCCTATGGGAATTTCCTTGTCCATGAACATAAGGTCATGATTTCACTATTGGTTGTTCCTTGATTTGGGCAAATCCTCCACACCCAAATGGAATGCATATCTGTGTTTCTGCTAGTTTGCTGTTCTACATATAAACCAGTTATGTTAATATTTGACTGACCCCTTAAATGCGTGGCATTGCCCATTGGTTATTACCATTCTTTTTGTGTAATAAACTAATCTGCTTCAGCTATTGTGGTATTCAAGTCTTACATAATTCCTCTAGTGTGTGGCTATCCATTCTCAGGCTTGATGGAACAATATAGAAAGAACGTTGTTACAATAAAATTAAGATTGCTCCTGTTCATCTTTAAATGGACTTTGTGTGCAGTTAAAAAAAAAAAAAGTGTGTATTTGTATATATGTCAATATGTATGTATATATAATACATGCGCACAGACACACACATTGTGTTCAAAGAATTCTATGTATCATTTAAATGTGCCTGGACTGTCTTGTGTATATAACATCACTATGACATTATATGCTAATAAACAACCACCATGGAAAATATACAATACACACAATGGCAAAAGGTAACGTCCTAAACAAACATCTGTTTATAATGCGTCTGTGCATTGGATTGCTGTTCTTCTAACACAATGTACACACAGATGTTTTTGTATGTAAACTCATGTTGGCAATATAATCCCTTGCATCGTTCACCCGGTTAGAGCAGGACCTAAAGCCCTACACAATAATACCACCCCATCCCCCCAGGATAGCATCAGGGCTGTTACATCAGAGAAGATTTGAAAACCGTCATTTCCTTTGCGATTCAGAGCCAGGGCTGCTTCTGGGTTGTTGTTTTTTTTATTGGCCATGTGTCTGTACAGTCCAAAACCTGTATATTTTCTGCTCCTCATCTTCCCACTTCACAATAAGGCTGTTTTGTGGCATACATTATAAGAAGGATTGATTTGCTTGTTCCAAAAAATAAAAATGCAGCTGTCTATTTAAAAACACGGTCAGGAAAAATATACAGAGGGAAAACTAACACAAATCATGTACTGTGTCTCCAACAACCAAATATCGTGCATGAGGAAGTCTTTAAGTCAAGTCTTCTCATACTACATTGTCCGCTTAGGCTTGGGAAACACTCCCTTCTGCTGCTGATTAATCCAATTTAGTTCTGAAATGGCAGGAGGATCACTTTATTATGCTGAGCCCATTGATTGTCAGGATCTCCTTCAAATTCTCACACCTTACACTCAGTGCAGTTCCTTATGAATGGGTGCGCCAGTAAGTCTTTTTTCTCTTTCTTTTGGAGAAGTCTCTTCTGGAAAAGCCATCCGAGCTGATATCCCAGCCCACCTCTTTCCTCTCACTCACTGGATTTTCACTGAGCCAGGTAAGAGGTGGTTTTGCCTGGATAGAAGGGCCTGAGAGATGGAAGCTCTTTGTTTTGGTTTTTGGTTTCCATTTCGTGTGGGTTAATATCACTGTTATTTATATTTGCAGGAACGGTTCCCCAATAACAGCATGTTTAATGAGGTGTACGGCAAACCTCCCTGCAATAGCACAAAGCCTGAGGTCTGCCCACCCATGGGACAGCAGGAGACTTCACTCTACTCTCTGTTTGAGGGCAAACCGTGGTCTCCGTCACTTCCAGCAAGCTCAGGTAACCAGCAATAAGAAAACGGTGGCATATTAAAGCTGGTGGGAAATATATAAAATCTTAGTAACTCTTATTTCGGAGGATGTTCACATCTGCAATGTTGACTTTTGTTTTTAAAAAAAACCTGCGGTGAAAAGTGTTTGAACAGTGCACAATCCATTCGTCTATTCAAAGGGCAACTGTAATGAGGGATATGTGGTACCCTGCCACTTTAAAAATATGTTTAGGGTTTAGACCCTCTTTGAGAGACTTGTTCACAGTTTATATGAAATAAACCCCTTATTATCCTCTTTCAACTGATGATCTTTTAGTCTCCCAGTATTTAAATACTTAGAAAAGACGAGCACCTATATAAAGAATAACCGTTTAGTTAGCTTCACAATTAAGGCAAATATAGTGTGCAGATTGTATGACATCCTGAAAATACAGGTTGAGTATCGGTTATCAAAATCAGTTATTCCCCCAAAAATATGGATTTTGCCACAAGTTGCAAATTGAACAAACGCACAACAGTTTATTCAGTGTCCGGTCCCCTTAAGCTGTGATATAGCCTTTCCATGCATGCCCAGATACGCCCACGCCCATAAAGGGTAATACGATGGCACTGTGCAGGCCTGACGCACCAATGACAGGTTACCAACGATGCCTCACATCACAGCTACATCACAGTAAAAGTGATTTATTTGCTCTATACAGTATTTGCATTTATAGTACAGCATTTTGCATAAGGGATACTCAACCTGTACTAGATTGGATACTATTCACTAAAACAGGGACTTAACTGTACATTGTGCAAGGCCAACCATGGTGAGTTTCTACTGCTGCAAGTGTTCAGTTGGCTCTGCTTAATGCCTAGTTATATATTTAAATATTGTTTTTTGTTTTTTTTATATTAGCTCACCTGCACCTCACGTTTTGTGACTACCTCCCTTTGTCTTCTGGGTAGCACACTCAGAGGAAACGTTGCCAGTACTAACATTAGCTCTAGTGGGCTATTGGTAATTGTCAGAATCACATGCTGCTACGCTTTTTAAAATTACTTGAGATCTATCTAAGCTAATGTTTTGTTTTTTCACCCTGAACTGTTCATTTGGCAGATCACTCTACACCAGCCAGCCAGTCACCTCATTCCTCCAACCCAAGTAGCCTGCCCAGCTCTCCACCCACCCACAACCACACCTCACAGCCCTTCTCCAACTTTGGGCCAATTGGCACTCCGGATAACCGAGATCGCCGGGCTGTTGATCGTTGGAAAACTGACAAGCCAGGTAAGTTTAGCTTTTCTCTTTCAAAGCATTGGTTTCTTTGGCACAGGTGATTGTTAAAAGATGTATTATACAGTTTAACATGCACTGATAAGGGAATTGGTGTATGGAGTTTATGTTCCTCGCTTTGCAGGAGCAGAAAATAGTTCAATGACATCATTAAAAACCCCTAAAGCAGTCATTTCCTGTTTCCTGCCTCACAGAAATGCCTTAAAGTAATTAAATGGCACTTTTAATTCCTCAGTGACAGGTGACGCACTGAGTCAGTCATAATAAACTCGTCTTTAAAGAATGTCCAACTAATTCTCTGCTGACATTTGTAGGTGATGATAATCCGGAAAATATAATACTGTTGTGGGTTAATTAAGATCCAGTGTATGCTATTCTTATTGAATTGTATTTATTATTAAAGAATTGAACATTTAATTATTAATGTTTATATTTCAATCCCCTGCAGCAATGGGTGGCTTTGGTCTGGACTACTTGTCAGTGACCTCATCATCTGAGAACAGCTGGCGCCAAGTGAATAACTCCATCAGTGCTAACGCTTGGGCAGCTCAGGGCAACAGCAGAGAGGACTCCTCAGCTGCCCTCATGGAGAGCTTGAAGGTAAAGGACTTTGCACCATGTATCTTGCTGCTAAAGATGCATGTCGATCAATAGAAGTTGTGACATAGAGAATAGCGCAGTTCTTTAGATACCTATAGTCTTGTTACAAAGCAAGGTTTTTTGCTACTTATCCAGGTGCTACACCTCCAGATCTTTTTGATGGTTTATTGCTTTGAGTGCTAGAGAAGAAAATGATTGTATTCCAGTTTCTTGCACTCATTGAAAACTGATCATCTGCCAGAATAAAATGATCACACATGAAAAACACACGGTTACCAGGTCACAGCCTTTTAACATGAGGTATTTCATTATTCACCTCTATAGAAGTTAAAAGTAACGTCAGTACATATTAATTTACTGACATTATGCTAGATGAATGGAACAGCAATCCAGTTCAAGTGGTAAAGAATAATACAATAAAGTAATTTTAACATGCATGGGTAAAGCGTAAGGGAACTCCAGATCCATGTTTTATGCTTTCCCGGCTATGCAAGGTCCCTTTAATCAAAACTGCCTTTAAATGTGTTCGGGTTGAGTGCTTTGCATAACATGAAATGTTTCAAACATGGATCTGGGGTTCCCTGCCTCTGCAATCATCCAGCGCAGTTAGGTCACCTAAGCAATAACTTGGATTGTTTTACATCTCTATACTTTTGATGGTCCTTGTGCACATTAGATCTTGATTTATTTTTATGTGGTTTTTATTATCTGATCAGTTTATTTTGTGACTGTGTGATACACCCCGTGTGACTGTGTCATACACCCCGTGTGACTGTGTCATACACCCCGTGTGACTGTGTCATACACCCCGTGTGACTGTGTCATACACCCCGTGTGACTGTGTGATACACCCCGTGTGACTGTGTGATACACCCCGTGTGACTGTGTCATACACCCCGTGTGACTGTGTGATACACCCCGTGTGACTGTGTGATACACCCCGTGTGACTGTGTCATACACCCCGTGTGACTGTGTCATACACCCCGTGTGACTGTGTCATACACCCCGTGTGACTGTGTCATACACCCCGTGTGACTGTGTCATACACCACTGAATTTTTCTTTCTTCATTCAGTCCATCTGGTCAACTACGATGATGCACCCTGGGCCTTCAGCCTTGGAGCAGCTCTTGATGCAGCAGAAGGAGAAGCAGCAGCGAGGGCAAGGATCACTGAACCCCCCGCACTGAGAAATAAGGGGAGAAGAACCCAGTGACATATGGCATGACTGGTCAGCAGCACAGGACAGGGTCTGTCCTGAGCCCTGAGGAGGGCAGCCTTCTCTCCCCCCCTTACTGATCTTGGGGGGGAGCACACGTGGGAGAGCGTCCAGCAACTCCCACGCAATCTGAAAACCCCCAGCCTCGCAAGCGGCAACGTCACCTGACGGACACGGCAGGAAGTTCCCAAACAGAAGGAGCATGGGGCTTCTTGAGTTTAGGGGGAAGGGGGTCACGTGCCCCCCATCTTTCTCGTTATTTGTGCATGCCTCTCACAGCAACCCCCAAACCTCTGCCTAACACAAGGATAGAAAATATCCCCCAGTGGCATAAGGAGGGTGGGGGGAATAAGAACCTTACCCTTCAGCATAAGAGTTTTAATGAGTTTTATGGCTGTGTTTCCAGGTGGAGGCAGTGCAAAGACACCTCCACGTCCAAACTGCAGCCAGATGGCAGGAACTCTCTTCATTAGAGGAAGCAGAGGGACTGGTCCCCTCTCATCCAGCAGCTTGTGCTGGCTGAAGGAGGTGTTATTGACTGGGTGGCTTTATTTTTCCTTTCCCTATTGGGGGAACAGGTGAGGGGTTGAGTGTCTGTGATATGGTTATGGATGCTTGCTTGTTCCCATTGAGTGTCCTTAACCTACTTTTGGTGTCTGTCTCCCTGCCTGCTTTATTGTCATGTGTGTTTGTGTGTGCGCGCTCAATGTTACCCCCCTAAGGCTATGTATTGCAGGATGGGTGCTGATGTATTAGGGGGAGGTGCTTTTACGGTCGGGCAGGTATTGGGCAGGTAGATGCTGGCTAAACCCTGCAGTTGTTACATCCTTACCGCAGCTGTAGGTTTTTTTTCTCTCACTGCCCATTTGGAATAGTTCCTTTCATCTGGCAGAGGAGATATCCGGAGCATCACATCCAGTGGCAATGCAATGTTTGCTACAAGAGCCAGAGTTCATAGCACAAAACAAGGACAAGGATTGTTCTGTCCTCTTCACTTCTCCGGCATCCTGAAGAGCATTGCAATGAGAGTTGGCATGTCTGTGCTTGGTGATGAACACAAGTTTGGGATTGGAAAGGCAGTGTTAAAGGCAGGGATGCCCTCATTCTTACATTTGAGAGAAAAGAGTGGCTCTTCTAGTAATAACTGTCCCATAGGTTTCCCCTTTAGCGTTGGTGTGTTTCTATGTATACCAAGGGTACCAGCGGGTACTCCAGCACGTTCAACACTTCATACATTGAACATACACGTTGCATACTGTATGGGGCCGGACTTCTCGTCCATAATGTAGGTTTCTCCTGGAAGAAGCAGTTCCATTTGACTGGAAAAACAGGTGGTGAGGCGCCCTTATGGCCACCCTTCCTTTAGCAGGATCTGTAGAGTGCAGAGACTCCCATTCACTCCCACCTTTCCTTGTGTTCTTGTGTGAGCACCATCTGCTCGGATCTGCTTTACCCTTAATAAACTCATCTTCTCTACAGCCACCTGCATGAGTTGTCTTTTTTTCCCCCTCCCATATCCTTATGTAACCAGACTTTATACATATGGAGGTTTTATACTTGTGAAATCAATGTGACACATTTACCCCCAAAACTCTTGCTCTGGACAATCATGCACCCAGTAACGTGTTCACAGCATGAGAAGATAAATGGCTTTTATTTTAGTTTTATTATGGGCGTGCACAAGATCTCTGATTTGGTGTATGCAAATACAAATATTATCCGGTTCATTGCCCTAGTTTTACAACTCTACGGCTAGATCTCAATCCGCCGGGTCCCCATTTTTAATTTTTTTAACCCTTCCTTTACGCTTGTTCCATCTTCAGAATGAAGCCAATTATATGTGAGGGGCTTGTTTTCTTTCTTTCTTCCTTTTTTTTCCCCCTATATATTTTTATTTAAAACCAGAGCTAGTAGCATTTGTTGGGTATTTAAAATACCAAGGATGTAGAGGTTCAGAAAATGTAGCGCAGTACGTTTGGCATCAGCTGAGAGTGAGAAGTGTATCACGTTACTAGAGGAATCTTTATGTGAGTACAACTAGAGCTCAGAACTGTTAATGTTTGATGGGGTTTTTTTGTTAAATAATGTTTTGGAGGGGAGGGGGGCTAATCAGTTTTGCTTACACTGGAAGTATGAATAACTTTCTTTTAGTTGTACTGTATGAGTGGTTGGATCCTTCCACTAAGAGTTTTAGAAATCCCATAACAGATGCACATGCGGAGGTACGACTACCTGCAATTAGTAAAACCAAGAGCTATTTGGCAGGGCTACCTTATTGGTCATTATGTTTTAATAAATATTATTTTTGAGATCATTTTGCAATGTGTGTAATTATTACTTATGAATCCAGAAATATGCTTGGCAAATGAATATTATCAAATTTATGGTATGATGGGTTCTTTGTTTGTCCCTAATCCAAACAAAGTTTGTTACTTTAATCCAACATATAAATGGGAATTAGGTGCTGGTTATATATAAGGCAGATTTGTTTTTTGTTTTTTAGGTCAAATGGGTAACACTACTCTTCTGCACTAAAAGAGGTGTCTGTGTCCTATGTGACCACCTTTGCTGTGTGTAATTCGAAATATATTCTATTCTTTTTTTTTTAAATCACACAATTATTTATTGGAACTATACTAGGTACCAGTAAAGCTGTGAGCCATTTCACACCCCTTAAAATGCTTCATGCCTGTTATGCCCCAAAACACCCCTTCTTAAACAGAACTGGTCTCCCAACAAGCAAGTCTTATATCAAGAGAAACAGAGGCCATGGTCGTCTTCCATACAAAGCATCCAGCATTGCAACACCCTCTCCTCTATCCTATCAGAATAACAGCACAGCATGTTACTAACAGAAGGCGAATCTGTCAACCTAAACATTCCTTATGTTAATGTAGAGAATAAAAAATAATGACAAATGGTGACACAACTGAGCCAAGGGGTCAGAAATGAAAGTTGGAAGGGCTGAATGAAATAGAGTATACAATAAGTCGACATCATCCCCCCCCCCTCAAAAAAAAAAAAAGTTTAAGTGAATTGCTTAATTTGTTGACCCTTTTAATGTTTCTATGTTCTCTTCCTTTTTAAAGTTGTTGGTCAGCTTCCCCTTACCCCTGTTAAACACATCTCTGTTCATGCTTTGACCCTGTTGGGTTGTAGCATGTGTTCAAATTAAACTGAGGAATTGTAGCCTGTCCAAAGCAGCAGTTCTCTAAATCAATCTAGCAAAACACAGGTTGTAGCAGAAATCAATTCATTTTTGGCTCCAGAGGAAAGTTTTGGGGTTGTTGTTTTGTCTGTTTGTTTGTTTTTTGCTTGGGTTTATATTTGATATGATGCCATCTACTCTATTAACGCAAATAATTCCATGGATATTTTATAGGTTTTTTTTTTAATGCCAGTCCACATATGTTTAATGCTTAATTTTAAACAAAATTATAAAGCAAGAACATAACAATAGGCAATTTAACAACAAAATGTTTTGTTTCGATTCCTACAAGGTAACATTTAGTAATTATATACACCTTTAGTTGATTGCGCAGTGATTGCTAACCTTGGAACTGCAAATGCTTTGGATCTTGCATACCCCATAATTCTCTGTAAGCCTTGGCCGATCGAGCAACTTGAAGTTGCATCTGCAGTAGAAGGTTAGCCATCGCTGTGCTAGAGGAATGTTTGTAATAAAGATATATTTCAGAACGGTGAGCCGAACAGTAGATATCCTTAAGTTTTATTTTACAAATGCTGAAGGGAAGATTCCCACCTTTCCCTGGTATTCTCCTTCCCACCAGTCGTCTGAAACTGAATGAAATATAGATAAAATGAGGTTAAAGTATAATGAAGGCTGAATTAAGTGAACAGTAGTTAATAACTATATGGCCATATATACTGAAACTGTATTAAATTGTACAGATAAAGCCAGAATAGGATAGTAAAATAAAGTGAATTTTGTTTCAAAATTGCAAACTTTGCTGATTTAAAAAAAAAATTATATATATATATATATATATATATATTTTAGATGTACAATGTGAACATTGGCTCTTCTGTTCCAGTATTACCCTGATATTTCATGCAACAATCATGGCATGTAGTCACGATTTCTGTCCCCCAAAAACACTCACCTTTGGATAGGACTTTAATTACTGTTCCTTTAGTGAATGGCAAATCTTCTGGCTGTGAATCTTCATAATCAAAGAGTGCAGTGACCAGGACCTCCATCTTCTCCCCTGCTGGAGCAGAGCTAGGATTGTCTACCTCCTCTGCAGTCAAAAGTGTTTCCTCTCCCTAGATAGAAGGGAATAGATCAGTGGTTAATCATGCATTATCCATGGTCAGAGGAGCTCATCTAGAAGGATAAGCTCACCAACTTTGGGCATGCACAGTGTAAGTAGAGTCATGAAATGTATGAACCGTTTGCAACTCATCTTTCAGTTAGTAGCAACTAAAGTCCCTGCGCTACTTACCTCCACATCTGTGCACTTCAGTTTTAAGCAGTTCTGTGTGGTTAGTTCCCAAGCTTTAACCATATTGTCCTTGTTCAGTGTTACATCAGCATCTCCATCTCTGAAACTGATCAAGAAGCATTGTATTAAAATAAGCTAGGGGTTCTAGACCGTACAGAAGGCGACAAATGGGTTATTGATAACGGTGGCTAAGTGTGCCAGTCCCACACCTCTGGGTTGTACCATTGTGCTGACCACCTATGAATGGGATCTCTTGCAGTTCACCTGGATTATATTTCAGATTCTAATTTGTTGCTTCTAAAAATACTGTGGTATGTTACGTGGCTCTGCCATATTCTAAAATCAATGGGGTTCAAATCTTGAGTAATTCTCTTATCTTTAAAAGTGGAAATACATTTTTGGGGTCGGAGGGGTTTACACCAGAGAATGAATACTGCGTACGAGCAGAAGTGTTGTCCATTTGAGTGAGAATACTACCACGCCTGCACTTCCTCTTACCAAGACAAGGCCTCCAGCATCGTGAGCTGTATACTGCTTGGTGTAAGCTGCACCATGAGGTTAGTCTTACCTGAGCTTTATACTGCTTGGTGTTATCTGCATCATGAGATTAGTATGACCTGAGCTTTATACTGCTTGGTGTTATCTGCATCATGAGATTAGTATGACCTGAGCTTTATACTGCTTGGTGTTATCTGCATCATGAGATTAGTATGACCTGAGCTTTATACTGCTTGGTGTTATCTGCATCATGAGATTAGTATGACCTGAGCTTTATACTGCTTGGTGTTATCTGCATCATGAGATTAGTATGACCTGAGCTTTATACTACTTGGTGTAAGCTGCGCCATGAGGTTAGTATGACCTGAGCTTTATACTGCTTGGTGTAAACTGCGCCATGAGATTAGTATGACCTGAGCTTTATACTGCTTGGTGTAAGCTGTGCCATGAGCTTAGTATGACCTGAGCTTTATACTGCTTGGTGTAAGCTGTGCCATGAGGTTAGTATGACCTGAGCTTTATACTGCTTGGTGTTATCTGCATCATGAGATTAGTATGACCTGAGCTTTATACTACTTGGTGTAAGCTGCGCCATGAGGTTAGTATGACCTGAGCTTTATACTGCTTGGTGTAAACTGCGCCATGAGATTAGTATGACCTGAGCTTTATACTGCTTGGTGTAAGCTGTGCCATGAGGTTAGTATGACCTGAGCTTTATACTGCTTGGTGCAAGCTGTGCTATGAGGTTAGTCTTACCTGAGCTTTATACTGCTTGGTGTAAACTGCGCCATGAGATTAGTATGACCTGAGCTTTATACTGCTTGGTGTAAGCTGTGCCATGAGGTTAGTATGACCTGAGCTTTATACTGATTGGTGCAAGCTGTGCTATGAGGTTAGTCTTACCTGAGCTTTATACTGCTTGGTGTAAACTGCGCCATGAGATTAGTATGACCTGAGCTTTATACTGCTTGGTGTAAGCTGTGCCATGAGGTTAGTATGACCTGAGCTTTATACTGCTTGGTGCAAGCTGTGCTATGAGGTCAGTCTTACCTGAGCTTTATACTGCTTGGTGTAAGCTGCACCATGAGGTTAGTCTTACCTGAGCTTTATACTGCTTGGTGTAAGCTGCATCATGAGATTAGTATGAGCTGAGCTTTATACTGCTTGGTGTTATCTGCGCCATGAGATTAGTATGAGCTTAGCTTTATACTGCTTGGTGTTATCTGCGTCATGAGATTAGTATGACCTGAGCTTTATACTGCTTGGTGTAATCTGTGCTATGAGGTTAGTCTTACCTGAGCTTTATACTGCTTGGTGTAATCTGTGCTATGAGGTTAGTCTTACCTGAGCTTTATACTGCTTGGAGTAAGCTGCAATTTGCCACTGATGAGTATGAGAAGATCCTCAAATGGAAGCTTGTGGGGAGTCTGTATTGCCACTGTGTATTTATAATACACTTTAACTATGTAACAAGGTTCCTGCAATCAAGAAACAACAGTGGTGTCACCAGAAAGAACACCTAGTGTAAAGGTGCAGTGTGAACAAGTGGTATGGTGATACAGGATATGGTACTGCAGTATACTCCATCAGCCTTACTTGCACTAGATTTCAGGTAACTGTACCTCCTTATGATACTTTCATTGGCCCTATAATCTGGTTTTCATGTCACTGCTAAATAAACACATTTCTCTATGGCTCACAGGGTATATTTCATATTTAAATAAAACATTTAATGTGGCCTATGCATGTATGATCACGTGGCCGCCTTCAGCACTACTGGATGCCCCTAATATAGTAAGTTCATGCAAAAATATACCATGCAGTTATTGTATCCTTCTTCCTATTATCTGCTATGGCTACTGGGAAACCAGCCAATACAAGTTCTACTAGGGAAGCCACCCAGACACATACATTAAAAGGAAAATGTGCTTGCTGGATTTGCAGATTACACATTTTCCATTGAAAAGTAGTTCATTGTTGGTGTTTTTTATTCTCTACAAAGAGTATAAATAATAAAATCTATAATAAAATAATCTAAATCTTACCGCTTTTGCTGAGACTGATGGCATCTGATCGGTACTGGATTTATCTGTAATGGAATAAAATGTGCGAGTCCGTCTGATATCATGGACATACAATCAAAGCCATGAATGGGCCTGTTCATTAAAGGGGAAATGTACCCAGCTGTTATTTATTCTTTCATGCATGTGTATCTGGAGAGGAAATCTAAACAATCTATATAACTGACTGTAAGCACGTATAGACTTGTATACATGCCTCCCAACTGGCCTGGATCTGGCAAGAAAATTTGAGTCACCTGTCCCACTGTCCTGGGGATGGTAATCTCATGTTTTGAATGCTCAAGCTTGCTTGTGTTTGGAATCGTCTTGTGCTCAAGCGTGCTTTTGTAATGGAATGTGCTCAAGCTTCATTGTGTAATGGGATGTGCTTGTGTAACAGGATGCGCTCAAGCTTGCCTGCGTAACTGTAGGTGTTCATGCTCAAGCTTGCCTGTGTAATGGAAGGTGCTCATGCTTGCTTGTGTAACGGAATGTGCTTGTGCTCAAGTTTGCTTCAGTAACGGAAGGTGCTCGTGCTCAAGCTTGCTTGTGTAACAGTAGGTGCTCGAGCTCAAGCCTGCTTGTGTAACGGAATGTGCTTGTGTAACAGGATGCACTCGTGCTCAAGCTTGCCTGTGTAACTGTAGGTGTTCATGCTCAAGCTTGCCTGTGTAATGGAAGGTTCTCAAGCTTGCTTGTGTAACGGAATGTGCTCGTGCTCAAGCTTGCTTGTGTAACGGCAGGTGCTGGTGCTCAAGCTTGCTTGTGTAACGGCAGGTGCTGGTGCTCAAGCTTGCTTGTGTAACGGCAGGTGCTCGTGCTCAAGCTTGCTTGTGTAACGGCAGGTGCTCGTGCTCAAGCTTGCTTGTGTAACGGCAGGTGCTCGTGCTCAAGCTGTAAAGCCAATAGGCAGAGGAGACCCGGTTCAGTACCAGCACATGTCATGTCCTAACTTTTTGTGATCATGCCCCTGCATTCAAGTATTTACCCTCCCAAAGTAGTGAGGAATGAATGGTGTATATATATGTGTGTGTGTATATATGTATATACTGTAATTTCAATTAGTAACATGTGATGGGGACAAGATTCCAACTCTCATTTGGTACATACAGTTTACCAAACTAAATCAGTAATCCTCATTCTCCATCTGCATGATCTCCTTTCTACAGTTCATCATGTCCGAGTCAATCCTATATCTAAAAATATGCTGCCCAATATAGTCCAGTGATTACATTTGTAGTCTGTTTAGTATGTCCAATCTGTGTTATGCTGCCATCTCCAGTACGTATGAGGTACTGGTGTCAAGAGTTTGTAGAGTATAATTCCTATGATTCTCAGCTAGCCCTATTGATGCCTGAGCATAATGGGAAATCTAGACTATGGCTATTGTTTGGACTGCCAAGTCCATCATCATTAGTCAGCAATATGAGATCACTGGCAAACTTCATTGACCAAGTACTGACACACCTCATATGTTCTGTGTCAGAGCTGCCTACCATTAGCTCCCAGTCAAACCTGCTATTAATAGGCAACAATGTATTCTTCAAACCTTCCGTCATAAGAAATAAGTTAAGTATATACAACTTTGGCAGTGACTGATTCATTTAAAAGCTCTAAGTCAATTTACTGCTCACTGACCTTTCACTTGTTTAGGCCTTCCAGGTGGAACTACTGCTGGAGGTGCTGGGACAATCAAGTGCTCAGGTGCTTGATCTGGAGAGCTTTGTTCCTGCTGGGAGATGGTAACCTGGGTTTGCCATTAAACCGTCTCATTGAATTCTAATTAAGCACTTCACACAAGGTTACTAATAAGACCTCAATAGGATGGACACATTGTTATTTAATTCAGGGACTTTTATGTGTGCACCTGTTTTGCAAACCACTGTAATGTATGTATCTTTAGCATGAGTCCCTATATATAATGGCGATGTAGGGTTGCCATGTTTTTTGGACCAAAATTCTGGTTTTGCCATTACTCCCATTATATTTGTTTTATACTGGCTTGATGGGCAACCCTACAGTCCTGTGACCACCCTCATAATGCATACAAAGTATCCCTCTTACATGGTTACATTGAATAGACTAATCTGTCTACTGAAAGGGGGGAACCTAATCAATCTTTCCAAATGTTTGTGGGATAATTGCACTTTACAACCTGCATTAAGTTATCTTGATTTGTTCCACCTGTGTCCCGTTCTCTAGAACACATAATATTTTGTTATTCCAGGACTTTTGTGTCCTCTATAACAATTCTCTGCTTCCTCAGATACCTCTAGTATTTTATTCAGGGATTTTTCTACAGTTTCACAGCAGTCACCTGCACACCAAGTATGGTGACCGTGTACTGACACATTTCTACCAAAGACTGCTGCCAGCAGCCAATCAGAAACTGGCATTTACTGAATGGGACTGCTTAGCTCCTGGTATTGAAGCATCAGGAAATAGGAAAGTGTTTGGAACTATCTGATGCAAAATGCCCATTTGGACCAAGGAAAACTGACTGGAAGGACAAAAAACATCTGATTAAAATGTATAAACAGAGGGTCTAGGCATTTTTGATTGTGAACAAAAATCTCTCTTATTGCTATTTTAAAAAGGTATAGTTGAGGCTGTTGCTCTGAATCAGATTTTTGTTATTATTATTTGTTAGTTAAACCATTATGTTTTCATCGGAAGTACATTACCGGGTGTTGAGGTTGATAGCGCAGTTCCACAGGCTGCAGATAATTGTATGGCACAATCCCTTTCTAGACACCAGAGGAAGGAATACAAATAAAGCAGATTTTAAACAAACCATTGTTTTATCATTTTACCTATATCTTTATGTGTTTAAAATAACAAGGAACTCGGGGGGGGATTCATTTATGGGGAGGGGGTAAGTTTGTAAGCGCTGACAGTTCGGCGCTTATCTGTCAGTGCTTACATTGCTGCAATGAAGCGGCTGCGTTCATCTTCAAACTGATGTGCTGAACTGTCAGCGATGAAGCTGCCTCGAAGAAGAGTCCTAGACCCGTTCAGACACTGTTAAAGGGAATAGTGTCCTACACTCATAACGAAAGTTGGGATCAATTTGAAAATCGTGTGTCTCTGATAATATATTATGTGTTATGGAACGGTTTGATTCAGGATAGTATTTGTTCCATTTTCATCTGTATTCATGTGTATTATAGTAGATATCACTGTACTTCTGTATACACAAATAAAGAGAATTAAAAAAAAAAAACAGGAAAGATGGGACCAATCTATAAAAACTATAATGCTGCCCCACAAAACAGTGGTAGAACAAGTCAGTCAAGGGCAATGGTGCAGAACTAATTTATAGATCCCCCCAACTAGACCTATATGACTAACTTTGGCTGTGCCTGGCAAAGTGTCTGTCAAGGACCCCCGTAAAGGCACAGGCTGCAGCCCCTATTGCTATGCAGCAGTGACAAATAATGCAACATTTCTCTCTACCACTTATACAACATGTAAAATGACCAGCCAGTCTGATTTCAGGTCCAGTGCCTTGTTAACATAGGCCCAGCTCTATCACTTACAACAACTGTTCACTGTGCTAGGGTTAATATTTTACTCTTTTAGTGATTCATACGCAGTCGTGACTGTGAGCACAATGAGTCATATTGTGTGCCTGAGTTAGAGGGAGATTCCCAGAGAGGTAATAGCTGCTGTGGGGGATAAAAGGGTCTGAAAGTATTGACTCTTGTCTTCTTCCTAAAGGACTGCTTACGAGAAACCTACAATATATGATACAACAGAACACAGAGACACAATTCCAGATATAATCTCAGGAGAAGGTTAAATGACTGCTATTTAGGGAATTTATGATATTTAAATGTATTAATGTGACACGTATTAGTGTGACGCGCTGATCGATGAACTACATTGACATCTTTGGCAGCAGCTCAGCTCTGAAGACCATTGGCCTAACTGGCGTCTTGCCACTTCCAAAGAAAAATATAAAAAAAGGCTATAAGATGATATGGAAATAAGGCCAAGTGAGACTACATATATTTCAATGAAAGACATTTGGTAATAGTTCATTCATTGTTGCAGGCATAGCTACCAGTAATGATTATTGTTCATTCCTTGCAGTCCTTGAACAGTGCAGATGTTTGTCAACTACAGTCAAGTTCAATCAGTCATAACACTGGGTAAATAATGCTCCAAATAGGACACATTGGTGCAATTCAGAGTATAAAAATATACTCTGTCCTCCTGCAACCTGTTTTCTGTAATATACACAGGAATGATTCCTACCTTTCCATTAAACATTACAGTGGCCCAGTTATCCTCCCCTTTTTTGACGACGAACACAATGTTTCCTGGCATAACTTGTATTTCTTCTGCCGTCTCAGGGTTGAACTCAAACAGGACACGGTGTGGCTCCCCCTCCAAAGTCCTGAGAGAAAGAGAAATGTCTCTGATAGGGTTTCATTTTCATGGTACATGGCTCCATGAGGTCAACCAGAGCAGAAACCAGGGCGAGGCCCTAGCTTTGGGTGCACAAGATGACGAGTACGCAGATAGTCTAATAGCCCAAATAACCACAATAAGCACTGTACAATACACAAACTGCTTTATGGATAACAGGTAGTGCAAAGAAGCAGTATAAAGGTGATCTCTGCTACTGGTCTCCCAGATCACAGATCTCCTGCTCTCTCCACTACACCACTATGGTAAGGACAGCCTGCTGGTGCCCAATAATGGGTGCAAACAGGAGGTGGGTAAATAAAATATATACAACTTTATATCATTATTAAATAAAAACATACTGTGGCAGCAAAAAAAAAAAAAAACCTAAGAGGGATTGAGACAGAGGACGAGGCTTTAGGGTAAAAATGTTAGCTTTGGTACCTTAGAGGGGCTGAGGGACAGTACAGTGAGCTGTGTGGACAGTGATAGGGGCGCTGGTGCAGTTAGGTTTGTATTTTGGGATGATGTGACATATTGAGGGGTAGAGAGAGTAGTGCAATATCCTATTGCTGTCTCTGGTACAAACAGCTCTAGCTACAGCTTTGTGGTCAAATAAGAAAATAGCTGCTCATTGGCTGCTGCCACCTAATTATTATTTTTTTTTTTTTTAAACTATAAGTGTCTCTGAGGAAGTTTATATGCTATTTCACACTGAAAGCAGTGATATGTTCACATGATAATTACAGGTAAATTAACAATACATTGATTAGAAGAAGAAAACATTGATTTCATTTTATACAGACAATTTCACATTACAAGTCAGATTAATACAAATAAGCCATACATGGTGACTCTATAACTTACCTAAGTATTTCAGGAGTTTTGGGATGAGGAGGAGGAGCATTGGCCTACATGAAAAATACCAAAATACCACTGTTAACATGCTGCACTTCAAACATATCAACAGTGTAGTATCTCAAGTTTATGTATTAAATCCCTCATGATTGTCTTAATTCACTTAAGGCTTCTCCATTTCCATTCTCTAGTCCAGGACATTGTGTTGCCAAATAGGGAGTGTCCATCTTGTTTTTGACTACAACTACAATGATTTTCAGCTATTCAATAAGTTAAGGAAGTTTTAGTATGACTGCATGTTATAACTTTTGGCAGCTCCTGCAAGCAGCACTCCAGATAATCATGCAATGTTCATATCTTGCCATTAAATGTCATCTATAGAATTCCCACTGCAGGGATTAAAGGAAATTTGCTTCCTAGGTAATGTTTGTACTGTGATTGTACTGTGAGTCTCCGGTTGATGACATCACTTTTTCCTACAATCCTGCTTTCACTCTGTATAAATAATTGGTGCCCACGTTATTTGCTCTTACCTGAGGCTGCAGAGGGGCAAAGCCAGAGAAATTGTCCTTGTCAACCACAGAAGCCACAACCTGTGTGATAAACATACGCAACTCATCAGAAGACAATGTGTCATCAAATATTCTGTACAGTACGGTTTGAGTCTAATACAATATTAACGTTTGCCTTCATTTTAAAATGGAAACAAATATAGTTACTGAAAGCTCCGCCAGCAAATTGAGAAATATTGTTAATATTACATTTAAACAAACTCACAAAAGCTGTCATCAAACTGTACAAACCTATTATAGCTATTATCATACTGTAAAAACATACCAGAGCTTTTCCCAAGTAATCCTTCTTCTCCAGTTGCTCCACTAGCTTCTCATTGGGTTGGAACAGCCTCCCTTTTGGCATTTCCACTGGTGCAAAATCCTTCTGTTTCTAAAGAAATACAACATATGAATTAACCCTTAGCACCATCTGACAAAAATTCCGCCACATTTCCTATGCTGGGGGATGGAACGTGGTCCTGCACGGATAATTTATAGCCACATTGTTCATGTCTGGGTGCAAAGATTTTGACTGGTAGCAGTGGATCCTACCTCCCCATCCTCTGATAGGTCTCAGTTTGATCTTAGATTTCACTTTTGCTGTTACAGGAAGTGCTGTAGCCCAGTACCTGGACACCACATCACATACTTACTAAGATGTCTTGGAGAGCTCTGTCAATCTTGGTGCTGTGACGGGGCTCGGCTTTCTGACTGAGTGCCAGAAGAACACTCTCTTCAGCTTTCGCCCATTCTCCTATCTTGGCGTGTGCTAGGGCAATATTATACTTGATCTGACAAAGATACATTACATATGAAGGAAACAACATACAATCAATAAATGAAAAAGTACAATGTAACCAGCTTTGTTCCTAACGCATAACTGACCCATGTACAGTGATGTAATCTAGAATACCGTGATTAAAAAAACTATAATATACCAGGATTAACAAACTATAATATACTGTATCGATTTCGGTACATCTTTAGCATTTCAGGAGAACATAAACAAATGACAGAAACTCCAAAGAACAGCTTGGAAGGACTTGAAAACATACTAAGAAAGACTAAACGTGACTAGTTGTTTCAAGGTTTAGTTTTCTGGACAGCTGTTTTAGATTTAAATCAAAGTTGTGGCCAAAGTTCACCCAAGGACAGGTCTCTTTTTTGTTATTTGAATACTTTATGGCTAGGATTGTCCTTGATAGACAGGCAAGTGACTTCCTTATGTCGAGTGCAAGTCTTGTTACTGTATCTTCTGCCTTATGTTAATAGACAACACAGACAAAATATGTATATATCCTTGATTATTCTAGGATGGAAAATGTACATTCATAAATAACTAACTCTGCATTGTACAGTGAGCCTACCCTAATTATATTTTGATGATTTAAAGAATATATTTACCTCACAGCTGTACAACTTGAAAGTCATTCCCAGGATCTTGTAGTCAATCAGCTGATTACCGCGCATCTCTGTGTAGGCCCGAGTCCAGTCCTGAAGGGCTGGGATGTACCTGAGCACAGTTACAAAGCACTCAGTTGTAGTTCCACACTTACTTTTACAGGGATTAGATTTCTCTTTAACGGCTATATAAAAACACGCTTAATAGAGTACTTTCACTTCAATCCAGCCCACAGCGTAAGTTTTTCAGAAATATCTCCGCTATAGCCAACATATAGTCCCTGCACTTCATAACTGTTAAATCAATTGATACATACAAAGGTGACTTGTTCCCCTAACAACCTGTAACAAATAGGTGTTTTAAATTGGCCCACAGAGAAATATATAACTTTTAACAACTCAGTGAAACAATGTTTAAATATAATAGGATGGCTGCCCCCACAGGACAGTCGTTCGTCGCCCCCCCCCCCCCCCTTTGCATTCTTGCCCACTCAGTTCTTTGAGCAGTTCTTTTATTTCACTATTAATGCTTCTGTTGTATTTCCCAGTGAGCAGAAGCTATATTTGTGATCATATTTAAGGGAGCCTGTAACAGGCCTAGAGCTCCTTTTCTTTTCCTTTGCTTTTAAATTCAGCACAAGGTATAATGTTAGAGAAGCAAAGTGCATGATCCCTGTACAATGTTTTGGAAATGTGCCTTGTATGCATGAGAGAAATGTCACTGTATACATGAAATAGAATTGCATAATGAAAAACATTTTTAAAAGTTGATTAATCTCTAGTTAATTTGAGGGTGTCATTTTCAGGCAGGTACTATACTGCCTAGTGAGAAATCCAGGCCTGTCTGTGACTCTCCCTAACAAAGGCACACATACAAATAATTATGTGTTTTCATACCCAGCTCCTGCTCTGTAATCATTTCTCAAACGAAAGTAAAAAAAAATTACTCACTTATTCTCTGCCATCTAAGTTGCAATTGTAACCCCCTAATTGGTTTCCCCTCATATATCACGTTTCAGTAAATATGAATACATGTGCTTGAATTTATTTCACTTTTCAAATATAAATATATACTGTATTCATTATACATCATCTTCTTCTCTATTTAGACAGACTCCCAACTGGCTCCCCGTTTCCTTCACAATTAAATTCTATATGTAGCCAACAAAGTCACTGAACCTCCCTCCTACATTCAGACCTCATAAGCAAATAAAAGCTCACTCATTCCCAATGATTAGCTCACAACCAATTATATCGATACACACTCAGGTGTGAGATTTTTTCTCTTTTTTTTTTCTTCTCCCCTTCGTGTACCTTGCTCTGTCTGTCTCTCACCCACCATCTCTATCTTCAAATGTGTCATAAAAACACATGCACACCAGAGAAGTGCCTTCTCTTCTGACTTACTTGCTTGTCTTGGCTACAGAACTGTCCTCTTACATAGTTCTGAAACCAGCTAGGCCATTGATTGTTTAACATGAATGCCCAATTCTGTAGGTAAACAAGATGAAGCTCCCAAAACACCCTCTAATTTCAGGCATTTTTTTGCACATCAGTGTCAGCCACCCTGCACCTTCTTGCTCACCTTCCCTTCCTATGATTTCTCTTGCACCAATGAGTTTAAGTAAAAGCTATGCACTAAAGTGCCTAATGTCACCTTTAGATCATAACATATACTGGGTCCTCTATAATAGATGGTGATACAGTAGACACATGGTGAGTGCCATTTCAGAGGTCTCTGAGTGCCACTTGTGGCACCAATGCCATAGGTTGCCCATCACTGAGCTAGGCCGTTATGCTATATCCCACCTTTGGTCCTGCCAGTTATAAAGTGTAATATAGTGTAAAAGCTTACTAAACTTCTATGTATTTATTATTGCATTGTCCTCATTGTATATTTACTGTGCACCTTTTAATAGTCCTACAGAATATGTTGGTACTTTATATATAAAAGATAGCTGTAATCCATCTTATGTAGGGAATTATGCCTCTTACTTGCCCCTCTTGAAGAAGACTAGGCCACGTTGGAAGTAACCCACAGCTATGTGTTTATCCCGTTCAATGGTCAATGTGAAGGCCTAAAAAAATACAGAAATAGTGTTAGCACCTTCTATTTACACACTGCAACCAACAGCTCTAAAGCTATTGTTGAAATCCTCTTACATTTGGACTGTCAAAGTCTGGCTTGTATTAACAATTAATTAAAATCTGAAAATCTACCTGTTGGAGACCACTGATAGAGGACTAGCTCGAACTTCTAGAGATAGAATGTTTGAATTAAAGTTCCGTTTATTTGCACTGGTAAACCTTATATCGCATATATTGCCCGCCACAAGAATTGTATCTGGCTAACTTTATAATTCCATATCAGAAAAGTGCAAGAACTTCTTGTCAACACTTACCTCCTCTGCCAGTTGAAGGTTTCCCATGACAAGATGGCAGCAGCCAATATTGAAGCAGATCTTGGATCGAGGATCTGCAATGGTGGTGAAGGATTTAAGGGCTCCATTCCAATCTCCCTTATCAGCAGCAGCCACCCCCTCGCTCCAAAGGCGCATAATCTCAACCAGAGCCATGTGTAAGGGTGCACTGGAGCCCTATTCCAAAATAAATCCTATGTCTCTGTATAATATAGGTATGTTGAGCTTTCCAGGAAATGTACGTCTCACTGTGACACTGTGTCTGTGTCGCTGCTTTTTGCAGTATACCACTCTTTCTCCTGCTTTGCTGTGTGTTGTCAGGATATAGTAACACAAGAGGAAGTAGTGACACACCTCACAACTGTCAGAAGGGATTCTGAAACCAGTGCAATGCAGAGTGCGACAACTTCCTCTATTCAGTCATATTGCTCCAGCAACACTGTATAAAAAATTCCACGTAGACTGAAACTACTAATCCGACTTCTAGAGAACTCTGGTTCCTTGTAGCAGTGGCATTCGAACTGTGGTGAGGATGGTACATTCTGTCTTTCATTCCTTATAAATCATCCTCAGCTCCACAGAGGACCTTGTTTTTACAGAGGAACATCTTTCATTGTCACTTCTCCCCATTCTGTGGAAAGTCATGCAACACCATTCTGTGGAAAGTCATGCAACACCTTCTCTTGTCTACTTGCCATACCTTCGAAACTTCCCTAAAACCCGCTCCTTGATAGAAACATATCAATATCTAAGTAAACCACTCTTGTTTTATCCTGTGCACTTGTGGCTTACTCAAATCACATTAATATCCAATCCATTAACATCCAAATACACCTTCATATAATTTAATTAAATAATGCTTAGAATTATACTGATTGGACACCTGATACTGTGGTATTGCAAGTGAGTTCATCATCTCACTGACTTTAAAAAATTCTGGCCCTGAATAAAGTGAAAGTTTTTAAAAAATGTAACTATTCATTAGCCATAAGCATCCAAGCTCCTCTGGTATTCTGCACCTCATGTACTTGAAAATGAAATGTATGCATTAATCTGACTGCGAGTGTGTGTGTCTGTAAACATCTGTGTATGTATATGTGACTGTGAGCGTGTGTGTGTGTGACTGTGTGTATATAAAAGGTTGGACAGTACAAAAAGTAAATATATTTTAATGATAAATCCCTGCTTTAGGTTAAGTTCAGAGTGCCACTAAACAGTTAAAAGGCACTGTTATTAGGATAAAATAGTACTTTTTAATGTATATGGCAGTTTATCCTCTGACTGGCAGTCGTGATGATTCCACAGGAATCTGACGTGCCATCATGTGTATCTGTAAAGGTTTACTTGAGGAAGGGGGGAGGATTTTTATTAACCCTTGTGTAGGTATATACAAACGGGTCTGTGCGTGTATGTAAAACTCTCTCTGGAAGGACTAAATATATGGTACTCAGGCTATTGCTGTAGTCTGAGTAGCAATGTACGCGTAAAAGGGCCTTTATCTGGACAAGGTGATTGAAGTATTAGTACAAGGCTGAGTGCTGAAGCAGATAAACATGGATTGAGCTATAAATTTTACTTAACACACATACACACAAATTTATACCAAGTCTAGTTGTCCTTTAAGTGCCCTACCAAATGTTACAATAACTGGCATCCAAGATACTGGTTTACCTTGGTAGCTTTATGAATTTTGTCCTGAACATTTTCAAAGCTACAACCAAACTGTGATCATTAATGCTGCTGCTGCTGCTGCTGCTGCTGCTATAATTTAATCATTTGCATTCTCTCTTTCTCCAGGACATGTTGCTCAGGGGAAAGGGGAAGAGTACAAGGTTCTTTAGAAATAAGATACATTTAACTTAGGATGGAGAAACATTTCCTTCCCCTTCTGTGGGATTAAAGCAAATAGTGACATCCAGATCTTGTATATCTTTCTTCACCCCATTAATGGAAAGTGGTGTAACATTCAATGAAGAAATAACTTCTATGTATCCGGAATTAGTACCTTTACTTAGATGAGTTAACTGTTATAAAGGGACTCTGATTATACTCTCCCTGTACAACTCCTTGGGCTTCCAAATGATGTAGCTCTCCCTCTCCCCTTTTATATTATTCACACTATATAAAAGGAAAGATTATACCCATTGGATCTCCGAGGAAGACAAAATGCATCAGGTCACCAAGGATGCTGATCTGAAACCCCGTTATTATTCATATAGAATTCAATGAACTATATGGTCTTTGGTTTAGTTCACTCTGCTTATATGCATTTTAGATTATAGTTTAACTTAAGCGGAAATTGTTAACTTTTCAGTCTTTTGAGAGTTTCTCACATATGTGAGAAGGTAATAATTAAAAAAAAAAAAAAAAAAAAAAAAAAAAATATATATATATATGTTAAAGTGTCAAAACATTTGATTTTAATATAACTTTTACATGATTCCCTGTAGAATGTGTGTCTCTCTGTCAGGGGTAATTAATAGAGGAAGGGATTCCATAGGAACTAACAGACAATGGCATTGGGCCATCTCAAGTCCAGTATAGCTTTTATATGTTGTATAGGCATTTTTTTTTTTTATCCTCATTTTTATAGTAACACTTTACTTCCCTGTGCTAAATACCATTATTTCCACTAAACTCTTTAGCCATGTTTCCATGTGCTTTGGTTTTCTATCACAGTTGGCGTTGCAAGATTGCACCCACACACAAGTACTTTTGTTATATATGCCAGGATTTCTGATGAACCCACACACCCACAAGAAATGATTACAGATGGCTTTATATTTTCAATGTTGGTGTTCCCAGTGTGCAGGATGAATGGAATTGCTTTCCCCCTACCTCAATTAGCACAATATAACGGATTTAAATTATATGGTATAAACATAGCTTCCTCCGTGAAAGACTTAAAATAAACGCTTTCACGGTGGTTCACTGTGCTCCAACAAAACCATTTCCTTCCCATTACCTTCAGTTTTCTTTTGCAGCGGGTTCCATATTGTTCGAGGTAAGAGATATTTTTGTGAACCTGCCATCACAGTGATGTCTAAGAGTACCTGCGTTTTTGGCTTTCATGGAATTTAAGTGCACTGAAAAAGAACTGTTCTGGCATCCTTGTAAAGTATTGTTGAATGTTTTATAAGTTTCAAAATTCACTGATAGTCTAACAGTTAAAATGACCATGCTCTGTGACAAGAACCTCCCACAGGAGGTCTAAATACTTTGTACTTCAATAAGCCAGTCACCTATAGCTATTCTCACTTTGCTGCATTGTATCTGTCGCCTAATTTTACTAGATTGCAGTGTTACTTTGAATTTGTGCCTTACTAGTGCCAAGTAATTTCTCTGCGTTCCTCCACTTCCCGTGACCAGGCAAGAGCATCATGTGACACGTCCGTTTAGGTGCAAGTACAGGCCACACTGCAGCATCCTCATGCAGAGCGCTGTACTAATAAACCAGTGATAGGTGATGAAGCTCTTCAGTATTTGGCAACCTAAGAGAGATATTGCTGTATATCACCTAGGGCTTTCTTTTGGGAAGAATATACCCATGAGTGCAAGCACCTCAATCACAATAGATATGAATGGAGAGCAGGCTCAACTGGATATGTTGGGTTCACCAAGAAAGTACTTTCCCTTTTACTGTAATAAAACCCAGAGCCTTATATTTATTCAGTAAATTACTCCACACATAATGGCACTTTTAAATTCACAGTGGAAGTGCACATTTTTTTGTCATGGTAAATTTACTGTCCGCCTATGGTTAAACTCTAATCTATAAAGTGTGTCTGCACACTATCATTTTGTGGATTTTTATGATAAAGCTTCAGGACTGAATGTTTTTGGAGACACAACATCTCTGGCAAGGAACTTATTACTGCATCAGCTATTGCAGTGCGTCTCTGATGAGGACATACATTCTTAAGCAAAAGTTTCTGTGTTTGTGAAATATTTTCACCAATACATTGTGCTAATTTCCCATGGGCTCTAGTCATTGGCTGGAGTGTTTTTTATTCTAGGTCTTTACATAGCAAAGACAGCCATGAAAAACAGTGACAAGTGATAACTCACATTATTGAATGAAATGCAGAATTCAATAAAAAAAAAAACAAAAGGGGAAAAATTCCAAATCAATATTTTTTTATTTCATATGTAAAAAAAAAAAAAAAATTTGCAAAGTTTCATTTCTTCCATGCTAGCATAGATCTGTCAATGCAAGTCTCGGCGTTCCAGACTGCTCTAGCGCAGAAGGGGCTAAGGCCTCACTCCCTTGGGTTCGAAGTTGCAGGGTACTTTCCATCCCTCCACCTAGTGCTTTAAGCAAGTCCCTTTAAATTATCTGCTCTGCAGAGAAAGCAGGACTTGGACCACCTGTTGAATATACCTGTAAAATATCACGGTTGCTGGAGTGCCAACTATGCTATGACTGAGCAATGGTTGAAATCGGAATCTTGGGACTGCTCTGGATCGTCATGAACCTTACAGAAACAACACCGTTTGAAGAAATGCTGAGGCTGGGTCTTTACTCAATTCTTAATATTACAGCCACAGAACAGCAGTGATGGGAATTTGACCTATTATGTTAACAACTCTTATTCCATCAGATTACAGAAAACTCAACTCCAGCCTTCATTTATTACTAAACAGGTCCAGCACTAAGATGGCCCCTCAAGCAGACAGTCATATTAAACTGCCCCAGGTTCTTGGGAAAGAGCTCTACCCCCTAAGACAGCTTGTGAACGTTTGGTCATTAATCTTGGGCTATGGAAGAAAAAAATGCAATTTGAGAAAGAAGATCTGGCCACCTACAGTCACTTCCTGTTGCCAAAGTAGGGCGACTAAGTAACCGACTCATGGGATCAGACAGACCCTGCATTTGTTTGTAAACTGTACCCAAGGTAATGCAGTTGTAAAGTAAAGCCCTTTTTTGAGCCAATATTTGACATATCCCTTTAAACACCTAGGACCTGAGGGAGCACAATGAAATCCAGGGTCCTCCAGAACTGAACTGGCTAAACCAAGATATAAAAGATTGCAAAAACGCCACTCCTGAGATTATTATCCTGGCAGAGTGGGCTACAATATGGCAGATGGCATTTAAGAAATAATTAGATTCAGCCTTGTGGCCAAGCTGGAGGATGGAGGTTTTGCTCCATAAGGAACAAGATTATAAGGCGCAATAGGATTCATGTAGGTGGAGGAGGGGGCATTGATTGTGTTTGGATTTCCAATGTTTACATATCCGGGGGACAGGGTGATTATGTAAAAAAAGAGCCCAGCTCATTGAGGGCATGTACGGAAATGCAGATAATTTAACACTCCTGTCAACAGAGCACTGCACTCACAGCACACATTCACTTGTACTGATTATTTTTCCAAAAAAGTATCAAAAATGAAAGCCATAGAGAAACAGAAGGAAGATTGGAAATGTGGCAGCAACAAAGTAAGGGTTTGTTTTGACCACGGCTGGGCTGTGGCCCCGGGGTTTTGGTCTTGGCACCAGCTCTCCCATCTTGCGCCTGGATGAACATTCAAACCGTCTTCCTGGCAGTCAGTACTCTGACTATGGAACCCACGCCCCCCACTGCCAAAGCCTGCGGAGAAGAAGATTAGATTTTAGAAAGTTGACAATTTATACAAAAATTACAGGGTTAAAGAAACTTAACAGTGGAACAAAATTAGAGATTTGGTTAGAACTGGGGCTGATATACAATATCTATTCAATATAACTTCCCATCAGTCAACTTTGGCCCAAACATAATAGAAGTGAGATGTTTTGAATTGTTTACACTTGATGCCATCTTTTGTACGGACATGGTAAGTAATTTTCCTTTACTCTCTGTGGCCACATATTCAGAATGCAGCATTGGTAAGCATCAGAAAATCGATTTGTGATAATTGAGCTTAGCGAGCCTCCAATTGGAGATAGTGGTTTTGGGTGCAGCTAGCTGTTCAAGTATTAATTGGAAAGACGGATGATTAAACGTAGAGCAATTTAAAATAAATATTAAAAAAAGTAAAATCAGAAGGAATATGTCTGTACACATTACGAATGTTTTGATGCTGTATTATGGCTGGCACATTTAATTATACCTTGGCCGAGTTAGAATACTAAAACCTCTCATTTTGGTTATATTTCTACACTAGACGTCAGCTTTATAAAGTAATGTGCTATATCTGCAGTGGGCTATTACCGCACAGGACAGTAACCAAAACAGCCCCACTTAGGACAGACATTGGCACAAAAGTCAATGATATTAATGACTTAATCAATAATACACTTAGCAGCCAACTGTGCTGTATGAAGTTAATTAAAAAATAAAACAGGATAAAATCTGTATTGTTGTTATTTTTGAAATATACATTATAAGCACAATATGTAAAATCCAAAGACCGCTCTTTAAAACTGTATTAAAATCAAATGAATAAAAAGAATAGTAAACACTATATTTCTCAAAGACATTCACATAAGTAGAGAATTCTTAATCTAATCATCAGACATATGTTAAATCAGCAACGTTTTCAGTTTTTTTGGGCATCAACGTGACGCATTTTGCCCTTTAACGTGGTTCCCTCAGAGTTACGTGACAAGGTATGGACTTAAACGTTACCTTCTTTAAAAAAAAAAAAAAATTAATTTGCGATCATTAGTATTTTTCTTAAATATCAAATTATTCAGATATGTATATAGAGCAATATATAATCTTATTGAATACATGATTCTATGGATCCAAATCGATGGCAAAAGTTATACAAGTGCATATTTCATTTTGGTTTAACCATATTTAAAAATCATTAGTATTTACATTAAATATTAGCATTGTAATTATCCATTACAAGAACATCCGATACAAATAAACAAGATGTTAAGCATCCACAGAATACAACATTAAAGGAACACTGAACCTTGTTTAACCTTTCTTAATAGATCGCCCTGCTCTGACTGCCGAATGCGAGGGTCTCTCGCTGCTAGCGCAGACAGACCCTCGTTTTTGCATGGGATCAGCAGGGGGGGACCTAGTCTCAGGCGGCTGCTTGCTTCCTATGGAAGCATGGCAGCGGTCGGTCAGAGGATAAACTGGTGTGTACAATCAAAAGTACACACCAGGAACAACTCAAATTTCACAAGTGAAAAATAACGTTTAGTGTTCGTTTAGGTAACCCAAAAAAGGAAGTAAAAAAAAAAAGAAAAAAAAGAAATACTCCCCAATATACAGCCGCCTCTCCAATGCCAAAAAAGTAGAAAAGAAGAAACACAACAATCGTAGTGCAAAACTGTATAAAAACATATTTTCTCTTGATATCAAGCATTTTACACTGTTTTCTGTCTCCAATTCAGCATACATCACATACCCCTCAAAGCAGCCACAAGTGACACAGACACACTCACATTTTGAACGGATACAAGAGCCATAATGAAATCATAAACCAAAACCACATTTTCCAGTTTCCCCTTGAGAATCTTTCGTCTCTATTTTTTATTATTAGGATCCTTTGAGTTTATCCATAAGAAGAGATTGAGCCGCTCAGAGTACGGAAGGCCTAATTGGCTATGTCCTTGTAACAGATGATTAACATTTAACATGAATATTAATTATTTTAAATATGGTTAAACCAAAATGAAATCTGCTCTTGTAGAACATTTTTTAAATCTTTTTAATCAGAATAATGTAGTGACCACCTCTTCAATTGTTAATTCATTTATATGTATATCTGAATAATGTGATACATAACAAATACACAACTGATCGCAAATCATTTTATTATTTTTAGGAAGGGGCGTATTCTACGTCCATACCTTCTCACATACCTTGATTATAAACATAGAATGATTAGACTAAAAATCCTCTATTTTATTCACTTGTTTTTAATGCTGTTTTAAAATATTAAACTAAATGGATCCGAATCCGCACTCGTGAATGAAGTGGTGCCGAGGTCCTGGGGCGTTAAAAAAACCCGCCAGGGTTGACACGTCGCCTGTGTTTGAATAAATGTATTCACTTAAAAATTGTCGAGTGCTGGATCCTTTCTTTGATTTCTTTAACCCCTTCGTGACGTTAGGACGTACTATGCCGTCCTGACTTTAAGTGCCTTGAAGTCGTTAGGACGGCATAGTACGTCCTGTACTAAACAGCTCATCGCGGCTCCCTGCGATGAGCCGTTTTCGGATCCCGCTGCAGGCACTTACAGCGGGATCCCACCTGTCAGATGAGGCCACTTTGAGTGGCCTCAGTCTGACAGGGAAAATGTAGCCGGTGCTCAAAGCGAGCACCGGCTACATTTCTCTAAATCGCGCTGTGCCCGAACTTCCGGGTTCAGGCACTCCTCCGTGACGTCTTGCGATTTTTTGGCAGGGACCCACAGGGTCTATTAAGACCCTGATCGGGTCTCTGCCAGTGTTCCTGGCCAGGAACAAATCGTGACATTTTGGTGCTTGCGTCGTTTGGGAAGCAAGCACCATGCGTCACGAAGGAGTTAAAATATTAAACAGCTGACTATGGATTTTACAACTTGTGCTTATACCGTACATTACAAAAATATATATATATTCACACTGCCATTGCAAAAACACTAAAACCTTTTCTTCTTCGTCAAATATAATTTCCTACTATAAAATTGCTTTATTAATAATAGATATTGTGTTAATAATCAGATCCAGTGTGTTAGGAAGCACACAGCCTCCCAATGCCCAGGTGGGTGCAGTCTCACCTTTTCATGCCACTGCAGTAGCACAGCACTGCTGTTGTCAGAAGGACTCTCAAAGCCCTTGTAGATGTATTTCATTAGCAGATCCACACCATTCTTGTCTAGTGACTGGACAGCCTTCTCAATTTCACTGGCTTTAAAGGAGATCAGAACCTTCAGCACCAGACTCTCCGCACGATCCTGCAGAAGAGACAAGGTCAGTAAGGTCAATGCCCATAATGCAGTAATGTACAGGAAATACAATGCTGGGATGAACGTAAAATACAAAATAATAATACAATACAATATAGGCAAATGTACACTATAGTGAGATGTAATAGGTGCACAGACATGAATCAATTCAAGTTACAAGAGAGAATCCAGGTCTAGGCGGTGCAGATAAAATGACAGATCCTCTTGTACTGTAAAACCACAAGAGGACGTGTAATGGTGGTGTTACACATATTGCAAAGCAGTGACCAGAGACAGGAAGCACCACACTATATAAAAGTCTGCTGTTCATCTTCCAGAGATGCATGAAGCTAAACAGGACATTTACTCACCACATTACTGCCTTTCATTAGGAACAACACACAAAAAAATGTGTTTCACAAATTATTAATGATATTAAATATTTTTCTTTGTAGACATTTTAGCCATTTGAATAGTGGTTTTTTTTTTTATGATGATTGTATATATAGCCAATGACACTGAGCACACTCTGAGCCACAATAAATGCAACCAAGCCCCTGTGAACAGAGGCACCTGATATGTTGCCCCAAAACATATTCATTATATAGCAGGGCTTGACAAATTTAATTTAGTTTTAGGAGCCAGCTAAAAAATTTAGGAGCCAGACAACGGCACATCACAATATCATAAACACACGGAGACAGTCGCATACACCCACCTCACATCCACAGCCAGTTCCATTCACTCATACATCCACAGCCAGTTCCATTCACTCATACATCCACAGCCAGTTCCATTCACTCATACATCCACAGCCAGTTCCCTTCACTCATACATCCACAGCCAGTTCCCTTCACTCATACATCCACAGCCAGTTCCCTTCACACATACATCCACAGCCAGTTCCCTTCACACATACATCCACAGCCAGTTCCCTTCACACATACATCCACAGCCAGTTCCCTTCACACATACATACACAGCCAGTTACCTTCACATACATCCACAGCCAGTTACCCTCACACATACATACACAGCCAGTTCCCTTCACACATACATACACAGCCAGTTCCCTTCACACATACATACACAGCCAGTTCCCTTCACACATACATACACAGCCAGTTCCCTTCACACATACATACACAGCCAGTTCCCTTCACACATACATACACAGCCAGTTCCCTTCACACATACATACACAGCCAGTTACCTTCACTCACACATACACAGCCAGTTACATTCACACATACATACACAGCCAGTTACATTCACTCATCCATACACAGCCAGTTACATTCACTCATCCATACATAGCCAGTTACATTCACACATCCATACATAGCCAGTTACATTCACACATACATACATAGCCAGTTACATTCACACATACATACACACAGACCAAAGAACAAAAATGTATTTCTTAGGGTGTCCTCCCTCCCTGCTGCTTACCTCATTGCAGGGGAGGGGGACATTTATGCTGGAGCCCGAACTTCTTTTGGTTCCTACTAAGTGCCGTGTTGTCACGTGACAATCGGCACTACAACGTGTTGCGCGAGGGGGCGGAGCTTACAGTCTGTGTGATCCGCACAGACTTTCTCCCCTCGCGCTGAAAGTAAAACGGATGGCAGCCGGTGTTCTGACGAATTACTCGAGCAAATTCTCCTGCGCAATCGCAGGAGAATTTGCTCACTGCGCATGCGCATAAAGTTACAGCTGATAACTCAGCTGTAACTTTATGTCCACCGCGCATGCGCGAGCTGCGCAACCCACATCCCGCCCCCCGCACACCCCTTCTCACCAGCTGATCGGACAGCGGCGGTACACAGCGCATGCGCGCGGCTATCAAGCCGTGTGGGAATGCGCTGTGTCCGTGGCTGGATTCAAACAAAACGCTGGTAAGTAACACGGGGCGGGGCGGGGCGGGGCGGGGGGGACATAAGGAGCCAACAGAGAGGTAAGCACCCTGGTGAGGGCTGCCTCATCTTCATGGGAGTTGTGATCCTCCTGCTGTATTATGCAGAGTTATCAGCTGTAACTTTATGCGCATGCGCAGTGAGCAAATTCTCCTGCGATCGCGCAGGAGAATTTGCTCGAGTAATTCGTCAGAACACCGGCAAGGGCTCCCTGTGACAAACAGCACCCGGGCGCCAGGTCTGATTTCCTGGTCACCATGGCGACCTGGCGCCCGGGGTTTGTCGAGCCCTGTTATATAGAATTAGGTTTCTTCCATATATAGTTACAGAAAACTTTGAATAAACAGAATTGTTTCATGGGCTACTTGCTTGACATGGAGCAGATTTAAAGAAAACCATAACAGTGACATTGATTGATCTTGGGACAATCTTACCTTTGCAGATTGGTTCTTTGTATTAATGGGTGGGTTCTTTAAAGCAGCTTGAAGAGCGCCCATCATGTTTCCTGTAGAGCCATGTTAAGGGAACCAACTTGTGGAGAATCATGCCCAACCTTTAACTGTCTGGCAGTGATGGCCAAATCGCATAAAGCACCAACGTTCCTAACTCCACACATTAAATTTGTGGTCTGAGTTAGGTGTGTGTGTATGTGTGTGTGTATGTGTGTGTATGTGTGTATGTGTGTGTGTGTGTGTGTGTATGTGTGTGTATGTGTGTATGTGTGTGTATGTGTGTATATGTGTGTGTGTATGTGTGTATGTATGTGTGTGTGTATATATATATATATATATATATATATATATATATATATATATATATATATATATATATATATATATATATATATATATATATACACACACACACACACATATACATACACATACATACATACCGTATACACACACACAGTTTCTGAATATTCATCCGAATGTACTTTATGGTGCAGTCTCCAATAGGTATACTGGAGCAGTCAGCATGTTGTGTGCATTGTGCATGCTGCACATCCCACCATTTGCAGGAGACTACCTTTAACATATTTAACAGCCACAGGGGTCATTAACTGCAGTATTTTGGCTGTATAGCTTACCACTGTAAAATTACATTTTAGAAGCAATAGCCAAATGTCTTAAAGGTATGCACATCCAGCACAGTAATGATTAATATATAGCTATACCGATTCCCAAATGTACTGCAACTCCATCACTCCCCCACATTCCCGATACCTGTGAAAGCAACTAATGAGATTGCCTACGCAAGATATTACAAGGAGTCAGGCTACATACAGGAACACTGAACTATATGTAGCCATACATTCAATTTGCTTACCTTAAAGGGACTGTCAGCCTAAACATTGGTAACATATTTATATATTGTGGTAGCAGAATTGCATGCAAAAATAATAAATTTAAATGTGTGTTATATTTCCGATTCGTAACATCACATGTGGCATCACACGCAAAGTAACTACTTTTCAATGGGAAATGTGTAATTTGCATATCAAGTCACAATGCCATAAGCTAGAGACACCACAGTCACCTTTAAAACCTATTTTTCTATTAATTTATGCTTTTCATGCAATTCTCCTGAGACAATAGTTGATTTTTTCACATGTTTTGTAGAGTACATTCACAGCAGAAGCATTGTTTAGGTGACCGAGTCCCTTTAAAGTATCTACCAAGAAAATATGTAAATCACCAATAACGGCTACAATACGAGCATTACATACAGATTGTAATTATAACAAATGTACCGTATTTTCCGGCGTATAAGACGACTTTTTAACCCCTGAAAATCTTCTCAAAAGTTGGGGGGTCGTCTTATACGCCGGGTACTGGGATTTACTCACCTATTTTCTGCTCTGTCTCCGCTCGCGCTGTTAAGCCGGTCCGTGGTTGTGAGGGAAGCGTTGTGAGCTCCCCTCAGGCCACGCGGCTTCAATAAAGTCTGTTGAAACTTTTTTTTAAACAAAACTTTATTGTCCGCGCGGCCTGAGGGGAGCTCACAACGCTTCCCTCACAGCCACGGACCAGCTTAACAGCGGGAGACAGAGCAGAAAATAGGTAAGTACTGGGGATTGGGGAAAGGGGGAGGAGGGTGGAAAACTCTATATTTTAACCTAAAAGGTTAAAATATAGATGCGATTTTTCCGGCTTATAAGATGACTTAGTTGGGGGGTCGTCTTATACGCCGGAAAATACGGTAGGTTTAACAATATTTTTGCACTCTCTCACAGAGTTGGACAAATATTAATTCCATGCAAACCACCTTTTTTAGGATCCTACTCATTATGCCTCATTCAAAAGATATCCACCCCACAAAAGGAAATATTAGGGGGCTTCCATGTCACCGAGCTACAGTCTGTCTAATTGGTGTGCACGCGCATCAATCTCACACCATACAACCAATCAGTGGAGAGGATATGATCACCTCATTCGCGGTTGGAGGAGTGTTCGACGTCATAGCCTTTTCATAGACAGACCACATATACTGGACATAATGGAAAATATCTTAATTTGATATTAATTCCCATTATATTAACATTGTGAGCTTCACTTCCTCTAACAAGACATTTTAAAGTGGCTTGCACTAAAGCATACTTAGTACTTAATGGTGACTAATGCTCTTTGCTGACCACAACAGCATACAGCCTCAACAACAAGTAAAGGCCATTAAGGGTGCATCATCTATAGAAATGTGCTGTTTCAATATCACTTTAATATGTGAAGATGTACAGAGTGGTCTATATACCTGGACTCTACACAATGGAATGTATTGTTGGTATACTTGGAAGAGCCACAACTTCAATCTTCATGAACCCAGCATATACATCTCTGATCTCCTACTAGGAGATCAGGAGGCCATTAATAACATTGCAGGCATTAACCAAGGGAAGTAGAAAATGCTAAACATGCACTTATTTTCATCCTCCCCAGTCTGAGGCACCCATTTCCTGCATTCCTAAGCTTTAAGCAAGACTCAGCTTGTCCCTCTCCAGACAGGCGGTACACTGTGTACTTATTGATAAAACTGTAAGCAGTCTTACATGCAAGCTGTGGGCAGACTGGGATAATCTGTACCAGCCTCCAGCCAGGTACTGTGGCTCAAAGTGCAGCACACTACAGCTAATGTTTAACACTTTCTAAATGTTTACCAACAGATCAATATCAAGTCTATGGAAAAAGAAATAATTTTGACTACCAGAGATACATACCTTTAAATATAGGTATGCAGTATATATAAAAAATAGGAGAAGACAGGTTTCAAACATTGCAAGAGGATTGACAACAAAATATGGGTTGGGTTTTTTTCACTAATAACTTACATAATCAAATGATTTACGACACCCCATCAACAAAAACAAAATAAAACTTCTAAACATCGCCATTATGCAAGACTGGCCTCTCTCCCTGTGCACATTCAGTGAGAAAATGTTCCTCTTTTCTATGTGCAAGCAAGCCTCCCATACAGAGCTGCCTTCTGTACAGCATCATGAAGCTACTATCTAAAACAAAATGTACACACTGCAAGTGTATATACACTACTTGTCAATACACAGCAGCAGAATGTGTGTGTGTGTGTGTGTGTGTGTGTGTGTGTGTGTGCTATATGCATTGAGTCTATTTCAGCCTTGTAACAGCAAATATTACCACATGCACAGATGTATTCATTCAAATCCTTCACATCATAAACCCCTTAATGGCTCAACTAACATAGCCCCATGAGTGCATAGCACAATGTAACAGCAAATGTAACAAAGTGTTTAAACTGAGGAGAATATAAATGCAAGCTTTCTTGCAAGGTCTCTTATTCAGGCACATTGCACAAAAGCTCAAGTACCACCTTGAAGGCACATGCACGGTGTATATCCGCATAACGACCCCCATATCTACAGCAGTATGGTGGGTACCACACTCAACTGCAAAACAAACTTCAGATCCCCACTTTCCTAAAGCAATGTGGTGTATATATTCCCTCTTTACTACAAGTGTATGGTGTTTATAACCACAGAGCAAGGAATTGTGTTTTTACTAACACTAGCTTAAAGTATTCCTCTACTATGGCATCTTTCCCCACCTATATGCATATATCCCTGTGCGTATAGAGACGTATATATATATATCTCTCCCATCCCTATAGTAGTATGGTGTGTAACCCTCTCTGTATAGCAAGACAGTCAATAGAAGGATATCCCCTGATCGCTCCATCCACTTCCACTTCATCAGGTCCCTGCTGCCCCTCCGCAGCCTCCTCCTCGTCTACGAACTTGTTCTCATCATATTCATCCACATCCACCTTGCGGAAGCGGGCAGACACCGTGTTCTTGGACATGCTGTAGAAGAGGCACCGTGCAGCAGGCAGGGAGCGGTCGGGCTCAGTGCGCAGGCGCCGAGGCTTCCGGTGTCAATACCGACTTCCGCTGCCTGTCATAGACGGGGGAGGGATGGAGACCTGGCAAGTCAAGCAGTCACCGAGGGAGGGGAGGGGTCAGTGCAACACTGTCAGAATGACTGAGTGTGATGGGAGGTATAGAGCGAAATAAAGTGATCCAGTTTAGACTGCTGGACTGCCCGTTGATACTTAAAAGGTACTTTATCACCTAAGCATAGCTTATACTGTGAATGTAGAGAATAAGAAATTATTGAATATGATCTATACATTGTATAAGCAAAATTGCAAGTAAATGCCTAAATTCTGTGGAGTCTCCAGTTTATGACCTGACATGCAAGTTATGCATTTCCCATGAGTGCAGTTCATTTGCATATACAGCCACAGGTGATGTCATAAACAGAAGACTCAATGAACCAATATACAGGCTGGCTTTTCAACCTGTATATTGAGAATGGTGTCTACCACGCCGAAACCGGCTGGAGTATGCTGGTTTATCACTGGTTTTAAACAAAGATTGCACATTTATTTTATTTTTTTTCACTTGCTCAGTCGTGTTTTGGAATGTATGTTTTTTAGAGGATGAAAATATTAAATATTTTTCTACTTTATCAACGGAGTGGCTGACATACTTTTATTTACACCTTTTGAAAAGGTTTTGCCTCAAACAACAAGGAGGACAAATCCCATCATGCACAGCCAAAGCAGATAAAGTACCTTTTTTCTACAAGTTGTTTATAGTTTCACTTGTTCATTGTTTCTTAATGTGTCTTCCCACAAACAGAGTTGTAATACAGCAACTTTGTGTGTCTCATTTTGATACATTTTTTTTTCAAAGGGCAAGTGAAAGTATTACTGCCTAATCAAACACTCCTGACTCAAACACAGCCTGAGCTCTGAAGAGCCAGCCTGTATATTGGTTCATTGATTACAATTATTACTGCCAGTCAGTTGAGTGCATGGATATTGACACTGGAGGTTAACCATTTTTTCTTTATAAACAGAAGACTCCTCAGACTTTTAATAACACATTTTCACCTAATTTAGGCATTTGCTTGAAATTTTGCTAACACAATGTATAGATCATTTTCAATATTTTTTTTTATTTTCTACATTCACTTTATAAAACAAGGTTTAGGTGTTAAAGTCCCTTGAAAGTGTTGCAAGAATAACACCCATAGGTGTCTTAATAATGTGGCCTGCTGCCTAGGGGACCCAACTCCCCATCATTACTTATCAATATAACTTTTAAAACAAACACATGAGCATATACCTATTGTGTTCATTGGATTACATTTCCCTTCTTACTCAGACAGCAACTCGTAAGGTTAAGTTTAATGGAAAATGTAGTCAACAGCAGATGCAATATGTAAGGTTAGTTTCTGCTAACTCGCAAAAGCCTAGAAAAACGGGATTTATAAAAAAGAAGGAACTACAGTCGGAAGAGTGGAAAAAAAGCTTAATGGCGGTTGTTAGCATATTGAAATTGCACCTTATTAGCACAATTTGAGGCACACTTCTACAACTTTTTTTATTTTTTTTAATAAATGGGAAGAGACTGCGCAAACAGCGCCAGTACAACTTGGAAGAACAGAACAGATAGTGCAAATGTTTGACTTTTGTTGAGAGTTAGCATTATACATTAACATTCACTGAGAACCAAGCAGTTCCTTGCAACTTATACTGCAGCTGTCAAAGGACTGGAAACAGATTCTTTATAGTTTAATATAATTCCTAATCTATTCATTTGCTGTAGGCTGGCAAATGTACAGATGAAATCAGGAGTATATTATACCTGGACTTTGTCATGTTATACTAATTCAGTGTCGGCACATAGGTGGGAAAAGAGAAGCGATACAGCCTATGTATTCTACCCTTTTCAATTGCCCACAAGAATCATCCTTCACGGCCATGTTTCCCATGGTGCAGTTACTTCGAATGACATTTCTTCCAGACTACAGCAGGGGGGGAGGAGAATGAGTAAGGCCTGGCAATCACCATGTCCACTTTGAAATGACTCAACACAATATTTTATCCAAAACAACTCTCATTTACTATATGCCCCACCTCTGAGTACTGGCAATGCCTTCACCTACAGATTTCTGGGACATAGACCCATGCCTAGAGTAATCACATCAAGATTTGGTTCATGGACACTTAAGTAAAATGTATGCATCAGGGTGCATTGTCAAACATATTGCTAAATAAAAAGGCAGTGAACTGTTAATTTTGTCTACTAAACATTTTCATCATAGTTTTCATCAACTGCTTGTTTTCTAACAAAAAAACTAAACTATAACTAAAATCCATTGCAACTTTTGTCAACTGACTAAAATGTTAGGAAGGGCCTATTGTATTTACCTATCTGGACTACTGGTTCTGGTTCCCATGGATCTCTGCCAGAGTCCAGTCCCCTGACATTTTCTGTGCCTGTCTACCCCCTTGGACACTACCCTGCAAACTGCAGAGAAAGAAGAGATTCCTCAATCTGATTCACCCGAGTGTTTCACCTCCCATCTCCCTAACAAGTTAACTTAATACTGTGTAACAGCCTTCTCAGACCTGTTCCCTCCCATCTCCCTAACAAGTTAACTTAATACTGTGTAACAGCCTTCTCAGACCTGTTCCCTCCCATCTCCCTAACAAGTTAACTTAACACTATGTAACAGCCTTCTCAGACCTGTTCCCTCTCTCACTGCTGGAGATTTAGTCGACTAAAACAATTCAGATGACTAAAATACGACTAATTAAAATGGCATTTTAGTCAAAAGACTAAAATGAAAGAAATATTTGCCATCAAAATGAACACTATGTACAAGTATCATATTTTTAGATAATCTGATTAGACAACACCATGTTTTAATAACAAAATATGGTAAGACTATGAATCCATTTGGTATTATAGAGACTTACAGAAATACATGTTCTGAATTTGAAAGTGTTTCTATTCTGACACATTCATGACAGAATCCTTCTGCAGACAGATCTGCAACAAAAAAAAAAAGCCAATTCAGTATGTTAAATTGCTAACAAATTGTCACAGTGGCTTCAGTAGTTTAAGTGCTTTGAGAAGCCATACTGTGAGAAGCAGAATTATTAACTTCTCTATTTAGTGCTTTCAAAATAAAGAACAAATGCCTATTATTTATTTCTCAATTAACACCTTCTTGTTTAGAAAGTTCATTAATCAGAAACTTGTAATATAAATGTTTGCAGGCACTGCTGCGGTTACAGGCAATCAAATGGTTAAATAGTTGTGGATTTGTTAAATAATGCAAACAGTATGTCAGCAAGTGTTAGCTTTAATGTGGTTTAAAGCAAACGTTAGAGTCTACTCAATAAAGAGAGAATTGCAGAAAACTGAGATGAGAATTTCAGACTTAAGGCCAAAGTAGCTCAGATATACAATCCATATCCACATTTGTAACCTAGCAGATATTACAACAGCAGACATAAAGCATATCAAGTCACAATGACTACAATGGCATTTATCATATTACCATTTACCTAGTTCAAACCTGTTAACACTGAATTTTTACCCCCTTTTCAGTCATGCTTTTGATTTCAACATTCATGGATTATCAGATTATTAGCACTTTTTAAAACATTGTTATAATAATTTTACTTTTTTTTTTACGTTCTACATATTGCATTTTGTTATTGCCTATTTTAGTTATACAACATACATGTTTGTTATCCACTATTGTTAACTTATTGAAGACTTATTCCTCTTTGTGCTGCATCTATGGCACATTAATATCACCTGTAAGTAGCGTATTGGTCTGCCACATGAAGTGGATTAGTCTGCAACATGAAGTGGATTAGTCTGCAACATGAAGTGGATTGGTCTGCCACATGGAGTCAATTGATGCCATTTCCACCTAGTTTAAATTGACTGTGACTTTCAACATCATTAGAGTGCTAAGCAATTTGTTTTTCTATAAATGTGTGTACAGTAAGGACAGTTTTCATGTACTAATTATGATTCCCTCATATATATATATATATATATATATATATATATATATATATGATATTTGTATGTATTCATATATATTTGCACGTGCCAGTAGTTTGTTTAATTCAATAATGTCTGTAATAAACATGCATACATACACAGTCTTCGTGGTATATGTCATTATTTTCTCTTACTTGAAGTTTAGTAGAATGTTATATCCGTTTCTATCTTGCGCTCCAGTGTGCCATATTCATTTTCATATTTGTTTTTGTGTTTCATGGCTGCGTGTTGTTTCCCAAAATTAAACACCATGATTTTGCCCCAGTTTCACTCATACAAGGACACTAGTGTCTGGGGCAAGGTCTGTAAAGGAGCCTAAAACATCATTACATTATCTTTCACAGACCTTGGCAAATGTCCACCATGATCAATGCTGGTGCCTACCTTTGCCCCCCACCCCCCAACAACTTTTTATCTGGCAGGTCCTGTCCTATGGCTTGACCGGCATGTGTCATGCCTTGTGTCTCTCACTTGATACCAGATTGCCTCCGAGTGATGCACGGGTTTGTTGATAGGGATGCAGGCTGCATCATGCATTTCCTCTGTACTTACCTGAGTGCAGAGTGAAGTTGACTATTCCTCTCTGTAAACACACTTGGCTCGGTTGCTCAATACCCATTTTTTGAGCCAGATCTCTTGACTTGAGTGCGTTAATAGCTTGTGATCTCCTCTCAATGACCTTGTATATCCTGACCTTAAACCTTCACTTGATACCTTGACTAGTTATTGACCATGTGACCTACCACCTGCCTTGACCTTTTGGCCCATCCATGACACTGCTCAATCTGAGGGGGGACTGCTTGTATTATAGGGAATAACAATGTTTTGGGGTAAGGCTAGCTGAGTATCCAGCTTGCAATGTCAAACTATTTATAATAAGCTAACAAATGCAGCTGTGACCTATAGCTTTCATTGCATCAGTTTTATTCCTCGATCAATTGTCATTCTCTGTATCACTCTCAACAGTAACATAATAACACTGAATAAATGATCTTGTTAGAGACTAATTGACTGTATCCTTGGAATAAGTGGTATCATTAAGATCTGTATTAAACGCTAACTTACTCTAAATGGTGCCAGAAAGATTTCTATAATTCTGTCCTATGGTTTTAATTATCACATATATCCAGGGTGGACTAACAGAAAGAGACATGGGCATAGGTCACCGCAGGTTATGCAGTGCCATTCAGTGTGTGTCAGCATGCCACCTACATGGCCTTTTATCCTTTGCTTATCCTTTGCCTCTGACAGATACAGGATAAGCTAAAAAATGACATCTCCACTGCAGGTCCAAACGCCATGTGTTCCTCACAGGGTTACCTCTTCTGCTATAACCCTAACTGCTGTCTGTTTTTGGAGGGTACCACGATCTTCTGGGACTTAGTATTTCATTATGTGCACTTTGTCATTGGAAGTGGGAAGTCTGGTCAGTGCAGAAACAAGGAATAGGATGGACGAAGGAAGAGAGAGACAAATACAAAAAGAAGGTTTAATGATGGTGTTGAATACTGGTACTAGTTGGGTCATGTAGAAAACCCTGCATGTCCCTGTTTTTGTATAATAGAAGCTCAGTGTCATATGTCTGCTGCCTTGCAAAGTGAAGGAAGGAGCACTCTCCTTATAAGGAAAAAAAAGCTGTGATCTTGGACCAATAGCATGTGTGTGCACACTGTGTATCTCACTGACTGCTTGTACCAGGCTAAAACATGGGTATATTCAAACTGAAACATAGGTGAACAGACATGTGGATTTGTCTCAATGCTTGGGAAAGTGTGAATATTTTTGGGGATGTGTAAGGCTGCAGATTCTGTGTGTATGCTTGCCTGTGTGCTTGTGACTAGATTTCTGTGTTTATTAAAGCTACTGAAGGGGTAATATGAAACACAACCACCTTTTCCTCAAAAGAATACTGGCCATGCCAGTGCCTGCACAGACCTAACATTAGGCTCAAACCAGTGTTTTACTGGTAAAATAGCTTCTGGCTGACAACCCTAACTACATGTAGGGTTACCACCCCGGCCATTTCTTACTGGTCACATATAACTTTCTCTGGCTCCTTTGCAGTATGTAGAAGTCATATGTGACCAGAAGGAAATCAATTACCTAATCAAGTAGTGGCTCCCACAGAACCACATTAATTAGTTAATTAAGTTAGTTAATTAATTTACTCCTGGTCACATAAGACTTATGCATACTGCTAGACAGCCTGCAAAAGGAATATGTTGAGGTGGCAACCCTAACTACATGCTGTGCACAGAGCATGGAAAGCGCCTGCTGGCAGTGTGTAGGGTGGATATACACACACAGGCACAGTCCAGTTAATTAATCAGGGTAGGTCCTATGAGATCCTCACCCTGAATAATGAATTATCCTGCCTACTGCAATTCTGCACTTTCCATGCTCTTTCTGTACATTTTCTGTAATATGTGTCTCTATAAATAGTGTTGTTTTTGGAAAATGTGAGCTTTATATGCAAATGACACACTTCCTATTAAAAACAGCTCATTTGTGTATCTAGCCGTGAGGTCATATGCAGGAGACTACAGACATCCTAGAGATCATTTTTTTAATTCTCTACACATTTAGATGGGGTTCATTATCACTGGGGGGTGTGAAGGGGGTGCCTAGCTTTTCACAGTGGGGTGTAGAGGGGGTGGTGAATAGCTTATTACAGTGGGGTGTAGAGGGGGTGCACAGCTTATCACAGTGAGGTATAGAAGGAGTGCATAGCTTATAACAGTGGGGTATAGAGGGGGTGGTGCATAGCTTACCACAATGGAGTATAGAGGGGTGCACAGCTTATCACAGTGAGGTATAGAAGGAGTGCATAGCTTATAACAGTGGGGTGTAGAGCGGGTGGTGCATAGCTTATCACAATGGAGTATAGAGGGGGTGCACAGCTTATTGCAGTGGGGTATAGAGGGAGAGCATAGCTATTTGCAGTGGGGTATAGAGGGAATGCATAGCTTATTGCAGTGGGGTATAGAGGGAGCTCATAGCTTATTGCAGTGGGGTATAGAGGGAATACATAGCTTATTGCAGTGGGGTATATATACAAGAAGTATTCTTAAATGTATTCTGCTTTATTAATTGTGGTATTTGTGATGACCTAATTATATGTGTAATCTGTTTTGATTTTTTTTTTATATGTATTTATTCTTATGAGTATATTTTATATAATTCATAGGAAGTAGTTATTATTTATTTTAATTATTGCAAAGCTATATTTGCTATAATCCCTGTACATTGAGGAGTTAATATTAACACTGTCTTACTTTCAATTATTTATCTTGTCTGTTTTCTCCAGTGTTGGTCTGTTTTCTCCAGTGTTGGTCTGTTTTCTCCAGTGGTGTTCCTGTTTTCTCCAGTGGTGTTCCTGTTTTCTCCAGTGGTGTTCCTGTTTTCTCCAGTGGTGTTCCTGTTTTCTCCAGTGGTGGTCTGTTTTCTCCAGTGGTGTTCCTGTTTTTTCCAGTTGTGGTCTGTTTTCTCCAGTGGTGGTCTGTTTTCTCCAGTGGTGGCCTGTTTTCTCCAGTGGTGGCCTGTTTTCTCCAGTGGTGGCCTGTTTTCTCCAGTGGTGGTCTGTTTTCTCCAGTGATGTTCCTGTTTTCTCCAGTGGTGTTCTTGTTTTCTCCAGTGGTGGTCTGTTTTCTCCAGTGGTGTTCCTGTTTTCTCCAGTGGTGGTCTGTTTTCTGCAGTGGTGGTTTGTTTTCTCCAGTGGTGTTCCTGTTTTCTCCAGTGGTGGTCTGTTTTCTCCAGTGGTGGTCTGTTTTCTCCAGTGGTGTTCCTGTTTTCTCCAGTGGTGGTCTGTTTTCTCCAGTGGTGTTCCTGTTTTCTCCAGTGGTGGTCTGTTTTCTCCAGTGGTGGTCTGTTTTCTCCAGTGGTGTTCCTGTTTTCTCCAGTGGTGGTCTGTTTTCTCCAGTGGTGGTCTGTTTTCTCCAGTGGTGGTCTGTTTTCTCCAGTGGTGTTCCTGTTTTTTCCAGTGGTGGTCTGTTTTCTCCAGTGGTGGTCTGTTTTCTCCAGTGGTGTTCCTGTTTTCTCCAGTGGTGGTCTGTTTTCTCCAGTGGTGGTCTGTTTTCTCAAGTGGTGGCCTGTTTTCTCCAGTGGTGGTCTGTTTTCTCCAGTGGTGTTCCTGTTTTCTCCAGTGGTTTTCCTGTTTTCTCCAGTGGTTTTCCTGTTTTCTCCAGTGGTAGTCTGTTTTCCCCAGTGGTGTTCCTGTTTTCTCCAGTGGTGTTCCATTACAATACAATAAGAACAACTGCTAATTACCGTTTATTTTTATTTAATTTTTTATCACCCTTGTTTAAAGAAAAACGTTACAAAGAAATAGTGTAACTGTGATAAAAATGTACTGCTGTTTCACAGACAACCGATAGAGGGCCACATGAGTATATGGAATCATGAGCAACAACCTGTCAATGGGGAGATCAGAATTGATACAGAGTAAAAATACTGATTCCTTTCTCCCTGAAGGAAATATTAATATACATTTTGACACCGAATGTTTCACCAAAAGTGAAATGAAACGTGACTTAAAGCTATAATGGCTGAGTTTACAAAACCGATCCAATTTGCCTAAATATCCTACTCCTCTATTACTACTGGATTTGTGCAATTCTCACGTCCGTTATCTTTATAGGAATAGCCTCTAATGTTCCATAAGAAGGATGAAATAAAGTAAAATAAAACAATTCCAAGAGAGGAAAATTCCTCCTATCATAATGGATGATCAAACAAATCTCAGGAACTGCTAATTATTCTACACTCTACCACTTTTTGGAAATTCATTATTGTAGGACGTTCTATGCTGTCCTACTTTCTTAGCTTGTAGGACGACATAGAACGTCGTTAGTTTAACAGGTCATCGGCTCCCCGTCAGATGAGGTGGAACAGTCTGACATACAAAATGTAACCCCTTTTCAGCTCTATGGGGGCTCTGATTGGGCAAGAGTTAAGTATTAGACAGTTAGTACTGTATAATGCTTATGTAAAAAAAAAAATGTCTACTTTAATAAACAAATGTTCTTTGAGCTTTTACTCAGCTCTGATCGTTTGAATGTCGTCAGTCCCCAATGCTGTCTTCCAACAAATGTTGGATTATATCTCCCATTACTTCAATCAAACATCAACTAGAATATGTGATATGTTAACATAAACAGTATGTTGTGCTTTGTCTCCTGGGTAGCTGAAAATGAGCTACAAAATCGAGGTATAAACCTATTGGCCTACTAATATGTTCACGATTCCGGATATCAGTGTATAGTATGGATAGTACTGAAGAGGATCTTGTACATAACCTTGTATAATTAATGTCAGGCACATCAGCACTTACTATCATTGCAAAAAAATAGATCATTGGCACATATGGTATACATAATTGTAATTGGGTAATGGAGTAACTCTTTTAATGTGCATCGCCCTTGACAGTGAATGTATTACAAAATGGCAATACTAATTATTACGTGTCCTACATCCTATTCACCCTCATTTTATTACATACACTGAGTAACTGGGTTAAAGGTAATAGTAGAAATATCATTGAGTCAAACAGGGGTTATGTCAACTATTGAACAATCCTCAACATTATGTAGGTGAGAGATCAGGTCTATGCAACCTCACATCAGGATTACAAAGCAAAGGGTAACTGAGGACACCATTATTACATTACATTAACTTTTATTTATATAGCACCAACAATTTATGTAATGTTTCGTACTGAGCTTAAAGGGCAGCTTCACCTACAGTGTCCAAAAAATATACTTAGATAAGTATTTTATCTTGTGAAGCGGATTCCTCAACTCTTTCTCTCTCCTAAAAAGTGCAAACTGTAATAAATTTATTGTTGTAGCAATAGCTCTGTCCATCTCGCCAAGCGCTGTTTATTGGATGTCCTGGGAAATTATTTTCAATGTAAAACTACAGAAGACATGGAAAAAAATAAAAGTTTTCAAGTAAAAATAAATGCATTCACAAATATTACAAACATGTACAATGTACAGCAAATAAGTCATAGGGGCCTTGTTACATGAATACTATGCTTGATAAGACACCTTTCCATAACATTGAACCTTTTTTCATTTAACCCCTTAAGGAAACATAATGGACCTGGCACTTAATGAAGGTGAGCGCAAGGTATGGCACATTTAAAAAAAAATCTAATTTAATTCTGCTTTCTAGGGAAACTTTGACATCAAAAGAAAGCCATGCGTTTCCTTAAAAACACTAAGTAGCCTATGTGAGTACACTAAGTAAGTAACCCCTTAGTGACAGAGTTATATGCTGTATGTGACGTGCCTTGAAGACCAGAATTCCTTTACTTTTGTAACACTTTTGTCATTTGTTTGCTTAACTGTGATTTTCTTTCATCATGTTCAGTCTACCTACACACATTATATATCATTTTTTTAAAGGCCAGATAGGGCTTTCTGTTGATACTACTTCTTTCATCATATGATAATTTTTACTATTTAAACCCCCTCTTTTTTCAAACTTTGAACTGAAAATCTTTTATACAATTACAAACGGTGATCGCGGTGCCCTGGGTGGGTGAAACCGGGTGTTGCATGATGCCTCGATGTCGATGTATGTCCAAATGGGTTAAGGGGTCAAATACACATGTAACAAAAAAGGCTCTTGTCTTGAAAGTGTTAACAAAGATCAGGAGCAACCGTTCTACCATTAAGTAGTATGCTCATGGCACTTCCACAGTTGTGTCCTGTCACCACAGACAAAGTTAGAAGAACTGAGTTCTATTATTTACAGAGGTAACTGCAGTAATCCCAGTGAGGCACCTTAAAGGGACGGTATCACCTAAACATTGTTTTTACTGTGCATGTAGAGAATAAAAACATGATTGAAAGTGATCAATACATTGTGTCAACAAAACTGCAAGCAAATGCCTAAATAAGGAGAAAAATTATTATTACATTATGTATCTGTGGTATCTCCCGTTTATGACATCACCTGTGATACGAACTTATTTACAATTTAAAATCTATAATTTGCATATTAACCCCTTAGTGACAAGACATTTTCACCTTGACTTTCCCTTGGTGACAATGGCCGTTTTGACATTTCTGGGGTGTTCGTGTTTAGCTGAAATTTTCTTCTTTCTCACATACTGTACCCACACAAATTATATGTTGTTTTTATCGTCATAAGAAGGGCTTTCATTAGATACCATTATGTTCATCATATCTTATAATTTACTAAAAAAAAAAAAAATTTTAAACCCACCTTTTCTAACTTTGACCTAAAATATAATTTACACAAATACAATCATTAAAAAAGACCCTGTCTAAATAGTTTCTAAATGTTGTCCCGAGTACAGAAATATGCATGTTTCCATATTTTTCTGTATTTTTGGGCAAGTTATGGGGCAAAAACCAAAAATAGTGTTTTTTGTTTTTTTCCTATATTGTACTTTTGACCCCAACCCGAACCCAAAATGTAACCCTAACACAAAATTTAACCCCAACTCTAACCCTTATGCTATCCCTTAATATATTTTAATTTTAATTTAATTTTAACCCTATCCCTTATGCTAAAAATGATTTAATTTTAACCCTATAGGCTAATCTAACTATTTAACCAGTTTTATGCTAATTAAATATTTATTTTAATTATTTTACATTGCTATGCTGCTTGGCTACCACTAGGGGTAGTCAAGCAACATATTCAGAGCGACGGAAGTGAAGTTACTTTCACTTCCGAAGCTCAGACCTCCAGAGGGCATAGCCATATTGACGGAGCATGCTGCTCCGTCAATATGGCTCCCACGATCGCTCCGTGGGGCGATTGTGGGTGCCCCAGAAAATAAATTTTGGTGCTGCCAATTGCCTCGACATCGGCACCATCCAAGCGTTGATCGTTGACCGCGAAAACCTCTTGATTCACCACAGTACATGCCAGGCATTTGCTTACAATTCTGCTAACACTATGTATAGATTATTTTCAATATTTTTGCATTCTCTATACAGTATAAGCTATGTTTAGGTGATACAGTACCTTTAATAGCGACATTCAACATTATTCACCTGATGCAGATCATCACTCTTCTTCTACACAGCCACATGGCAAAAGCTGTTTGATGATGAGCCATTGCCATATGCTGGAACTGGGAGCACCATCAATGCCAACTCATCACATCTCTTAGTCCACTTGCCCACAGAATGCTCATTCTCTATGCATTAGGATCATTGATACCTATATAGGATCTTTGAATTTTAGAATCCTATGGATTATGTCAGAAATTAGACTAGGCTGAAACTGACCAAAAATGCAGGAGAGATAAAAACAAGATGGATGCCAACAGCCATCTTGTCTTTAAATTCAAACTCCGTTCATTGTTATATACTTATCTAAGAAGGGGGTGTCCTGGAGAATAACTTTAAATGGGTAATAAACCCAGTTCGCTGGCTTGGAGTGTGGAATGTGAACACCTATTGGGCCACGTTAACAAAACTGGCACTGTGGGGTGGACCAAATGCAGGGTTACAATGTAGGCTGATATAGAAAGTAGGATGGTTGCCATGGAACTTGGAGTCTGCTAAGAAGCGAGTAACAAGTCACTTGCTGTATCAACATAAAACGGATAGTTTTGAACCATCAGACCTCTGACATGCTTGGCCATTGTTGGAGCTGAGAGCCTAGGGACATGATGAGTAGAAGGTCCACTGCAGTGGGCAACGACCTAAGTAGAGCTGCTGCAGGTGCAAATATAAAAATGAGAACCAAAGAGAAGAAGTGTTCCATGTTAACAGCGGTTGAGCGTGAGTCAGTCATTTCTTAGAGACCATTGTCTTCAACCAATCGACAGGGAGTCGGGTACTGATCCCCGAAGCCCAGAGGGGTGTAGACAGGTGCCCTCGCAGGCATCCAGTGCGGTCACATGGCCAATCCTGGAGAAAATGGAGCCATGGGAACAGTTCTCTTTGCTATGTTTCAAGAATGGGTTCACCCCAAGAAAGGGGTCTGAGCCTTGGAAAACGTAGTGGTCTGGCCCTTGGAAATATGGATGTAAATCTTACTCTGGGTTTTACCAATATCTGCAGCAAGTCTCCAAGATGAACAGCAAAGGGTACACAAATGTAAAAACTAAAGGTTTAAACAAATCATCTAATTGTTTTTAAGAGTTATTAAAGTGGTGCTTTGGTTTAAGGAATACAGCAAGATTTGTAAATTACTAATGCCGAGCAGAGAAATTTCTGAGCCAATTTAGAGTTTCAGCAAGCAATCCATTGTCAATAAATATTTGATGATTTGCTGCTCTTATTGATCACAGAGAGAGGTCAGTGAACCTTAACAACTTTTTTTGTTTATTAATTTATGTCTTGCAGCATCAAGAATACGTATGCTGTACAATAGCAGAACTATGATCACATACACATACAGTATTTGTATCCCTTTTACGTCTGTGTACTTTTAAACTGCATTAAAAAAAATGTATATACATTTAGAATAGAGTTCACAATCATCTGCAAAGTGCCAATCACCTGTTAAAATATTAAGAGATTCTCACCATTGAGTACAACTGGATGTGTAATATATAATGCTAACAAAGATCTCTTTTAGGTATCATTGGTCCTAAAACAGAAAACAGAAAAGCCTCCTTGGGATCTCCAAATTATAGATTTCCCATGTATAGGAGTTGATCTGCATATCAAGCTACAGATGATGTTAGATAAAATGTAAGGTTGCCATCCAGGCCAGTAAAAAATTGGCTCAAGGCTAATGTTTTTATTTTTAAAGAAAAGGTGGAAATGCTAGAAACATGAAGCAGCACTGGCCAGGGTAGAGCTAGCAAGGGCTTGTCACATCTAAATGCCCAAGTGCAAAGCACTTTCTATCCAATTATCTTGTATGTATATCAATCTCTCAGCATATCTTTTTTTGCCTGTGTATTTGTGTATATCTTTGATGAGAACAGGTGGGCTGGTAAAATTGCAATATTGGCCACTGAATAGTTTTTGCCCCCTGGGCCACAAGTCCTTCCCTGCCATTGACCTATTTAAAACACATTGTTCTTTAAATTTATTTAAGTTATTTTTTTATTTAGAAAGATTTACCATGGATAATACACTGCGATTTCTGTAGTCTTCGAGGATGTCCTGGGGATAATATTGAGAGCCAAGTTGCTATCTGAACTTCATGGGAATTGTACCGTATTTGCTCGATTATAAGACGACCCTGATTATAAGACGACCCCCCAAACATTGAATATTCCTTTAGGAAAAAAACTAAAAGCCTGATTATAAGACTACTGGCCTGGTCCGTCATAATAGACAGAAGTGTCGGGCAGCATGGAGGATGTCTGCATGTATCTCCCTGGTGGCTAGCGGGGCAGCAGAGGATGTCTGCGCGACGAGCGCAGACCTCCCCTGCTGCCGCCTGGCACGACCGCCTGGACTTTTATGACGAAGCCAGAAGTACCCGGCTTCATCATAGAAGTCCCGGCGGTCATGCCAGGCGGCAGCAGGGGAGGTCTGCGCTCATCACGCAGACATTCCCTGCTGTTAGAGAGGGGGATCCAGATTATAAGATGACCTCGAATGTAAGACGAGGGGTATTTTTCAGAGTATTTACTCTGAAAAAAACCTTGTCTTATATTCAAACAAATACGGTAATTATAGACTAGGGTTGTAGAGGCCTATACTACACTACACACTAACTTTGTTGCTTTTTTCTGCAGCTCCCCTGACATACAGTTGGGCATTACTGGCTGAACACCACAGGAGTTGTAAACTGGGGTAGTTTGGGCTAATCATTACCCCCCCCCCCCCCCCCCAGCTATTGTAAAGTAAAGTTTTTATGTTGAGCAGGTGCATGCTGGTTGTTATCTACTACTACCATGTCATATACTTTTTTACGATAATGTGTAACTAACATATGCCTCCCACCAGGAAACTTCTCTCCTGAGCCAACACATATTGGCACTGGGGAGGAGTGCCCCCCCCCCCCCTGAAAAAGTGCTGTGGACACCCATGCTCACTATAGCAGGCATTTGAGAAAATATGGGGGCTCCTATTGGAGGAGTCACAGACTGCCCAGTCTCCTGTACACCACTACCAAAAAATCCCCTCTTAAAACAGGAAGGGGTAGGCAATTCAAGGGGGACAAACACACTACTTTTGGTTGAGTTTGAGTCCGTATCATTGTGTACAGTTAGAATGTGGAGCATAGACATTTTCGGGTATTCTGTTAGCAAAATTGCAGTCTATAACCTTTTATGGAAATTCATTTTTCTAATGGTTATATGTATTGTTGATGTTTTTTTTTATGTCCAATGATGATGGGATCTAAAAGATAAATTGTCAACTGTGGTGAACTACAAAATGCAGGCATTAAGTTGAGAAAAAAAGACTAGCTGGAGAATTTTGCCAACTAAGCTATTAGTATAGTATTCTGGTTTATTATGTTATAATTTTATATAATGTTTGTGCTCCTGCCTGCAATTCTGCTAACATATGAATTAATTATTAATTATGCTTTACATTCCCGAAGTGAATACTGTTTCGGTAACAGAGTCCCTTTACTGAGTTACCTATTACTTAAGCAGTTTAAATTTTATCAGATCGGTGTATAATGTGATAAAGTCAGTTCCATTCTGTGTGATGATAAAAACCTGCCTGTTTATCCTAAGATAAAAATTGGAACCCTGACATTTCCCAATTCTGTATAAGAAGATCTAGGAGAAAAAAAACCTCTCTCCTGAAACTGTGGTCTTTTTAAGTTTCTTATGCCGCGTGGTAGATGAGATAATAACATATCTATTGAGTTGCGGTGTGAATCCTGATAGAACTGGATGCTATGCAAGCTGCTAAGTGCATCAGGGCATCCTCATAAGGGAGAATAATACTAGTGTATTAAGCAGTTTTAAATTATTTGTCCTTACTATGATCCCTTCTTTAGGATAAAATGCTTTACATTTGTCTGCACTGTCTCCTGTGTATGATGTCACCCTGCGGCACTGCATGCAAATGAACTACTACCACAATAGCAAATGGCAAATACAGAGGGAATGTGAAGCTTAACATATTTGTATTTATGTTAGCCCAATGGTCACCCCCTATTTCAGTAAGAGGCTTGGTCACCTCACTTCTAATATGCAGTATCTCTATCTGTATATCTGTCTGTCTATCTGTCTGTCTATCTATCTTTCTGTCTGTCTACCTGTCTGTCCCTGGGTCCTAGCAGCACCCTTTTGGTAGCTACAGGGTCACCACACCAGGCCCTGACACCAAAAACGTAAACTAGATCCCTGATTTGTGATGGACTTGATTAGCATAATTGCACTCCAATGCATTCAGCTAAAAGAAAATCTGCTTTAAATATCAGTAACCCCTTGACCATCCCCACTCATCTGCTGCTTTCTAAAATTATTCTCACACTAACCTGCAGTACTCCCCCGCCCCTTGATACCCATCCAAGCTTCTCTCTACCCTTCAAATAGGGGTTACGATACCCCTATATTTTTTTTCAGTTGTCCTTCTATCCTACTAGAAAACATCTGTTAAAATGTAAAAAATAATGTGTATGCCTGTATCACGGCTTGGTTTGTGTCAAGTGTTTGCCATACCCCCCAATTATAATGCTATACGCAGGGTAGCATTGATACTTGACCTCCAAAACACGACTCCCCAGCGTCCTGATTTGTCAGAGGCAAATGTTGGGAGGTATGGATACCATTGGTTTTTGTGGTGACGGAATGACTTTTAGAACTTTGCAGCCCCGTTGGCCTTTATAAATACAACCCTACCCCCATATTTTTTTCTGAAAAATCTATTACAAAAAAATGACTTCAGCAAACAATAGAGATTTCATACATTTCCTTTTTGTGTGGGGAGGGGGAGGGGGGGGGGGTAATAAAGAGAGCCGCAGTTGCAAGTGATAGTAGAATAAATCACGGTGCAATGGCTGTTAACAGTTATACAGGTGGAGTAGCGCAGGATCACGTGTCGGAAAAAAAATGACAGTATTACTAATGTAATTCAGTGGAAATAAAGTGATGATATTATGCACTCACAAATTCCCAATAGACATGCCTTTAGAATAAACACAATGGCCTTAGGTTTGTTCCAAATGGGGTTGTTAAAAAAAAGATATAGCATAAAGCAGAATTGTATTTACAGTCTTACATTGCCAGTGGTGGAATAACTTACAGAATACAGTGCTCCAAAAAGCAAAAACAGCAAATATACACTCCCCACATGTGATCCAGCGCTACTTCACCTGTATGTATTGAGCTTTTATTCCTCTACCTTGTGGAGTACTGTGAGCAGCTGTGCTCACTACTGTAGGTATTATTGCATTTGATCACATTTTATTTTTTAAAGGTCACACCTTTTCACTTATTTTGTATATTGTTATCATAGTTATAACAGCGACTGCACCTGATTTATACATCCTGACACTTTTCACCTCTCGGATTTTGGGGGGAGATTTCTAGTGCTAATTTTGTAATCTGTAAAAATAAGAAGCGCAGGTGTAAACTTCGCCAGATAAACCTGGACGTTCAGAACAGGCGGAGGTAATACAAACTCGCGACTTTTGTTAGCTTACACACTGAGATTTCCTTTCTGTGTCCACCACATTTATAAATCCAAAATGTTTTTTTTTTAGAATGCTAAACCTCTAGACTTCTAGGATGCCATGGAGCTGTAGCTCTGTCACATGTCACTACCAATGTGTTTTCCTAGTTAGGACTCATGCTAGGATTTAGTACTGCTTTAAAATATTGGTCATCTACCCCATTTACCCATTCCACTTACAAAACACTTTAGGGACTGTATCATCTAAACATTTTTACCGTGCACGTAGAGAATACAAATATTGAAATTTAATATATTGATACCTTGTTTTAGCAAAACTGCAAGCAAACGCCTAAATAAGGAGAAAGATGTTTTTAAATGTGTCTGTAGAGTCTCCTGCTTATGACATCACCTATGGTTTGATATGCAAAGGAATTGGTTTTCAATGGAAATTTTGCATATCAAGCCACAGGTGATGTCATAAACTGGAGACCTCACCAGTATTTTTTTGCTATTCTGCTATCACAACGTATAGATGATTTCAATCATATTGTATTCTCGACTTTCACAGTATAAGCAAGGTTTAGGTGATATAGTCCATTTAAGCATTGTTTCTGCTCTACATTCCCCCTTTTTAAATGCTGTTAATGTGACAGATGCATCTTATTTGTATGCTGATGCCACATAAGGATGTCTTGGTATACAGATATCACACACACATTTAATATATATATATATATCTTAATGTGCCACAATATGTAAATATTTTGCATGCTGTACACATTGGCACCTCAGACATTGTGCAGGTGGTAGCACCCCAGTTATTGACTTCACAAGGCTGTATTGTAAGAGGTCGCCTGGAAGAGATGCTACAGTTCGTCAGCCAAGTTTAGGGCGTTACATAGCCTGCTCGCTGCTTCTGAGAGGCGTCGTTGGTTAGGAGGGGCGCTCTAGGCACACGTCGTTGGTCAGAAGGGACGCTCTGACCACTTGCTGTCGCTTTTTGCTGGTTAAGATGGCGGCGGCCTGGGCTGCGGCGGAGGCGCGGAGCCAGAGCCCGTGAATCCGATATTCGTAAGCCGCCGCCCAGCTGTTCCAGTCCACAACACATCTCGGAATAAGCTGGGACACGAGAGACGAGCCCCCTGCTTTGGAGAAACGGGAGCCGTACGTCTTGGCCGCGGGAGGGATGTGACCGGCCTGCCTCGGGCCATCCCGGTGATAGGCGGCTAACGAGAGGCCGGGGATGGGCCAGCAGGTAGGCCGCGTGGGAGGCGAACCACCCGGAGCTCCGCAACCGCCAAGGGGAAGCAGAGGTACCGGGAACAAACCGAGCTGCCACGCTGGTGCCGTGTCAACGGGTGGTGGTAGCCGCAGGAGAGAGGCTACGGGCAGGAATAACCCTGAGACTGGATTTAATATTTTCACACAGCATGGTAAGTAACACAAGATGACATTATAACAATGATGGCCAAGCGTTGGCACTCCAATGTTTTGAACTATGCTTTGCTGACTGAGCACCATGAGAAATGTAATCTCTAACAGCTGGAGGTTTATAATTGATTTGGGCACACACATTGCTACATATGTAGATCTCTGGTCGATTTGTCAGATCAATGGCATACAACATTAACACGGTCTTTATGAGAGAAATGAGGCTCAGCCATCAGGGCAATTTCATGTAAGGCATTGTATACCAAGAGGGACCTTTACAAAAGCTCACAATATATATACACATGTATCATTTGGTAAATCTGTTTTGCAGCTTTTTGCTGTAGAACAAGCCATTTCTTTTGTAACCCACCACCCCACAAATACTGCAGAATTACAGTAGGTATAAAGCATGACAACGTTTTAATTTGACAATCTTATACAGGGATAGCGTTATGTATGAGTAATTGTTTGGAGGTAAAGGTCTAAAAATCGAGTTATAACCATGGAAACAAAGTGTTTGTACTAATGCCACACAATTGGAATTTTTTTTTTTTTTTTTTTTTTTTTTTTAACATAACCCCAAGTATGTTTTCTCTGCCTGGAAATTCAGTCTCTGCTTCATTTGTATTTGGAAAGTGCAAGAGATGTGTACCATTAGTATTATTAGATTGTGTAAGAGCAGGGCATGCATATATTTGTAAACTTTAGGAGCCAAACCGAACATGCAAATCAATAAGCACCTAGAATATTGCTGTATTCAACTGTCTTACAGCCCATGCATGATAAGAACCAAAACAAACGTTATTGAATGATTATATACAATTTGTCTACAAACTTGTATTAAGCAGAATACTAAAAATTCTAGAATAGTCACAAAAATACAATATGCCGAAATCCCTGAGGTCTCATCTAAATACCTTTTTTTTCAATGTTTTATATGACACTGTAAATAGAATAATACAAGTAAAATAGAAATTAAAGGTTTAATTTATATAATGTTCACTATTCACATTGAAAACCATCCTTGGTACACATGTTCTAGTAATCCACCCTATTATGTAGTGTGAAAGGTTAATATAGCTTGCTTATGACATTTATTCCAGATGTTTGATCTATTATTTTCAAATTGCTACAAAGCTATTCAGATTGGTGTAGTGGATCAATTAATAATTAACTGTCTGGAATTTTATAGTGCATTTATGCACACAAGAGCTTAGTAATGCAGTTCAATTTAGCAGTTATGTTAACCGGAGTCTGACGGTTTATTACATATAGGGAATGCAAATTCCTCCCCACCCCCCTGTCCCATACAGGGATGTATTGCTAGCAGTGGTACCGTATGATATAACTATGCCGGTTTGTCTTGTATGTGTGATATGCCATAGAACTGTGCTTGACACATTATTGTAGCCTTTAGGAGCCAGACACGCAAATTCAGACACCAGCCTGGTTATTTTTAGGAACCAGGGAAATGGAACTTCCATAGAGCTCTATGCGAACAATAAAAAAAAGTAGGAGCCAGAAGCAGGGATTTGAGGAGCCATAGGAGCCAGAAGCAGGGATTTGAGGAGCCATAGGAGCCAGAAGCAGGGATTTGAGGAGCCATAGGAGCCAGAAGCAGGGATTTGGAAGCCATAGCTCCCTGGCATCAGGGATTTGAGGAGCCATAGCTCCCTGGCATCAGGGATTTGAGGAGCCATAGCTCCCTGGCATCAGGGATTTGAGGAGCCATAGCTCCCTGGCATCAGGGATTTGAGGAGCCATAGCTCCCTGGCATCAGGGATTTGAGGAGCCATAGCTCCCTGGCATCAGGGATTTGAGGAGCCATAGCGCCCTGGCATCAGGGATTTGTTAAGATCTGCAATAGAACACATAAAGAAAATGACATTTTAATTGTTACCTCTGTTAGCTAGCTGCCATCTGTAAAATTCAGAATGAAAGTGGCTATGGTACATATGAATCTAGAATCTGATAGGATTATACTCAGTAAACACTATATTTAGTTTTGGACATCACTGGCCTTTTATAGTTTATTTAAAAAATACTCTGCATTTTATGTATAAATGCATACATTTACATTTATTTAAATAAACTTATTTATAAAGTCCCACCACTGCAAGGGATTCTTGGTAGGCAAAAAAAGGTTTCCCCGTATTTGGGGAGAAAGCCGGCTCTACCCTTAGAAATTAGGCATACCTCCTATTGGGATGTCCGGTGATGAGGTGCTGCGTCAAGCTGTGCAGACAGCAGGATATATGGAGCAAAACGAAAGACGTTTTCACTCTCCAATCCGGTGGTGTAAAAGCGCGTTTATTATCAAAATAAACCGACAAAAATTGTTAGTAAACCATATGCAGGAGCACAGACAGTGGGTGAATGCCTTACTAGTTTCGTGCATGCTGGCAAATAAAGCTAACAGTGATCACCTTTTTGCCTCTGTATCTACTACCTTTGCTCCCCTATGTGGAGGGGTGTTCTACATCACTGTTACCCAACTATTACATATGTTGTGTGTCATACCAATACATAACATACAGGGCCCTGCGTGTAACCTTATACAAAAGGAAAAGTGTATATACACAGTGTGTGTGTGTATACATATATATATATATATATATATATATATATATATATATATATATATATATATACACACACACATTATGTATGTATACATCTATAGTTGTGATTTCTTACTGTAATTTTATATTCAAGACTGAAACTTTAGACATGAAATAATCCTCTTGGCATGTGCTCTGTTATTTCCCTCTATTTTCTAATTGCTCAGTAGAGTTCCTTTGAAATATTCAGGTTTACCTGTAATGTTAGTTTCAGAAACAAATACCCAGGTGGGTGTCTGGTTTTTACAGCAGCTTGTAAGTTAGATGAAAGCCTCTGATAATTGTACTTGTAAAACAGTTATTGTTCAAGCACAGACATTATAAGGAACCTTGTGGTTCAGTAATGCCTCATAGAATAACCCCTTGATGTATTCTGGCTGTGGGGTTTGATGTTCTGGTTTCATTCATTCATGTGTTTGATGCATTTCTTATTTGGTGGATCATGACTTTACATCAGGGCTTTACAAATTAGATTTAAATCCAGGAGCCAGTACCAAACGCTGTGTCAGAAAGGAAAATGTTTGGGTCAAGGTCCATAAACATGTATATATGACATACACACATGCTCACCCACAAATACATACACTCGTTAACACACAAACACTTACCCACAAATACAGACACACACTAAAATCCTAGCGCACACTTATATGCCGACACACACTAACCCATAATTTCACTCTTACATGCACAAACACAAACCTATACACATAAATACACATACATACATACATACACACACTATCACATGCTGGCACATACACACACACTAATCTAGTGATACATACACCAACACATGCTGGCACAAATACATACATAGACACAAATCTGCAGATACTTACACATGTTGGCACAAATACATACATGCACTAACATATACTAATCTGCTGATACATATACTAACACATGCTGGCACAAATGCATACACACTAATCATCTGATACTTACACATGCTGTCACACAGATATTCTATTTACTTACTGCTGGGGAGCAAAGTTGGAGGCAGAGGACAGGCCAGCAAGAGGTTTTCTCTCCATTTAGATCCTGTATTTGCTGGGGTCAATGAGGCTCCTCCTGCTGAAGCTGAGGCAGCAGTATCTGTAAGGAGTTCCCATGACTCCTCACACGCGTATCCATCTGCTACTTGGTGAGCAGCAGGAACAGGAAGCTGGGGGAGGAGTTATCTGCCGGCTGCTCTGAGCTGCTTGTCCCCCACACTGCTCGTTATGTGATTGGTAGATAACGTCCTGCAGAGTGTGGGACAATGTAGCTTCAAGGTCCGGGGCGCCAGGAGCCAGATTCTAGTCGCCATGGCGACCTGACACCCGAAATTTGACGAGCCCTGCTTTACATGAACATTTATGTAGCTGATAATTAGCAGCTAGAACAATTCTATGTTATAGACGCCTAGATATTGTTTATAATGTGAATGAAGAGAATGTAAAATTATCTGATATGAAATGAAACAATATCTTAGTAGAATTGAATATACATGCAAAAATGGGATTTACATAAACAGGAGACTACTTTTAATGGGTTATTTTACCCTATGCATGGTGTTGTCCTAAACAGTGGATAGATCATTTTTACAGTCACAGTATAAAGAAATAGAAATCTAATTTGCGGTTGTCCTACTGCATTGGTAGAAATATGGAGGAACCTATGCAAATTTCAGAACAGATATCTAAAGGATGGACAAAGGGAGATTGACATCCCTGGTGAGCAATGACCAATCAACTTCACAGCGCTTGCAATATTTCTAAGCTAATGGGCTAAATTTCGGAAAGATTTGGGGTCATATCGGAAGCTGATTATCGAGCTCCCCAGTGTGCCCCTGAGTAACCTCACAATAGGGCCATCATGGCTAGTCACACTATAAGAATAATAGTTACTGGCGCTAGATGTTCAACAAGATACTTGTCTAGCATTACTTTTGAGCTGGTACTTCCATTTACAAAATGAGGGTGCTTTTAAAAAAAAAAAAATCACAGGTGGAACTTCTGAATCAGGAAGGTAATTGGAGATGGGATAGTATCTTTGCCTGTAGGCATAGAAGATGAAAAACATTTTAGAAATGAGGTGATTCTGCATTGTTTTGAAGATATACATTGGCTGTGCACATATGGTTTATGCGTCAGTGTAAGCTGTTTGCTCAGATTATTCCTAAATTGTATAAAAATGTTAATGGGACTGTTGGCCTGGCGTTCTTAATTTTCCAAATTCCTGCTTATATAAAATGTCACAAACATTGTATAAATCGTCATTTTTCTATGAGCATGTGATTACATTCCATGGCCATGCGGGCGGAGCTTGTTTAGCATCATGGCTGAACGCAGTGGCCAGTAGCAATGCTGAGTTCTGGATTTATGTGCATGACGTGTTTTTGTATTTCACTGCACGTGGATGCCGTATGTGGGATTGTTGTGGTCTTTGTCTTTTTTTTTGCTCTATAATTTCTGTTACTACTTCTCTGGGTCACGTTTTATAGGGTATAAAGCAGGGTTATCGCCAGACCATCAGGACATGACTCCACCCATCATTCTGTCCCAATCAGAATTGACATTCATCTCTGAAAATAAGTAGTAGTCCCTGCGTTACTCCGTTCTCTACATCTTCCTACTGATTAAACGTCCATTCTCGTCCTACTGGCGTCTTGGTCGTATCACTTTGCCCCTTTTTATTAAATAAATGGCAGCCAGTCTGTTCCATTTAGTAACATAAGGCATCCACGCATGGGAAGTGGAAATGTTAGTTTGTGGACATTTCAAATTGAATGTTCTGTGGTGGGTTGTAATTTACAGACCCCGAAAACGTAAGATGAAGGATGTTCCTTAAAGAGGCAGCTAGACAGCGTAATGGCAGTAGATATACACTCAGTTCTGTGATGGCTTAAGAAGAGCTAAATATGGATTCTGGCAAGGTTTTTTGACAAAAGGTGGGGCGGAGGGACTTTAAAGGTAGATGCTGCAGTGTTCAGTGACCTACTTCAAATTACTACCATTTTAGGCCACGTCGAGGCAATGAATAATTTCCATATGCGATTGCTGTATTGGAAACACGAGTACACATGTGTAGTTGAAATGCTCTTTTATGTTTCTGCTATGCTTTCTGTGCTCAGAACCTCAGTGTTAAGTGCTTCCATTCCATACAGTGTTTGTAGTTGTTTTTGAGCAGCCTGGCAGGGAGCTGTAATGTTTTCTGTCCGTTTCACTGCAGTGATTGGTAACTGGTGAGAAATGCAGTGTTCTGTAAAGCAAAGCCATTTCCTTTTACTGCCCTGCAGGATGCATGCTACCTGTGATGTGGTAGTCAGTAGGAAATGCTTCATTTGCATTCAGTTTCTCCCAAATATTTAGGATTTTCCTGCTGTCACATATTCTATTTTCTCTATTATTCTTCAGAAACATACATCACTGCCTAGTATTAAGGAATTGTCTGCCTACACCATGTTCCTTGCTGCCTAGTATTAAGGAGTTGTCTGCCTACACCATGTTCCTTGCTGCCTAGTATTAAGGAATTGTCTGCCTACACCATGTTCCTTGCTGCCTAGTATTAAGGAATTGTCTGCCTACACCATGTTCCTTGCTGCCTAGTATTAAGGAATTGTCTGCCTACACCATGTTCCTTGCTGCCTAGTATTAAGGAATTGTCTGCCTACACCATGTTCCTTGCTGCCTAGTATTAAGGAATTGTCTGCCTACACCATGTTCCTTGCTGCCTAGTATTAAGGAATTGTCTGCCTACACCATGTTCCTTGCTGCCTAGTATTAAGGAATTGTCTGCCTACACCATGTTCCTCACTGTCTACTATTAAGCAGTTGCCTGCCTACACCATACTAGATGTAATCGTATTGTCAAATTGTGGAACAAATATAAAACAATAATAGTGCACAGTATGAGTAATACAATATTGCTTTTTAGTGCAGTTGTATCCGGCTTTAGGTGCCATTACGTTGATGGTTAATGGCCAATTAATGTGCACTTTCTTTCTATAGAACGGCTCTGGAATATTGTGGGAATGAAAGGATTATCAAACTGATGATAAAAGTGTAATATTCATGCCAACTACTTAACTATAAAACAGAAAAGGTCAACACAACTATTTCAGCTCTCTACATTTTTCCTTTACTGAGTTATGAGGTGATTAGATACCATATAAACGGTGAAAGTCATTGTTCTGCATCAGAGCTTGACAAACTTAACTGAGATTTAGGAGCCAGAAAAAAAATCTATGAGCCAGACAAGTGCTCAATCATTCATTCACATACATACATACATACATACAGTCAGTCAGTCAGTCATTCATTCACATACAGTCAGCAGCTTTTTTTTTATCTTAAAAAACTGCTGATCAATCAATACGTCCCCCTCCCTGCTGCTTTATACCTCATTGCAGGGAAGGGGTCATTTCGGTTCCAGCTTGGTCTGATCCACCCGGTGCTCAGGCACTATAGCACGAGGGGGCAGAGCAGGAAGTCTGTGCAGACGGTGCACACACTCTGCTCTCTTACACACCGCTGGATTAATGTTTTTTTTTTTTTTTTAAATGAACTCAGCACACCATGCTGGGCTCACAGTAACCTTAGTAAAGTCTGATTTCTTGGTCACCCTGGCGCCCGGGGTTTGTCGAACCCTGTTCTCCAGTGATGTCATTATTTTCTTTTATCCATGCCACCTTTGAAACCTATCACATAAGGTCTTCAGAATAGAAATCTTATATGCGGTCATGCTACTACATTGGTAGAAATCTGAAGGATGAACAAAAGGAGACTGACATCCCTGGTGAACAATGACCCATCAACTTCACAGCACTTGCCAGATTTCTAAGCTAATTGGCCCGAATTTGGAAATAGATCAGAGTCATATCGGAGAGTTTCGAGCTACACAATATGCCCCGATGTGACCCCCAAATAACCTTGCAATTCGGTCCATCATGGCTGAATACATGCCGAATGCTTTTCGAAATCGAAAAAATCTCATGGAAATACACCAAACTGATGAGCAGCGACAATAAGCTGAGTAGTAAAACTAGTTGCCTATAAAACAGACCGATGGGGATCGATCAAACCAGTGACTTTCGACTTGCCAAAGCAGGCTGTAATAAGTTTCAGGTTTTGTGACCACTGTACCTGCAATGTGGGCACAGAGTATTCCTTCTTACCAACTCCATCATTTACCTCATCTTTCTTTTTAAAAAAAAATCCCACATCACATCCCTGGTACAGGTATAGTTGTGATTTAGCTACCTCCTAAGTAACACAAAGCTGTCCATGGAAATATATCCTCTGGAGACTGGATCAGTTTAAAACATTATTTTTTCACCTAGTAAGAAATATTGTGCATATAGAGAGGAGTTTGTGTTTCACAACCGCTTGATTAATAATGGAGGAATTCCTGTGGTGTCTTTGGAACTCTATGGAAGATGGCCAATCACCTGACCAGTTTAGTCTACAAGGCAATTGGGTAACAGACCTTTTCATGTGTTATTTTGCCCACTCCCTCTATAATTTTTTTTTTTTTTTTTTGAATAACTGGAATATGTATCATATGGACAAGAAAGTTCTTGTTAGAAAATATAGAAACTGAGACGTTGCTGAGGCTGCACTGGTGTCCTTGTACAGACACTTTGATGATCCCTGGGTAATACTAAAATGCAGTATTGGGGTATGTTTATGATACTCGGATGTTCCAGGGTTAGTTTCTATGAAAACAGATATTGCACATTAAAATGGCATTGATTCAAAATTGGCATGGAGACATTTTAAACAGAATTATTTTCATCCATGAATAACACACAGAAAGCATAACATTAGCTCCTAGCAAAAGTCAGGTCTGGCAAAATAACATGATTTGGTAATGGGTTAAACAGCACACATTTAATGTACTAATATTCCCTTCAACTGTAAGTAGAATACTTTCATCTTTATGTAAGTTGGAAACATTGTAGATAATAATGTAGTTCATAATCCTCAGTTAGAAGAAACTAGCTTGCAAGTGCTTGCTACATGCCATGTAGTAAGTGTAGCAATTTCTCATTGCCATAGTTACAGCTAAACTGTACCTGGCAGCTTGCCTACCACTACACTTCACTCAGTGTATGTACACCTCACACATTCCACGAGCGCTTGGGAACCGAGTCACCAGGTGCGTCTGATAACGAGGAGAATCGGGATTCCTTCCATCCGAGAGCTTGCCACACCTCTCTGAGGCATAAGCTAACACTTAGTGATCCTTATTAACATTGTCCGTGCATTTTTCTTCCTACTGGGTGTGAAATGTTACTGGGTGAATACTACATGATGCACATTGAAAATAAAAAAAAAATCAATAAAATAGTTTTGTGTTTTTAAAACTCTTTTTCCATTTGTCCCTCCCTGCTTTCATTTAGTTTATTTTGGCTTTCATTTAGTTTTATTTTGGTTTTCGATTGTAAACTTGGAATCGTTAAGTGTTTTGTCATATTTTTTTTTATAAAGCACATTATATTAACATAAAATACTGCTACACTCGGGTTCTCTCGGTCTGACATAGCACTTTCCTTGGCTGCAGTACCTTGGCACCTGTTTGTGTCTTCTCAAATATATATATTTAAAATATACATAAATATCATGCATGTGTACTGCTTGTGCTTGTGTCTTGTGAAGGCCACACATGTAGAGTGATGAATGTTTTACGTGGGGTATGGCAACTCTCCAAATGCCAGGCAGTGCCCTGTGAGTCAAGTAATCTGGCTCCCTATAATAGTTCTTTTCAGATGAGATGCACAGTTTGCGAAATTCCATGGTTTCTCCATGAAGTGCGTATTATATAATAATTTAATTAGCTCATAAAGTTAATGGTACAGGATGTACTGTTACAGTGCTATTGTTGTACAAAAACAAGGTTTGTAAAAGCCAGGCTGGAGTTTGTAGGCACCTATGCCCATGCTTACACATTCTGTTACTCTGGATACCAGACATCTTACATGGCAATGTCTCAACTTTCATCCCAAACAAATATGGTATTGTGCATGCTGCTAGGCATAATATGCATTGTTTAAATAGCTTTAATGGAGGCTTTCAGGCATATTGAAGGGGTCCCTATTACCTGATATTTGTATATGCGAGTTCATTCTAAGCCTGTTTTTAATACCTCCTATGGAATTTCTTTCTTATTCACCTCGATTCTGTTTTTAAAATGTCCCTGTTGCCCATAGACTCACATTCTACAGCAGAAGAAGACACTCTGATCCTTCTACAGATCTCATTTGAAAACTAGTGACTCCTAGTGCAGTAGGTTTGAGAGATGCTTGCGCACATCTGACTGACTGAAGGAGCATGTTAGTGCTGCTAACCTGCATCAGAGATCAGTCCCCAATTTGAGGCTGAAAAATTGGAAATAAAACTTTAATTGACTGTATTTGACAAATGATTCACAAGTCTATTGTTATATAATTGGAGCAGTTAAAGTGTGTATATAGATCGTGGAGTGCAAGGAAATGTGTATGTACTTGGCATTGCTTTTAGCAGCAATGATGACTGGTATTTATAATTTATATAGTGCTTTTCTCTGAGTGGGACTAAAAGGGCTGTACAAGTCTATGTACATCAGGTGTGTGAAATAAGTGTGCATGTGTGCGTGTGCGTGCATATACATAAATATGCAGCTGTGACTGCAGTCTGGGTGCTGTGGTAAGCTCTGTGTGCAATGTGGGAGCAGAGGAAGGAGATAAAAACAAGAAATGCATTTTGTTCAATAACATTTTATTACATTTGTAAAAAATTGAATATTGAAAAGTTCCTGTAAGTATAAATGCAATTGTTTATATACATAAATGCATACAAAATACATACACACACATATGTATATCTATCTGTTTTAGAATTCCCCCTACTTTTGTCTTTAAGTTTATGGCTTTAATTTATTTTTATCTGAAATTTAGACAACTGCCTAATTCAGTTATAATCCTACTGACAATTTTCTCTCCAGGTAATTCCAAAAGATGAATGTCCCTTTAATTGTGTGTCTAATATAATAATGCATGATTAACTGAAAGGTGTCTGTATGTAAGTATGGGTAAATGTGTGCATTTGTTGATTGTATTTAAGTATCGTTAGGTCTGTCTCCTAGTTGCTATTAATAAAGACCTTATTTAAATACGGTTTTCATTGTTTTATGTATGTGAGGTGTGCGTATGTGACTGTCTCTGTGCGTGAGTATATGTGTATGTTTGCATGATTTGATGTGCCCATTGTCTTGCACCTAAAAAATTAGCTGGCTCTTAAAAATAAATTAAGTTTGTGAAGCCCTCATTTAAGGTACATTTATCATCTGAAAAACTCGGTAAGACTCTATTTAAATCATGATTTTTAAATGTAACGACTCATTCTCAGTCTGTCCGATTAGTAAAACAGCTATATCGGAACTGGTTTTAGTCTAATAAGTTAATCACGCATATTTGGAGAACTTATATTGTTTCATATAATATTATATAGCATACATATTCTTGTATTTGCTTAAATGTCAATGTTTATTAACTGAAATGGTAATGTGTTTGCACATAGATTTGCAGAACAAAAATGGCATTAAGGTCTTCTCCTGAACTTTGTTTATTTGATACAATTTTTACTGTGGGAAAAGCGCATGTTATCTCAGCTTGGATAACTTGGATTAATTGAATTAGTTACGAAAAATGTAAATATATAGCATGAGGCTGTGTATTCATGCAATAACTAAGCTCTATTTCATGCTAAATAGACTTTGAACTGTAATTTACCTTAAATAGCAAACTATTTTTAGATAGATTTTCCCTCCAAAAGCATTTCCTTAAAATAAATTTGATTTAAATAAAAAAAATCATCAATTTCAATCCACCCTGCATCAAACTGACCAGTATGATTATACTAATACCATCCACATCTGACACTTCTGTTTAACGCGTTGTATATGTCTTTGAATACTTTTTAAGTATAGATATAGTAATATTTTATTATTATTGCCCATCACCATATAGCATGCTTGTTTTTTTGTTTTTTTTTCATACAGTTAAGCAGACTATATAGAAATAAAATATTCCCTTATGGGCAGTAGACCTGCATTACTTCGAATCTCTCCCCTACATAGGTTACATAGAGGTCATTTGCTTCCTACATCTCTTTCCATCATACTTTTCACTGTGAGAGACTGATGCTTTGTAGTGGTCCCCTGGGGGGGAGTTTGCAGCAAGAGGTTGAATGTCACTGTATCTTGTAGTTACCCTGTATAAAGGTTTGTTCAGAGGAATACACTGCCACTTCCTGGCTGCTGCTTTGTTCTTTTATTTTACAAAGACCAGTGATACATCCCCAGGGCCATGGGGGGATGTGAAGAACACAGGACATAAATACATGTCAAACCAAATGTTTAGTAACCTGCGGCCCCTATATAACGCATATTGTTCTCAGCCAGCATTACATGGCCAGCAGTAGCTGGAAGACTGAGAGTGACCTCAGGTGTAGTCTATGTATTGGACCTTCACTCAACCTAAGTATTGCATTAATATAGTGGGCTGAGCAAATGGCTGTAGAATCCCTCCCAGTTTGGAGTTGGGGCACACAATCCAAATAAAGACTGGGTTATACACACAGGAAATTAGTGAAATGGGTCCATTTAACAACCAGTGTTTCAGTACTATACATTTTACATTAAAATGCACATTCTTAACAAGGAAAACTACCTATTTGCTGGAATCTTGTCTGTGTTGTGGCCAGCTGTTGCATGCCTACTCCAGGGGTGTGTCCCAGTGACAGCTGGGTGACTTATGGTATGTGTGGAGTACAAGTGACAGAGCACAGCTAGATGTGCAGGTCTACAGCTCCACAATGCCAAACCAGCTGTCTTGCCTGCCTCTTCCGGAAGTGTGGGCAGCTTCTGTTGTACTGGACAAATGTGAGGGATCTGCTTGCTTGTGGCATTGACAGATAGGCTGAAGAGCCCTTCTAAGCTTTTCCAAGCACCTGCCTTCTTGCTTCCAGAGGAACAGCTTACCAGAAACCAAGGGCTATTTAAATGAAAGAGCATGTTCTGCTACATGACCAATATAAAAACCTATGTGAAGTTATTTTATATTGTTAAATCGAACAGGGCTGTCGGCGTGTGTGTTACATGTTCTTGGAATGAGTGTAATGGCTACATGTCCACATTTGCTCTCTAGATTGGATAACTATACTCATTTTATATGGTTAGTCCATAAAACACTTGTAGTTTCTCCAATAAACGAGTCACATATCTCACAAGTGAATGGTTTCAGACAGGAATCCACAGGTTCTCTTATATAGCCTGAATACGATGGAGGTCATGCTCTGTACTTTACAGGAGCATTTCAGATGTGTTTCGTGCATTTTCTCATAAAAACAGCTCTATCATTTTAATTTTTACATCCATTTCATTCCATTGACTGGGAACATCTCACCGGTACACACACATTTCGGATAACTGCAGTTTGCAGGGATGTTGCTGTTACCGTCAGCGTGTTTAACATTGTGCCAAGTAGGGTATCTGGTGGCTTTCTGCCTCTCTCTTTAGCTAGGTTTACATATAGTAAATTGTGGATGTGCAGAGCAGATTAACATTTCACCTTGTAACCAAATTTCTTTGAAATGGCATGGGGGAGATGTTTTTATGTTTAATAAAATATTGGGTTTTTTAACTCTGTGCAACCCATCTACAGCGTCTGTTACATGATTGGAGCTCGAGGACATATATATATTCTGTAAATCCTACCTGGACGCAAATGTAATACAAACGGATGTGCACTAAATGGTTAGAAGATCTTCTCTATAACCTCCATTTCCTTTGCAGCCTGTATTGTTTCCGACTTGTTTTTTGTTTTTTTCACATTATCAATCATGACCCACTTTATCTGTAATACCAGTTCGACTCTCTAGTGTGTGTTTAAACAATGCGGATTGCTAGGTAATTTCTTGAAAATCCAGATTGTTTGCAGATCTTTTGGGCTGAAGTTCAACATCCCTGAGCTCAAAGAAAGCTTTGTAATGAAATAATCTTTGTGAAGGCAGCTTTCCTGGCTTCATTACAGTTTTTAGTTGCATGCCTGGGGATGTGTATTCAAAGCTATCACACTGACAATTTCTGTTTCATTAAGCTACCGGCTGGTTCTCTCTTCTTTCAATAGAAGTACAGCGATGGGCTAGCCATACTTGGCTCAAGCGTCTCATCTCTCTGCAATGCTTTGGTACAAACTGGACTCTCACACTATACATGCGCTATAACGATTAACAGAGAAACACAGGGCTAGAAGAGGTTTAAGGGAATCCATCATAATCCCATGTGATTTGTGAAGGCAGATAAGAACCAATTGACCCATCTATCATTCCTGTAACAAAGTGCATGTGTTCAGGATAGTTTCATGCATAGACATTCCTGAATTACATTATTTAGTTAATATAACCTTATAGAAAGTTATTTTACCCATATGATTTCTAGCTCTTAAAGTGGTTGGATGTTTAGGCTGATATCATACAGCAGTAAAGCTATGCCTTATCTACACTGTACTTAATAGAAAAGTATATTTTAACCAGAAAACATGTTAATGTTATCATTGAAGCCGTATAACATTTAATTTCATAGCGGCACAATGACTTTACATTGACGGTTTTATTTTTTTGTCCATTTAATACCGATTGTGATCCCTAGTTAAGTCCGGTGCAGCATGTATACTTCAAGGCATAGATCCTAGTGCAGGGGTGTCCAAGTTTGTTCTGCAGTGGGTCACTTTACCACAAATGTATTTGTGTGTGGGCTGCATTCATGTGTCATCGAAGAAGAAGAAAAAAATATATATATATAAATATACTCACAGTAATGTGTGAGTGTGTCGCAGATTCTCCAGCAATAAAATTCATAAAAAAAACACCACATTAAATGCACACATGCATACACACTGCAAACTTCCACACACCGTTACTCTTACATAACCTCACACTAAGCTTCCTCCCCTCGCGCTGCACAAGTGGTTGGCTCAGCCTGCAATGTAAGCAGGGACACAGCAGCAGTAGGAGTCTGCGACCCAAGGAAAGCAGGGCTCAGGTGCGGCTAGCGCTGCCAATCTCAAGCGGGCCGCATTTGGATGCCCTGGACCTATCGTGTCCTGCTGCTGGTGAACTACAATTCCCATAATCCCCCAACAGTCTTTATGAATCACAGAGTATCATGGTAGTTGTACTTCAGGAACAGCTGCAGGGCAAGTGTTGGACACCTAAAGCATGGAGTCTGTGTTTTGAAACTCAAACCCTCTCCGACAGTTTGACAACTTGGTACCAATAATTAACCTCTTCACGACAATAGGTTTTTTTTTTCTGTTGCTTTTAGCATGAGATGAGCTATCACACACACACATTATGTATTCTTTTAAGGACAGATGGGGCTTTCTTTTAAGACCATTTTTTTTAACTGTATATCTCTCCTCAGATCAAAGTGTCTCATGGCAGCTGATGGTCAGAGGATAAACCAGCGTGTAATATAAAAAGTGCACGCCAGTTCATCCTCACAACAGGAAAAACTTACATCTCACTTGTGCTTCTATATTAGAAGCACAAGAGGGAAAAAAACGTTTAGCGTCCCTATAAGTTGTTTTGAATTTTCCTTTTCACCACTCGACATCCTAGTATTTTTGTCCCTAGAGACCAGCTGCCTGTCTCCCGCTGTCCATAATCTATCTGCTTTCCTTTGTTATTTATTTTTAGTCTTTTTGAGCACCTTTTTCTTTTTTGTGTTCAGTGCCGGTTCTAGCATTCCCTCCCCAAATACACCACCCATCATCAATGCACGCCAGCTGGTGCTACAAGTCACTGCTTGTAACTCGACTCCAAACCTCAGTGTCTGACTCCACCTGTCCCCGCCCCCTCTCTCAAATTCCTCTGCCATGTAGTCTCCTCATTTTTCCAAGTGGGTACAGAGAGATCTTGTGTATGCCCCACGGTTAGCTGCCTTGATTTGCCTTCGGTCATGATACTTGGCCCAGTCCTGCCCTCTGTCAATACTTCAGATGGGAAAGGGCACATGATTAGCACATCATATCGGGACAAGGCCACCCGGCGCAATGTCTTCATTGGCTCAGGTAATGCGTGTAGGCATTGGGGTGGGGGTAGGATTGTGCTGGGCATGTGAAACATCTTTGTGCTAATACTTTTATAAGGATTTAACCTGGTAGTAAATTCAGTCAGTGAAAAGCTGCATTGTGTAATATGTGTAGGTTGTAAATCTAATACTTGTTTCTCCTTTTTTGGGGTTTAAAAATAAATGTTTTTTTTTATTCCTTTTTTTTAAAACTTTTTTTATTTCTTGTGTACAAATAAAAGTTTTAGTTTGACGATTTACATCCACTGAATTTGTAGGTCTGTTCTAATCTGTAAAGGTGTTAAATAATATTATTCTTATTTCTAGTGACAAAAAGGCTGGTATATTTAAATAACAAACATTGGCAAAAATGAACTGTTTTATTTGAAAGATGCCTGAAATGTAGACCTTGTACATGGAAATGCTGTAATCTGTATAGTGCTGCGAGGGAAGGACATGTTTAGAGTTTTGGGTCAGATATCTGATCCGTGGTTCTGAACAGCATGTCACTAACATAGTGTAACATTGTATGTAGAGCAAAAAGGACTTGATAAGATACTGTTGTATTTTCTCATTAATTAATTTCTATTTTATCTTTTAATATTTTAAGACATTTTAGCTGTTTATTACAGAAGTGCTTTGGGACTGGAATGTATACATATATTTCAAATTTAGCAGATCAAGACAGAACCTTTTAAGCCAGAAAGGGGCACATCAATAGAGATAAATATTAAATATCACAGAAATGTGTGCTGCAGTGTCTAGCTGGCTCCTGAGGTTTGCCAAGCCCTGATCTGAGACATTCTCATCTTTTGCAAGCATATGTTGTGGATTTTTGCAATGCCTTAATTTACTGAAATGCAATATAAGAAATGAATAGATTCACCAGAGTTTTGAAACGGCTTAGCTAATAAGTGCCGTAGACAGTCTCCGTTTGCCTTTACAAACTTTATTTATAAAGTATTTTACCAGGAAGGATACACTGAGATTTCTCTCTTTTTCAAGTATGTCCTGGGTACAGCCTTACTAGTCTGTTATCTACACTTAGAAGCCAGTGACTGCTGTCCGATCCTAACATAAGATCTCCTCATTTAGCATTAGCAGCGCTGTGCACAACTGCTGATAATAAACTGCGTTCAATGCTTATGCTGGGTTGTTAAAGGAGCCGATTCGCCAAACTTATTTTTGGTATTTTGTACACGTTTCTATTATGGTATGTTCACTTGTTTTTTATTTTAAACCAATTTACAGTTCTCCAATTACATAAAATAATGTCACCAGGGCCTTAAAATCCAGTGTCATCCAATGAGGAGGGCTTGGAGACCTTTTATTACACTTTGTTTCCAGCTTTTGGGAGATCTGTTTATTTTTACATGATGCACAAATATATGTCGGACATTGTTGCTGGCACTGCCCCTTTAAGCAGCAGATGGTGATGCCATTGGCTCGTAAATGGTTAAATGAACAGTGTTAAATATCTTGTATGAATAGGTTTTATTGTGGTGTTTTCGAAAACTCCATTCCAAGGATTTGTCTGGCTTGTAGGACTCGAGCGACTAGGTTTTATATTTGAAAATGACATGCGTCTCGCCTGTTTTTAGATCTGGACATAACTTGGTGATGTCATTTACGAGAAAATAAACGCAGTGCAATCAATGGAGTCTGGAAACCTGGTGTCTTGTTTTCTATCTTTCCTAGTAGTTTATTTTTGTCACTTGTGTCTGACACTGCGGCTCCAGCACTGTGTCTGTCTATTCTCACGCAGCATTGCTTCCCCATTTAGAACGCTATATGCTGGAGTATTGTGGATTGGGGGATTCCCCGAATAACACTGGGATCCAGTCACTGAGCCAGTAGACCTGGTGTCCCTCCAGCCTGACTTCCCAAAACATACAGGATTTCTCCCACAGCAGATGTTCAGCCTTGTACTGTGGTTTGTGGTCATGTACAAATGCTGACTTTCTTCCACAGGGAAAAAATGCATGGGGCAGATTCATTAAGACTCCAGTGTGAACCAAGTGATGAGAAATGGCCAAAGGGTAGAAAGCCTTTCGTTAAGCCATTTTATTAATCCCATTCGGCTGTGTTTCCACCTAAATATAATGATGTTACCAACAGTGGACAATGCTCATCTGTACTTATATAAAAAAAATAATAAGCATACACTCCTTTCGTGTTTTCTGCAGTATTTTCAGAAGAAGGTAGACAAGGTTTCACACATGACTGATCTAACCAGATTTGAGAGGTGAATCGTTAAGAAAAAGTGTGTGTATGTGTGTGTGTGTATATATATATATATATATATATATATATATATATATATATATATATATATATATATATATATATATATATATATATATATATATATATATATATATATATATATATATATATAGCAAGTTGGAGAATTTTCCCCACTCAACTATTATGCTCGATGTGTGCAGTTCACTTGTCCATTCACCACATTACACTTTTTTAGTGAATAAACCCATCTGTCAGCAGCTTCCTGTGCTAGACTGGCTAGCATTATATGGATTATTCTCCTGAGCAGTTAAGCGGATGTGGCCGCCATTTCACTGAATTCCCTTTTGTTGGATGGTTTTTAACATTCGCTTTTGAAGAATCTTGTGATTCTCAGACGACCAAAGTGAATGTTAGAAGAACAACATTTGAGAGACCGCTCACCCTTTGTAGAATATAACACCTCTAAATGATACCATATGAAACACCTTCATCTGAATTTCAGTTTCCCTTTTATTAATCTAAACAATGGGGGTATTTAAAAAAAACTCCATTTTGGGGCAAATTACATGCCTGCTGTTTAGAACACTGTTGGCGGGTTTAACTTAACCCTATAATTGTCAGAGGGAAGCACTTAGTTCACCAGCCATTTGGCGTGATCATGAATTAACCACTGATCATGCTAGACAGACCAGGTTGGCGTATTTATGATTTACCCTTTGACTCTCGAAGAGAACTCTTTGCAAACTAATATTACTAACTGCCGAGCTGAATCATTTGATGTTCATTACATGCTGTGCTTCTTATTGCACAATCCATACGTATCATTTTCTGGAGATCACAGCTTGGCAAATAGCACATTACTCCAGCTTTTGTAGACTAAAATTCCCGTTGTGCTCACACCAGGTAAAGTTGCTGTTAGACTGTTACTCGCATGATGTGGCAGGTCACGTAGTGACAGCATGAGATAACCAGGTTCCCCTTGTTCCCCAGAAGCTCTGCACCGTCCTTACGGCAGCGACTTGGAACCACAGGCCCTTAATGATGCCATCCGCTGGAGTTCCAAAGAGAACTTACTCGGAGCCACCGAGAGTGACCCCAATCTATTCCTCGCCCTCTATGACTTCGTGGCCAGTGGAGACAACACCCTCAGCATCACTAAAGGTTTGTGTAAAGATGGTGCTCAGTGTAACGGGCCTCGTCCAGTCTGTGATTATATTCGTTATCTGCTAGAAGAAAATGTCTTATGTCCGCATCATCTTAGTGCGTCATCGTTGATTAGATACAATAAGAGTTTGGTGCAGCAAATAAATTATAATTAATAGTGTTTTAAATAACTGCACATATTCTTGACAGTACATTCCTACATGCAGATCGCAGCATTTCTTTCTTAGTGTGTTATTTTTTTCTTACATGGTCCTCACAATAGGGAACGTAAAGAATAATATGGACATGCTAGAGTTAACGTTCAATTTATAGTTGAGTTTTCGATGTTCATCCCCCCCCCTCCAATCAGTGGGGGTTTCTAGAGAGGCCATGAATAAAAACCCTGCACCTTTTAGATTTGTATTTATTTACTCCTGGTAATTTTGTAGCTGGCAGAAAATAAGAGACTTGGGATTGGAAATGGTTAATACAGAGCAGCTGGTAAATAAACAGGGCCTTCTGTGTTGGCAGAGAGTTTGTATGGAGCAGATTGTGATGACAGCATTGATTAACATTGGTCCTTAGATGCATTTTGAAATTTTAATAGCGAGTATTTTCCATTTCATGTTATCTCTCAGGGGAAAAGCTGCGCGTCCTGTGTTACAACCAGAATGGGGAATGGTGTGAGGTTCTGTCTAAGAATGGACAGGGCTGGGTGCCCAGTAATTACATCACCCCGGTCAACAGCCTGGAGAAGCATTCATGGTATCATGGGCCGGTGTCACGGAGTGCAGCAGAGTACCTACTGAGCAGCCTCATCAATGGGAGCTTCCTGGTGCGAGAGAGTGAGAGCAGTCCAGGCCAGCTCTCCATCTCCCTGCGCTACGAGGGGCGTGTCTACCACTACCGCATCAATACAGCATCCGATGGCAAGGTGAGCTGGCTGCAATGTGCCTATTGTCCTTCATATAGTAGATCCTGATAATACGTGGGGTTTCTAAAGTACAGTCAGTGCTCACTACAGGAGGCTGTTTGACACAAATATTTTAGATGAAAATATCCATTACAGAGTTTGACAAATCCCAGGGAGTCATGGCTCCTAAAATCCCTACTGCTGGCTCCTAACCTTTTTGCTTGTTTTCCATAGAATTCTATGGAAGTATAATCTATGCTGGCTCCTGAATTGATCCGTTGAATCCTAAATTCAACAAATATTTGTCAAGCCCTGCATTATTGGTAATATGGAGTTGTGTTATTTCCCTGCATTGTTGCCTGGTATACTGCATACATGTGTACTAGTCTTTACAGTTGTATAATATTATAGTCTATGCACAGTGTTGTTAAAATGCAGAATATATGAGACTGTATTTGTTTACATGTTTCCAAGCCATTTGTTATCATAAATGGTGAGTGAGTGATGTTTCTGGCCTTTTCCTATAATAGCTGGTTGTTACCCACACCAGGCCAATAAGGATTACATACCAGTATACTGACCACGGGTATAATATCTAGATAATGTACTTTTTTTCATATTATTATGTGGTACTAAATTTGTGAATCATAACTCAACGTCTAACATATGTTAGGAGTTTACAACATTTTAGTTTCTTCTTATATCACTTTTTTGTGATATTTGAACACTGTATATATATTTTTAAACAATTTTTGATCTTCTGGCGATATTAAACACTGATTCCTGGTCAATGATATACAGTCAAGCTGGGCGTATAACATGAAATAAAATGATTGTTACCCAAGGGAATCAAGCTGATTTTAATTTTTGAGTGTTTTATTTGATTGTTTGTTTTTTTTGTTTTTTGGTGCACTATGGTTTACATATAATTTCCTCCCACTCAGGTCTATGTCACGGCAGAAAGCCGTTTCAATACTCTGGCTGAGTTGGTACACCATCACTCCACAGTGGCCGATGGGCTTGTCACCATCCTACACTACCCGGCACCAAAGTGCAACAAACCCACCGTTTATGGCGTGTCTCCCATCCATGACAAGTGGGAAATGGAGCGCACAGATATCACTATGAAGCACAAATTAGGAGGGGGCCAGTATGGAGAAGTATATGTTGGTGTCTGGAAGAAATACAGCCTTACAGTAGCAGTCAAAACACTAAAGGTAAAAACCACACCTGTTTACCTGTTGCATTTTTATTTTAAGTATTCTCATTGTTTCTAAGTTGCATCTTTCCCCATTAGTCTTTTCCATCACTCCCTTTTTTATTTCTTGCTGTAGGTCTGTTTTTTGTTCTTTGTTCTTCACTACCTGCAGTTGTGGCATTTTATCTTTTTTTTTTCTTTTTTCTTTCAGTGTGACTGTATCAATTCTATACCCTCTATGTAAAGAGTTCACTTGTTCTATGTCCCAGATAGTTGAGCAGACATATTTTGTTTTTCTATATTTGGATGTAAATGAATTACACATAATCCCAGTAGTGAGTGTATTCAGAGGGTTGTAATGTGCTCTTTGATGTTCTTACTGTGCAGGAGGACACTATGGAGGTTGAGGAGTTTCTCAAGGAGGCAGCAGTGATGAAAGAGATCAAACACCCAAACTTGGTGCAGCTCCTGGGTATGTAGAATGAAGTGATGGTTAGATCTGTAAAAATAATACTTCTCTACTTTGCTTGGTTATAATTGCCCTACTTCCTCACTCTTCTCAGGGGTGTGCACACTGGAGCCCCCTTTCTACATTGTCACAGAATACATGCACTTTGGAAACTTGCTGGACTATCTGCGCGAATGTAACCGGGAGGAAGTGACTGCTGTGGTTCTACTTTACATGGCTACTCAAATATCCTCTGCCATGGAGTATCTGGAGAGAAAGAACTTTATCCACCGGTGAGTGATGTGTCTTGGTGTCTACTGTTTATGACATCACCTTCTGGCTTGATATGCAAATTACACATTATGCATAGACACATATAAAGCATGTAATTCTGCTAACACAATATAGATCATTTTTCATATTTTTTTCCCCTATACATTCACAGTACACGCAATGTTTAGTTGCACAGAGTCCTTTCTAATTTAGATTTTTTTTCCTGTGTTAAGAAAGCCATCAAAATCATGCTTGGTGATCTATGATCAAAGTGATTGGAGACTGGGGCTGTTGAAATGTTTGCTTATCTGTTAACTCCTTGTTGTGTGCATGTGACAACAAGCTATTGATCCTTATCTTGTTTCTTTAGGGATCTGGCTGCTAGGAACTGCTTGGTAGGAGAAAACCACGTGGTAAAAGTGGCTGATTTTGGACTGAGTCGTCTTATGACTGGAGATACTTACACTGCTCATGCTGGGGCAAAGTTCCCCATCAAATGGACCGCTCCAGAGAGCCTGGCATATAACACGTTCTCCATTAAATCTGATGTCTGGGGTGAGAAAGCAATAAAAGTAGATTAAGGGCCAGTAGGTCTATCTTGTCTGCCCTTAGAAAAGCTCAGATTTATTTTCCTTATTTGCTCTTCTGGGTAACAAAAGGCACATCCAAAAGCATTCTGCTGAATTATTACAATGAAACAAAATGCATGTTTACAATGATAATATATTTAGCCAGGCAAGGACCATTGACTTAATGGACCGAATGGTTCTTGTCTGCCGACACATTCTATGTTTCTATGTTTAATTATGTTCTAATATTTTTTTATTAAAAGTTTTAAAATAATATATATAACATACAGCACTGGCATATATATATAATGACTTATGAACCATTGTCAAAACTAAACAAGCAATCGAATAAAATACACAAATATTATAAATATTTGTGTAAAAAATAAGTAAACTAAGCACAAAAATAAGTGTCAAGTAAATAATAACATGGTAGTAAAAAAGAAAATCAGGAATCAGAGTATGTATTCAGGCAGGTGGGAACATGGTTAAAGTCCGAATTTATCTTTCGCATCATTTCCCACATTGACCATTCATGCTGCAATATAGATGTGAAAGTAGACGGATCACGAAAAGCCGATTCACGCCTTATATTTTAAAAAACGAGAAATAAGACCTGACCCACACGGGTATAATACATTGTATTCTAATATGCGATTAATTAATTTGAGAATTTTCAGCCAATAAGTTTACATTTTGGGATACGAATAGAATTGACTTAATTAAGTGTTGGTCCTTGCTATTTCCACTGGCATGTACCACATTTCCTTCAGTTTCCAAGTAATTTTCTTATTCTTTAGAAAAAAGGGCAATTTACCAACAAGAATACGTTGGTATTTCTCACGTTTTCCTGTATGTTCTGGGGATGTTACAGAACAAGAGTCTACTCAATATAGTCTGACATGGACCAAAATGCTCCAGATCGGTCAGTGTAGTCAAATTACGTAACTTTCCGAAATTCAATATTTAATAAATTGCCTACATTTTGGCTCAAAATGTGAAATTTCCATCAAATTAGGGATAATTTTTGGCCTTTTTAGGTTCGAGGATTTCGGTCCTGGGAATCCGAATCTTGTAGCCCCTATATTCTCATGGAAGATCAGAGGTACCTGAGTGGACCCTATAGTGTTTTTTTTTTTTTTTATTATTGAAAATGCTTGCTTCCTCTACATTAATTTTAACCCTTTAATTTACTTAGAATAATTTTAGCAATTAAAGTATTAAATTAAGGTTTAAATACAAGAGGGAGGTTATCTCTCCATTTTGCATATAGAATGTGGCTATTAGATAAGAGCCACGCATTCATAAACGCCTTCACAGTATTAAAATCTACTACATCTTACCCTTTTAGTAAAGTAATACTTCCTGATATTACTTTTAAACATTCGCTCCTCTAATTTTGCATGATAGGACAATTTGACATGCACGGAGATTAGTGAACCACAAGCATCCTAAACGGAGTAACCGGGTGTACATTTGTCAGAGTTGGTGCATCTTAAATAATTCAGTTACATTTGAAGTAGTGAGGTACTTGATGAGTTATCCCAATAGTAAAACATTAACCTTAATTCTTGTTTGTCTGCTCTAGAGAAGATGGCTGTTGGTTACGTTTTGTTATCAATACAGTGAGCTAAAATCTCATTAAAACGTAAGATTCATTCTAACGCCAGTCTTTCTTTTTTATCTCAGCTTTTGGAGTGTTACTGTGGGAAATTGCAACCTATGGCATGTCGCCATACCCTGGCATTGACCTATCACAGGTGTATGACTTGCTGGAGAAGGGGTACCGTATGGAGCAGCCAGAGGGGTGTCCCCCAAAGGTGTATGAGCTCATGAGAGCATGTGAGTACTTAAACCTTGACCACGTTTTTTTTTTTTTTGTCTTACCCATTGTTTTGATTTTACTGCAGCAAAAAAAAAGATGTAGATAGTTATGTAGTAAATTTAGATTGGAAAATGACATGTAGTCCAAGTTCAACCCTTCCACACACCTAGACGGTCATCTCAATGGGGGGAAACAATCTTCTCCGAGGCAATCGTACTTAGAACATAACATTACACAATCTCCCTTTACCTTTGATAACCCTGTGTGAATTCCATAGCTAGAATAACATCTCACTGTTTTTTGACATAAACCTCTTTACTCTTCCTCCTAGGCTGGCAGTGGAACCCCTCTGAAAGACCATCCTTCTCAGAGACGCACCAAGCCTTTGAGACCATGTTCCATGACTCCAACATAAATGAGGGTAAGTATAAATGAAGGGACACATTTGGATTTGTATGTGAAGTTTTACTGTAAGTGTTAATCAATCGGTCTAGTTCTAAGTAGGCCTGTAACTCTCTTTGTCTTCTGCAGCAAGCACTGCTTAAACCTCTAGTGCTATATAAATGTTAATGTAACGTGTACCATACAAAAGTGTCCTTCTTACCCTAATTGTTTTTTTTTTTTATCCCTCTTGCATTATGTTAATCTGTTTTACTGACCATGACATTCTCTTTGCAGAAGTAGCAGAGGAACTGGGACGCACGGCTGGCTCTTGCTCAAGTGTGTCCTATCAATCCCGCCTCCCCATGCTTCCCTCTAAATCGCGGACTTTGAAGAAAAAAGCAGAGAATAAGGAGAACATTGAGGGCACAGGGGACTCCTCTGATAATTCAACATCAAGCACAACACCAGGTAATGGGTGATTTGTGTTGCTTTGTGTCCTTCTGTGAGCAGAAGATGATTCTAGAGAAGTTACAGGACATTATTCCACCTCATCCATTTGTCATAGTATACGGTAGTGTCAGGGCACAAAGGGTGAAAGCTTACATGCTTTCTGCTACATGGAGCTTTTGAATGGAATGTTTTGCAGAACTTATTTACTTATTGGCTTTCCTTCTAGGAACACTTCGGGGATCTCCTGTTGCCAGTGGTTCCCCAGCCCTACCACGTAAACAGAGGGACAAATCGCCCAGCAGCCTGTTGGTTGACACCAAGGAGACTACTTTTACACGGGACCGCAAAGGAGGGTTCTTTAGTTCATTCATGAAGAAAAGGAATGCCCCGCAGCCTCCTAAACGCAGCAGCTCCTTCCGCGAGATGGAAAACCAGCCCCACAAAAGGCCCGAGTTGACTGGAGAACTCTCTTCTTTCCAGCAGCTTGACAGTATAGAATCCCCTGCTTCTCCTGGCTCTCACAAATGTTATGGGGGCCTGCCTCAACGTAGCTTTCCGGGAGAAGAGGCCATAGGAAGTGTCAGTGGTGGCTGGACTGGCATATCTGGTTTCTTCACTCCCCGTCTCATCAAGAAAACATTTGGACTGAGAACAGGAAAATTATCAAGCAGTGAGGAGCAAGCCAAACCTTTCCCCAGGTCTAATTCCACATCTTCCATGACTCCTGTTGTGCCTGAGCAGGATAGAATGTCAATGACACTGCCCAGAAATTGCCTCCGGACTAAGGTTCATCTGGACCGTGCTGCATCTGTTTCATCACAGCCAGATGAGAACCAGCAGGATCTCCCCAGGACTGCATTAGAGACTGTGCCGCCTCAGTTATCTAGGGATAGAGTTAAACCCAAGATGCTTCCTCGTAGTGGAGGTAGTGAGAGAAATGGTGGTCTGAGAACAGTTGTTGATGAGAAATCATCGCCCAGCAAACATGCACCAGGTGCTACATCATCCTTCCCTACAGCAGCACACAACCATAAAGTGCCCGTCCTCATCTCCCCTTCCCCAAGAAATGCAGCTACAGAGGTGCAGCTAGTTGGCATGGACTCCTTGGGCCACACTTTCAAATTACTTCAGGAACATGTGGCGCCAGCTGGTTCTGAGAGGGACAGACCCTCTCACCGGCGGCTCAAGCCAAAGTGTGCCCCTCCTCCTCCACCAAATCTGCGACTTCTCCCTCCTCCAGCTCCTGAGGAAACGGGCACATCTGCACCTACAACGCATGGCCCTGAACGGACGGCCAAGCCATCTAGGCCTTTGCTACCACCACCACCTCCTGTTGCTCAAGCAGGAAAACTTTTAAATGGTGCAGCTGGAGGTGGTAGGGGGGCCTTGAGGAAGCCCAAGCAGCCAACTGAGAGGGTTCCAGCTGAGAAGATCAGCAAAGAGGCTCTGCTTGAATGTGCTGGTTTGCTATCCAATGCCCTTTCACTACCCCAGCCTAACAGCCAACTTGTAGACACTGGCCACCAGCTTCTGGACTACTGCACAGGTTATGTGGACTCTATTCCCCAGACCCGGAACAAATTTGCTTTCCGTGAAGCAGTCAGTAGGCTGGAGGTCAGCCTGCAAGAGCTGCAAGTGTCTTCAGCTGGTGGTGGGATGGGAGGTTCCTCTGCTGCTTCGCAGGGTCAAAACCCTGTACTTAATCACTTACTGTCTTGTGTGCAGGAGATTAGCGATGTTGTGCAGAGGTAGCTAACGCGTGTACTGCTGAAATGTTTGGGAGGCATGTGTTACTCAACTGCTCCCAGTACCATGAATTACCCTCTCCCTCCCACTATGAGATGCACTGGTATGTGTACGGCTGGGGAACCAGAAGAGCCAATAAAAAGGGTTTTGGCTTCTAGTGCTGTAACAAAAAGATATTTCTTTGCTGTGAAATATAGTCAAATAATGCTATTCCACAGCAATTCATTTTAGCGTTACAACACCTGCTTAACATTTGGTTATGTGTGTGCATGTTTCTGATGTATGTGTTAAATACATGCACTTACACTTTTATAGATTATATTTTTTATTTTGTGTATTTTCCATCTCAGGTTCAATTTTTATTTTAACAAGGAGGTTTTTTTTGTTCTCCTTTCTCCTGTTTGGGTCCAAAATTGACACGGTTTAAGCTGGCATCTCCTTTATTAATGGTCAGACCACGTGTGTGAGTCTGGGGGAAAAAGGATGGGATCTGGGTGGTGGCTCAAAGGGAAACACTGGCAATGGTTTTTTATTTTTGGGGGGGATGACCGATGTCCTGCAGGGCAAGCACCAGGGTTCAGTGTTAAAACAACCAGCTATGTGGTTACACTCCTAAAGAGGGATAACCAGATTTCAGTTTGTCAAATAATAAATATATACATAGTATTTTTAATTTCATGTATTTATACCTCATTAGGTCTCTTTTCTATTAAAGGGGCCTGTGACACCTTGCTCTGCCATGTGTACTGCAGAGATCTGTGCAATGTGCTATAGGCCTCTCTAATAAAGAAGGATTTATATTACAGTCCATGGCAGCCAGTAGATCTTAAGGAGAAAACAAACACTGGTATCTCTGAATGTTCATATTCTTTGCCAAGAATCTTTTTTTTTTAATTGTTATATTTCAGGCAAAGGTTTCCAAATGGGAAAATCAGTGCTGTTTCTGCTTGTGTTTGATGGTGAAATCCCCCATTTTCTTGTTATCCACTACCAATTGCCATCCCAGCATGTTTGTGACTGTGCTGTGCCAGCACAATTGTGCATTTTTTCTATTGTTCACACAGTCCCACAATGCAATGTGACTACTCAGATCTCCATTAAGCCGTGTCCAGTAGGGCAAAGAGCACATCACTTGAACCTACTTGTGTTTGCTTGACAGGATGGATGCCACTCAAATTTTAACATTTTTCCTTAGCCATAACAACATACTTGATTTTTTTAATTTTTTTTTGCCAAGATTTGGTTTTAATAAATTTTGTACAGAAGAATTCTATATTGTAACCTCACCTGGGTGTGCTCCTCTCTTGCGCGCCATAAAAATGTATGTACAGAGTATTTTACAATGAAGCTTTGTGACCATGGCAGTATTTTTGATCTCGTTTCCCCTCTTGGTTACCTTTTTTTTTTTTTTTTCCCTCCTCTCTCTCTCTTTCTTTCTTGTATTTTTGTTTGTTTTTGTTCTGTGTTTGTAGTACATAGCTGTTTTAATGCTAGGGTCTGAAAAGCTGCATCTGGACTGGACTGGATAATGAGCACAACTGGAATTTACAGCTTAACTGGCTGATCTGTGCAAAGGAAACAGGGAATGTTTAGTCCCTGTGTGCGTGTGGCTTTAAGGTAGACCTGTCGAGCACATGGTGTCACTTTAAAGGGAATAACTTTTCATGTGTCCATTATGTTAGACAAATTGCTAGTACATGGATATCTGAAAAGTTACTTTAAATTGCCTCCAAGCAATTGGCATGCCAACAACTTACAGATAAACACTCGGACCGTGGCTGTGCATGGAACATACTCTCTGCGATGCACATCTCCAGCACTAAGCCTGCAGGTAACCTAATCTACACCTCTGCTGGAGATCGCGACATGTATGAATTCCATTCCCTACATGCAGGGGACCTTGTCATCTTTTAGGGTGGGCTGTTCCACTTGGAGGTTAAGCAATATTCTGCTAGACACGAATCCATCATCAAAACGGTCAACCAACTGGTTGTCATGCTGGTGGATACGCCTAGATAAATGCTCTTATGGGGCCTTAGGACTGATTTTGCTTCCAGCCTTCTGAAAACATTGGAAGGTACATTTATTTTTTAATAGGGCCACACTACATGCGACACACTACATGCGAATCTTCTAACAGTCAGATAACATTTTGCACATACACTATAGAAATTACCATTTCCTATAGTACAATACAATCACTTGCACATACAATCTCTAACACTGCTATATTTCTTAAGGCAATTTACTGTATGCAGCAGCAGTGAGTATGTGACACTGCCGGTGTAATTACCCATGCTGACATGTTTATCCATGAATACAGCATTAATCTCATTTGTTTTTGTATTATTTTACTATTTTGTCCCAACTAATATCAGGAGATGTGTGCAGTACCTGCTTAGAGTGACTAGATCGTAGTACACATGAAATACATAATATTCTCTATACAAGTAAGAAAAGCTATTTGGCAATAGAATAAGTGTGTAGATAAAAACCATGGGCAGGTTGATCTATAACAGGGCTGATCTTTCTTCATAGTTAATAAACAAAACAAAAACATTTTTGTAAAAGGCCACAATTTCAAAACAGTCATGTAACTGACCTGATTGTAGTACTCGAAGGGTTGTGTGCCAAGATTATACTGTAATAATTGATTTTACTATTGCACAAATGGACCGCTCAGTCTAATTTATCTACATTGTGTCACACAAGCAAATACAGTCAGTAGTAACTATTTATGGGGGTTGCAAATAGTAAGACTTTCCCGTTCATTGCACTGCATGCGTTTAATGTAGAAATGCAGTTATGTGGTTTTTCTGTAGTGGTAAGGTTCAATGCACTTTTATGACAGTGTCTCTCAATAGTTAGATGAAATACAAATCAAATCTTTTGATACAGGACACTGATACCAACTGGGCTCGATCACACACATTTTTACCATCCAAATTCCTGAATATGCTGGCCAAGCTCTGAATCTACCTGATTTTCACCAAATAAACTGACAAATTCCTCCTTATTGCCATCCTTCTGGCTCCTGGGCTTAACCTTTATACTGGTTGACTTGATAGGATTTATGTTGCATGTGGGCATAAAGCATCACACTGTGCTTTGCTGGTTTTCCTAAGCTTACCCCCTCCTATCCTATAATACACATTTACTGAAGACCCCTCCTGTCACTTTGTAACTCCGCCTTTCACATACAAATTGCCTTTGTCGGGTAGAGACAAGTCAAATGTTCAATTTGTTCAGAATTGTTCTAAAACCCAGCACTCAAAAAGTCACTTTTCCTGAGCACTGGCACTAATGCCTTCTTTGCTCTTCTGGCTTTGCGCTTCCCTTTAACTTAGATGCTGTTTTTGATTCCGCTGCTAAATAATACTCTCCTAACATCCCCACGACACTTCAGATCCTTTTTTCTTGAACCCCTGAGCGATATGTGTAACTATATATTTGAGTTGTTTTTGCTACACATCAACCCCTGTACATTTCTTACAAACAATACTTCTTAAAAACTCCCCTTCTCTAACAATACCATGCATTTTGCTTGTTAGTACACAAAGTAAATATTCTATTGCAGGGTTGTATGTTCTGTGGCCTCTACTGTTAATTGTAGTCCTGCATCCTGAAGGACCACTGTTACCCAGACCCAGCTCAAAGGGATCACTACACAACCAAGTCCAAGTTGCATGGCAGGAATAGATTACCAATAAACAAACAAACTAACGAAGGCCTGCAGTTCTATTGGAGTTGCAGACACCGCACATCTCTGCCATCTTTCTACTCAACACCAGTGTTTTTATGGTTGTTTATATATTTTTTTGTATTTTGTTTAAATAGTTTTTGTAATATATTTTGTTGCTGTTTCATTATATATTTTTTTTATTTAATTCTCACTGGTTTATTGTCTGACTGTGAACTGCTAACAGTGTTACATGTGATGTGAATGTGACCCCCCCCCTTTGAGCGAACAACACATTTCTTTTTTTTTTTGTTGTTTTTAAGAAAAGGAAAAACTAAAAAAAATGAAAGGAAATGGATGTTGCAATATTTTATCGCAAATAAACTTGAAGCCTCTGCTTACCATGCGTGTCTGTCTATACGGGTTTTTTTCGGATAAGATGTCTCATTTTGTGAATAACGCACCTTTTTCTAGCTTCAGGTCACTGTTTAAACTTATTGCCATCTGAATCGTATTAGTGGTGGTCATGTCACCCTTGCTGGGTCTGGATGATGAGGAAAGTGTGTTCCATCCGCATGAGATGTGCTCGAAGCCAAGCACACGAATACTAAACAATACATATAGTAGTCACATAATTGTTGGTGTTTTTATGGATGGTATATAGATCAAGCATCCCGCCCTCTTTATTTGACACACTATGAAGGTCATTACCCTTGGATATCCATGATGAAATCTCTTCTTTTACTCCACTGCTGGGCACCAGTTAAAATATTGTGAAAATTAAATCAACATTAGAGTGGAGATACAACTTGAGACTTTGCACTATTGCTATCAGTGTGGAGTAAAACCAATGAACTTTATGAATTCCATATTAGAAAATATAAGACATGTTTCATTTTGAGCTGCATGTAGTAGAGTGTTATGTGCATGGAAGAGGTGCAAAAAGAATATAATCTTAACATTATTTCACAGCCAGCAAAAATAGTGTAATAGTTCGATGAACCCCTTCGTGGCGCTAGGACGTTCTATGCCGTCCTGATTTTAGTGTACCTAAAAGATGCTAGGACGGCATAGTACGTCCTGTGTTAACAGCTCATCGCAGCTCCCCGCGACGAGCTATGCTCGGATCCCACCTCAAGTGGCCTCAGTCTGAGCAAAGCAAGCACCAGCTACATTTCATTAAATCGCGCCTTCGGGCACGCCTCCGTGACGTCCGGAGGTATCGCGATCTTTTGGCGGGGACCCACAGGGTCTATTAAGACCCTGACCGGGTCTCTGCATGGCCAGAAACAAATTGTGATGCTTTGGTGCTTGTGTCATCTGGGACTCGAGCACCTGGCATCATGAAGGGTTTAAACTAAAGCTTGGTGGACCTCTTTCCAGCAAACTAATGGGTCACTGCAAAACCATTCTGGCAATGATTGCATTTCATTCTGGGTACATGCGCAGGTCCACCGTGCACATCCTTGCGCAGAAACCAGAAAGAGGTGCACTAACTTTTCATTTAAAATAAAGTCCTAATTTATTTCCTAGCCATCCAGTTCATAATAACATAGTAATTTAGGTTGAAAAACGACACAAGTCCATCAAGTTTAACCCTTCTACCTATCATTCCAGCTTTTGATCCAAAAGAAGGCAAAAACCCCTAAGGAAGCTATTTCGAATGTTGCCTCCTAGGGGAAATATTCCTTCTTGACTCCAAAGGGCAATCAGATTTCTCCTTGGATCAATAGCTCTATTATTAATGCTTATTCTATAATTGATAGCCCTGTATGTTCTGCTTTTCTAAAAAAAAAAAAAAAAAAACATCCAGACCATTTGTAGTTGATAGCACTACCTCTCTTGGCAGTGAGTTCCATAACTTTATTGTCCTTACTGTAAAGAATCCCTTCTTCCTTTGCTGTCTATGAAATCTTTGCCCTTCCAGTCTCCGTTCAATAGATGACATTAAAATTAGCCTGTTTAAGCTTTGTTGTGCTCTGCATGAACTATGAAGTCAATCTGTGCTAGCTCACAGATTAGCCTGGGGTTGGGGCATTATGTAGTATGCCTGGTAAAGAGTCAGGGCATTATGTCGAATGTTTAATTCCACACTATATTAAAACCATAATATTGTATTCTATGAAATTTAGATTTGAATGAAATAATAGTTCAGGAGTTTGTCTGGTTGTCATATACTATTTGTGTCATAGGTAAAAGATAGGAGAGTGCAATAGAGATATTTAGTGTGGACAGCAGGGCCCTGGCTGACTGGCTAACACGTGTCTGACAGGGTAATATCGAACATGATTTTATCAGATTGTGTGAACTCTTTGGCACAGACTACAGACAGCAAACAGCACGGTCTGTGTACTTCACACACTGAACACCGCTGTATGTTGCACTCGCTACCCTTTCAGTCAAAGGAATGTGTAGAACACGACCTTGTGAATGAGGCAAGAAGAGAGCGGGAGTACAAATCTGGGATTCTGCATGCAGTGCATGTATAAAACAGCCGTGACAGTCATGTTTAAAATAAAATAATATTTATTACCAGTGGAAAATAAAGACTTCTGTTTTTGAATATAAAAAAATTGTGCTTTATCTTGTAACTGTGTTTTGGTACAAGGGCACCAGTGCCAGTTACACACTGACATATCATGCTTTGTATGTATAGTACACTACCTGTATATATATATATATATTGCACTTGCACACTACAAATGCACAAACGCATCACAAAATTCAAGAGCACTGTACATAGAAATGCTTGTCATATCTCACTAGTACTGCGTCTCTTAATTCTGCTAATGATCTTACATTCACTTGTGTGTTGTACAGAATGCTCTCCTGCCTTCTATCACCACTTCTCCTCGCTTCCATTTCTTAAAAAAATACCCTCTCTTCTAGGAGTTTAGCCAAACATGCTCACTGTCTGGGCTATCTCTGCAATTATAAGAATATGTCTAATAGCATTTATACACCTCACGTCTCAATATACAGACATATCTGAGCTATACATCACCCTATTGCACTTTAGCCTAATAATAATAATTTACTAGTTTACTTTAAGAATGTCAATTAACATTTAGGTTATAACAATGTTATTAACATTTAGGTTATAAATGTCAGGGTTTTTCCTGTATATTACAGCTGGTGAGATCACCAAATGTTTAGTTTGTCCATTGTATAGCACTGCATAATATGTTGGTGATTTTTAAATAAACATACAATAACGGATTAACATCCATGTAACATCCATTCCAGGCGTAGCCTGCTCATGATAATTTTGCTGGACACGTGGTACATTAAGAGTCATCGTGAAAATCATGTCCAGAGCCTTGTATTTCAAGTAACCACACTACTCTTGCATGGCTGTAATATGACAGGCCCAATATAGCTTGCTCCAACTATGGCCTACACCACGGACAGGCAATGGTTCTTTGGCAAGGTCTGTGACGCTCCATAGAACTTCATTAGATTGTCCACTACCAAGACCAGTAACTTCTCATCCATGGCCTACACCGTTTGCTCCTCTTCTTCCTTCCAGCAAAGTCTTTTCCCAGTGTCAATGGTCTAGGAAATTGATTCTCTGTGTGACTAGTTTGCACCCCTGAGCAGAAAAAAGCTTTTCTTCTTTAGGAACAAATAGCAGTTCTTCGATAACAGTGTCCAGGGCTGTCTCAGTGTAGGGGAGCCCTCTCGCCACATAGGAGTCCCGTGCGCACAGCTTCACATGAGCTCGTTCCAGCGGCAGGAAAGGAACAAACACATCAACTAGATCCTTGATCAGGAGATGCTGAAGCAAGAATGCATTGCCTGGGGGGAAAAAAAGTCCATAGGATTAATTGATAAAAGGTCTCAGACTTGAAACAATGTTATTATAATGGAACTAATCATTTTATACAAAGCCACAGTAGAGAAGAAGCTATTTGTGTACAATACTGCTGAAATAAGTTCTCTGACAAATGATAGTTCTGTACCAACCAGTGCAGTCACACAGCAGTCTTGGAACGCTCAGTTAGAACCAGGGATAGATATTAGAACATGTTCTTGGTTTCTGTACCTTGATTCTCCCTTATTGCAGCTTTCAAAGGACGATCCAAATCATCAGTGGTAATCTCATGACGATGACGCCCAGCACGCCAATAGCTGAGGGCTACTTCATTGATAGCATTACTACCCAAGGAACTAGACATGGAAAGAAATGGGGAAAAAAATTGAACATTTATGTGATGGACAAAGGTGAAGCCTTGACCTTGTAACTATTACAATTTCACCTGACCAGTTACACCAGTAATGGCTAACTTTTGCCACCGCTGTGGGCCAGTAGCACTCACAGTAGCACTTTTCCTGTGCCCACAGCCATATTCAATTGATTATTCCAGGAAACGCCATGAGGGCCTTGTAGGAGTTTGGGGCGATAACCCGATATGGCCACACTTAACAAACGCTCTTATGGCCTAGTATTACCATGATTCTCGTCCAGCGGGAGTGCTAACAGCTAGCCATCACCGAGTGAGGGATTTCATGATAACTGATATCTGAATACTTCACAAGTTACTACATAGAGGGAGGTGTTAAAAAAAAAAACGTGAGTTGCAGATGAGATAAGCATTTATTCTCATCGACGTGACTATGCTTTTTGCAGGATCAAGCCTGGTGAGTTTCCCCTGCTATAGGTGCTCAGCTGGCCATTAATACATTTTTAAAAACTTACGTTTTTTTTAAACAATGCATTAAACAGGGCACGAGAAACTCACCAGGTTTATTCATCTCACTTCAACTCACCTATTGGTGAATAGCTTCCCAAATCTGCCACAGAGTAACAACGGGTTCTATTCTAAAAATCTGGGGTCAGAAAAGTTGAGAACTTTTAGAAAGTTAATAAGCCCAAGAATAACGGGATAATGGGGGACCATGTACACCCAATTATCTCACCTGAGGAATATGTATATGCTCTGAGTCTCAAGATGACCGAGGTGTGGATAGATGGAGTCAAGCAGGTCGACGGGGAGCTTGTCGGCCTCATCAAATACGAAGAGGGGCTGCATGCAGCGGGCAGAAACATCTCTGATCTGCTTCTCCAGCTGGACCTGAAGATCAGACAACCACCACCATTGTTACAGATCAACAGATATATACAGATCTATAGAACTGGCTCTTATCATTCTAGAGATGATTAGGGATTATAAATTCTGCAACATAAAAGCTTTTAAATGTTTTGCTTTAAATGTGTGTGTCTTTTCTTTTACACAAACCCAGCAAAATAAGAATGACGTCTCTTAAAATAATCAATGCCTTTTTCAAAATCAAGGTTAAATCTGATTTCCTCACATCTGTGAAATACGATGCGCATGAGGCTTCGTCTGCAAGTCTTATCTCCCCAGCCTTTATCAATAGATCTTTATAATGCTGGTTTACTGTGCTGTGATATGACAGGTCTTTGAGGGCGAGAGGTTAATGCAGAGTATTGCACTCTTCATTCATCTGGTGATCCATACATTACTACAGCCGGAAACTGTATGACAGTGTAAAGTGTTGTGTGCTTTTCCAATGACTATGTTAATGTAATCTGCATTACCCACTGTAGCTACCCATTAAATATGTAGGTGGTCTATGCACTGATATGGATGGTTCAAGTTTATTTTAATCAAACTGGCTCTATGGAGTCTATTCACTAAAAAGTGAACTGTGGAGAATTGACAGGTGAACTGCATCTCTCCAACTCAGCTAAAATGCTTGATATTTGCAGTTCACTTGCCACAGTTCACATTCACTTCTATGTTTTTGGGATTTCCAAACAAATGATACAAGTAATGAACTTTTACGAAAAACTTAGGAACACGAAAGTTCTTTTTTTAATACATTATAGTAATGTATTGCTATAGGGTCTACTCAATGAAGAGAGAACTGCAGGGAGTTGAGAAAGGAATTTCATATGTAAGTCCAAAGTAGCCGAGTTGGAAAAATTCTACAAATCATCAGCATTGGAGAATTTTTCCAAATCAGCTACATTGGCCTGAAGTTTGAAATTCCCATGTCACTTCCCTCTTTATTGAGTAGAGCGTATGATAAATCTGTGTTACTCTTCAGTAAGGCACAATCCTCTACTCTCTGCTCTGTGATAAGGAGCCCATACAAGGGGCAGTGCACAGTGGCAATGATATGGCACAATTCTTTAACGCATCTAGCTTTAAAATGTAATTGTTGCATTTGACAAGAATTGAAAGACCATGGTTACCTTGTAGGCCTCTAAGTGAGAGACGTGGGGAAAGTGTAACTGTGGGATAAATATTCGGATACACAGACTCCGCTGGTCCTCCTGATACAGATTCTCTGCTATGATTCGTGCGGCCAGGTTTTTGCCAGTTCCCGTCCAACCATGGAAAGAGAGTGTTAGAGACCTTTCAGATCCTGCGGCCTGTAGGAACCTCTTCAGGGAGGTTAAGATTAGATTCTCAGCCAGGTGTTGCCCGTGGACCCGTCTGGTTAAATCCCACTGTAAACCTAATGGCAGAGAATATGTAACAGACTTTCAGTGTGTCTGCATGTTAATCTTGAATATACCAGCACACTTAGAAACCTAGAATGCATCAGCAGATAAGAACCATTCAACCCATCTAGTCTGCCCATCTAGTTTGCCCATCTAGTTACATGCTGTGACTTGAGATTACCACTGTGATGTAATGAGAATATAATGATCTTTCTATTTGTTGTTTTAATGGTGTCTGCGCTGTCTCCTGTGTATGACAATCACCAATCACTGTATGAAACATTGACAATTCAGTATGATCCTCCTGTCTTATTTTCTAGTGCGTGTCTTTTTTCCCATTGACTTAAACTTAAGGAAGTGATGAATGAGAGAAAGGTCATATGGGCCATAGAAAGAGTTGCATAAACTTGAGTGAGTGTCATTGCTGTGAATGCAGAGATAAAAGCAAGAAACATTATTTCCCTGATTCTGAAAAACATCAATTGATAGTTTAATAAACCCAACAGGGTTGTAGAAAAGTCACTAGTCTTTGGAAAAGTCACTGGAAAAGTGGATTAGAACCTCTGAGAATTACCAAATATTGCTCCTGAAATATTATAATTATTTGGCATTGTGATGTCAGCTAAGCACCCACATTACTTTCTTTGAGAATTAAAGAGAGCACAGCACATAACACAATGCTGATGTAAGTAAGTACATGCTATAGTGTTAGTATATGCCGTGGAACAGTAATAACAGATAAAGTCCTGGGGCAACACAGTCACAATGCCCACGCAACTGCATAACAAATAAAACGCTAATTAAACAACAGGACATGGCTGATGCCACACTACTATCTGCATCTAAGAAGCTGGTGGAGACCATTTTCTAATGCTGTATTTTGCAGAAACAATTGCTCAGTAGCCTCATTTCAGAGCAACTCTATTCTTCCAGAATGTTTAAAAACAAATCAGACTCTTTATAACAAGCTGCAATACTCTACAAGGCTGAGTGGCACTTGCTCTGGTTGTCACAGCTGTGGCCCAGTCTCACCTTTTACACTGACACACTGCAGTCAGCAAGAATATTTTATTTGTACCATATGTCTGTTTTATACTATATTTTATGTATTGTTTTATTTATATATCATCGTTTTTAGCTTTGGGAACGGCCCTTTTTTGGTCGATTCAGCAGCTTTCTCTTCACTGTCTGCTTTTCTATCTCTTTCCTTTTTTTCTCTCTCGGGTCTATAGAGAGTTTCTTATCACCTGTTACATTGTTCAGAAATCCTGCATCTCTGCTTTCAGCCACTCTGGAGTACCAGTCAGATAAGAACTGCAGGGAATTCCATCCAACACTTGGCCAGTCCCAGCCTGGAACACAAACAACCAAACTGATCAGTAGGTATTAAAAGGCAGCTGTCATGACCATTACACATACTGATGGATTAACCTTTGTAAACAGTATTTAATGGTGTGGTCATAATTTTCATAATCTGCTACAGTTAATTAAGCAACAATATATTAAAATGACCTTAATATACATCCCTCCCAATGATGTAAAGAAAACATTATGTGTATAGGAACAGGGGTGACACTGGGTGAGCAGACACAGTAAAGTCACTATTATTGCAGACCACACTAATGTATATCACGGGAAATACAGTAAAATAACTGGACAGTGCAAATCAAATGAGGACAGAAAGAATAGTCACGTATGGAAGTATAGGGATAGTTTGGGAGGAAAAGGAGATTTTTACATTTTTAAATGAGTGCAGGAGTCATGGCACTGTATGTAATTAGTGGCTGCCAGTGGGAGTTGCAGTCCTCTGGCACATCAGATGAACACTTACCTGCAAGTCGCTGCTTGTCCTCACATTTCTCTGGGGAGAACCAACACTGCAGGTAATCCCAGGACAGCTGTGCCAGGTCCTGCACCTCATGGGCACCAGTGAACCAGGTGCCATCTCCCGGTACCTCTTTACCCTGCACACTCCTGCTGTGCTCTGCCCCATGTGCTGAGACCAGTAGCCCCAGGAAGCAGAGGATAGCCCTGTACATCTCACTATTTCTCCCGTCTCGTCTGAGTTTCTTTAACCTGGATTCTCCCTCCTCCTTTGCTGATGTGTCTTGTATAGTGTTTCCTGTTGGCAGAAGTCTCCACAGCTGAGCCCTTGCTTCTTTATATTATCCCTCCTCCTTCCATTCTCCCCTCTAGGCTCTAACTGGTCCAGTCTATTATCTCTCCTCCCTGGAGCAGGTCACCCCACTCTCACCCTTTACTATGCACTTTCTGACTGAGGTGTGTCTCCATGGTCACTATTTCCATTCCTGTCACTCTGTCTGGCTGACACGCCTCCCTTTATAACCCTGTCATTCTCTCCCTATTGCAGCACTGGCTCCAGCACCAAGCACGGATTGTCAGGACGTGACATCATCAGCTAAACCCACAGTGTACACTGACAGAGGGAGAAAGCTGCTTTTGGCTTAAGAGTGGAGTTTGAAGCATGCAATTGGTTAAAAAAGGCAGTTTATATAAAATAGGTGTAGTTATGCCTAGGGCCACCCCCTTTACTTTCTGCAGAGCCCCTGAAAAAGTCCAGTTTTGATAAGCTAGTCTGCCTATTGATAATTGTACCTTGCTGGTAATGTCTATCATGGTGCAGTGGTCCTCTGTGATACAGCCATAACTATTAATCACCATCTTTATCAATACAATACATAGTTGCATGTATCATAGTTAGAAACAAACCTGTGACTAGTGACTAGTTAAGTGCCACAAACAGGATGTGATGTCATTTATTACTAGAGTCTCTTACAATACATACCCCTCCTCCCTGGGGAAATATTCTGGCAACAAAATGAAGGCACTGTCTTTAGTTACAGATTGAATTCATCGTGCGATTTCTCACTACTAATCTGTGATAAATTTACCACAGCTATTTACAGCACGTCTGGGAACTTTTTCAATGAGATCATCACAATACCCTTCACACACACATATATTTATATAATAGATCTTATATTTACTGACCCTTCAATAGACAGTAACAAAGATTGTATACAGGAACACATTAAAGGGATTGTATCACCTAAACATTGCTTATATTGTGAATGCAGAGAATGAAAAATGGTCTATAGATTATGGTAGCAAAACTGCAAGAACCTTAGGAGGAAAAAAATGTGTTTTAAATGTATCTGTGATGTGTAATTTTCATATCAGGTCACAGGTGATGTCATATCTAGACTCTACAGTCATAGTAACATAGTAATTTAGGTTGAAAAAAGACACAAGTCCATCAAGTTTAACCCTTCTACCTATCATTCCAGCGTTTTGATCCAAAAGAAGGCAAAAACCCCTAAGGAAACTATTTCGAATTTTGCCTCCTAGGGGGAAAAATTCCTTCTTGACTCCAAAAGGGCAATCAGATTTCTCCTTGGATCAATAAGCTCTATTATTAATGCTTATTCTATTATTAATAGCCCTGTATGTCCTGCTTTTCTAAAAAACAAACATCCAGACCATGTTTAAATGCATCTATTGTGGTTGATAGCACTACCTCTCTTGGCAGTGAGTTCCATAACTTTATTGTCCTTACCGTAAAGAATCCCTTCCTTTGCTGTCTATGAAATCTTTGCTCTTCCAGTCTTAGGGGGTGACCTATTGTTCTTTGTACATTTCTGTTAATGAACAGGTCCCTGGAGAGCTCTTTATATTGGCCCTGCACATATTTATATAATGTCATCATATCCCCTCTAAGACGCCTTTTTTTTTTTTTAAAGTAAATAAATGCAATTTTTTAAGTCTCTCTTCATAACTAAGATCCTCCAATCCCCTTATTAATTTTGTAGCTCTCCTTTGTACTTTTTCTAGTTCCTTAATATCCTTTTTAAGGACTGGTGCCCAGAATTGTACTGCATATTCAAGGTGAGGTCTTACCATTGATTTGTAAAGAGGCAAGATGATGTCCTCCTCCCGTGAATCTATACCTCGTTTTATACATGCCAATATCTTATTGGCCCTTGCAGCTGCTGACTGGCATTGGGCACTGTTGCCAAGTTTGTTATCTACAATGATTCCTAAATCCTTTTCATTAGAAGTTTTCCCCAGGGAAATACCATTTAACGTATATGTTGCTTTGTTATTATTTTTCCCATAATGCATAACTTTACATTTGTCTATATTGAACCTCATTTGCCACTTTCTTGCCCAGTCCTCCACTCTGTCCAAATCTTTTTCTGTAAAGAAAAAACATCAAGATTAGTCTTTATTACCTTACCTAATTTTGTGTCATCAGCAAACACTGAGACATGGCTCTCAGCACAACATGGGAGATCATTAATAAACATATTAAAAAGAAGAGGTCCCAAAACAGACCCCTGAGGTACTCCGCTCAATACCCTGGGTTAATTTGAGGCTTTTCCATTTACAACAGCCCTCTGTGTTCTATCTTTTCGCCAATTTTCAATCCAAATACATACATTTGCCCCCAATCCTATTTCTCTCAATTTTTAGAGTAACCTTTTGTGTGGAACTGTATCAAATGCTTTAGCAAAATCTAAATAGATCACATCAACTGCCGCACCTAGATCTATATTTTTACTGACGTCTTCATAGAATGTTATTACGTTTGTTTGACAAGACCTGTCTTTCACAAAACCATGTTGACTTTTACTAATTATATTCTGATTCAAGATGTATTCTTGAGTGTACACCTTCAAATAAAGCAATCCTTCAAATAATTTCCCCACTACAGATGTCAAGCTCACTGGCCTATAATTACCCGTCAGAGATTTTGATCCCTTTTTAAATATTGGAATGACATCCACCTTTCGCCAATCTGTTGGCACTATACCTGAACTGAAAGAATCCCTAAAGATCATAAATATTGGTCTGGCCATAATTATGCTTGACACTCTAAGGACCCTTGGGTGTATACCATCTGGCCCTGGGGCCTTGTCTATCTTCTGTAGAACATTTTCAATACATTAAAAACAATGTTTAAGTGATACAATCCCTTTAATTCTGGTACCCATAGCTGAAAACTGTATGGCAGTGTTTATGTAGAAGGTGCTTTACTTTCTTTATTGGAATTCTGTAGAAATCTCCATGAGTGAGACAAGGCATATCACCCAGCTGGATTGGATTGAATGATCTACTTGACTGGCCACCCAGCCAGTACTTTAATGGCAGGCCATTTATTGTCTCTATGGATCTTTTTTTTTTTTTTTTTTTTAGAAGAAAAGGTGGCAACCTATTTAGACATTATGCTCATCACTTGAACATCCAATTTCATTTTATGGACACTAATTGACTGGCAGGGGAGAATGGGAGATGTTGCCACCAACAGCCGGTGGTCTTCTCGTGGACACCCCGGGTTTGATGTTGTGCTGTAACTATAATTTACATACATGTGCTATTTGATTGCTCTTCACCACGGCTGGGTTATATCCAACACTCCAATTATTAATGGCAATGTCTAGAATGCTAATAAACCATCACACTAGCTAGGCATCATGGGACATGCAGTTCAAGACAGAACTGGGGCTTTTTAACTTGCCCAGTGCTTCTCTACCCTGTAATGGTTGGGGTGGGATTTCCCCCTCAAATGTGGTAAGTAGATATTCAATAGATTGCAGGAGTATGAAACAGTAATGAAATAATCTACAAGAGTTAAAACCCCTCCTGTTTTGTTTCAGGGGTCCATGATGGGCATTTACTGGATTTTTAGATGGATAATTTAATAACGTTCTATGGTCATTTCAGACATTCTCATCATTTGTGCCATCCATGTATCTGCAACTTATTAAAAGCAATAATATATATGCTTATCCTACGTTTCATTCATGCTGGTAGCAACACAATTCGTTTTTTTTGGCCAACGAGGTCCCCACAAGCCTGGAATGTGGACAGCTCACCTTTACAGGGATGTTTCTGGATGATCTCAGCCATTCCATTGCTTGCATACAACAAACAAGTAAGCTAAATATACATCCAAAAGTACAATTTGCGTTTTGATTACATTATTTTAAAGGTTATACATAAGTGTAATAAAAAATAATTTAAAAAAAATCAATCCATGCCAGTTATTGTATATCTTTTTATTATTATTTTTCTTAAAAGCTTTGTTGGACTTTCATTTTTCATAGCTCTGTATTATTCCATAACTGGAGCACAGCCCAGCAGCACATCCAAGATTCCCTTATCCCAAACCTTTCTAAAATGATTTGTAGCAGCTTTTTCACAATAAAAGGAGGTCCACGGAGTTATTTGTGGTGGTTTCTGTTGGACACTGTGTGAAGGCAGGGTCCCAGCACAGACACAGAGCAAATCACAAGCCACTTAGATTAAAGTAGGACAGACATGCCTTTTCAGATGGACCAACTTTGCACTTGAAAACATATGAAATCATAGGGAGAATTAAAAAAATAGAACAGTCATAAAAGGTTCGTGAAGTTAATATAAAGCAATAAAATAAAAAACGCCCTGTGCACAGCCATGTTGTACACAAACAAAACTGTCATCGTTGTACATTGATTCTCCGTAGAGAGCATTCTTGGAGGTCAGATATAGGATGATACATAGTATGTTAGAGTAGGTTACAGTGATGGACCAGAGATTGAAAAAAAACAAAACAACAACAAAAAAAACAAAATCAGCTACAGGTTGAGTACAAAGCTTTCCGATTTTACAAGTTGCAGATTACACACCAGTTTATTCAGCGTCCAGTTACCTTAAGCTGTGATATAGCTTTTCCATGCAGGCCCAGAATACCTCATGCAAGCATGACCACACAGGCTAATACAATGGTTCGTGTAGGACGGACGAGCCAACACTAGGTTCCCAACGATGCCTCACATCACAGTAAAAGCGAGTTATTTGCTCTTCATAGTATTTACATCGATACTACTGTATTTCATGAGTGCGGAGAGGCTTCAAAATTTCCTATTGGTGAAATGATCTGAAATACTTCTGGTCCCAAGCATTTCAAATACAGGATACTCAATCTGTACTACCAAAACAAACATGTACTCATAATCATGAAGGCATGCATCTTTGAAAATCGACTTCTCCCTGGAAAGAGCGTAGGAAGACCGTGCCTTTCAAACAGTATTTAGATGACCCATGAAAATATCTGTGGACATAAATTTCATATTAAAAAAAAACAAAACTCCCCCCAACGATCATGGGAACAATAAAATCTATGGAATACTAAGAGCAAAGCCGTCCTGATGCAATAACCGATAATGTGGGATGTAAATGCAGTAAACTATAGGACTGGTGAAGACTGATGACGAAGCAATATATAACTTACAGATACACTTTGAAAAGGACATGCAGCAATTGTCACGTGTCAACATTTTGCGTTATTAAAGCTGCATGTTCATGTAGGTGGCAATGGACTTCAACTACTATCAGGCTTAATTTTAATATCAGCGGTGGGCGGTAGAAGGGGTCTGCCTATTTAGGTGAGCATTTAAGGCGATGTGCTGTTTTGTCTATGTGGCATTATAAGTGACATATTTATGTGTGACCATTGGCACTCATTTGATACGATACCAGCCTCCGTGAATGCAGCATGATTCATACCGTCACCAGGAGAGTTTAACAGATCTAGCTTTTATAAAATCAAAGAACTTTGTGATTTACACTCACAACGTGATGTAGAGTGTCAGAGATTTGCTGGGGAAATCGGAGAGAAGACTGTGATAAAGGTGGGCTATAAGTAAGATTAATCTCTATATGCAGAGCAAAAAATACAACAAAACTAATAACAAAAAGTACCTATAACTAGCCCTTACAGGTTCAAGAGAAGGAGGTAGTATCTAATGCTCACATAGGATGTAAAACATCCAAAATAAAGGGCAGATAAAAAAAAAAAATTCACGATGTTGATCATTATGTATATTTCTAGCAGTAAATACAGTCATGTAGCAGTTTGCTACTGCTAAGCATCATTATTTAAAATAACCCATATATATCTTTTATACAAATAAAATCCTCTAAAACTAGTGCATTAAATAAAAAGGACACAATGGCAAGAGACAAAATACCCTCAGATTTTAGCACAACTAAAAAAAAAAGACATAAAAAAAACAAAAATCTTCACATATAAATCTAATTTCCTAGGGGGGAAGAGAAACATTTATACAACACAAGAGGAGAACATGAATTTCTAATATATTCTGTGGAAATATTTGCTCTGTGTCTGGCATTTGAAATTGCTAAGGCTCTTTTGATCTTCCCAAATGACTAGAAGAAGAAAAGAAACAAAACCAAAAAAAAAAAAAAAAATTACAATCAACCAGCAACAAGAAAATAGCAATAATCTTGAACCAAAAGGTTAATGTGCATATTGCCAGAAAAAACAAGGAAGCAATGAAATGATCTGGCAAAAAGACCCAGAGCTCTCGGGTGCTGCAAAGGTTAATTATAAGACGCTCCAAGGTTCTCGCAGGGAATAAAGGGGGAAAACTCCACTCTGAATAAGTCCCAAAAGTTTTGAAAGATTAGTTCATAATTTAGCAGTCTAATAATTTATCAGAACTAGTACAGTCATTGAAGTACACATAAAAACCTATTAAAACAAAAACCCAAAAGAAAACAATATATATTTAAAAAAGGGGGGGGGGGGGGGGGGTTAGAGCACCGCTTTGCAAGCTGCTGTGTATGTGTCAGCGCCACCTTCTGGACACTGTACAAACTTTATGGTTGTAAACCAACACATCCATAAAAAAAAGCACGTAAATAAATATGGACTGAAAACAAAATTGGGAATATTAAATGCCCACTGTACCATCAATGGCTTATCAAATGTGTCTTGCTTGTGGAACAGAGTCATGCAGTTCAGACCACTCCGGGGTTGTAAGAGATGTCATCAGTTTTCATAGGAGACGCATTATACAAGGGTTGAAGTCTGTAGCATCTAAGTTTACAGATCTGTGGGGTGCACTGTGCTGTATTCACATTGACTTGCCAGGTGTGTTGTAAAAAAAATGATCACACCCATTGGGGGTGTTGTCAATATAGTTTTAAACTGGCGAGATCAGTATTACAAATGGGAAAGGGTCATCCTGTCTTCCACCATTACCACATCTGCACCAAATTGGTCTATACATTGCGTAACTGTTCCAATTATCCCCTGTAGGCGGCGCTCCAAGGCTTCCAAATGAGCATCAGACAGTACTGGATAAAGAGGATCATGGACGGTGGCAGAGAGGAGGGCTGATCGCAGGGAGCCATGCTTCAAGTGTGAGAGTCGATCCCAGGTGGATACACGGATACTGCAAACAGAGGAAGAGAATGGCAGGTAGGAGAAAAAAGGTATAAATAAATAAAAATCGGGAAAAAAATAAGGAGATCAAAATGGGTTAAATTGTTCTTACATGCAACACTGGTACAGAGGAGCCAAGATACTGCGCTCGTCCAGGGACGGATTCCCAAAGCTGAAAGAGGAAAAAAAAAAAGAATTGTTTACCATGATTTCTGCCAATAGAAAGCTGCTGAGCTGTTGAAACGCAGAAAATATTTTATGTCCTTCCCTAAACATTTTTAAAGTATTATGCAGGAGTTTTTTTTTTCCTCCAACAACACAGCAGACTTGTGCGTTTCACAATAACACAAACATTAAAAATGGGAATAGTTTATCCAAGTTGCTAAGTTTTAATCCAGAGGCCAGATTCCTCTCTTGCTTTCCCTTCAGAGGGCAGATTTTATTCACTAGTTAGGATAAACTTTGCGTCATCTCACTGTATTCACTGCTTGATGAGATGCTGCCAATTCACTTCTCCAAAAAAAGTAATCTTTTCCATTAGCTCAGCGGATTGATTTGCAGGATCCTCTCTATGGACTTGAATCTCAGAGGGAATTAGCACAGTCATAAACAGTCACAGACCAATGTTAATCTATTACTCAAGCACTCCTAGGCAGCCTCAAAGACAGGTTATTCTAACCTTTTGGCATTGTCTAACAGTATAAGCATGCTGGCCCCTTCATCATCCTGGAAGCTCTCATAGTGATGCCGGTCTGCGTTTCCAATAAGGTAGTCAAAGATAGCGGTGTCTATGATGTCCAGGAGCCGCGGGCCCGAGTCATATGGGGAGGTCTTTTTCACAGCGTCACAGTAGCTTTCATCATACTCCCACCTGCAGATAATAGCTAGTCAGGATTTGCAGGCAGATAAAGGACACGCAGGGTGGTGAGAAGGGATGGTGATAGTGGGGAGGGATGTGCAAGCGTTCTGCATGTTACCTTGCCAGCTTGCCCTCACGATAGGTCCTTCCCCAGGGGTGTCTGTGCTTTTGAAGAGGCCAGACATCAGGCAACCAGAGAGTAACAGAACCTTCCATTATTTCCTGGTCAGCACAGGCTGGCTCCGTTTCACGGCAGTAGTAACACTTTCCATAGAAACAGGTGTTGTTTCCTGAGAATGACACAAGCGCATACAAACAGTCACATTTTAATCAGTAGAAGTATAAAACGTCTCTTTCAGAGACTACAGCAAGATCTGGTGCGCTGATCACGTGTGCATCCATGGAACCAGCTATTGCAGTGGTATTGTATACAGAGTGCAGTCATGGACAGTCACTACCTAATGACACGAGTAGCTGGGTACCAGTGAGTTATGGAAGGCATTACACTTCCTACAGAGCTCAGAGAGGAAAACTGTACTTTAATACAGGGATCAGCAAGGCTAACGGATCTCCAATAATAAAAGCCCAGATTTAAATGACAGAAGCCAACAAGTGGCAGATACAGGTCTAATCCAGGCACCTGGCTGCGGTTCCCCTACTTACTTTGCTTGAGAAAGGTGCTCAAAAGCTGCTCCGTGGCTACAGGTTTAATCTCAGCGATAAGATTCACAAATCGTCCAACCACAAGAGGCGCTCGTCTGAAGCCAAGGATTCTGCAAGACCCAGAGGGGAGATTTCTTAATGTGGAGAAAAAAGCATCAAGGAATTTTCATGATTAAACTACAGTGTGAAGAGTTACCTGTCTAGGTGAAAGGCAGCCACCTCTGCATTATGTCGGTCATAACCAGCATACGGTTCTCCCTCCACAATATAATCGCGACTGTATCTGAAACAAAAATAAAGACATTAAAAAAAAATATGTGATTGCATTCTTACGGAAGAGAAATAATCACAATTACTCTGCATGTCTTTGGTCATATACAGCAATAACACTGTCTCTATATAACCACTGTCAGGTTAAGCACATACGTTTAAAGGCAGGACGCAACAAATATGTGTAGGAGCCAAACAGACCAGTCAGAAGCCAGAATAATGGTATTTCCATAGAGTTCTATGTAAACCATCTGCATCAATTGGGAATGTGTAAATACTATCTAGGTTAAAAAAAAAAAAAAAAACCCTTAAAGCCCAGTTTATTACAGACCTGATTTTATTAAACTCTACCTAAAAGATATTCCCTGTATTCATCCACCCAGTGAATTACTTTCATACATCCCATCTAAACTTTTGACCCTCTGATCAGTGTTTCCCATAAGGTTTTCCACAGAACCTCGAGTTTCCATTCGGTAAACATAAGGGGTTCAGCAAAAAAAAAAAAAAACAAATAGTAGCTAATTTTCTACTGTGGAACTTTAATGGATCATCTCCTTGACGCACGCCACGTTTCCCAGGGTTCCGCTGGATTGGAAGTGGCGTGATGATGTGCTGAGGAGTGGGAGTGTCTGTGGTGTAAGCCATCAAGCTGAGCATGGTACTGTAAAATACCCATTTTGCCCAGGTTTTGTAAGTAGCATGGAAGGACTCTAGCAGTCATTTTATTTGTTCTTTTTCTACTGCAGACGGGCTGCACATACAGCGATTATGATGGGCTTCATATGCAAAGAATATGGCTTTAGTGATACAGACTGGCTTTATATACAAAAGATTATGCATTTGCTTTTTTAGGGTTTCCATTATGGTGTAAAAAATAAAATTTATTTGGGAAACACTGCTCTAGATTTATACTGCAACCTAGTCATCTAATTTCCCCTCGAGGTATGCAGTAAACAATGCACCATTTTGGTTGCACTCCTGTTGGGTCTATCTTCCTGTGTACATAGGAGTCCAACATTCTAGGTGACCTCCTAGTGACCTTTATGGTGTCATTACCATAACCATCTTTCTGCTAATACAACATAGCATTCTGCTTGCATTTCTAGCTAGCTGTGTTAGCATCCGACCACGAAAGCCACATTATGACAGTGCTGGATTATCAAGTCACATGGGGTCTTTATCGAACAGAAACAGTAGGACGTGAATTTAACCCCATAAGATCAAGAGCATTTGTGAAATTTGTGTGTGTTTAAAGAAAAAAAAAAAAGTTTAATTTTCCTTTAAAGGCCAACTGTAGCAAAAAATTAAGTTCTGTTTGACTGACGGCATCAAGAGTAGGCATTATAATAATACAAATAAAGCACATTATTGAGCCATCTTTACCAGGAGGCAGACATTTTGTTTAGGATCTTTGGTCAGATGTTTATTCAGCTGAACTAAGGTGAGTGAAGATCTGATATTAACTAGAACTATGGCACCACCAAGGGGGACCCAGTTCATAAAGAGGGTCTGTTAACCAGGTGAGTGAAGATCTGACCAAAGATTCTAAACATGTCTGCCCACTGAGAAAACTTTACGTAGTAAAGAAGGCTCTATAAGGCACTTAATTTGTATTATTTCATTAAATCATTTACACTTGATACAATCTTTCAATTAAACATAAGTACATTTTTTGCTACAGTTGACCATTAATTCTTGCAACTAACAAATGTGTCCCCTTCACCAAGTACACTTGGCGTGTATCTTTACAGATCCACGCAAGTTTATTCTTGGCTCTGCCTCAGAGCTGAGGAAGAGTCGGTCTGGAAGTTGGCGGCCGCTGACATAGGCTCGCTCCACTCGGCTGATCAGGCTCTGTAGTTAAGGTCCCCTTTGCTGATCCCCCTTTGAAAAACAGTGTCACTCTCTGCATAACAGAGAGATACTCGTCAACGTTACCGGCTGCATGCCATGTTTATCCTTATAAAGCAGAATTTTATATATATTTATTTTTAAATTGGCCACAACCATTGTTTACAGTGATGATGTGTTTATTGTTCATGTGTCCTTAATAATGTCCTTCTTAGTCAGTGCCAATTAAAGAAAACATGACAAGTTTGCAGCCCTTGGAGCCAAAAACGTATTTAGAATACAGGCGGCTTACACAAATTTGATCATTTTGGGCCCAATATAATGAGTTTAGTCAGATACTAAGAAAGTGTCAAACATTAACATTATAAGCCTTTGATTCTGTAAAGATCATTACAGAAAAACATGGCTTAAATCTGCTGGAGCGTCCATGGACATGCTTCTCACCTCTTTGGCTTGAAGACTACCTTCTGGCCACCATCAAGGACAAGCAAGGCCTTAAGTTGTGTGCCTTTGTATCCCACGTCAGCTCGAACAATCTTCTTTGTAGCCATGGCATGAAGAACTGCTCCCATCTCAGGGGTATCCTCAGGATAGACCTCTCGTGGCACAACCCACTGGGACGCAATTTCCCAAGGGGACTGCAAGGTGTGCTCTAGTCTAGAGTCCATAGTAAGTTTCAGGCTGGACATCATGCGCTGGAAAGACAGCTGGTCTTGTCTTTGGGCAGCTGAAGTCTCCAGTCGGTCCAACAAGAGGAGCTTGGTGAGAACTAGAATGATCAGCAGCAGAGCAAGCACCGCAATCCTCTGCTTCAGCTTCATGATGACCTGGGTAAGAGAGTCTTAGCACAAAGGGATGCTGGCCACGTGAAGGCAAACGCAGAACATTGCTCTGCAGGATCCCCACCTGAACCTGTGGGAATAAGTTATAGCCATAGAATCATTACTAAATAGGGAAACATTTCATGATGAAAAACTACAGGACGGATATATGGATAAAACAAAAGCTGAATAAGCCTGTGTTACAGCCATAAGCAATACAGAGTGAAAACTGGTAGAATGTGCTATCCAAACGCTATATTTCATTCATATAAAGGGAACATTACAGTGATGTCTCAGAGTACTGAGAGTTGTGTGCAAAAAATGCATTTAAAATCAGTAAAAACGTGTGAGATCACCCTAATGTACAGAGTGTAATAACATATACTAAAAATACTTCTGGAGCAACTCCTACATCCTATGTCAACACAAGTCTGATGCAGCCAATGAATAGAACAAAAGCCCATCACATTCCTTTATAAAGGCACACAATACTATGCATTTTGCACTCCAAATTGTTTAGTGGGTGGAAAAGGACACAAGTGCCTCCGTGGTTTAATCACAGACCACCTTCATCTTTACAAACTTTTGATTGTATAGGTCACAAGAGTTTATTTTAGGCTCCTTTAATTTCCTAAACAGGTAACATTGTTAAAGACAATAGGAAGGACTGCAGGAGAGAGAGAGAAAAAAGTCAGTCATTAAAATGGAACTGGAACTTCCAGGAGCTGATGAATAAAGAGGTGTAGTATCAGAGGACAATTGCACATTAGCTTAGTCATGTGAATGGAGAGATAATCCAGCCAGCATACTACTGAAATATTTAGGCCATACTTTGAATATTTATATATTCAGCACAGTAAAATTGGAGCAATATTGGGCAAAGTACTACATTTGGGGCCAAGGGCAGACATATTCCATCGGCTTCCACTGTGCTTTGCGCCACATTTAATCTGAAAACATGGGAATACGCCAGTTTTATCTTGATAAATACGAGGTTAGCATCCATACAGATTTTACAAAGTATCCTAGAGAATAATCAAGTGTAACGTTCAATGCAGATCAATGAGATATTTACTTGGTATGAAATATTCCTCTTCTGTTCATTTTAAAGCTAGTATATAATCGTGCCCACTGGCATTTTAGAAGGATCATGTAAAAACCACAAAAGGGGGAAGTGTTTTGTCACCAAGAAAATGTATTATGCAGTGTGTCAAACCTCCTTTTTAACACAGATATAGTAAATAACATGGTATTGCAAAAAGTAATGTTCTTTGATAATGATGTTAGCCTCCAAATTGCATTCAGCAGCTTCTTGTGTCCATCATTAATGTTAGCAACACATTACCACACAGTTACCCTTGGCTGGCTGAGTATTGCTTTCCTTAAGACATATATTACTACAGCTGTTCACAGTTAATGCCTCAACTTCATACGAGATCCGTTCCTGATGTGCCTCCCATGTGAATGAGTGCATCGAATTCAAAACGTAAACAGGATACATCCCTCTCAAATCACAATGGATAATAAGAATAAGTATTGGAATGACTAACAAATACGATATAAAGCACAAAACATACCTAATACTGAAAAAGAGGGGAAAATACTGAAAGTAGAATAAATCTAGTTGATGTCAAATGGGTGTGTAGAAGGTTAAAAAATATCTAAGATAAAGATACAGGTAGATATAGCATCGTTAATCATTGCCAATCCTACTGTGGTGGTCTACATTTCCTATTATGCTCAGCCAGTCAAGAAGCCGTCTGTCGCACTCAGTCATGCTGTAGTGACAAAGGAGTAACCCAGACTTAAAAGTACACAGGTATTACCTGGTAACAAACACTGCCCCAGGTCAGTGCAGATTATTTATCCTACCTGGTTCAGTATCCACCCTCAATGCAGAACAATTGACACCAATGCTCCAGTGCCCCCTTCAACTCAGACCCCCCCTCCCCTCCCCGACTGATTTCACAGGTCACTATCATTACCCGCAGCAACCTATGGTAGTCGGGATGTTAAGTACATGAGCTAAACGGAAACATACACAACGAAGTTCCCAGGAACGGAAGGGCCAAGGGTTAGTCATCACTGGCCTACCGGCAAAATGAAACCTGTCCCTTTAAATATCACCTGCAGACAAGCGACCCTACCCACCTCAGCCTGACCATGTACCCAAACCATGGACAGCCGCCCAACTGCGTTTTACAGGAAATCGAAAAACCGGTACGTTAAACTATTTACAATCCAAGTTACACTGCACGACCATTCATTAGTCACACTCCTCCCCCCTCACCTCCTTCACACGGTCCCCGATCTCCGGCTGCCAACATCACACTCTCCTCCCAGCCAGGACACGGTGCGGCGCTCAACGGAACTGTCACCCCAACCAATCCGCGTGAAAGAGGCTCCATCTCGCCAGCCAATAAGGTGATACGTCGGGTTCCGAACGCGTCTCAATTGGCCACATAGCCAACCGAAACATGGAGGAATGTAGCCAATCGCTGGAAAGCGAGTCAGTCGGGGTTGACAGAGCCAATAGGAACTCTGAGCTCATTTGTTGTGGACGTTGAAGGAACTGGCAGTAGAATAATTAGAGCGCCTCGTTAGCAGGCGCGAATTGGAAGGAGGGTTGAAGTGGTTTCTGCCATGTTTATTGAGGGAAACAAATGTATTTTACTTTATATTAAAAGCAGCAGTCTCTGTGCAGTCTTCAGTGTCGTAGCAGAATTGCATCGAATGTATAGACTATTTTAATAATATGTAATATCACCTTGATTTGATACCGTATTAATATATACTTACAGCAGGGCTTGTCAAACTTAAAGGGACAGTCTAGTCCCCAAACTCACTTTGGTGCAAGATGAATATTACTGCTTGTATAATGCACAGGCTTTTTTCCCCAGTGTGAATTGATTCAGGCATTCTGCATAAAACATTTTTTTTTATATTTGACTTACCATATTTACGTGAATATCATCACTTATGATATCAATACCATCAAATGTAATGCGCACTTCAAATTTCGACACCTTGAAAGCAAAAAAAAAAACATTTTTGCTGGCGAATGTGATGCACATTTGTGCAAGAAGTATTTTTTTTTTTTTTTTATAACAATCAGTTTATGCTACCAACTTACGATATTTTTGTTATAAATTACAACAATATTATGGCATTTCTATAAGTAAGAGAGGGGGAAATGTGCATTTTGTCTTTTTTTTTTTTTTAGACATAAAAAATATATCACGTCAACAAGATAAGACAATATCAATAAAAGAGGTGGCCAAGGGCATGTGGTCAGTGACTCTTCCTGTGTACAGTAATATAATACAACAGAATATAAATCAATTTAGATCTCAGGAGGTAACAATTTGGCATGTTGCAAGATAAAAATCGTGTCTGGAGCCCAAATCATTACAATCATATATTCAGTGTAATTATCAGTGGTGTACATTAGTCATGCAGTATCATTTGAATAAATGTGGCTGGGGTAAAAAAAAAAGGAGGGGGTATATGAAGGAAGGGAGAAATGGGGGGGGGGGGGAGACAATGATAACCATTGAAGACAACCACCAGAAACACGCCCAGTTCGCTTCTAATTTTTGCCACTAGATTATAATCAACTATTAAACCATCTTACCAACATGTAAATATGTACAACTGCGTGTATTAATAAACAAATGCATCATACAATAAATAGTTGTGATCATTGGTATTCATGCGTCAAGTAATGTATGCTATGGGTTGACATCTTCGTAGAAGAGGCTTTAGAGATGACTTGATACATCTTGTTACATCTCTGTGAATAACCATAGACTTTGAACAAATCCTTATCATTTTTTTTCTTAGGCATGCGAATATATATGTAAAATATATACGATGTGGCCTTTGTATTGAAACATTTGGAGACCCCTGTCTTAGGGAAAAAAAAGTGTTACGTGGTGAGTCTAAATACAAAGATCTATAATAGAAGTACTTGCGTATAAGCCTGGAACCGAATAATGCTTAATTTACACTTCCCAAGGTTAGGACAGATACCGGTTTGTCAAATATTGGACAAAGTTAATTCAATTCTCATGCGGTGTATGATGAAGCCAATGTTTAGATTAGGATAGCCTTACTTGCATACACCGGATTTGCTTGTTCCTACAAAAGTGAACTTGGCCACTACTGTAGTACGGTCATTCTTTTTCTTGCGCAAAATTATACTATATTTACATTCTGCAAAGTAAACATTTTTAAAGCATCTTGCCTTTCCTTGCATTGCCATTGGGGGGCAGTAACATACTGATAACAGAACCAGCTTGTGTTACTGTATCATAGCAGAAAACATTTGCAACAAATCTTCACAATGTAATATTCTTTCATGTGGGATGTTTCTATCAACTTCACCCGAAAGCAGGGGTCCTCAAACTTTTTAAACAGGGGGCCAGTTCACTGTCCCTCAGACACTGTTGGGGGCCGGACTATAGTTTGAAAAAAATATGAACGAATTGCTATGCACACTGCACATATTTTATTGTTCCGCAAAAGTGCAAAATGATCCGCGCTCAGCAGTAACGCCTATATTGCACCCACAGCACTTGGCTTGCACTCATATTGCACCCACACAATTTGGCATGCAACAGTGTTAATTTGCACCACATAACATGTTATTTTGCCCCACAGAACATGCCACAGCATAACTTTGCCAAATAAAATAAGCCATTGTCAGGTACTAATTAACATACCAGTTATGTTGTCATTAACATATGCAACAGCCATTTTGCCATTTAAAATATGCCACTGCTTGTCCATTAAATATGCCACAGCCAATTCAATAAGCCACAGCCAATTTTCCCACTAATATTCCAGTATTATTTTGCCATTAATATGCCAGTGTTTTTTTGTCACTAATTTGCCCAGTAATATGCCAGTATTATTTGCCATTAATATGTCCCAGCTAGCTTTCCCAGTAATATGCCAGTATTATTTTGCCATTATTATGCCCCAGTCAATTTGCCCAATAATGCACCACCCTTCTCCCCCCTTCCCCAGTACTCACCTCCTTGCTGCTCTGTGTCCCTGGTTGTTTCCTCCATGCAGTCTTCCCTCCTGCACAGAGGAGAGAAATACAGTCACCTGATATGACGTGTGTCATATCCGGTGGCACTGATTTTTTTTTTTTTTACCAGGTGTACCGGATCTGGCCAGCAGGGCGTAGTTTAGAGACCCCTGCCCTAAAGCCAAGCTTTTGGGTGTCTGAACTACACATATCCAGATTCTCTGTAATTCCTGAAGGTTGTAGGTGGATTTATTAGCAATTTGCATTTGTAGAGTACAGGACTACAGACATATTAAAAGCTCATTAGCAGACCATAAATGTATTTCTACACTACTCGATTTTAAGTTCTCTGGCTCAGGCATTTACTCTCCCCATTGTAATTTCAGCACTGACTTTACTCTAATTTGTAATCCAGTGTTGTTGGTAAGGTGTGCGTTTTGTGTAGGTGGACAACTGTTTTTTTTTTTAAAGGCAAGGGTGTGTCCAGGCTGCTGATTTGACCAGACGTGTTTCAAACATAACCTTCCACATTGTGGCAATCTAACATACCTGCACCTAAAATTGATGAAAGAACAATAATAACCCCACTTCTGCCACCAACTATCCGAAATATGGAGCTACATTGTCCTTAAAAGATTTCTTATACCGACAGAGATCTTCCAGACACAGGAAACAAAATGGCATCAGGTCCTATAGCCCAGGGCTAAACAAACTTAACTGAGTTTTAGGAGCCAGCCAAAAAAATCTAGAATCCAGACAATGGCACATACACACAAACACATGCAGTCAGATACAGAAACACACACGCCACATACATACAGTCAGTCAAACATATACTCAGTCACACACACACACACTGTCAGTCACACAGTCAGTCAATCATACATACATTCAGTCAATCACGTAAGACATTCGTTTTTTTTAATCTTCAAAAAAAAAAAGATGATCACATAGTCACACATACAGTCAGTCACATAGTCACACATATATTGCTCTGTAACTATCTTTTATCTTGTACTCGCTCCTGATCACCTTCACCTCTTAAACACAAAAAAATAAATAAAGTTAAATCCTTTTTGCACAGATACCATTTATCCCCAAGATGAGGTCACGCTCACACACTCAGAGACGTTCTCACCACCTGTCGATTCTAGTTCCTGTACGTAGACACATCTCACTAAATGAACGTTTCTATTTCTGACCACAGAGTGGCACCAGACACCACGCTTGGGGACTGCCGGTCCCTGTTTGCTGGTACTGATATCTTAGTGTGCACTCTGTGTTTCATTTGTACTCACACAACCAGGAGTACACCTGGCTATTAATCCCCCAGCATTCTCTGCCCCTGTAACTGCATATAAGTCGGGGAACCCGATGCTGCCCGTGTCCGAACAGCCCAACATGTTATCACATTCTCACACACTAGGTTGTCAGTTTTCCTACCATGTTTACATTCATATTACGGTTAGTCACGTATGCAAGCCAAATACGAGCAATAGAACGGTTTCTCATACGGGCGGCTTATCCTGACCCCCCTGCCTTATGCAAACTTTTGAAGACAGACACGGCAGGGATGCTAGCTTTCTTGGCTCCTCCTGTGCATCATTGGCACAGAGCTGAACCTTGTTTTCAGGTTCAAAATTTTTTTTTTTGTATTTTACTTCGTTTCATGTTGCAGAGTAATAATGACATAAGACCCATGGCTGATTGTATTGCCTGGCTAACGGAGTCCAGAAGTGCATGAAAATCATCAGAATTAAGCTATGCAGGAGTCATAGAGGCCTCAGGGGCCTGTTTGTGCATAATGCACTTATACACCAACTAGTACAGTATAGAGCAAAATATGATAAAGTCACCTTATGACAGTAAAACAGCTGAAAAAAGGAGCAGTATTGAAAACTGTGTGCAGCATACATAGAAACTCGTGATACACAAGTTAAAATTGCCGCCGGACGTGTATATGGCTAGGGTTACAGTAAAATAGCCGTTGCTGATAGAGCGGTGAATCTGGGCATAGGCTACAAGAAAATGGCCAACACGGCGGGAAACTAGTAGTACCGCCCCAAGATGGCCACTGCGATAATGCACACGTGTGAGGGTCTTCATGTAGACGGCTTTGGGAAAATGGCCATGCATTGTGCACATGTGCGGCAGTCTAGAAGCCCGAGAAGCCATGATTCAGTGGGGGAGTCCACTGATAACTGAACCCCAGGAAATAGGTATGGAGGAACAAATGTATACATAAATAACGCTAAGGTACTAAATATAAACAGTAGTAAAAAAAATACCCATAAACAATACACAAATTAAATAGAGGATGTATGTCCTACTACACTGGACTTAATAGGGGACGCATATGTTTAGTATGTTCTTATTGGTCACATTTTTTAATGCATTCTCTGCTACTGAGGAAAAATAAAGAGATAACCACAACACTCGCCTCCGTGTCTTTATAAATCAAGAGAGCACTTTTATTTAAATGACCACAGCTAAAGTTTAAAACAGCTCGTCCTAAACTAACATCAAAAAACAAAAAAAAAAATCTTGTCCTGAAGGGGTTAGTAAACTTTCCTCAACTTGCCTAACATGGACATTAGTCTAATTCTAGACCAGGCCGGGGTATGACATTTTCCTATGGACTGTCACTAGAGTATTAAATCAATGCACAGGAGAAGCTATAACATGTCACGGTGATGAGTTCTGCAGCACACAGTCACATGCTGTGCTAGAGGCGTGTGAAAAGCAGCGAATATTGCTTAGTTTTCATAAATATTTAGGTTGTGACATGAGTTATGGGATCAGTTTGCAGAGAGGAGTACTAGGAGATATAGGCCGTGCAGATCAGCAGCACTGTAACTTGTAAAAACAGCTACAACAATTGGGAAATAAATATTCGTAAAGGGGCAGACATCAGACAGCAAATTTTGTTACCAGGAATGGGAATTTGGAGATTCTTCATGTGCGGGGAGGAAAAGAAAAATTAAACAAACTAAATGAAAGGACTATAAATATACACACAAAGAAAGCAGAAAATGGACAACACATGATCAGTGTTAATTTAAGATTTTATTTTCAGTAGGAAATTCTGACATCAGGACAGTGTACCATACACAAACACACATTCGTCAAAGTGCTCACATACAATTAAACAACCAGGAGAATTGCACATCACCGGCAAAGTTCATCATGCAGATTCCCCCAGTTTAAAAAGGGGCACATTAACCCTCTGGCAGGAAAAAAGCTACCAAATAAAAACACAAACAGCAACATGGTCCTATTTTTTTTCCCATTGTACAAACCTCTAGAATAAATCAATGTGCTTTTTCTTTTTTAAATTTGGCAAAGGACATTGGACTGTAAAATTAACAATGACACTGGTCACAAGTAGAGACCATACTGCTTGTGCTAGTGACATTCACCATGTAGGACACATCTCCTGGTTCCCCAGTGTCAAATACATTTTAAAGAATTCAGCAGTGAAGTAAAAATAATAAAGCATTCTATCTATCCCCTCGTCTTCACAACTGATTGGTTAAGGCACTGGCATTAACCTAGTTATCAGTGAGCAAGCTCCATGCCTTTGGCATAGTCACTGCCTGCTCTGGAACACAAACCATTTCCAAAGATTGAGTGGATCATAATAATCCTTACAATGCGTACAGCTGACTTCTCTTATATGATGTGACCATTGTCTGATTGTACATAGTTTTCTGGTGACCTCCTTTGGCAGCTCATCTTGTTCCTTTACACTAGACGCTGGACATGGAAAATGATAGGAGTGATTCAGACATGGTAATTATGGTCAGCTTATGTTTTGGGTGTAATTTACATATCCCTAAACAGGTTATACTTTGAAAATATACCATAGAGAGGAGTGGGTACAATTTATTCCTTACATGTGGCTTAGATGTGGGATAACTATATAATGGCAAACTCTGCTCGCCCGACACGGAGCTACTTCATGAGTGACCAGTAATCCGACAGCTAAGGGTAAAAGGAGCTGTAATAGAAGAGCAGCTACAGAGCCAATGGTTGATTGCTTCAATGTGTGGACAGAGATGCAATTAAAGAAGGATTAGGAGTCCAGAGGTAATGGGGCATCTCCAGGCTGTTATGGTGTCTTGTATATTACTCATTCCACTCAAGTACACTGCAAAGAACACAAAGTTTGAAAAGAAAAACAAAACAAACAAACCCTGTAACAGCTCTAAAAACACACAAAAACGGATGGCCCCGGGCCAGGGTAGATTTTTGTACAGCTAGCCAACATTGTAGTTGATCCAAAGAAATGAAGTGACAAAAAAAGTATCTGAAAATAAAATTAAGCAGTAGTGGTGGTGTTTGCTTCATTCACTTTATCACAAAAAAAAAAAACATAGAAAGAACAAAAGAGGTGTTTTGTGGGTTATACTTATTTACACATTAAGAAGAAGAAATAAATCACACTAAAACAATGATGGCAACTGGTAAAATACAATAAACCTTCTGGTGTCACAGGTGAGAGGCAACATGCTGATATTTAAATGGGCTCACAGGCCTAAACATGGGAGAGGTGTCAGTAAGATATACATCGCTCTGTGATCCATAAATACATTAAATAACATAGAACGGAGTAACAAACTATACACAAAACTAATGGTGATGTATCTACAAATGATCCATTTAGCTTATATGGTTCAATACTTAAAAAGAATCAGAAGACGTGGGATTTAATGTGGCTTTGGTTGTTATAGGTGTGATGAGATTTGCACTGCTTGGGAGAGTTTGTGTTATTGTAGGCATACAATACATACTATAGCTGCATTACCATTCATGATATTGCAGAAAGTATTACAGTGGACCATAGGGGGCGACAATGATCTGCTAACCGAAATCCACCCAACAAGTCAATAAGTTACCACATCACAACCATGTAGTACTAACAAAACAGGTTTTCACAAGTGGCTTTCTGGGTCCCAAGCAAGGGTCTCATCATTCAAAAAGAGCTGGCTATTTTATTAGCCCAGGCAGATCTCTGAAAGACACAGTTACTGGTTTATTCACGTCTGCATAAAGACATCATCAAAATATCCATTGTCACTTTAACAGATTGACCTTCTGTTACTCGGTGGATTTATTATAAAGTTCAGCAGTGGGGAAAATTTCAAATTGTGCAGCAAGCCAATCTTTCCATCGAGTTCCACAGAGATCGGTCACCTTTTATGTAAGTTCAGATACGTTACGCATGGATGGATTAGAGAATGAAGCAAACTCACCTTATGGTACTCACAACATCACACAATCTCTGTCCAAAGGAACATATCCACAGAGACACCACACTTCTTGTTTAAAACAAAAAGAAATGCAATACATATTAAAACAGTAAACAAAATTAAAACAAATCTATAAAAACAGATAATACTGCTGGTTTTGCGAGCTTTTTTTCGTGTACCTAATACAGATACGTCATGTAACATTACTACACAAGAGTATAATCCCCCACCCTGTGTAAAAAAAACTCAAACACATTTGTTGGTAGCAGTCAGCAGGATACAACTCACCACTTGCTCCTATACAAACATTATACAATGGGATAGCCAGCCCGTAACTCTCAAGTACATTAATAACAATTCCGATGATGCTAGGCCAATCCATGTCTGGAATGACATCATGGGAGTTTATTCCTAAACAACTGAAGAGCTGAGAGCTGCCTAGCCCTGCATTATAATGTAACTTCTCAAGTTACATCATTCAGCGCCAGTAGTATACACTATGCCTTTATCTTTCTGTAATGTCTGTAGCAGATTGACATTGAGTGCTAACTAAAAATACCCTCAAACTACACCTCCTAAATCTCCCACATCCCTAATGTACAAAAGCTAACCTTTACCCTTAAAGTAACACTGTCCTTTCTACAATCTGTTTTCGTTTTCCAAGAGAAAATCCAATTTTTACATAATGTATATATATATATATAAAAAAAATCCCAGACCCCATACATTTCCATCCCCAAAACAGTGAATCTGACAGTTAATAAAAGTTAAAAAACAGAAACACAACTGAAAGTCACAAAGGGGTGTGTAACACACCAGTGAGTGCACTCACTCACGCGCACACACACACTATTTGGTGTTACAGATCAACACTCATTTTTTTGTTTGTTTGTCTTTAAGGCAGTGGTTTGCACAGATTGGTTCAGTGAAAGTTTATGAAAAAAAAATTCTGTATATTTATATACATAGGCGAATCTCAAAATGAGTCCATGGCTGATCCTGTACAGACTTCCAGGTTCTGCTCGTTTTCCACTCTATAGGAAATTAATGGATGGCGATGAGACCAGTTACTTGCCGCCTGCGTCCGGCCATCAGTGCTCTGAGTTTAATTTCTTTTGTTCATTGCTCTAAGGTGCGGTTGCCAAGGAAAAGGATGCAGAATCTTGCAAGTGTATGGCTCGTCACATCGAGACCCCCTCCGATCTTTAACATATAGCATATGATCCAAAAAAAGAGGGGTCTGCATTGGTTCCACTATCCTAAGACACTCCAGGTGAGAGTTCAATCACTCAAATGTCATCAAGTTGGTGGGAACCTGAGCAAAGAAACCAGAATACAAATATTACATGCGGGTTGGATAAGATGCAGACATTATAAGGCTAAGTTGTATTAAAGGGACACTACCACTTACATAACATGTAACTAGATAACCCAGCCATTAAAAACAAACACATATAAAAATAAACAGTGGCAAATGATTTATATAAGATTTAATTGCATATTAACCCCTTCGTGACGCAAGGTGCTTACGTCCCAAATGGCGCAAGCACCAAAACGTCACGATTTGTTCCTGGCCACTGATCACAAGGTGATCGGTAGCCAGGAACACTCTGGTAGAGACCCGATCAGGGTCTTAACAGACCCTGTGGGTCCCTGCAAAAAAAACGTGAGACCTCCGGACGTCACGTGTGACGTCACGGAGGCGTGCTCAAACACGGAAGCGATTTGGAGAAATGTCAGACAAATCTATAGTAACTGAAGCGCTTAGTGCAATAAATCTTATATATATATATATATATATATATGTGGGGGAAAAAATATATATATAAATAATATTAAAGATACTTATGGAAAAAAGGTGGTTTTGATCGTAGAGGTCTCGTTTACACGAAGGTGGAATCCAATGATTTAAATGGAAAACATGCAAAAATATAAAAATAACGTTTTGTATTATCTGAATAAAAATAATGGAAATCTGCAGGTCAGTATAAAAAATCAAATTAGATAGAAATCAATTTGAGTGTCTGTTGACACATTAATGTAAAATGAACGAAAAAACAGGACTGTAGGAGGTATAAATCAAACTGTAAAAGTATATTTTTTTATTTGGATAGTAATAATTATCTATCATAAAAGTATTAAAAAAGTATATAGCTTACAGCTGTAGTGGCTAAATGAAATATAAATGGATTACAACAATTATTACAAAACACAATGGACATACAAGATGAATATAAAAAATAAAATGAAATAGCAACAATACAAAATATTAAAAAAAATAATAATTATTAATTAATTAATATTATTTTATTTTTTAATATTTTGTATTGTTGCTATTTCATTTTATTTTTTTACACATATATATAAGATTTATTGCACTAAGCGCTCCAGTTACTATAGATTTGTCTGTTGTTTCCAAGAATTGTGAATGAAGTTGCACTTTTTTTCACTGTGAGCAGCTAAATTATTTATGTTTTAATATTTATTGTAGCGCCTCTTTAGTTTCACACTTTACACAGATTCTGAGAAATGTAGCCGGTGTTCGCTTTGAGCACCAGCTACATTTCCCCTGTCAGACTGAGGCCACTCAAAGTGGCCTCAGATGACAGGTGGGATCCCGCTGCAAGTGCCTGCAGCGTGATCCGAAAACAGCTCATCGCGGTGAGCCGCAGGGAGCTGTTTAATACAGGACATACTATGCCGTCCTAACGACTTTAAGGCACTTAGTCAGGACGGCATAGTACGTCCTAACGTCAGGAAGGGGTTAAAGGAAGAATACAATTAGGTGTTTATCTCCTGGCTCCAATATGTGAATATTTCCCAAGATGCAACATCATCCAAAATCTTCTAGCCAGCCTCACTTTACAACTTTTGCCAATGCCTACATGATGTCATAAGATACACCCCTGCTCTCTTACTGGCTCCTGTGTATCATAGTGGGCAGATCTAGGTGGCTGTGTACAACTTTTTTTTACCTGCCTTCCAGCACAAAGAGGATATTAACCTGATACTCCAGCACCTTTTAAGGTAATAGTTACATAACCCTCCCATTCAATGCAAGTCTATGGTCAGAATTCAGACGTATAGATTGCATTCTGCGTCCCCAGCCCCAAAGTGAGGAATTTGTGCTGTAAAGTCACTAGGGGATGGCACCCAAAAATACTTTATTTCACAAAATGGCAGCGCACAGTCATACTTGTTTAGTTACATATTTTATTAAATACAGTCACATAACAAAAACAAAATGCATATCTGAAATCAACAAAACAAAATAAATAAAAAACTTTTTCATTTTTTGGTGGGAGTGTCCCTTTAAGAAAAAGAAACCGTTTTATAGAAACTTCTGTAAGTTTCTCACTTCTATGAATATAGGTTAAGCATGTAAACTAGGAGTGTAATGATCTCTACTTTGTTACACCAAATATAGTTGATTCTACTATTGAAACATGAAAGCCTGCAGAGCTCATAACTGAATGACTTACTTCCACTTATCACCTTGGGTGTTCATCAGAAGTAACTGGTCATTTAATAAGATTGCACCAATATTGCTTTGGTGTTTTGATAAAGTCTGTGGATTCTCACCATGTTCAGAGGGAAACTCGGGCTCGAATTAAATTTAAATTACCCAAACGAAGTGTCATCTTTTTCCAGTTATTGGAATGTAGACATTCATTTGGCAAATCTGGCCAAAATTGTTTTGTAGACAGTTTTTTTTAGTCACAACTGCCTAAATGTAAAAAAAATGGTCAGTTCACTACTGTTCACCAAGGCGCCGCTTTCCTCACCTGTTGTCTGTTGCTTTGGCAGGCAGCGCTAAGATGTTTGAACCACAACATGGCATTCGCACGGTTACCGGTCTGGAACTTGTAAGAGTTTCCTACGAAATAACATAAAAAGTCCAACAAAGGGCAGTGGCTATGGATAGATATGTATATTAAAAGTGATATCAACAGGTAACTGACAAAAGTGCCAACAGTATCTAAATAAAAAGGACATGCCCAATCAAATTATCTTGACTATTAATGCTGGATGTTTGCAGTTCACTTGCCAGGGAGCTCCCGCTTAGCTAGTAGGCTCGTCCAGTTAAATCTTTTGCCACTGTTCCAGTGAACCCGATGTGTATCTTCTCAACTCTCAGTTGAGGCAGAGCTCAGCTGGAGGCTGCCACAAATGGCATGTGCAAATGGAGATTTTCCATTCAAAACCAACTTGCAGTAGCTACGGGATTTAGAACACGTATAAGCATCCAGGCTTACCTTTCTCAGAGTCTGTTAATAGAAAGAGATCGGGATGTTCAGGATCATCAGCCATCATGACCATCCAGCCCAAAACAGATACATTTTTTGTAGATGTTGATTTGAACTAAAAAGCACAAACAAATACAGCATAAAAAAACCATTGAATGTATGAAAATGTTTGTTGTAATATGCAAGACTACATGTGCTCATCATTCCTGCCATTTTCCTGGAGTATTTGCTACAATAAAGTAGTTCCACAATCGGTCTTTACACATAGGGAGCTATTCACTGGACTGAAAAATCAGACATTCAAAGAGAGACAATATTAATTCCTCTCTCTCTACAGACTGATATGGATTCCAGCTGTGTTAGTAAAAACTTGGTCAAATTATTCCCTTGATCCAAGTTTTTTTTAAAAATTTAAATAAATTATTTAAACCATTAATGATCATTTTCAGCCAATATTTGCACTTAAACTAAAACAACAAGAAAGCGCTTAACAAAACAAACAAACATTTAAAATTTGAGCACAGGGTTTGTTCATTAACTGTTTTGCAGCCAGAAGGGCCTGCCATGAATTGGCAGCTAAATGGCGGCGAGTACAATATGTCTGAACGCATGCGAGCTGATTATGTCGTTTGTTTGCTTTAATCAGCCATTTCTTTAAACAAATCCACTCATTCCATACTTTGCTCTGAAGTACAGAACATTTCCACATGATACATATATTGTTCTTTATTAACAACAGACTAAAGAGAAATGGATTTTGTCTCACACGAAGTAAGCAATAACCTGATTAAACTGTAAGGTTGCCAATGTCTGCTGCTTGGACAACTACACACACTGAGGCTTAAAGTGGAGAAAAATGGGCATGAGGATTTGCAAACATACTAACATCAGCAAGTTATTAGTGAATGAAAAAAACAGTGCTACAGATAAAGGCCAAAGAAAAATGCATACAATGAAGCCATTTCTCTTTAGCAAATAGTTTGATCGCATGTATATATGGTTCTAATGTATAATGCTGGGAGTCTGCACCATGTCCGCTGATACAGTACTACCGGCACTGCCTATTCATAAAGATTCAGTGTCTGGAAAGTGGCAACAACTATTTGGCATATTGAGGGGCAATATCCCACAGACAAACAAAAACAACAACTAATAGTCTACGGCCATCATAGCCTTCTTTCTGCAGGATAATTTATTTTCTAGTGGTTTCCTGCTATACGGTTACGTTTAAACTTGCATTTGTTTGTCAAGAGCACATAAGCTGAGGCAATAGCTTCAAAGGCTTTTAATGTGGGTAACATGTAGGCCGCGGTGTGAAAGGAAATCCATTTTCAGGCATGGTAGTGGAATGCATTGTAGTTCTGCATCAGTCTGGATAATTAGATCAATACAGATAATAATATCATCTGTAGAAGAGATAGACCAGCAGTTTGGACATGTCTCCTCCTTCTAAATCTTGCCATGAACAGGATGGATGACTTATCAAAGGACCATTGACTGAAATGATCTTATCTACCACCATATGGCTAATTGAAACATTTACTGATGAGAACTCTACATTCTGATTCTTAAACATGCCTGAAAAAAGGGACATAATGGGCACTGAGTCACTAAAGGCACTATTTAACTCTGCAATGAAGTTGTGATTTTAATGTAAAACTATAATGGCATCAAGATCTGTGAAGCCCAATTCCTGGCTCTCTTTACAATCAATCTATTTAATGTGAACATTAAAAAGAGGATATCAATGTCTGTTCTCCAATACATTATAATACATATAGTAAATTGGGTGCTAATAAATAGCAACGGAGATCAAAACTGGTGAATAGCCACTCCATGGTAAAAGGAACATTACTATTACTTGTACAGTGTTATGGGTCAGTGTATCACTCTATTATACTGTTTGCAGTACTGTGTCTGCTTGTATTTAAACAGTATGATGTTTAAAATAATGTTTTATTTATCCTGCATAGGAGGTAAATATTAGGTCATTAATTATAAAAGCAGGCCTCAAAAATGATACAGCACGTGATTTAATTCCAATAAGATGACGGAGGTCTTAGACTTCAGTTACAAATGGAATGTGCTTTTACTACAGAGACCTGTCAGTGTGGACATCATGACTGTATCCATTAGACCAATATGTAAATACCTTTACTGTGTATAAGAGTAACAGTAAATTTTCATCCCAGAGAACTGCTGAGTTTGGAGACAAAAAGAAGCTGTCTTCTGAGTTTGGCTCTGAAGTACCAAAGTTCAACAGCTAACCCTCCTGGTCAGAGCCCTTTCTAGCCCTGTCCATTCATATAACCGTTTTTGTTTTGGTATGCTTTACCTCTTCCAACCTACTACACAGCAGGGGTAACCAAAGGCTGACCGTGGTAAGATTTGGTGCAAATTAAATAATCAGAAATCTTACATGTTTCCTTTCTGTGGCTTTCAGAGATTTTGCTGCATAGTAAATCAACTGTGTGCCGCACAGAATTGCCCAGTATTTGGTCCAGGACGCAACCTGTATAAAAAGGACACAAGGGATATATTATATTTATTGGAACGGACACAAGAAATATTCATAATTTATATATACAATTTCTTTGTACACAAGTTTTACAAGAAATAAAGACTGTTTTTTCCCCCCCCGTCAATAATTCGTCAGCGCTATCATAGCAAATCAAACTCCCTAAAACAACACAGTATGTCCAAAAATCTAGAATAAAAAATAATCCACGAATCCATACAGGAGAAGCAATTTTGTCTAAAATTGATTGCAACAGTTTAATAAATAACCACATGCTGGAAAGGGATATAGTTGTGTGCCAAACTCAAACTATTGAAAATATGTTCAATAAAAGCCGTCCATACATTTTATAATTACACAGAGGCTCAAAAAAAAAAAAAAGACTTATATCTTCCTAACGATTGAAGCAAGTGTTTGTGAAACCACTGGCAAGTATTTAAAACAATGACGTATAACTTTTATGAATGATGTAAATGAAAAGGAAATTAAAAAAAGATACATATATACAATAACCTAATGCATCAATCAGGAATGATCTGCGTCCGATGTAAACCATATGCCATGACTTTTTGCTTTATTTTAATTATTTGGCCATATCAGGTTCTCAATATGAATTACATACGGTAATTTACATGTCAGAGAATCAATAGTATGCCAATTAAACTGTATAATGTGTGAATACTGCTTGGTTTCCTTTATGTTTTATCTTGGGGTTCAATGATAGGTGAAGAATAGGGTAATCTTAAATAATGTTGTGTTGGTCTGCAGTGTCTATATATCTGCAGTGGAAATGTTTGATTTCTTGCCAGGTTCAAACAATTGCCTCGTTATATTATTTGGTGCACAGGAGAGATTTGTTTCCTGAGTTTCTGCCAAGGAATCGCAGTGTCAGAATCCTAAAAATAATGGCTGAGTTGAAAAAGAAACGTATTGGCAAGGTAGTGCGTGCAAGAGATACGGGTCTGGTCTGTCCTGCTCTACGACGCAGAGAACAGAACATGGATGGATGAATTACAGTTAAAGGTCTGGAGGAAGAAAGGGGGAGATAAGGAGTTAAATCTATCATTTTGCACATGACAGTAGATGGGTAAATGATCTTAAAGGGGATGTGAAGTCTTACTGTTGGCTTCTTTCCTTCTTTTAGTAACGTTTTCCGTCGCAGAACCCCCTGAATGGTCGCTGCTCCAGGAAATAAGTGCACAGCCAGCTCCGTCGACTCAGCAGAACTGTAAACAAAGATACCATTGTTAGGGAGATCCCAGCTCCTGGTGTTCGCTGGCAGAAGGTTTATGATTTTAAAAAGGACAAAGCCATTAGGGGAGATCCAGTTATTTGCAGTCTCTTAGCAAAAGCAAGGGGGGGAATTAAAGAGTTAATAACAAGCATCCCAGTGGGTAAGAAATCAAAAAGAATTGCATCTTTGATGCGTCAGTCACAGGCAAGGAATCTACTCACAGGTAGGTTCCTAAATTACAAGGCCATCTTTGTTATCAATGCACACACGCAGGACCACATGTCAATGTGATCTGAAGCACAGCAATGGGTCCCATGACAACACCAAAGGGCACGTCTGCCAATATCCCTCACCAAGGCAGACTAAGGATGGTTTCAACATCAGAAAAGGAGCGTGCGTCAATAATCTGCTCCAGCTTCAAGAATATACTACTGATGCTACAGTTACACTTTGTGTATTTGATGGACCCTACAGAACCCACAATATGCATGTATTAGTCAGATGTTACAATAGACTGCAGCCTTGACCTAGTTTAATCTCATTTACTAGTGATATTCTGAAAGGGCTATCCACCTGGGGTTCTAAGTAAAATCATGGGTAATGCATCTATAATAAACATCAATTAATTATTGCACAATGACCTAGTGTTGTGTGTGTGTGTGTTGGGCTGGAAAACATTAACTCATCTAAAACAAGGATTTGACAATTTCCAGATAGGAATGTCTAATGCACAAGACAAAGGAAGGGGGGGGGGGGGGGGGAGTATTTTTTTTTTACATTACTTTACTTTGGTTTTCTGTCTAATTCTTGATCTATAGAGATTCTATTTGATCTCATAGTTCAACTTATTATACAAGATTCAGTTTTTGTGATGACAGCTGTGATAAATCTGCAAACCATACTTTTTTAGAAGGTATAACACTTGTGTTACTGGAGTAAGCAAAAAAGATGACTGCTTTCCATGGACACTGTGCAGAAGAAAACGAAGTGGTGCAAAATGCGTTGGGTCTTGTAAGGCCTCTATATTGTTAAGACTTATTAAATGCAGGTAGTCGCTAAAATATTCCTACATTTTTTAAAATCCCAATTATAGCGACAAAACCAGCATCTATAAAAGTGTCTCTTTGCATTGGATTATGCCATGTGACCCAAGGCTAAACTGCTTCATAAATAATAACCACAAACCAAGCAAAAACTCAAACAGAAATAGAATATGCATTGTGTTAAAACTGCAATCCCATAAAGAACCTACTCGGTTTAGTCTGTTACTTTTAAAACAAACATAAAAGGTGCAGGTGAGTGATATTATATATGTTTTTTTTTTTGATGGATTTGATGACGACGTAGAATAATTCTGCAGACTTGCCTGGAACTGCGCAGCTGAACGCAGCTCCGAGTTAAAGATGTCATCCTAAGCCTTCGTATTGAAAGCAGGACACGCGGATTCCTAAGGAAGGAAGGGAGTACTGACATCTCAATAAACTCCCTTAAAAAGTTCCCTTCCACAAAAGCGTATTCACAAAGGTCAGTAACGGGAAGGCAGATTCTAAGGTAGGCCCACTCGGACATATTAAGTGTATAAGATAGATAGGTGGGCTTCATTTCACTTACCAAGGGCCACCTTAACAGTTTATCTCCCCAAGTAAGTCAAAGTTGTCATACCTGGTTCCTGGAGGGTCTTGTCAACCCCGCGCTCTGCCAGTTTAGCATTTGTCTAACACTGCGCGACTGAGATATCGTGTAACCTGAAAATCCAGCAAGTCTTTGGCAAAACAAGACTGGAGTTGGGCACTAATATTGTAGCTGTTAAAGTGGTAACATCTACAAAAGGTTGTTCGATATTGAACACAAATCTAGTTACCCTGCCTGTCCGGTACGCAAACAGTGAAAATTTGAATTGTACAGGTGAAATGATTTCAAAGGCAAGAGAAATAGATACACAGACATTGTATGTAACCGGCTGATCTGATAAGTTACCAGGCGCCGAAGGGAGCAGGATAAAAAAAATTGTTTGAATTAAGGTTGTAAGATATAATGTAGACTAAGTAATCTTTTATCAAGATCTTTTTCCTGCAGAAAAGCCTCCTCTTGTTTCTTTTAGGTAGGGAAACACCTATTGTAATTATTAAGCTAACCACTATACACAGGAATCCAGGTAATTGCTCAGTAACAGAAAGGAGTAGTTAGCTATTGAAGGAGCAGGTGTCATAAGATGTTCTAATTTTAGCACTGGATAATAATATTCTAACCAGGGCTTGATAAATCCAAGGAGCTAGGGACCTATGTTGCAGGCTTCTCATTTTTGATTATGTAATTAGAGCTCTATGGAAGTACCATTTTCCTGGCTCCTGAAGTCGACAAATGTTTGTCAAGTTTGTCACAGCTTTTATAAACTGTATTCAACACTCGGGGAAGCAGTGGAGAAAGTCTAGTGGAAATACTCCCCAACACTGCAGTTTAATTCAGAAATGTAATTAATAGTTTAAATATTGAACCCTGTTTTAATGGAATAAATTAAAATAGGTTGGTACAGCTCATCATATGGTTTCCGGTTTGGCGTTTGTGTTCCCATGAGCAGGCAATTTGCTCAGCTCTTAACCCTTTGAATGCTAGAGGAGTGTGCAGCACAAAGGGTTAACATATATAACATTACACATTCTACTTTGAGTTTAAAATAAGGTTGGAAATAGGATTTAAAGCATGTCTTAAAGGGCCATACTTTGAATCTATTTTAACCATAATACAGATAAATTTAGGGAATACCTTGTCCATGTTCAAAGTAAGCATAGATCAAAAACTTTATTTACATTGGCATGGTGCACAAGCAATCAGATTTGAAGATAATGTGCAATTGGCAAAATTGGGGGGTGGAGAAATTCAGCAGACACCGAAATTAAAGGGGCATCCAAAGCAGAAGGAGAGATCAGAAGAATATGCCCAGCACCCAAGAGAATAAACAATCCAGTGCCTATGTCACGCCCCATCACCACAGCAGCATACTGATACCTGGTGGCCTTCACTGGGCCTCGATATCCATTCCATGCCCCTCTTGTCATCGGACCCAGAGAATGGTATAACCTGTTCCTGTTGGATTCCATTACAGATTGGAATGGTTATATATGCACTGACAGCCATGTACAAGCAGCCAGAAGACAGAGGCGAAGTTGAAAAAGTACTAAATGTGTATATTATGCATGAGCAGACATGATCACACCATATAAGCCAAAAACTACCATTTTCTTTATGCAGGAAAAAAAATGCAATTTTAATGTCTGCACAATATTTAGTGATGAAAGCAGGATTGAGTAAATTCCACTTTTTTTTTTTTTTTTTTAACTAATAAGTGGAAGAATCCCGGTACGAGCGACCGGCACAAATACCTTTCAACCCTGTAATTCCTGTAAAAAGGCCTGCCACACTTTCAGGTGGAACATTCCACCCATACATATTAACCATGAAATCAGAAACCACAAGTGCTACTGCCTAACAGTAAAAAGACACCGTAAGGCACATGTGGGGACAAGGTCTCAGGGGCTTTGAAAGAAGGCGGCATAAACCAGGTGTATGGTTTATTCAAGCAGCCAAAAAGCCTTGTAAAAAAGCCAGATAGAACTGCTAACATTGTCAATGTTGGAAAAATAAGAATGTTTTTAGATATTTTTTTTCAAATAAAAAAACAAAAAAAGAAAAGAAAAAACCCAATTTACCATGGTTATGATTTCTTTTAGGTTTTCCATTATCGAATAAGTTATATTTTTATTTATTTCCAAAACATATAGTATGTAAAATCAAAAAAGAAACCATACACAACCTGTAGCCTAAAATCAACATGAACAAAATTAAATAAATAAACTATATTAAGAGCTAAAAGAGAACAAGTCTCTAGTAGGTGGAACTAGCCAACAACAGTAACTACCATAAACAATATAGAGGAGCATGATAGCTCTTGAATGGTTTAATATAAGCGACAATTATTGCAGTCTCAGTTTGTGCTAAGCTCTGTCCCACTGTCTGAAAATAAATAGGGGGTGCAAATGTAAAACTCACATTGTTTTCAAAGGAAGTATATGGTAATAGAAATGCTTGCCTTGAAAATGTCATTTTAGGGATCGCTGATCCATTTTTATTATGCGTAACAATGACATTAATAAGCAGTAAACATGAAACACAAACGGTACCATTATGTTTAATTTAAAGATTCCATTAATAAGTGTATATCCTGTTTATAAGTAAACATGAAATACATTTTTGTGGTTATCCCAAGATTGTTGTGTTTATAAAGAAGATTCTGTTTTTAAAGCATAATACCGTAATAAAATAGTTTTTAGGATCAATTGAAAAGAAAGAAAACAATAAAAATGTTTGTATAAAACATGAAATTATGCTACAATTTTGTAATTATTCATAACTAGTCTAATTCAGGGGTCTAAAGAAGAAAATAATGGAAATGGAAACAAATATATTTTTTAATCAATTGTAATGTTCATGGTAATGGAACATGGTAATTATGCATTAAAAGCTGGCATGTGGATTAGGAAGCTTACCTTTCAAACGCTGGCCAGGACATGTCTTCACTGAGCTCGGATCCATCACTGCTTCCTAGAAACCGAAATCATATGTGAGAATACAGATAAGAACAGCGTATGTGGTTCACGTAAAGCTGGCTTTCACACTAGGCAGCGGCCTAGAGAACCATGTGTAAGGAGAAGTGGCTTAATGAAAAGAATTTACAATTAGCCATGCCCTGCCCCGTTCCACCAAACATCCTGCCCACAAAGCTTTTCATTTTATCATATGTATTTTGATGTGAAAAAAATGATAGGGGACAGCGAATGACAGAAGAAGGGAGTGAGACAAATGACAAATATGTTATTTAATGTAAACTAGGAACAAATTAAACAACAAGATATATTGTGGGAACAGTTCAAAGCTCCCATGGTAAGGACCCTGCACTTGATTTCTTAACTGATTTCTGTTCACGTTTAATTTCCAGACCTATTTCAAAGGGTATGCTTATAGAAATCTGGATATAAAATTGGATATATAGCAGATTTTATAAGAAGGTCAAATGTGAGGCAAGATTCCAACAATAGAGCAACTGATGGGAATATTCCATTGGATTCCATTGATATAGTAACTATTTACAGAGCGGAAAAGTAACTCCAAATACTAAATATGTGTCAAAATACTTCCAGGTGATCGATACTTTATTAACCTGAATTTGACACATATAAAACAACTGTTGGCTTTATTTGATCTCTACTAAGATTTTCCCCAGGTGAGCAATTCAGGACATAAATCTTTGGCACATTTAGGTTTAAAACCATCTCTGCCAAATGGGCAAGAGACAAACTTAATGTAGACACTCCTGGCAGCAAACCAAACTAAATAATATGTCACTACTACGAGTACCAGTATGAATGTATTCACTGCCAGTACACAAATAATTCCCTTAGTCTAACTAAGTAAGGTTTCATTTTTAGATTATTTTAATTTAAGGAATTTAGTGGTCCCCCTCCCTTCTGTTATCTGTGGGTGTTGCAAAAATTGATCTAAACATTCTTCTGTGATGTATGCAGGCTTACCTATAGATATTCCGCTAGAAAGGGTGGAACTTTCTGCTTGTCCCCGCGAGGGTGTATGGGTCTCCATAACACTGTCATCTAGAAGATGCCGGGGTCCAGCATTTGGGAAGGTTGCACTTTTAAACTCTGCTGTGTTCATTTTATGTATAAAGCTAAAGTAAAACAGATGTAACACACTTACTGGTAATATTACAGTATCAGTAAACCATAAACACCAACTTCATTGTAATGGACACTCAAGACCAAGAATATCAAATTCATCTTTTAAAGAGGCTTGGTCACCTAAACATCGTTTATACTATGCATGTAGAGCCTAAAAACAAAATATTGAAATATGTTTATACATTGTGTTAACAGAAATGTAATCAAATGCCTAAATTAAGACAAAATGTGTTTTAAATTTGTCTCCAGTTTATAACATCACCTGTGGCTAGGTATGTAAATGAACTGCTTTTCAATGGAAAATGTGTTATTTGTTTATCAAACCACATGTGATGTCATAAACAAGAGACCCTACAGATACATGTTGTTTGATAAACAAATATCACATTTTCTCCTAATTTAGGTATTTGCTCGATATTCTGCTACACAAAAAATAGATACTTTTTGATATGTTTTACATTTACACCAAAAACAATGCTTAAGTCATAAAGTGCCTTTAAGAAGGACTTTTCCCATAACGCCTAACCCTCCAGTCCTGATCTTTACAAGCAATCTTAAAGTACGATTACACCAAGAAGTTACCCCAAATTCTGCCATGTAATGTTCTAGATGGGAAACCATTTTAAACAGGAGTTTGAGAAACAGCACTAACTTGTATCCAAGACTGTGACACTTTCGGTGTCCATGGGGGATTAGGTTTCGCGGAGAAGGCGGCGTTGGTGGTAGTAACACTCCCTCCACTGGAATGGTTTTACGGGAACTTTGCGGGGAGGCACCTACCTCAGGACCTGAGAACAAAATGGTTATATTGAGCACTTAAATGTTACAGACATTAACAAATCTAAATATATTTTTATAGGCTTTATTGACCCCTTAATGACTAATACATCAGCTTCCTATGTCATGTCTGGTCCTTCATTAGACTACATCACTAGTTATCCACCATTAAAGGGTTTTAACTCCATGTAAAGGGCATATTTCATTTACATTGTATGGTACAATACTCATTTGGAAGAAAAGTATCCAAGACTTAAAAGAAAAAGTATATATAGGAAACGAGCAACAATGGAAGTTGTAACCTTCTATGTTGTCATATTTTTTTACGAGGTAGCTTTTGAGTTCCTTTAAATTATTTCCACAATAACACTCACCACAGAACATACTTTGAAAGCAGTTCAATAAAATCCAGATTTAGTACTGGTCTGCAAGTTTTAATACACTCAAGTTACTCAATCAGGAACCCTAAAACCAAGCAAGTAAAGCTTGGTGGATGTGCCAAAAAAAAGCCTTGGCTGGTTTGGCCACATGTTGTAGTAGGGGAATAGTGAAGAGGAAGATCTTCAGGCTGATTGTGAAAGTAGATGAGTTAAAAAAAAAAAAAACTTCAAGCGTGTGCTCTGAGGCAACAGGTTGAAAAGATCAGTAAACAGAAAAAAAACAGTCCATTGAACAAAATGTACAAAATTAAAATTTGGTCCCATATCCATTAATGACAGAGTGATGAGTGCTGAGAATAATTAAAAACCATTCCCAAGGGAGATGTAATGTCTTACCTACTAAGTCTTCCCTAGAAGCAGCAGACCGAGGCGTGCTGGTCCCAGGCTCTATTTTCAAGGACAATCTGTACATCGAGAAGAGAATTAATTGACACAATCAGATGTGACTACCACTCTGCCCAGTACTGCACCCATCCCTTAACACACTAATGCTTAACATTTTATCATCAGTAACGGAGGAAAAGGTGGATGTTCTCTTTGCATTCTGCAACCTACACCCAAAAACCATGTCCCAGATCATCCTATTCACTTCCCTGTCCAGCCTCACAGACTTTCCCCTGGAGTCGTGCATTAAACTCTTTAATGCATGACTCCAGACCTCTCCTACTATTAAAAACATTTTCTAGTCCCAAACTTTCTTCAAACTACTATCCCATCCATCTATTCATATTGCTGGAGAGGACAGTGTGTGACCATCTGACTGACTTTTTGTCCTCCAGTAACCTTCTTGACACTTACGTTTTCTGCTATTTCTCCTAGATTTTTCTGTTGCAGCCCTGTATCCGACTTCACCTACACATACCATTGATAACACCACAATTTCTAGGTCTGCCCAAGCCCACTGTCTTGAAGTCCTCTTTCACTTGGTCCCTCACCAAATGCTGTTCTCTACACCTGGAGAACATTGTTCAAATCTGCTTGTTCCTAACTGAAGAGGCCACAAAACTGATAGCTTACGGTATTCGTATCTGCAGCCTCAACTAGTGTAACCCCTCTAGATTGCCCATCCTTTTTAGCTTGACTCTCTCCCCTGAATTGATGGCGCTATATAAATAAATGTTAATGTACTATACAAGAGAATTCAAAAACAAAAAAGAACAAACAGCTGATAGTCATATGTTATAGCTGACCAAATGCAATACTATAATATGAGATTTTAAATAGTCTAAGTGAAATGCAGATGACCACTGAAAGTAGATTGTAACCCATAACATGACAGCAGTGGATTTATGACCACGATAAATGGCTGAAGCAGACCCAGATCAACAGATTATGGAAGCTAAAGTGAAGATAAAAGTACAGGTCTGTTTTCTATTAAAAATAATGTTTGTTAAAATGCAGGTTGTAATGTATAATTACAAGAGGAGGATGTATTTGGAATTACTTGAGCAAGGACAGAAATCACAGTAAAATGAAGTAAAACAGCAGTGCCCAAAAGAAAGTTGATGTTTTTGCAAAAACAAGGTACATAAAAAAAGTGTATAAAATAGATTGAACAGAGCACTTTATATGCACTACTTATTTAAAGAATAACCCAATTTCTTTAACTTTACAATAAAACTGCATGCAAATGTAGCTGAATAACCTGGCATGGATATAAAATCGATTAATATGTCTTCTGCCCTCAAAACCATTTAATTATATTTTGGCCAGATTTAATTACCAAGCTAAATATTGGATGGGTATATCCATATTCATGTGCTCATCATTAAAATGTAAATGTCATTATCATCTTGCCATTGGAGTTCAATGAGTTCCATAATAAGCAGACTGGTATTATTACAATTATGACTACAATGTCTGAAGTATATATTCTAGTGATTAGTGAAAACCTCTCTTCATATTTCTATTAAAGCTGCACTTATACAAAGAACCAAAGATGGGATTCCCAGTCTGTAACGCATTGAACTAATCCAGATCTATGGACCAGTATATATCCCATATAGTAATTATTTCAAAAATAATTCAATACAGCAATTTGAAGAAAAAGCTAACACGCATTTCGTCTAGACTGAAAAACCCCAATACATTTCATGCAGACTTTTTTTTCCGCGTTTAAAAAAGTTTTGCACTTATACATGCTCAAATACACACTATATTTTATACAATGGTCTAACATCTGTGGATTTGTTCAAAGCACTTTCATTTTATATATCCTAATGACTTGTTTAATAAGATATTTTATTTGAGTTTACTTTTGACTGTTACTCGTAAGAAAACACTGATGTCATAATTATACATGGTTTAGAGATAGTTGATGAAGTAACTAGGTTCCTGATCACATTTTACCATGTAATTGACCTGGACTAGTGTCTTCTTTGGTGGCATTTAAATGACCTGGCACAGCAAATCCACTGGCATTCATCAATTCAGCATATGGCACAAGAATATGGCATAATTAAACAGTTTATGGTTTAGAAATTGATGAGCCTACAGCCTTCTGGCAAGCATTAGACAGTTTATATTATCCAAGGATAATGCTTCAGACTGTTCTCATATCAACCCGTTTATTGTTTTAATAAAAGCTGAAATGACGGGGAAAGAGAGCAGAGTCTGCAAATAGGAAAAAAATGTTTTTTTGCTCATCTGGTACTAATATAGCACTGGCTTTAAGGCCTGGCTCAATTTATAAAACTTTATTGAACAGGGGTTTAAAGGAGCAGTTTCACACAAGGTCTGCTAAACAATAATGGGTTTTATTTCTATTTATTTTACACAAGAATAAGGGTGTTTGAGATCATAAGGATCACTGAGGAGAGCAACGTTATGGTGCAGTGTAACAGAGAAATATTATGCGAAATTATAGAGAATTCTTTGGCAATAATACAGAGAAACTCTTCCCTAGATTGGCATGAAACCTTCAGTCATGAATGTTCAGACTCGTCACAGAAATTCACACGCATCAATATTTTAAAAGCTCAACATTCATGCATTTGAAGAATTTTGCTGCACAAGGCATGAGCTACTTCAGGAAGGTAGAGACCAGCAATAAAATAAAAACAAGCTACACACTGAACATCCCTTATTTGTAGGAATGGCTAAAAAAAAAAAAAAGTACAAAACATGTGCCAGTGGCAAGAAAAATCTTCTGTAGGCGCTTCACAGATGATCAACACCAAAATAATAATGTTGGAAAATGTGTCTATTTTTCCAACTCTATTTTGGGCTACATTACAACAGTGGAAGTTAACTGATTAAGAGGTGTTAAGATGGGCTTCAAATTAGGCCAAACTAGAGTTAGAAAAAAATATTGGCTATTTTTTCAACTTTATTATTTTTAATTTGCTATATTGCAACTCACTGCTTTCTATCCAGGGGTGTAAGACGCACAAAGTGCAAACACTGTAATTATAGAAATGTTTAGGGCAGGGGTTGACAAATCCAAGGAGTCAGGGCTCCTAAAATCTCTACTGCCGACTCCTAACTTTTCTATTTCTACAAAGAACTTTATGGATGTTCCATTTTCCTGGCTCTTATAAATAATCAAGCTGGCTCCTAAGTTGGTCTGTGTGGCTTCTAAAGTCTACAGAAATTTGTCAAGCACTGGTTTAAAGCATTTATTAAGGCAGTGAAAATACAATCTAATTCTAAAGCAAATAAAAAGCAAGACATAGGCACTTCACGAGCAATGTTTCTACTTTCCACTGTGATTTGTTTTTTTTACTTGTCCCATTTATATCAAATTCTCCTGTGCATCAGGTTACAATTCTTTAACAAAACAATGAATGGCTGTCGGTTTCTCTCATACAATTGAACTGATCTTTTCTGAGGCATACAATGAGAACACAACTGATCTCAGGGAACTCCGAAGTCTCAGTACTTTATTTCAAACACCGCAGTGTGACTAACTATACATTATAACTTGTAGAGATGATGCAACTAAACTTTGTGCGTCATTTCTTGGCAGCCTGCTCCTCTCCTTCTTTGTTTCTGTGAAATGTAAACAGGGAGAAGAAAGGCCTGACAAAATGATTTAATTAGAAAATACTGGTTCACTGGTTAGTCCAAGAGTGTAGGTCTTTAATTCTTACCCTACTACACAGACTAGCAGCACTAGATTGCAACCAGACTTACATTTTGGCTAAACATCATGATTGTTTCCTATGACCACTTCCAGATGATGGGTACAGACATCAAGAATGCACATTTTTCTTTCTGGATAAGACACAGTACTGCCTTACAAAACATATAACTTTAGTATATTTAGGATCTCCACTGAGAGTATACTCAACAGATAGGGAAAGATCACCCAAACTATACCTTTTTTTTTTACGTAGCAAAATTATAATATTTTCAATCAGTAAAATACTTTTCTGTTTCTAGACCTAGGGCTGATTCAATCTTGATATACTTAAGGGGCTGTAATGTTTTCTCAATTTTGAGTTCTCTTATTTACTTAAGTATTCCATACTTAACCAATAACTGTGTTCTTTAAGATGACTCTTTGTTTTGAAGAGCACCCTCTCCTGCAAACTAGGTTTTTAACAGAAATGTATATAAAGAACAAGGTTCAGAGGTTATCCTCTGAGACAAAGAGTTCACAGACCGCAAAGGAAGGACAATAAAGTTATGGAACGCACTGCCAAGAGAGGTGGTGCTATCAACTACAACAGATGCATTTAAAAATGGTCTGGATGTTTTTTTTTTTTTTAAGAAAAGCAGGACATAATGATGTTAAAACATTTACTTATCTTTGCTCTACCGATCACGTATCTATCATTTTACATTTAGAAGATCGTATGGTTTTGCATGGAAGATACCAAGCAGTAGGAGATTTGCTTCTTGGAATGTCCAACACGCATTGTCTGAAAATAAACTAGCCTTTGTGCTAGTTTAAGAAAAAGCTTAATGTGAAAGCTTAGTTTAATAATACAACCAAGAACTTTTGTTCATTATGGATCTCTGAATAGAATATAGTACCTTCCCTTATGCCAATAGCATGCAGGTAGAGGTCAGCTGGATTCTCAAGAATGGTTGATCCAAATGATGTTTAATACAATGGATGCACTTTCACAAATGACAAGATATCTTTCATAAATTCACAAATCCACTTACTTGTAATTATCGTCCTCTACAAACTTCTGAAGCTCCTCGATGTACCGCACGGAGTTCAGATATTTCTGTACATGAGGCAGCAATGGGATTTCTGAATCAACAAAAACAACAAAAATGAAATACACCATGCTCCATAGAATGTAAACATTATATAGTCCCCCCAGCTGCTGAAGACCTGCATCTCCCATAATAGTTTATTAGGTAAGAGGCTGGCAGGAGAGACTAGGAAGCAGTTTGACACCCTCAGTCATAATGTTCTATATTTGTGCTTGCATCATTTTTGGTTTTTAGTTCTGCATCATTTTTGTCATTTATGTTTTACCTGTAGTATTTATTTTAAAATATAATTTCTTTATATATTCACACTAAACCAATAGAGTTTAAGACATCCACTTATGAAACTTCATATGTGTCATTTTAATATTTGAGCGGTCATCAATATAAGGACTTGCCCATCAAGGAGACTATTTAATAACTTAGCTGTATGGGTCAGCACTCACAGCAAAGGCGCCAAGGCTACACTTAACCATAGTCTATGTAATCCAAGAAATAAATGTATGAACTTCAAAATGCTTGATAAATACTCCAGTTTAAGGGATGAAATGTTGACTGTGTACTGAATACAAATCCACCTTCACTGAGTGCTGGATGTTTATATATTTATTGGAGATCCTGTGTACTGACACCACCATATGTATTAATACAGTGGGACCTAACTTGTCATCACTTTTTAATGCAAACACGTACACCCCGAGATTGTGATGGGTACCCAGAGACGTGGAGCACAGCAGAGAACGCCCAAGTTATGTTTATTGCCCTTTACACAAAAAGTAATTACCCACGTCCGCCAGGTTACCAGCGTAGTTGATCTGCTCACCATATTCGCATGATTGCTGCAGATCAGATATAATCCTTAAAATGTTGTTCATCAAGTTCGATCTCTGCTCATTTTCTAAGATACTGCCAGTAGATGGATATGCAGAATCTATGTAAGTGAGGTCCGAGAGGTAAATACCTGAAGAAGAAAAATAAAACCACTCAGTGAATTTATTTCATACACATTTATTCCATATTGCACCATCACTTAATCCCATGGTAGCGGTTGGCATTTGAGCCCTTTGATGTGTGTAACCATACCCTGCGATGGTGTGTTTGGCTTTTCACACATGCGGATAAGTTTATACAAAAATGTCAGTCCGGTAATGAAAGAGTTTGAGTCAGACATGAATACTACGTGCAATAGGCTAATAATAACAGCAAACTCATTCACAAGTAAGACTTTCAGGGTCTTGCTGAGTGGGATCACTGCATGTAAAGCTTGTCAATGCCAGGATCAAATCTGGTGACCTTAGGCAAAACATTTTTTCCCCAGCATCAATATCCCTTTGTAAATCATTTAAAGCAGACACTCTGAAGGCTGAAAAGCATCCACTGTATGTCACAACACACTGAAACCCTATGTATCTCCATAAATAAAGCTCTTGCTGTTGGAATCCTCAACACTTAAAAACAAGTGTATATAATCTACTACCCTGATGAAATATGTAATATATAATAATATTGTGGTATTCCATATACGGCTGTGTGCACAATGTCCATTCCCAAGAATTAAAAACATCCACGTTTTATTTCAGATAAAGCTTATTTGCCAAATTTTGCTTGCTCTGGCAAATAAACATTACTATAATTACTATAATAATGTCTGCAAATAAAAATGTTTTAAACCTTATGTGAAATAAATATTGGACATGATTTCTTCAACCTGCATAATTCAGCAAGTGTTTCTCGGGGAAATAGATAAGCAGAAACAGCCTTCATGGTGAGCAATTGAATTATATTGTATGGACCTTCACAGATTCTTCCACAGACACATTGCCTATAGCTGCTCTGTGGATCCACTGTGTATCCTGATGAATATGGAGAACATCTTGTAACCGTGCTGGGATGTCGAGCACCTTTGTAATGTGATTCTGTCTTTCAGATTGTTGTCCATGCTGTTGTGCTGGATTTTACATTTGGCAAACACTTTCCATTAGGGGTACCACGGAAGGCAAAACAGACGGTGTTTTATGAAGATTCTTATCGTTGATCTGACTACCCTAAAAATATGTTCTAATCCACAAACTAGGGTATATACACATTTACAAATCTTCTTACTTGAGCCAACGCTGTTCCAGTAAAAATATCAGCTATGATGCACAAGATGGTCAACTGGTAATCTTATAAATGTTTAAATATGAAGGAATCGGCTCGTATCCGTGAGAATTTAGCCACTTACTCATAAATGCAAAAATCTGAAAAGTTCCCTGGCATGATGGTACTGCTTAAGCATCTGCTATACTAGAGCATCATTGGAGTAATACAAAATCAATCAATCAGAGAGGTAGCACTATACAAAACAGAAAGACCAACAATTACTGAACCTCTCAAATAAATCTGCATTTAATGTAAAACAATTTTGTACATGAAGAACACACAAGGAAATTATCACCAATAATGATTTGGATAAAGCACTGACGCACAAATGTTTGATACACTAAAGCTCTACACTGGCTTGTAACACATATGTTTCATTATGTAATGAAAATCTCACTGCAAGAACTCGGAACATGTACATTAAATCACACATTTGTCTAGATTTCTATCTAACAAACATTGAAAGCTTACAGGCGTGATTTTCACAGCATTTAAATATAGATAATCTAAATGTTGAAGCAAGAACGTCCATTGGGTCAGGTACATTGAGTACACCGGTTCCACAATTCCAGTATAGTAGAAAATTCAATAAAAAGGTACTCGGCACTCCAAATCAATTGCGACTTATTTCCCCTAAAGCAAAATTAGATTCTGGCCCTACTCTGAGTATCTTTACTGCATTTAAAACAGACTTGGAAGGGGCTCAGACTTGCTTTAATTTGAATATTTTGGGCCAACGCCTTCTCATCACCACTTGTAACTCCAGCTATAACCAGCAGGATGTCTAATAATCCGTACGTAAAGCATTAGCTCCATTCTAGTGTCTCTGTATTGAACCAGGGTCCTCTCTATGCAGGTAGCGTTAATGAGGGTTATAATGCTGGAAATTCAATATATGTCACATTTATTTCAGTGTTGGATTAGAGTTTATTTTTACTATTGGATTAGAATTGCTGCTGTGGAGCACTATTCAGAATCAATTTACATTCAAAGTCTATTTGACCACTAAAATTGCACAAATATAGGGTTTAGTTATGCTCGAATGTAAAAATAAATGAGCAAAAACACAATTTATTCAGAAATACTGCACCGCCAATGGCTCTGTTGCAGATGTCATACTGTTACATACGTCAGCATAAAAGACCATGCAAATCAAAGCAAATCATGGTTGCTGTAGCCCTGGGAACCAGAAGATGACATATTTGCACACCAGAGGCCCACTGTTCTTGACCACAAGTCTGTTCATCCATTAAAACATGTGGTTAATCAAGAACGGAAATATATTCCAAGCTCTGTTTCCTTCTAGCAATTTTCTGGCCACCCTCTCAATCAATACATTCTTTTCTATAGTTTTAGGATGAATTAAACAGATGACGCGAGGCGCAGAAACCACAGAAGCACTGACGGAGAATATGGAGGAGAAAAATAATAAGACACAAAAACAGTGTATGGAATGGAAGTAAGTATATATATATATATATATATATATATATATATATATATATATATATAGCATCTGCATGATTGGCATGGCACAAACAGTTTTTAATTAAAACTATACGGAGATCGGTACACGATCAAGGTGATAGAAAAAAGGAATCCTGTAAGTCCGGCAACCTACCTAACATTAGTGGAACAGTGGCCTGGATGAAACTTGTCACAATAGTACTTGGTGAAATAGTTGTAAATATGTTAGTCTACATGATGACAGATTAATGAAAATATATTACACAGTTTATAGAACTCTATGTATAATACGCTTCGTTAAATGATTTACTTATATATCAACACAGATTGATGCATAGCTTGGCACAGAATCTAAAGTGGAGTTCGATGCATTAAAAAAAAGAAAAAAGAAAAGAAAGACTGATACACAAGTTAGGGAGAGTCCTGCCCGCAAGGTTATGAAATTAAAGAATTGACGACTGTCTTTCAACTCCAAAAGACTGAGCCAGATTACAGTGGTTCAGAAAAAAAAAAGGTAAGAAAATGGTTTATGGTAGTTAGTTAGGTACCATTGTCTTTTGTTAATTATATTTTGTCTCTAATAAGCACAATTCACTTCCTATTCAAGAAGCACGCGGTAAAACAGGTGGCGTGGCTTGGAAACCATTTGTGGAAGGGTTTTGCCATCTTTGTGAGGTTTCATTATGAAAACAGGATTCCTGGAAAGCATCCATTGCTTTTCAAGCTCTGTATAAACTTTTCCTGCCCATCTGTAAGCATGTAGGCACGGAAGCAACACACACACACACACACACATTATAATATATTATAGCCAACAAGATCTATTTCAACTGCTTTAGCTGGAGGTAATAACTCCTGTCTTGTTGACACCAGGATTTAAACGTCTTACCCTCAGATTGATGTAGAAGACCAATAATAACCACCTGAGAATGCATGTGATGAAAATAACTCTGCACATCTCCCTGTTACTCCAAAGGGTTAACTCTTTCTAAAGCTTGGATATTAAAGGCAAAGAGTGGATTGAGGTGTTTAGCTATGATCAAATTTGTAATAAATGCTTTGGACACCTCAAAACAACTGGTCTACTTGTAGCCAAACAACAGACAGGTCATGCGGCCAAAAGGGACCAAAACATGGATTGGAATCTCAGGTTACATACACATTAATGAGAGGCACATTACATAAGGCAGTTATCCCTCCCTATCTAAACAAGGACATAACGCAGAACACACTGCACTCTGCTCAGCAGAGTTCTGGCAAAGGGGGGACGGAGCTGAGGTAAGTCTGTTGTTTCTTGTTAAGTTCATTTTTATTAACAGAAAACGCATTTGAAAACTGCCTTCTAGCTTCAGGAGAAATATATGAAAGACCCTCACAGCTCTAAACAAACATTTAAGGCTTAATTTCTGACACTGCAGCTTTAACTACTTCCACATGTGCTGGGCTCATAAAGAACGAGAGCCAGCAGGACCACGGAAGTTCTTGGGAGGAGAGCGGTAAACTGATTGGTGAAAGGTTAAGTTCTCTAGCGTTACTCAATACAACTAGAAGCAAGGTGTGACTTCTATGAAAGATGGATCCTTCCTGTGGATGCACACTAGCGAACGGCTTATCTTCTGTCAATTCTCACAGCACTGAATGACTGGAATCTGAGATGCACATATTAACTTTCATAATAAAACAGCGACTCTTGGAACCTCCAAGTGGGAAAAGGAAATCTCTGCCAAGAATTACTATAGGAGCCACTATATATTCTGAAGTCTTGGGATACATTAATGTTCTAAGTGTGTGGGTGTAGAGGAAGAGGTTTCTTGACCGTAAAAAGAAAAATATATATATATATATATATATATACAAAAAGAAATACAGCTGTGTCCAAGTCAGTGAAAGAGAAACGTATAACACAGAACCCAGAAACTGATTCATTTTCTAGTATCCGGCACCTCTGAGTCCTCAAGACCATCACTACCCCATTCCAGCATTCAAGGAGGAGCTAGAAGGTCTTTTGGCGTCAAACACCAGGTGGGCTGAACATTCACATTTATGATCCACTGATGAATTAAATGAAGGAAAAAGAAAGGGGGGGGGGGGGGGGGGAAGCACACAATTGGTTTAAGCTTAGCTGCCTGCATGCATTACAGCCCCACTGAATGCCAGCTGGCTGGCTTACTATAGTCTGTGACAGTTTTAAGCATTCCAGCTTCCAAACACCAGCTCTCAGGCACTGCATCTTCTCCCAAGACCCTGGAAGACTACGATAGCTGGAATACCCCTGCTTTCAATTTAGATCCATGGGTTATGTCGAAGAGATGCGGCAGACAGCTCTGGAATTTTAAGAAAACCTTTGATCTTCTTCCCCAGCCCCCCCTCCAGGTTCACAAACAAACAAGGTTGGTTTTTTGCACAACTGTTTTCAGTTTTTCTAACACAATATGGGGGGAAAAAAACTTTCTTGAGAAAACCTCATGTAATTGTGACACGGGGACATCTGGAAGGTATTAACCCTTTCATTGACACGCTCACCCTGACAGGATAGGCTGTCAAGGGAAGAGAATCGATTCTACTGAAGATAAAACAAGTATATGTGCAAAACTATTTTATTTGAGGGGTGTAAAAAGCAGGGGAGACACTTAATATGTCATATTCTGTCATAGATACATGAAGTTGCAAATGTGATTAAAACAAGAAGTTTGTGCAAGTAGTTACATGGTGAAAAAATGCTTTTTACCTGAAACTAACCATAAATGGGTATATAAATGGGTATATAAATGGGTATATACTGTATTTAAATGACCTATTCAGGCTGTGAGAGTAAAATGTTTTCTCCTCACACGCAGGGACCTATTCAGGAGTCTGCCTGGTAGTTTTTAGGAGTCAGGAAATGGAACTTCCAGAGTTAAAAATAAAACAATAAAAAAAAGTTTTTAGAAGCCGGCAGTAGTGATTTTAGAAGCCGGCAGTAGTGATTTTAGAAGCCGGCAGTAGTGATTTTAGAAGCCGGCAGTAGTGATTTTAGAAGCCGGCAGTAGTGATTTTAGAAGCCAGCAGTAGTGTTTTTAGAAGCCAGCAGTAGTGATTTTAGAAGCCGGCAGTAGTGATTTTAGAAGCCAGCAGTAGTGATTTTAGAAGCCGGTGTTTCTGGGATTTGTCAAACCTTGTCCTATCAGATTTCATTGAAATTGGAATATTTTTATGACTTGGTTAATAACCTGATCAAATTGAAAACTAAAAAAAAAAAAAAAACTGTTTTATTAGAAAAGAATGCATGGCAATTAGAAGTGTAATTAAAGTTTAGGACTTTGCTTTGAAACACAGTTTAAGGTAGTATTGGACAATTAGACATTTTAGCTAGATATACCTAAGTAGATGGGGGGGGGGGGGGGGGGATAATTTGTAGAATAGAAATACGAAACTAAAAACAAAACAAGCAAATGGGTAACATCACCTACAGGTTATTCACATAAGCAACTGAACATCCCAACTACAAAAAACATCCTGTGCTTGTTACCAGCTTATATAAAGATCACATATTACACTCATTACATAAATCTAAAAGCATTCCATTAACAACAAAGCTTTTCAAATAAGCCTGTGCTAAAAAAGAAAAAGGAAAGGTATAGCTACTCTGTTAATGTTATTTTTTACTTGATTTGTAAAAAAAAAGAACTATCGAAATGTATAAAATCATATAGAAGAAAACTGGAGAATTGCTATAGAACAGGACAAAGATAGTAATAGTTAAAAACTGTAACCATTGAGCGCTCCAGATTCCATATGTTTAAATGATTACATCATAATACAGACGGTGTTTAGAATTTTCTTATGTGCCATTTGAGATTAATTACATAGCTCATTCCTTTTGATACCAAGCGAAACAGGGCTAATCCGGGGGGTGCGGAGGGATTAGTGACAACAACAAAAATACAGTTGTATTGCTGATCTAGCACTTTTTGTTCCAAGGGACAACGACAGGCGTTGTTCAGTTATAAGGCGGCAGGGGAGTCTCGAATGGAAACAGATGTGGTGCAAGCTGGTCTCAGATCAAAGAGGGAAAATACCATAATCCAGCTCTCCTATAAAGAGGACATAAAACCAAGATGTGTATAAATCAATTTTAGTGTGTGCCTGTGATGCAAATACTGAAGGAAATGCCATAAATGTTAAAACATTAACGAATCATACATGGGGTTGATAATCACATGCTCAAAATGTGAAAGTATTATACAGGCTTACTTTGAAAGGCTCATTTAAGCAGTTCTTGTACAGAAATAATAAATGTTTCGCCATTGTATTAACTCAGCAGGTTAATGCACCAAGTGTGGAATCTGTTTAATATTAGTTGCAGGTTCAATTCCTGGCAGGATCAACGCAGCCCTTGATCTTTCTGAGATAGATAAATCAAGTAGCATTAAACTGGCTACTAGTATCATGTCCCTGGGGCATGCTTGAAAACCAGAGAATATTGGTCAGTGTCCTTCTGGATTAAAAACTCTTATAAATCACTTTTGCCAGAGGATCGGTACTTTAAAAGGAATCTCTTGCAAGGAAACTTTTCCAAAAGCAAACTAGCTGGGTAAAGTGTCGGTATAGTTTAGAAATACAGTATTATTTGGCTTCTGTGAGATCAGTATACCAATACTTCTCTTAAACCCCTAACCAGGGCATGCTTTCATGGCATCTCCTCTGTTCTCAGAGACGGATGCGAAAATATAACCTATCCTTGTAACAGGTGTATTTTTAAGCATCAGGGATATCCTCAAAATCTGGAAAATGCTACGGGCGGAGAACAAGATCTGCTAAGATCCATCCGTTTCAGCAATAATTACAGAGAACAAAGAAAACCAAGGTAAACGCTTTTCTGCCTTGTGTAGGATTTTATGAAGTCAAAAGGAGGAGTTCTCAGTTACATAAAAAGGAATCAACAAGCACTGTGTCCCCTACTATAAGGGACATGTTCTGTACCTAAAAAACGAACAAGGAAGAGAGCCAAAGGTGGGATGAAGACTGTACACAGTAGGCTAAAGTCAAAGACATTCCAAAAAGCATTCATTTAGAATATAGGCAGTTGGGCAAATAATGAAAAGTAGCATCCTAAATAGGTTTAGTAAGTAGTTCTTGATGTAAAAGTAAAACGTATGATTCTAGGGAGAGTACAATTTGGTCTTCCAAGTATGTGCATATCTACAAATTGTCCATTCCTGTTTATATGATGATCTTGGAAGCAATGACTTGCTACTCTGGAGTATTGTCTTGAAAGGATATACTGGCACACAGTTAAAAATGCTTGATAAGGAATGTTAAACTCGAGCCAAACAATACCTGTTTTGAAATACTCTGTCTAAATGTTACTCCTCAGCTTGGCATAGGGCCTCCAAATTATTATATGGGTTTTGGTACCAAAAAGTGAAGTTAATGCTAGTTATAATGGCTTCAGATAATTCAATCTAGTGCACGTCTTTTGTAATCTTTTTTTTTTGGAGATCCAAGTAAGGAGTGGTACTAGCTGCTTGTTTGGTGAAACGCACGGGGAGGGGGGGTTGGAATGTTGTGCAAATTTAATACCGTATTCAACTACTACAATACAATGCATTCCTCTGGCACGCATGTTTAATATTAGGCAATGACAAGGAGTTACAGAAAAAAATTATAATCAAGCAGTAAAATATTACTTTAGTGTCTAGATATTCGGATCATGAGCCAATATATCTTGGAAATAAATCTAAAATTTATAGAGGAACTAACCTAAGGCTGCAGATGGCCATATACTGGAAGTTCTGACATTTCAAGTCCATGTTAATGTGATTTTTTTGTTTTCTGGGCAGGGCCATACTAGACACCTGGAAATCTTAGACTAAAACAAAATCAGTTTTAAACAGGCAGCAGGCAACTAGCTTTCCATTGGTACATGGGTCAATAATGAATCACACTCAGATGATGCACACCAATCAGTGCTGTTTTATCATGGATCTGTAGCTCTGTGACATGGTAGCCCGGAAGTCAAACACATATATGCACATTATATTTAGAATTTGACAAGCCTAGGTATTTTAGAAGCCAGGGAAATGGCACAGTTAATTTTGTGTAAAACAAAAAGGTAGAAACTAGCAGCAATGATTTTTTTTTTTCTTCTCCCTCTCCTACTATTGGTAGTATGCGGTGTCCCTAGTCACCAATTATTTACTGCTCAAATAGCAGTTTTAATGAGACACAAGAGTTCTTCTGCCTGTTTTTTTTTTTTTTTTTTTTTTTTTTTTAAGAGTTTAGTCCTTTTTTTAAACAGATTCAAAATTGGCCATTAAGGCCCAAAATGTTGCTGGGTCATTTTTATTTTTATGTTAATATTTGGTCAAAGAAATTCAGACTTAAAAAATAAATAAAATATATGGCTACATAAATGTGTCTCTCTAATGAATTTATATCTAATATTTTGACTTCTTGAATTTTAGGGTTTTGGATACAGACTTTTCCCCTGTGTAAAATGGGTATCTCCCCATGCACCATGGGACTGCTGCTTTTGTTTATGGTATCTATAGGAGACTGCACAGCTGAATCCAAAGTTAATAAAGGCACTTCGAAAAGACTTGTGCGCTCCACTGACAATTTAGATGAAAATGATGGAAAAAAGTGTGGCTACACCTTCATGATTCCTCAACAAAAAATCACAGGCCCGATATGTGTCAGCACAAAGGGATCTGGACCAAATAAGGATCAGGTGACTAGGATGGACTTGGAGAATGTAAAACATTCCTTAGCTAAGCAGAAGAGAGAAATGGAGTTGCTCCAAGTGTTGGTGGACGTGGATGGGAATATCGTGAGTGAGGTGAAGCTACTAAGGAAAGAAAGTCGTAACATGAACTCACGTGTGACACAGCTTTACATGCAGCTCCTGCATGAGATCATAAGAAAGAGGGATAATTCCCTTGAAGTGTCTCACTTGGAAAACAAGATCCTCAATGTAACAGCACAGATGCTCAGGGCAGCCACGCGATACAAGGATTTGGAATTAAAATATGCTTCGCTGGTAGATTTGGTCAATAACCAGTCGACCATTATTGCATTGTTAGAAGAACAGTGCATGAGAGTTTTCTCCAGGAGAGACAGTCAAGGCTCACCACCTTTGGTTCAGGTGGTGCCACAGCATATCCCTCAAAGTCAGCAATACACACCTGGCCTGGTAGGTGGTAATGAAATTCAGAGGGATACAGGATATCCACGAGTGAGAGATAGCAGACAACCGCCGCAAGCCCCATCCCCAACAAGCAGCCCATTTCGGGTTCCTCCCGTTACGGTCATCAATGAAGGTAATATATGAAAATATTTTTCTCAATAACTGTGATTATAAAACAACAACGCAGAGCTTATTCCTAAAATATCGTTACCTTTCTGTAGATTGCATTTTAAGTATAGAATGGAAGTGAATTCTCGTGTACACAGCATTTGCCATAATAAAAACATAGAATGTGTCGGCAGATGCCATTGGGCCCATCTAGTCTGCCCAATTTTCTAAATACTTGTATTAGTCTCCTATCTTATATCTAGGATAGCCTTGTGACTATACCATGCATGCTTAAACTCCTTCACTACAGAAACATACAATTAACATACTTCAAGCTGTTATAGTGTCCTATCCTACCTCTTATGACGTGGT